>CM057831.1:72926947-74352781 GCA_030068075.1 Paguma larvata | reverse complement strand
AAATGATGAATAATGCACATAAGCCTTTTATGAAGGGGTCTTTGTAGCTGGCCTTATAGGCTCTTTGAATCAGGACAGACTTTACCTGTAAGGCACTCACATTAGAGGAATTTAATATTTTGTACAGCCTGACTCTGATTTAAACACCATTATCGAGCACTTACTATGTGGTAAACAGTATCTTAGGGGAATTTCACATGTCATATCACTGAATATTCACAATGGCTTTTGGAGGAAGGCACTGCAAATTCCTCTCTTATTGAGGAATAAACTAAGGCTTGAAGAAGTTAAGAGACAGGTGATCTATCCAAAACCATAGAGTCGAAAGCCAGAAAATCAGCTGTGAAGAAGAGGTAAAAGGCAGCAAGCCACAACAGTAAAAACTCAGTTGAAGGGGTATTTCCCCGACTATTCACCACCCTACTTGATTGAGGAGGGAAATATTAAGGAAAATACTAAGTCAAAGCCATTTGAGGGGAATGGAATGCCATGATGTTATAATTGGCTGAACTGCTTATTTTTCCTCTCTCAGGGGTTCTGGTGAGACACATGTATAATACTAATGAGCAATTTTTAGAGGTGAAGAACAGACTCCTTCCCACGGCACACACAGGGGAGCTTTCATCAGGCATTCATTGTAGAGCAGTCCAGTGAAATTCCTGGTAGCCAGAGAGGTCTGAAGGCTATTTCAACTCAAAGAAGGAATTACTGTGCAGGATTTTTTGTTAAAGAAATGTGACAATTTAGCATGTCTGTGGCTGACACTGTCAGGTCAAATGGAGACTCTAATAGTTTTACTCACAAAAGAGTCTGCCAGTTGTGTGACAGATTCTTCCCAGACAGTGAAGACGTCCTACTTCCCTACCCTGTTTGACCAGGTCCTGCTGCTACAACCTCTCACTGGACTGATTTGCATTTTTTTCTTGATAGGAACAAAAAGACAATTTATAGGAACAGCAGTGTTGATCCATTCTTGGTAATGGAATGATTAAAATAAAAGTAGTCCCTAGGCTTAGGATACCTTAAAATGTCACTGATCCTAAAGCCAATAGTAATAGCTTCCTGAAAACCTGTGTTTCATAAAGGGAAGGATTCTTATTGTTGTACTAGAAAGAATCAATTATTAGTCATTTGCTGTTTTCCAAAGTCTATTACATCCTGATTAAATTTGGGAGACAGGAAAAATAAAAGGATTTTACACAAGGGGTTTCTACACCAATTCAGTTGTTCGTGAGTTCTGCTCACTTCTGCACTAGAGTGAAGGAAGTAACAAGGAGAAGACGGCTGGGTAGGGAGTCTGGCACAGAGCCACAGAAAGCACAGCACACAAGGAAAAGCTGAATGACCTGGAGATGTTTTCCCTGGAGGGGAAAAAAAAAAGACTCAGGACTGTGGGGAGAGGTGATATAAGAGAGTGGAAGGAGAATTAGAATTTTATCATCTTTTCATCATAAAAGACATTGTTGAAAAGGCTTCCTTCTAGATGGTCTTTGTGAGAAGTGATGCTCCCTTTGCTTTATCCCGTCTATTTTCTGGTGTGTCTTCCTGACGGGTCACAAAAAGGCATAGACTGAACAGCCTGAAATCACATAGTAAGTTACCCTTTATTAATTTCTCTTTCCATCTTTCTGGGAACAAGGAGTAGGGCTCAATTTCTAACATTTCTAATAATTCTTATGAACAGAGGAAAAGGCCTATAGCCATAGGAATTGATAGAACACAGCCAGAATTGCTAATATTTTTTTATATCTATAAAATGTATATTTTTTAACCTAATGACCTTCTTTTTTTTAAGGCAAGTGAAAATGGGTGTCCATTTCTGGTAGTGATAAAGTATACTAGTTATATAAATTTATTTAAGTATAAATTAATAAATTATTAGTAACTAATTGTACAGGTGCAAATCAGATGGTGTCACAGATGTAGCAATATTGTTAAGATATTATGTAGACACACTGAGACTAAAAAATGCTTGTGTAATGGACAAGATAGCTTCTTGAGAGTGGAGACTTTCAAGCAGTGAGGACTTAGTGGGCCGTTTTTAGGATACTCTGTAGTAACTGCCATACTGGATAGAAGCCACAACTCGCTGACCTCTGATGTATCTTCAGCCTTGAGGTATAGTTCTTTGCTCTACTTCCTTGAATCTCTATTATTCAGATTTTGCTATGCTAACAAACTCAATGTCTCTTAACAGATCAAGAAATGACAACAACAATTTGTTTCTTGCACATATTACGTGAAGGTTGAAAGTCAATTCAAGCTTTTTCAAGGTGTACCACAAATCTGCTCCACATTTTTTCCCATTATGAACACCAGGATGGGAGAGCAATCCCTTTGTACAAAGTGCTTCTATTAGCAGGGATGCAACCTACATCCTATACACTCACATACTAATGGCCAAAACAAGTCACAAGGCCAGTTTTGCCACTGAAGCCTACAGGAGGCACTATAAGTGATGTGACAAAGGATGCAGATGTATATTCCTCTTAGGGTGGAAAGGAAACATATAGCTATGAACAACATTGCAATTTACCACAGAACCATTCAGGCTGGGAATATGTGGAACATAATTAAAATTTTCGCAGCAGAGTTAAACTTTAGACATCAATGCTTCCAATTAAAATAACACTGAGAAAGGGCTCTGTCATATCGTCACATAATTTAAAAAAATACATAAAATAAATAGAAGAGCTTCTATAAAGTTGGGTTATGACAAATGTTAACATGAAGCAAAGGAAAAAAATTAGGGCATTAAGATAGATTTTGCTTTTAAGCTTTTTTTTTTTTCCTTTTGTTTTTCTCATACACAGGCTATAAGGCACCTGATCATATCAGAAAGAACATGGAGACTCACTTCAGGGATATATGAATCCCTTTCCACTCTAGGTCTCTAAGTTGCCTTCTAGCCTGGATATGCATTGAACTGAATTAAGAGATGTGGGGAAAAAACCTGTCAAATAGAGAATTAGTATTATTAGTATCAGCTGAAGTTAATACTCACTTGGTGTGTTAATTAATGATTACTGTGTGTAGTAAAATATCCACAATTATTCTAAAGAAGATGACAGCCACAGGCTAAGAGACAACCACTCCTGGCAGAAGACAGAGAAGTGGAAAAAACTCAAGGAAGCAATGAAATCATTATAGTTAATGAACAAAGCTGATGTGACTAAACCAACTGAAGCAATGAGATAGTGACAGGAGATGAGAGAAAATAAAGAGGTAAATAGAAGCCAGATTATGCAGGATCTCACAGGCCCAGGTTAAGATTACATTTTTTTTTAATTTTTTTTAACGTTTATTTATTTTTGAGAGACATAGCGATAGAGCATGAGCAGGGGAAGGGCAGAGAGAGAGGGAGACACAGAATCCGAAGCAGGCTCCATGCTCTGATGAGCCATCAGCACAGGGCCCGATGTGGGGCTTGAACTCATAGACCGTGAGATCGTGACCTGAGCCGAAGTCGGCCGCTTAACCGACTGAGCCACCCAGGCGCCCCTAAGATTACATTTTAATGTGAGTGGGAGGATGATATGCCAGGAGGTAGTTTTGTAAAGAACTATCCTACAAATATTACATGGTATCTCACGCTATTTAAGAAATTTAAATATCTCTTTGTCTTCTTTATCCTGTGGTAAAATAAAGCATCCTTTTAGAATACCTGGATAGACACTTTGAATCATAAGGTTCTTTGAACACAGATTTGTGTAACTTTTCAGGGATAATTTGTTCTCTTAATACAGAGTTAGTACAATGAGCAGATTTCTAAGCCTGGTTGACTCAAACTACTGGGTGCCCCATGTAAACCTCATAATTCCCACCTCCACAACACTTGTCTGCCAAATAATTGAACTGACTACATGAAAATTATCTTGCCCACAAAAAGGGGATCATGCCAAGGTTTCTTGTGACCAATAATATTTGACAAAGGGAATGCCAACTTAGCTATATATAATCCTCTCTAATCTGAGGGAATGCTGAGTATCCCTTCCTTCCCTAAAGCACCAACAGGCATCTGATCATCTAATACTGTATGTGTACAACCGAGGTCACATCTCAGAAATTGTTGTTAAAAAAAATGAACAAGTAAATGAATGATATAGAAGACCAGTGATACTCTAGAGTGGATACTAATCAATAGATTAGCTAGTTGGCCACTTAGAATATTCATCCAAAACAGAACAAATGACTTTGATCTGGGAAAATGAATGGAAAAGGGTCTAAAGAGGTTAGGGCTTAAGGACTGTTGGCCTAGAGGCCTAAGGTGGAAATGAGGGAACTGATGGAAACCTGACATTTCTCTCATTCCCCTACATTCATCCACCTAGAAAGATGGCCCCATCCAAAACCTTTTTTTAATAGTTCAGTTCAAATGCTGCCACAGTCATGAAGATTCCCTGATTCCCCAGCAGGAAGAATCTCTCATCTGAAATTGCATATACATACCTGTGCCTCTCTATGACACCAAGCACTTCCCACTGTAGATTGCAGTCTCCTTTCTGCCCTGTACGTTTTGCCTCACCTAGTATTCTAAAAACAACTTAGGGCTAAGACTAAGTTTGATTAATCTTTATATCTCTGTTCTCTGACTCTGGGAGCTTTGCACAGTGCCTTATCCATAGTAGACTGACAGTGCTTTATCATCTAATAACTGGTAATAACATGGATGATTTAAATGGAAGGAAGGGATGGAGGGAGCGAGAAGAACAAAGGAAGGAATTGTTAGCAACATTTCCTATTTGACACTTCTTCTAGGATGCTTCTTTCACCTTGGCAGATATCGCCAACACAGATTCTTCAAATTGTTTAAGAAAAGCAAAACTTTGTCATATTTTTTCTAGGAAGTGATCCCCAATTTTTCACACCAACCCAAGTTGATTCAAATATTACACTGATCCTTCTCCTTCTCTCGATATAATGAAATAACAAGACAAGTAACAAGTAAAGGAAAGTTTTATTTTCCAAGAGGCATTTCAGAATATGCTCTCAACAGTTAACTGCAAACTTGGCAGTGGGTAAAGGCCAAGGAGTGATTTATGACTCAATAACAACTGAAAGAGTAATGTGCTTAGTGGCATGAGTTAAAATAATGTTGTAATGTTCCAAATCTTTAAAGTTCAACAATGTAGGTTAAGGGAAAGCAAATTGTACCTGATAGGAAGACAGTGTCTCAGGTATCTGGAAATACAATCAAACTAATGATGGGCAGAGTTGAAGGGAGAAGGGAGTTTGCTCATCAGGCAAAAGAGTAAATTGAAATTTTCAGGAGACTGGAGGGATTGCTGAACAGTGGGCCATAGTTGGGCAGAGAAGTTTTAAAACAAAACAAAATCAGATAGTGAGCCTTGTATCTTGCTTCTAGGAGCTTAGACAACTCAAAGGCCATCAAGAAACAAACAAAGACCAGTCTTGTTCTCCACTGACTTGAATGCTGAAGTCACTCCTGAAATTGAGCTTAACTGAATGCCATGGTCTCTGGGACCAGACGGAATTGTGTTTTTTTTTTTTAATTTTTTTAACATTTATTTATTTTTGAGAGACAAAGAGACAGAGTATGAGCAGGGGAAGGGAGGAGAGAGAAGGAGACACAGAATCTAAAGCAGGCTCCAGGCTCCGAGCTGTCAGCACAGAGCCTGACGCGGGGCTCGAACTCACGGACTGTGAGATCATGACCTGAGCCGGAAGTCCGCTGCTCAACCAACTGAGCCACACAGGCGCCCCTGAATTAAGTGTTTTAAACCTTCTATTTCTTCTTCTGTTTGTTGACAGAGTCAAAATGGACATTTATTATGAAACAAAAAATTAATTTCTTTATACTTCAATTAAAGCTTTAAATACTTTAAATTTCAGTTAAAGCTTTAAATGTTGCTAACAACATAAAGCTTTTATATTTCAAATAAAGCTGTATATACTCAATTAGGAGTCTAAATCTACTGATTTTTTTTTTCACATATGCACGTCTATGAACAGGTCTTCTTTTAAAAATTTTTTTGAGAGAGAGAGAGAGACAGAGTGGGAGTGGGGGAGGGGCAAAGAGATAGCAGGAGACACAGAATCCCAAGGAGGCTCCACACTGTCAGCACAGAGCCCGATGTGAGGCTCAAACTCATGAACCATGAGATCATGACCTGAGCCGATGTTGGACGCTTAACCAAATGACCCACCCAGGTGCCCCTGAACAAGTCTTTAAGTATGTATTCGGTGAAGTAATGAAGAGCATGAACCTGAGAATCACACAAAACTGGTTTATTATCTCCACTTTGCCTTTACAGCTATTGACCTGGGATAAAGTCTTAAGCTTCCGAGTGTTTTTTTTCTTAATGTTTCTTTTTATTTTTGAGAGAGAGCAAATGCGAGCTGTAGAGAGGCAAGAGAGAGAGGAAGACAGAGGATCTGAAGCAGGCTCTGTGCTAACAGCAGAGCCTGATGTGGGGCTCAAATGTACAAGCTGTGAGATCATGACCTGAGCTGAAGTTGGATGCTTACCCGACTTCTCCAGGTGCCCCTCTTTATTTTTATAATGAGAATAATAATGGCACCTTCCTCACTGAATTGTTGTGAGTATGAAATAAGAAATGTTACGTGCTCATCACCACAAACAATCACTACCAATAAATGGTAGTTATGGTCTTGTGACACATTAATTTAATCTTTGAAATTATTTTCAGTTCTTTAAGGTCTATCATTTACAAGAAATCTCATGTTTCTGCCATTTATTTACCAATATTTCTAGCTCACCACCTAGGAAACATGGATCTTTCGATCAGAAAGACCTGGAAGTAAATCAGAAAGGAACACAGACCTAAATAGTTTCATTAACGTGCATTCTAGCGGTCAAGATCGAAAAAGTGGCAAGGCTGAGAATTTTATCTTAGGCTCAATGTTATTCATCTCCCCCAGGCTACCTTCCCTAAACCTTGTGAATTCATTTCCATGCTTATAATCTTTTTCAAATATAGAGAAAAAGACCATTTAAAAGAGAGAGACAAAAAAGAACGATATACAACGCAATCATTGTATAGAGCCATTTTTCCTTGCAGATCCCTGACTGCAAGGAATGACGAACTCCAGCAAACGCAACGAAGTAAATCTGGGAAGAATTTTTCTGAAAGTTTTTGTAGTTTTAAATAGCTATGTTGTGTTTTAGAAGGTTAGGGTCTCAGCCTTTCTGAATATAATTTGAGGACTGTTAACAATTACCATTTATCAGTGATTATTATGTACATCTGCTTTCCTGTGCCAGATGCTGGCAGTACCAGAATGAGTAAGGCGTGAGGAGTTTATGATCTGTACAGAGGAGAATCACTTAAATGAATGTCCACACAGTGCGGTAAGTCCTGGCCACCAAGACACACAGACTGCCGGGTACTGGACAGGCACTATCACTGAGAAATTTATGAGAATGGGTGACAGCGGAGCCAAATCTGCAAAGAGTAGGGGGATAAGAAGTACATATTAGGCATTTTGAAATGATGGACAAAAATATGAAAAGAGGTGTATGGAAGATCCATATATATGGCCGGAATACATAGTTAAAGACAAGAGAAGGCAAAGTTGAGACCAGAAAACCTAAGATATCACACTAAGGACACTGGATTTTACGATCTTGAGCCTAGGTGAAGGGAGTCATTGAGGCTTTAATCAGGAGAGTATTATGACCATATTTAAATTTTCGATGCATTTTCCTAGAGATAGTAATCTAAGTAAGATTACTTTCTGGTACCAGCTTTGGTCATGCTATTGTACATTTCTTCACCTCAATTCTCCATCTATAAAGTGGGAACAAAAGTGTCCTTACCTTATAACATAGTGGTAAGAGTTAAATGAGTTCTTGGGGCACCTGGGAGGCTAGACGGTCAGTTAAACGTCCAGCTCTTGGTTTTGGATCAGGTCATGATCTCATGGTTTGTGGGATCCAGCCCTGCGTCTCGTCTGGCTCTGCACTGATGGCGTTGAGCCTGCTCAGAATTCTCCCTTCCTCCCTCCCTCCCTCCTCTCTCTCTCTCTCTCTCAGTAAAATAAACTAAACATTAGAAAAAGAGTTAAAATGCGTTCATGTAGAATATCACATATGTAAGTACCTGGCACAGAGTAGTCCCTCAGTAAGTCTTAGATACTGCTTGCCTTTTGTGGATGAATGCTGGAAACTATGAATCAAATTCTACCCTTCATTCAACAGTTCAAATGAACGCAAAGAACGGGTGACACATGTCATCAGTGGTAACACTTGCATTCAGAAAGATGTATTGTGTGTCTGGGTCTAATTTAAAATCTAAAATTAAAGTCAAAGAGGAGGGGTGCCTGGGTGGCTCAGTTGGTTAGGCGTCTGACTTCGGCTCAGTTCATGATCTCACAGTCTTTGAATTCAAGTCCCTCTTAGGGCTCTGTGCTGACAGATCAGAGCCTGGAGCCTGCTTCGGATTCTGTGTCTCTCTTTCTCTCTGCCCCTCCCTCACTCATGCCTCTGCTTCTCTCTCTCAAAAGTAAATAAATGTTAAAAAATAAATAAATAAAGTCAAAGGGGAAAATCTGGCAATCAGCAAATGCACAAAGAACTAGCTAATCTCTCTTTTTTAAAAATTTATTCATTCATTTATTTATTTAGAGAATGAGTGAACAAGCAGGGAAGGGGCTTGAGAGAGGAAGAGACAGAATCCCAAGCAGGCTTCACACTGTTAGCAAAGAGTCCCATGTGCGGCTCAAAGTCACAAACCAAGAGATCATGACCTGAGGCAAGATCTAGAGTTGGGCGCCTAACCAACCGAGCCACTGGGGCATCCCTAACCTATCTCTTCTTAAACAGAGCAGTGGTACTTACACTTTCACAATGCGTTTGAATTCAAGATGCTGCAACCCACCATCCTCTACTTTCTTAGTTCACCTTACTCATCTCAAGCACAATGCTTACTCTATAGCATTATCATCAGTGTTTCATTTGTGTGTACCAAAAATTGCCTGGGGCTTGAGCTCCTTGAAATCGGGTTCCCTATCTGCGCATCCTCAAGCCTATAAAAATGTGTGGCATACAGATAGTCTTCAATTCTTGTTAGTCTAATGAGTATAGGTCGTTCACATTTTAATTCAAATGCAAGTGAAAGGTAATGGGAAATGAAGTCCATTTTTCCAGGTTCTTCTCCAAACTACAGAGAGCCATGGCAAACTTTACAGCGAGCATAATGGGGTTAGTAGAAATCTCCTATTTTCTTTTGAAAATATGAAATTTTAGGGTTGAATGAAAACCTGAGGGCTATTTTCCAATGGAAGCTGCAAGACTTTGTTTAGGTGGAGGGAGGATGCTAGGTACTTCTGCAAAACCTTTCTTTGCAAGTGGAGTTCATTCAACACAGTCATGATCACTTCTGGGACTCATACAAAATCTACTGAAAAAACAAAATGGTACTATAATCACATAGGATTTGGATTTCTTGTTGTATGGAAGCATATTTGGCCACACCAGGATATATCTCTTTGGTACATTACTTATTCAGGAAGAGGGGAGTGACTCTAAATCTCTAGAGGGGTACCTGGGTGGCTCAGGTGGTTAAGTGAAGAGAGCGTTTTTAAGTTTCTTGTCCTAAGTGACAGCCCTGCATTAGTTTGAAGCCAGTTCTCTTTTCTGCTTAACATAGAGGGGTACTGTGTTAGGGATAGTGTGTCCCAGACTTCTGCTTACTGTGAACCTTGTTAAGGGTTATGATTGCTGAGAATTCTGTTTTGATTGCTATTTGCTGTGAACACTATGAAACTTTTCTTGGGGTGCTGTGAGACCTGTTTAGTTTGCCATGTATTAGACTAAGTTGCTGTGTGTTAAATCTTGTTAGGTATTAGATTTAGAGGCTTAGGAATGCACTAGACTCCTGACCCATTTGCTGTGATTGCTGTGAACCCTGTTTGCTGTGTTAGAGAATTGCCATATTGTGAAAGTATAGTGCTGTTAGGGCTAAGGCCACTCCATTTTGGTTTAAGTTCCATCTTAGAGTAGTTCTGGGCCCCAAGTTCCAGGAAAACAAGTCACCCTGGACTCTGCCCCGGGTTCCAGTAAACAGAGTAGCCAAGAGGCCAGACCCAGATTAGCAGACCCTGTCACCACCCTGGGTGGGACTGGACCCTGATTAGCAGACCCTGCCTCCACCTTGAGTTCCAGGGAAACCACAGGAGGTCAGATTCCTAGAGTAGCCCCTAGCAAAACTAATCAGTGTTCAGCCCACGCACGCTGACCATTTGAATCTGCGCGGGACCCCCAAGCTAAGCCAATCCATAGCTAGCCCGCGCCCGCCAAATATAAAATACTCAATCAGAACCTAGCCCATGAAAATGTCAATCAATAAATTCAAAGGATCCCCATTCCTGCCCAAAAAGTGTACTCAAACCCTGATAAAAAGCCCGTGTAAACCTGGCTCAGGGCTCTTGCTACTGCACCGCTGCGTCTGGAGGTGCAAGAGTCTGAGCTCGAGCTTCGAATAAAGACCCTTTTTGTTTGCATCAGTCCCGGCCCCCCGGCGGTCTTCTTGGGATCCAGAATTTGGGCACAACATTAAGCGTCTGACTCTTGTTTTAGGCTCAAGTCATGATCTCTCTCAGTTCATGAGTTCGAGCCCTGCATTGGGCTCTGTGCTCACAATGCAGAGGCTGCTTGGGATCTCTCTCTTTGTCCCTCCTCCACTCACTCTGTCTCTCTCAAAATTAATAAATAAACTTAAAAAACATTTTAAATCTCTAGAGACTGTTATAGATGGAGAAGGTGTGTACTTAAATTGTAAATTTTTTTACTTTAAGATTGTTGTTACTTTAAAGTTGTTACTTTCCTGGTAACCTCCCATAACTGACTTCCCACCCCTAATGTCTCCTTTTGTCTTTAGCTGGAGATGATATTTAAGGCGATGACTTTGGTCACTCCAGTGAATTACTCAGTTTTCTTGTGTCTCTCTCATGTGCTTGCAGGTATACATGTTATTAGATTTTTGTTTGATTTTCGCTTGTTAATCTGCCTCATATCAATTTGATTCTTAGATCAACTAGGAGAACCTTCGGGTCCTAAAAAAAAAAAAAAAAAAAAAGGATAGGTCCAAGGTAGAGTCATTGCCCCCAGGACAGCAAAACCAAGATTAACTGCAGTTTCAACCTCTCCAGGAATAGAATTTTAAGCCAATCAATTAGGAATTTTCTGGTCAGCACCCATGAGGTAACCTGACAAAGGGGTTCTCTCCATCCCCCAAAGGAAGGGTAGGTAATCTGCATATTAAGACCTCCTACCTTTCCCCTAAGGGAAGGTGACTTGTGTAAAACAATCCTTTCTTTTCTTTTGCTAATAACTCCTGGCCCACCCTCTTTTGTATAAAAACCTTCCATTTTGTACAACTCCTTGGAGTATCTACTTGCTAGATGCTCATTCATTAATTGCTTAATAAATCCACTTAGATGTAAGATTTACTCAGTTGAATTTTGTCTTTTAACAAAGGGTACAGGTAGACATTTTTTTCCTCCCCAACATACTCCTCCTACTTACATGTTATGTTACTCTAGAAAAAATGTGATTCTGGGTGTCTATTGATGGAAAGTAAGCAGACCCCTAAAAATTCCAGGTAGTTTTATCTATAATTTGACTGACCTGTACTCCTGTTGCTATTAGGATAGAGATCCTTGGCATTCCTGGTAAGTCCTGGAAATGTCTGTTCTCCTTGCACATGGATGAATGGAATCTGGCTAAAAAGCCCAGAATTCCCAACGGGAAAATATCTTGCACCTCAAAGCAGAGAAATTCTATTTCAGATCTGACTTGTCTATTCAATATCCTTCCAGGCAGAGTTCCTCAGGAGAACCTGGGTTCCTCTGTAAGTTTAGCATGCCTGCTGTGTTCTGCAAACAAGCTTTCATATAAAAAAACAATCATCACTTCCATTAACAGAACCTGTCTCTGGAGGACATCTAATTTCTCTATCTTTCCTGCTGGGCATCATATTTCCTGGGGCTTCTCTGTATCACCCTCAGCCCAGGTACACCTTTCTGGTGTAGAGAGGACTCTTAAATATTATGAATCTTAGTCCTTTTAGGTAGGACTATCAATTCTATCCAAGCCACTTATTTTTTTTTTTCACTTTGCAGCCAAGGAGTAATTCGTTATTGAATTGACAAATATAAACTTGCCACCCTTAGAAGCAAATTGAGAGTGGGTATACATTATTCATAATTTAACTGAAATGCAAGTCCCTAAAAACTTTGTTACTGGCAACTTATTGGCCCCAAATAACACTATTACAATAGAGCATCACTACCTAAGATCAGGCAAAATAAAAATAAATAATTATATAAACAAACAGATTCACAAGAAATGAAACTGAATTCGATGTGGAAAACAAAGGCAGAAAGAAATAGTAGGTAAAATTAAATTTCCTTATAACCTGCAGCCCATTGACAAATACTTGAGTCAGGCAGAGTATAACATTTCTCCAGGAAGCCCCTACTGTCCTAATGTTAATGGTTTGCTAGAGAGAAAAACAACCTTACTTTAACAATACATAGGCCTCAAGGAGCCTGTGAGTTTTCTTTAGCATATGAAAATCCTTTCAGAAACTTCCTTTGACTTTAGCTCCTCCAACTCCCAAGTATATAATCAGTCACATCTCACGATCCTGGGTCAGCTCTTGCCCATGCATCCTGCCCCTCTGCTTTAATTAAACCACCTTTTTGCACAAAAGATGTCTCAAGAATTCTTTCTTGGCCATCAGCTCTGAATCCCAACATTTCCATATCAATATTGATATAACTAATAACGACTTACAATTAAGAATCAAGAATAACAGTAATTAAAAACTATAACCAGCTTAAAACTCTTCTGTTAACAAAGCATCATTCTGAAACCAACACATTAACAAATGCTTTGACCATTCTACTCTAAGGAAACTCTGGCTAACATGATTTATGAGCTGGTTTTGCAGAAATTGACAGACCACTGATAAGACTAGTTAAGACTGTAGCAAACCAGAAAAATTATTGCAGTTGCACAGAAGGGACTGAGGGTAGAGGAAACTCCATGAAGACATAGGCTGATATCTCCTCTTGTCTGTCTTACTGGTGCCATCATCTTTTGAACATACGAATTTGGACAAGTATGTTATTGGGCCATGCCTGTGTAGAAGAGTGATATCTTTCCTCTTATCTCACCTTTTTTCAACCTCCAGTCACCTACATCTACCCTCAAAACCCTACCCTCTCTAAAATCCCTTAGGTACTAAGCTCCCCCTACTCTTGGGGAGGTAGATTTGAGAAATTTTCTCCCTTTTCTTTGTTTGGTGCCCTGCAATGAACCCTTTTTTCTCTGTTGCAAAATCAGTGTCAGTGTTTGGCTTACTTTGCATCAGGCAATGGACCTTTATCTGGTAACAGTTCCCTCAAATTATGAGAATTTTGTCTGTGACTTGAGAAGTGTTTCAGCATGGCCAGGTGTTAGCCAGGTATCTCAGTGGAATGATGAACTGTCTCTTAAACAAACTTGAAAAATGTCTAGCTTTATAATATAGCAATCATTAATAACAAAAAACATCTTATAGCTTATTAATTGCCATGCCATTGAGAACAATTTCATAATTGGTTCCTTCTTAGTCTAGTAGGGAGCTTGCGAGTGAGGCTTAAGACAGAGAGAGCAAGAGAGAGTGTGTATACATCTCTGTTGTATTTTTTAATTTTACTTTTTAAAACTGTTTTAATATTTATTTATGAGGGAGAGACAGAGAGAGAGAGAGGGAGAGAGAGGCAGAGCATGAGTGGGGGAGGAGCAAAGCAAGAGACAGACAGATTCTGAAGCAGGCTCTAGTCTCTGAGCTGTCAGCGCACTGCCCAGTGTGGGGCTGGCACTCACAAACTGTGAGATCATGACCTGAGCCTAAGTCAGACGCTTAATTAGTGAGCCACCCAGATATCCCTACATCTCTGTTTTAAGTTATTTTCAAATTGTGTTTACTAGAGACTTAAGGGTTGCAGGAGGAATCAGGGGGAGAAAAATTGGGCTGGAGAAACCTCTTGTTATCAGCTTTCCCCAAAACAACTCTGATTTCATTAGGTATCAACTCAAGAGTTCCAAATGCTTCTCATTCCTCCGCCTCAGTAGCTCTCTGTCTGATCATCCCCCATGTACCCCATTCCTAACAAGTATTTGTAATGCTTTCTTTCCTACCCTGAAATAAAATTTAACAACAATTCTAACTATCTGTTCACATATTCTGTAAAAAAATCAACATAAACTCTAAATTTAAGATACAAAAAGAAAGTAATTTATAATACATAATATGTAAAAGCCTGGGAATGGCTACCCTAGAAAATGTAATTAAGCAGTTAGACACTTACTCCTGCTAAGTTCATATTTAAGTGAAATAATATACCCTTCGACTGATTTATTTTCGACATTTTCCCTTCCAGTTGATATTTTTAAGAAGACATAAATATGCACATCCATGTATATGTCATCATCAGCAGGCATGCTTGGATAGGAGTTTCTAACATAAAGTAAGAGCACGTACTTTGTGCCAAGCACTGCTCTAAGCACATTACATTCTTGACTCATCTAATTGTCACAACATTGAGAAAGATAGATACTTTTACCATTTCCAAGTTACAGCTAAGGGAAGCCAGACACAGACTGGTTAAGTGCTCGGCCGATGTCACACACAGCTAGCTGTGTAGCATCTGGGATGCACAGCCAGGAAGCCTGGCTCCAGAATTTTTTTTTTTTAAATTTTAACCCTGTAGTTAACGTTTCTTGGTGAACAGTTTCTAGTGAAGCTCCTAAGAAAACAAAAAAAATACACTCTTCCCCCAATTAGCCCAGGTGTTGCATGTCTGGAAGGCATATATTCCAACTGTGTAATAAATACTACCTGCCATAAGTAACATAGAATTGGGTTCTAGGCTCAGATACTTGAAAACTGCTTTTTCATTTACGTGAATGTCTAGGGAAATATTCACACTGTCAAGGAAGGAATTTTGCCACCTCAAGATACAACTCTTTGGCACAATGCTTATTCTAAATTCATTATTTTTAAGAAACTGCAGTTATGAGAGAATCTCTAAAAACTGAGATGTATATGGGAAATCTGTATTCGAAAGGGTGTCTCCCTCAGTGCCAGATGCGGAGGACTCTAAATCTCTAGAAACTGCTACAAATAGAGAAGGCAAGGACTTAAATCTGTAAAACAACTTTACCCTTGTTTACCGTGCTTTTTCTGGTAACCTCCCATAACTGACTCCCAATCCCCAACATCCTCTGTCTTTAGCTGGAAATAGTATTTAAGGTGATAGCTTCAGATGCTCTCGTGAGTTACTCAATTTTCCTGGTTCTCTCTCACGTATGTAGTAGGTATGCGAGTTATTAAATTTTTGTTTGAGTTTCTCCTGTTAATCTGTCTCATGTCAAATTAATTCTTGGACCAGTTAGAAGAACTTTGAAAGAGAATTTTTTTTCCTCTCTAACAATATCCATCATGCAGGATATGGGATAAGTCTTCAATGTCTAGAGCCAGCCTCCACGTTTATCAGGACATCTGACATCCCTGGCTCCTACCAACTAAATAACAATAGTACCACTCCTCTCATTATTATGAAAACCAAAATTATCACCAGAGATTTTCAAAACTACTCCCAAGGGCAGTTTCTCCTCCTGATTATTAATATCCAAATTCCGTTGCTTCCTGGAGCCTCAGAGGACATCTTATTCTCTCCCCAAATTCAACCAAAGCAGCTCTGTTTTTATCCATTTTATGCAGTGAGGTTCTAGGCAAAATTTTACCTAGAAAAAAAAAATCTTCTTGATACTTAAAAAATAAATAAAAGTTTTAAAATACTGCTCCAGACTAGGACTCGTTGCTCATGTCTTTTCAGTAGGAATAACAGAAACACCTGTCTGCAGTCCCTACCATCTGTTCCTGTCTTCTCTAGATGAACACACTATTAATGCCTCAATCAACTGTCACAACAGAGGTGAGGTGATAAGCTGCAGGCACAGCTAGAATGAACTCAGCCCCCCATGTTGCTTGTTGTGTTTCTATCTTGACCGATACCCACTGGACCCGTGTGTGGATCCACACCTGTGTGCCTCTCAGGACTTCAGCGACTTAGGTGTCATGTCTGATCCACTGGACCTCAGTCACCCTATGGAACACTGGGAGTTCTGTTCTGCCACTAGGGTCTCATCTGAAGGACACTGCATTGGGCTGGAAGCAAAAACAAACTTGCTGTTGCTAAGAGTGTCCTGGAGTAGGGACCAAGAGACAGTTCTCTGTCACTGATTAATTGCGTGGCCTTGAGCAAATTATTCCAACCTCTCTGGGTTTCAGTCTCTTCATGTGTAAAATAAAACTGGATTTCAAGGTTCCCAAAGTCCTTTTCATCTCTGCCCCTCTCCACTTCTCTGATCCTCATAGGATCCACTGCAGGGAGACAGGTAGTGTGTCCAGCTCCAAGGCAAGGCAAGGTGGGATGTACAGTCGGCTCAAGATGAGCAAGAAATACTTTTCTTGGGGTGAGACTTGCATTTTTTACATACAAGTAAGCTAGGGATATTTTGACCTCTTTAAAGTATCAGCAGAGATGGTAGCTCAAGGGAACAGACAGAATGATATGAAGAATAGCAGTGATAACAATGCTTCAAGGAAGATGAGTTTTAGAATGAGCTTTTGCCTGGATTTTATTGTCTACTTGTCCAATGCATCCTCCTTGCTCCTTTCTTCTTTATACCAGAAAATAACTTGTCTTCGAGGCTATTCGAGGAATTAAAGAAAAAAAAAAAGGTGAATGAATAAGGCTCAAGGAGGAAGAAGAAAAAAAACTGAGGCAGGAGGGAATTTTATAAGGTGATGATTGAAATGTCAAGTGTTGCTTCTCAGAAAGAAAATGAAAATGCTGTAATAAATTCTAGACAGTTGCCAAATGCCATTGTCAGGAGATGGATAGGAGAACATCACAGCAAATTAGGGGCTGAGTTTCCAGGGAATCTTACGCATATTGCATTTAGAAACAGGTCAGGGCTCAGAGTGGGAAGTTTCAGTTTGGGTGCCAGCTTGGTCTCTAACTAATTGGATGACTTTGAGCAAATTACATATATATTTTGGGATTTAAGTTCCCTCACTGGTAAACATTACTATTGATCATATTGCCTGTTATTTTATTTATTTTTTTTTAATGTTTATTTATCTTTGAGACAGAGAGAGACAGAGCATGAGTGGGGGAGGGGCAGAGAGAGAGGGAGACACAGAATCGGAAGCAGGCTCCAGGCTCTGAGCTGCCAGCACAGAGCCCGACGCGGGGCTCGAACTCACAGACTGTGAGATCATGACCTGAGCTGAAGTCGGCCGCCCAACCGACTGAGCCACCCAGGCGCCCCATATTGCCTGTTATTAACTGCTGATATTTTGTATTTGTAGAACACTTTTCAAAATTTATGTCTTTGTATGAGTCTGAAATTCTGAAATAAATAGAAGGGGAGCTGCTCTAGGGCCCTGGCTACTTCCTGCCCACTGATCCCAAAGGTGGCTTCTAGATCACCTCTTCAAGAGCCTTAGGAATGTTTGAATACCACCAGATAACATTCCCCCTAAGGCCTCTTCTAGTCGCAATTATTTTTTTTTTTTTATGTATTCAACAAACATTTACTATGAGCCTCATCTACACCACACAGTGGTAGGCACTGAGTTTAAAACATAATCATGACATCATACCTGCCCTTCCAGAATTTTGTTCAATACTCACCAAATTGGCCTCTCATTATTATTTGCTCCTTCATTCAGGGTACCTCCAGGGAAAGCTGGAAATCCAATGAATGAAAGTATCCCTAGGTAATTATAGTTCTCCATATAAATTATTAAACTGGTATCTGCGTATACATTAGCCTCCTACAGCTAGCTTCACATGACCTCATCACTAAGAGTACATACTAACAAATACTGAATTTCAGATTCTGCAAGTCTGTGAAGAAGAGAGAGCTCAGACTGTGGTGAATTCAGTAGAATAAGTACCTATTTACAAGGTCCTACAGCACCAGGGTCAATATCCATGTTCAATGATCCTCTTTTATAATTGGCCTGTTAGTCCCAACATTTTGCGGTGAGTATTTTCAGAGGCAGCAAACTCCCCTACTAATTTGCAGGCAGCTAAGATGTATCCTGTGATGTCCAGTGATCAGGATATACAGTAAAGCTAGGGAATGTCTTTTGGCATTCTAAGAGAAAAAATAACACAAATTAACAAGACTGGTACTCTCCTGAGCTTCTCAAATTGGCCCTGGGCTGTTATTCTAAGATTTTTTTTTTTTTTGAGCCATGGAAATATCCCTAGAATATATGTTTAGGACCAAAGTAGATTATGGTAAAGGATGATAGGTATCAAATGTGGTAATTTAAAAACATAGTTGAAGCTTCTTTGACACTTTCTAACAACAGGTAGTTGGTTACTGTGTCTACTCTTGATTCTGGGAAGGCTATGACTGCTTCTACTTTTGGAGTATGAACAGAAGTGAATTTACGTGGTGTCTAAATCTAGGTTATAAAGGCTACTGCTTACTAAAATCTTGAATTTGGATCCCTGCACACCACAGAAGAAACCCAACTACTCTGAGGGCACCAAGCTGTGAGGAATCCCCAGTCACATGAAGATGCCACATGCAGTTGCACTGGTCAATAGTCCCATCTGAGCCTAGCCTTTAAGTCATACCAGCCCAGGCTCCGGATAGGTGAGAAGGGAAGGCTAAAGATTATTCCAGACTCAGTCATTCAAGTCACATCCAGTCCTCAGAGTTTTTCTAGTTGAGGCCCCAGGTATTACGGAATAGAGAAAAGAACCCCTCTTCCCCCCCTAATTCCTGCTTGGCCTCATCTGAATTTTTGATCCAAGGAGCCAGGAGAAGCATTAAAATGTCATTGTTTTATGGTACTAAGAGGTGAGGTGATATGTTATGCAGTAATAGATGACCAAAATAACATATGGAGCTCTCAGTGACGGGTATGGTTCTTATCCCTTAGCTTAGGAATTCAGAAAAGAAATCATTCTTGAGTAGACTCTACTAAACTAGAGAGAGGACATGGCTGTTGTGGAAATACAGAATCTTTACAAAATTCCCTATGACTTAGATACTCACTCCCAAAGGACTAGAAAGCATAGCTTTAGGATAGGGGGGAAAGAAAAAGAAGAGTCCTGAATTGTAAAAGGAGAAAGTCCCACATTTGTCCATACTGCTCTGTAACCCTCATTAATGAGGCTGATATGGGGCTCTAGTTGAATATAGCCAAAAATTAATTTGCCACAAATAAATTTATTAAAAATCACACTATCAAATGACCAAGTCTCCAAAAAACACCAAATACCTTACAGTAGGTCTTGGATAAGTCACTGCTCTCATTTTGCTAAAAAGCAGGATGTAGAACTGACCATCACTCAAATGACAGAGTAGGTTTTCCCCTTTGGGCACACTGTTCATCTCTTTTCACTCCTGGACAGGGAACCAGCACCATGCTTTGGAAGGGCAGGCAGAAAAGAGATTCCTAGAGCTGGGCTCCATAGTACAGTTAAGGTAATTTTGGATAGGTTCTAGACAATTACTAAGCAAATTTATTCTTGGTGAATATTTCAAAGAACCTATTATAATTTATGATGTGCTCCAGTCATACTTTTTTCTGCAGTGGTTTCTTGACTCATTTAGTCCAGCTTAAATGATATCCCAACTGCTATTCTACTGAAGGATAGAAGCTTTGCTGCGATCAAAGTTTTTCCCTTTGGCAACTCCAGAGACTAACGGGGGTAGAAAGGAGAAGAAGCACCCAACTCTCAAACTGTGTCAAGTTTCGGTTCCAGAGAATAGGCACACTAGCTTACGTTAGCAGATACGAACAGCTTCTCGGCAACATGGAGGCAACTGAGCCTCTTTTAACTCTGAGAAGTCACTACTGTGGACTGAGAACCCAGCTTCTGCTAGTATGTACACGATGGACAAGGGATCAAGAAGAAACCTATACAAGACAGGTAAGCCAAGCTTGGAGTCAGACGGAGTGATGGGTTCCACAGCAGCTCCTCCTCATGTCCAAATGACCTGTTCCAAACCATACGACTCCCTCTGGATGAATCAAATCTACTTCTTGGACCATCTTATGGTTTCCACATCCCAGTAAAGGAATCTTCTTAACGCCAGAGATGCCCGGTCTTAGAAAAAAGAACTATTCATTTTAATCATTCTTTCTTAAATTCACAAAACTACAAACCCAGCTTAAATAGGGCATTGCACTTAGTAGCTGATTGGGCTAAGCCGAGGAGTAACCACTGCTTACTGGTATCCATCCTGAGGCAGTAAGTAGATTCTTTCACATCGAGTAATTTAAAAAACCCAAATGGAATGTAACAATGCTTGCTGCCTTCCTACTTAAATTTATTTGACTCAGTATGATTTTCTTTTATTTAATTCCAATTGTATAAATCTACACATTCAATAGAGTTCCATGGCCTCATTTAATAAAATTCTCCCATTTGAACCAAGATGTCCATTCTATTATTGGTCTTTTAAACTCAGCAGGCTTACCCACACACAAGACCACGACTGACAGATAAAAGCAACCCCCGACAGCTTCCAGCAGCCTACGAAAATGCCCTACATGTCTTCCATTTTATTCTCAGCTCATTGCTCTTGCTTCTGGCTCTGTTTCCTAACTTTTCCTTGGCTTCCACCCTTTCTCTGGCCTTTGGGAATATACAACTCCGGGGTACTCCTTTTTTCGTTTCTTGGTCTTCACTTTCCATTTGGCATCCCCTGAACTACACTAGCTGATTGAATCTCAAATTAGCATTGTGATTACAGAAACTGGCTGTCTTTAAATAATCTTCCATTACTTCTTAGTTTTGTTGTTATCTTCAGCAAGATGCTTAAACTCTCCATGCCTCTGTCTTCTCAACTTCAAAATACCATGGGTACTAATACTGATCCCTGAAGGATATTTTAAGAGTTAAGACTTTATAGTTAGTTAAAAGTCCAAACATGGAAACAAGCTCATTTTGATCATCTAATAAATGTCAACCTGCTCCTAACTCCAAGCCACCAAGGAGACGGAGACTGAAATCTTGTATCAGTGTTTCCTAAAGTGTTCTAAGAAACTTTGATTCCTTAAGACATGAATATGTTTTATGGGGAAGAAAAGGCCTAGCATTAAACATATTGAGAAATAATACATTAAATAAAATTAAACTGATTTAAATTCAGGATAACCCAAACCTTTATTAAAAAATAGATTTGTCCTTAATCTTCAAGATAGAAACTTAAGAATCAAAAAAAAAAAAAGTTGAGTTGAATTGTTACAAGGGGTGGATGAAATGACTGAATATTGGATACTGATAACCTCTAGGGCTGTTTCATATTCAGGTTTCATATGTTAACTTCAAGTGAATTTTTGAGTACGTGCCTGATGCCAGGAATTGTGCATTATTCATTCAAATGCATATCCTCATTTATTTTTTGTATTAACCCTGTGAAAATAAGAATTATCCTCATATTACAGATAAGGAAACTAAGGTTCAGGGAAGACAGATGTCATGCCCATGCTAATAGTGGTTAAGCCCAAAAACAAAACCAAGTCATCTGCCTCTAACCCAGTCTTCACTAACTGAACGACTCAACTTCCCACATCTCTGAGTGGTTCTCATAATAATTTAGAGCATTTGCTCTCGAAACAATTAGTGAGCTATGAGTTGTTTCTGTGTTTCAGAAGTAATTGTTATCAATTATGGAATTATTAACAATGCTTCCCATCTGCCTCTAGTTTCCAGCTAAGAATGTTAATTAAAACACAAATCCATCCAAGAATTTGGGAAATTTATGACTGAAGATATTTACCAATGATTCTGGTAAAAATGCCCAGCATGAGTTCAGTAAATAATACAGATATTGATTTTACATTTCACTACACGTCAATAATTCCTCCTTTAGAAAGTTATATTACCTCGAAGACAAAGTGAGGAAGCTGTGGCTGTTCCCCTCCACAAGTAATTCCTCTAGTTCACCTATATGTGAATCCGGACTAGTATATATTATCACACTTTTATATTCATCCTGCTGACACATAAACTAAAGAAGAGAGATTTTACCACCTCAAAGGCTCTCACCAAATTTTTGGAGCAGAAAAATAGAACCAGGCTCATGACAGAACTTGAGGCTTTAGCCTTTTAGCAACCAAAAGTATACTCCTATATCACTGAGGGCTAAGACACTGAATAAAATAACCAAATTCATCCCCAGCTATTCAAATAAAGCTCTACTTGGGTAGATTCACCCAAGCTGCTCTATCATACCTAATTCCTGTCAGGAAAAAAATCTGTTCCATGGCTACCTCAAAATAACAATCCCTCTGGGAATGGAGTTTAAAGGCTAGCTAATCATTTCCAATAACCATGGCAGAATGAACCTGAAAAAGCATCATAAAAGCATCTCCACATTTTGCCATTTAAATCCTGAACAAAGACCGCAGGCTTCTAATACTGTTGGCTTCTCAGAATACTTAGGGTTTAGTAGTTTCAGTCTCAGGGATCTTAGCAAAATCAGTGGGAGCCATACCTGTCATGCCTGTCACCCTCAGTCACCAGCCAGTACACCAGTCCTTCTAACTAACAAACCTCTTGTGACTCACATCTGTCGAGCATTCTGTGCATTTTCTCATTATGTTCTTTCACCCATTTCTGGCCTTTGCAGATACTGACCATTATGGTCACTGGAACCGCTATTCCAAGATCAATAGACCCCATCCTACCACATGCTGAGTTCCTCCCAATCCTTCTACCTCCTGGTGCGGACCTATTAATTTTATATTCATTCATCTGTAGGGTGAGAATGAGCTGGCATTCAATATTAAATGTGCATCAGGCAGTGTTCTAAGCATGGGACTATAACTTGCTTCTTCAAGAAAATCCCTCTTCCTATGCCCCCAATGCTAATAAAATCCAGGGTCATTCTCTTAGTGCTCTTTGCGTATCCGAGATTTTGATTTCACTGATCCTCGTGCAAACCTTCATCCACTGAGGTTCAGTCATTCCGCTCGCCCGCCTCTGCTCCACCTCACGTTTCTGTCGCTGAGAGATCCTCTGGTGACTCCATTTCATTTACTAGGCACTTGGAAGCACACCTCGCAGTCTTTATCTCCGCTTTTGGTTTCTATCATCACAAAGATGGTTTGATCATTTATTTTTTTCATAGAATTTTGGACAACTCGTCTAACCACATAACTTAAAGTCCTCACTCTTCTTGATGCCAACACATTGTATCAATTTTCCACTTCGGCCCTTTTCACTATATCCTTACCCTCCTCAAAGTCCTGCAGTATCTCCTTCCACCTTTCCTTTATTGTGAAAACTCTGTCATTTATATTAAGCTTGGATCTTATTTAGCTTTGTTTATTGCCAACACCCTCACAATTTTCAAACCCTACTCTTTTTGGTGACTCGCCTTACTAAACCATAACTTTCAATTAATCCAACCTTCTCTCCTTTCATTTCCTACACCAAAGCACGCAACTACATTTGGAGAAAATTGTGAAATTTTGTGAACTGCTGGCACTCCGAATAAGTGTCTTAAGAAAACTCTTGATACCATTCAGGCATTTCTTTTTCTTATTGTCTCCAGTCACCTCCCTTCAATTTCCTTATAGTGGCTATTATGTTTTAAGTCTCTCCTTATCAAGGTTACCCACAACTCCTCTCTGCAAAAGGCTGGGGACTGTACTATGGTGACAAATAGAACTGGCCACGAATGTCAGCTCCACCATGTCCTAGTGTGTGGAGAAAGTTCTTACTTTCTCCAAGGCTTGGTTTGCTTAACTTGAAAAGTAGCTACTGTGAATATTAAAAACATATAACACAGGACACAAAATTAGGCTTCAGGACATATTACTGATATTGGGTGGTTGTGATGGTGATATTGAAGAAGGAGCTGCTCCTCATTTAATGGGGAAATAAATTCTTTTAATCTATTTCCCCACATCCACAAATATCCTTTTATTTCTCATTTAGGCAGAGGTATCTCTCTACCTAGTTATTTTTTAGGTCACTATTATAATCTAGTCTTCTGAAGTCTGTGCTTAAACCTTTCTCAATTTTTTAGTTTATTCTTACTCATTTTTATATTTTTTTCATTTAAGTGTTATATTTCTATTATCAACATGTGAATCCTCTCTATATTCAGGGTTTTTTCTTGGTTTCTCATTTTTCACTCAACAGGGTATTGTAAGAGCATTTCGCCCAATAATTTGAAAGTCACTAAAAAAAGGATTTTGAATGGTTGTTTCATACTCTATGAGTACACTTTAATTTATACAACTATGCCTCTTTTGTTGGGCGTAAGGATTGTTTCCATTTTTCATTATTATAAATGATGCTGTGATCATTATCTTTGTACATAAATCTTTAACTGCATCTCTGATTCTACCCACAGAGTAGAATTTTATAAGCAGAATTTCAGGGTCAAAATCTAGATTTTTAAGGCTCTTTACACATAGTATCACATTGCTTTTCAGAAAGATTATACCAATGTATACACCCACCAGTTGTGTATGAAAGAGATCTCACTATACCCACACTGTAATTAAGAGTATTTCCTGCTAAATTTTCAACATCTCCTTTTCTACCAGTTCTTAACACAGTGGCTAAAAATATACTTAAGTGTTTCACTTTCTAAAAATAATAATTTCCTACCCAGTGTCTCCCTTTGGGTACCATCTTATTCTTCTTCCCTTCACAGCCGGGTTTCCTGGGGAGTGATTAGTTTTCAGTTTTGGTTTCTATTACCTAATCTTCCTACTGTCATCTTAACGGGGGCCCTCATTTCTCCATTTTGCAAATGTTATCAATGACCATCTAACTACCCTGTCCAATGGAGTCTTCTGTTATTTACTGCACATTAGATTTAAGCATGTAACACTGTTAACTGTTTTTTAGAAATTCTCAATTCCTTTGGCTTCTGAGATACAAATTTCTTCTATTTTTCCTCATTTCTCTCTAACTATTCTTTCCCTATTGTAGGTAATCAATTCCTCCTCACCTTTCCTCTCAATTAGTTAATCAACAGTAATGGCTTTGGCAACAACTTATAAATCCTAAAACTTTCCATTTACTCCAACCTCTTCCATAAACTATATAGCAAGAACATTAGGGGCGCCTGGGTGGCTCAGTCGGTTAAGCGGCCGACTTCGGCTCAGGTCACGATCTCACCGTCTCACGGTCTGTGGGTTCGAGCCCCACATTGGGCTCTGTGCTGATGGCTCATCAGAGCCTGGAGCCTGCTTCGGATTCTGTGTCTCCCTCTCTCTCTGCCCTTCCCCTGCTCATGCTCTATCTCTATGTCTCTCAGAAATAAATAAACGTTAAAAAAAAAATTAAAAAAAAAAAAAAAGAACATTATACTCACATATCTTTTGGATTTCTTTAAGTGGATGTCCTTGAGAACCTAAGGTCTGAAAGTCTAAGATTAATTTCACCCTTTTCCCCCAAAGCTTCCTACTTTTGCACTGATGGTTTTGGTGAAGGGCACCAGTGTCCATGCTTACGTTTGGGAAAGTAATCTGGAAATAATGAATTCATCTCACTCTTAACCAAAAATCAATAGAATTTTACCGGACAGAGTTCAAGCCTACCATTCAATCTTATATCCAACTATATTCACCACCATCACACTCTGGCTCCTTTAATTTTTTTCTATATTATGGACCACACAAATCTGATTCATGTACCTATGACTTTTCCATTTTTTTCCACATGATGTTCTATCCACAAAACATACAACACACCAACCTACCCAGTAAAATGCTACTCAGTTTTCAGAAAATTAGGACCTTGGAAAACTCCTTAATCAAGACTTTCTGCCTGCCCAGCTAGAACTGGCCTTTTCTTTCCTTGGGCTTGAAATCCAGCACTTAAATATCTCTTCCTATTTAGTCTTAGAATACTTCTCTATATTTATTTATTTACACATTTTCCCCCTCTGCTACACTGCCAGCCCCTTAAGGGAAGCTTGTCTTTGCTTGTCCTTTGCTTGTCTTTGTAACCCTATTGAGGTGACTTTTCCAGGGATTATAAAATTTATCCTGGCCTTCTGAAGTCAATATATCACGTTAAAAGAAATTGTATCTTTAAAAAAAAAACAACCTTTTAAAAAAACCTTTTATAGAAAGGTCTCACAATCTCATGGAAAACAGGTGTATATCTTCCTCTGTACCAAATATATATTTCTGTTAAAATTCTCATCATGCTTGTTTTGTATCCACTCCCCCCCACCTTTTTTGGTGCTGAAATCTGGGAATAAATTATTTTGTATCCTGACTGCAGCCCTTAAACATTTCTTCCACAAACACTGATTTATTTTATAACTTTTTTTGGTTTACATAGTTGTCTTGCTACCTAAGGACACCCCTGGGTTCTTATTCATCTTTTTGTTTCTATAAAGTATAGTTTCTTTCCAGTGAATACCTGTTCATAAAGGTGATCGGCCAAACTGACAAGATCAATATGAAGATGATATTACCAAAATCTACTGAGAATACTTTTATTCTACCCCAAAAAGAAATGCATTCTTGCATATATATATATACACATATGTATATATATACATATATATATATACACACACATATGTATATATATGTATATATGTATATATATACATATGTATATATATATTTTTTTTTTTCAAAATAACTCAGACTACAGAGAGCAGGCAGTGCAGGGCAGTGATCCCTAGAGAGGAAGAAAGAGAAAGCCCTGTGATTTCCCCTCACATGCTGCCAGCATTCAGGCAGAGAGAGAAAGAAGGAGAATCTGCCCAACAGCAGATTAGGTTCTGCTTGCAAATGATAAATCAGTAAAAGTGAAGACTACTCGCAACGAAGCAAAAGAGAGAAAAAAAATGAAAAGAATCTGTGTGAGTGGCCCGTAGAACAAGCTAGCAGACAAATAACTGGAGCTCAGGGGAAAAGAGGTGAAAGGGGTACAGAAAATAACTTATTTAAGGGAATAATGGCTTAATTATAGCCATAATTTTTCCAAAGTTGATGAAAACTTTCACATTACTACCTATAAACCCAACAAACCCCAAATAAAGGGTATTAACAACAACAAGAATGAAACCCACCAAAGCACATGTTAATCAAATGGATAAAAACCAAGGATAAAAACAAAAATCTTAAAAAGCCACAATATTAACACACACACACACACACACACACACAATTGTATAAAAGGGAAAAATGATAAGAATGACCCCTTATTTTTCATCAAAAACATTCAAACAAGAAAGAAAAGCTAATTTTTTTAAAGTATTGAAAGGAAAAAACTATCAGCCTTTAATTCTACATTCAGTGAAATATCTTTCAATAATGAAGTTATTTGTAAAAAGGCATTTTCAGGTAAACAAAAGCTGAGAGAATGCATTACCAACCAACTTACAGAACAAGGAATGTTTAAAGAAATTCTTCACACAGAAGAAATTTGGTTCTAAAAGATGAAAGATTAAAAAGCTCTGAAAATGGTAAACATATGAATAAATACGAAAGGTACTTTTTCTCATTTTTAACTTTGAAAAATTGGTTGCCTTTAAAAACCTACAACGTATATGTAAATAAAATGGCTGACAAAAATAGCACAGAGGATAGAAGGGGAAATTAGAAGTTTATTATCCTAAAGTGTCAAAGAACATGTGGTAACTTCTTACTCTATATATGAAGCAAGTTAGTATTATATGAAGGTGGATTGTGATAAGTTAAAGATGTATAATATAAGCCCTGAAGCACAATCTAACAAAATAAAATAAAGAGTTACAACTAACAAGATAATAGTGAGGACAAAATGGAATCATAAAAATAATCCTAAAGAAGGTGAGAAAAGTAGGGGCAAGGTTATGAAAAACCAATGGTATAAATAAAATACAAATAGCAGTATGGATTAGAGAGCAATAATAGATTAAACTCAACCATAAAAATAATTGCATTAAATGCAAATAGCCAAATATTTGGATATTCAACAAACACACACACACACACATCCACCCACCCATGGATTAAAGACAAAAATCACAGGTAAAATTATAACATAATTTGAATTACATAAAAATTAAAACAAACAGGGGCGCCTGGGTGGCTCAGTCGGTTAAGGGTCCGACTTCGGCTCAGGTCATGATCTCATGGTCTGTGAGTTCAAGGCCCGCGTCGGGCTCTGTGCTGACAGCTCAGAGCCTGGAGTCTGCTTTGAGTTCTGTGTCTCCTTCTCTCTCTGCCCCTCCCCTGTTCATGCTTTGTCTCTCCTGCTCTCAAAAATAAATAAAACATTTAAAAAAATTAAAAAAATATTAAAACAAATAATGAAAATTTACAGGATGTTGATGTAGCAATGATTAAAAGGAAATTTATGGCACTGAATGGTCATATATGAAAAGAAGAAAGCATAATACCGGCAAAAATAGAATAATAGGGGCTAGGTTTACTTGCCTGCTATAACCAAAATATCCAGGCAAAATACATGAAATAGCCATTTTCTAGACATGCGATATCAGGCACTGAATGACAGTGTATATCTTTTGCATTGAGATTTTTCATCTTTCAAATAAAGGGACTTCTTACTTCAGATATACTGTGAAAAACAAATGAGGATTTATATGTGAAAATCTCTAGTGTGACAGAAACATTAATGAATGTTTCTGAACTTTTCCTCTTGTTTTTTCCTTGCTTGCAATAATTAACTTCTACATACTGAGATTAGAATATTATGTGTACGATTATGTGTATCATTTCAGGCACAAAACTAGCTCTGAATGAAATTAAGTACCACATTTAGACAATGTTGCCCTATCTCTTACATAAACATAATACATGTATGTAGGCATGTACACACACACACACACACACACACACACACACACACACACACCCTGCAAAGGAAATAATTAAGAAACTTCTGAAAAGTATTTTATTTCTTAGGAGAAAAAAAGCAGTCTCCCTCAAGTATTTGTTGGTGCAAACATTTTAGCACCTGTCAGGCTGAGTTAAAATACATGTCATTCTCTTTTAGACCACCAAATATCACTAAACGTGAATTCCTGATCCTATTTTCCCAGCATAGGTTACACATCTTTGAAGGAACTGAACATAAATGGAATTACCAAGTTGGTAGTCTGAATGCAGTCTCTGAAGAAGAGCCTCCTTATGTGGCCCACGATTATTTTATAGTAATATATTTGGATAATTATCTTTGGGAAAAACATAGGCTTTGGAACCACAATATCTCAAACTACATCCCAGTTCTAATTCTTACTAGTTTTAAGTTCTTGAACCAATGAATCTCAGCCTTAATTTCATAATCAGTAAAGTGACTTATCAGCCTTGCTAACGTTTTTCAAAGAATTAAATCAGAAGATACAAATGAAGTGTTTAGCACAATACATGGCAAAAAAAAATCTATTCATTTCCTACTATTTATTTCTAAAATATATATGCAGATATTTAACAAAATCATGCAATTCAATAATCAATCTATTCTAAATAAAAACTTAATGGAAGATCACTGTTATATGAGTGCTCAGGAGGGACTATTCAAAATATTTTATTAGTGAGGGGAAAATCCGACAAGAGGATGTAACAATTGTAAATAGCCATTCACCCAATGCAGGTGTACCCAAACACATAAACAGTTAAAAACAAACATAAAGGAAGTAAATGATACTGGTACAGTAACAGTAGGGAACTTTAACACCCCACTTACATGGATGGAAAGATCATCCAAACAAGAAGGAAATGGTGGCTTTGAATGATACACTGGGCCAGATGGATTTAACAGATATTTTCAGAACATTATACCCTAAAACAGAAAAATATACATTCTTTTCAAGTTCACATGGAATATATTCTAGAATGGATAATATTTTGGTCCACAAAACAAGTCTAAACAAACTCAAAAAGACTGAAATCATACCATGCATCTTCTCTGACCACAATTCTATGAAACTAGCAAACTATACAAGAAAAATCTGGAAAGAGCACAAAAGCATTGAAGTTAAACAGACTACTAAAAAAAGAATGGGTCAGTCAAGAAATTAAAGAAGAAAATCAAAAACTACATGGAAACAAACAAAAACACAATGATCCAAAACCTTTGTGTTGCAAAAAGAAGTTCTAAGAGGGAAGTTTGTAGCAATACAGGCCTATTTCAAGAAGCAAGAAAAATCTCAAACAAACAACCTAACCCTACTCCTATAGGAGCTAGAAAAAGAACAAATAAAATTCCGAACCAGCAGAAGGAAAAATAATAAGGATCAGAGCAGAAATAAATTATATAAAAACTAAAACAAAGATCAGTGAAACCAAAGGTTGTTTCTTTCAAAAGATCAACAAAATTGATAAACTCCTAACCAGACTCATCAACAAGGGAAAGAACTCAAATAAAATCACAAATGAAAGAGGAGAAATAACAACCAACATCACCGATACACAAACAATTGTAAGAGAATATTAAGAAAAATGACATGTCAACAAATGAGACAATCTATAAGAAATGGACAAATTCCTAAATGTATAGCCTACCAAAATTAAGTCAGGGAAAAATAGAAAATTTGAACAGACAGATTACCAGCAAAGAGATTGAATCAGTAATCAAAAATTCCAAAAAACAAAAGTCCAGAATCACATGCTTTAAATATTCTACCAAATATTTAAAGAAGAATGAATACCTATTCTTCCCAAACTATTCCAAAAAATAAAAGGAAAACTTCCAAACTCATTCTGTGCGGCCAATATCACCCTGATACCAAAACTAAATAATGACACAAACATGCACACACATACACACACACACACACACAGAACTATAGGCCACTATCTCTGATGAACAAAGATGCAAAAATCCTCAACAATAGCAAACGGAATCCAACAATACATCAAAAAAAAAAATCATTCACCACAATCAAGAGGGATTATTCCCAATAGGCAAGGGTGGTTCAATATTCACACAGCAGTCAATGTGACACATCTCATCAATAAGAGAGAGGATAAACTCATATTATCATTTAAATAGATGCCGAAAAGGCATTTGACAAAGTGCAACATGCATTCATGCATAGAAGCCCTAACAAAGTAGGTTTAGAGGGAACTGATCTCAACATAGAGGCCATATATGAAAAACCCAAAGCTAACAAACTCAATGCAGAAAAACTGAGACTTTCCCTTAAGGTCATGACAAAGACAAGATTTCCACTCTCAGCACTCTGATTCAACATAGTATTGAAAGTCCTAGCAACAGCAACTAGGCAACAAAAAAAAAAGTAAGTGACATCAAAATTGGTAAGGAAGAAGTAAAACTTTCACTACTTGCAGAAGACATACCAAATATAGAAAACCAAAAGATTCCACCAAAAAAAAATACTAAAACTGATAAATGAATTCAGTAAAGTCACAGGTACAAATCAATGTGCAGAAATTTGTTGCTTTTCTATACACTAATAATGAAGCATTAGAAATAGAAATTAAGAAAACAATCCCATTTACAGTTGCACCAAAAACAGTAAGATATCTAGAAATAAACCTAATCAAAGAGATGAAAGAACTGTACTCTAAAAACTACAAAACATTGATGAAAGAAACTGACAATGACATAAAGAAATCGAAAGACATTCTGTGCTCATGGAGTCGAAGAACAAATATTGTTAAAATGTCTATACTACTAAAAGCAATCTACAGATTTAATGCAACCCCTATCAAAATACCAAAAGCATTTTTGTGCAGAAATAGAACAATCTTAAATTTTATATGGAACTAGAAGAGACCCTGAAAAACCAAAGCAACTATGAAAAAGAAAAACAGAGCTGGAAGTATCACAATTGCAGATTTCAAATTATATTACAAAGTGGTAGTAAACAAACCAGTATGGTACCAGCGCAAAAACAGACAAGAGAACAAAACAGTATGGTACTGGTACAAAAACAGATCAACGGAAAAGTAGAGGAAACCCGGAAGTAAACCCAATTATAATTATATAATCAATTAATCTTCAACAAGGCAGAAAATAAAACCAAATGGGGAAGAGTCTCTTCAACAAATAGTGTTAAGAAGACTGGTCAGCTACATGCAGAAGAATGAAACTGGACCACTTTTTTATAACATACACAAAAATAAATTCGAAATGGATTAAAGGCCTAACTGTGAGATCTGAAACCATAAAATTCCTAGAAGAGAGCACAGGGAGTAATTGCTCTGATTATCAGCCATAGCAACATTTTTCTAGATGTATCTCCTAAGAGGAAAACAAAAGCATAAAACACCTATTGAGACTATATCAAAATAAAAAGCTTCTGTGCACTGAAGGTAATGATCAAGAAAACTAAAAGATGACCTACAGAATGGGAGAAGATATTTGCAAGTGACATACCTGATAAAGAATATCTAACATATATAAAGAACAAATACAACTCAACATCCAAAAAACAAAGAATCCAATCTAAAATGGGCTGAAGACATGAACAGACATTTCTCTAAAGAAGACATCCAGATGGCCAACAGACACATGAAAAGATGCCTAGCATCACACTGGTCATCATCAGGGAACGCAAACCAAAACTACAATGAAGTATCACCTCCCAACCATCAGAATAGCTAAAATGAAAAACACAACAAAAAACTAGTGTTGGCATGGATGTGAAGAAAAAGGAACCCTCATGCATTATTGGTAGGAATGCAAAGTGGTGTAGCCACTGTGGATAATGGTATGGAAGTTCCTCAGAACATTAAAAATAGCACTATCCTATGACCCAGTAAGCACACCACTGGGTATTTAACCCCAAAATACAAGAACACTAATTCGAAGGAATACACTTATACCCCTAGGCTTAGCGTAGCATTATTTACAATAGCCAAATTATGGAAGTGGCCTAGGTGTCCCTCAATAGATGAATGGATAAAGAAGTGGCTTGCACCTATGTATATATATATATACGCATAGTTACATACACACACACAATGGAATATTATTCAGCCCCCAAAAAAGAATAGATTCTTGCCATTTGCAAGGACATGGATGGAGCTAGAGAGTATAATACTTTGCGAAATAAATAAGTCAGACACAGACAAATACCATATGCTTTCATTCATATGTGTGGAACTTAAGAAACAAAACAAAGGAGCAAAGGAAAAAAAAAAGAGACAGAGACAAACAAGAAACAGACTCTTAATTGTAGAGAACGGATGGTTCCCAGAGGAGAAACTGGGTGGGACGATGTGTGAAATAGGTGATGGGGATGAAAGAGTACACTTGTCATGAGCACAGGGTGATGCATGGAATTATTGAATCACTATACTGTATATCAGAAACGAATATAATACTGTATGTTAACAATATTGGAATTAAAAATATTTTATTAGCAATAATAGATACAGAAGGGACCCATAGTTCCATTCTTCCTTTCCTATGTGTCCAAATTTTTTTTCTTCAAGGATAGTAAGTCAACATATAGCCCTTCTTCCAAATTCATCATGTAGACTTAAAATGAATATAATAGTGTTTCAGGATAGAATTTGTGTATCCAGCGGCTTTGTACAATAGTAAATTTTCCTATTTTTTAACTCTACTTTCAAAGTTGTTAGGATATCTAAGATAAGATTCCATCATTTGTAATTTTCATCCAGATTGTAACTAGTATCATCAGATGACATATCAATTATACCAGCTTATCCCTCAAGAGCATAAATCATATTCTTTCCATAGCTACAGATACCAATGTTTAAAGTATGATGCATTTTCAAAATACTCTTTAACTATGCCTCAAAGTATTTCTCTTTTAAATTAACAATGTTTCTTGGTCCCTAAGGATTTGCAGAAAATTCATTGGATATCTCCCAGATTTATCCCACAGAGTGATTACAGTGAAATTATAATGCAAAAGAGAAGGATACAGATGGCTCACATCTTTTTGAGCTGTGCTATCAGATCAAAAGAGTCTATATATTTTGTATGGATATTTTGTTTGATTTTTAAAATTAAATGAACAATAATAAAAGATTTCTCCTTTTCTGACCTCCCAGAGGTGGTCAGATGCATCGCAACTATTCATTCTCATTAGTGTTAACAGGTCACCAACAAAGCAAATGGGAAATGCATTTGAAAGCTTTTTAAAAAAATGAAATAATTTTGAAACAGAAAAAAATATAGATAGTTCACTCTACCTTATTCCAAGGCTTATTATTAAGTTACAATGATAAATTCCTATAGTGCTGGTTTCAAGATAGACAAATAGATCAATGAAAAAGAACAGAGAGTCCAGAAATAGACTCACTTATACATGGCCAACTCACTTTTGATAAGGGTGCAAAGGCAATTCAATAGAGAAAGGTTAGCCTTTTCAACAAATGATGATGGAAGAATTAATATCCTCATCCGAAGGACAAAGAAAACTCTGACCCATACCTTTCCTCATTTACAAAAATTTAACTCAAAATCTATCATATGCTTAATACAGAAACCAAAAAATCTTAAAATTTCTAAGGGAAAACATTGGAGAATAAGTATCTTTGTGACAATAGGTAAGTCAAACATTATTACCTAGATGAAACACCAAAAGTGCCATCTATAAAAGAATAAATTGGACTTCATCAAAATTATAAACTTCTCTTCAAAGAAACTGAAAAGGCAATCCACATACTGGAAGAAAATACATACAACGTATGTATCAGATAAAGGAATTTATCTATATATGTAAGGACCACTTGATTCTTAAAAAAAAGCCCAATAAATAAAATGAATAGAAGAGAACAACAGAAACTTGACAATACAAGATATATGAATAGCAAAAAAAGCACACAGATGGATGCCAAATATAATTAGTCATTAGGAAAATGCAGATTATAACCACACAAAAAAGTGAGATACCACTAGACACCATGAATAATTATTCTAAGTGAAATACAGCAGACAAAAAAAAGAGTATACATTAATCACATGGTACCATAGATATAAAACTCTAGCAAATTCAAACTAACATACAGTAAGAGAAAGCAGATGAGTGATTTTTGGTTGGAGGGAAAGCAGAGAAGAGTGGAAGAGAATAATCACAAAGACCAATGAGGATTTGAGGGTTGATTTATATTTTCACCATCCTAATTGTGCTAATGGCTTTATAGGTCCATAACTCTATAAAAACTTATATTTTACACTTGAAATAGCTGCTTTTTCTGTCAATTAGACCTCAAAAAAGTGTTAAAGACAATACCTACATACGTGTGTGTGTGTGTGTGTGTGTATCTGTCTGTATTTGGTGAACTTTATATATGTATTTGATCAATAGTATGCAGCACCTAAAATAATAATTACAAAGAAATTATAGTAACATGATTTTAAGAAGGATTAGCAGATGAAAACAAAACATATAGACTCACTGGGTAAAATAAAATATGAACAAAATACAAAGAAAATGTACAGAAATGTAATGAATAGGAACATCAAACTTTCTAAGATCAGCAAGATGGATTCTTTCATTAGAAGTATGTTTTTAATTTAATTTCAATTATAAATTAGCAAAGACTCAAAATAATGAAATTACCTAATGTTGGTAGGGTGCTCAAATGGGCATTTGCTTATCCAGCTGGTGGGAGTATTAAGTGTAACTCCTAAGAATGACAATTTGGCTGTGTATAAAATTCTTCAATTTGTGCACCCTTCTGGAATAAGGTCCAGAAATTTTATTCAAGGTTCAGGTCAAAAAATGTGCAAAGACGGAGTATATACGTAGCAATTCTTCTTTAGCTAGTAAGCCATCAAAATTTCCTTTGCTGTTCACCAATAAGAAACTGCTATGGATGATGACAATGTAGGTCCATTGTCTAAAAATATATTCATTATATTCTGTTAAGGGGAAAAGTTTAAAACTCCTTTATAGCATGACCTCATTTTAAGTTTTAAAACATGCCATCATTACTTATGTGTCAGGAGGTTGCTATCGAGAGAAATGTGGATATGCACAGACGGAGAGAAATGTAATTGTACATTTAAAATGTTAGGTTATCTCTGGTTGGAAGGACAAAGAGTGATAATTATTTTTCTGTTTATGACTTGATATGGTCTGAATGTTCTACAATAAAACTGCAGCACATTTTATAATCAAAAACAGAAAACAATTTCCATATTAAATGAAATAAAAATTTTAAAAAACCTCCATTTTAATTATGAAGAAGATAAAAAAGACAAAACATCCTCCGATTTCATGCTTATCATGTTTTGCTTCTCACCAGGAGCTCTTTATGTGAACGAGTGCACTCATTCCATAACACAAACACTGAAAATCATTCATTAGGCACGAGCCATGTTAGTAGTTTATAATTAGGACACAAAAAGGAAGGATAGAATGAAAACAAATAACAAAAAGCAAGACAACATACATTTCTTACAGGGAATAAAGCTAATTGTGGCCGATTTCTACTTCAGGGTCTTAGATTATCTGTGTTGTCATCCATATTCACTGTTTCCATTGCTGGTCTCACCTCTCGCTTAGGTAAACTCTCCAGTGTGGTGCTGAGGTGTCACTGTCAAGTGATGCCTCAGCTCCAATGCTGCCATAGGGCCTGGCTTCCTTCATCTTGTGCTGAACTCAGACCTGTACAAAATAGCTCTGAAGACCAGAGATGCTTCTGCTGAACCGGTCAGAGCTCCATGCACATAATAGGTGCTCAACTAATATATGTGAAGTAACTCTACAGGCTTAATATTTGAGGGGCTTTATCTAAATGCCCCCCAAATCTAACTGGAGTGCTTGATCTAGGTGGATTACCTTGAATAATTGAATTTCTTGTTTAATTAAAATTCATTTAGTTCAGTTCCCTTCCTGCTGACTGATCATTTGCTGTCTTCAACAAGTACTTGCTGAGTGTGCCTCTCCAGAGCGGTTTATGGCGCTAAGTGTTAGAGAATGATCAGTGATAAAGATAAACAGGAACAATGCAATTATGAAGCTTATTCTCTACTGTTGGATGGAGACAAACCAGGAAGGATTTGGTGAGGGTTAATAAAGGGTCGACTCATAGAAAACCAGAAGCGGGGCTCTGAATCATAACCCTAGACGATTGGAATAGGCTTCTTATAATAGATTTATCTAAACTGATACCTGAAGAATGAATAGGCATTAACCCAGTACACAGGGTGACAGGGTGAATCCTGTAAATCATTACAAAAAAAAGTCGATTTTCTTTTTTATTCTAGTAACGGAAATAAAAGTAAGTATTTCCTGATGACTTAGGATCAGAGTAAAGAACTTCAAGATGAACTTCTATTACAGGGAACTATGGACAGATATTTCTATTTTTGTTAGTTATTTTGATTAAATCATTTATCTTCATTTTAAAGAGAGAATGTTAAAAGTAACAGCAAAACTTCTGCTTATACACTCCATGAAGTTGGACTCTTCTTAATCAAGTTTCACTGTGTATCCAATGAAGAAACAAGGTCAAAATTAATTTAGTGCAGAACTACTTGTTTAGCCAAAGTATTAACGAAACATCTTGTTGAAGACATACTGCATACTGATGCCAGATTTATAAAACTAAATGACAAGGACATAGAGCTAACATTTATAAAGAAATACAAGTGCCAAATAATTAACACACACGATTTCAATTTTCGTAGCTGCCCTGAGAAGCAGATATCTCTATCCCCAGTTTAGAGCTGGAAAACCTACCATGTGGGAGTTAAGATTTCAATACAAATCTCCTTCAAGGAGGAGCTTGGGAGGATGCCAGAATAGGAGAGAAATGAAGAAAATAGTCCCACTTACAATTGCACCAGAAGTAATAAAATACCTAGAATTTTAATTAAATTCATTAAATTTAATAAAATAAAGCCAGACAGGCTTCCCAGGGGAATTCTACCAGATACTTAAAGAAGGGTTAATACATATTCTTCTCAAACTGTTCCAAAAAAATAGAAATGGAAGGCAGACATCTCAACTCATTCTATGAGGCCAGCATTATCTTGATTCTACACCTAGACAAAGACCCCACTAAAATGGAGAGCTACAGGCCAATATTCCTGATGAACATGGATGCAAAACTCTCAAAATAATACTAGCAAATTGAATGCAACAGTACATTAAAATAACTATTTACCATGATCAAGTGGGATTTATTCCGGGGCTGCAAGTCTGGTTCAATATTCTGAATCAATCAATGTGATACATCACATTAATACAAGAAAGGATAAGAACCATATGATCATCTCAATAGATGCAGAATAATTATTTGACAAAATACAGCATCCATTCTTGATAAAAAAATAAAGCCCTCAACAAAGTAGGGATAGATGGAACATACCTCAACATCATAAAGGCAATCTAGAAAGACCTACAGCCAATAACACCCTCAGTGGGAAAACACTGAGAGCCTTTCCCTTATGGTCAGAAATAAGACAAGACAGGATGTCCACTATTTAATACAGTAATGGAAGTCTTAGCCTCAACAAACAGAAAACAAAAAGAAATAAAAGGCAACCAAATCAGCAATGAAGAAGTCAAACTTTCACTATTTGCAGACCACATGAAAGACTCCACCAAAAAATTTCTAGAACTAGTATGTGAATTCAGCAAAGTTGCAGAATATAAAGTCAACAAACAGAAATGTGTTGCGTTTCTATATACCAATAATGAAGCAACAGAAAAATAAATCCCATTTGCAATTACACCTATAACGAGACCCCTAGGAATAAACCTAACCAAGGAGATAAAACATCTGTACTCTGAAAAATATAGAATACTTATGAAAGAAATTAAAGAGGACGTAAAGAAATGGAGAGATATTCCATACTCGTAGATTAGAAGAACAAATACTGTTAAATGTATATATTACTCAAAGCACTCAACGCATTTAATGCAATCTCCACCAAAAAACCATGAGCATTTTTCACAGAGCTAGAATGAACAATCTTAAAATTTGTATATAACTACAAAAGACCCTGAATAGCCAAAACAGTGCTGGGAAAAACAAAACAAACAAACAAAAAAACATGACAGAAACAAAAACTGGAGGCATCATGATTCCAGATGTCAAGCCATATTACAAAGCTGTAGTCATGAAAAGAGTATGGTACCAGCACAAAAACAGACACTTAGAGCAATGGAACAGAATAGAAAATCCAGAAATGGACTCACAACTATATGCTCAACTAATCTCTGACAATGCAGGAAAGAACGGCCAATGGAAAAAAGACAACCTCTTCAAGAAATGATGTTGAAAAAACTGGACCACTTTCTTACACCATATACAAAAAATAAATTCGAAATGAATGAATGACCTAAATGTAGACAGAAGACCATCAAAATCCTAGAGAAAAACACGGGCAGTAACTTCTTCGACCTTAGCAGGGGCAACTTCTCACTAGACATGTCACCATAGGCAACGGAAACAAAAGCAAAAATGAACTACTGGAACTTCATCAATATAAAAAGCTTCTGCACAGACAGGCAACACTCAACAAAACTAAAAGGCATCCTACAGAATGGGAGAAGATATTTGCAAGCAATATTATCTGATAAAGGGTTAGTATCCAAAGTATATAAAGAACCTATCAAAATCAACACCCCCCAAAAAATAACCCAGTTAAGAAATGGATATAAGACATGAATAAATACTTTTCCGAAGAGACATCAAGATGGCTAACAAACACATGAAAAATGCTCAACATTATTATCAGGGAAATATAAATCAAAGCCATGATAAGATACTACCTCATGCCTGTCAGAATGGCTAAAACTCACAGAGGTAAGGATGTGGAGAAAGAGAACCCTCTTGCTCAGTTGGTGAGAATGCAAGCTGGTGCAGCTACTCTGGAAAACACTACGGAGGATCCTCAAAAAGTTAAAAATAGAACTACCCTATGATCCGGCAATTGTACTACTAAGAATCTACCCAAAGGATACAAAAATACAGATTCGAAGGCGTACATGTACCTTGATATCTATAGTAACATTATTAACAACAGTCAAACTATGGAAAGAGCCCAAATGTCCACCACTGATGAATGAATAAAGAAGAAATGGTATACGAATACACTGGAATACTAGTCATCAAAAAGAGTAAAATTCTGCCATTTGCCATGATATGGATAGAGCTAAAGTGTATTATGCTACATGAAATAAGTCAGCCAGAGAAAGACAAATATGATATGACTTCACTCACATGTGGAATTTAAGAAGCAAAACAGAAGAATATATGGGAAGAGGCTAAAAAAGAGAGAGAGAGGGAGATAAATCATAAGAGACTGTTAGAGATAGAGAACAAACTAAGGGCCGATGGAGGGAGGGATGGGTTAGATGGGTCAAGGGTCCTTGTTACGGAGTAGACTTGTTATGACTGGACACTGGGTGTTATGCCAAAGTGATGAATAATTAAATTCTACTTTTTTTAAATTTTTCTAAATTAAAAAAAAATTTAATGTTTATTTATTTTTGAGAGAGATAGGCCAAGTGTGAGCAGGGGAGGGGCAGAAAAAGAGAGGCAGACACAGAATCCGAAGCAGGCTCCAGGCTCTGAGCTGTCAGCACAGAGCGCGACACGGAGCTTGAACTCACGAGCTGTGAGATCATGACCTGAGCTGAAGTCGGACACTTAACCGACTGAGCCACCCAGGTGCCCCTAAATTCTACGCTTGAAACCAATACTGCAGTGCATGAAAACTAACTAGAATTTAAATAAAAATGTGAAAAGAAAAAAATAACTTATGAAACTTAATACCCCAAAAACATAGAATCCAGTTAAAAAACAGGCAGAAGGGGTAAAGAGACATTTCTCCAAAGAAGACATTCTGAGCACCAACAGACATACGAAAAGATGCTCATCATCCGTCACCATCAGGAAAACGGAAATCTAAAGTACAATGAGACATCACTTCGCACCTGTCAGAATGGTGAAAATCAACAACACAAGAAACAACAAGTACTGGCAAGGATGTGGAGAAAAAGGAACCCTCAGGTACTGCTGGTGGGAATGCAAAGCAGTCACTCTAGAAAAAAGTATGGAGGTGTCTCGAAAAGTTAAAAATGAAACTACCTTCTGATACAGTGATTGCACTACTGGGTATTTACTCAAAAAACACAAGAACACTAATTCAAAGGGATGCAGGCACCCTATATTTATTGGAGAATTATTTATAATAGCAGGATATGGAAGCAGTCCAAGTGTCCACTGAATGATGAATGGATAAAGAAGAGGAGGCGGTGTGTGTGTGTGTGTGTGTGTGTGAGTGTGTGTGTGTGTGTGTGTGTATGCTGGAATTTATTCAGCCATAAAAATAATGAAATCTTGGCATTTGCAGCAACATGGATGGAGTTAGAGACTTATTTGCTTAGCCGAATAAGTCAGTCACAGACAAACAGCATATGACCTCACTTCTTTGTGGAATGTAAAAAACAAATGAACAAAGGGAAAATAAAAAGAAATCCAGAAACAGACTCTTAATTATAGAGAGCTGATGGTTACCAGAGGGCAGAAGGGTGGATGGTGGGGAGAGTTAAGTAGGTGATGGTGATTTAGGAGTACGCTTGTCATGATGAGCAGAGTAATGTATGGAAATTTACTGCACACCTGAAACTAATACAATACTGTCTGTTTACTGGAATAAGAAAAAATCACATCTCTCTCATGCTAAAAGCTACGTCATCACACAGCCTTTAATGATTGTGCATATAACCACAGAATATCACGAAAATACAAAGTACAAGGCATGATCCTCACTCCAGAGAACTATGCGTTACAGCCAAGAAGATAAAACACACCAAAGTTAATCTAGAACATAACGAAGTATGGCAGGTGACAAATGAGTGGTGAACATACCCACATGGCCCAAAATGACAAAAGATAGAGTGTTTCAGTGTTGTCCTAGGAAACCTTATAAATAGGGACTTCAAACGAGGCAATTTTCTGAAAGGCGGAACAAGGAGAGCACGTGAAACAGAAGAAACAAGGGAAGCCAAAGTTTGATTTGGGAAAGCAAAAGTGGTTGAGAAATGATCCTAGGAAGCAAGATGTGGGCGGTAAGACGAGAGAGATTTAACAACCGAGAATTTCCAAAGATCTGCAAAGACGCAGCAACCTATGTACAGCTGTAACTACAGATAATACCTATCAAGTCTTGCTTTTTCATTGTTTTCACAGGTCTTTGAACAACTCAGTCAGGTAAAACTGGTTGTCAGAGGTAAAATCCTGGGACAAATATTCTGGTTGATGAGTAATAAAGGAAAGTTGCAGACTCTTCTGAGGAAAGCAGGCAGTCATGTGACCTCGACACTGAAGAAACTGCTCTCACGAAGGGCGTGTTCATGTCTTTGTCTTTCCTGAATTCCAGGGGGGCTCGTTCCCCTCCCCATCCTCCTTGCCTGGGCAGCATGGGATGTTGCCTGTTGCTGCCTCCTTCTCGACTCACAAATTCTTCAGCTTTCAAGGCACTCTAACAGTGAATTAATAAATTTCGTACCTCTTGTTCTAGGCCCTAACAATGTTCTGTGCTCTGCAGAGGAAAATTCTTCTTTATTCTAGCCATGCTTCCTCTAGAAAAAAATAAAGCCTCCTCAACAGTAAAAATATCTCACTTGTCTTCCTCCAGAAAGCTCAGTTTTGTTCTCTACATAGTGTATTAGTCACCAAATTGTGAGACGGCTGCACAATGTGATTTAATAAGAGATTGACAAAATGGGTAGTGTGTATTACTAGAAATGGTCATAAAGGAGTGGCTTTAGGACATTCTAGAAAGAGGATAAAAATCTAGTAAAGTGCTTACCTCTTTGGAGAATGGAATGGATGAAAACCATCTTGAAGTCATACCCAACACCTACAACACTGAAGCTGAAATATGGTCACACTGGGATGCTCCTCTTCCTTGGCTGAATCCAAGAAGGTTCAAGAAATGGTCCTTAAAGTAGGAGCCCAGGCTCCAGAGTCATCGATTATTATGCTTCATCTCAGTTAACACTGATCAAGCAACCACAGAAACAATTTGGGTCTTATTGCTTCCCCCTCCCCTCTAACCCAGGTTTGCCTGTCTCTGCTAGGGCCATTTGACTCCCATCTGTACATATGGGACCAATCAGTGATCAGAAATAAACTTTCTCTATAATCAGAAGATATTAAATACTTTTATTCAGGTCCTCAGCACATTTTATAATCAGAGTGGTTTTTTGTTTTGTTTTGGTTTGGTTTTTTTGGTATTGAGTTGTAGAAGTTCTTTAATACATTTTGGATATTGACGGGTTATCAAATACAAAATTTGCAGGTATCTTCTCCCATTGAGTAGGTTGTGTTTTGGGTTTGTTGATCATTTCCTTTGTTGTGCAAAAGCTTTTTATTTTGATGTAGTCCCAGCAGTTTATTTCTGCCTTTGTTTCCCTTGCCTTAGGAGACAGATCTAGAAAAATGTTGCTATGGGCAAAGTCAGAGAAATTACTGTTTCTGTGCTCTCTACTAGGATTTTTAGGGTTTCATGTTTCACATTTAGGTCTTTAATCCATTTTGAATTTATTTTTATGTATGATGTAAGAATGTGGTCCAGTTTCATTCTTTTGCAGGTACTTGTCCAGTTTTCCCAGCACCACTTATTGAAGAGACTATCTTTTCCTCATTGTACATTTTTGCCTCCTTTGTCATGGATTAATTGGCCTTATTGTGGGTTAACTTCTGGATTTTCTATACTGTTCCATTGATCTATGTGTCTCTTTTTGTGCCAGTACCATATTGTTTTATTACTGCTTTGTAGCATATCTTGAAATCTAGGATTGTGGTATCTCCAGCTTGGCTTCTCTTTTTCAAGATTGCTTTGGCAATTGTGGTCTTCTGTGGTTCCATACAAATTTTATTTGTTCTAGTCCTATGAAAAATGCTGTTGGTATTTTGACAGGGATTGCACGGAATATGTACATTGCCTTGGGTAATATGGCATTTTGACAGTATTAATTCTTGTAATCCATGAGCACAGAATCTCTTTCCATTTGTGTCATCTTTAGTTTCTTTCATCAGTTGTTATAGTTTTTAGAGTGCAAATCTTTCGCCTCTTTGGTTATGTTTATTCCTAGTTAAGTTTGTTTTTTTATGTGCAATTGTAAATGTTTTTTTTTTCTTTTTTTAATTTCTCTTGCCGCTACTTTGTTATTAGTGTATAGAAACACTACCAATTTCTGGGTACTAATTTTGTATCCTACCACTTTATTGAATTTACTACTTCTAGTAGTTTTTTGGTGGAGTCTTTAGAATTTTCGATGCATAGCATCATGTCATCTGTGGATAGTGACAGTTTAACTTCTTTACCAATATGAGTGCTTATTTCTTTTTCTAGTCTGACCATTGTGGCTAGGACTTCCACTACTATGTTGAATAAAAGTGGCCAAGAGTGGACATCTTTGTCTCGTTCTTGACCTTAGAGACAAAATTGACGATTTTGTCCAACTGAGATGTGAAGAGAAGATATGACTGGGGAGTGCTTGTGGAAGTATTTAAAACAAGCTTTGGGAAGGACTTTTGAAGCCTAATCCCAAAATAGCACATACTATCAGCAAACAGATTCTCTTTAATGAGTTACGACAAACTAAATGGGGAATAGAGAAGCTTACAGAAAATACAGAGCTACAGGAATGTAAAATAAGAATGGAAATCTTATACCAAAGGCTAAGTCTTATCAATTATATAATAAAATTATACATATAAATTATATATAATATATAATATAATAAAACATATATATGATATATAAAGTAACAGTATTAGTTAAGCTACTTTTTATTTCCTTTTTCTTTCTTTTCTACCTTTCCAGATTAAATCACACTGTAGTAGTTATTTTCAAGAAAAAACTGTGTGGAAGGTGGTTTATTCTCATAGTGACAGTAAGTTTTTCTGTTTCCTGGTAATCCTGCCAATCACTCTATAAAGTATTTCTTGATTATTCTGACATGCTCATTATTACATTACATGTTGTGAGGGATAAACACAGACTTGATTCCTGTCTGTGAGAAACATCATGTAGTTTCGGTGATAAAGAGATGTGTCTAAAATGGCCAAAAAATACACAAGAGTATATATGAACTCATGGGTTAGGGCAGGTGCTCTACAAGACTTACTGAAGTCTTTTCAGCACCATCTGGTGGGAAGGAGAGAAAAGCTGATGAGTCTCCAGGCTTCCTCCCAACTAGGGAAGTCACTGATGGTCCAGATGGCCAAAGACATGAAACTACTTTTACCTTAATTTGAGGCTAATCAAATACTAAAGGGAAAGGGCATTTGTGGGGTGAGGTATAGAAAACATGGCAAAGTCTAAGGAACCGATGATCTAAGGAAGGCAATATGTCTACAGGTTAGGATGATCAGAGCAAGACTAAAATTAATTCCTGGGAGTTTGAAGGAATGAAGTAGAAAAGTTGGCATCAGTAGGTTGTAGAAGGCTGACAACTTTCATCTGATATCTGTCCTGATTTAATATTTAGGTAATGATGTTCTCCTCCTAAACAATTTTATATAAATGTGTTCAGTGATCATAATAGCATGAGACCAAAGTAATGTTCCTGTTATGTATAAGCACAGTTATGAATATAACACAAACAAAATAAACCCCAAACATTCCCCACTCTCAGATAACAATGACTACACTGTTTCTTAACCAATTATGGCTTTATCTCTGCTCAATTTCTACTAATTCATAGATAACAATTACTAAGGTATCCCAATCATGTATTTGTCCCTTCCTCCTTGAAGCACTCAATCCAGAAGAGACCTCTCCACCCTTGAAACCTCCACAAATCACCCCATCAAACCCAAATCATGTAAAAGCCATACCCTAAAATTTTCTCGAGATAACTACGATTTTAAAAAAATGTCCAGTAGCTCTTGTTGCAGTAAGTAGTAAATGCAACTGCTTGACTACAGGTGTATCCTGGTGTCCTTTAGCTGGTGGGCATTGACAACTGTCAGCATTTGAGCTGAGAGATGTAAGGTTTAGGGCTGGGAGTCAGGAAGCTAATAGCTCTAAGAAGCAACAATGGCAAGTATGTTCGTTCCAGGTTCTTCAAAGAAATGCTAGTATAATAAGAACTAATATCATCAGTATGTGAAATTCATTTTGTTTTATGTTTACTTACTTATGTTTAGGGATAATGCGAGAGCATTTACCCTCAGAATAGTTACAACCAACCAAACAGGGCATTGAAAAGCTGAAGAATCACTCAGTAAACAGGCATGATGTTTGCTACTAGGTTCTCTGTAGAGCATACACAAAAAGGTAAGAAGTTTGGATGGTCCTTAAACTTACAGTACACTTAAGTAAAATCTAAAATAGCTTTCATTTTATTCCTGAGAGTTTCCTGTATGCTAGACACTACTCTAAGTCCTTTATATAGGATCTTATTCATCCATAAAACAACCCCACAAAGAAGATTCAACGATTTTTCCCAATTTTGTAGATGAGAATATTGAAGTACACAGCAGTAAAGAAAAACAGCCCAGAGTCATACATCTAAGGAGTAAAGGTGTGTTCCAGGCAAAACCCCAAGCAGTTCCAATTCAGAGTCCACCATTCATAAACACTTAACTGTATTCCTTCTGAAAGACAGTTAACAGCACAAGACATAACATGGTCATGCATGAAAGTATGCAGAAGTAGATTGAGCTAAATGGCAAAGGGAGAAGAGAGAAGGGAGAGCAGGACAAGAGCCATGGTCACTTCGAGCCCAGATGCCCTATTGGTGCCAACACAAGAGGAGACCCCTCTCAACTATGGCAAAACTTCAGCAGATCACAGCTAGGAAAAATGGATAATTTCCTAATGACAGACCCGTATTCTAACCTTATTATGGTAAATTAATATAAAAGGTCTAAATCCTAACTCCTGCCTTAGAGACATATTACAGGAATAAGTGCTGATATCTGTTTTTTTTAATATTTTTTAAATGTTTATATTTATTTTTGAGACAGAGACAGAGCATGAGCAGGGGAGGGGCAGAGAGAAAGGGAGACACAGAATCCGAAGCAGGCTCCAGGCTCTGAGCTGTCTGCACAGAGCCTGATTCGGGGCTTGAACTTGTCAACCGTGAGACCATGACCTGAGCCGAAGTTGGACATTCAATTGACTGAGCCACCCAGGCACCCCTGATATCTTTGTTTTTAATAATCTTGTATTTATATCTTTTTTTCAAGCAAAGACTTACCGAAGTCCTATTACGTACTAGACGTCATGCAAGATACTTCAGATAGAGCAGTGAACAAAACACATCGAAAGATTTTCCCAAGTGGAACATACCCCCAGCACGATAGGGACAGTGCATGATAATTAAAATAAAAAAATTAGATAATGTAGAATTTGGAGAACAGTTAACAGGCAATGGGAGTACTCGGGATGACTCAAGGGAACACACTGCAATATTAAAAGGTAGGCAGGCCAGGCCTGTCTGAGAAGGTAAGACATGAGCATAAATTTGAATAAAGTAGAGGAATTCAGCCAAGCAGATATTGGCAGGAAGAAAGTAGGTGTCTCAAACATCCTTCTGAATCAATAGAACCATTAAATTAAAATGTAGTCTGCTCCGTAGGTTGAAAGAATTAGATCAAATGCATTTTGCATTTAGAAATCACCCAAAGATTTTTTTTTAAATATATAGTTTCCCTCCTAATCATCTGCTTCTTGTTTTGAAATGGAGTGAGGACCTACTATACTCCTATACAACATATATATATTTCTCATACAACTATGTAGGAGAAATGAATGACTTGCTAAGTCCATTCAAGTCGCCAAGTTTGGTTGGGGAGGAATAACGGTAAAAGCCTATCGTGACAAGTTAGAAAATGGAAATATTGAAATGCCACAAGGGGCTAAGGAATGGTGATGCGAGCACACTCCCGAAGTTAGGCAGGATTCCTGTTGCCTTATGCTGCAGGCTGAAGTGTTTTCTATTTCGCTACTTATCATGTGAAGTTCACGAAGCCTGAATGGTGATCCCCCTTTCACCCGATGGATCATGTTCTATGATCTAAGAAGCAGTGCACTGTGTCTCAGAAAATCCAGGTTCTTTTACAGGGGACAGAATGCATATGTGGGGTGGTAACAGAGGGCTTTTTCACAAAACATTCCGCTAAAACAAGTTTTAATGTTCAAACAGCCTCTACACAATACAAGTAAAATAACAAGTTAAATTTAAGATTGTTGTAGAAGATTTTAGATGAAACAACTAATGTCCTATTTTCCAATGGGCATGAAGTAGAAAAAAATGCTCACAAGAATTCAAAGCATTCTCATTCATAAAATACTCCAAAACACACACACACACACACACACACACACACACGCAAATCATGCAGGCAGTATCTTTAGCCAAAATAAGTACAACTTTAAAATGCACCCGAAATATCAAAATATAGCAGAAAACCAAAGGGATGCAAGAATGATCAAAAGGATGGATTTCAACTAAGCTTCTCATTGTAAAGATAGATCAAATATAGTCAATAGATTATTTTAACAGGCAGCCTATCTAGGCAGGTGGTCTGTTTAGTTGTCTTACAACAGCTTAGTATCTTTTGTCTTCCATGTACTTGCTTCGTGGATTCATGCCATCTGCTGGTAAGCTCCAAGGAAGCCTAACACCCGTGAACATGGATGAAGTGAGCATGTAACAAGCATCTAACGTGGCCCAAGCACTGTATAGAAACTGTGCCTCTTTTACCTCATCTTCACAACTCTCTAAGAGAGACGTCACTCTTAACATTTTACAGATCGACAAATCAAGGGACTAAGACAGATAAGCACTTGGATCTTCTGCCTTTAAGGGGATGGTGCCCCTGAGGTTTTCACGGTTCCCAGCAAAGATGTCTACTCTCTGAAATCTTGTGAACCCACATCCCAAACAGACTAAGTTGGTCAATTTATCTTACAGACAAGTAAGAGACCATCCTCCTTCTTGCCTTTTCTTACCAGTAAACATGCAAAGGTTTTGTCATCAATCCAGTCGACAAGGGAAAATGCATCAAAATACATTTTCCTCTTCAAAAGTGACTTCCAAATTATGTGGCATTTGAATTTCAAAACTGGTGCAGCTCAGAATATGTAGGTTTGGAATAGCAGACTTTCTTGGAATAGCAAGTCATACTTTTGCTATGCGCTGCACTGAAGTCATGTTGTTTACAACCAAGACAAGATTGAAGCCTCTTTGCCTGACATGGTTTCCATACCCATAGTAGATTCGCTTCCACGTTCATATACTGGTTTTAAAAAAGTCAAAAATCTCCCCTTTATCAGTATAAAAGCTAAAATAGGAAACTCCGATTCAAACCCTTTTTTGAAAATCTGCTAAGACATTTGCATCATCTTATATTCCTCCCAACTTGTCAGTGTTACTTTAATATTTAAGCCCATGAGCTTTATATAATTGTCTTAAAGATGTTTTAAAACATTTTTGACTTTTCAGTTTAATATTAAGTGTTCTAAATTCACTATTTCAGTGAACAAAGCAATCAAAGTATTAAACCAATTTCTTTCTTCTTGCATGAGCAAATTAAAAACACTTCCTGTGAATGTTAAAGTGGAACTCACATTAGCTTTAAAATTTCTATGTCATTAGGAATTATTGGACCAGAGAATCAAAATGAACTGGTGTGGGATCCAAGGCCTCAAGTGTTGGCTATGAATCAGACACTGCAATATGGAGGCTTATCATGGAAGTGACCATGAACCTATTAATCCCCACATACAAAATTCCAACAGCAATGCTAATAGGTGTAAACACCTGATGAGAACATCCATAGATTTTTCATAGGTTATCACAGAAAACAGTCATGTCATGGTGCTGCCTTTCATACCTTCCAGAACTCCTACATCACAATGCATGTGCTTTAACAAGCACTGGGCCATTCTCTATCTTTTGTGAATTAGATGCATTTTCCTTCTCTTCCTCCCTCAGCACTTTCTCATGGACATTACTACACCTCTCCTAAACAGGAGCAGGTCAGTTATGAAGGGTGGTTCTTATGGTTCCTTTAAGAAAGCAAAAGGTATCCAGGTCAAAATCCTATAAATATAGATGTTTTGTTGAGGTTTTCAAGTAAAGCATGATTATTCTTTTCAATCCGAAACATTCTATCAGAGGAAAAAAAATAAATGGGAAGGTTGGAGGAAAAGGGAAAGAAATAAGCATTTTTGGAATGTTTATCCATCAGTAACTAAATCCAAATCCTTTGGCCAGATCCAAAATAATAATTTCTTCGGAAACTCCCCAAATGAATTCTTGACTTCAAAGACTTAAATTGGCTGAGAACGTCACCAGAAAACCCTTTTGTTTCACTTCTTTGCCAGAAGAGTATTAGTGTTAACGATTATTCTCCATGAAGGACCATGACCCTGGCTCTACTGAGGACTCTAGGAAAACGGAGGACAAAAGATGTCCCCGTGTTCTCCCTCTGCCACGGAACACTAGCACCCTATTAACTCTCCCTTTCTTCTCTCTCAAGTAAGTTCTGTTCTAGTAAATATGTTCACTGAAAATACGTATCATTGTATCTGCAAGGAAACAATGTCTACCTATGAGTATAGGTACATTCATATGAAGCATTTTCTACCTATCTTCAGCACCAGCTGCTTGAGAGTACAAACCAGGTCAGATTCATCAGTGCAACCTTCTCTCACCTGTATCTGACTTCTGATTCCGCTTTACTTTTTCACCAGATCCTAAGTGAACAGCTCTTCCACATTGGTGTAAGATCAATGTACCATAATAAAACCCCTATTGTTATAATACTTTTAATAGCTCATTCTTCTTTCCCTAACTGGACCCTGACTGATGTACACACCACTGATGTTGAACGTGACCATGCGCTTTGACCAATGACAGATTAGAGACTGAGGCAAAAAGAATTTAAATGCTTTTGCTTGAGTTGGATTTGCCATCACCATGAGAAGACCACGTCTAGGAGGTGAAAGTCCAAAAACAATGAATAGATATCTGGAGTATACCTAAACCTAATCACTACCTGAAGTCCAGCCAGTTTTTGCTGAAACCATCAGAGTCCTCGCCAACCAGCAGACCTGGGTGAGTCCGAAAAAAAATAACGTTTCCTGTTGTAAGCCTTTGTGTTTTAGAACTGTTTATCACATAGAATTACTGCAACAATAACTGATAAACACACTCACAGAAGTTAATGAAGTTTTATACAGATGGGATTTGCATCCAGGTCTTCAAATCCAAGTCTAGAATGCCATTTACACTGTCTTGGCATCCAATGATTTGGTAAGCCTAATCACTGGGGCATGAGAGAACTATAAATTACTTTACAAATATTATATAATTGCTCTAAGTAGACTGAAATCATTGTTATCATCACGGACAGTTCATATCACTGCCAACACTTGGCCATTGTTGTGAGGAGTACATCACAATTACACTGGGAAGTCTATTCCCAGTAGCTGGTTGTATGGGACTGTTTAGTGACTGACATCACAACAGTGATTCAATTGCAGAATCAACCTGCTGAACACAGCACAAAGTACCTTGTTAAAAGTATCCAGAATTACATCATGAACTTTGAGATTCCAAAGGCAAAATAATGTATGTGCCGATACAGAGATATGCAATTTGTGGTACATTATCTCCTCAAGAACATTTCAAACACCCACTTTCCATGAGAAGCTCTAAAAGTATCTTCTCTTCTCATATTAATCTGTGATTTATGATGCTCATAAAATTGTAATAACGATTATGCATTCATTCATTTTTCAGTCAGAATTCCATTTATTCAACCACTATATATATTGTATGCCAGGGATTTTACTAGATTCTGGGATAAATGATGAATGAGACACAGAATTCAGCCTAAATAGCTCATATGGCAACTGCATGCCACCGTGCTTGTACCATGAATACAGAGCTCAGGGACTAGAGCAGGTGATGGTCCCATACACAGGCAACATTACCATGTAAGAATCCAATTGAAAACTTAATTTCTTTTTTTTAAAACATTAAAAAAATTAAGTTTATTTATTTATCCTGAGAAAGGCAGAGACGGCATGAGTGGGGGAAAGGGGGAAAGGCAGAAAGAGAAGGAGACAGAGACTCCCAAGCAGCCCCGCAATGCCAGCACAGAGTCCAAAACCATGAGATCACGTCCTGAGCAAAAACCAAGAGTCGGTGCTTAACCAACTGAGCCACAGGTGCCCCAAAACTTAATTTCAAGGAAGAGTAGAATTCTTGAGAGAAATGGAATCATTAAAAATGTGGGAAACAAAGTGACCAAAAGATTTTCTTCTCTCTAATCTCACTCACTACATTTCTTTTTTCTTTTAACATTTGTTTTTTGAGAGAGAGAGAGAGAGAGAGAGAGAGAGAGAGAGAGAGAGAGGGGGGTGTTGGGGGTGGGGGTGGGCAGAAGATCCAAAGCAGGCTCTGTGCTGACAGCAACAAGTCCCATGCAGGGCTGAAACCCACGAACCGCAAGATCATGACCTGAGCTGAAGTTGCACACTCAACAGACTAAGCCACTCAGGTGCCCCACAGTGTATTAATGTATTTGTAGTCTCACATAATATATTAACAGTGTTTAAAAGCATCAACCCTTTTCCCATTTCTGACACTCAGCCCCCAAAGGCAAGCATATTCTTTGCTTTTAGCTATGCCATCTGGTATTTACTTCCACAATTATAGATAGCCTATTTTTTAAAGCTCATTTCCTGATTTTACTAATTCTTAACATTGTTACTTGATGTCCCTGTACAGAAGACAAAGACACCCTTTTGTTGCCTGCTACTTGCATGCTCTAACATAGTTTATCTCAAATTTTGTCAAAATTTAGAGTTTACATTATTATAACTATGTAAACATTGATTTTCATTGGCACAAGTTGATTTTGTAATTATTTTTCCCATCCTTTAAAATTTCTCTTCTGTGCATACTCATTTTGCCAAATTCCACGTATTCCATGGTTTATGACCTCACTTTGGAGGAGCGCATCACCTGTAGTAGCTTCCTAAGAAAGAAGGCATGGTGGTACTTTTGGGAACTGGCTTCAATATCGAGTACTGTCTTTACCTTTACGATTGATTAATATTTAGGTAGTTGCAGAACTACAGACTAAACTTCCCTCCAAAGCATCCTATCTTTTTACTAGGTTCTTGTTGCTTCTGTAGCAAATTGCCTCAGAGACTAGACAATCCAAATGTATCATCTTCATCATTCTGGAGATCAGAAATCTAAAACAGGTGAGAGACTGTATTCCTTCTGTAGTCTTGAGGGCAGAATCCATTTCCTTGTCTTTTCCAGCTTCTAAAAGCTGCCTACATTCCTTGGTTCACCGTCCTCTCCCACCAGTGACATCACTCAAACTTTGTGCCTGTGTTTGAATCTGCTTGTCTGATTCTGATCCTCCTTCCCTCTTAAAAGGACTTTCTGTTTACATTAGGTCCACCCCGATAATCTCACCATCTCAAGGTCCTTAATTTAATAACTCTGCAAAATCCCTTTTGCTATAGAAAGTAGTATATTCACAGGTGTGTAGAATTAGGACACGGACAACTTTGGGGACCTCGGTGTGCCTACAACACTTTTCATTACTAGCTGATATTTAGTTGTGGGTACAACTGAGGTCTCTAACCTCCCTCAAGACTGAGTACCTTCTTCTATTCTCTCCTAGTTTCTAAGACTAGTGATGGGAAATCAATGCCATTCAGATTTTATATCCTTCATATATGACCTGTTTTCTAGAAGCATTTAGAATCTTCTCTTTTTTGTTCAAAAATTTTACAATGGTATGATTTTTAATTGTACCTAGTTAGTGAGGTCTTCATGTATGAGAATTCATGTTCTTGCATTCTGGGAAATTTTATTCAATCTTCTTCTCCTAATGTTTTCTGCCCTTTCTGTTGGTAATTTCCATTATCCAGAATTAACCTTCTGAACATAGTTTCTAATTTTCTTATATTTGTTCCCCTGTTTTCCTTTGTCTTTCTTTGGCTTTCATCCTGTTTTCTCGAAATATCTTCAAATGACCTTCCAACTAGTGTCATGAACTTTTGTATTTCTGTCATATTTTTTTGATTTCTAGAAATTATTTCTTATGCTTTGCATGTTTCATTTTATAGGATGTTATTGTTTCATAAGCGCAATGTTTTTTTTCATCTTTCTGCAACTATTATAGACTTTCCTTGGGCATTTTTTTTCTGTTCACACTCATTCTCTGTGGATTTCTTTTATCCATTTTGATTGTTTTGTTTCCGTCTTTCATTGTTTTTAGGCTTTTCTGGCTACTTTGTTATAAGATATTCAAATTCTAGTATGCCTAAGGGTCTTTTATTTTGAGATACTCATTCTTCTCGGAAAGTAATCATTGTCATCCCCTTGAGAAGTAATTGCCAGACTGTCAAGTAAGGGGACGGAACTAGAAACGCTGCAATTTTAGAGGTTTCCTTACGCTTACTTCTTTGATTTTCTTTCTACATCCTCACCCTGCCTCTTGCTGTACGTGTGTTCCCACGTCTGGAGGTTTCCTGGTACAATTTCCCGTAAGAGCAAACCTTCAGTCATTTGACGAGAGGGAAAGATGAAGCCTCTGGTTGCAAATGGGAGGGAAGGGAACCTGGGGGGAGGGGTGGGGACGGTCTCACTGCTTCTTAAACAAGTTTTTATCCAATTCTCCTGTGTTTACCCTACACTCGATCTTCATCTTCAGGGGTAGCATATGGTGCAATTCCTAAATCTTCCTGGATGGAAGTAACTATGGAAATACTTGAGTGTCATTTTTCTGTGATCTGAGGTTGGTTTATTTGTCCATATACTCTGTATCCTCCATTCTGTGCCACTCCTATCACTCCTCCTTTTTATACTTGCATATTTGTACCTTTTTCTTATCCCTTTACTGTCATTCATATAATTTTGTTCCTTTCCCAGGGAGATGAGGAGACATGCAGATATAAATGCCTATGTTTAACATTTTTAATTTGAATCCTCTTGCATTTAGTTTAATATTAAATGACTAGGTCAATACTGCAGGCATACCTTCATTTTACAAAAAAGATTAAGACTCGAAGACAGAATTCTTAATGAGATGTGCTTTGTATATGATGAAAGCTGAATTTCTCATAGACTGAATGAATTAATCTCTTTATCAACTTCTAAAGCTATATATTTGCTATCTCCTATGTATACTCCTACTTACATGTTTTTCTTTTCCTTCTTTATAATGACAACCTAGGTGTTTTTTCCCCAAGGGATCGAGTAAGATTATATTCCGTAGTCATATTATAAACATGTGCATCAAACAAATAGCTTCAGTGAAAACTTCTCTTTCTTGGGACCAGGAATTGTCAGAGAAGAGTGTCACCTTCCTCAGTGAATTACAGTATTTGCTTTTGACAGCAATGCTGCAAAAAATTATGAGAAAAGTTGAATCCATGAGTGATTGGGACTCTATTTCTGTGACCCATCAAAACACTTTGATCTGCAATTTAGCAGTTTCTCTCTAATACGCCAGTTAACATTTAATTGTCTCAGTATTATACAAACAAAAGTGATGGTTTCTATGACAACTGATGGAGAAATTTACTGATAGGATTTTTTTCAATTTTATGTGGCATTTTCAGAACTCTCAAAATGGCCTCAGTTAAGATTAGAAAAGCTCATTTTGGACTTTGCTATCATAGAGTCCCCTTTTTCTCACCGCATTTTACCTTTACCAAGATTCGTTGCCTCTCTTTTATGGATTTGGATAGTACATTCAGCCCTCAAGTACAAGAAGACTTGGCCAAAGGCATTATATTACAGTGCTGTGTAGCCAAAGGAACCCCAATGCTCCTCTTCTTTCATCCAGACTTCCTGGAGCAGGCAAATGTGAGCAGGGATCTTTAAGTGGGAAAGCAGGTGGAGGGCCACCTGGGTGGGTCAGTCAGTTAAACATCCGACTTTGGCTCTGGTCATGGCTCACGGTTCGTGGGTTTGAGTCGGGTGTCAGGCTCTGTGCTGACAGCTCAGAGCCTGGAGCCTGCTTCAGATTCTGTGTCTCCCTCTCTCTCTGACCCTCCCCTGTTCACACTCTGTCTCTCTCTCCCAAAAATAAACATAAAAAAAAAATTAAGTGGAACGGCAGGTGGGGATATTCCTCTCTGTTCTTGGAAAGTATGTCAGTTATCTTAGGGAAGTATGCTGCAGTAATAAACAGTCCTGGTATCTTTGTCTTTATGATGATAATGCTTTAATTCTCATCCATTTAATATGTTTATACAGATTGGCTGTAGCTCTGCTCTAATCCTCTTCATTCTGGAACCCAGACAGAATGAACAACCTCTATTTTAGATATGCTATCCTCATGGTAGAGAAAAAGAAAGATCTGAACCACAAAATGGCTTTTAAAACTAAGGTCGATGGAGGTGGGGGAGAGGGAAAAATGGGTGATGGGCATTGAGGAGGGCACCTGTTGGGACGAGCACTGGGTGTTGTATGTGAGTGATGAATCACAGGAATCTACCCCCAAACCAACAGCACACTGTATATGCTGTATGTCGGCCAACTTGACAATAATTTAAAAAAGAAAAAGCTTCATATCAGATATGACACAAGCTGCTCCCATTGATATTCCATTGGCCAAAGCAAGTCATATGGCTTATGATGTCATTAGAGGGAGAAGTTTAATTCTTTGAGAAGGAGAAACCTAATAAGCAATGGTTTAGAAAAACCTGGAAGGAAAGAGCCCCCCCCCCCAAAAAAAAGAAGGAAAAATTTTGAATAATATAATCTATTACAGGGAAGAAGATAGCTTTTTTTTTTTTTTTGTACTCTGCAAACTTGGGTTTCTCACTGATTTTTGGCTTAAAATATCCCTTATCCTGATGCAAAGACCCTGCCTTTCTTCCAATAAGACAAAGACTTGTGTCTCTGATATCGACTACTAGACTTAAGTAACAAAATGTTTCAAAGTTGCCTAATTATAATTGGTATCCCAGTTCCTTGAAAGAAGCTGGTAATTTCTTACTGGTCTTTACATCCATCTTATCAAACTTTGTATCTGTTGCAAGTAAATATTTATTGGTTTGAGCTGAATGGCATTGCCAGAGAAGACATAAGTTCTAGTACATCTTTATTCATCTGTTCATTCACTCATTTCTTTATTCTTTCATTCTTGTAAACCTTAGTTATTTAAAAGTCACTGAAAACCAACTATGTATAAATAAAAGACACAACATTTGCCTTTATGGAGAACATAGGTCACAGGAATCAAATTTTTTTTAAATTTTCTTTAAAATGTCTGATAAAGATTTTATGGTTCTTTGAAAAGATATATTGCTTACATTTATCATGAAAGATAGCCTTAAGTGAGGACTGGGCAGAATGGAAATAAAGGAAATACAGACTAAAAAGACAACGGAAAAAATAAATAAAACTAAGAACTCGTTCTTTGAAAAGATAAACCAAACTGACAAAACTTTAGCTAGACTTACCAAGAAAAAGGAGGCTGAGATAAGTAAAATCAGAAATGAAAGAGAAGTTACGACTGATATGACAGAAATACGAAAGATGAGAAGAGAATGCTATGAATAATTCCATGCCAGCAAGTTGGACAACCAAGAAGAAATGGATACATTTCTGGAAACATACAATTTTCTAAGACTGAATCATGAAAGAAATAAAAAAATCTTAGTAGACCGATTACTAGTGAGAAGACTGAATCAGTAATCAAAAACCTCCCAGCAAGTAAAAGTCCAGGAGCAGATGGCCTCAGCAGTGAATTATACCAAACGGTCAAAGAATATTTAATACTTTTCCTTTGAAAACACTTCCAAAAACTGAAGAGGAGGAAATGCTTCCCAATTCATTTTACGAGGCCGACATTACCATGACACAAAAACCAGAAAAGGATGCCACAAAAATAAGAAAGTTATAGGTCGATATCGCTGATAAATATAGATACAAAAATCCTCAACAAAATATTCGCAAACTGAACTCAATAATACATTAAAAGGATCATACACTATGACAAGTGGGCTTTATTCCAGGGTGCGAGAGTGGTTCAACAGCTGCAAATAAATCAATGTAATACACATTACAAAATGAAGAATAAAAAATCGTATGTTCATCTCAACAGATACAGAAAAGCATCTGACAAAATTCAACATCATTTATGATAAAAGCTCTCAACAAAGTGATATAGAGGGAATGTATCTCACCATAATAAAGGCCATATAGGACAAACCCACAGGTAGCATCATACTCGATGGTAAAACGTTGAAAACTTTTCCTCAAAGATCAGGAATAAAACAAGGATGCCCATCCTTGCCACTTTTGTTCAACATAGTATTGGAAGTCCAAGCCAGAGTGATTAGGCAAGAAAAATTAAAGGCATCCAAATTTGAAAGGAAGAAGTAAAACAGTCACTATTCTCAGATGACATGATATAGAAAACCCTTAAGCCTCCACCAACAGCTGTTAGAATAACCAACTTCACTATAGTTGCAAGGTAGAAAATCAATATACAAAAATCTGTTTTATTTCTGTATACTGACAACAAACCATCAAAACAAGAAATTAAGAAAACAAACTCATTTACAACTGTGTCAAAAAGAACACATAGTAAGAAGTTTAACCAGTGAGATAAAGACCTGTCCACTGAAAATTATGACACTAAGTGAAGATACAACTACACGGGAATTAATCCCATGCTCATGAACTGAGAGAATACTGTTAAAGTGTCAACATTATCAAAAGCCACCTACACATTCAAAGCAATCCCTATCAAAATTACCATGATATGTTTCAGAGAAATAGAACAAATAATTGTAAATTTGGTAAGGAATCACAAAAGACTGGAATAAATGCAATCTTAAGAAAGAACAAGGAAGCTGAAGGCATCACGCCCCTGATTATGAAGCTACAGTAACAAAAACAATATGGTATAGGCATAAAAACGAACACACAGACTAATGGAATAGAACAGAGAGCCCAGAAATAAACCTAGGCATATATGTTTAATTAATTTATGACAACAGAGATAAGAATATACAATGGGGAAAATGACGGTCTCTTGAACAAATGATGTTAGAAAAACTGGACAGCCACAGGCAAAAAAAGGAAACTAGACTACCATCCCACATCACACACAAAAATTAACTCGGAATGAATTAAAGACTCAAATGCAAGACCTGAAGACCTGTAACTCCAAGAAGAAAACTTAGGAAGTAATAAGTTACTTGATATCATTCTTGGTGAGGATATTTTGGATCTGACTCCAAAAGTAAAGGCAACAAAAGCAAAAATAAATAAGTGAAACTACAATCAGACTAAAAAGCTTCTGTACAACAACAAAATCAGCAAAATGAAAAGACAACCTCTTGAATCTGAGACAATATTTTCAAATCATATATCCGAGATAGGGTTAATATCTCAAATCCATAAATATCTCATAAAACTCAACAGCAAAACAAAAACAACAGAACCTCCCCAAAATCAATTAAATATGGGCAGAGGATCTGAATAGACACTTTTTCCCAAAGATGACACGGATGACCACGAAACACATGAAAAGATGCCAAAAACATCACTAGTAACTGGAGGAATGCAATACTGTAATGAGATATCACCTCACACGTGTCAGAAAGGCTAAAATCAAAAACACAAGAAACAAGAAGTATTTGTGAGGATGTGGAGAAACGGGAATCCTGGAGCTCTGCTGATGCGGATGCAAACTGGCGCAGCCAATGTTGAAGACAGTAGGGAGCTTCCTCAAAATGTTAAAAAAGAACTACCCTGTGATCCAGTCATCATACTCCTGAGTATTTACCCCCAAAATACAAAAACACAAATTCAAAGGGAGACATGCACTCCTATGCTTACTGCAGCATTATTTACAATAGCCAAATTAAGGAAGCAGCCCTGATGTCCAATGGTAAATGAATGGATAAAGAAGTGGTATGTAGACGCAATGAAATATTATTCAGCCATAAAAGTGAGTGAAATCTTGTCATTTTCAACAACATGGATAGAGCTAGAAAGTATAATGCTAAGCGAAATAGGTCAGAGAAAGACAAATGCCATATCATCTCACTCATGTGGAATTTAAGAAACAAAACAAATGAACGAATACAAAAAAGAGACAAACCAAGAAACTGATGGTTACCAGAGGAGAGATGGGAGGGGGGATGGGTAAAATAGGTGAAGGGGATTAAGAGTATACTCATTATGATGAGCACTGAGTAACATACAGAACTCTTAATTACTATACTGTACACCTGAAACTAATATAACACTGTATGTTCACTACACTGAAATTAACAATAACAACAACAAAAATCAGGTCTGATTATGGTAAGAAATCAGACAAGATAGGTAGCGTAGGGTCAGATATTGGGGGTGAGAAGAAGGGAGTTGCCCTTGACAATCATCTAATCCCGGAGATAACCAGTCAAGTCTTCCCAAACCATCGACTCCTTTGTTCCTCTTTAAATGCTGCATATATAAACCTCATGTGATAAAACCAGTCTCACTCATAACAACACTAATAATGCGTCCATCACAGATGATTTGCTAGTCCAAAGGGAAGTAACCTGCAGATTCACATTTGGGAGATAGGCAAGTCATCACGTTTTGGTTTGGGAAGCTCCTTAAGCAAGGATTCTGAATTTTTAAAAATCAAGAAACCTCTTCTATAAAAATCAACAAATATGTGGGAATGTAGATGAAATTCTGAATAACGAATGGGAAACCCCTCTTAGTAATCTGTGAGTCGATGTTGCAAGAAAAGGTACTAAATGCAGCAGCTTATTAACACACATCTGGTACACCACATTATTAAAATACTTTATGTCAGAGTAAAGGAGGGGCGCCTGGGTGGCTCAGTCGGTTGGGCGGCCAGTTTCGGCTCGGGTCATGATCTCATGGTCCGTGAGTTCGAGCCCCACATCGGGCTCCGTGCTGATGGCTCAGAGCCTGGAGCCTGCTTCGGATTCTGTGTCTCCCTCTCTCTCTCTGCCCCTCCCTTGCTCACGCTCTGTCTCTATGTCTCTCAAAAATAAAAATAAAAACACTAAAAAATATTTAAAATAAAAAAGTACAGGAGGAAGAAGAGGAAAAGGAGAAAAAAGGGGGAGGGAGGAGGAAGAGGTAAAAAACGGGAACAGCAAGAAGAACAGCAACAAGAACAAGCAGCGGCAAACGTTAACGTAACACACATCACATCCTAGGCTCTAAGTTCTTTATGTGTATCACCTTATCCAACAGTAAGAGGCAGTATGTCCTCCTCCATGAACTCGATGCTACATGGGTGTGTGTCCCCACTCTCCCACTTACCAGCTATGGACCTTGAGCAAATTATGTAATTTCTTACTGCATTATTTTCCTTATGCATGGAAAGGGGCAAACTCATAGTTTTTGTGAGGATTAGATGGGCTAAAGAAATCATCAACATGAAATAAGGGACAGAATCTAAAGTCACTAAAAAACACTTTATGCAACTGTTGTCCTGACTCAACCACACGTCAAAGGAAAACAAAGGTCCTAGCATTTCCTCGACAGGTGTTCCAGCAAATGGAGATCAGTGAAGCTGCCCACAAGTTGCCTCCAGTGCCATTCTGTCTGGGCACTTGTCACCAGCCTCCTAGTTTAGATGGAGGATTCCAAAGATCCCATTTCCATAATACAGTTTTTGTGTCAGAGCAGTAGCAGGAGGTTCTGTTTCTAAATACCACCACCTTAAAACCATCCAGTCTGAGTGAAGGGAAAGTGGGAAATTAGAAAATCCATTTATTGTTCTGTCACCTGAATTTTCTTCAAAGAATTCTAGTCTTCGGGCACCTGGGTGGCTCAGTCAGTTAAGCACCTAACTCTTGATTTCGGCTCAGGTCATGATCTCATGGTTTGTGAGATCGAGCCCTGTGCTGACAGCATGGAGCCTGCTTAGGATTCTTCCTGTCCCTCTCTCTCTGCCCTTCACCCACTCTCTCTCTCTCACACACACTCTCTGTCTTTTTATCTCTTTTTCAAAGTAAATCAGTAAACGTTTGAAAAAAAAAAAGAATTCTGGCCCTATTACATGAAGTCTGCAAAAGATATTTGCAATCAAGGGTCAATTTTATCTCCTCTTTTTCCTTTGCAAATGACTAGTTAATGCAGGGAGTATAGGCACAGAGGCTGAATGACTTTTGAAGGGAAAATCAAAGTCTAAAAGGTCCACGTTTATGAAGCCAGCCACTTCACTAATTACTAGGGGGGTAGCTCCACCCCAAGGCTGGAAGCACTAGATTGTCCCATCCAAGGTAATATTCATTTTAGCCCATCACCCTGCTGGGAGGACCAATTTTTTAATCTCTGCCTTAACTTACTGCCAAGCCTGAACAAGGTAGATCAACTACAGTCAAGGAGTGGCCAGAGAAACAAACATCCGTGTTTTTAGTGGAGAGTCAGCATTTGGAGACAATTTACCTAGAATTTTTCACTCTGAAAAAAGGTATTTGCTTCCTAGAGTGCTGTAGCAGCAGGGGCTCCAGGAGACCAAAACATTGCCTAGCTCAGTCTTTGTAAGAGGCATAATTTCTTTGGAGGCACACGACAGAAGTCGATTTACCAAGAGGCTTCCCTACATCCCCTGCCACCCCCTCCTGTGGACTGTGGAAACCCAGGGAATGTAATCTAATCTAATTAGTGACAACTAAAATGTCACCTGGCATGGGTCTCTGAGTCCCAAGCACGCGGCTTCTATGTCTGTTTTCAAGTGTTAGTGCCAGAGAATGGAAAAACGCCAACCCTTCTCCTTTCCTTAACCTTCTTTTAGTAAGGCATATGAAAGGCAAACACGTTAGGCAATACTCTTGTGAAGTAAGGGATTAAAAACCTCAGCCTGAGGGCTCCATTGTTCCTAGAAGGAAAGACATCATAGGGACACAGTTACTTCCCTAAACCATTCCTGTAAAAATTAAAAAAAAAAAAAAAATCTGGAGAAAAGGAAAGGAATGAGAAACCTGACAAAGGCAAGACACAGAGATCAATAAACCTTCCATCATCATTACATTTTTAATCTGGACGCACACAGATTCTTTAAAACGAGAAACTTGCCAATCAAACTGCTAAAGAAAGAGATGACTCTGGTGTAATCAAACTCATACTGCGAAATTCAATCCTTTTTAAGTCTGAGGAAGAGGCACTTACCCCACCTTGCCTAAATCACTTGCTTCTCTCCAGGGCAACTAGCTTCAAGGCAGCCACGGGCTGTGCACCTCTGAACACGGCTGGCAGCAACTGTACATTTAGCCATTTCCTCTAATGGCTCTGCTCTTCCTTTCTGTAAAGTTGCTGAGAGCAAGGGCAAGGGAAGGTAGAGGCAATGATGCTACATTTGTGCCTTCAGGGGTGAGTTTCCCAGACACGTTCAGCTTCTTTAGTCAAAGTTCTAAGTCATCTAGTTCCAGACAGTTAGAACAGCCCTGAAGGAGCAGCGGCATTTACTTGGCATGGTTAACAGTAATTCAGGAGTACTTCAGGGATTTTCTTGGTGTACTGGTTTTCCTTATTTTCTGCTGATGCCTTTCTTTGGGGGCACTTCTTTATTCTTTAATGAATCATTCTGAGCTTGGAAAAGGGGAAGGGGGGATGGAAATGGTCGCAGTAAATGTGGTCATCCATTAGAAGCTCAGGGTGAGAAGGGAGAGCCCGTCATTGAGAAAGGTTCAAACTATTCCAGAATTATCTGTGGAGTCCTTTCACCCAAAGTAACCCATATTAGAGATTTGATAACCAAAGGCCCATTTAAACATAGCCCTATTCCCACTCTGTAAAATGTCCTTTAAAATCCAAAGGGTGCAGTGAAAGGAAGCAAAAGAAAAAGAGATTAATGTATTTCTAAAAGATCTGGAGACTTAGAAGAAGAGGAGGGTTGATCAGGTATAATGTAAACCAAATTATACCTGGTTTGTCTTTTGCTTTACCAGTGAATCTTAGGCTGTGATCCACGGATGCCTATGGGATAGACTTTAGTAAGTCACTAAAGTCCTTACGCATTCTCAAACATGTTCAGGGTATATATGCAAATATTTCAGGGGAGATTATTCATAGCTTCCATTAACTTCCCAAAGCAGGAAATGTGTGTGTGTGTGTGTGTGTGTGTGTGTGTGTGTGTGTGTGTGTGAGAGAGAGAGAGAGAGGGAGAGAGAGGGAGAGAGAGAGAGGGAGAGAGAGAGGGAGAGGGAGAGGGAGAGGGAGAGGGAGAGAGAGAGAGAATCAAAGAGGGTAAAAAAACCCAAATACCCTGCTTACTACCCTATTCCCACCAGTTCTTTCTTCTTTGACCCACTCCTCTCCCTTATTCCTCATTCATAAATATATTCGAATTAACTCGATTTCCAGAGACCCTTTACCAGACCCATTGGCACAGAACTCTCATGCATCTCCCACCTGCTTCAAGCTCATTAAACATATAATTAGTCTCTCTGGACGATAATCATGGTTGCTCAAGTTCATGAATTTCTTTCTCCCTAATCTCTAATTCCAGGTAGGTTTGGGCCGTAAGGCTTCAGAAAGACCAGTCTGTCATTAAACGGAGGGCTGTAAACATTTTACTACCGTCGTACGCAACAAAGGCCTTGATCATGCTATTATTGCCTCTATAGCAGGAATATAAACCAAAATGCCGTCTCCACGCCCCCGCTGAGGCCCCTGACTTCCTGACAGCTGACGAAGTATGTCCTGCATTTTACCTCTGGAGAGATTGGTTTGAATTGTGTCAGGTCATGGGAGGAAATAAATGTTGGTATCTTGCCACATAGGCTCAAAAAATATTTTTCTACATCAGAGGAATTGCTTTGCCATTCCACATGGATGACGAACAGCTAATATTTCAGGAGGGTAGGTGACAAGGCAGCTGAGATGCCTTGAAATAGGTACGCAGACGAAAACAGGCCCAAATAAGGAGAGATAGCTGAGACCACATATCAGAAGATCTGGGTTCCGATTTGAGTCTCCTCATTAACCCGCTGTGAGGCGGAGGCAAAACACCTAATGTTTCTGGGACTTCACAAAAGTAAGACGAGGAAATAGGGTTTGGTTAAAGATTTACTTAAGCTCATCTTTCTAAAAACCAAACTTTTTCTTCAAATCTACATTGGGGTAAGCGCTGAAAGTCCATTTACTACATCTCTCTCCCGCTCCCCCTCCCCCTCCAGGAACCCCTGTCATTTCTTAATATAATTTCAAAACCACTTCAGGAGGTGGTTCATCCAGATTTGATATCCTGGGTTACAGTTTATCTCGCATCCCGTCTCTGAGAATTCTGGATGACTCGGCAGTCCTGAACAGCTGTCATCTAGTGATACTGTTACTTACAACAGTGACAGCAAGCCACTGCAAGGGACCGAGGTACCCTCCTAATTGGCAATTAGAGTTTTATTAGATTTAATAAAGTTTCTCAAGCATTTTGGGACTGCACACTTTTCTATTAGTGAAAGTACTGATCACCTGGAATGCTACATTCCGTACACATGAGGGAGGAAAGAGAGAGTATCATAATCAAAGGCCAGGAGCAATGCCCAGGACTGTCTGCAGAACTAGAGATTACAGGTAACTTAAAAAAATTTTTTTTAATGTTTATTTTTGAGACAGAGAAAGAGCATGCAAATGAGTAGGGGAGGGGCAGAGAGAAAGGGGGATTGAGGCTGATGTGGGGCTCAAACTCACAGTGAGAACATGACCTGAATTAAAGTGGGATGTTTGACCTACTCAGCCACCCAGGTGCCCTAGGTTTTTGGTAACTTCTTAAATTTTGCATCTGAGTGAGAGCCTCCCCCATCTCAGCCTCGTTTCAGGATGAGGCTGCCATGGACCACAAATCACTTTTTAACACATCGCCACTGAACTGTTTTTATCCTCCCCCACGCTGACTAGGGTTGACTGTTACTTATTGTTAGACACAAATTGATGAAGCAGAGTGAACAGTAAGCAAACAGTCCTCAAGGGAATTCCTGAGAACCATGAAATAAGGCAAAGCCCACAAACAGGTTTACAAAACCTCAATGAAACCACAAAATGTCATTTAGTCACTCACTTGTGCTTGATGTCTCTCGCTCCCTCCCTCCATACATGGCAGGATACCAACGCTTTCCTTTCCTTTCCTTGAATGTTTACTGTATAGCAGATATACCAGGCACTTTACACAAATTCCATTTAATTCTCTCAACTTGTAAATTAGATATTCTATTTACTTCCAGTTGAGGAAAATGAGAAGCAGAAAGTTCTATACCTCCCTTGGGGTTAGGATACTAATTTGTGAGGGAACCAATGTTTGAACGTGGGTAATTTGACCCCCAAATTACTATACTATTGGTACTATCTCTGTCACATCTGGTATTTTAAGAGAAACAGAACGGCCAGGCTAAATTCTCTTCAGAAAATATCGCCATATATACCATCTGCTGAGGGAGGGGGAGAGGAAATCGTGGGCTTATATTAAGCCAATTCTCTCCACAACTAAGTTGCTGTTTATCAGCCCACCAGCGCATAGTGTATCTAATCCCATAGTCGGCACACACCGTATGCTCTAGTGCAGTGCCCGGGAGCCTGCCAAGCACACTACACCACAGGGACGTCATGGTAGGCAAACTTGTATCAAATGTTCTCTCCACTGAGATAAGGAAGACACAAATCATTTTTGTGATCAAACAGCATGAAGCTTTTAAATAGGTAGAGATTACATATTACATCTTATTGCTGGAAATCTCAATAAAGACACCATAAACAGAAATCTACACATATAACAAATCATACTTAACGGTGACGGGTATCTGATTTATCTTAGATTATAAATCACTGAATTATGTGAATGTAGTGCTGGAATGGAGCCCAGATCAGGAAATGTTTTAAAAATATATAAAGAAAAGCAATGGAGAAAGAAATCTCTCCTTACCTTTCCCTACCCCACTCCCTCTCTTACTTTTAAAGCACAATCTGATAGAACGCGAAATTTGCTCAGGATGTATTCCCTCTGTTGGCAAAGTCCTTTCCCAAATAACCACAGGTTTCTCAGTTTACCATAGAAGGGAAATGAATTACACAAGCAGTAAGTACTCAATGCACCATAGACATTAATCATCTTGTTCTCTCAAATAGGTTTGTTTTCTTGTATCTACATGATGGAACAATGAAAAAGGAAAAGCAGGTGACATTTCCATTGTATCTGAAGAAAAAAAAGAGTCCCACATAAAAAAAAGAAGGGGAAAAATATGGTAATGCATAAAGTAGTTAAGAACAGTGATAAAGAAAGCTCATTTTGTTGCTTTTTAAACATTAATCTGATATATGTAATTACTGTATTACTTTTAACAGAAACTTTAACAGAATAATTTTGTATCCTAAATTTAAAAGCACAAAACCCATTTGAATGGGGTCTTTTCCTAACTTTCATTAATTCTTTCTTGCATTCTTTCATTCTTTGTACACTCATTGTCATGTGTGTATGTGTGTGTCCATGAGAAAGTGATATATACCATATTCCCCCAAATGTCAAGTTATGACCTATAAGAAGGGGACCAATCACATCGAGGCCACAGTCTGCTCACCTTAGATAAAAAATGTGACCAGCTGTACTGGGAATAAATGTCATGTCAAAATAACAACCTCCTAATTTGCAGATTGGAAATCAATGCTCACACTAAAACACGTGTTTTGATTTTCAGGTTCTTTAATAGGATCGTTGCCTTTTTTAATGATTGAGCATCTCTATCTCTTTACGTAGGGCTACTGGGAAACTGCAGCAAAAGGAATCAAAGCCCTGGGACATATGGCCTCCTTTCCTTTTTAGCCTAAAACAGTGCCCTGACAGAAGAAAGTAGAGAATCAGGAGATAGGCAGTCCTCAGCCAAAGTTCTGGAACCCTCTCTACAGTTGTGTGGAGTCCAAGGCCAAGTACCAGGTGAAAGAGTAGCAGGAGCTAATACAATGAGGATACCAGTCCAGTTTCATATTGTGTGATGATTCTAATTAGTTGGTAGTAGCCTCCTCGAGTGTTATGTTAGAGGGATTCTAAGGTAGTACCCGGGATCGCAGTAAGGAGAACTTTGGTGAACTCATGCTGTCTGCCATGGGCACAGTAATCATATGTATGCCAAGTACTTGCCACCCCGTATGTGCAATTAACAACTCTCTGTTTCACAAGAAAAGGAAGGGGCATTACATTAGAAGCATATAAGAGACTTCTTAAGGGTTCTAAAGGAGAGAGTGAGTAATCAAACCCAGTGATTCTAGAGAAGAATCATCAAATATTTATGGAGGAGAGGGCATTTGAAATGGATTATAGAAAGTTACAAGGATCTCAACCGGTAAAGAAGGGGAAAAGTCTTTTGGGGTAGAGGAAACCGTAGAAACAAAATGGAAGCATCAATGTCCAAAGACTGGAGAAATAATGAATGGTTTTGTTTAGTAAGAGGGCAAGGTAAATAAATGCATAACAGTGAGGAGAGATGGGGTAGCAATGTTAACTTGGGGAGATCCTGGATAAGGCATTGATGCAGTGTAAACGTGTTATTCTCAGTCTTGACAGGTAATGGGGATCCACTGAAGAATTCTAAGGAGTAGAGTCAGATGATTATAGTTGGGTTTCAGAATGACAAATCTGGCAAACAATTCACAGAATAAATTTGATGGAGAGATCTTTCTAGACAACAGACCTGCCCACTGCAACACTATAAACTAGGGGTATTAGAATGCTGAGCAAAATATAGAAAGAATATTTCGAGAGAGAATTCAGAGAATTTGCTGGATGTTATTATGTAAAAGAAGTACTTTTTATAAATATTTAATGTTTGAGCCTGATAAAAAGTAGCATTAACAGAAATAAGGAGAAATAAGGCTCATTGCCTAATTCTGGTGTCAGACATGGTTTCAAAAGACCTGGGACAAGATGCTTGATTTCTCTAACTCATTCCCTCATCTGTACAAAGAATATACTCCTTACTACATAAGCGTGTTTTGAAATTAAGACATTAATTAAGGTAAAGCACTAAGCAGTACCATAACTGGAAGACAGTAATTGCTAAATAATCTACTTGTTGTGGTAATTATTAGAAAATTCAGGAAAAAGGATGCCTCAATTAGGAATAATTTGGTTGCAATGGACAAAACCCCATATAAAAAATTTCAAGGGAAAGTATGATTAAATAAGAACATGTAGAGAACTTTCAGAACCCAATACATCAAATACTGCTGATCTCCCCAGGAACTAAGCAATCAAGAAATTTACTCTTCCATCTCTCTCACTGTCTTATTTCTTCTCTTACTAAAGACTGGCCTCCTCTATAAAGCTCTTATTTCTGCTTCTCTGCAAATTTAGTTTTCCTAGCATCAACTCTGTTCCTATCTGCAATATGCCTTTAAAATTCTATCCCCTTAATTCACACAGCCTCACTGACTTACTCTCTTCTCTGCATCCTGTTTTGAAATCTCTGGAAGACAGAATGCAGTTGGCTCAACATGTGTTCAGTGTCCATCTTGGCTCAGCAAGCATCTTCCTGGGTCTCAGGACAAAATTGGTTACAGGTGGACCATTCCTGGCTGCGGCTAGAGACAGGCTTCCAAAAAAATGAGTTGGTGGGAAGAGAAATGGGAATTTTTAGCAGAAACAAATTAATTCAGGACAAGAAAGGACAACATGTCCATTTCTGACCAGGCCAAGGGTCTTTCAACACAGTGAGAAACCAATTTCAAAACAGCATGTGGATCTAAAGTTTGGAAAGGATTAGGCCCAGGAATATAGATTGGTAAGTCAGCTGCTTAGGAGGTGATAATTGACGCTGCAGAGCAGTTAATGAAAATCCTAGGGAAAGATAGGGACCCGAAGAGAACAGTCTTTTTGTCAACTTTCTTACGGCCCAGAATCTGATTTCGTATATTACCTTCATTGGAAACATTTCCACTGACCTCATACCTCGGGCTACAGACCTTTGTGTTCTGTTATTCTAGAACACAATGGCAGGTCTGAAATAATAAATAGAATACACACATACACAAATGAGAATCCTATTTCTTTTTATAACAGTAAACCCAGAACTACAAAACAGACTAACCAAAGCTAAGATATTCCTATATTCTTTGCAAAATTAGGTGGGGGCTATCCATTTTGGTCACTGTCAGGATGCAAAACAAACCATCATTAGAACGCATGATGGCAATGCCAAGAGGAGGCCAAGAGGCAGCAAGGCCTAGAGCAGCAATATAGTTTATGTGACCAAAGAGGAGCTTGGTGGGGCCAGTGGGTCTATGGGTGGAACACACAGTCATCAGAAGTCATACTAAAAGTGTCCAAGGGATCATAAGACTCAAGTCTGCACAGATTTTTTACTGCAAAACCTTTCTTCAAATATAAGGTGGCCTGCCACACCCTAACCTAAGAGATGAAAAGGCATGATGCCTAGGGCTGAAGTGGGAGTGGAGGCCCTAGAGTAAGTTCTTTGGCTCCCGCCTCACCCCAAGTGACTTGTAAGGTGACTTTGCTAAAACCCTTAGGCTCCATTAAAGAAGCTGAATTTGAAAGCCAAAGACAGCGACTGATCCCTTTCAGGCCACTGAGGAAAGTCCTCCGGCCTGAGATTCAGGAGACCCAGGCATAGATCCTAGCAGCAGTACTGAGCTTCAGGTAATGAACCTTGGATTAAAAAAAATACATATACCAGGTTTTAATTCCAGTGCTGGGCCCTATCAGTGATGAATGGCTAATCCTCTTCATTATTATTTCTCATCATGATTATTTCTAAGCCTCATCATTATTACTTGTTATTACACAGGCTATCATGATGACTCAGTAGTGAGAAGTGTCATTCTACAGTGCCTGGCATTACACCAAGCCCTCAGAAGCGTAGTTATCAGTCTTCTTGCTTCTTGAACAAATCATAACATCTTTGGTCTTAAATTTGTCTGAAAGATGAGAAATTAGGACTAGAAGAACACAAATCAGAATCTGTAGGGGTTTATAAAGCAGAACTGGACAAGGTAAGTCAGAAAATCTTATCCAGTACAAATGTTCCAGTAGGCACCACATACTCAAAAATTCCTGATAAAGCCTTTAAATGATACTATTCTGCCCCCTTAATTCTATCTGAAAGCAACTAAGTGAAGAAAAGCAATAATTCAGTCTGCTGGTACATTTTTGGTTTTTCTTTTTAATGTTTATGTATTAAGAGCACAAGCAGAGGAGGGGCAGAGGGAGAGGGAGACACAGAATTTGAAGCAGGTTCCAGGCTGATCTGTGAGCACAGAGCCCAACGCGGGACTCGAAATCACAAACCAGGAGATCATGACCTGAGCCAAAGTCAGACACTTAAGTGACTGAACCACCCAAGTGCCTTAATTGGTACATTTTGAGTATGTGACCTACCATGGATCAAGTAGAAAAAAATGAGTATAAAATGACAAACATGGCAGGAAAATGTGTTAAGATAGTGTCTTTGATCTCATTCTTGCGTTTCCCCACTTCATTCCTTCTAAGAATAGCTAGGCTCTTTCTACATCTCAGGCCTGAGAAAGTAACTCACAGGTCACACGACCTTTGTGAAAATTGAAGTTTAGCAACAAGAATGAACAAATGCATCTGCGGAGGCAGGGAAAGCCCAGGGCTTTTGATTGCAGAGGTAAAAGCAGGAATGAGAGATCGTTTCTGGAACACTGATAAAGAAATGGAAGAGGGTGCATTCCACAGATGGCAGAAGCCTTTATCTACTCATAATCAGCACCCTACAAAAACAAAACAAAACAGAAAAGTAAAAACAGAGATAGAATTTATGGAGATAGCTGAACGATGTGCCTGGGGAGACAGACTCTAAAAACTGGGCTCCTGGCTTTGAAAAGATTGCTATTTTCCATGCCCAAATACACACGGGTTGCTTTTGCATGTCCAACATCGATTCCCTGTCCTCGTGATAACATTCCTGACTTTCCACTATGGACTTCTCCCTCTCTTGGTCCTAATGATTCATGAAGAATGGCCTATCAGCAACACTTAACCTAAACACTGCAATGAAAGCCAATTAAGGACACATTTATTGGAAGAGTGAAAGAACTCTTTTATAGCCGCTAGCATGGCCAGCAACTGAAGATGGGTGCCTGGGGTGGCCAGCAGCACACATTCACCCTGAGGCAAGACCCTGCTGGTAATGAAATTAGCCCAGATGGAAAGAGATATGAGAGAAAGAAAGACTCCTACAATTGTTTGAGCACCTTTATGTATCAACATCCTAGCACTGCCCAGTGTAGACTATATAACATGTTCAAATGCTCCCTGGGGTCCATGAGACCCCAAGAATCCTCTTTACTAAAGACTGAATTCCCACCAGTCTATGAAATGGGGGCTCAGAATAGGGCTATGATTTAAGATAATAAAAATAGAGTATGTGGCTCCTCCTATACACCTGAGTCTATGTAGAACAATTTAATACCCATTTCAGCAGCAAAGAATGTCCTCCACAGGAGGTCAGCTACCTCTTCCTTGATTCTATTGGTGGCTTCCCTACAGGTATTGATAACTGAGACACTGCTCAATTTTCAGGCATTAGCCAATATCAATAGGGCCGGCTAATTCTTAACTGCTCTCACCTTTGCATGATCATACAATTAAAAGACAGCTGCAGTGGGCAGCTCTATGTCAGGTGACTGCAGAGGTGAATGGGAAGAGTTACAGAAACATCAATAGGCTTTACACGCTGCTGACAGAAGACCTCTCTTCAGATGCCTTCTAAGGTTAAAGAATTGTAGCTCAGCCACTCCTCACATCACGAGAGACAAAGCCTTATTTACTCTTTAGTGGAGTGATAAGAGACCAATATTCCAAGAGCATCTTCTAGAATAAAGGTACATTTTGAAAATAAAGAATGGATATTTCCATCAAACATTAGAGTACTGTCTAGTTCCAGTTATCCTCTTTAATTCTGCCTTTCTCCTTGGATGGCCACACTGAGCAACCTGATAATGAAGTGTGACTACAATCTCTATCAAAGGCAAATATTGTGGGTGGATCTCTTGCCTAAATTCTCCAACACTTTCCTACAGATGATAGTATATGGTTCCTTTCTTCCCCAATAGGAGGAGAATGAGGAAGACAGAAGACTGAAAATATGGATAGAGACCAAAAAAGAATGGTTCTAGAATGTAGTTGTCAAACTCTCCTGCATCAGATTTTCAGTGTGGTTGACACCAAGAAGGCGAGATGAGAAGCCAGGCATTAGGATGGCTATTGCTCGATAACTAGAAGGACTAGAAGCCAAGGTGAATTATAAAAGTCTACATCTGTATAAATAATTAAATCTGAGATCAGATTTGAATATCTTTTCTAACATTTAAATGGCAAACTCTTTCCCTGTTGAAAAATTAAATCAAAGAAGAGGGATGGAAACAAATTTAAAAATATGCTACTTTGAAGGCACGGTTCCACAGCTCCCCTGTCCTATTAATTCCTCACTGCAAAGTTGTGAAGTAGAGTTTATTGTTCCATTTTACACTTTAAGTTCAGAGCAGTCACAGAAGTTTGCAAGTATCACAATCGCTGGCTCTGGAGGGAGCCAGGATGCACGCCCGGGATGCCTGACTTGAAACTCACTCTCCTTCTGTTCCAGTCACAGATGCTTTGTGTGCCCGATGGATGATGGGTTAAGTCAAAAATGCTATGGAATGGGCCTTGCTCTCTCTGACTGAACATGCTACAACCCCTTCCCGTAAGTTTCAGCGATGCACGTTTCCGCTTGCCAGCTACAGTCTAACAGACCCTCAGTTCTGAGGTTACGAACTACCCCTGCCTCCACAGGGAACTCAGAATAATTTTTTAGGTCAGTTTTCACTTTCTGGGGAATGTCACCACAGGAACATAGTACAACTTACCCACGTTGCTGATGCTAGTAGGACATAGGACAAATACCTAATGCACAAGGGCAACAGGTCTTCACAGTCCTCACCTGGGCTCTAGCTTGCCAAGGAAGCATTTTTGCATTTAAGTATTTGGAAAAAAGAGATTCTGTTTTACGTTTTTTCAAAGTAATAAAATAAAATCTTTCTAATTGCCCCTTTTAATTATCTGTTTGTTTTTGTTTTTGTTTTTTTTTTTCCTAATGTACCCTGGACAGCTTTATAGTTTGCAAGTGACTTACATTGGTTAAAACAGATATTTTTCTTCTCAAGAAGCTCTGGCTGAAGATTCTGTATTGTCAATCCAATAAAAATCTTATACATTTTCACTGAAAAGACACTATATATGTTCTATTAAGATGGCTTTATAGCAAGTGGTATTTCAGCTTTAACAATGCTACAGAAAGGGGTGTATAATTTGAAGGAGAAAGGAATAGAGACTAAATATGGTGCTTTTCTATATTCTTTCTATAGCTCTAGGATGTTCAAAGAGACACTGTGAAATTTGTCACTGCTGCCATCACTGGTGTTTAAAGTGTGTTATTTTTTTGTTTGACTGACAGGCCCTTTCAAAGTCAGTGTCTCTCTTCCTCTCCATCTTCCCTCACCTCCTTCCCTCCCTCGTATCTCTCTTCTTAACATTCTCTGTCTTCTTAGGATTTCTATACCTAGCGCTTTATCCCGGCAGTGATTCAGACAGGGACCATTAGCCATGGAACGAGGGGACATACGGAGAGAGAAGAGCTAAAATTGGCACAATCATACGGGAAGATATGTGCAAAAGTGTGACATATTAATGAAGCCGAACGTCTCACTTTTTCCTTTATTTGTGGCATCAACCAGTAAGTGCCCACTGAGCTTTCTAATGGGATCTGATTTGGGCAGAGCACAAATGGAAGTTACCCTCCACTCAAGAAATAGAGAGACATGCAGAGGACACTGCATGTTCATCAACCTTAGAGATAACAGAAAATTAGCAGGAGGGCTGTGAAAGCATATATATATATATACACACACATATACATAAACACACATATATACGTATATATATATATGTGTATAATACACATATATACATATACATACATACACACAATGGCAGACTTATACATACAATGTATACATACATATATATACAATGGCAGACTTAATGACCCCAAATGAACCTGGCAGCCTGGAGCTATGTGTCAAATCCAAAAGGGTTAAGTTAAATGGGGAACAAATTTAAGATTAGCCACTTGGCTCCTGGGAAGCTGTTACATGGAAGGAACCAATAGCTGAATTATAAGGAGGCAGATTTCACCTGAAAACAGGAATGACTATAAAAATTTGATGAAATGTGCTGCTTCAGTGGGAATGAGCTCCTTTCACGCACAGCAAACCACCACCACCACCTCCACCACCACAAACAGACTAGAAGGAATTCATAAAGAAACAAGCTTTGGATGGAGGCTGGGGGACGGTGTAGGTAGTGAATAAAAGAAAATCTGACGTTAATCTCCAATGTCTAGATTCCAGAAAGGATCCTAGGAACCAAACTACAGTTTTATCGAAGTTGACTTTCTTAGAGAAGCATGAAAATTAGGGGAGAAAAGAAACACAGAACTAAAAGTTGTTTTAAAGCCACATCTAATCACAGTGTGACCCACCTACAACACTTACAGAAATAATCATTCATATTTGCACAGATATTCCACCTGGGAAATTCTAAACTAGTGGGAAATGCTACTTTGTAGCAGCTATGAGAAAGAAACTGACTTGTCCAGGGTAAGGATGCCAGTCATGTGGTTTCTTTGTGGTAACACCGCCAGGTCTATCAACTTCCCTTTTCAGCATCAGAGCTTTCACAGATGAGAGACCCCCTCATGGCAACCGACAGCGGAGTGCAGCAGAAACCAGGCTCTGTAGCTGGCTTGCCTTAACTCAAACCCTGGCTCCGTCACATTCCACCTTAAGCTGGGGTTAAATGACTTAGTACCTCTGTCACAGTTCTCTCATCCCTCATCTATAAGTAGACATTTCCTGTCTGCATTTTGATGCACAAATCAGCAAATACATGGAGAAACAGAGAAAATAGAGAAAACATGGAAAAACATGGAAAATATCTGGAAAAACACTTGAACATGCGCCTTGGATATGGTGAGTGCTCAGTAAATGTTATCAATGATAATTTTTACTTATCCTTTAAAAATTCATTTGGCCACTGTTATTTTAACTTGACAAGTGAGGAAACTAAAACCCGAAGAAGGTATGAGACTTGCTTCATGATATACAAGAGTATGTGATGAAATAAGAATTCAAAGTCATCTCTAGCCTCATCCTAAAACCCATGGTTTTTTAGCTATTTACTTTAAGTTCTACCAAGTGACAATAATGGGATACCATCAAAATGGGAGAGTCAACAACGCAGCTTGACAAAATGCATGCTTACTAATAGTAATAAAACCAAAAACCCAATTCACAGTTTCTTAGCTACTCACCAATCATGAAGTATTTGTCCACTTGTGGACATATGACTGACCTCGAGTAGGATTCATATTCTATCACCATCCCTAATGCTTTATTTTCCTTGGGCCCTTACAGCTAGAGAAGCATGTGGAAATACAGCTGTTACACCTGCTGAGGACATCTAAGTGTTTTTTTCCTTCAAAAGAGAAGCAACATACAGATCAGAATACTGTGATGATCATTCTGAGTAGCGTTCCTAACAACTACTGAATAAATTAACCATTTGAGGGTTATTCGTTGCCATCAGTGCTATGAAAATCATTGACTCTACGTTCTCCACTTAAAGTGTAAGGAATCAGAAAGAGAAATGGAGAAGTGAGTATACAAGGTAAAAATGGAATAGGAATAACCTTTTTAAGCAAATAAGTATTAATATGTCACAACAAAAAGATTTTTTAAACACAGTCTAAAGGGATTTAGAATACAGTTCAGAAGCCATTTTCTTGAGTATCTGTTGTGTACCAGACACTGTAAGGGGCATGTGGCCACTGATAAAACAGATTTATTCTCTGCTGTAATGAGATATTGGGCTCCTTCCAACTGGACCTCTCTGAGGCTATACAAGGATCCCTGCCTTTGCCCAAGGCCAGTCTCGTTTGGTCCTCCTGCTGATGCTAATTCTCTCCAACATCAATAGGTGGTACCTCTTAGATCTTCTGTCTCACCAAGCAAGTACGTCTAGTCCTATGGCTCCAGAAGCTTTCCATAAAGCTAAACTCATGCACATTTATGAATCACCTAATGTGAGAGCAGAGATAGGGAGTGAAACACACAAGGCTTTCGGATTGCTAGAAAAGGAGGAACCACACATGTCATATTTTTTAATGAACATTTAAACAAAGAGAGAGGCTCAAAGGACATACTCTGTAGTCATGTTCAGAGATTGGTGCTTGGAACTACAGTGTACAGCTATGCCGGGGTCCTTGTTTCAGCAAATCTAAGGGTCCACGATGGACGGACAGTCAGGTGAAATGAAGTGAGAGAGCCACGAGAGAGATGGAGTCTGATGACCAAGCAGGCAGCCCTGCAATTCTGGCATCTCTGACCTGCTGGTCTCAGAGTCTTTATTTTTAAAGGTAGCGAGTGACATTATATCAGTGACAAGGCATTCTTAACAACATACATTGTTGCTTCAAGACCTATGTTAGTCATCTATAGGTAGATTAGAGTCATTCTATCCATAATCTAAGGGCTCATGTCTATCTATTCTTTTATGGTAGCTTTTGCAAGAGTATTTTGTTATTGCCTTTTTATTATAAGGGAGTGTGGGGATGAGAATTACAAAATGATTTGTGAAATGTTAACCTCAGGGAGGTGCTCAATATTTGTTGTTGATCAATGAAGATATGTGTAGCTACTTTTGTTTGGCTTACTGTTTGTATTTATCTATAAACAGTGCTTCTAACTTTTGGGCTAGGCTAACCTCCGGGGAAGGTCCTAAGTCTCTTTACAGTCTCTCCTATCAGTCTGTTAAGCAAATACTGAGAGAAGCTTTACAGAGATGTGCCTTGAGGTTTTATGGTGGGGCTGAGGGGATGATTAACACAGTGCTATACCTGCAGGGAAAATCTAGTTTGGTTCAAGGAGTCTTGGGGCCTAATGACTACTAATTTTTAGACAACTCATAACAGCTATTGTGTATGATGAATTTGTGTAACCTATCCCCAAGAGGCAACTTTGAGGTTACTTCTGACCAGGTTACTCTCATTCAGATTTTATCCATCAAGACATCACACTCCAGGTCCCCTTTTCCGTAAGACATAAAGCCAAAGAGCATTATATCCCTTGGGCCAATGAAAGCAGTTCAAGAAATCCAGGCCTGAAAGATTATTTAGAAGGAGGTAAGATTAGGTGCCAGTTTGGCTGGCGGGAGCTTTGCTTCAACCTTTTCCACACAGGGAGGGGTCTCAACCTGCGAGCCCAAAAAGGCTCCCAACACAGCTATAAAGCCCACTCATGGGCAGTCCAATGAAAGACACAGTGAGTAAGCCAAGTCTATTATTATTATTATTATTATTAACTATAAACCTCTTCTGTAAAAAGTAATCGTTTATAATTTGGTATTTACATAAAAGCAAGATACAGTCTAATATCTATAGCATGGACTAACTTGTTAATTACAAAGTATATTTTTAAAGTTGATATAGAATTTGTTTTTACAAATGTAACAATGTTTAATACACATAATTTTATTTTAGTTTTTTAAGTTTGTTTATTTATTTATTTATTTAATCTATACATCCAACATGGGGCTCAAGCTCACAACCCCAAGATCAAGGGCCACATGCTCTCCTGATTGAGCCAGCCAGGGGCTCCTAATATGCATACTTTTTGGTAATTTAAAATGTGGTTTTAGAGCATGTATGGCTATAAAATCCTACTTGCGTAGTTATACAAGCTTTAGTGTAAATGAACATTTAATTATATAATTTATATGTTTTACAGGACTCAAAATTATAAAATGTGCCTATTTTCCAATTGAAATTTTTTAAAAGGTGGACATACGTAATTATGCTAAGTGAAAGGAAATAGAGTACCATGTGTATTTTTTTTCCTTGGTATAAAAACTATGATTAATTTTAATTGTCTCCTTTTTACTTTTCCATATTTTCCCATATTTCCAAAGAAAATGTATCACTTTTTTAACTCACAAAAATCAGTGGAACCTTTTAAGACATATGAAAAATGGTGAATGCATTCACGCCAAAGGCTAAGAGCCGGCCCTCACTCGTTTTACACTGATATATTCATTTCTAAAGAATTACAGATCACATATGTACCTTGCACAAAAATATGAGTACAATACTGTGGTCTTTATAACCCTCACACATACGTATATACATATACACATCCAAATACATTTATTATACATATACCCACACACATACACACACATATTTTTTCATATTTATGGTCCCAGAATAGAAAAGAACTTTGTGTATCAGAAGTAATATATCAAAGACTCACTGCAAATATAATTAATGAAAAAAACTTATGACAGTTTTTTTTTGATGGGGAACAAAATAAGAATGTCCCATTTCTGCCACTATTTAACTTCATTCTAACATCTATACTCCTTAAAATCAACAAGTGAAAGGACAGAAACCACAATAGAAAAGTGGGCGAAATAGATCAAGAGGTAATTCTTTAAAAAGGTAATCTAAAGGCTGGGAAGCATACGAAGAGATACTCAAACTCGTAAGTGCTTTGCAAAACCAAAATTAAACAACGATCAATCACTTAAGTACATCAGATTGGCAAATGGACACCAGGACAATGTTATATATACATTGGCATAATCCGGCACTGTCAAAAGAAGCTGTGGTCTGATACAGTGGTTTGTGTAAACAATCTGCTAGCACTTCATCAGAGAGAGCTTAGGGATGCATCTTAACCCATCGCTCCCTTTTTTGGTCTATGTTCCTGGGAGATTTTCACACAGGTTCACGAGGAGACACTTAAGAGGCTGTTGATAGTCACAGTGGCTGTGGTGGAGGGAGGACGGTGGCCATTTGGGTTTTATTTTTGGAGGGAAAGGTATGAGAACATGATGGAAGCACAGCATACCTGATCATGAAGCACTGCAAGTTAACGTGAACTTTAAGCAAACAGGACAATTGATCTAAATTTTACATTTAAACAAAGGTGCTGAGTTTTTAAAAGGGAAGAATCATGGTACTATATATAGCATTTTATACCCCTTAGATAAATTGCCAGTCAAAATGCAAAGAAATGAAATTCACATATAAAGGAACACCTATGAGTAAAGAGACCTACTGGGTACACTAAATGGTTGTCTGTGCGGCAGAGAGAGGAATGAGAATAGGGAGCAGTGACAGAAGAGATTAAATCGATACACAAGAGCAAACTGCCCATAACGGCGTGATGGTGTACAGGAACTGAGATGATTAATTCATCGCCCTCCTGCGTCTGAGCTTAACACAAGTAAATCTGGCCCCACCTACCTTTTGAACTAGACTACTCAGCTCTCCCAAGACGTTCCTGTAATTTCGCACTGCAATATTCTGTTTACGCCATTCTGTGTGGAATGCCACTTCTCTACTGTGAGGTGGAAGTGTTGGAATCATTCCTTAAGGTTCTCTGCAAACACTTGTCTTTCAGGACAATTTTCTCGATCCTTCTTCCATTCTCCCCAAAACGGAAGTAATACTCCTCCTCCAAAACCCTACCAGGAGACTTCTTTACAGCTCTTCTACAGAATTTACCATTTTAAAATCATGGATTAATTATTATTTATGTGCCTCTCTTATCTCCCAAGATAGCTCATGATCTGGATTTGTTTTCAGTCAGTTTTGCACACAGCAACTGGTTGGTAACCATTTATGGGCTAAATGAAGACACGCCGATTTTGAAATTCACAAGTGGCCTTAACTGCCCAGTCTTTCTTTGTCTTTAGACTTTTCTTTTTTTAGAAATTCTTTGTGCTACTGGCATGAAATCTATTTCTACTCTTTTATCTAGCATCCTGAAGCCAATTTTTACTTAAAGAGGAGTCACAGATTATAATGTTTTCAATGCGAACGAGTCAGGTAATTCCGTAGAAGAGATTTTGGTTACTGGTATTAAAAACTGCTTTTAGAAGACATTTGCATCTTACACTCCCTTCCTAGAAGTTTAGTTCTGTTCGCATTTTTCTTCTTAGGAAAAAGGTAACCCTGCAGGTGATGACCAAGCTCACGGGGTATGGCTTACTAAATTACTGATGCTGATGAAAAATATCAGGGTAAAAATTCATTTACATGATGAAGGAGCCTTCATCATCAGGGGTTTGTGCATGTGAAAACTGCTTCTGACAAAACTTGCAACTGAATGTTCCTGGGAATGAAGAAAGTACTGAGAAGACATTTAAAGTCTGTATGAATTGACCTGATCTCTCTAGATTAGATGCCGTCTCAGCTAGTATTTTGTTTTTGTTTTTGTTGTTGTTTGTTTGTTTTTTCCTCTCCTAATCAATAAATTCTCATACTTGGTTGATTTTGAGGATTGGTGTTTCTTTTTTATTATTTTTTCAGGTTCCTTCATCTGTGAGCCTTCGATTCAGGTATTATTTTCAGAAAGGCCAATGTAATTTCTACTGGTGTCAAAAAGTAGAATTATGTTCTTAATATTTCATGCTTTTCAAGGTTCTACATGGTAACATGACCTGTGATATTTCCCATAGAGTGCTAAATAACAGAGGAATTACTATTACCAGAACAATAGAGGGGATTCCACTCTGTCATGAAAAAAATCTATCCACCACTGATGCCATTTTAGTGACGGAAGTGAGCCCTAGAAACTGAATGAGTCATTTAAGTCAGTGTTAGAGAAGGATTTCTTTGGTCTTTTGCCTCAGGGACCAAAATGGGATTTTCTTTCTCTGTGTTTTCTTTGGCCAAATACAGATTCAAAAGTTAGAAAGCTCTTGCTAAAATCATTTAATAATCTGCTTGATCTCTCCCAGAAGAGATACTTAACTTTCCTGAAAATGATTAAGTTCAATTCAAACCACCTCACTTTTGTTACAAACACAGAATTCTTCTCACTTGGAGATCTCACTCTCCAGAAATGAGGAATTCTGATTAGTTACAAAGAGATGGCAGACATGAAGAGGCTAGAGCAATCAATCACCACAGACAACTCCTCTCAGTGTTAATCTGGATTTCGCCCTCATATCTTGTTCACTTTCCAGTAAAGCTGCCCACATTTTATCCTCCATTTTTCTATTTCTTGGTGGTTCTCAGTACACTTTTCATGGGTAGTTTTCCCAATCTAGCTGCTTCCAAATAAAACTATGAAGTGCATCTTAATTCTCTCCAAACCACGTAATTCCCCTTGTATTTATCTCTACAAAGTATCTCATTAACTCTCAACAAACCCATACCATCTGGTCCTATTAAAATTGGCGGCTAGTAGTCTTTATGCCAGAAACTAGTAATCCTTATTCCTTCTAGGTAGAGAAACTTGAGTGGAGTACAGACAGACTTTCAATGTATTTCCTAAATTTGTAGAGTATCTGAATATTCTCACATATATAAGCATTATCTCCTGAAAACATTAATAATTAAATTTTAAAATATGGTTGACTCTTAGGAGTTTTTTCTGGGTGACAATAGTTAGAAAAGGCATTATCGAATAATAAAATTTCTGCTACGTGTTAAGGAGTTTCTGGGTCTTCCCTCCCAAGACACACAATCAATTAACCCAGGTACAAAATACTCTGCCTTTAAGATGATTTTGTGTTGGAAACTGCAGAGTGAATTCTGCTCACCCACTTTATATACAAGAACAGCTCTGTCCATGAAAATCCCAGAAGAAAAAAGATTTTCTGCCTAGGACAAGCACCTAAAACTCTAAGGAATAACAAACATGTACACACGTGAGTTTTGCATATATTATTTATGCAAATATCTATGAGACATGGTGTACCGTAGTTAAAACAACAAAAAAACACAAAAAAACACAGATCTTAGAAGCAGACACCCTTTGGTTTGAATTCCAGTTTCCCTGTGCTTATTAGTACTTAACCCTATTAGATGATTTCCTTAGAGTTTCTAGGCTTCAGTTTTCCTGATTGCAAATTGGGGATGAAAATAATGTCTAATCTTATAGGAGGAACATGAGAATTAAAGGAGCTCATTTACTAAAGTGCTTAGAACAACCAAGACACAGGCAAAGTACTCAATCAGGGGTTGACATCTTGCCCACAAATAGAGAATTCCGTTCTAACAGTTACACTCTAACTTCATCCAGGTTGTTCTACTGCCCCCAGGCCTTGGATGGATTCTATTCTATTGACAAAACCATTGGTATTCAACAAGTTTTCCCCAACACCCAGACCTGAGAGGGTTGACCTATTGTGAACTGTACTGTTAGAACAGGATCTAAAATTACCCACCAGTCTTGCCAAACTCCCACCACGGTGACTTAATAGTTGAATTCAAGTACTACGAAGTCCTGTCTCAATACTGCCTTCTGAAACATATCATTCTCCCCATCATTTCTCAGTCGTAACCTCATTAATCCATGGAGTATATCTGTGAGATTCTGCACTGAGAGTGAAGAGCTTGACACAGGGACCGAACTCACAAACCATGAGCACATGACCTGAGCCAAAGTCAGATGCTTAACTGGCTGAGGCACCCACGCACCCCAATTTATGAAATTCGAATCCACATACCTTACCAGAATGTAGTAAGTACATTTGAGGGTGCGAGTAACTCTTGTGTTTGTAATGTCAGCCTTCCTGTGACTAAATGTTTTGTGAATATTAGGCAGACAACAAACACATTAAAAAGTGCCTTTCCTTTTTAAAATGAATTTATTTTTAGAGTCACGAAGCTCTGCTCTTGTCTAAATAATTTGTTCATCAGTCATGGACTTTCTTTTAGCTCTACTATTTTTTATTCAGGATTAATTGTTTGCAATTTAACTCCTATTTTTTTTTAATCAAACAAAGGGTATTCAATTGTAATTATCCTCCCCAAATTTAATTTTGCTCTTCTGTGCCCAGAGCTATCAAAGCTTTTGACCCTTAGGTCTTTCTATATTATTTCTCAGTTCTCTCTGGTATTTGTAACTTCCACTAAGGACCATCTGTAGATTTAATTAACTTGTTGAATCTTTTTTCTTCCAGAACATTAATGAAGTTGTTAAATAAGTCTGAGCCCAGTGCTCATCTCTGTGGTATCTTGATGGTCCTTCAACCCCAATTATGTACTACACTTCCCTCTACCGTCTCCTCTTATTGACATTCCCTCGGTCATTTCCCAAGCCACTGAAAGGCTCACTTCCAAATTATCTGATACCGCATTTCAAATGAAATTTCATGTGAAATAGGTCTTGATTTTTTTTAAAACCCTGACTTAAGTGTCCTTAGTGGAACAGCAATTTAGAGTCCCAGTTTCCCATCACATCCTGCCAATTTAAGGGAATAATTCAAACATTTAACATTTTAAATAATGCTCTACTGGTCTTTGAAATTAAATAGATCTTCTACTTCCAAAGGGGAAATGTCCATCCTTTCAGGAAGCCTGTTCTGATACATATTTTCACAGAGAGTAGTTGTCATGGGATACTTAAAAATTGTATCTCCCCTCTGGATCTTATTTTTTTCTAAAAGAGAAATACATTTTGTAGGATCTAATTGCATAGAGAGTTCTAATACTGTTATTGTAGATACATTTTCAGGCTAGCCAGGATTCCTTATGACTTTTCATCTATGACTAAGAAACAAGTTTAGAACTGAGGGGCTACTTTCCAGCTAAAGACCCTAGACTGAATCCTCACATTTGCCTCTACGGTCTCCATCAAACACTAAGAAAATATTAGAGATAAATTATGAAGGTCATAAACCCTCAAGACAAAGCACTTTGGAGAAGAGACAAAGACAACATAATTTTGGAAGCTAGGAAATAGATGAATGAGTGTTAACTCACACTCAGAAGACATGGGAAAAAAATGACTCACAGCCTGTAGTGGAGGAAGCAAAGAAGCAACTTGATTAGCACCACCAAACACAGAAACTGGTGGCACCAGCTATCTCTGGAAATGCTGGCAAAGAGTCAGGGAAAGGGGAAAATTAATTGGAAATTACATAAGCAGTTAGAATCCTCAGAAATTCTCCTTCACCCTTCCAGACTGCTGTTTTTTTCCAATTCCATCAAAGATCAGAGTTTTATTTCCAGCAGAGGGTACCATAAAACCTGGAAGACAGCTGAGAGCAAGGATACTATAGGGCTAAGGGCAGGCTGCCCCAAGATGAGCCATTTTGGCATAAAAGTTATTTTGGGTTAAAAAGCAATCAAAGCCCAGCAGATTCAGGAAAAGCTCTTAAATCACCTCCTCAACTGCCTCTAAGAAGTTTTGATAGAGGCCCAGCACCAGGAAGAGAGCCACCACCAGGGACAACTACATCATGATATGAGCTAGGCAGGGGAGATAGAGAGGAACCTCCAAAGAACTGTTTGATCACAGTCCTCTAGGCCCCATGGTTTCTAAGTGGCCCAGCAAACATTTGTCTACTAAACAGTTCTACTTTTTCATCTTCCCATGAATTGCATTCCTTTCCTTCGAAGTCCCAGATCCTTCTCCCTCCCTCTCCTTACTTCGGAATGACATAATACCTCATGCAGCCTCCACGTCTTTGGAATCTCATGTCTATGTGGACTCCCTGCACACATTAAATTTGATTTTATCCTGTTAACCAGTCTCATGTCAACTTGATTTTTCCTCCAGCTAGAAGGACCCTGAAGGGCAGAAGAAATTCTTCTTCCCTGACAATACCACACTAAAAATAAGGAGATTAAGTGAAAATTTACATAATGAATTTTGAAATTCCTTTGCCTTAGTTTCCCCACCTGGCTTTCAGAATGCTAGCAATGAAGTATAATTTCCCTGGAAATTTAATTAATTCCTTCCATTAGAGTGGAAGAATCTTCCGTGTAAGAGTGGAACAGCTCAAAAAGAACGAGCCTAAAATCATTGACATCAATATCCCACGGAGGTAAATTGAGGTTTCCACCAGCGTTTTAATGTCTCACTCATAAAAGTGAGCACGTAGCTAAGGCTACCAGATGCATGAGAAAAGGCAAAGATGAATAAACCAGCAGCAAAAGAATCACCATAAAGAAAACAAACGATATTAATAAAAATAAAAACCTTTAAAAATTGTTGCTATCTGCTCAGAAATACTAAAGAAGATACTATCTACAAGGATTGGAAACAATATAAAAAGAACATTCAGAAAATAGTGGTGAAAACAGGACAGCAGAAATGAATAACAATAAATTTGAAGATGAAATTGATGAAATATCTCTGCCTCCCAAAGACAAGTGAAATAAAAAGGAGAAACACATGAAAAAAGAGGCCAAGGTAATCAATTAGTCCATTCTCAAAGCACCCAAATAGTAAGAGTTCCAGAAATAAAAAAACAAATATAATTCAAGGGAGTAAAATATCAAGAAAAAAATTTTCTAATCGCTGAAACAGAACCAGTAATTTTTCAAATTGAAAGGCTCTTCAAAGTTCTTACTTAGTACACTGGTTTAACGATAGGCCCTCACAAACGCACATCATCATCAAATTATATAACATGGAGAATAAAAAGAGTTCAGAATTTTCCAGAAAAAGAAAAGTAGACATCATACCAATAGTCAAGAATAGAATGGCACTGCAAATCTCAAAAGTTACACTGAAATATAAGATAACAGAGTTATTTCTAGAATATTCTAAAAAAATATTCATTGTAATCTACAATTCTAAAGACATCCGAACCATCAACTTAGTACAAAGGAAGAGCAGAAACGTTTTCAGACACGCAATATATGAACAATTTATATTCCCGGCACTCAGGAAGTCAATTAAAAAACTTTTCTATAAAAATGAGGTTATAATCCAAAAAAAGAGAAACAGGCAGGATTCAGGAAACCAGAAATCCAACAAGAAAGAGATGATGTGGAAAGGAGATCCAAAGAGAACAGCTGTGTTAGAAAACTACCAGGATAGAACGGGGAAGGTCAGAAGACTTTGGAACAACTTCCTTTGAGTTAAAGTTATAAACTATAAGTGCATTTCAATGTGTTGAGGGGGAGGATATTATTATTTAAGGAAAATATGGGATTGAATCAATGTTGAATGAGTGAAAAACTGGGTGGACAACAATACCAAAAATGAGGTGGTAATTAAATCCATATACAGAAAGATGTGTGTAATACAGGAGAACTAATGACAGCTAACTGTGTAGCTCACGTATGAAGGTCATTTACATTGACATACTAAGGTCAACACTGAAAACTGATCTAATCCCAATAGAAGATGAGGGAAATGTGAAGTGTCTGTGTGTCTGTGTGTGCACTGTGCGTGAGAGGTTAAGAGATGACTCTTTTGTCTTCCAAGGTGATCAAGAGATAATGCCTAAAATGGAGAAACCAAGAAATGATAATATAAATATATTATTATTAAAGATATGGGGAGGCGCCTGGGTGGCTCAGTCGGTTAAGTGGCCGACTTCGGCTCAGGTCAGGATCTCATGGTCTGTGAGTTTGAGCCCCGCGTCGGGCTCTGTGCTGACGGCTCAGAGCCTGGAGCCTGCTTCGGATTCTGTGTCTCCCTCTCTCTCTGCCCTTCCCCTGCTCATACTCTGTCTCTATGTCTCTCAAAAAAAAAAAAAAAAAAAAAAAAAAAGATGTGGGGAAAAATGAAATATTCTAGAGAGAAGAAATGGAGTATGATCAGAGGAAAGAATTGTTATTTTGTTGTTTTTTTTTTTTTTCATAAGCAGCCATGTAGAACCATTTGACTTTTTAAACTCTGTGCATTAGGAAAGAACAGGCAGTTCAGTAGACAAAAGAGCACAAGACTAGGGACTACATAAAACAGCAAATAAAATGGACAATGAGCATATAATACACGTTCAACTATATTAGTCATCAGAGAAGTGCAAATTAAAACCGTAATGTTGGGATGCCTTGGTGGCTTGGTCGATTAAGTGTCCAACTCTTGGTTTCAGCTCAGATCATGAGCTCATGGTTTGTGAGATCAAGCCCTGCCTCAGGCTCCACACTGACAGCACATAACCTGCTTGGGATTCTCTCTCTCTCTGTCCTTCCCCTGCTTTCTCTCTCTCTCTCTCTCTCAAAATAAATAAATAAACAAAAAAAGCACATAATATAGAACTACAACAACAATATGGTTGAAATAAAGAAGAGAGTACTTAAGTGCTAATAAAGTTATGGTGTAAGTGGAATTTCCACTTATTGCTACTGGAATATAAATAGGTACAACCACCTTGGGAAATGGTTTGGTACTATCTCTTAAAACTGAACCTAAGTATACTCAGAAATTCTTTTCCTAGATATATATGGAAATATTTGTATATAGTCACCCAAAAACATGCGTAAGATTATTTATTGTAGCAAAATAACCAAAATTGTAAAGAATTCAAACGTCCAAGGATGGAATGGATGCACACATTGTGGCATATCCAACAGAACGGAATACCGTTCCAGAAGAATTTAAAACCTACAGCTCCAAGCAATAGCGTGGGTAAATCCTAAATATCAAATGTCTAACAAAAATCAGACAGAAGAGGTCGTATAGTTTGATTCCATTTGTATAATGTTCAAAATCAGGCAAACTAGTCTATGGTGTTAGAATGGCTCCTTTAGTTGAGGTCTTGGGGAGGAAAGGAGACGGGGCTTCTGAGGTGAAATAATCTTCTCTTTTTAAATTTTAGCTCTGGTTTAAAAGATGTTTTTAACTTATGAAAATTCACTGAGTTGTATATTTGTTTCGTGTTCTTTTCCATCCACATATTATATTTAAATAAAAGATTATTTTTTTGCATGTTTTCCGGACTTTCTGTTTTCCCTCTTCCTGCACTCCCAGGATTACTTCCGGGCTTTGAGATCACCCTTAAGTAAGAGGGGATGGAATGTGACATTTATCAAAGGCTTTTACTAAATAACTTTGCTAAATATTATAGAAACTGAACACAGAAAGGTAGAGTAACTCAAATAAATTATTTTTCATAAATCCTTTCAACAATGCAGAAAGCCAAAAACTTATTTTAGAACAACAGAAACCACCTATTATGCTATAGAAGCAAATTTCCATCTCAAACGTAACAGCTATTGGAGCTTCATTTTCCTCACCCATAAAATGAGGGTAACAGTAGTATCCATCTTATAATCCACTTAAGTCATCACTATAGGGAGTGGCATATAGTCACCTCAAAAATATTGGCAGCTGGTATGTTCACAGACTGAGGAAGAGCGAAAGGGTTTCTTGTAGATGCCCGGCATTTATATGCTAATAACTATCAAAACCTAAAAAAGTTCACTTAATTAAAATTTATTTACTTGACATGAAAGTAAATTTTCCTTGAGGAAAAAAACGAAAGGTGTTGAATCACAAAAAGATCTGCAGGTATAAATGAAGCAGACTTCAGATCTCATATAATCCTTGGCTATCTGTTCAGAGATCTTGTTTCCTTCTGATTTTTAAAGTTCCATTTTCCTGAGGGTGTGTTATGCCATACCTTAACATGTGAGAGGTGTTTTATTTTAGAATAATTTAATTATTAATCTCTGCTGGAGTAGCATCACCGAGAGAGGCTCACCTTGTGTTTATTCTACTTCAAGTTCAAAGGTTGGAGTGGGGGAACTGAAAGCCCTCTGTTGGAAGAGCGGCTCAATGTTTACAACTCCCTGAACTAGGAAAACTCATTTGGACCTACAGGAACATGTTTTCTTTGTAAGATGGAAAGGATGCTTATTTCACAATGGTTTCTCGAGACACTCTAAAAAGAAAATAGCTTTGAAAGATTCTGTGACTGTGAAGAGTTGTATTAGCTATAACCGGTAACACTGCTTTCAAATACAGAAGCTACAGAGGGCAGTCTGTACACTGTGATTCTTTACAACCTACTAATTTATTATCTTCTATTTACTTAGGAGACCTTCCCTAGTTCTTACAACATTGAGAGATTCTTGCAGCTTGAGAAGGTATGTAACTTGGTCAGTGACACGTGGAGAGTGGCTGAGTTTGTCTAGCCTGAAAGGTTCTACTCTGCCCCATTGTCCTGGTGGAATAATGCTCTATGGGTAAAAGAACATATTATGGTGGCATCCTTCTGGCACTTTCAAGATTAAACTCCCATGTTAATGAGTTTGGGAAAGAGAAATGAACAATCCTCTCAAAGAAAGACTAAGGCTGGGATGGCAAAATAATGAAATAAAATTTTAAAAGTATGGAACTTTGAACCACCGGAGAATAATTCAAGTCTCAGATGTCCCCCTTATTAGCTTTACAAACTTTAACAACTCCTTTCATCTCTTAGTCTCTATCCCCCTCAACGGTAAAACCAGAATGATAATACATCCTTTCTGCGGTTGTTATAAGATAAAAGAGAGATTACATAGTGCCTGGAAACAAGCATTGGAGGTGGTAAAGACCTGTTCTCCGTGAAATATGTGTATTATATCAGTCTAATTCTAAAGAATAGTGTATTAACTAAAGGAGAGGAAAGTTAGTCTGTCAAACCATCAATGTGATATAGATGGTTTACAGAGGAATCATGGTGATACCCTCGGAATTCAGAGTTCACCTAAAAAAACAAACAAAAAAAAACCACCCATACCAGAAATGAGCTCTGAAAAACTGTCAAAGCCTTTTTAATCAGCTTTGCTTTTTGAAAAGGATAGCAAAGGATGGTGCTTAAAAGCCTGGACTTTGAAGCACAAAGAACTGCTGAAATCACAGCTCCGACACTTGTTAGCCCTGTAATCTTGAGCATATTACTTGGCAGTTCTTAATCTCAATTTACTTAATAAAGGAGGATAACCATTCACTTATTCAGTACTTATTCAGTAAGTATGTCTTAAGTGCATGCTAAGTGCCCGACATAATGCTGAGAGCCGGAGCTACGGCAACAAACACCGACAAAAGTCTCTGCCATTATGGTCATCAGACTTCTAGTGGGGGAAGACACGATAAACAGGACAGATGAGTGATATACTCAACGTCTTAAATGGTGATAAGTGCAGTGAAGACGGGGGGAAAAAAGACAATGGAAATACTGTTTGGGGCAAAATTTGGGGTTGTAATTTTAAGAGACTGGCAGGACAGGTCTCCCTGATAAGTGGTATTTGAGTTGAGACCTGAAAGAAGTAAAGAAATGAAGCATGTATATAAAACGAATATTCCAGGAAGAGAGAACACCAGGAGCAAAGGTCCTGAGGTATGCTTGAAAAATGGTGAGAATACTGTAGAGTTATCTGATGGAATTAGATAAAAATATGGGGTTTGAAGATGCTCATCTAGGACTGGCTTCTGGGTTATGAGGTTTAGAGAACATATGTCAAGCACTTAGCACAAGATCTAGCCTAAGCATTAAATAAGAAGTATGGGGACACCTGGGTAGCTTAGTCAGTTAAGCCTCTCTCAATTTCAGCTCAGATCATGACCTCCTGGTTTGTAAAATCAAGCCGTGCATTGGGGCTCTGCAGTGAGTGAAGAGCCCTCTTGGGATTCTCTCCCACCCTCTCTCTCTGCCTTCTCCACTAGCACTCTCTCTCTCTCAAAGTAAATACACGTTTATAATAATAAGAAGTAGTAGTAGTAGTAGTTGTTGTTGTTGTTGTTGTTGTTTAAAGTGTTTCTTCACCATTCTACAATCTTCAGAGACTAGAGAAATAATGCAAGAGACACTGAGAAAAATTATGTAGAAAAAGAAATGTAAATGTCTCCAAAATGCTAATGCGTGGCATTTATGGGGAATGCACCAGTGACTGTGGTATCCATGTATCTGAAGATCAAGCATCTGGAAAACTTAAAGCTTGCCATTGGTTGCTTGACAGCATTTTTCCAAAAGAGAGTTTCATAATTTGCTGATAGTAAATCAGAAAGTGCTTAAAAGCACATTTCATAGTTCTTAAACAGTTCCAATCAAGTGGTCCAATCCAGAAGGGACTCCTTGTTAATTTAAGAACCTGAGAAGTGCCATTTTTGGCCACACTTACTACAGCAGGTGATATGCTGACAGGTCAAGGCTTCTCTGCAGGACGAAAGGGTAAAATGAAGCATCCAGTTAATGTATCAAAGCTTTTTCCATAGATGCTAGTGCAGAAACATGTTACACAAATCCCGTATGATCTATTTATATATATAAATTTATATTTCTTACCATTGACACCTTGGTGTGAGAATTAAAGGACCAGCAGGACAGGGACGAAAGAAAAATGATTAGGGCATGTATCATTTTGGTTCGGAAATGCTGTGGGATAATAATTGCTTTATCAAGTTACTACTTTGTAGGTTTTGGGGGGCAGGGGAGAGAAGTTAAACATATGTATCAGTTATGCCTCTGGGATGGGTGGTAGGAAGAAAGGGGAGAGACACTAAGTCGACAGGCAGTCCTTTGAGATAACGTGCTACGAAAGGGAAATCCAGATGTCTATGAAGAATGCTGGAAGGGGATTGACCTTGACCAGGGAGTCGGAAGATATTTCTGAACAATAGTTTAAGTTAAGATCTATGTGAAAGAACGAGGGAAGCTGGGGACTGAGTAGTGGCGTAAGAAGGAAAGTGAAGAGAAAGCCAAGAATCTAGATACGGCAAATATCACAGGCAGACGCCTGAGTAAGAAAGACTGTTGCTTTGAAAAATCTGAAAAAGTTCAGAGAGAAGGATAATGATTCTAATGGGGAAAGAGGAAGTAGCTCAGAGAGCGCCACTGATACTAATGAAAGGAGGGCAGGGTTTATGCCATGGGCACCAAAGACCATTTAAAGTTTTTTGGCACAGATATAATTTGATTGTATTTGAATCTTACAGGGTTTCTATTGGCTGCAACAGAAGAAGAACTTTTTTTTTTTTTTTATGAGGAAGGAAGAGGACTTGGGGTCTACAGATTTGCCTTCTAATCAATCCAGGCAAAAATCATTCCAGTGGTTTAAACTAGGCAGTAGGATGGAGAAGGGGGGGGAAAAAAGAATGCAGTGACTGACTGAATGGGAAAGTGAGGGCAAACGAGAAATCGAGGATAACGCTTACTCTCTATGACCTAAAATATCACGGATGAAGGTGTGTCATTGACAACAGTAATTTTCTCATTCTCCCTGAGATATGCCATGATGACAGTGTTGTGTCTTTGGAGACTGCCACAAAAGCTAAGCGATTCTTATTATCTATTGATTCAACAAATGTTCTGACCAACTGCTGTGTGCCAGACACTGTGCTGGGTCCTGGAGATGCGGTGGCAGTAAGACCAAAAAGCCCTCTCCTCATGGAGTTTATACTCTGGCTAGGCAGTCAGACCATAGAAAAACCAAACCAAACCAAACCAAACCAAACCATTATCATGTCATAAAGTGATAAAGTCTCTGAAGACAACAAGACAGTGACCAGAACGAGGAATGACGGTCTGAGGAGATAACTCTGGAACAAATACTTTGCAGGACATGAGGGAGCTGAAGATTCTAAGCAAACCAAAGATTAAGGAAATATGACTAGTATGTTCAGAAAATCAGGGAGCCCATTGTGTGTGGAAAAGATGGCGTACAAGCGAAGGGGAGCACAGTGAATGAAGGTGGCAGACAGGCAACAGGGGGACCCAGAATGTGTAGTCTCACAGATCATGGTAATTACTTTGACTTTTACTGTGTGAAAATAGGGAGTCATGGTGGATTTGGGACAGAGGAGTGACTGCATATAGATTATTTAATGATGTCCCCTTGATTACTTTGTTGAAAAGAGACTATAACTGCACCATAGTGAAAGAGAGGTTAAGGACTTTTGGTTGTTTTTTGTTCTTACGTTTATTTATTTTTGAGAGAGAGGCAGAGTGTGAGTGGGGGAGGGGTGGAGACAGAGAAAGACAAAGAATGCGAAGCAGGTTCCGGGCTCCAAGCTGTCTGCGGAGAACCCAATGTGGGGCTTGAACCCACGAACTACGAGATCATAACATGAGCCGAAGTCGGCCACTTAATCAACTGAACCACCCAGGCGCCCCGGTTAAGGCCTGTTTTTACATTCGTCTAGATTAGAGATGATGACACCGTGTGCAAGAGCAGTAGCGGGAGAGACATCAAGTTCGGATTCTAGATAGATTTTGGAGGCAGCGCAAAGATTTAGATATGCCCTACCAAAGAAAAGTCAAGGACGATTTCGAGATCTTGATCAGGGAATGTGAAAAGCTAGATCCTGCCATCAGCCAGAATGAGGAAGACCAGAGGAGGAGAAATGCGAGAGAGAGAGAGAGAGAGAAGGGTGAGGGGTATTCTAGATGACTGGTGACCCTCAATAACCATTCTATTATTCTAAATCCGTATCATATACTGGTGATCAACATGCAAGTCTGTGTGTTGCCAGCAGAGAGAACATCATCATCAAGAGCTTGGGGACTCATAAAAAATAAATAGATAAAAGACGCATGTCACTGAGCCAAGTAGTCTAGATCACGCAGGAATTTAAGATGTACGTGAAGGAGGAGGAGATAAAGCTAGAGGGGTAGGCAGAGAGCAGGCATGGGGGTCTTTGTATATCACCTTGCAATCTGGCTTTATCTGACAAGCACTGAGAAGGTACTGAAAGGTTTTCTTATCAACGTATTCCTTAACGAAATAAAATCACGATAAGAAAACCTTTCAGGACCTCCTCAGTGCTGAGAAGATAAAGTATCCCCTCATGGACTCAATCTACTTTAGCTAAAATTGTGGCCACTCGTAGATAACTTTAAGGTCTCTGTTAAACTGGAGAAAGCTTTAAAATCACATTAGTTCACCAAGCCAGAAACGGCTTATCTCTTCAACCGTTACCAGAATGAATGCATGCATTTTGATGTTTGATTCATCATATTTTGGACCCAAGTGGACATTTTCAGGAAACCACCTTTTCTAATCAGTGGATTCTATTAGAAGAGAGTGATGCAAATCGCAGGAGGTATATTCCTCCTCAGTCAGTCTATTGGCTTCAATTAGCCTTTTTCCACATGATCTATAGTGCAGTACGTAGCCTTAGATACAAAGAATTCTTAGATACTAGTTGCTACGGCAAGCTCATAATTTCCGGGTTCCAGATGGCCATATTTTCACAGACACCTGATTTCCTTTCTGGTTAGCCATTGTGCTTCAAGTTATGGTGATGGTTGTATTCCCCAGGGCATAGGATTAAAGATGAGTATATGAACCAAACTCCTGACTCTCACAGTTCAATAGTGTGAGGTTTCCGGGAAGGGAGCAAGAACTGCTTGTCATATAGTCAGGAATTATTTTCTGCCTTACTAACTAGACAAGGTAATACCTAGCAGCTTTCATTTATTTGTTGGGGAATGTCCATCTATTAAAAATTATGGCTCCCTTCACTTTGCTTTCTGGAAAGGCATTCTGACAAAGCTACTGGAAATACACAAAATTTTTAAACTAATGACGTTTCTGTCTTCCATCCTCAGTATGGTATGCTTTAAATTGGGTGTCTTTTATTTGTTTTTTTTTAAAGTTTATTTATTTATTTTGAGAGCAAGTGTGAGCTAGTGTGAGCTAGCCTGAGTGGGGCAGGGGCAGGGGCAGGGGCAGGGGCAGGGCAGAGAGAGGTAGGAGGAGAGAAAGAGAAAGGGAATATCCCAAGTAGACTCTATACTGCTAGTGCAGAGCCCAAAGTGAGGCTTGAACTCACAAAACCTGAGATCATGACCTGAGCTGAAATGAAGAGTCAGACACTTGACCCACTGAGCTACCCAGCTGCCCTGAAATTAGGTATCTTTTAAATGAGATTTCAAATGGAGTTATTACAACCTGCAGTTTGCAAAATGAAAAGAGTGGACCGTATGAAATTTAAGGTCCTTGCCTGTACTCATTCATTTATCCATTTATCAAGTATTTACTGAACTCAAATGTAATAGGATATTTAAATCGGACTTTTCCCACGTGAGCGTTTTCACAGATGATAATACATTAAGGATTCCTACATTGCAAAGCTGAGTGCTAGGCTATCTTTGCAACACTTTCAACAATCAGCCGTGCCTACATTAACCACGAACCCCCTTCCAGCTCTGTAAACAAAGGCCTAGATATGTAGCAAGGGATGTTGACAAAGCCAAAAGTAAGGATCTTGTTAGAAAAAGCTGTTTGGCATGCTGCCATTTCTAGGTCAGTTTTGGGGGTGGGTGTGGAAGAGAGGTCAGAACTTTCTCTGACAACTCATCTAACGGTGACAGACTTCAAGCACACCTAGAAATGTCCTCTGGATGGTGAAGGACATAGCCACTGGTATCTGACATACCTCAAAAGTCTAAAGGTCAATGCCTGGAACTGCGGCTGCCTCGGCCACACAGCAGAGTGGAAACAAAAACTACAGTAAGAGAGGGCTGCACGTGGGCTGATGGAGGGGAAAGGTATCTCTTCCTACAGAAGAGAGTGAAAGCTCCCGCTTAATCCTGTGTGAATCCTGCCGGGCAGAGGAGCCACAACAGTGGAGGGGACCTTCACACGCTTAGTGCTGCAGAAGGGTGAAAGGATTGCCCGTGTCTGTGGAACTTCATCTGGAAATCCCGAGTGACCGAAGACCCTCACCAAAGAGCCTCACGGAGCCAGAACTAGCCACTGCACATCATCTCCCATCCAGAAAGCCTCAAGGCTAGATGACCACTGCACCTGCTAGGTGAGGCTGTGTCCTCTTTCCTATAAATCTCTCTCGCCCTGAGTAAGATTCGTGACATCTATGAGCTTTAAAATTGGATATTGAAGGGAAAAAAGAGAAACTGTCTACACCTGCTTCTTACCACAGACTTCACAGATTGAAGCAGGTCAATGAGAGGGGACAGTAAAAAGCTTCTAATTGGCATTAACACAATGTTGACTTAATTGCTGAACTGAGATAATTTTTGGTCCTGGAAGCTCCCGAACAACGCAAGAACCTGACAAGCCATAGTGAGATCAACATCTTCCCAGCGTCTTGTCTCTGTATAGCGGATGCGTGTCTGTGCATAAAAACTGGACTCCTACTGAACATGCCATTTTTACTTCATAATGTCTAATGTACACGAGATACCAGGAAATTTTAAAAATACTTTTTAAAAAAAATTATTTACTTAGGAGTGCCTGAGTGGCTCAGTTGGTTAAGCAGCTGCCTTTGGCTCAGGTCAGGATATCATGGTTTGTGAATTCGAGCCCCACATTGGGCTCTCTGCTGTCTGCACAGAGCCTGCTTCGGATCCTCCGCCCCTCTTTCTCTCTGCCCCTCCGTCACTTGTTCATTTTTCTTCTCTCTCTCTCTCTCTCTCAAAAATAAAAAAAAATTATAAATTAAAAAAAATATTTATTTGGGAATAGGGTAGTAAGAGGGAGAAATAGAGAATCCTAAGCAGGCTCTGAGCTGTCAGCATAAAGCCCCATGTGGGCCTTGATCTCACAAATGGTGAGATCATGACCAGAGCCAAAATCAAGAGTCAGATGCTTCACCAACTGAGCCACCCAGGTGTCCTAAAAATACTTTCTAATTGGGGCATTACTGTTTTTATTCTAATTTTTTAAATCAAGAAACAGAGGCACGAAAGTTTGAACTAACTTTCCAAGATGACAGAGTAAGGCCTTAGAATTAGACAGAATGCTTCCAGAGTTTATGTTCCTAACTGTTTAATATATCTCCCATCTCATTAAATAGTCTTCCTTCAAAGGTCTGAAAGGTTCCATACAATAGTTGCCTATAATTTATTTCACTAATTCTCCATTGTTAGGAATCTAGGTTTCTTCCCATGTATTATTATTTAAAATCTATCCTTTTGGGATTTTAGGCACATCCTCAAACTTCATTTATGTGTCCATTTCTGATTATTCTCTCCACATATATTCCTGGGCAAGTTTGATGAATGAGTTCAGACCACTTTAAGGGTTTTCTAAGATGATTGCCCCCATTTTACACAGAAAAGGTGGCGGTGTCCCCATCACATAGCTAGTAGTGTAGAAATGGGGAATAGCATCCAAGCTTCCTGATGCCAAACTGAGAATCAGAATGTTTGTTTTTCTTACATGAATTTGGGGAATCAACAAAGGGGTCAGGAAATATTTGTAGAAGGACCAGTGGATAGCCTTTTCAATGAGGTCTCCTGTCTGCCTAGGTACAAAGCCACCTAGCCTATCAATAATACTGTGAGAACTTGGTGCAAAATCTTCAACTCCAACAAATGGGAAACAACTACTAGCAAAAAAAAAAAAAAAAAAATCGTTTCCGAGGACTATAAGTTACACATGCACTGTTTCAGGTGAATTAACTCACTCTTTCCCCAGAGCAAAACTCTGGTGCACAAATTAATATGTATTACCTGGATACAAAATTATATAAAATGTTTATGGGACCAGAGAGAATACGAACTGGCAAAGATAGCATGAATAAAAGCACTCAGAATGTATAGCGAGAGGCCGTAAGAGCTGGTAGAAAGACTAGAGACGTCAGGAGTAGAAGGTGAGCATGAGGGACGGCTTCACCATTTACCTTGGGGAAGTGGCCTATTACTTCTGAGTCTCAGTGTTATTACCTGGTAAATTGAGAACAGAATTAATGATAGATATCATTTATAGACACCTATTGTATGCCAGGCACTCTACCAAGTGATTTAGATAGACGATTTCATTTAATCTCACCATAATATTATGAAATAAATGGTAGCGATATTCCTTTTTTAGTGGTAAACAAGCTTAGAAACATTACAGATATTTGATCCCATATCATATACTCTGAAATCCCAACTTAAAATGAGCTAGTATGGCTTCAGAAATTGTGCTTTTTACCCCTATTTTGTTTATTCTCTTCCTGTCTTAGGCACTACAAAAATGTTGAAAGGGACAGGTAAAAATAAGGCACATAAGGAAGAAGGAAATTATGGCTCATTCGTCACAGGAGAGTATAATTTATTTGGCCTCCTATAGAATCTGTTCAGTTCAACTGCCCTTGGACACAGGTAATGTGATCAAGAAGAAACAGATTAGCAGCACCTGGGTGGGTCAGTCGGTTAAGCCTCTGACCTCAGCTCAGGTCATGATCTCATGGTTTGTGAATTCGAGCCCCGTGTCAGGCTCTGTGCCGACAGCTCAGAGCCTGGAGTCTGATTCAGATTCTATGTCTCCCCCTCTCTCTGCCCCTCCCTCAGTCTCTCTCTTTCTCTCTCAAAAATAAACATACATTAAAAAAAATTTAAAAAAAAGAGTAAAGAGATTATTGGAAGGCGTATGAACTTTGGATTCAGTAATACATGGGTTAGAACCCAACTCCACTAGAGACTGGCTGAATAACATGCATATGTGTCCTCACAGATGTTCAAAAGGGGGACACCAGGTGCCTCACAAGAAGTAAATGCAAACATTCGGGGACTTAGAATAAATGAGAGGTGGGCTAATGCAAGTTCACTTCACAGAGGCTAATTCGTGAAGCAGATCTACCAACGGAGATCTACCAACGGAACTCAGGCCTCTGCCTTTCCTCCCGTCCTGCGTGCTACCCCAGGCTGCATCCCTAATTCATAGTCCATATCCCTGTTTGTGAACAAAAAGTATCACTCCCAAAGGTTGTACTGGTATGGCTTGACAACTTGCTCTGGATCAAGGAGAAGAGCATGAAAAATGGCTTGAGGAATTTTCCCTATGCCTGAAACCAGACAAAATGGCGACCTGGCAGGTCACAGAAAGGGTTTTGAAATAGCTCCACTTAGCTCTGAGACTTAAGTGGCAACTCCATTTTGGAGCCATGGGAAAGTATGTTAGATCTTTGGCTCAATCTCTCCATCGTAGCTCAAGAAGAAGAAAAGCTGAGCGGGTGGAATTGAGGACAGGAAGAAGGTACCAAACAAGGTGCTGAGGTGAATGATCTCAGTAACGGTGGGTCTGGACTCCTCTCTCCCTCCACTGCAATGCCACTTCTCAGCTATTCTCTATTTCTGGAAACCTTCGAAGCAGGGAACTGCTCCTCAAGTAAATTCTTCCTCATCTGCCTTTAATGAAATTTTAATAGAGCATCTGGGTGCCTTCTTCCTTGGTGGGTTCAACTCAGAGAAACCTCAAACCCTTATGTTTCCCTTTAAAATGATGCCACAAAAGCACTACTTACTAAAGCACCTAATGGTTGTACAACAGGCAACAATTTTAGTAAGAGAAGCTGCCATTTCCCGAGTCTGCGCCATGTGCCGGACAACCAGAGAAAGCTCATGATGAGAAAAGGTAAATAAATCTCCAAACCGGTAGGAATTTGAAGAGGCACATTTACACTCATTCTCTTTCCACCCGCCTTCCCCATACCCTCGTGATACCTGGAGAGGAGACAGAAAAAATATTCTCTTCTCCGCTGACAGAAGGAACTATTATCCACCTTCTTAAAAGCTCTTAAATTTTTTTCCTGAAAGAAGAGTGGGCAGAGAAAACGCATACAGATGAATGCCAGCAGAGCTCTGGCTCAAAATCAGAGCAATATTTAAAATCTGGAAGACTAAAGAAGTCTTTGTTTCTTTTTACCTGGTGGATGGATAACATACTCAGGGCAAACTGCTACCCTCTGTCTCTATGTCTGCACGTCCCTGAGGCGTAGGGAAAAGAACAAATTATCTGGCAAAAAAAGGCATTTCCCTTTCAGGAAAGGCTAAAAGACCCCTATAACTGAGAAAAATGAAGTCCTTTATGTGACTTTTCATGTTCTTTGTAGTTAAGAAATGATTTTTAAAAGTTTAAAAGAAACACAAATAATATTTATTGCATTAAAATATCCAGATAATCAAAATAAGAAAACAATAGTTACTGGAAATTATATTGTGAATGGATAGCACTGTTAAACTTTTTTGCTATTTATTTGATTTCCCTGAATATTCTTTAAAATTTTTTGTGTGTTTTAGTGTTTATTTATTTATGAGAGAGTGCATGTGTGCGTGCACATACAAGCAGAGCAGGGTGGAGGGCTGGGGACAGAGGATCCAAGGCAGGTTCCATGCTGACAGCAGAGAACCCAATGCAGGGCTCAAACTCATGAACCGTGAGATCATGACCTGAGCAGAAATCGGCTGCTCAACTGACTGAGCCACCCAGGTGTCCCCCTGAATATTCTTGATCAGGTTCTTAATATGCTTTGGAAAGGTTTGCAGATTATGAGAGGTTCAATGGTTATCTGAGTTCATTGAAAAATATTTACAATAAAGGAACCCATTTCTGAAGAAATGTGGAAGAAAGTCAAGGTCTGCTGTTTTTAGGGTATCAGCACATTTTTCCCCAATTTTTTATGTTAGACTACGGTCTAGCCTATAGCTTGATGAGGACTGTCCAACTCTGTCTGATTCACAAGATCTTAGTTCTAAGTGCCTGCATTTATACAACTTAGAATTCATGAAATATACAAGTAGGGAAATGTAGTAAAATTAGCCGTCTGTAGCACCGCCAGACGACTGCACCTTCATTTATATCCCAGTCAAAACTCTTTCTAAAATTGACTGTCTAGTATCGTCAGAGAGAAATCATTTTAGAGAAAATTCCATTTAAGATATGTGTGCGTCTATGTCTTATATTATGAGACATTATCTTCTTATTGCATATATACTAAAAACACGTTCTAAAAGAAAAAGAAACAATAAAGGATTTTCTCTTCTTTTAGGAGAACACAAGGGTTAGGGTAACTTACTCATTGGGTGGGGTTAGACCATTCACCTGTTTATTCTGTCAGTGGGAGAAAGTAGACCTTGAACTGGCCCCCAGCTTCCATATCAACCTGATTCCTAGGATAATAAGAAGGTGCGTCTCACATAGCACATGGTGGATATTAGCCAGTCTCTGGCTCTGGATGGTTAAGAATTTTCTAATTACAGCAACTCTGAGCACTTCTAAAAAATGCTCAAGAGATGCTTTAAAATGTCCTGTCTGCCAAAAAATAAGTTGTATATTATAACTTATAAGCTGTATATTACAAAATTAAGTTGTATATTATCAACTAATACTGAGATACATTTACCTAAAATACATATGTATATGCATACATACATACATAAAATTTTTGTAGAAGATTTTTTAAAATGCTACATCTTACCCTGATGTTGTGAGTAGGCATAAATTCTGCCTCCCTGGCAATATTTGGCAATGTCAAGAGACATTTCTGCTTGTTCTGGGTGGGGATGACACGGCTAATCGTATTTGGTGGGTATAGAGTCCAGTGATACTGCTAAATATCCCACAATGCACAGGACAGCCCTCCACAACCAAGAACTATCTGGTCCACAAGGCCAATATTGTCAAGTTTAAAAAATCTTTAACTTGACATAACTTGAGCCCTTGTATGTAATCTCTACTTTTTCTTGCTTGCAAATTTGCTTAATGGCAAGTAGAAAATCTCACTCACTTCTCAGAAGAGAATTCACTGCTGTTTTCGGATAGGTGACCTATTTTTGGATTTAGTGTAGCTCTTTGGTTTCACATTTGAAAAGTGTCTGGGAAGACTTTGTGTTGTTTCATTTTGTTTTGTGTGTGGCTATGTTATGTTACTTTGGTATGATGTCCTGTTAAGCTCCCGTAGGTTAACAAGAAAGCTTTCTCTAGCTGCTCTTTCTATCCTAAACGTAGGAAAAAGACTCTTCTGATTCTCAGCTCATCTCTCTCATTACACATCTCAATGTTTATGGTGAAACCAAATCAAAGCTTAAAGCATAGAGAAGGGCCAACATAATACACTGTCCAGAAACCAAGAAAGATAAAATTTTGCTTATCCTGAGTGGGGTTATAAAAAGCTTACGCTCACTAAAATTTCATCAATATAAGACAAATGCAAGGTTGTTCATCTTTGTGTTAACATACTAAACACAGGTGAGTCTTAACTTCATTCAATTTTAGATAGGCAGTTTCTTTAACAAATGATTTCAATGATTTAACTAAGTATACTTATATGCTGAAAGGCTGGATATCACAAAGGAGAAAACCAAAAACCAGGGGGGCCAAGGGAAACAGTTTTAAGACTAAACATAAGTGAATTCTATATAGCTCAAATGGGACCGTTTAATTAGTCCTGAAATTGAAACAAACCCAATAAAAGATTTAGTCTAATCATGCCATGAGACATTCATAATGCATCTGCATTTTCCCTTGTACCCTGAGACTCAAGGCATTCAACATCACTGTTCAAAGGCAAAGAGAATTAATGTTTATTACTAATGATCAACATGACAAAATAATTCAGATAAGATATGGCATAGGTTTTCAGTGTTTTGGCTTAAATTCATCCAGATTCCCTGCACACAACTGACTGGAAAATGTATACTTTATCCTACTCACAAAAAAATCTCATGGAATTAGAATACTGGCCAGCATTATGGGGCATCTGGGTGGCTTAGTTGATTAAGCGTCCGACTTCGGCTCAGGTCACGCTCTCACAGTTTGTGAGTTCAAGCCCAGCATCGGGCTCTGTGCTGACAGCTTGGAGCCTGGAACGCCCTTCGAATTCTGTGTCTCTCCTCTCTATGCCCTTCCCCTGCCCTTCTCAAAACCTCCCCCCTCCAAAAAAATAAGCAAACATTAAAAAAAAAAAAAAAAGAATACTGGCCAGCATTTAATGGAATGGCTTTGCTACTGATGGGAAATAGCATCACATGTGGAGAAACCTTGCTTTATTTTTTTAACCTTATAATAACTGCACGAAGATTCAAGAAAATGCAATTCTCAATCTCAAATTTAATATTTATAACATTTACATAGGAACTCATGTCCTGCCTAACCTTGTTTTGTTTTTCCCTCTGGTCTTGATTTTTTCCTTCATCTCTATTTTCCTGTTCCACATTACAGGCCAGAATGTAAGCACTGATCCAACCAACTCCTTACTGAGCAGAGAAAAGGCCAGAGGTCAAATCAACAAGCCATCAGAAACGACAACTAATTTTTCCAGAGCGGCTACTGACTTGGGCCCCTAAGATAAATGCTCTCTCCTAATTCTTTAAAAGGTAAAAAGAGTAAGAACTTTACAGATGTTCTGGCTAAATATCTCAATAACAATATAACAACTGGTTTATAAGGGTAACCTGAGGTACCAGGTGAAAGTATAGATTTGTGGGCTGTCCCTCAGAGGTCCTGATTCACTAGGTTTGAGGTGGCAGCCCAGGAGTCTGGATTTTAACACGAAGTCCATTTTTATCCTTGAGAAACACACTCAAAGGTTTATACTGCAGGCTTTGTGCAATGCAACTTGTTTTATTCTCAGTTCTAATACTGGCTCTGTAGCACTGCAGAGGTTGCCTAACCTGGATAAAGCTTTAGTTTACCATCTATAAAATGGAAGTGATGATATCAATCTCTTTTGTACGTTATTATTCAAGCACTCGTTTTAAAGTCCTGACACATAACGAGTACATGATACATGGTCTATCGGTAGTAGTGGTATCCATCGTCACCAACATCATCGCCGTCACCATCCTGTCCCCATTAACCCCTGGATACTCATTTTAGGGAGGAAACACAGCTATTCTAGAGGAAATAATGTGAAACTTTTAGGTTTGGTTTTTTTTTTTTTTTCATTTTAGAAAACTTAATCAAAATCAAATGTACTACAGTACAGGCATGCGTGCTAAGTCACCATTTGGTGTCTTTGCTTTTGGCAAGAATAGTTCAGCTCCACAGGGTAATGCTCTCATGCTGCTCGGAAGCAGAACTTGGCTCCTTTACATGTGCCTTTTTAAGGATAAGCCAACTAATTTAATAAATGTGAGACTTTGTTGACAATATCACAAAATACAGAAACGATGGTGTGCACATTGTTGACTTCCTTGTTGAAAAATTGATGTAAATTTTGAAATATTTTTATAGAGGATCAGGCTACCTTATAAATATACAGGTAGCACGACGTAGTATGTTGGACAATTTAGGGTATAATAGGCCCATTAAAAAAATGAAAACTTTAAACGAGCAGGAGAGAAGAGCTTTGCTGAGATCTTTGGCAGTAGATGAAGACACCCTCTATCTCATCAGATAATAGGAACAATGATGACGACGTCGTGTTTCCATTTTTCTATGCTCTTCTATGTTAAATGTCAAGTGTGATAGTTCCTTCTCAGGAAAACACAATTCAGTGGTTTTACCCTAACACAACGAATGGGCAAATACACTGAACTCTCCATCTTTGCGTGGCACAAACCCTTGCCCGCAGTGATTACAAACACTGGCACACGGGTCAAAAGGCACATTCCACTCATACAAAGGTAGGAGGACTTCTTCAATTAATAAAAGCTGGATTTCACCAAATAGCGCCGAGTGTCAACATTCTGCTTTTTGCCAATAGAAAGATGCACATAATGGAATCTTACCAGTACTAACCGGCTTATGTTATCAGGTCCATGAATGATAATGTTCATTATAAACCAATATTGGAATAAAAGTCCAAATTCCAATAAACCTGCTGCTAGAGTTATTTAATGTGTGTTTACGCAAAGAGCATGCGGTTCTAATCTAGATTCCGTTGATGCAGCAGATTGCTAAAACTCCTATAGTTGCATGTTCTGCTACCCAATAGATGACAAGTCAGGCGGGTCAGTTCATCAGGCTTTATCTCTAATTAGCACTAAAAATGCACACAGCAAATACAGCAGAGAAAAGGCTTGACCTGGCTAAATTAGATGCACTGGAGAGAGGGCAAATGAAGCCCTATTTTTCAAAGGGAGGATCCCTAATATGCAGTAATCAAAATGTACCCTTTGGAAGAGGTACACCAGCCATCAAAACATAAGGTATCAAGTTCATCCACAGTACTAAGAGAAAGAGTTCCATTCTCTATGAAAGATTCTCTCTCCGTCTCCACTTGCTACCCCCCAAAAATGACAAAACAGGCCAGGTTACCTTTCTCACAGCGGCTTCCTGTGAATCCAGAGGGACAGACGCATTTGTTAGGAGACACACACGTTCCACCGAATCTGCAGCCCTCTTGGCAGAAAGCTGTCACAAAAAAAATTAGAGATTTCTCTTAGGTAAGTTGGCAAGAAGGAAACTCACAGTGAACAGCATGAACACGGACGCAATTCTTTTCTGCTGCAGACGGAATATGTATGTGTTGACACATTTAAAAGTTTCTGTATATGAAAGGAAGTAAACATAGTAATACCTACATCACTGGTTTATAGGACATCAATTGAAATAATGGATATTAAATATTTAGCACAGGGCTGGCATGTGCTAAGTGGTAATTAGTATGAGCAGCTATTACTATTGCTGTTATTCTGATTATTGATATATTTGAAGTCAAATAGGATAACTAGAAAGGTTAAGGTAGGGGCAAAGGCATTTTAAATACTATTTTGAAACTACTCTTTGTAACTGTTTTTAAAACATCTTTTATTGTAATAAAAATATTTGTATATTACTTTAAAAGATGTGGAAGAGTCTATAAAATTTTCAATGACATAAATTTAAGTGCTGACTGCTGAATATTTAAGTTGTTTCCCACAATTCCATAAGAAAACAATCCCTTGTCCTTAGAGCTAACATGCTTAACACACCTCGAATTATTCCTTTAGGAGAAATGCTTCAGTGTTTCAAAGGGAGTATTGTTTGTCAAGTCTTTCAATAAGCATTGAAAAACTAACCCAACCCCAACTCGGTGCTGCCCTGTTAGCCTTCGGAGACCAGGCTGGTTTCCATTATCACCCACTGGCACAGCATACAGCTCCATGAACCTCTCCTTAGCAGTACTGCCTATAATTGTCCACTTATGTCCATAAGTTGATTACACCTTCTGTTTCATCCTCTAGACTGTAAAACCCACCAGGACAAGTAACTTGGGTGGTTCTTGCTCCCCATTGTATCATAGTTTCAGAACCTGAGCACAAAGTAAATGTTTAAGAAACTAGTTGCTGAACGAACTAACCTATATTCCCCAGATTATTCTGATAGGAAAAGTCTTGTTCTAACAATTCCTCAACACTCCATGCCGGATAATTTATGACCAAGCCCTTCAGCATAACCCGTAATTTAGTGTAACAAAACTGCAAAATTTGTCATTAATGAAGATGATTGCAACTTATTACCACTGAGTTTCTTTTATTCACAAGAGAGATAGGTGAGCAAATGGTTTTAATTGCAGCTAGAAATATGTCCCACTGGAAAAATGTCATTATATTTTAGTATCATCACACAAATAATACGGGTTTAACTTAAAAAAAAAAAGCTACATAAAACCTCTGGATAATTGAACACTAGTTCAAATACACAGAACTTCTCACAATATTGCCATTTTCCACATCATTTAATATCCCCTGGATAATTTAACATTCTGTAGCTTAGTAAGTAGTTGTGAGCTGCTTTGTGTCTGCCAGAGGACGGACGGTGTGTACCTCGCTATTCAAATACCATTTCCCATTTTCTGGCATCTTGGTACCCTAAGACTATGCAAAAAAACATTTAGACCACATCAGTCTTGGTATGTTCATCACAAACCAATAGGTATATAAATACAGGCATACAAATGTATACAAAATCTCTTGTCCCCAAAATCACACATTTGTGTTCTGGTGACTGACTTTGCAAGTAGGACATTTAACATATAGCTCTGCACAAAAGTTAATAACAAATAAATAAATAAATAAATAAAGTGTTGTTGTAGGCTGAAATGGCAGATGGAAAGCTGGTAAGGAGAAGTTTCAAGCGACCCCAAAAGACGACAGGAATTTGGAAGCAAGAAACTCGGATTGGGTTTCTTTAGTGAAACGAACAGCACTTGGGCCAGAGCTGTGCACACAGGTGCACACATGGATACAGATTCATAATAACACACCTGTGTGCTGACTTCGCTCTCACAAAGAAGTGATTGAGATTTTGTGAGGAAAGCATGATGTTTGTGATGTTCTAAGAATGCAGATGTCATAATAAATAGGGCGTGACGAGGATGAAAGGAGTTAATATTTGTCAGGGCCTTTAAATAGTGTGTGGCACATAGTGTTAAATAACTATTTTGGTTAAATAAAATTGATTGACAGCAATATTGTCATGACTGTGAAGCACGGAGCACGAACAAATTGTCTAGTACCCAGACAATATAAACCCATTTGTCAAGGAGTTGGGCTTTGCCAAGATGGGTTAAAGGCATCCCTTGTTATGTATGCTTGATTTAGTTTCCAATAATAGTAGTAGCGGCCTATCTCATGTAAATCCAGATAAGTGTTATTGTTTCCTTCCAAAAAAGGTGAAACTGGAGCTCAAAAACAAAGCAGCCTGTCTAAGGCCACACAGGTAGCAAAGGAGATGAGTAAAGATTCAAGACGACTTCTTTGGCTACAGGTCTTGCCTTTTCTTTACATGTTACAGTGCAGGTTAATCTGCAATCTGGTATTCACATGAGCAACTCTATTCTTTTTTTGGATAAGAGCTAAGTAAACAGTCTCTAAATTGAAAGAAAAAAAAAAATATGTCCAAACTGCACATATGGCATCAAAGAAGGGGGGTAGGGAACTGTTCAAATTCATGTACATCTTGTCTAATCTCCATTTTTGTTTGAGCCCAGTCACAATTTACCGAATCTAGGCACACACTATTTTGTTAACGGAATTTACCTGGAACAAAACAGAAATTCATCACCTACTCGAACCTCAGAGAGCATGACAAACTAATTTAAAACACAGAAGCAAATAAAAGAAGGAACATGTCATCCAAAACTTGAACTACTTGAAATCAAGATCAATGCAAGTTCTCTTTGAATACTTTGTAAGACATCAAAAGACAATGGTATCTTAGACTAAAGGTGGTGGACAGATTATTTATACCTGGTTTTTCTTGATCAACTATCAACCTAGCATTTCAAAGACAAAGATTCTGATGCTCAGAGGACCTATAATTATGCACAGCATGACTTAGTGGGTGGTATAACCACAACAAGAAGCCAAGTTACCACCACATTTCTGTCCGTTTCTGAGGGGACAGGATGGTAGAACCACATGGCTCAAATCCTCGTTTTATATTTAATAGTGATGTCACCTACAGCAAATTATTTCACTCCTTTGGACCTCAGTTTTCTCAAAAACAAAGCAATAATGATAATAACACCTGTGCAGTGCAGGTTACATTAAATTACCAGTGCAAACCAACCAGCGCAGGGCACTACAGGTGCAGTGAGCTCAAAAACTGGATGTGGGGGCGCCTGGGTGGCTCAGTTGGTTAAGCAGCCGACTTTAGCTCAGGTCATGATCTCATGGTCTGTGATTTCGAGCCCTGCGTCGGGCTCTGTGCTGATGGCTCACAGCCTGGAGCCTGCTTCAGAATCTGTGTCTGCCTCTCAAAAATAAACATTAAAAAAATTAAAAAAAAAAAAGCAAACAAAAAACTGGATGTGACTGTTATTTGTCACTAGGATTCTGTTTTCCCCAAGAACACAACTATCATGCACCGGTTTTTGTTTAGATGTGACAAAGAATTAGACAGAAAAGATCTCTACGCTATGGAGCTTATTCTTTTTTTTTTTTTAATAATTTCTTGTCAAATTGATTTACATACAACACCCAGTGCTCATCCCAACAAGTGCCCTCCTCTGTGCCCATCACCCACTCTCCCCCCCCCCACCCCCGCCACAACCTCCTCACCCTTCAGTTGAAAGAGAGAAATAACAAAGATCAGGGTAGAAATTAATAATATGGAAACAGAAAAAGTAGTGGAACACATCAATGAAAACAAAAACTGAAGGAGCTTATTCTTTAAGGAAGGCTCACTGTCATTCCTTCCTTGACTTCATGAATTCAGTTGTATCACGTGGTTTACAGCGAAATTTGAAATCACAGCTACTTTGCAAACTCAGAAAAACTCAGGCATTATGGGAATGTTGCTCTTTGGTCAACCGCTTTCCTAATTCCGAAGCGTGGCTTAAATAGATTATAAATATGCAATGAAATTATAAACCTGAATCTGTCATTACAATGTCATTTGTTATTAATGTCCTACCCTGGGGGAGACGTTGCCCTGGACCAACACTTAAAGGGTATTATTCTGTTTTTGAAGGGACTCTGCGTTGTGCAAGAAAAACAGAAAACTCAGAGTTGAGGGAGCACTAATCCACAGAAAGACTATTTGTTTTATATTTGGAAATTCTCAGCACATGATACAAAACTTGGGCACAAAGGGGAACAAAACGAGAATGTAGGTTTGCAGATGCCGGTTTATGGATGCACAGTATCATCATCACGTGCTCCATTTGACAACACTGGTTTTACACTAAGAAAAAAGTAATAACCATTCAAGTTCTAAACACTTTGCAAGATCCTCATAAAGTTTTCTGGGCATATATTTAGTTGCCAGGGATGCCCTGTATGCTGACGAAATATAAAGAAACATGCAAGTTTCATTCAGCACCATCTGATAAGAGGCAACCCTTTTCTTCCCTCCTGGTTTCCTTAAGGAAGCATTTTCCTTGAACTCATTTCTGACCTGTGGAGGCAGAGGAATTAAATTCTGTTGGTCAATTTGGAGAGAATATGTATCAGGGATGATGATTCTCAGGCGGGAGAAGCAGGAAACTAGGCTGGGGGGCACCATATGTTTAGAAGTATGTAATTGTTACATTTCTAGCTCTACTTTGTACAGTTACCAGATGTGAATTACAACCTTTAAAAATAACCATCAAGATACCTCAATAAGTAATAGCTGACTACCATGGACCACCAATGATGTCATGAACCAAAGATTATAATTAAGTTGATTATGTGCACCTAAAACCCAAAACGGGGTTTCAGCAAAACTCCATGGCCACCCCCATATCTTGGGAGTAAGCTTCCTTCATTCAGATGAAACCAATTTTCCTTACCTCCCCAATGACACCTTCCTCCCTGGGATCTGGTTGAGAAGTCGGCCTTTCTCTGTGTTCATTCTTAGCAAACTAACTAGTCTTACCGACTTTAAGTCACTTTCTTCACCTCAGCTATGCCAAGAACAAAGGTGATATCACCTCCATGTGTGCTTTTTGGTTTATTCCTCATCTCTTTCAGAATATGGTATGTATCAAAGACCCCCTCAAACATATCTGGTTGACACAAGAAGGCAAGGAGGGTCAGTGCGGTAATGATAATTTGGTGGGTAGAAGACAGGGAGGGGCGCCTGGGTGGCTCAGTTGGTTAGGCAGCCGACTTCGGCTCAGGTCATGATCTCATGGTCTGTGAGTTCGAGCCCCGCGTCGGGACTCTGTGCTGACAACTCAGAGCCTGGAGCCTGCTTCAGATTCCGTACCTCCTTCTCTCTGTGCCCTTCCCCTGCTCATACTCTGTCTCTATGTCTCTCAAAAATAAATAAACTTAAAAAAAAAAAAAAAAGACAGGGATATTGGCAAACGTCTTATAATGTATAGGCTGATCCTGCATAACAAAGAATTATCTGGCCCAAAATGTCAAGTGTGGAGACAGAGAAACTGTGCTCCAACTTTACACAATGTAAGTCTGTTAGGTGTCTCCAGGAGCAAAATTCTGTTACTTAAATCCTTTTTTCCATTTCCACCTCCTTAATCTCTTCCTCCCAAAAAACAGTTAAAACACAGAAAAAAAAATATGTAAGAATAAAATCATCCAGATGGCTAGTTTGATACATAAAACCAAACATCCAGATGTCTACAACTGTCAATTTTCACATCCTTCTGGTCTTAAGCACACAGTATACTGCGTAAGTTCATATTTAACTATTGACCCCAAGTCGCCATCACCTCTATTGCTTACTATCTTTGTATCCCCAGCTGTAATAGCACTTTGCACTCTCCTTTCCAACAGTAATAATACTAACAATAGTAATGGTGAATTCCATTTATGGACAACCTACTAAGGCCTTCAAGACTATATTCCATTTCATCCTACCAGCAGCAGCAGTGCGCATCAGCCATGTTATCCTCATTGTCAGATGAGAAAGCTGGCTTAGAGAAGTGAAAGGTCAGTACTAAGTGGTACTCTGGGTTTTGAGTCCAGTGTCAATCACCGCTCTATAAGCCATTACCGTTTGGGGCTTTCCCACCTACTACGCGCAGATAACATGCTGGGTACTGAGAAGTCTATAACTAGGTGAGAGATGGCGGAAACACCTAAAACACATATAAAACCAAGAATAAAATGCAATAAACGCTACGATAGCAATATGAATAAAATGCTGACAGAACACAAGAGGAAAATGTGATAAACTGTGCCTGGTGGACTTGCAGCAAAGCCTTTCAACAGAGCTGGCATTTGAGCTGGATCTGGAAGAATGAACGAGATTTTTGCCAAGAAGAGACGCATAGGAAAAGGGACACTTCAGGTCAAGGTTTGTCCTGCGGAAAGGTACTGAGTAGAAGATGAAAATGAGCCCGTGTTTGTAACTCACATCAAGGTTAGAGACTGAGCGTTAGAAGAGAACGCAGTCAGTCATGCAGGCAATCAGGAGCCTGTTAGCCTCTGCAAACCATCCTCTCCATCCTCCCACCTCCCTTCCACTTCTGGATTTGTGAGTGACCTCCAGGCACAGTAGCGTACTGCCTGGATACAGACTCTTCTTTTATTCTGTGTCATTCTAGTTATCTGGTGTAAGATAATGTTTTGCTCATCTTTTTTTACTACTCTAAACACTAAGCCATAACTTTTATTCAGAAACCTTCACGTACACAAAACCAGTAATATAAAATTGACTCAGCGTATGTAATGCATTTCGATATTTTCTACTGTATTGACTTCCACTGCATTGCTTTGCACTGTACTCTATTCTCTATCATTTATAAAATACAGCCATCATTCAATGACTTGCTTCCCCAGCCCACTAAACCTGCACTAACCCATTCACTTATTTCACACACACTTGGCAATCACTGTATTTTTCTAGTCCACAGCATTCTTTCTGTGACAGTGTGTGGGGCCACCTGAGTCACTTTTAGATTGATTTTGAGATTTTGGTCTTAGCTCTAGAAAGACTGATAGAAGAAAATGTTGCTATTTTCTAGGGATATAGTTGCAACAGAGGCCATATGGCCCTGAAAAGTCAAAATATTTACTATATGGGCCTTTCTAGAAAATCTGTTACAGAGGACAAACTAGACGGGAATGTCCTAGGTTGAAAGGAGAGACAGTGCATCCTTTTGCATTGTTTTAGAGGGGAGAGTGTGGTGAGGCTGTATATATGCTTCTCTAATTGGACTGAGAGATTCTTAGGGACCAGGGTCATGGTTTTGTTGTTGTTGTTGTTGTTTTGGTTTATTTTTTGTTTTGTTTTGTTTTTTGCAACTCTGCCTTCCTCTGTATCGTCTTGAATTCTGGTGATACTAAACCTGTAGTTTTTGGTAGAGTATATCAATTATATAAAGAAAACAAAGTCTGAGAAGACAGTTTTGTGTCATGAACTGTATCATGGAATTTGAGGTAAAAATTTGACCAAGTCAGGTCAATTCAGTTTTAAAACTGGAGCAGACATTTACTATGTGTTCAGACACTGGATACTCTAGTAAGACGTGATCCACGTCCTCCAGAATCGGAAAGTCTGTTACGGTGGTTCTCCCCGAGGCACTCGCCCCCTGCCCAGGGGATAGCGGGCAGTGTCTGGAGGCATTTTCAGTGGTCACACAAGGGGGAGTACAGTGAAGGCCGTACTGGTGGGTGCAAACACAGGCTACTCTGTTTAATATCCTGTATGCATGGGACAGCCCCAAAGTGAAGGATTATCTAGCTCAAATGTCACTGATGCCAAAGGCAGGCAAAGGTAGACAGTCCCTTTTAATTACTCATTCGACAGATACTTATGAATACCCTCTATGCCAAAGATTATTCTGAGGACCAGGGATTACAAAGAATAGATAGAAAATATTTCAACCTAGGGGTCTATATTCTAGTAGGAGACTATACAGAATAACAAAATAAACATGTAAGTGACACAGTAAGGTAGATGATGACAAGAGATACAGTGAAAACTAGAAGAGAGCAGGAGAGTGGGGGGTATGCTAGCAGGGGACGGTTACAGTTAAACAAGGCAATTGTGGAAGGTGTCACTGGGCAGGTGACAGTTGAGTAAAGACGCAAGTGGAGAAGGAGTAAGCCATGAAGCAGAAAAGTGTCGCAAGCGGAGGTTACAGCAAGTGCAGAAGCCCCGAGGAGTGGAGTGTATAGATCGCGTCATGCTTTACATATCGTAGTGATTCTCCCTGTGCAAACATCTTTCTGGAAGATCAAAAAGAGGTCCACACAACAGCTGCTGCCTAAGCTCAATCAGAAAAACAGTAAATAACCAGGCAGGTTGGGGCCAAGGACGGTCAAGTCAGGGCTGAGGAGGAACAGCACGTACAGAAGGACAGAGGTATGGAGCACCACTGGTGGAACCAGAGGAGCACTGAGCTTGCTGGGAGACAGGCCACGAGAAAGGAGACACAGTCATTATAGTTGGTATTTTTTTTAATATTTATATATTTTTAGGAAAGAGAGAGAGAATGTGTGTGTAAGCAGGGAAGGACAAGAGAGAGAGGAAGACACAGTATCCAAAGCAGGCTCCAGGCTGTGAACTGTTAGGATGGAGCTTAAACCCACGAACCATGAGATCATGACCTGAGCTGAAGTCGGACAGTTAACCGACTGAGTCACCCAGGGGCCACCCCCTCCTCTTTTTTTAAAAAATATTTTTGAGAGACAGAGAGAGAAAGGGTGAGCACAAGTAGAGAAGGGGCAGAGAGAGGGACAGAGGACTCAAAGCAGGCTCCTTGCTGACAGTACACAGTCTGATGTGAGGCTCGAGCTCAGGAATCATGAGATCATGACCTGAGCTGAAGTTGGACGCTCAACTGACTGAGCCACCCAGGTGCCCCTGTAGCTGGTATTCTACTAACCCAGGCTTTGGGCTATTTCACTGAAGAGCCACTTCTACTCTGCCTTCCTCATCGGGTATTCACTGCTCTTAGGAAGGATTCAGGCCTGCCAATACTGTCTCATTTTCCTGCAATTCCGGTTTCATTCAGAATAAGACTGGTGGCTTTTCCCTAGGAAAGCCCAGTCAAAATGCTGAATATGAATAAGGTTCTTGAGTTTGAAATCTCTGAAATGCAGAAATGGAAGAACAATATAAAAGGAAGAGCAATTCAGCAAACAAATCTCTAAAAACTTGGGAAAGAGGAATATTTGGCCCTGATTTTTTGCACCCAGGGTCCAGTCATTCACACAGTACCCAAACAACATGGGTGCGTGGGGAATTCTTCCACAGAGCCTACAGCCTGGTGCGTGCTTAGGATGCCAGAAACAGATCTAGGTTCCGGTCCTGGTTCCAACCCTTATTAGATGATTAATTCTCACCCCTGAGCTGGGGTGAGATAAAATTGACATAAAAAAAGCGTTGTATGCATTTAGAGTGTAAAAAATGTTGATATATTACAATTATATGTTACAAAAGGATAACCGCCATGGCCTTATTTTGAAAATTGCTTAATCTCCTTAAGCATCAAATTCCTTACCTGTATAGTTAGGTCAATAAGAGAACCTATGGCATACCGATATTACCGGGATTAAATAAGTAGTGCATACAAAGTAATTTTCATAGTGGCCAAGAACAGTAAGTGCACAATAATGGTTAGTTCCTCTTAACTCTGTCAGCCTCTTTCTCTCTAGGTTAATTAATAGAGTGCAGCAATTTCTTTCCAAATATGAACACTTTGTGGTCTGTCTTCCCTAACCGGCATATGAACCGATGCCACAGTGTGAGAGTGTGTTGAAGACTAGAATCAATAGTAAAGAAAATAATAAGGGATTAAGACAAAAGTCTAAGAACAGAATAAGAGTTGCTGTTCAAATTTCAAATAGCAAAATTCAGGAAGTTAGTTAAGGACGCCCCACGATGTAAAAAACACTAAGGCAACAGTCAAGTTATTTCTTTGAAACAAAAACTCTGAAAGCAATTCAAACTCTGCTGTTCAGCATTTATAGGAGTGCTAAGAAATGGGAACCTGAAAGTGCTATCTGTGAAAAGGAGTTGAGGAGAACGCCCAGGGTGACGAGGTCAGAAGGTTTCCCGCTGCACGCCATATTGGAGTCAAGACAGATATTACCCCTGGAGGTCACAGTCTGGAGACTTTTAAGAAATAAATTCCGGCAAGCTCTCCCCGGGAAGAGCATTCTGTGATTTTATATAACCACATGGAATGAGATGCTAAATCTTGAGTGAGATAGGCATCCAGGCTGCAGTGATAGTAGCTGGGTCATTTGAGTGGACCCGAGTTCTTGAGAGGGTTTTTCCATTTCCTACCTCCACCTTGAAACTGGAGCGATTTCTCAGATTCATAAAGCATTCTGTGCTTTTGTTTAAAAACTGCTCCACAAGAATCTTAAAAGGCAACTTGTAATGGAACCTTCATTCTGTAATGAATGGGGACGTGAAGAGGAGAGAAATGAGATGACATGCCCAAGAAAAAGTTAATTACGGGCAGAGACTGAGACTTTCAGAATTTCTCCCCTGTGGGAGAAAGCTTGTCTGGGTTTTTAAAGGACTGGAGAGGGGGAAAAAGAGAGGGTAGAAGTAAGGGAGGAGGGAAAGATGAAAGGAGAAAAAGAAGAGAGGAAGAAGAACTGTTTTAGTCATCGGACACTGCAGCCAACACCTTTCTCCGCACTCCCACCCTTTCAAATACCTAACTCAGACAGACACCTAAGACCGTCAGATGACAGGCTCTGGGACATGGGCAGCCAGGGTGCAAATCTCGGGTCTTTTTCTAGCCGTGTGACCTAGAACTTATCAAGAAACATTTATAAACCTTATTTTCCTCATGACAAAAATGGGAAATTAAAACAGCACCTTCTTTATACGGTTGTTATAAGAAATAAAGTTTACTGCAGGTAGAGCTTTTAAAGTCAGATGCTCAAAAGATAATAGTTATTGACATCGTCATTAGTTACATACACACGCACAGAGAAAATCCATCTCGGGAAAAAGACACTGACTTGGGGAACTAAAGGTAAATGAAATGAAACCCTCACTCACAGGGTTCTCACACTGTTGTTTGTATTTTGTTGAAGAGGTAGAATTTTTCAATTCCATGCTTCAAGGTCCCAAGCAAGGAATACAGAATTAGAATTATTAATTACCCTGTTGTAGAATGCAAAGAATTCCAAAAAGCTCTGCTTGCTGGAGGATTCAAAAACATATATTTGACCTTTCTTTGGCTGCCGTCAAAGTCAAACCCCAGGGTCCTCTTAAGTGAACTTGTCTGATTAATGGCTGGTTTCATACTGCACATACCTGCCGGGCCTCAAATCTTGACCGCTGCCTGGTGATCTGTCTTTCTAGATATTTAGCTATGTCTCACCTACAACGTGAGCTGCCCTCATTCCTGAGCTAATGTTGTTTTTGAAATATCTAGGCTCAAGTCCCTTAAAATGTATTTCTAATTTATAGCAGCACAGTGGAGGTAAAAGAGCACAGTCCTTAGAATCAGAGAAATCTGGATTCCATCACTAGCTGTGTGACGCTCAGCAAGTTACTAACCTTCTCTGCGTCTCAACTGGCCCACTTGTGGGATGAAGACATGACTACCTCTTCTTCAAGCCGGGGGTGAAGGTTAAATGACAGGATAAATACAAAAGCAAGTGGCACAGAGCCTGTACGTTGCCTTCCTCTGCAGAATGCTTCCTTGCCACTTTTCACCAGCAGCCTTATCCCAACGGGAGCAGTTACTCAAACATGCTGAGCTGGCTTGCATATCCATCTGGTGAGCCCACATGATGCTGAACATGGTGGGATTACACAAGTCACCACCGCTGCTTCCTGAGGGTGCTGTACAGGACTCTCACGATGTCCATCTTTCTGCCCAGCTCAGACTCTCAGCTGGAGGGCGTCCTCTCATGGAGAGAACTTGAAAGTATCTCCCCACTATCCACAGTGTGCAGGAATGCTGACTCCGAAAAGTTGCTATGATCTCAATAAAGAAACAACAGTTCAAGAGTACCCAGGTTGGAGAGACAGAAAGACGCATCTCACAGCTGGTGTGTGTGCCGACCACACAGGGAAGAAGGAAAGCTTCCCACAGAAATCATTCCATAACGTATGGGCCTCAAGGACTATATACTGTCCTTGTGTAAGACTAAGAAGGAGAAAGCTCAAGTAGAAAAAGCACTTTGCAAAAGAAACCAGCCTACGAGGGACCAGAACACCACTGAACAGGTTCCAAAATGGATGAAATCTACTGTTAAGGCCACATTAAGAATCATCCCTCTTTGGGGTGCCTGGGTGGCTCAGTCGGTTATGCGTCTGACTTTGGCTCAGGTCATGATCTCGTGGTTTGTGAGCTCGAGCCCCATGTCAGACTCTGAGCTGACAGGTTGGAGCCTGGAGCCTGCTTCAGATTCTGTGTCACCCTCTCTCTCTGCCCCTCCCCCACTCATGCTCTGTTCTGTCTCAAAATAATAAATAAAATATTAAAAAAAAAAAGAATCGTCCCTCATTTTTTGTTTGCTCATTTGTTCTTTTAGGGGGAAGGAAAGTGGGGTTAATATTAGAACTCACTACAGGCCTCAGTCATGCTTTTATAATGTTACACTCACAATTTGATAAAGTGTGGGTTCAGCAATTCTCAAACATTTTCATTTCTTTTATAAAGTTCTCAGTTAAAAAATGTCTAAAAGTTTTTTATCCATTCATTCAAAAACTATCCGTTGACATTCTACAGTGCACCAAATACTCCGTTATTCAGTTAATATAGAACAATGATCACAGCAGATAATGTCCCTCATCTTATGAAACTTATCTTTTAGCGGAGAGAAAAAAAACACATTACACCAAAGTAGAAAAATTCAGACAACAGTAAGTGCTATGGCGATAACCCAAGTAAGAAAGATAGGAAGTGGTAGAGGAAGGGTTACTATTTACACTTAGGGTAGTGATGAGGCCTCATGGGTTAACATTTGGACAGACACAGAGGGAGAGAGAGAGCAGGCCAGGCAGATATTGGAGGCGGTAAGTATTATGGGCAATGGGAACAGCTTAGTGCACAGGCCCTGATGCAGGACCACAGCTACATGTGTCCAGGAAATGAAGGAGGCCAGGTGACTCAAGCGGCTGAGTCGCAGGAGATCACAACACAACGCTCAAGGAACGTCAGTTCTAGGGTTTTCAGGAGAGTAGGACTTAATTTTTTCACTCTGAATGAAATAAAAGCCATTGGGATATTTTATGCTCAAGAGCGACATTATGTCATCTAGGTTTTAACAAGACCTTTCTGACCATGGAAAATAGTCCATGGGGTTGGACAAGCAATGGTAAAAGCAGACAGACTGAGATGGACTGGTTAGGAAGCTATTAAACTAATTCAGATGTGAAATAGATGGTCCCCTTGACCAGTGCAGCAGAAGGGAAGAGGTGAGAGAAGTCAGCCACTCCTCCAGCAATCTGTGGCCCGAGGAGACTCTGCAGGGTGAAGGCAAGATCTTTGTCCAAAGGAGACAAAACTGGTAAGGAGAATGTCTTTCGCCCTTCTCCTACAGAATTAGGAATTAGGGAAGCCTTCTGTCTGGCAATACCACGGACTACATTTATATGTATTTTCTCTGCCTAGAATTCTTTTCCCCATTGGTAAATTGGTAACTCCTAGTTGGCCTCCAAATCTCAGCTGAAATGTCTCCTGAACTGGGAAGTATTTTATAATAAATGGCCTTCTCCCACCCCAGGCCTCCAGCCTAGGTTAGATGCCTCTACTAGTTTCCTAGGGCTACTGCAGTAAATTACCACTGACCTGGTCAATTCTAACAAAAACAAAAACAAAAAACAAAAAAAGAATTTATCTTTCACAGTCTGAAATCGAGGTATTGGTAGGATTACTTTCTTCTGAAGGCTCTGAGGGAAAAGCCTCCCCTTAGCTCCTGTTGGTTGCCAGACATACTAGGTGATAGCTTCCTAAGTCCATCTCCGCCTTCGTCTCTTTAGGCCTTTCCCCAGGGGAAAGCAAGTTAAATCTCTCTTGTATAATGACACTGATCACTGGATTTAGAGTCCATGCTACATCCAGGATGGTACCACCTCAAGATCCTTAACTAGATTTGCAAAGACGGTATTTTCTAAAGGCCACATTCACAGGTACTAGGGGTTAGGACTTATAGTATCTTTTGGGGGGCCCCTATTCAACCTACTACAGGTATACTCCTTCATTCCTCCAGGAGATCTTTAGTACACTTCATCATAGCACTTAACATACTGTCCTCTAATTGTCTTCTTACTAATATCTTTGACCTAATAGATTTGAACTTCTCTAACAAACAGACCATGTCCTTCATCTTTCTGTCTCCAAGTGTAGCTCCTAGCATGTGATGCACACTCAATCGCTCCTTACTGAATAAACAGATTACAAATTACAGAGTAGACTTCTAAAACCAGCAAAAGATTTAGCTGAGTATCACCAGGCAGTTTAAACTTCCTATTATCATTGGTAAAGATACTCAAGTGTCTGCATCTAATGTTGGGCTTTTACAAATGCTTTGGCTTCTGTTTTCTTTTTCAACAGAATGGAATACAGTGTCAATGAAATTATATACCTATGCATTGAGCAATGAAGAAGAATTCTTAAAGAAAAGGACAGAGGCATTTGTTCAATATTAGTTTTCAAACTTTAAACGCAATCTACCTGAATAGTTAAGTCATTTCCTTCTTCTCTCGTTAGCTATTCATGGTGCTGTCATTTTCCACCTGCCGTTTTTCAAAAGCAGAATCAGGACCCTTCAATCTACAGATTGATACCTTATCCAATAGTCATACCCAAGAAATTACTGGAGTGGGAAAATATTGTCAAAGCAGTAAGCATGAGAGAAAAAAGTAGCCAGGTAAAGTGAATGAGATTATCATTCAAAAGTGTCTTTTGATGGGGTCTTGAACTAGGAAAAAAAGGAATTGATGATCACTAGATATGAAAGATGACTACTTGAGAAGTAGGAGACAGGAAAGAAAGAGAAGGGACACAACAGATTGGCTATAGCAACAGAAGCCACACCAAAGATGAGAAGAAGGTATAGAAGGCTGATGATGTTTTTCAAAATGCAGATGAGAAGAGCACAGACAGAGAAGACAGAAGGGATCCAGTCTCTCAGAACAGGAGTCCCTTGAGCTCATAAGAGCAACCCCCTGGGCATGACTCCAGAGATGTCCCACTATCTATTAGACTTATGAAATCTGACCGCTAGGTAGAGGCAGCAAGTAAAAGACTGGTCTTATTTATTTCAAGAGTCACAGAGAAAATGCTAATGATTACCATCTAGCAGACTGTGAAACATTTAATGAAAGGCCAAATCAATTCATATTCATTTTATTGGTTTCACAGGGGAGTGCTGTGATCAGTAATACCAGATAGAGCCATACTAAGGACACAGTAATGGCCACTACCATAGAGTATCAAGCTTAACTGTGATACAATAATTTACTTAGACCTACCCTGTAGCATTACAAAGCAGCAAACACAAAAAGGTAACTCTATCATCAAAGAGAATGTAACACATACATTCCCAAACTCAAAGGATCAAATCAGTTTATACCTATGGTTCACTGATAAATGAAAGGGCAGAGATTTTCCCAAGCAAACACAATAGACTAAGTTCTGTGGGCTTCCCCCCCACAAAGAGTTTCAAAGACAAAGCACTGTAAATAAAAACAATAACCATAACACCATGGAGTTTCAAAACCATTTTCTAGGATTTTCAGCAACCTCTTTCCTGAATGTAGTGAATTCCCTGAACAGTTTTTCATGCTGATAAAACTAAGGTTGATGCTGTCAATACTTGCCAAACAGAATCAGGCAGGTGCTGGTGAATTACCTTTCCCTGCAACTATACAGAAAAAGGACAGGTTGACTATTCTCAGATGTGTTAATGCTGCCAACTTCCATAAAATACCATCACTGATGAGTAGCAAATTTCATCAGTTAGAGTCATCTATAGCATTGCACACAAATCTTCTGCTTTCAAAGCAAAAACACTTTGTTTCTCTTGCTGGGTTCTTTTAACACTCATCTAAGAGTTGTGGATCTAATAGAGAATCATCCTCCATCACTCCACACACACACACACATACTGTCACCATGTCCTTGTGTCCTCTCCTCCCCATTTCATTGCTACTTGTTAAGACATATATCATTTCCAAGTACCTCACTCCTCTTCTTAAAGACTTATGAAGACTCATTATCATCCAAAGAAGTCCTCCTTGGAATGCTACATGAAGCCATCAAAATCTGACTCCACTCTGACTTTCGTCAAGTTTTTTTTTCAATATTTCTCAATACGTTTCACCTAATTCTACCATAAACAAAATTCTCCCTTAGAATAATACATAGTATTTCACATGACTCTCCACCCTATAATGTCCTTGCCTCACTTATCAATTCATCCTTCCAGTCCTAGTTCAAACGGCGTCCCTTATATGGTGATTACCCAGGCCCAGATATTTCTTCTATTTTGCTGTAATTACAACCCATAGAAAAAGTACTGCAAAATTACTATACCCAGAAAGTGCGTTAATCATTTAACACTGTTTATATCTTTTAATCCCACTCCAAACTGCTATAAGGTAGGTGCATTATTTTGACTTTATAAATAAGGAAATAGAGGCTTAAAGAGACCAAATACCTTTCAAATTTACATAGCTCTTGTGTGATGAAGCGCCTTTTACATTATTTTGAAATTACTGGTTTACATGTAATTTATTACTATCCAAGCTTACAAAGGATCAAGAGCCCTGAAATCCTCATTTCTGTATTTCTCCCAGGGCCCAGCACAGGGACTGCTACCTAGTAGATAAATGGACACCATGTGTTTAATGACTGGAAGGAGGACAAGAACAAAGAACATTCTTTGCTCTAATATGTACTACCTTGTTTTTGTATTTCATCTTGTGTCCAAAGTCTTCATCATACTGAAGAAACAGATCAAAGGAAATAACTTGATCATATTTCTACCACATAATGTTACCTTAATGATTCCTTCTGAGGAAAGAGATCTTACTCTAAGCAGGAAGACATTTCCCTGAAGACATTTCTACCCAACTGACACAGCAATACTTCACTCTGACGCTGAGGTGCCGGCCATATTGAGTCATTTTGATACCCCATGTTCAACCAGTCCCTATTGTCTCCACCTATTCAGGTGATAAGCCTTATTCCTCCACTCTCTTTCCAGCTCTTAAGAGTTTAACCTTATTTTGAACTATTACCTCAAGCATAATCTGGATACTCCTAGACACATCTTATTCCATAGGCTCCATGTGCCACCGCTGCCAATGTAAAATACCCGGTAAGGAGTTTACACTCAGGCTCTCACAATTCTGCCTGGTAAAACCTGCCCGAGCTCAACCCAAAACTTCTAAGAGAGATTAAATGGATAGAAATTTCTTGTTAGCAATAAGAACTTAGAGCTTAATGATATGTGTGTCTATAATCCTATGAAAAGGTAAAATTGAATATCTTTGGGGAAATCACACTTCTGGTAACTATGTTCTTATGATTCTACTCCTTAAAGAAGCCAAGTTCTTTCCCACTTTAGGGTCTTTTCATTTGTTGTTCCCTTTGCCTAGAATATTCTTCCTGAAGCTGTTCAAATGGCTCACAGCCTCACTTCATTCTGACCTCTACTCGAATGCTACCTCTTCAGAAATCCCGTCCAAAAACGGGAACTAAATGGGACCACTGCCACTCTACGCTTTCACCCTGCTCTGTGTTTCTTCACAGCATTTGTCTCCCCAAGATGTCATAGTGTTTGTGGCAGTGGTGGAGCAGCATGGTTGCCACTGACAGACACTTAATCTTGACTAAAGGGTATTCTAGGTTCACTGCATGAATTGGGTATGCAATCTCCACAACTAGCTAACAGCTGGTTATTTCTCTTCTATACCATGTCACAGACAAGAAAACAAACATATAGAAGTAATTTACCTCCAGATCATCCAGATAGTAAATAGCTTGTGAGTAGGATATGGAAGGATAAACAGGAGTTTTTAGGTGAATAAGATGGAGCAAGACATTTTGGTACATGTAGTGAAGTAGCGAATATACATATATATATATATATATATATATTTTTGTTTTGTTTTGTTTTGTTTTTGTTTTTGTCTGTTCATTATCCATTCTCCATTTATAGTAGCACCATGTACTGTTTTATTTCAGAAATCCCTCTTATCCCTACTCTTAGTTCTTGCAGCTTGGGTTGAGCTCATTGAATGTTCTATCCTAAGAATGGACATATAGAACTAACCCAGTTCAGAGAGAACATGTTCTTTATGTTATTGTGGGGTGGGGGTGGTAGGAAGTACCGTCACTTCAATGGAATTGCTGAGCTAATATAAGGGTAAAACTGCCAATGGTTATCTTTCCTTCCACTTGAGAGTTGCCTGAGAAAGAAATTTAACAGAAAAATTCAGACTGTAGGAATGGGGGGAGGGTGAGAGACAGACAGACAGATTTTCTTCATGTTAATTTGGAGACCTTGAGTCCAGGAATGCCTTTTCTATCCCTTCATTGTTAGTTTAATGAAGCAATAGTTAGGTAAAGTAGTCAGGTGATCAGGGACAGAGTCTAAGTTTTGACATTCATTTTCTGTGTGTTCCTGAGCAAGTCATTAAACCCTTGGGATTTCATCTCACTTCTTTTTAAGAAGTGCTCAATGGTATTAACATGTTCTTTCCAATCAAAACATTATTTCAGTAATTCTCCAAGTCTGCACTTCCTCTTTGTGGAAAGAAGCAAATTGCCTAAATGAATAAAGTGGCAAATTGGGATTTTCCAGAAGGCAAAAGCCAAGCTATTTCTGAAGTCAGAGCCGAATCACAAGTCAGTACCATAGCTAGCAGCACCTACAGCTGTAACACTGATAACGGAAGCATAATTCCCAGGGTTAATTCTGAGTAACAAATGAGTTAAATTTGTACTGTTTAGTTGAATAAAGCAGTTAGATCACTAGGCATTCTTTGAGAAATATTTCCATAAACATTGTTAAAATTAAACTTCTGGCACTTAACAGATTAAATTACAAAAAGAATTCACTTATGGTTGACACACCATTTCCTGGAAAAGCAGAATAACTGAGGTGTTCCTAATACAACTGTCATCACGTGGCATTTTCACAGCCAGAAACTGCTTTGAAATACACTGAAACACTATGATAAGGAAGTGAGGCATTATTCCCATTGCAAAGGTAGGAAAACTGATCCTCTGGGTACAATCTGACTCACACTCAAAGCACATAGTAGGTAGAATTGATAGAAATATTAATTTTGGGTCTTTTGACTTCCAAATCTCTATTAGGCTATATTCCTTCATGGCAGCCACTGTACCAGGGTTACTATTATGTGCCATGGCCTTTCATTTTATGTTATGCAAACAGATAAGAATATTGAGGTTTTGAGGGAGGAGTAGGTAAAAAGTATCTCTTGTTATGAGAAATCTAGACCAACTGAGTGCCATTCAGCAGAGTTCAGTTAAGTCTTCTGTCTGGGTTTACACAACCAAATACACATCACACAATACTATTGCTTCTGTACCAAATTTCAGGCCCAATGCCCACATATGTGATTGATGGAACTCAATTAATACTTCTCTCTGCTGCCTGATTTCTTAGTGACACCAAGTTATCCCAGCATGTTACAGCTGCCCTGAAATCTCTTCACCGGCTGCTGCTACAATTGGGTATTGATTGAAAAATTCTATTACTGTACTTAGTTACACAGCTTTCAATAAACAGGTCACAGACGGCACTGTGGCAGGTTTCAAGGAGAGCTGAAAGACCCGAGGGCAATGAGAAACCTGAGAAAATTAGCAAGAAGCCTTAGATGCTCAGGTGGAATGCACGGATCTCCTTAACGGCATGTGACCTGGTAATTTACTAAGTACCAACTCGTTTCTGGTCCTCAGATGAGGCACACCTGGATACAAAATTAAACATATTTAACCTGATGGCACTTCAAATCAAAACAAGAATTAAGGACTTGGCATGTGATGGTTTGGAGAGGCTAACGCTCCCAGTTCAATTAATATTGAGCAAGTCCTTTATCCTAGGCATCGAGCTAGACAGAGATATTAAGAAACAGAAGATATGATTCCCATTATCAAGAGCTGACAAACTACAACCCACAGGCCAAACCTAGCGTGCTATCTATTTTCGTGAATAAAGTTTTATTGGAATACTGTCAAGGTCATTTGCGTATTGTCTTTGGCTGTTTTGCTTGCTGTGATGACAGAATTGAGTAGTTATGGCAGAGACCACATGTCCCACCGAAGCTAAAATATTTATGACCTGGCTTTTTACAGAAAAAAACACAACAAACAAAAAACAAAAAACATTGCTGAGCTGTGGGCTAGACAGCTGTGGGAGCAACAGGTACTGATGGATGGTTTGAATATAACATTCTACATTTCTGACAGAGCACAAGGTGATAAGAAACCTTTAAGGAAGGGTACCGAGGCTTTTCACAGGCTGCCATGAGGAGCCTAACAGCATGAGGTATTTCTGAAAGAAGGAATGGAGCTGGCTAAGGGAAGAAAGATAAAGAGCGGGACGCTACAAACAGGAGCACCTGTGCAAGGAAAATGGCAAAGTAGTAGAAGCAGATCCTGCTGGTGCATGGAAATGCCATCCACATAGGAGCTGCTGAACTACTTGAGTCTCAAGAGGAAAGCAGGAACCTGGTCACAGAGAGTCTTACATGTTATACTGGGAGTCTGGGCTTTACAGGAAATCCTAGGCTATCGAAGGGATTAAATAAGGGGAGAGTCAAATTCATATTTTGGAGAGATCTCTTTTGGAGCAAAAAGGCAATAACATGGATGGACCTCAAGAGTTCATCCATGTGTGGAATTTAAGAAATAAAACAAATGAACAAAGATAAAAGGAGACAATCCAAAAGAGAGACTCTTAACAATAGAGAACAAACTGGAGGTTACCAGAGCTGAGGGGAGGGTGGGGATGCGTGAACTGGGTGATGGGATTAAAGAGTACACTTACCACAATCAGCACTGGGTAATGTACAGCATTATTGAATCACTTTATTGTCCACTCATAGACACTAATTAAATTAATGGAACTAATGGAACACTGTATGTTAACTATAGTGAAATTAAGAAAATAATAAAGTAAAATTACAATAAAGGAGTATGAATTGAAAAAGAGAAAATTACAAGCTGTCAGACTTTGTGGAGATAATTCAGTGGTCCAAATGACAGATGTTACAGGTCTAGGCTCTGCTTGCAGCAAAATTTCCATTTGATAATACTGAAAGAAAGAGACCAGTGAAGAGGAAGAGGATATTTTCCTTGAAAAAGTGAGGCTAACAAAAAACACAGCCAGCATCTCTGACAGGCTTGTATGCATCTAATCTAAGCAGGAACATTAAAAAAAAATCACTGGGAAGAATGTTAGGCAGATGCTTGATGGAATAAACAGGAGAAACTTAACTAAAACCGTGCTCTGAAGCAGACACACTACCAGCTTTTTCACATAGACCTTATTTGACTCTGCAGTTATAAATAAATAAATAAATAAATAAAGCAAGAATACCCATTTTAAAATGAAGGAAAAGCGTCTCCCTTGGGATTATGTCAATAACATCCCTGTAGGGACCCCAGAACATGACAGGTGTCGACAACATTTTGGTGTCTTGTTTATTGCAGTGCCCTGACATGTGATCCTTACCGAGTCCAACCAGAAGTGAAGGCTTTCTCATTCCACAGATGATTTTATACACCTCCTTTTACCTACGCTTTTTGCAGGTACTGCTGTACATGTTGTGAGAGTACAGGTGGGAAGCAAAAATCAGAGAGGCTGAGTAAATTCCAGAGTTCGATCATTCATATGCACAAACAAGCTCACGCGGCCCCCTAACTACAGAGCCATGCGGAAACAATGAACAAAGAAAATGAGACTTTAACGGGTTTCTTCTCAAAAAGAAAAGACATTATTAAGTATACAAGTTTCTTTATTTGAAGCTTTAAACTCCCCTTGAAGTTGGCTACTGTCTCCTCCGCACCTGCACAGATGATGCGGTCAAGTGTTAAAGGAATCGAACAAGGAAGCCATTAGACTGAAGTGACATCAGTGTACCTACAGATTATGCAAGCATATGAAAACCTGAGCCAGAGTCATTTCCTGTCAACACCTCAAGGTGAAGAAGCCAAAATTTAAGAACAACCAATCACAACCAGCCGAGTAGGCTTTCCCAAATAAGGCAAGCACCGACGCTATAGCCAATCAAATAATTTCCTTGTTTTGCTTCCACGTGTGCTCTATAAAAGCCTTTCCCTTGGTTCCCGCCAGCAGAGCGCTGCTCTGTTTGAATTGGTGTCTGCTCAAATAAACTCTCATAAATTTTCAGGTGCCTCAGTTTATCTCTTAACACAGGGAGTGGGTTCCAAGAGCTAGTTGGTTCAGCACTTAACATAGCATGATGTACAAATAAGCACTTAATAAATGCCTTTTCATGGGGATAATGGCTTGGTCTGGGGAATAGTTTGAGCTACTGGCCATGTGTACTTAGCTGGAGAAATGATCTCTCCTTACCCTCCAGTATCAATTCACTCCCAATTAATACCATTCATCACATACACTCCAGACTCCCACAGTCATAAACTCTGATTATTTTGCCTGAATTACCAACACGGGGCCTTGTTTACAAATGCCTGAGCTTCCATTTGGAGTAAGACTCCCCTTTGCCTGCCACAAAGCCATTTGTGAGAATTCAAAAGTATGTACAGAATACACTAAACATGAATTTGTGCTTTTCTGGTGATGCTAGGAAGCCAGATAAACACGGTTCCCCGTAGCCAATAATTTATTTTGCAGTTCTAGAAGCTTATGATGTGACTCTCCCTTTCTTGAACTCTTACAATACGGATGTATAATATGCAGCATTCTGCCTTCCCGGATTCCTAGTGTTTTATAAATTAGACTTGTCTTGCTTAAAATCATGAGCTTTTCCAAGAAAAGGATACATCATATCTCTTCTCTATCAGTTAGCATCCAACCCAGGGATAACCTCACACATACTAACATCAAAATAGGAGTCAAAGTTGTATCAGCTTATGTTTATAGAAAGAGCCTGGGACAAGTTTGAATGGTACCAACAGGGAGTTGGTACAATCGAGTGAAAGCAAGAAAGAATGAGAGTGAATGAGAAGTAGAGAAGTAGGTGTGTTGGTTTGCCAGCACTGCAATAAAAAAGTCCACAAATTGGATGTCTTCAACTACAAAATCTTACTGTTTCACAGCTCTGGAGGCCAGAAGTTTGAGATCAAGGTGCTGGTAGGTACTTCTAAGGACTGTACGGGAGAACCTGTTTTATGCCCTTCTCTCCTAGCTTGTGGTGGTTTGCTGGCAATCTTTGGCATTCTTGGGCTTGTAAAAATATCACCCCATATTCTACCTTCATCTTCATATGGTATTGTGTGTGTGTGTGTGGGGGGGGTTGTATTCAAATTTCTCATCTTTACAGTGACACAAGTCATATCAGATTAGGGGCCCACCCTACTCCACTATCACCTTATTTTAACTAATCACATCTGCAATGATGCTATTTCCCAATGAAGTTTGTTCTGAGATATTGGGGGTATGCAATTCAACCCACAACAATAGCTGTGGTATTGTGGTATAACAAAAAATATATAAATAAAAATATATATACACGTACACATATATACGCACACTTATTTGGTCTTCATCCACTGTTCCTGGCACATAATTCCTAAAACCCTTATAAATTTCTATATAACAGCTATAGAGGCAACTTTAAAAATTATTTAGTTTTGTTCCCAGCTCCAGAGCTTAAATGTGAACTGGGTGTCATTTGTTATTCATTACAAATTCCTTTCACCCATACCTGAGTTTATGTTAATGAGGTGACTTTTAAAAAGCTCTTAGGATGCGGCTGGTTGCTGAGGGGAACCAACCACATGATTAGCTGGATGGAACTTTCGGCCCTGCCCTGCCCCACTTCACCCCACCTCTAAGGAGGGGAGAGGAGCTGAAGACTGAGTTCACTCACCAACGGCCAATGACTTCATCAACCATGCCTACATGAAGCCTCCATAAAAACCCATAAGGATAGGGTTCGGAGAGCTTCCAGGTTGGTGAAAAACTTAAAGTCCAGGAAGAGTGGAGCTCAGAGAGGGCATGGAAGCTTTCTTACCCTTTCCTACATATTTTGCCCCATGCAGCTCTTCCATCTGACTATCCTGGAGTTATACTCTTATAATGAACCAGTTATCTAGTAAGTAAACAATTTCCCTGAGTTCTGTGAGCCACTCTAGCATATTAACCAAACTTGAGGATGGGTTCACAGGAACCTCTGATTTATATAGCACAGGGGACAACCCTGACTTGAAATTGGCTTTGCATGTTGTGGTGAAGGGGGCAGTATTTCAGGATTGAGGCCTTAACCTATGGGATCTGGCACTATCTCCAGGTGGATAGTGTCAGACACTCAGCTGGTATTGTAGAATTACTTGGTATGGGGACACTCCACACACTACATATACACGTTGTGTGACCAAAAATGTCAGCAGTACACTAGTGAGGGTCAAGGAGAAACATGAGTCTTTCCTTTACAGCACATAAAGCAAAAAGAACATTATGCATGATGATCTGACCATATCTTCCCAAGAAAATACCAGTGGTTTCTTGGTGACATGGGATATGTCAGAAAAACCAATATAGAATCTCTGCATCTTAGAACCATCTATATGATGGGGAGAAAAGAAAACAAATCCCATGTTAATCTGCTTATGATTCCTGTCTTCTCTTAGTCAAAGTTTGCTCCAAGGAATATTAACTAGTCTGTAAATCTAACTGAAGTCATCCTGCCCCTGTGAAGGTACTGGGGAAGCTAGTACTAGACCATGGGTCTAGTTAGGTTGGACCTGGACACAGGAGTTGGTACAGGTGCTCCCAGAGCCAGAAGAATAGAGGTGGTCACAAGGCTGTCACTTAATCCTCACCATAGGTGAGAGAATCAGTAAATTATGACTGGTGGCTGGAATTCTAAGACCGTGAGAATGACAGGAGCCATTGCCCAGCTAGTCAAGCCAGGAAGCATGGCAAGTAGCCAAGGCCCAGAGAACAGATGGGCCCAGAGCGCCTGGGGAGGTACACAAACTAGGACTGGTAAACATGTATTTAAAAACACAGCAGAACATAATTACCAGCATTGGCACCAAAATGATGAAAATTAATGTGCTGATATGGAGAATTAGAAATGAATGAGTGTATTCATTTCCTAAGACTGACATAACAAATTACACAAACTTTGTGGCTTAAGACAACAGAAACATATTCTCTCACAGTTTTGCAGGCTAGAAGGCTGAAATCAAGGTATTGGCAGGGTCATGCACTCTCCAATGTCTCTAGGGATCCATCCTTCCTTGCCTGTTCCATCTTTTGGTGGTGGCCAACAAACCTCGGAGTTCTAAACTTGTAGATGAGTAACTCCAATCACTGTCCCTGTCTTCATATTACCATCTTGCTTTGTGTGCCTGTCTTCCTCTTAGTAAAAGACACCAAGTATACTGGATTTGGGTCACCCTAATGACCTCATTTTAACTTGATTACCTCTGCAAAGACTCTTCTTCCAAATAAGGTAACATTAAATAGGAACTGGGGGTCAGAGCTTCAATAATGTTTGGGGGGTGGGGCACAATTCACCTGTAACAGTGAGGCTAAGAGGAAAAGGGTTCTAAAAATGAATTTATTCCTGATTACTTGCTCAATCGCAGGTATGTCTTTAAATCTCTTCAGATTGCAGATTCCACATCTGTAAAATGAAGTTAGTGGCTCTTAATATTTTAGAGATGGACCCTTCTCCATAAAATGCATAAAGCTAAATACATACAAATGTTTCAGGGGACTCACAGGCCTCCAGCAGCCCATCCCTGGAGCCCTGAGACTAATCTCTGTCCCAAATGATCAAGATCCCTTCCTACTTTGCCTATTTAGAGTTTTATTATTTATTTCCATGCTTTATTAACATTTCAGTGAAGTTTTATGAGCTTTTCCAAGTACTGTAGCAGGAATAGCTCTCTTTAGATGCTGAAAAAAGAAAGGAAATGCTTCTTTTCTCCTTGCAAGACTATTGATGCCAAGCACTTCAAGGGATAAATGATGCTGCGTGTCTTCTGATAAGATGGAGTACCTTCGGTCCTATAAGCCTGGGGTAAAGTTTCATGAAACAGGAGGGCAGTTACATGTCTGTAATCCACTCCCAGAAACTCTGGGGTAAATAACCTCAGAAGCTTTGATGGATGTGGACCTTATACCTTCTCCTGGACCAGATAATCTCATACATTTTAGGCTTTGCTCAGAACCCCATATTCAGCCAATGAAATCTGAAAACCTCTGACACAATGCATATACCCATTTAAAATCTGCACGATGGATGATCTTTTATGTTTTCGCCAATGTCCTTCAATTGCAATTGCTCTTTCTAAAGCAAGAAAATTAAAATTACTTTACTTTCTTACTATATGGCCTAGCGAAGTGCTCTGATTAGCATTTAGCAAATGCTACTGGGCATAGAATGCCACTGAATCAATGTCCCAGCACATTACCTATAGAAGTTGTATGACATACATTTTTAAAAATATTGCATTTTCTGCTCTTCACATCCCTCTTACAAGACTGTAAGCAACTGAAAATTAGGCATCATGTTTAATTCTTGTATGTTCCTCAACTTAGAAACCATCTGGCACAGAACAGCTAAACCAGGACAAGGCTGAGGCAAGAGAAACCTGTAAGGCACATGGCTAAGGAGGCACTCACTCTTAGAATCATCCAAGTGCCTAGATAATAAATACACCATTTGTTAAATAGTGTCTGAATGAAGGGGAAACAAGGAAAGATGAAGGAATACCAGCATTGGAAGAAAATAAGGTTGAGAAGAACATAAAGTGGGAGGGGAAAAAGCAGGGTGGCAGAAAAAAGAGGGAAGAAAGCATAGTTAACAGTTAAGAGACATCGTTCATCAAATAAGCACTAAATCTTCTACATTTCTCAGCCTCCACCTTCATTTGGCTGGGGTCATGTAATTAGTTCTAGTCGATAGGTTATAAGCAGAAGTGACAGGTGTCTTAAGAGAGTTGGGGTGTCTTGTCTACCCCTCCTTTCTGTTGTCACAGTGATCTTGGAAGCCCTGTGGAACACAGGGCATAACTATAAGAGAGACAAGGGTGACTCAGTACACATCGGGCTTTATGACAGTAAGAAATAAACTTCTATAGTATAACCTACTGAGTTTGTGTGGTTTATTACCAGGATGGCATCGTCTTTCTATCCTTATTAATAACATGACACATCAAAAGTAATGAATGGAATTACATGACTTTTTAATATTATCTGTGATTGAGAGGGAAAACAAAAAGAATCCAGAAAACAACCTTTATTATGATATAAATTACATATATTACTACTCCCTGGTTCCATCCATTTCAGGTCCATTTTTAAGGAAATATTGTACTCAGTGCTCCCAAGCCAAGTACCTTGAAAACTGCATTTCATTGAGGAGAACCAGAGCACCTGCCTAAGCCTCAGCTTGCAGGAAGACTTACAGGGGAACCTCTTCTCAGAAATCTATCGATCACATGCTGTTTAACTGAGAATACTTGCCGACTTTTCACATGCAAAACTGGTCTCGAATTTTGACCTAGTTATCTCTTTATTTAGGCTTTACCTTATCAGAATCTCAATGAGATCTTCAAAAGGAATATCTTTTATTTCCTGTGATTTTTGGAATTTAACTTGCACTTGCTATGATCCTTGAATGTAAATGTAATAACCTAGCAATTAGAAGTTTTAAAGGGCCACCTGAGTAAAGCAATGAAAAACAGGCAAAAAAATTTTTTTAAGTTTAAATAGGAAATATTTTATTCTCATATGCTTATATATGTGTATACTATTGTACATGTATGAGACTCAGTAAGTATAGTGCCCAGACCAATAGATTAGAATCTGGTTGACATGAATTCCAGTGCTACCTCTGCCTGTTATAAATTTGTGATCTTGAGCAAATCAGTTAAACTCTTTTTGTTTGCTTTGTTTTGTTTTTAAGAATTTGGGGACAATCAGGCAAGACTGAAAAGCACGGTGGCAAGATCCTAAATTTTGAATTGCACAGTCCTGAGAATGAAATCTCGCTTCCCCATTTATTGATAGTGGCTTGGACCAGTCACTGGCCTCTACAAACCTCCTGTGGCTCAGGTGTACAAATGGGGATAAGTTACCCCCATAGAGTAAGCTTCAATGAGGTAATATATGTGAAAAGGCTTGACACAGAGCCTGGCAGAAAGTAATACCGAATAAATGTGTTTAGGAAAGTGCTACACAGATGTGGAGTATTATTATTACTCATACACACACCGAGGTTCTAGTTAACATTCAAGGGCAAGATGACATCATACTGAGGAAGTTTATGAGGAACTGAGGATTTCCTATCACAATTACAGTTTCGATAATAAAGGTCAGAGCTAAGGAATGTTAAAATGTTTAATTTATTGGAAAACGTGCATTACCTATTGTTACATAAATGTCAGTTGATTTTGCATGGAACTAGCATGAAAAAAAAAAAAAACTTGGGATACACGGTGGTAATACCTAACATTCGAACAGAACTGAAACAAGCTTTGCTCAAGAGTGGAAGGCTTTTGAGTCTATTGCCTCTGCCTTTGGGCTTAATTGTGATGAGATGTATGAACTGATCTGATTAAAATAATACATGCAAGTTCACATAACTAGTATCTATGAATCTTTGTTTTCTCCTATGCCAAATGTGGCAATCAATAGTATCTAAGTTACTGATAGGGAGATTATCATAAAGAAAAAAGCTAAATCACTTAGCAGTGGGCAGTCTCCAAACAATCAACACTGGTCAGAAGCCATAGAAGTTATTGTAGCAGTGGGGGTTAAGACTGTACTTGCTGGAACCTGACTGAAACCAGAATGTATTGGGTGCTCAACGTCTTAGTTTCTGTGTCTTTACCTAAAAAATGGGGAAAATATACCCACTTCATAGGGTTCATATGAGAATTAGATGAGCTAATACATGGAAAATGTTGAGAACAGTATCTGACTTCCAGTCAGTAAGCAATGTGGGGACAATAATGATCATTAGGGCAGGTGAAAATTTACTTCAAAAACAAAACAAAGCAAATACACACACACACAAAGAGCTTTAGATGCTATCTCTCTAAAGGGAAAAATAAAAGCTTTCACTTCTGTCTCCCATTGGAGAATGAAGAAGAGGTAGATGGAAACAGGGAGGAATGGAAACAGAGAGGAATTAGAAGGGGGAGGTAAGAGGCTCATCTGTGGAAGCCTCCTTCTGCAAGTTAGGCTATAGGTGGAGTACAGCTAGGATTCGTGGCGGCAACTGGAATCATTAGGTCAACTGAACACTCGAAAGCTCTGCCACCACTGGCCAGCAACTCTTGGAAACTGTGACAGAAATGCTTCGTCATCTACGAAGTAGAACACAAATATTATTTTTGGTACTATTGCTAGCCAATGCCATGCCTATAGGAGGTTTCTCATTCATTTTTCCAATCGATACTTATTCACTGCTTTCCCACCGTGTGCCAGTCACTATCCTAGGCTTTGGGAATGCAGCAGGGAACCAAATACCACAATCTTGCAGTCACACAACTTGCAATCTAGGGAGGAGATGGACATGAGAAAAAGATACACACACACACACACACACACACACACACACACACACTACAAAACTGCAAATTTGAAAACCTCTGTGAAGGAAGGAGACAGGGCTGGTAAAGTGTTTAAGAGCATAAGCTGGGTTCAAATCTTGGCCCTCCCATTTATAAATAATTTAACTCTGGGCTGATAACTTCCCTATACCCTAGACATTCTTCTGCAAATGGAGATAGTGAAAAACTTTATAGGGTAATTGAGGAAATCCAATGAAATAACACAAGTGTAAGGGTATTAGTGCCTAGAAAACAGCAAGTGCTCAGAATATTAGTTGTTAGTACTTGAATTGCATGAGTTTCGTAGAAAGGCTCTTTGTTCACTTCGTTAAACAAATACATCCAGAGGTGAATACACACACACACACACACACACACACACACACACACACACACACACCATTAAGATCATCAGTCAACTGCTCTTTTTTAATTTGTTAAGATGCATTTTCCATCGTACACGAAATGGCTTGGGCAAATTTTCAGTATCTTGTGTAGAAAGAGATTCAAGTTTTCAGGGAAGAAAAGGACCCAGTATTCCATCAGCTTTATTTGACCATCTTCAAGCAGGCAGCTTCCCAGCTGCCCTGACAGTGAGGATCTATACTTTTCTGAAAGATCTCCTGGGAAGAGGACATTTTAATCTCCATTGGCAGATAACAAATAAATGGTATTGAAAATTTCACACCCAGATGAAGGGTGATGCTTAATCCAAAGTGATTTATGGCTTGAGTCACATGGTTATTACTGACAATTCCATGATTAGATATTTGGCAATTTCCCCAGTCACAGCCTTTTTTCTCAGTTTAAGTAAGACATGATCAGAAAAAGTCAGACACCGAGACAATTAAGGGGAAAGTGAGACAAAAAAAGAAAGAGCAAGAGGGAGGGAGAGAGAGAAACAAATGTTTGATAAAGCCAAACTGACTTCATATGGATCTTTTTGTCATTTTCTAGTTCTAGTTGTAACTGCAAAAAAAAAAAAAAATAGAGGTATCTATAAGAACATTTGAATTAAAACTTTAGGATAGGTGTATAGTAGAATTAATAAAATTAAGAACATTTTAAAGTGTTTCAGGCATTTTAAATGCCATTAAAAAATCTTGACTTTTGGATTTGGTGATATATTAATATGATGAGTTTTAAAACATAATAAATGTTGTCTTCTTTGTAATTGAATTTGATTGGTCTTTAGGGGCCCTTCCAAATAGCTTCATGTGTACACAGAAGAGTTCATGCCTCTGATTCTATTAAGTAAAAATAGATTTTTTTTAACCCATGAAACAATGGAGAATCTAAACTAACCTGTTTGCTAATCCTGCTCTAGGACAGATAGATATTTTAGCTGCTTTTTCCTCTTCCTCGGTCTGCGCCCTCAGTATCTGCTCTCGCTCTCCCTCCAGCTTCCTCGGCAGGTACAGCCCAGCATATTGATGGATGGACAGACCCAGCTCTTGCCACAGAATCTACACAAGTGCACGAACTAAACCGCTACACTCCCCAGGTCACTGTATGGAAACTAATTAAATGGTTAAATCCTCTCTCAGAGGAGACACACAGGCGGCCAAATCAAAATACCAAAAAAGTACTGAGCATGACTGCGTGTATTCCACATGTTTTTGAACTCTATGAAAATATGATGCAAAGGCAGAGATAAATGGAGTTAGAGAAAGGTGGAAACACTCTTCACTAAGAGAAGAGTGACCATTAACATCCCGTCCGTAGGGATACAATATCCAACAGACTATATCGTGTATTATATACTTGGCCTCATCAGGGATCAGCAGACTATAGCCTGCCACCTGTTTTTGTAAGACCCATTGACCCGAGGAGAGTTTTTCATTAAAAACAATTTTTAAGCTATTTTATTTTGGGGACAGAGAAAGAGAGAGAGAGACAGAGAGGGGGGGGGAGAGAGGGAGAGAGGGAGAGAGGGAGAGAGGGAGAGAGGGAGAGAGGGAGAGGGGGAGAGGGGGAGAGGGGGAGAGGGGGAGAGGGGGAGAGGGGGAGAGGGGGAGAGAGGGTGTGCGCTCATGCGTGCGTGCACAAGCGGTGGAGGGGCAGGAAGAGAGAGGGAGACAGAATCTGAAGTAGGCTCCATGCTCCGAGCTGTCAGCAGAGAGCTCGATGCAGAGTTGGAACCCATGAATCATGACCTGAGCCCAAGTTGGACACTTAACCAACTGAGCCACCCAGGCGCCTCTGGTTTTTCACTTTTTAATGTAAAATATAAAAAAGACTATTGGCTATTTGGAAGGAACAATTACTCATTGTATATACTGGCCTGCAAATCCTAAAATATTTACTCTCTGTCCCTTTGCAGAAAAAGATTACAAACCCCTGGCCTGTACTATTCATAACCCATGACATCTTGCATTTATCCTTTGCCGCATTCACTATATATGCGCTCACTTATTTATTGTCCATCTGTCCCTGTGGACAAACATTCCTTGAGGGTAGAAACAAAGACAAGCTCTGTGATTTTTACAAAGCTGTGTCCACAGCCAACACAGCACCTAACACGTAGACATTGTTCAAGTTTGATAAAAAAGTTAATGCATGAATTCTGATAAACATGCAGGACTTTCTCAGGCCTGACAGCAAAGTGGAAACCAAAGAGAAAGAAACTGCCTAAAATGGCACAGCAAAAGAGTGAAGAAAAAGGATTTTTCAATTCAGTGATTCATACTCTATTCCAGTGCATTTTCACTACAAGCTTCCTTTGAGCAAAGGAGGAAAGAGCCGATTTTGTCTAATATGGTTTATACATGTGTCTATGGAGAATAGATAAGCCAAAGAGAGCACTTACTCACCAGGATAAGGGAAGTCATGCAAACAATCCCAGCTATTCTTTTTCTTTCTACCCCCCTTCTCTTCCCCACCCAATGCTTACATGCTCAGTGCATCCTGTACAGAGGTCAGGAACTGAATTATATGGCAATTCATGGTAACAGTAAGTCAGAGAGATATATATAGGGGAGCCACTGACTGATGCTAAATGTATGCATACACACTTAAAAGCACATAATTCATACTATTCTGCTTATTTTATTATAAAGAGAGCAAAGGCTGGATTATACTTCATCCTTGTCCAATCACGTCACTCAAACTGTATCTCTATCTTTTTATACTTCTGACTTTCACCACTCCAGTCACAACAACAGTGACCACAAGGTGATGTGTCAGGAACTGGTTTATCCGCATGGTCTGATTTCACCTTAAACATCACCTAGAAAGAATGAAGTTGAAGATGACAAAGGTCAAAAGCGGTAGAACTAGAATTCAAACATAGGTCTTTCTGAATGTGAGTCTGGTCATTGTAACCATTGCCTTAAATTAGAGCTACCTAGTTTGGCTGCTGCTTTGTCCCTTCATGTCCTCATTTCCATTTTTATTGATTTTACACATTTTTTAATCTTTTGAAAGAAGCTTACAGTATGATCTGTCATAATCTCATATTACCCAAGAATGACCTTAAGTCTATGATACAGAATATGCATGAACTCTAAAATAATTGATAATAACATTTAACCACTTTCCAGTGTTATTTAATTAATTTCTTTATACATTTCCTTCTACAAATGATTTGATGAAACTGGAATAAAAGACATACAAAACCGTCTTACAACAATACCCAAGCTTATCTCAGTAGAACTGTAATTAAATAGAAAAAAATGAAACCCCTCAAATAAAAAAAAATCCATGAAAGAAACTCTAGGCAAATGTTTAAATCTCTAACTGGAAGAAATTAGAAACAAAGAAAACACCAGTAGATTCAGTTATCTAAAAATTAAAATACGAAGATCTTAAAACAGCATGAAATAATGTAAAGGTAAATGACGTAAAAGCAAAATATCAGCTAATCTAACAGACAAATGTCAAGTTTTTGGAATTTTAAAGTGCTCACTCCAAAAAATAAGAAAAACACTAAATTAAAAAAACAATGGACAAGACTTCTTGTGATGAAAGTTTAGATGACATAAGACTATCTCTTCCACTATAAACAACTATGCCTGTATAAAATATAGGAAACAACTGTTTTCAGATTTCAAACAATGGGAATCACAGGAGGTGATGCCTCATGGAAGGAAAACAAATGAGGTAATTCCTAAGATTGCCTCAATTTTCTGCAATCTGCAGGCAATGGTGTAGGACAAGGAAACTCAAGCAGAGCACAGAACCATTCATGGGGTTATGAGACAAAGATCAGAGTTTGAGGAAGTAGAAGTAAGTGGAATGTGAGGGTACAGTGCCCCAGAGGAGGAAAGTGAACAGAGAAGAATTTGGAAATCTGCACAGGGACCCCCTTGAATCTTGGTACACAAAGTTGTGCAACCTTGGAGTAAGACTCTAAGCAGCCAGCCAAAGAACCAATGGAGCGTTGTGACCTGAAGAATTTTTTTTTGCAGTTTAATAGGGTTGAAACACATTCAAGTTCTGATCAGTGAAAGTTGAGAGATTTTGTTGAATACTCAGAGCATTTTGTAGAGTCCCCCAAAAGACCAACTTTAGATAGGGTTAATTTATCCCTAGGGTAAAGGCTCTATTAGATTCACTCAAACTAAACTTAAAACAAGCCTCAAAAGGCTACAGGAAGAGGGAACACCAAGCACTGCCTAAAGGAAGGATTTCATTTAGAAGAATGTGGAAAATTTCAAGCTTTTAGGGTACTCTCAAAATAAATAAATAAAATAAATAAATGGAGATTTTGATGGTAAGCAAGAAAGAGGAGGCTCATACCTCTATATGAGCAATAGAGCTAAACCACAGTTCAGCAAGTTTGCCAGAGAGAATCAGTGAAGAGGCAGTAAAGAAGAGACTTCCTTCTGGGGTGTCTGTGTGGCTCAGTTGGTTAAGTGTCCGACTTTGGCTCAGGTCATGATCTCACGGTCCATGGGTTCGAGCCCTGTGTCGGGCTCTGTGCTGACAGCTCAGAGCCTGGAGCCTGCTTTGGATTCTATGTCTCCATCTCTCTCTCTCTGTCCCTCCCCTGCTCATGCTCTGTCTCTCTCTCAGAAATAAACAGACATTAAAAAAAAAAGAGAGAGAGAGACTTCTTCTGGTCTGAATACACTTCAAAGACTGGCCTCAAAATATTCTAGCTAAGGAGTCTGAAATTAAGTGAATCAAATGGAGGAGCATTGTCAAAAACATTCCATAGCATTGTCAGAAACAGAGCAATCAACTAGACATCAGTGGAACTTAGTACCTGTGTGTGTTACCAACAGAGCAATCGACTAGACATCAGTGGAACTTAGTACCTGCGTGTGTTACCAACAGAGGCAGGAAGCTTAGAAGAGAAATTAGAAAGAGTAAAAGAGAACCCTGATAAAATAACTTTCTCCCAGGGTGACTATGAGCATACTCAAGGCACACATCGGAGAACCATGATCAGTGACGTCACACTTCAGGGAAAATTGGCTTCACTAAAATGTTTAAACACATAAAGCAAATGACAAAAAAAAATAAAATAAGAAGCCTCGGAGGAGGAGATCGATATCCAAGGTTACCACAATGTATTATCTAAAATGGGTACTTTTTCACATAAAAGATAATGAGATACTCCACACTCAAAAAATTAGGAAAGTGAAACCTATACCCAGAAAAAATACGGGAAATGCAAGAAAAAGAAACTCCTTGTGGGAAGGCTAAGGTTTTAAACTTAACAAAGTCTCCAAAGCAGCTACAATAAATATGTTTAAAGAACTAAAGACAGTCATGTTTTTAAGGGAAGGTATGATGCCAATGTCTCATCAAATACAGAATATCAATAAAGAGATAAAAAAGTTACTTAAAGAATCAAACAAAAAGTCTGTAGTAGAATATTACAACAAATGAAAAATGTGCTAGTTTCTTCAAACAGGATTTGAGCTGGCAGAAGAATCGATATACTTACAGACAGATCAAAAGAGATCATGAGATCTGAAGAAGAGAGAAAAAAACTAAAAAAAAAAAAAAAATACTAATTACAAGTCACCATTAAGTACACAATATTTGCATAACTGGGAGTACCAGAGGAGAGAAAAAAGAAAAAGGAAGAGAAAAATATTTGAAGATATGGTTCAAATTTGATGAAAATATTAATCTACACATCCAAAACGCTCAACAATTTCCAAAAAAAAAATTAAAATGCAAAGAAATTCACACCAGTCAGGACACAGAAAAAGACCGAAAGAAAATGACAAAGAAAAAAATGTGAATAGCAAAGGAAAATGACTCATCATATAGAATAAAAAAAAATACATATATCGATAAGAGTAACAGCTGACATCTCCTCAGAAACAATGGAGATCAGACTGCAGTGAAAAGACATATTTAAAGTGCTAAAAGAATAAAAATGCCAATCTTCTTTTTTTTAAAGTTTATTTAGAGAGAGAAAGGAGAGTAAATGGGGGAGGGGCAGACAGAGAGTGGGAGAGAGGGAGAAAGAGGGAGAACCAAGCAGGTTCTGTGTGCAGTCAGCGTTTAAAGCCCGATGCAGGCCTTGAACTCACAACACTGTGAGATCATGACCTGAGTCAAAATCAAGAGTTAGTCATTTAACCGACTGAGCCACCCAGGGGCCCCTCAAAATGCCAAACAATCTTATATCATATAAAAATATTTCATGAAGAGATATTTTTCCAAATAAGATATACAAAAGGCCAAACAAGTACAAGAAAAGATGCTCCATATCATTTGTCGTTAGGGAAATGCAAATTAAAACCGCAATGAGCTATCACCTCATACCTGATAGAATGGCTAGCATCAAAAAGACAAGAAAACAAAGGCTGGTGACGATGTGTAAAAAAAGGAACACTCACGCACTGTTTGTGGAAATGTAAATTGATACAGCCACCCTAGGGGGATTCCACAAAACAGAATAAAACTACTACATGACACGGGAATTCCACTTCTGTGAATATACTGAAAGGAAATACAAATCCTAACAGTAACTTGAAAAGATATCTGTAAACTCATGTTCATAGCACCATTATTTACCGTAAGAACCAAGACATGGAAACAACCTAAGAGTCCATCAACAGACGAATGGATAAAAAAGCTGTGAGATACAAACATGTATATACACAGTGGAATTTCATCCGGCCATAACAATGAGGAGATCCCGGTATTTCCAACAATATGGATGGACCTTGAAGCCATTATACTAAGTGAAATAAGTCAGATGGAGAAAGACGCATACTGCATGGTCTCACTTATATGTGGAATCTAAAACAAATCCCACCAAACTCATAGAAAAAGGGATTCGATTTGTGGTTACCAGAGGCGGGGGTGAGGGGAAGGGGAAGCGGGGGAAGGCACTCAGAATGTACAAGTTTTAGTTATAAAACGAGTACTAGGAGTGTTAAGTATAACATGAACACGACAGCTCACACTGCTGTGTGATATACGGGAAAGTTGTTGGGAGTGGAGCCCAATATTTCCCATTATGAAGAGAATTTATTTTCCCTTTTTATTGTATCTATATGAGATGATGGATGTTACCTAAACCTATTGTGGTAATCACTTCATAATACATGTAAGTCAAATCATCATGCTGTATACTATAAGCTTACACAGTGATCTATGTGAATTATTGATCAATAAAACTTGGAAAAAGGATTAGATAAGCAAAAAAGCTCTCTGCTAATGAAGAAAAATAGAGAAATTTCCAGAAAAGCAAAACAGAGGATCTGTTGCTAGCCAACTCATTTTCAAGTACTACTAAAGTAAGCTCTTCAGTTTAAAAGTGACCTCGGGGGCACCTGGGTGGCTCAGCTGGTTAAGCATCCAACTCTTGATTTCGGTTCAGGTCGTGATCTTACAGTTAGTGAGTCTGAGCCCCACATCAGGCTCTGCACTGTCGTGTCTGATTATCTATCTGTCCCTCCCCTACTGGCTCTCTCTCTCCCACTCTCTCAAAAATAAACTAAAAAAAAAAGTGACCCCAAATGAAATTCCTATCTATATAAAAGAGTAACAGTAAGATCTTATTCACATAAAAAATTATATATTTATACAATTATAGTACAGTATATATGCACATTCTCCTTTTTCTCTTGAGTTATTTAAGGTCCAATTGTATAAAACAATGTGTTTGGGGTGCCTAGATGGCTCAGTTGGTTGAGCATCTGACCCCTGATTTTGGGTCAGGTCATGATCTCAGGGTCGTGAGATCCAGCTCCACATTGGGATCAGTGTTGAGAAAGGAGCCTGCTCGGAATGCTCTCCTCTATCTCTGCCCCTCCCAGTTTGCATGCACTCCCTCTCTCTTTCTCAAAAAAAAAAAAAAAAAAAAAAAACACTTAAACAATATGTACGGAATATATCATCAGGCCTGTACAGTATGAAACTACGATGTATTTGACACTAATCACGCAAAGGTGAGTGGGAGCAATGCTGTACTAGGGAAGAGGAATTATATTTGAGGGTTATTGAAATCCACAAGAGTAAAGAGCGAGAACCAAAATATGGCCAAGAAGGCTACTATAACAAAACTTCACGCGATTGCTCTCTTTATGTAAAATGCTTACTTCTCTCAGTTATTTTAAAAAGATATAAAATTATAAAAAGAAATAATTATAACCATGCATTGTTGGGTTGACATACATGTAAGTTGTATAATAATGGCACAAAAAGGAGGCGGGATGGAGCTATGTATAAGTAACATTTCTACACAGCACTGTAGCTAAATGAGTATAAATCTGACATAGATTCTTCTAAGACGCATATGTAAGTCTTAGATCAACCACTAAAAAAAAGCAGCTTGAAACCTCTAAGTGAGAAAGTCATTAAAATGCTACAATAGAAAATATTCACTTAATTCAAAAGAAAGCATTAATGAGAAAGAGAGTAGGGACATGGACATAAAGAAAACGAAAAGTAAAATGGAAGTCATAAATCCAACTATTAAAGTAACATTAAATGTGAATATATTAAACATCCACTTCTATGACAAAAGTTTTTAGTCTGGATTAAAAAAAGAAAGCAAAACAAAGGAAAAATCAAGCCAGAGGACAAAAGAATTGCCTATAATTCTATATCCAGTAAAAAAAAAAAACAAACAAAAAAAAAAAAACCTTCAAAATAGCTCGACACCAAAAAATAAAAAAACAAAGCAACACAAAAACAAATAACCTGATTTAAAAAATGGGTAGAAGAACTGAAGAGATAGGTTTCCAAATAAGATATACGAGGGCCAGCAGGTATTTGAAACGATGCTCAACATCACTAGTCATCAGGGAAATGCAAATCAAAACCCCAGTGAGATACCACCTCACAGCTGTTAGAATGACTAGTGTCAAAAAGACAAGAAATAAGTATTGACAAGGATGTGGAGAAAAGGGAACCCTCATGCACTGTTGATGGGAATGTCAACTGGTGAAACCACTACGGAAAATGGTATGCAGTTTCCTCAAATACTTAAAAATAGAAACACCACAGGCCCCAGCAATTCCACTTCTAGGTGTTTACCGGAAGAAAATGAAAACACTACTCTGAAAACATATATACATATACCCTCTTAATGTTTATTGCAGCATTATTCACAATAGCCTAGATGTGGAAGCAACCTGTATGCGTCAATAGAGAAATGGATAAAGATATTTTGTATTATAAAATATTATAAATGGAATATTACTCAACCATAAAGAAGAATAAAGTCTTGCCATTTGGGACAACACGGATAATAATGGGTATTATGTTAAGTGAAATAAGTGAGAGAAAGACCAATACTGCATAATTTCACTTATATTTGGAATCTAGAAAACAAAAATGAATGAACCAAAAAAAGCAGAAAGAGACTCATAACACAATACCCTTCAAAAGTGTAAGAGAAAATAACGTATTTTTCAGGCTGACAAAAACTGAGATTTCATCGGCACGGTTACATTCTGTTAAAAGAAGTTCTTCAGGAAGAAGGAAAATACCAAATGGAAAATTAATTCTAAAGTTCAGGGGTGGTAAATATGTGGGTAAACACAGAAAATAATTTTACTTATTTTTAATTTTTCAAGTTAATTGACAATTTAAAACAAAGATAACAATAATGTATTTCAGAGTTCATACCACGAGTAGATATAAAATGTATGACAGTGAGATACTGGAAGGAGGAAACTGAAGTATATACTCTTTAAAAGATTTTAAGCATGAACTAGAAGGGTAGCATTTTGAGTTTGTTTGTGGTTAAGTTAAAGATGCATACTGCAAGCCACTGGGTAACCACTGGAAAAAAGTATCAAAAAGAGATTCTGTCCATCTAAAAAGGCAGCAGGAAAGGAGTAAAAGAGTAAAGAACAGTTAGAATATGGAACAAACAGCAAGACCGTAGATTTCAACCTGGAAAGAGCTTCAGCATGAGTGTTAATTCCAGCTTTACTAACTGTCAAAAAACCAAACCCACTAGAAAACTGGAATAGTCCAAATGTCCATCAGTGGAAGACTGGATAAGCCAATTTTGGTATATCCATCCAATTAAATACAATGAAATGTTCAGCAATAAAATGGGAAAAACTCCCCATATACTGAACCACATGGGTGAACCTCAAAAACATTACCCTGAGCTTAAAACAGCTTGTTACAAAACAGTTACACAGTGTGTAGTTCTATTTACATGAAATTCCAGTGCAAGAAAGATTCTTGTGAAAGAAATCAGAACAGGGATTGCCTCTGAGTGGAGTCAGTGGGGACTCGGGGAAATTTAGGGTATTGACAGGCATGATTTACAGCTTGACAGTGAGGAGATTAAACAAGCAAAGACATTTTTCATGGGTTGAAAAGGATATTTAGGATCTGTGTACTTAACTGTATGCAAATAATATCTCAATTTAAAAATATTTTTTTAAATAGGCAAAAAAAAAAGTTTAACATAAGAAGGCCAATACATAAATGGGAAAAAATATCAACCTTAGTAGTAATCAAAAGGTTTGCTAATTTAAAACAACTGACTACTGGGGCAACTGAGTGGCTCAGTCGGTTAAGCATCTGACTCTTCCTTTTGGCTCAGGTTATGATCTCACGGTTCGTGAGTTCAAGCTCCACACCAGGCTCTCTGCTGGCAGTGTCGAGCCTGCTTGGGATTCTCTGTATCCCTCTTTCTCTGTCCCTCACCCACTCACGCTCTCAAAACAAATAATTAAAAAAAAAAAAAAAAGAAATAAAACAATGGACTAGCAATGTTTTAACCCTCAAAGCAGCAACAAACTTGGCAGATCATACCCAATGCTGAAAAAGGATGGCAAGACAGCCTTCTCATGCAATATTGATGAGAAATTAAATTGGGTTAGCTGTTGTTGAAAGCTCTGATCAAATTATTATATTTCCAAGTATCTATTCAGAGGAAATAAATCAGAGATATAGACAAAGATTAATATAAATAGATATCACCAGAAGCATTATTTACAACTGGGTAACATTGGAAACAACCTAAGTGTTTAATGAATTCCAAGAGGCAAAACTTAGAAAACAGGATTATTCATTTATTAGGACAAAACATGATATATAGGGAAAAAAAATCGCCTGGAAAGGAATTAACAGTATTATTGTCTCTGAATGATTAAATTTCACTTGTATGTGTACGGTGTTTTGTATTTTTCAAGTTTTCACAAAGATTTCTATTTCTCTGAGCAGGGAAAGAAACTCCTATTTAAGAAGACACACAGAAAAGACTAATAAAGAGAAAGTCAGAGTCAACTTACAAAAATAGAATGCAAACATGCTATTAAAAAATAGGTAAATGGAAGATGATTTGGAAATTCTTGACCGAAAGGGAAGGAAAGAGAAATAGGTTCCATGTAGCTCTCTTTAACATCAAGGAGAAAGAAAACGCATCTCTCAGTGAAGATTCGATGCTTCCAAGAACTCCCTCTCTAACATTTGCCTTCCTGTTCTAACTTCTGGCTCTCCCCCGTTTTTCCCCTTCACACCTGCCTACTGCATTTCCCCTTTTGTTACTTGTGTCTGGAACCTACAGGCACCGACTAAATATCAATGTTGTCTGAAAACCTGTAATCTGTTTCAAGGAAGTTGCCACCAAGCCTTCTCTGGGAAGCAGGTACTTCTACCAGCACCACATTACCTGAAGAATATATAGAAACAAATAGAAGGAAACATAGATCCCTCGCAGGAAGTCAACAGTATTATTCTTGAGACTTGAGATTGAAGCTCCTTTAAAATTTTCATTAATGTTTGAAATGCTTACAATGATTCTCCATGCAGGGCCCAAAGGGATATAAGAGAAATAAAGCAGAACCAAATGCTCCTTTGTCTGAATCCCAACTCTGCCGTTTACTGGCTAAGTGAATCAGACATAGCTGTTAAGTTGTGAAGCCGGGCATCCTTACCTGAAAAATGGGGTAATAATGACTATTTCATAAGGTTGTGGTGATGTTCAAATAACACGGTGTTAGCAGTTTCCAGCACCGTGACTGGCCCTCTCGGTAGGTAATCTATGTCGATTTCCTAAATAAAGTATTGATCTTCCCCTTTAGGAACTTACAATCTAGCAGAAGATGTGAATATATACAGAAGAAATGAGCATCCCAGGCAAAAGGCAGTGTAAAATCAAGTTCTTTCAGAACTGGAGAAAGGAGAGATTATTTTCAGTTTGGGGTTAGAAGGTGGGCAGTAAACACTGGCAGGATTCCACATACTTTTACTGAGCCATGACTCCAGAAGGCAATGTTCTAGTGTTAAGATTCAGGGGGGAACACAGCCATTACTCCCAGTGGAACCTATATGCTACTAGAAGGTGTCAGATAATAAACATTTACAAAATGAAAACAAAAATTTCAGATGGTAGCAATGTGTTGTAAAATAAAAGAGGGTAATACAGCAGAGAGACTGGAAGTTTGCCCAACAAGCTGGTCAGTAAAGGCTTTTTTGAAGTGACATTTTAGCTGAGCTGTAAAAACCAGGGTGGTCACTTTGGAACCACGCCAGAGGTAACATGAGAGACAGTACCAGAAGTACCGTGGCTAGAGCACAAAACCCAACAGAATAAACGTCTCACTAAATACAAAGGTCTATTTCCTAGGTTGCTAAGAATTGGGGTGAAAACAAAATGGCATCCATGATGAAGAGAAACAGAGAAGACAACCAGAAATTAGACATCCCAAAAGGAGTGGCTAAATGACAACTCCCTTCTCCCCTGACTGTGTTAGCGGCTTCCCAAGGAGGTGCTGTGAGAAAGAACTGCACAAAACAGCTGGTGAGCTTGAAACACACTGTTCTACCCCACCTGGTCATCTAGTCATTGTCTGAGATCCCCTAGTTTTTCGGCCTCTCAGCCTCAGTTTGCAAATTCATTAGGTCAACACGATCATTTTTTCCGTCAAGCAAAATGGAGACCAACCTACTAGTAAAAAAGCCACTTCACAAGCAGCCAGTGCTTTGACTGTGTTGTATCCTGACAAAATTAGGGTGATTACTGTTTTCTTTCCAGTTAAGCTCCATGCATTAGAGAATTTTAAAGAGCTCTTTGATGACTGAGTGAAGCAGTTTTATTCCAGGCTGAATTGGCCTATCCCTTCTTCATAAAACAATGGCTTGTGCTTCTATCCTAAGGGGGCACTTTGGATTCACTTAAAGGATCACTTAAAGGACAACAGAGGGTCTAATGCATCATGGAAGCAGAGCAAGAAATTGGGAGAGATTGCCCGATCCTGCCAAGGCAAGGAGGGAGGGACGACCAACCCAGAGGGCAATGGGGTACTTGCTCAGCAGTCCAATGAATAAATATATGTATTTTTTTAATCTTCCAAAGCAAGTGGAAGGCAGATGTGTCTTACCCTTGTGAAACTCTCCTTGGTGGTTTCGTTTTATGGAACCAGACATAGCTAGTGGGTAATGAAATCAATTATGAAATGAATTTCTTAGTCATGGTCAACACTTCTACAAAAATATATAAAATAAAATAGACTAGAACAGGATACATTATTCAAGAGCGTATCATATAACATCTTTATGAAAAATTTTTTCTGATATGTATGTATTTGTGTGTATACATATATACTGTCACAATGTAAAATATATTTCTTATTGCCGGTATAGTAAAAAAAAAAAAAATCAAAACCACTGTTGCAGAGGACATTCTCTCCTGAAGTGAACCAATAGGTGTGGGTTCTCCAATCCCAGGACATATACATACTTCACTCACAAACTCAGACTCAGAGCATTTGAGCTAGAAGGTATCAAGGCTACCTTCTAAACATGATATTTTACAGATGGGGAAATGAGCTCAGGAAGTAAAATTACTTTCCCAAGATGATAAAGGGGTTCAAGACATGAAGCAAATTCTAACTCACAGTTTAGTGACCGTTACGCTATAAATTTATAGCTTATCATTGGAAAGGAATTGTTCTGAGAATCAGAGATGTCCAGGGCTTTTCCTGTCACTGCAAAAGAGGGGAGCTGTCTCAGAGCTGAGGAGCACAGAGCCCACCATTCCATGGGATCCTCCCTGCCCATACATCCCCCAGAAAGCGAGTACGGTCTGGCTCATTTGGGATACATCTGTTCCTTTCAATCTCTCACGTCTTCATCAGGAACTACCTCAAAGATGAGATCTCAGGTATGGTGTTTAGACATGATACGGTTTAAGAGTCAAGAGCTCAAATGCCGTAGTCACACAGACCTGGGTTCAAATCCTACAGGACTAGAAGCCCCACGAAGTTGGTGTTATATCCTTCTTGTGCACTGCTGTATCCCCAACACCTTCCACCACGTGTGAGACTGTGCAGTGCCCCATGCGAATTGGTGGAAAGAGACAAGGGACAGGAGTCCTGCGTCTGCTGCTTACTAGCCATGTGACCCGGATAAGTGACTCCACATCACTGAGCCTCAGCATTCTCATCTCTAACATGGAAATACTTAGGGTTAGAGGACCAAGAGAGAGAATACAGATCCAGAACTTAGCATAGTTCCCAGACATTTTGCAAATCATAAGTAACAGTTCTTATAACTAGCTGTCTCCTATTTCCTGTTCAGTGGTTTTTTTGACTTTAAACTCAGCATAGCCTCGCCCCCTTTTTTAGGATAATAAATATATGACAGATTAAAAGCAAAATTCGGGAGTGCTACTGGCTGGCCTTCCTCTTGCCCACCGCAATAGCCCCGATTCACCTCTGAGGAGGACTGATGAGAATTCTGCATGAAAATGGCTCCTCTGGGCCATGACCTTTCCCTCTCCAGGCAGGATTACTGCGGAGGCTGTTATGGATAGCTGAGGCCAGGCAGGAAAGGAAGCCCTGCAGTGAGCACCTGTCAGAGCTACATAATTACAAATCTGCCTGCAGACAGCATCCCATTGCTCATGTACAGCACAGAAGCGGCATTCTAGGAGCCAGGGAGTTTCAGAGTAACAAAGGACATCAAGTTCTGTAAAGGAAGACAACAGATGAAGGAGGAGCTCTCCAACAAGCCCTAGGACCTGCCCAAACGGATGTCCGAGTCATGCGCGATTCTCCTAAATTTCTGGAATTTATTGATGGCCCCACATCTAACAGCTTCCTCCAGGCACACATTTGCATATGGAAATGTGCAATGCTTTTTATTCATTCTCGTTTCTTTCTTAATGTTAAATTAACTGGGCCAATAAACCGCAGGAAGTATTACTTGAGATCTGACTTCGATCACTATTAACATAAAATATTTAAGGGTGCATGGAAAGCATAGTTCAGGGGGCTTGTCGGAGAGCGCAGCAAATAGAAAGGAAAGAATTTCCTGTCAGGTAAGGGAAGGTGTTTAATGCTGCTCTTCAGCTGGCAAAGGGACCAAATGGAAGCAAATATGGGAGCTTCTCACTCCGCTAGGAAGAGTCAGAGACACCAAGAGAGCCATTAAGAGTCCCAGCTCTGCTGGGATAAACTCTGCAGCTTGAGCCAGTATCTTCGGTACAGCTTTGTCTGTCAAATGGGAATTATGCTGTCTACCTTCCAGGGACACCGTGAGGACAGGATAACGGATGAGCAAGTACACGGAATTCCTTGCCAGCACAGCACGCATTCACACTGATATTTTCAGTATTTATTCTGATACTTTATCACCATCTCAGGGAAGCTGTTAGTGCCGCTCAGACTGTATCAGGGTGATAGAAGTGCATAGTGTTAGGTTTGAAGTGTTCTGGTGAAGGACGAGGGCTTCCAAACTCTTCCCATGCTCTCAGGAGCAGTTTGCTGAGCAGTTTAACATGAGACTTCCAGAGCTAAGGGAAAATAATTATCATAATTATTATAAATGATGCCAACGACATAGGCTCATATTCAAATATATTTGCTTTAAACAAGACCTTGAGCCAACGTTGTGAATAAAAACACGACTGTTATCAGCTGGAGGAGAGGAAAGAGGATGCCATCCTGCCCTGGTTTGGCAGTGGGGCGCTGGCAGGAGTACAGATATCTGCAGTGATTCAGGAGACACCAAGCCTGGTGATTTACTAGACTGCATCTTTTGCGGGCGGGGGTGGCTTTTAAGATATATCCTGAGGCCCTTCTACCTCATCTGACTTCATATTCCCAAGTTCTATTCTCACTGCTTCCTGATGAAGTTTATCAACTAGCTCAAATTAGAACTATCCTAAAGGGCCACAGAGGCAAGACTGGGTCTTACATAACTGAAGGTCTTTAGCATAAGGTTGGGTGCAGGCCAATCAGCCAACTATTATTATATGATCAGCACATACCAAGCTTATGTTAGCTGCTGGGGATACAACAGAAAAAAATTAAAGCACACAATTCCAACTCTCATGAGGTTTGCAGTTCATAAGGTTAACAAATTGAAGTCACTAGTGCTTTGACAAGATGAACCTTCCAAATTACTATGTCAATCATGTTTAGTAAGTATGCTGAGACCTGACTATTAGTAGAGAACTAAGATTCAAAGCTGAATGAGCCTCTATTTTAAAGAAGCAAATTCAATAAATCATATTAGCATGCTTACAAGTATGAGGAGAAAAACAGCACAATGCTCTAAGCTCATTATAAGTATTCTCATTTACTCTAAAGAGCAGCCTTATGAAGTAATCCCAATTCTACTTTGCCGATGAATTAACTGAGGCACAAAGAAGTTAGCAATTTGCAAAGTCGTTGTGCAGCTCGTCAGAGCTAGAGCCAGTATCTGAAGGCTAGATCCTCGAGTCTGAATCTCGGGTAGGTACACTTGCCTCTTAGGTTTCACTCCTAGCAGAAACAGAGTATGGTAGGAGCAAAAAGGAAGAATAATGAATCCATCCTTCACTCCTGTGTCCATTTAACAAACATTTACTGAGTACTTAGTATGTGTTGGATTTGGGGAATGCCAAGATGAATCGGATGCATTCTGCTGGGGAGTTTACATACTAGTCCGGGAGATGAGTAAACAAACAATAAGCTGGTGGATTAAAAAGAGAAGTATCATGGAGATAACTTCCTTTCTGGGAGAGACATCACTTCGGTGGGGACTTGAAGGTTATGGTGTGATAATGGCCTGTTTCAAATAAATTACAGAGGTAGTAACTTCACAAAGATGGATCAGCCCCTGGAAATGATTTTCTAGGAAGAGGGGAGCTCTTCTGTGCCCTCCAAATACACAACCGGGGAGGAGAGCTCAGTGTGGTCACCGTCCTACAGCACTGCCTCCCTTACCCCAAAGAGGGCATGATGTCTGCTGGATTAAGAACACGGATTTCAGGGGCACCTGGGTAGCTCAGTCAGTTAAGCATCTGACTTCGGCTCAGGTCGTGATCTCACAGTTCATGGGTTCGAGCCCCTGCGTCAGGCTCTGTGCGACAGCTCAAAGCCTGGAGCCTGCTTTGAATCTGTCTCTCTCTCTCTCTGCTCCTCCCCCACTCATGCTTTGTCTCTCAAAAATTAAATAAAAATTAAAAAAAAAAAAAAGAACATGGATTTCACAAGGCCCTATCTCTGGGTGCCGATGTCAGGTTTGACTTATGTTTCCCCTGATTTTATAAGAAATCCTCTCTCTACAATACAAGAGAAAGAACACGCTGTGCTATAGAACCCAGTCAAGGTCAAGGGAAACAAATGAATATCCTTACAGGCTGCAGACATGAACAAGAACTTTAAAGTTTTGCATTGTTCACAATTGACCTATACCCCATGAATCTTCCAGGATTTTTAGTTATCTTCTGGAAATAACAGCTTTCACATAAAATCATACTGCACCTCTACCTCCTACCCCATAAAATACGTATTTTTAGAATTCAAGCAACATATAGAATTTCTGTTTGGAGATGTGCAGGAGAGGGGCATTTTTACTTTATTTAACTTACACAGTTGTAGAATAATTGATATAAGTCTAAGGAAGCTTATAATCAAATAATCAAATCTGTTGGCTTTATAGCCCTATTAAGTAGATGCCCAGAGATCAGCCTCCTTTGTTGGAATTATTCGACCCAGAAACGTTAAGTCAAATTAAACTTGTGTTCAGAAAATCAAGGCTTTACTTTACAACATCTGTTTTTGCTCATGTTTCCTCTGTCAGAAATTCATTCCCCACCCCCACCCCCGCCATGCCCCTCACTTCCCATGGCCAAATTTACCTGTATCATGTGCCAAGTAAATGCCTAATTCCTGAGGGAAATATGAAATACCTTCCACGACAGCCAGCAGAGTGCCTTCCACCTACCAGGCAGAGCACGAGTGCCACAGAGACAGACACCAAATATCTAAATGAGAAATTCCCACCAATCTTTGAAGGCAGCGTGAATTAAACCACTCTGACCACAAAAAGCATTTTGGCACATCTACAGAAAGCCATAGACTTGTGTATAAATTTGAGTCCCACTTTGATGAATGTATCCTAAAGGAAAAAAATCTAAGGCAATGAGACAACAATGAAACTTTATCTATCAAGATGATCACAACAGCACTATTTATAATTGGAAGCAGAAGCAGACCCTAGTCATAGTTCTTTACTTCAGGAAGAGGATGGTTAAGCATATTTTAATTTATATAATCAACGAATATTACATAGTGCTTGAAATTATGCTTACAAAGAGTTCTATCTCTATTATGGCAAGAGCATGAATACTAGTTCTGTTTCACATTCACCCCTTACTAGCTGTGTGATGTTGAGCAAGTTTCCATAAACACTGTATAAGTATAAATATTATGATTATCATTATGAATGCAATTATTTATGCCAGCCTAGGAAAATAAAACATTTAGACTACATGGAATATTTTGACAGGAGTAATGCGCCACATAGCTAAATAATGATACTGATATTGTGATCACGATCATAACTACAGAAAGAAACCATTATATCAAGATATAATTTATGCGACCCTACCCTAGTTTTTGTGCTCATGAAATGTTTTCATTATTGCCTGGGGGCCCATGCTTTTCTGCCCTTCCCCCCAGGTCTCCCTGCACAAGGAAGCCATACCTACACTCAGAGATTCCAAGCAGAAGTGGCCACCCACGTGTCTCTCTGCTGTCCAGTCAGGACCAAGTGCCAGTACCTTTCCTGAAAATAATCCAGCAGGAGTGCCACTCACCAGTATCCTTTTCCTTTCCCTACCTCACATCTAATCCATCTTTTATGGGAATGACACTGCACTTAGTGATTTAGGATACTATTTAGTCCCCAGGATGAGAGAAGGGAGCTCTGGGCGCCTTAGGGGTGTAGGAAGGATTGGGACACCTGAGAATAGATGAAAGCAACTTGAGATTTCTCACCAAGACTGAGAAGTAGATCATGTGCCCTCTCCCCCCACAGCTGGATGACCACACAACTGTGACACTATACACAGAAAAAAGACTGAAAGGAAATATATCAACCTGTAAGCAGCAGTAATCTCTAAGCAGTGACACTATAGATTTTTAATTCCTTCCTTTTTTTCTTCAATCTTTTCAGTATTTAACTGGCCATATATTAATCTTCAGAATGGAATCAAATAAACTTTTTTTAAATGTTCATTTACTTTTGAGACAGAGAGAGACAGAGCATGAGGGGGAGAGACAGAGGGAGACACAGAATCTGCAGCAGATTCCAGGCTCTGAGCTGTCAGCACAGAGCCTGACACCGGGCCTGAACTCACAGACCATGAGATCACGACCTGAGCCGAAGTCGGACTCTCAACTGACTGAGCCACCCAGGCGCCCCTCAAATAAACTTTTTTTTTTAATTTTATAATAGTTTATTTTCAAATTGGTTTACATATAACACCCAGTGTTCATCCCAACATGTGCCCTTTTTAATGCCCATCACCCCCTCTCCCCCCTCCCTCATCCCCCTCACCCTCAGTTTGTTCTCAGTCTTTGAGAGTCTCTTACGTTTTATCTCCCTCCCTCTGTGTCTTTTTTTCCTTTCCCCTCTTCCCCTCCCCCTGGTTTTTGCTTAGTCTCACAAAGTCAAATAAACTTTTTAAATGTATAAAAACACAGGTCTCCTTCAAGTGTTTGAAACTTTAGATGGCATGATGTCAAATTAAAGTCCTAAATTGACATTTTTTTCAGGTTAAAAATGTTCCAAAAGAAGTCCCCAGTGTATCAGATTTAAGAATTGGGCATTTAGCAGTGGGAGCCGAGAGGACTAGGGCTATGGAAGACACAAAAGGAAGAAAAAGTTGGCATACTGGGGATATTTCGAAAAGCCAACATATTTTTGACAAATTCGGGTTCAGAAAACGTCCCAAATGTGTACTGAGAAACCTCATATCCTTTAGAATGAGAAGCAAACTTAACTCATCCACATCGTAAGAGTATCATAGTTGAAACTTAACATTGCCTTTTAACACCTTGCTATAAGCAAACAAAGAAAAATAAACAAACAAAAAACATATAAAGTAATTCCCTTAACTGGCTCAAACTTCTGAAACTGGCTCAAAAGTTTGAAAGCTCTGCAATATGTTTAAAAGGGAAATTTTTTTCGACGACTAAATACATTGGGGGAAATGTTGGTTATTATACCCAACTTTGAGAGTGACTAACTCTGTTGGAGAAGCAATGAAAATGTTCTGAATATTCTGCAAAAATGTGCCAAGCATTTAGTTAGAGAGGATGTCCCAAGACCTCTGCAAGTGTCCAGGATTTAGAAGTACATTTTTAACAATAAAAGTGAACTCGCCTAATGCCGTGACTTCTGAATAATTTCAGTGACCATCATTAGACCCTTTTTGCACCTAATTTAAGGTTTAAGTAGAATCACACAGAGAGACAGTCTGGCTTGTCTGTTATATCCAATCCTTCACAGAGTTCTGTCTGTTCTGGGACCCAAACACTCCTTGAGTCTGTGTCTGCTCTCCACCACCATCACCTCCATACTCATCCCGATTCCCACTGTGTCTCGCTCAGGTCACTTAGTAAGCAAGATCACGTGGCTAAGAGCATGGACTCCGGTTCCAACCTAGACCTCCACTTAACTAGTTGTGTGATACCGAGCAACTCCTATTTTAATGAACTATAAAAGGTTTCTCTTATCCATCCCTGGCTGTTACATCTGTCTGTATCTGCACTTCATGCAAGGGTCTACAGTTGAGGCAATTTCACATATTGGTTGCAAGCTCTCTAGCTGCATCAACCGTACCCCTCTCCTGAGGCCACCCCTTTATCAGACAGTAATCTTTCCAAATGCAAATATAAAATGTCACCTCCCCTTCTTAATCACCTCAATAGTTTTCCATTGATTTAATCACCTCAATAGTTCTCCATTGCTTTAAGGGTTAAGGCAAAATTTTACATTTATGAGGCTCCTATCCCCTGCTCCATTTTCATCTACCGTCACTTCACCCACTTCCTGGGCTGCAGTCATGCTGAGTCTTCTGTTGGCTCTTCACACCCTGTCTCCCTGAGAATGGAGTTCACATCTGGATTTGCTCATCATTTTATTTCAGTACCCTGTGGAGTACCTGGAACTGATAGTAATAGTTAACATTTACTGAGCCTTACTATGCTTGTGATACTGTCCTAAAGTGCTTTACTTATATTACCTCACCACAACGTATGGCATCAATTCTATTACTATCCACATTTCGCAGATGGGGCCCTGATGCTGACAAAGCCAAGAAACTTACTCCAGGATGCAGGATTAGTAACAGGAGGGATCTGAACCTGGGAAACAGGATTCTGGAGTACATGCTCTCGGCCACACGAAAATATCCCCTTACTGCCTATTGAAGGATTAATAACTGTTTCCAGAATGCTGAATGGCTGAATTATCAAATGTAAAAGATACAAATTAGTGTATCAGCAAACTAAGAATGATCTCACATTAGTGGTCTTTGAAATTGCTTGAAAATAGTCAAAGTCAAAAGGTTAAAGCGAAGGGAGTGTCTGGGTGGCTCAGTCTATGAAGCGTCTGACTCTTGATTTTGGCTCAGGTTGTGGTCTCGTGAACCGCGAGATGGAGCCCCACTTTGGGCTCTCTGCTGACAGGAGCCTGCTTAGGATGCTCTCTCTCCCTCTCTCTTCCCCTCCCCTATTCACGCTCTCTCTCCCTCTCTCAAAAATAAAGAAACATTAAAAAAAAGGTTAAAGACATGAAAATAAGACTCTTATCGTAGAGGCTCCAAGGCATCTTTCTGATAGGAGATTCAACTGGTTGTGTAACCTCTAGGTTTTTCTGTCTCTTTCACTGAATCTGCTTGCGTCCTAGAAGAAAGTATCACACCTCATTCACTTCTGTGAATCATGAATGATAGCTGACTTGGGGCCTGTCCCAATGGTAAGTGCTGAGGTAGATGGATTATCAAGCTCCATTACTGGTTGGAGAAGATTTTAAGAATCTGAACATTAAAAAGGAAACTGAAGAAACCGGCAAGGTCTTGAGAACCGGCTGACGAATCCCCTAACTGGAAAAAAATCAAATGGATACAGGGACATGAACAGCTTCAGGTTCATTCATCATGGAAAAGGGGAGGCTGTGGAGAGGCACCTCTAATACGGAGGGCTTCTTCTAAGGAGGAAGGACAGCCTCTGATCTCCACTTCCCCAGAGAGGTAAGAGGAAATGGCTTAATAAATGCAGTGATAATCAAATTTTTAAAACCTGCAGTGTCAGACCTCATATATTGATAATCTATAAAATATTTCGCTGACCCATCCCTATTTTTCATGCCTATCCACACTTGAAGTGCATGCAAACATGTGTACGGTTGAGACAGTTTCATGTACCCGGTTAGGGGCATGGACTTGTGTGTTGGTCAGACGTCATCTACATTCTCACCTTTGCCACTCCAAGCGCAGTTTACTCCAATCCTCTGAGCTTCTTGTCCAGTGGACACTGAGCCCCGTGTCTTGCATATAGTCAGGGTTTGAGTCATGGGAGCTGCTATCGTTCTCATCATCATCTGTGGTATCATTTCATTATTTTTTCTGCAGGAGTTCATTTCTTTGAGGGGAGAGGTTATTAACATCAAGCCTCACAAAGGAGTCATTCCGTAAAGAGAGCCAGAAAAAACTACCCTATAAAAACACTCTTTCTAAAAGAGCCATCCCGCATTGATATATGTACTGCCAGACAGAAGCTAAGAACAGGGAGTCTCCAGTTCATATCCAAACACAACCTTACTAGCTGTGTGGACAAACAAATTACTTAACCTTTCTGTGCTTTAGTTTATTCATCTCTTAAGCAGGGTAATAATGACACTATCCTCTTCATTTGTGATGATTCAGTGAGATGATATGTAAGGTGCCTAGTACATAAAACGTGGTGAGTAAATGCAGTTATGTTTTTAGGTATCAGAAGAGATTATTCAACCTCTTTTTTTTTTTTTTTGCAAAATCTTAGAACTATACATTATGCACATGTTCGGAGTGCTTTGGGGATAGCTCCAATTTTTGCACTGAAAGTTAATCTAGGGGCGCCTGGGTGGCTCAGTCGGTTGAGTGTCCGACTTCGGCTCAGGTCATGATCTCGTGGTCCGCGAGTTCAAGGCTGGCGTCGGGCTCTGTGCTGACAGCTCAGAGCCTGGAGCCTGCTTCAGATTCTGTGTCTCCCTCTCTCTGCCCCTCCCCTGCTCATGCTCTATCTCTCTCTGTCTCAAAAATAAATAAATATTAAAAAAAATTTTTTTTAAATCTTAAAAAAAAAAGTTAATCTAGGCATCTGTAGCAATGATCTCTTTTAGAGGTTCTTAAAACAGAATCCTGGCTGTATTATACAGGGACATGCTAATATTTATGTAAAGGAAGATTAAAAATATATTTGATTTTATGCTCATATACCAAAAGAAAAAAAAGTAATTCCTAAAATGTATTTGCCTTCAAAGTCCAAAAGAGACATATGCAGGCCTGAAGGACAATATGGGTAAAAGAATGTACATCTTTTCCCATTCATGGAAAACACACATTTGTAAAAAGGTAATTAAAACCCGTCTATCAATATGGGGCAACTAAATAAACTTCTTCAAGAAATATATTCCTCATGGATTTATGCTGCCTTTTTGCTCCAATATAATTTTATAACCTTTAGTTTACAGAAATTGACTAAAAAGATATTTAGTACATTGCTTTGCAATGCAACATTTAATTTTATAGCATGGATAATGCATTTCTTTTTACAAACATATCAGTTTCCTGATAGCATCAATAAGCTACTGCAGAGTCATTAAACACTGTGTAAGAAATGAATAAGGCTAGAGATCTTGTTACTGAAACACTCAGATTGATTTTCAGCTCATAAAGTCGGTACATGGGTTACTTGCCCAGTGTCTGCAGCCCATGCACTGAAATTGAAAGGAAAGCTTTGTCGACTTGAATGACGGACTGTATCCAAGTTAAACCTTTCAAGGGAGTCTCAGTACCTATTAGACACAGATGAGATTGCCTAACACGCACTCAGTGCTCAGCAGAATCTCACCGTGTTACTTCATCAGCCTCTGTCCTCCTGCACACCAACATGCAAAAACCACTTCCTGCCTCCGAACCTGCACTGAGGCTATATCACCGTTCTCTGCTTAGCCACCACCCTTCCCAATCACCATCGTGTTAAATTCCTATAAAATAACAGTGATCCTATCAGAAGATCAAAAGGGACAGCAGTTCAATCTATGACTAATTTCCCTAGGATAGCCTTTGTTGACCCAGCAACTAGGTTCAGTTTGCAATCACACACTCTCCTGATACCCTGCATTACTTCAAGGCGTGTATCACACCCGTCATTAATTATTTGAATTAATCTATGGTCTTCCTACTAGATTATAAAGATGGGGAGGAAAGGAACCACATTTGCTTTTGCTTTGCTTTAGACCCACTGCCTGATACAGAGTAGCCACTCGATGAATATCTGCTATGTTTATATTATTCTTGACAGAAGCCTAAATGTCAAGGCATTATTGTAATTACCAGTCTGTAGGAAAACACTAATTCACAATGGGAGTGAACCCAAGTATTGTTTATTATGGTGAGTGTAAAAGATATTTACCCATATTTAAGGGCCACGTAGATCTGGTTTCAAATATCAGCCCTGTAACTTGTTTCTTTTACATACCTTGAACAAGTAAATAGTTCCTCTGAACCTTATTTTCTCATCTATTAAGTTAGTTTTAACGTTTATTCATTTTTGAGAAAGAGAGAGAGAGAGAGAGAGAGAGAGAGAGAGAGAGAGAGAGAGAGAGAGGACCAGTGGGGGAGGGGCAGAGAGAGAGGGAGGCACAGAATCTGAAGCAGGCTCCAGGCTCTGAGCTGTCAGCAGAGCCCAATGCAGGGCTCAAATCCATGAAGCGTGAGAACATGACCTGAGCCAAAGTCAGACACTTAACTGACTGAGCTACCCAGGTGCCCTTAAGATTTTATTTATAAGTAATCCTTACATCCCACATGGGGCTTGAACTCATGACCTATAGATCAAGATTCTCATGCTCTACCGACTGAACAAGCCAGGTGTCCCTATTAAATTAGATTTAATATGAGTTTTCTCACACAGTTCTTGTGAAGTTTTTTTTTAATACATATAAGGCACTTATTACAGCCCCCTACATACTACAAAGATTAAGTAGAACTGCCTTTATATTATGAAATTATAGCTCCTATCTCTATCCTGTCTAAAATGAACTATGTCATTAAGATCCAACCACTATTTTAGAATAGTGATTGGAATAAAGAGAAAGTTGATCTCTCTCATGAAAGACTAAAAATTAACTTACATTTTCTAAAAACTCCTATCTACTCACCCAACTGGGAAGGGTTAAAGACAAACTCTTCTTGATGAAATATTTTGTTTTCAAATCAGTTCCTTTCCGGGAGGTAGAATTTGAGTAATAAAGAACAGGAAGTTCAGACATTTTCAAAGTCATTGTAAGGAATGATACAAAGTGTCACTCATGTTCAGGAAATATGTATTTAGAGTGTTCTTAGACCTTAAGGAACAGTATAGGCTGAGGAAGAGAGCTTTGGACTTTGACCTGGAATCAAAGACAGGCCACACCCACTGCTTGTTATGTCACCTTCACAACATTACCGTACGTTTCCGAGTTTGGTTGATTCTTCGACAAAGTGAGGATAACACACTTGGCTCCACAGAAGTGAGGTAAAGCTAAAATAAAAATATATGCTAAGTGTTTAACATACTGCGTAGTACACAGTCTAATGTTCTGAAAAATGGTAGCTACCTGGATCTACTTGAAGGTAAACTCTACCTAGAATTTTGCTTTCTTCAAGGCATTTTAAAGCCTGCTTGCTCCCCAACTCTTTTCCTTTTGATGAAACTCCCACGGTGCGATATCAACCCCATGGGATGATCAAAAGGAACGTGTCTGACACACAGTACATAAGCAGTTCAAGAGGGAAATTAAACCATTTACTGTGTGTATAATTAGAAATAATGTCGGCAGCCTATGATACTATCACAAGATAATGTCATGAGAAAATTGTTTCCCACTGCTAGATAAACTTCAAAGTAAGGCTGAAGGACTGATAGTGAGTTGGGGAAGAGGGAGAGAAAATGAAAATAGAATTTCAGAGGGATGAAAGAAAAATGAGATCTTGGTGTTCCCTTCAAAAATAGCTTTCTTGGGATGACTGGGTGGCTCAGTCAGTTGGATGGCTGACTTCAGCTCAGGTCATGATCTCGTGGCCTGGGGGTTAGAGCCCCAGGTTAGGCTTTGTGCTGAGAGCTCAGCCTGAAGCCTGCTTCGAATTCTGTGTCTCCCTCTCTCTCTGCCTCCCCCCTACCTCTCAAATATTAAAAAAAAAAAATTAAAAACAGAAAACAAAAATAGCTTTCTTCCTAGATGACCTGGTAATCTTAGAAATGGAACCATGGCTCTATGATAAGAGAATAAAATGTGTTGATTATTGCTTATAGAGATAGCTTACGTTGCTCTCTGCACAGTTCCATACCTATACACGTTTCAGACATATTTCTTCAAAAGCTAACAAAGAAATGCAGTGTTCTGCAGGCTACAATTCTCCTAGTGACCTACTATCAGCCTTCTCAAGGGAGAGTTTAGGGAGGCTTAATTTGCCCTCATTTTCAGCAGCTTGCTTTCTTGATGCGTTAGCTCAGAAAGAGCTTTTCAAATGTGGTTGGCTTCCATTAGTGCAAGTGCTGTATTCATCAACACTGTTATCTTTAATAACTGCCTACATCACGATACACTCTACCTTCCTTTACATGTGTTATCTCCTTAAGCTTTACAACCAGCTCATGAGATGTTTACTGTTTTATCCCTATTTTTATGGAAGAAGATACTAAGACTTGAGCAGTCTCTCAGTAGTAAACAGAAAAAGCCAAGGGCTCCAACTTAGAGCTGTTGGGTTCTGTATAACATGCTATTTCCTACATACGCTAAATAACGCTAAGTGTTTGGTTTCACATGAACTTTGTGTTTAGCTTGGCTTCCATCCATGACAAATAGCCCTGAATCCTTCTGACATAAAATAAGAATAGAAAAACATACTTTCTTAATAATTAAAAAATAATGATTACTCTGAATACAAGGTCTATGTGTTTCTATCGCTTGCCAAATAAAACGTGGTCTTGAGTGCAACTTGATCATTTGCATCAGCCACGCTGTTGAGCCACGGTTTAATCTGCTTGGATTAAGGTTCTGATGGGCCTCTCTTCTGAAAGAATATAAAAGGCCTTTGCCTTTTCATTTGGAATTAAAGCTAGGGAGATATGTCCCAAACACTTATCATGGTACAGGATTATAGAACCAGTATTTCTGAACTGGGCTAGGTTTTGAGGGACGTTTTTGGGCTTAGACATGTTGTTACTGTTGTTGGATGTTCAGAACAGAAAGCCTATAAAGAAACCATGCTTAGTTGAGTTCAAACAACTATATCTTTCTTCTGAACCACTGCTCTTTGGTGCGGTGTTACCTGAATTTAGTTTTGTCTTATGGAAACATACACAGGTATGTATACATATATGAATGTGTTTGGGGCTAGTTGTACATCCTGGGTTAAATGACTGAAATATTTTCATCCATAGCAGAGAGGTAGAATCCTATACCAAGGGTCAACAAGCCCTATTCCAGCAGAGCAAGAATGCAGTCAGGGTATCTATTTTTAGAGCAAATATTTAAAAAAAAAAACACAAGTTATATAATTGAATAGGAAGTCATAGGAAAAGGTACACTATTAACTCAACACCTAATTTTTCACAGAACAAATCTGTAGTTAAAGAATCTAATTCCCATTTATGATATGGGACAAGATTCAAAGAACTCAGACAGCTTTTATGCTTGCTGACCTTGGCTTCTAGTACCCCTAAATGTTAAAAGATCTCAGGGGTCATGATGGTAAAGTTAGAAGATAACATTGCTAATAACAAATTCCATACTCAGGTAGAAATAAAACTCCCCCCCCCTTTCACCTCAAGCTTAGTAACCTTGCACTCATTATTTCAGATAGTTTCCTGTATTCTCCTTATTCCTAGATCTGGCTCGAATCCAACTGCAGAGGACAACCTATGAAAAATGAGGGAACAAGCTTTCTCATTTATTAAATTAAGTCGATGAGAGTTTTCATCTGGCGAAGGGTCACCGAAAGGAGAGAATCCAGGCTGTTAATTTCACGGGGAAGATTGCTCTCAGAACATCTCACCAGAAAGAAGATAAAAATACTGACATACTGCAATTAGTGCAGAGGCTCCTAATGTACGTGGGGAAACAGCATGTTTCCTGAACTTTCCATCATCATTATACTTCGGAAAGAATCAAAAAGGAGGTGCCTGTGAACTCACGAGCAAGTCATGCACCGGTTTCTGCTTTGGTTTTCAGCTCTCCTTCCTAATATGATTTATTGGGTGCACCTTTTTTTCCCAGCAGATTGTTCGCTAAATTGATCCACTGGTACAGATGAAATGACCCATCATACCAGAAGATTGACCAACTGTTCCAATGAAATGATTAATTGTTCCAGGATAGTGACAATTTAGCTTGACTGAAAGACTTGGCTTCTGCATATGCAGAACTCTGAGTGTGATATCCAAATGAAGAACACTAGGCTCCAAGAGATAGAAGGTCCAAGGGCACAAGCAGACCTTTCAGAGAAGAGGGAACAACTGGCTAATCTCCACAATCTCAATCTCCTTAGCAATTAAAAACAATAACAAACACACAAACAAAACCATTAAGTACCAATTTTCACTAGCCAAGTTAGCCTACAAACGGAGACAAATTCATATCCTCTGACCCAGTAATTCCACTCTCAGTATGATCTCTTCAGAGAACAATCCTCAGAATGGAGAACGAAAACGTGCACAAAGGTGTTTATTGCACTAGTTGGGATTATGAAAATTTAAAAGCTGAAATGTCCCAAAGTGTGGAAGGCTAACACAACTATTGTAAAAGCTCAAAATAGAATAATATGCAGCTATTTTCTTAAAATGCGTATGAAATATTAAATAGATGTAATATACATGAAATCGACATTCTCTAGACTAGGTAGTGTCAACAGTGTGGTAGCTTCTGTTTAACCACATGGCTTCATCACATAAGCCTTTTGCCCTGCTATTTATCGTGTTCTTTCCGTATCTTTCAGAAGCGTCCTTTTGATAAACATGTTGCTGCATTTTACTTGCTAGAATGGCAATTATGATTAATTTGGATGCATTTATGCTTGTCACCATCAGGCATCAAATGCTTCTCTAAGTATCCCTAGAATCTATGTGCTTCTCAAGTCTTTTACAGTGCAACAATCCTTTAAATAGCAGATTTTTACAGCTAAATTAAATTTAAAATTCAATTACCATAAATAAGGAATAACACATCTGCATCTGCACATTTTTCTCACTGAGCTCAGAGTATAATAACATCATTCCTTATTTTCTTGACTGCTCTTGTCATTTCCCTGGAAAGAATGACCATACATTTGAGCAGAAAGTTAAATGTTACTTTCACATACAATTAAGCCTCTAGGATTGTCTCTCAAAATCCACCACCACGCCCCCTGGAATTTTGGTGTCCTCACAAGTCTTGGTGATCAAACTGGCTATAACCAAACAAATAAGATCTGAACTGTGGTGTGTGACATAGAAGACCCTCTCCATCGTGCAACCGGCCCAGAGTCCCGTCTTCCTCTCTTCCGGCTTCCTCACATAAATGAAACTACTTAAAAGACCAAGACATCCAATGTCTTGTTGCCCTTTCTTACACCATCTTCTTCATCGTGCGGTGCCTCTTCCTATCTCCCACAACAAATTCCTTAAGGAAAAAAGTCCACCAATTATTTATTGGGGCTTTCTATGTGCCAGGAAGTTCTGGAGTCCCTTGGGATCTATCTTTACGCCAAACAAAGATCCCTGCTCTCACTGGCATTTGAGTCCCAGAACAGGGGAGACAGCCAATAAAGAATGACTAAATAGATGATATAGAATATTAAAAGGTGATAAATGTTAATTATAAAAAGAAAGAAAAAGCAGAAGAGGGTATAGGAGATCAGGAGTATGAAAGATACACTGTAAGCTGTCAAGAAAACGTAGGCTCTAAATTAGCATAGAAATATGGACTGCAAATGTCTGTGTTTGTAGAAACACAGACTTTTTTTTTTTTTTTTAAGGCAAGAGAAGTTGGTTGGTCCAAGATCACATAGGTAGTTAGTTCCGTTCTAAGGACTAGATGTCAACGCTCCTGAAGGTTATCCCAATGTTCTTCCCACTGCTACTTCTGGATTACACAGAGGAAAATGGACATAGGCATTGGAATCAAAATGACCAGGGTTCTTTAAGCCCTGGCTATGGCCTTTGAGCAAGCTACTTAACTCTTTTGCCTAAAGCTTTCCTATCTAGATGAAGATAATTACAGTACCAACAATCACAAGCGTGTACATAGGTAAAAGGAAAGGATGCACAGAAGGCATTTAGGCAGTGTCTAAAATATCACAAGCACATGTTCAATGGTGTTATAGCTTTGTTTTTAAATCTCATTAGAATGCCAAACACCTATAACAATGAACAGTAGGTCCTAGCTTCAACATTAACATTAAATGAGCATCTATTATACTCAAAACTTTTTGTTGCTCAGACATCTGTCATACACAATGAGTAGACTGGGACTTTTCATGCCAGTGGCTATTTGGTGTTGTTTTTTCTAGAAAGCTGATTCCAAGAAGGTTTCAATGGTGAAAAGGAAAGTCAATACTGCTTAGTGACCTAAACCAGTCAGAGATCAAACGAAGCTGGAGGTCATGGTGGCAGATGCAATTCTCCTTCTTCAAACACTGAATTGACATGAACATCAGTTCACCTTTGAGAAAAACTGATGTTCCATGATGCCCTCTAATTTTCTGGAAGAATAAATGCTTCAGTTTCTCCCATAATATAGAAAATCATAGCAGCTCAGAGAAAAGGATACATTTTATAGGACGAACATCTTTCTGAAATTTACCCAGGTCTCCAAGAAGAGCAATTTTCTCTCCCCGAAGAGATGGTACTATCATCTGGCATTTCTTCTAGACCTAAAGCACCTTGAGGGAAGGACCCATGTCTTATCTAGTTCTTCCTTTTCCACGTTCCCAGCAAAGTAACCCAATAAATGGGACCCACAGCACTCACAGCATCGACCCAATAAATGTCTAGTCAACACATGAATCAATACATATCTGATGTCCTTCCTACTTTATCCGTTAGTTGCTGAGAAGAATGGTCACCAAAAAAGAAACAGCTATCATACATTTCTGTATAAAGGCAGAAGCTAGGATAACAATGTCATAGATACTGGCAGATCCTAACCCACCCTCCAGGCAGAGTCTCTTTTCACTGCAGTTCTGGGCTTGGCTCTAGGACTTGCTCTAAGGTAATGATATCAAGTATAATAATAAGCACTTACTTGCAAGTTGGGGCTTGTCTCTCTGGAATGCTCCCTCTTATAATCCATCTGCCATGTGGTAAGAAAGCCTGTCCAGCCTAATGATAGTTGAGATGTCACACAAAGAAGAACAGAGACACCGCAGCCAAATAGCCCCCATTGCCGGCCATGGGAATGGGGTTATCTTGGGTGTTCCAGACTCCGGTGAGCTCCGATCTGACTGTAACCTCATGCATGATCCCAGCCAACACCATGTGGAACAGAACCACTCATTGAGCCCAGGCAACCCTCAAATCATGAAAAACAATAAATCCCTGTTTTAGGCCAGAACACACCGGGTTGGTTCAATGTTTAATAATAGATAACTGAGGGGCGCCTGGGTGGCTCAGTCAGTTAAGCGTCCGACTTCAGCTCAGGCCATGATCTCACAGTCTGTGAGTTCGAGCCCCGCGTCGGGCTCTGTGCTGATGACTCAGTGCCTGGAGCCTGCTTCAGATTCTGTATCTCTCTCTCTCTCTCTCTCTGCTCGTCCCCTGCTCATACTCTGTCTCTATGTCTCTCAAAAATAAATAAACGTTAAAAAAATAATAAATAACTGAAACGTAAGTCAACAGATCACATGCTTAAGAGCTGGACAAATATGGGTTCTAGGGCCCCTCTTCCACCTACCAGTTTTGAGACCTTTTGCCTATTGCAGAACCCATCAGTATTTTAGTTTCATCTCTGTTGTAGAAAGACACCTTTCTCACATAACTTTGAGAATAAAATAATGTCAGAGCTAACAAGTACCCCCAAAATAGTTAGCTGCCATTGCAAGAATAAGCTAAATTAAATAACATAGACTTAATTTCTTTGTGGTGCTCTTGATGCAAATCTCACTTGGTAGTCTGACCCGAGCTGTATAGCGTATCATTCACCTTCTCCTTAGCCTCTACCAGATTCACACATCAGGTGTTAGAGGAGGAAATGGAAAAGCCTGTATTTCAGACTAGCCTCCTGCCTGCCCTCCTGGCCTCCACTCTTGTTCCCAACCCACAGTCTCTCATCCACTCAGCAGCCACAGTCACCTCTCCAAAGTCCTAAACCACTTGCCATCCCTCCCTGGCTTTAAATCTACCTATGGTCTCTGACTGAAACCTGAATAAATCCCAAAGCCCTTCATCTAGCCTAGAGTCCTATATGGACTTGTCACTGTGTTTCTTTCTCATGGCGTGGCCTTCCCTTTCCCCGCTGCAATGTCATCTTCAGCTATGTTAGCGATCTTCCTTCTTCAAACACCCTAAGCTCATCCTGACTTGGGGCTCTGCCTTCACCATTCCATCGACTTGGACCAGATGTCCACATGTCTTCCTGGCACTATTTGGAGGCCAACGCAGATGCCAACTCAGAGAAACTTTTCCTATCAGCTAAAGCAACACCTTCAGCTCTTCCCCTACCAGCTGCTGTCGGTTCCAATATTTGTTTGTTTTGGTGTCCTTTCTTCTTAGCCCTTAAAACTTGACATAATATTTATTATTTGTGTGTTTGTGTGCTCATTGTCAGTTTTCCTTCACGGAAAACAAAAGTCACCTGAAAGCTGGGCTTCTGTCTTGTTCACTATCGGAGTCCCCCTCTGCCTACAGCTAAGGTTCACAAATTACAGCCCATAGGCTTGTTTTTCTATGGCATGCAAGCCGAGAATGAATGTTACATTTTTTTACGGTAGGAAAAAGTCAAAAGAAAAACAATATTATATGACATGTGACAATAATGTCAAATTTAAATTGCGGTCAGTGTCCATAAATAACATCTTCTCAGAACACGGCCACATTTATTGTCTATGGCTCCCATTGCTTTATTTTTTTTTTTTTAACTTTTTGTTGTCAAATTGGTTTCCATACAATACCCAGTGCCCATCTCAACCCATGCCCTGCTCAGTGCCCGTCACCCACTCTCCCCCCGCCCATACCCCCTCAACCCTCCGTTTGTTCTTAGTATTTAAAAGTCTCTTATGTTTTGTCTCCCTTCCTCTCTGTGTCTTTTTTCTCTCCCCTCTCCTCCTCCCCCCTAGTTTTCTGTTAAGTCTCGCAAAGTCCACCTATGCGTGGAAACATAGGGTATCTGTCTTTCTCTGACTGACTTATTTCACTCAGCATAATACCCTCCAGTTCCATCCATGTTGCCACACATGGCCAGATTTCATTCTTTCTCATTGCTATGTAGTATTCCATTGTGTGTGTATGTATATATATAAATATACCACATCCTCTTATGTTGGTGGGACTGCAAACTGGTGCAGCCGCTCTGGAGAACTGCGTGGAGGTTCCTCAAAAAAATGAAAATAGAACTATCCTATGACCCAGCAATAGCACTGCTAGGAATCTACCCAAGAGATACAGGAGTGCTGATGCATAGGGGCACGGGTACCCCGATGTTTACAGCAGCACTTTCGACAATAGCCAAATCATGGAAAGAGACTAAGGGTCCATCCCATTGCTTTTAAATGGCAACACTGAACAGCCACCACAGAGCCCGCATGGCCCACAAAGCTTCAAGTATTTTCTTCTTGACCCTTTACCCACACGGACACAGACACAGAGCTGACCGTGGTCTACAGTATTATATACCAATCTCCATGGGTCCAAGGAATTTTTTTAACAGGAAAAAAAATATCCAACAGGGCAATCTCCCAGGACCCAGGTAACATCTGACCAGGAATTCCTGTCCCCGTGAAGAGTCAGTGAAGCATAAGTTTCTGATGAGGTTCTTGGAAGTCTTCCAGATTCTTTCCTCTTCTCCAAATGCACGGCATTGCTGTGAGGAGCAGAATGCAGACTTTGCATTCTGCTCAAAGGCTCTAACTGATCCACACACAGCGAAAAGCTAAATTAACAGGAATGGAGATGTTCGGAAAAATTAAACACAGATTTCTTAATAAAGCTGAAAATAGCTTAATAAAGCTGAAAATAGGTTCCTGGCATCCCAAGGCGTGTTTATTTCTGTTTAAATAGATGACTTCCCATGGACTGTTATCAGCTCAGTGGGGATCCTAGGAGGGAAGTACTTCCCTCCTCATGTGCATTTTAAGCTCTTTTCAGATGAAATTCAGCCAGAGACTATAAAAAGCATCTGTCAATCCGGATGAAAACAATAACCATGGTCAAGTAATGCTAATACTCTTAGCTGCCCAGTTCTGGAGTGCTCTAAATAGATACCGAAGAGTCTCATAGGAGAAGATGGAGAGGTTGACAATCCTTCTGGCTGAAAGGTGGCTTCTTGCGAGATGATGAAAATATCAGGTGGACAAGTGACAGGGTCATTCTCATCAGGAATACTGTCGTCGCCGGCTTGAGTCAGCAGGGGGGTGACTGTTTCAGCCATGGGCAAGAGTGATTGGCACCTGCCCTGATGCCACCACAGCCAAGTGGTAACTGGAACTATGACAGACCCCAGGTCAAGAGGGTGGGCTGTGGGCAGCTTCTCAGGGCACTCGGGAGCGGGATGTGCCACAGGCAGAACAGGGATGACAGAAAACGGCCATAGATGGGATTTCAAAGGAACACTGAGGCCCTTTCCAGAGGGAGTATGAGATCAAGATTTTATCAGAGCAGGGGGTACACTCTGGAACTCAGCACCAAGGAAGAGGACTGATTTCCAGGGATCTCCTTCACTATCAAGGAGGCAGCTGAGCCGAGACAGAGGAAACACGAAGTGTGCTGGAAAAAAACCAAAATGATGAAACAAGCTCACAGAATGACAGAAACACGAACGAGAAGAGAAAGGCTCTGAAGAGCCAGCAACTGTGCTGCAAAGGAGCTGAAGAAAAATAATAAATCTGCCTAATCACAAGAATTACAGCCTACTACGATGAGGGGCCTAATCGGGTTAATCAATCAACGTAAAGGGCTGATCCTTCCAAAAAAATCGCTTCATGGAACAATCAGATGTGCACCTTAAACGTTGAAAATCCCACCTTATAGATAATCAGTACAAGTTTTTGTAGGTAAAATGAATTCAACAGTAACTATATACTATCACCTATATACTGTAAGAAATGATGGGGGAAGGTAAAAGCATTAAATATCAGGTAATATGTAGGTGATGACTTATGATGGCAGTTCTGGAAGCTGTCTCTGTGCTTACCCATATGCCCTCCTCCCCCCCCCCACCCCCCCTCTCTCACCGAGAGGCACAACTTACTCTGGGAAGCTTTCTGTTGTCCCCTCTTGTGTGTTCCCACAGCACTCTGCTTACGCTGCTATTGCAACACTCATCACATTCCATTATAATTGCCTGATGATTATTGATTCTCAGTCCTCAAGACAAAGGACATGGATTCCCAAAGCTGCGTCCTCAGAGGCTTGCACAGCGCACAGCTCAAAGCCAGAACCCAGTGGAAGACAAACAACATCACGGAACCAGTGAATAAGAGAAAGAACAAATGAAGTTCCCAAGTAAATGAATGAAGCAAGTATCCTGCTGCTAGCGAGACTAAAACTGGGATCGAAATAACCTAATTCCACTATAGCATGAATATCTTGAATAGGATCAATCTCAGAGACTTTCCTCACCCTGGAGAAAACAAGTGCTTTATAGATCAGGCTTTTCGACGTCTTTTTTTCTGATGCTTGGTACAAAGTTGATTTTTGGCATCTTATCTTTTCATGGAAATGACATCTTTTGTCAAGTTGAAAGATCAAAACTATAATGAAATATTTTAGATGTGCTCTAGCCACTGCCTTAGTTAAATATAATTTCATTTGAAATTTCTTTGCATTTTGGGGTATCTGGGTGGCTCAGTCAGTTAAGCATGTAACTCTGTATTTTGGCTCAGGTCATGATTTCATGGGTTTCTGAGTTCAAGCCCTGCACTGGGCTCTGCACTGGCAGCTCAGAGGCTGCTTGGGGTTCTCTCTCTGTCCCTCCCCTGCTCGTGCTCTCTCAAAATAAAAAAAAAAAAAAAACTTAAAAAAAAAGAATAGAATCTTTTTAAAAAATTCCTTTGTATCCAGAAACCTACTTCTTCTTTTCTTATTATAGATTTCCAAACAGTAACTTCAAAATCTCTTCTCTTTCCTTTTTCCAAAGAATGTTCCATTTAACAGATCAGGTAAATACCTGAATAGGAAGCAATCCCAAATACAAGAAGAATGATTCCCTTTTTATCAATAATAAGATATAAAAAAAAGGAAAAAAAAAAAAGAAAATTATTCTGGGCAAAGTTGAATAACTTGGGGAAGCATATGAAATAGACATCTATGTATAATGTTTGATTGATGGATTTAGTTACCATGCATAGTTATATTAAACACATTACTTAATAGGCTACATTAAATAGATCACTTTAGAACTATTATCCTTCCCTTTACCATGACATCAAATAATTTCGTTTAATCCCTTCCCATGCATCTTGACTTCAAGGCTTCCCTGATACAGTCATTTTTCAGGTTCTCTAAAATTTTCCAAACCTATCATCATCCCAACTGTCTAAGCTGTTGGAGATAAAGCACTTTTTGAATCTGTGTTTCACGCTTTCGTTGGAAATTTCCAGTGAAGTCACAAGAATCGAATTGTATAATGTTAAGACTTCTTTTTTTCTCATTTGTCTAACAGGAAAATATTTGTGACCTTTACATGGTGACCAAAAATTGAACTGTGTTATTAAGTGATTTTTAAAAGGCCTATATGTAATAACATTAAATCCTTGAATTGTGAGAACACGCTTCCAGGAATAATGACTAATTCTTTGTTGAGGGATTTTTTTTTCTTTGCCTCTGTTTAACCTTTATTCTCCAAAAAAATTCTATTAAACTCCTAAGCCAGCATAGTTTCTATCATTTCCCCCCCTCCTCCAAATAGCTTTTTATTGTTCAAAACAAAAGGATGGAGAGAATACCTGGTCTTAAGAGAACACTTATAAGGACTTGAATTTAAGGTAATTCTTTTTTGCTGAGGGATACAAAAGAAGGAAGATGCCTTGTACTTCGACATATATGATATTCTCTCTTTTGTGGCAACATTCATTCAACTACATCTGTTTTGCATGAAGGAGATTTGGCACTGAGTGTAGCAAACCCTAGATTTGTAAGATGATTAGAGCCCAGGCTAGTCTTCCTCTGTAGATACTGCTTTTACACTGAGGCTATATTGGTTTTAAGCATTTGCAACATTGGTAACAAGACATTCTAATTTTTTTATTGTTTGTCTATTTTTGAGAGAGAGCCAGAAAGACCATGGGAGGGGCAGAGAGAAAGGGAGACACAGAACCCAAAGCATGTTCCAGGCTCTGAGTTGTTAGGATACAGCCCCATGCGGGACTCGAACCCATGAACCATTAGATCATGACCTGAGCTGAGGTGGGACGCCCAACTGACTGAGCTACCCAGGAGCCCCTAGACATTAGAATTTTTCTTAATTGCTTTTGTAAAGAGCAATTTTTTCCACTTAAAAATATATCACTTTCTTTCTTCCAATCACAAATCCAATGTACGTAGCTTCCCATATCAGTGTAAGCAAATTCACTTTGATGTAAAGAACACTTTACCACACTGGGTTCCCATGTTGTTCAAGTTGCCAGGGAAACTCCAAGGACCAAGTGCCTCCCGCCAAAAAATTTCTAGCTCTGTAATCAGCTTCCTGCAGATATTTTGCATATTCCCAACAGAGCCTATGGTAATACTATCTCTCTTTCTCTCTCTCTCTCTTTTTTTTTTTTTGTGGCAACCTTTGTAATGACCTAGAACAGAATAAATTCTTCAAAACTCTCCTTCTATTTGTAAAATAAAGCATTCTTTTTGTTTCCCCTTCATATAATTAACTGGTAGAAGGACACGAATTCATGGTGAAAAACTCAAGTTTTCCTGCTTCTCAGTTCTGAGGGGAATTGTTTCTGTTGACCTTTAAAGCAAGTTCATTGTTTTCAGAGCTGCCCCCTAACCAGAGTTGGCATACCAGACCTTGAGGAAAGCTGAAGTTAGAACATTAAAGCATCCCTCTATAAAAGCAAGCCTATGGAGATGGTCTTTCATGTTATGCTCAGTTGACTTTCCTTTAAGGCCAAAGGGAAGCTGCTGAATGAGAGGTTTTAAGTAGGAATGATACAGGTAACTAGGGAGGGATACAGTCTAGTATCTTTATATTGATCTTTATGGAGATCAGAATTTGAGATTAGACAACCTTTTTAATGGTCCTCAAGAAAGCATACTGATGACAGAAGTGTCATCTGATCACTCGACAGACTCATGACAAATAATTACTTGTATTCAGCCACTAAACTTTGAAGTGGTTTCTTATGCAGCTGTTGCCAAACAAAACCACCATATTTAATTTTTATAACAACCTTATGAAGCAAAGTAATTAATTTTACAGATTAGCAAACTGGAGATCAGAGAGGTTAAGCAATTTATCCAATGTCACAGAGCACCCATATGGAAGAGCTGAGATGAATGTTAGCTATGCAAACTGAATGATTTGTAAGGACATTAAAATAGAGCCATAACGGGGAGGAGTTAATTTAGAGAAAAATAAGACAATTTGTAGCAACAGGACTTTAAATGAAGCAGAGTGAATGATAAAGCCCAAGATAAAATTATCCATTAACGGAGCACAGAAAGCTTCTCTAGAAACAGAGGCAGCCTGCCAACCACCTATTTTACTGCCTTGAGGGCAATCAAGTTCTTTGGAGAACAGCAGACTTACAAAGAAAGGTTCATCAACTAGAGTCGGACAGGAGTATTTTGCAATATAGTAGTAGTTCTTCCAGTCCTCCAGTCTTATCTGTGAACTCAGGCAATTCTTTTCTTTCCACATTTTTATCTTCTTTCCATCTTGCTTCCGTCAATATTGAGAGTGAGCAGCAAGTAAGAGTTTATCCCTGTCCCAGGGTGTTATGTCCCAGGGATGAATGACTCCTTCATTTCCTGTAGCCAAAGAATGCCCTGTATAGTAAGGTTGGTGGGAAGGAAAGCATGTGAGGATAACCAGAGAGATGTATACTAGGTGGGATATACAGAGCACTCGGAGAGAACTGGGAGAGCTACTCCCCTCAAGCTCAGCAGGGAATGGAAAGAGAGTTAGTCAAGGAAGCTTCCCAAAGGTGGTAACGCTTACGTTTAGTCCTCTAAAATGAGAAGACGATCCACTCCTGAAGGGGAAGCAACCAAGGCCATGTGCGAAGGTGTGACCTAGAAAAGACATATGGCTCTTTAACAACGATCTCTGTTTGCACTCTCTGGAGTGCCACACTGTACTGTTACTAGGGGGAAGAGAAGGAAGCAAATCTCAGATCACGGGAGGTCTTTCATGCTATGCTCAGTTGACTTCCTTTTAAGGCCAAAGGGAAGCCGCTGCATGAGAGGTTTTAAGTACGAGTGACATGACCCTGTTTTCCTTTCAGAAAGATCTTACTGAGGGCATTGCAGAAAATAAATTTAAGGGGGCTAACCTATAGACAGGACACAAATTAGAAATAGGTAGTTTACCAATGATGAAAAAGGCTAATGAGAAAGGTAGAATCAGAGAGTAAGAAGAGAGGTAGCTAGATTCAAGAAGTTAAAAAAAGAAGGAGGGGGGCACCTGGGTGGCTCAGTCAGTTAAGCCTCTGACTCGATTTGGGCTCAGGTAGTGATCTCATGGTTAGTGAGATTAAGCCCCACCTTGGGCTCCACCTGGGTGACAGTGGAGAGCCTGCCTGGGATTCTCTCTCCCCCTCTCTCTCTCTCCTCCCCTCTCTTGCGCGCTCTCTCTCTCTCTTAAAAAAAGAAAGAAAAAGGAGAGAAATAAGGAGACTTTAATAAGCAAGTATGGCTCCCCTTGTTGAATGTCAGTTACAAAGCTATAATATAAATTAAGAAACTTCTCTAGTAAGTTCCAATGACAGTAATGAATTAATTTGTGGAGTCCTCCTCAGAATTATCTTTGAGAAAGGTATGAAGTGGATAATAATGAATAATTTCTCAACACAGCAAGCACTTACCACGTGACAGGCACAGTGCTATCGGCATCATGTCTATTTTCTCACTTAGGCTTGCCAATGATCCTATGACGTAGGTAGTTATTACCTCGCTTTACACATAAGAAATATGGGGGAATACATTTTGTCCGTTTCAGTCATTATGTCAGGGGCTACATAAGACAAGGAAATAGAATGCGTGGCATTTGCCCTAGAAATGCTCATAGCTATGTGGGAAAAATCTAACACTGATAAATGGAAAATTCCACTATGGTATAATAGGTGCCATCAAGGTAGTCTGGCCTAAAAACTATGGGAAGGCTCTGGAGACAACCATCTTTAACAGAAAGGGAAACTGTAGCTCAAATGTACTTATCAGCATAAACTCCCACTGTCAAAGAGAAGCCAATAGCCAGGTTACTATCTGCATCCGGGCCAGCTGTGCCATGAGCACATTCTCCAGGTCCCGAGAGAAAGAGGGGCAGAGTGGGTAGTATGAGTTAAGGTAGAATGGGGGGTGGTGTGGCAATGCAGGTGGGAGGACTTCATGCCAAAATCCACCTCTTGCTCTATCATCAAAACATGCCTCTGGCGGAGATCTCGATCTGCCCAGAGCAAGGCACCATGTGGGCCAGCGGCGGCCCAGGCCAATGACGTGTTAAGTCTGTTAAAAGAATTCGATGATCATAACGAACTTATCCTTGCTAGCCTTGTTCTTAAAGACAGACTTACAGATATGCAGACAGTCACTTCCTCCTCAAATGAAGTCCCTGCAAACTAGCATTTGTTTTTCTAAACCCTGGCCCTGACTTTATACATAACGAAGATAATATAAGGTAATATGTTACGGCAGAGACTTTTGGAGACCATTAAGGAATTTTTCAAGTCTAAGTCCACTGTCTTTAACGTATGGTTCATGAGCCACAGTGGGATCCAAAGGTTAAAGCTGAGACACAAAAGTTTCCAAAATATTTTAAGGATTCACTCTTTTTCTCAATTTCATTTTTGTCTGCAGGCCATTCTTGCAGATGAAGACGCTGAAAGTTCTCATAACCATTATTTTTATCTCCAACTTGAGTAATAACGATCTCTGAGCCCTGATAAAATGATCATTTTTGTTTGTGTATTTCCCAACTAGGGCCTTAAAAATACTGTAAATAAATATATCGGAATAAAATGACAGCAAACATTTAAATTAGCCCAGTGCTTTCCATTTTCTTACGTACATTCTTTCCTTAAAAAAGAGATGAAAAGAAAGTCAACTATCACAGACTATGAAGCAGTGAACACGGAGTTGAGTCCATGGTTACATTTGTACACTGAAGAATTATGGGCCATGTGTCTCTTCGCTGGGGAGTTGACCTCTAGACTCTTGTGCCCAACTGGAAGGAACTCAAGAATGCACTTTCCAGGAGAGCTGAAGTGCTCAGGGATGTCCATGTGTGAAAAATTATACCAACGAAAATTCCTTAGGAACATAAACATGACCACGGAAAAGACGAGAAATCTAGGAGGGAGTGGAAGCATTCTGTACTAGCTCGGCATTATGGTCCCTTATTTATTATTAAGGTTACAATGTATATTTTGTAGGCAAATTTTATTGCACTAATTAACTCATTAACAACCTCTAGAGAGAAGCCAGACTTCTCTGCAGGCTGGTTTGGTGAATTTTAATGACCCAGATAAATTAAAAAATTAGCCGGGCGCCTGGGTGGCTTAGTCGGTTGAGCGTCAGACTTCGGCTCAGGTCATGATCTCACCGTTTCCGAGTTTGAGCCCTGCGTCAGGCTCTGTGCTGACAGCTCAGAGCCTGGAGACTGTTTCAGATTCTGTGTCTCCCTCTCTGTCTGTGCCCCTGCCCCGATCATGCTCTCTCTCTCTCTCTCTCTCTCTCTCAAAAATAAACATTTAAAAAAATTTAAAAAAAATTTAAAAATGAGCGTTCTAGGTTCTGAGAAAGCCCTGGGACTCTACAAACAGCTCTGATTTACTCAGTGTATCATATCACAGAGAAATGTGAATTGTGAATTAGAGAAGAATTCCTCAATACATATACAACACAGTAAGTCTGGCTAATTTAAACAAGCAATGCTTACGGCATTTATGGCATTCTAATTAAATATTTAAAAAAATCATATTTGATTTGCTTCTCCTGTCTCTTCTGAGTTGGAGCAGGAGCTAGTTTATTTCAGAGGCCACACTAGCCAAGCGGGCTGGGGTTTCTAAGTGAGAAGAGTAAGGTGTGGAGTGAGAAGGAGTTGGATGTAGCTCAGCCTCCAAAGTATGGCCGTTTAGTTGACAGTATTGATGTGGCTTATGATGTTCTGAATGATATCCATTGTGGTACTCTGACCTCCGATGTCTGGAGTATGGACATCTTTGTTCTCCATGGATGCCAAGATGGCAGTGCGAATGGAGATGGCGTAGGAATGGAGCTTGAGGTAATCCAGCATAATACAGCTTGCCAGAAGCATGGCAGTAGGGTTGGCCATATTCTTATTGGCTAAATTCTTGCCTGATTGCCTGGAGGCTGTTTCGAACACTGCGTATGTATGGCCATAGTTCGCACCAGGCACGAGGCCTGCTCCCCCAACCAACCCTGTGCAGACGTTGTTGACAATGTTGCCATAGAGATTGGGCATCACCATTACGTCAAATTGCTGGGGCCGGGATACCAGCTGCATGGTGGTGTTATCCACAATCATGCCTTCGAAAGTGAGCTGAGGATAGCGGGAGGCCACCTCCCTGCAACACTGGAGGAAGAGGCCATCTCCCAGTTTCATGACTGTTGGCCTTGTGCACAGCTGTCACTTTCTTGCGCCCCATCTCCTGGGCCAGCTGGAAGGCGTATTCAGCAATGCGCAAAGACTTGGCCTTGGTAATGATCTTCAGGCTCTCAATCACTCCTTTCACACTCTCATGCTCCAGGTTGCTATATTCGCCCTCTGTGTTTTCCCGAACAACTAAGATGTCAACATCCTTGTGCCTTGTCTCCACTCCTGGCAGACTCTTAAAATGGGTAACGTTGGCATAGAGATCTAGCGAGGTGCGAAACATGTTGTTGCGGGATTTGTGAGATGGTGGTAGGTTGTGGTCCGTTTTGATGCTGCCCTTCAAGGCCACGCGGTTTCGACGGACTGCCATGATAGCACTGTGAACGTCTTCTTCACAGGAAGTGGAGTTCACTATCACCTCCTCGAAGTCCACGGGAACACATGCATGCCTGAACACAGTCTTAACATGCAGCATAAGTTCAGGCCCAATGCCATCCCCAGGAATCACAGTCACAGTGTGTCGCCCACCATACTTGGCTGATGGAGAAATACTGCGTTTAAAAGAGAAGCTCCTTGGTGAGGTCTCATGGCCAAATAAAATCTCCCGACAATGGCAGAGAGTAGAAGGTCGCAACATGGCCTTCACAGAGCAACCGGAAGCTGTCAGCATCTTCAGTGCCATGATCATTAAGGAGAGGTTAACTTATGTAAAAATACGCAGTCTTCCTCTTGTTTTGAATTGGCTGATTTTAGCGGAATTCTAGATCCATAATTCTTGCATAGGTCACAACTGTCTCTCCCGCCTTGTATTCTATTCCGACAGACATTCTACTGCAGTGAGAGAGAGCAAGCTAGCCAAGAAGAGATGTGAAAAAGCATATAGAAAATATATTTATTCAACATGCTAACCTCTACACGATAGACTTTTTTTAAAAAAAATAGGCTTTATGTTTTAGAGAAGCTTTAGGTTCACAGCAAAACTGAATGGCAGGTTCAGAGATTTCACAGACAGCACCTACATCCCATAAAATTCACTCCCACTATCAAAATACTGCACCAGAGTGGCACATTTGTTACAACCGATGAACCTACATTGACACAACATTTTCACCCCAAGTCCATGGTTTAAATTAGAGTCAACTCCTAGTGTAGTAATTTCTGAGTTTCGATGAATGTATACGGAGGTGTAACTACCACTATTGCATCATATGGTGTAGTTTCACAGCTAAAAACTCTGCTCTGTTTTGATTACTTATCGCTTGCCTCCCCCTGGTAACCACTGATCTTTTTAGTGTCTCCATAGTTTTGCATTACCCCAGGATTCATATAATTGAAATCACACTGTATGTAACCTTTTCAGATTGGCACCATTGATTTAGTAATATGCATTTAAGGTTACCTTGTCTTTTCATGGACAGATATTTCATTTCTTTTCAGCACAGAATAATATTCCACTGTCTGAATGTACCAGTTTATATATTCACCTACTGAAGGACACCTTAGTTGTTTCCAAGTTTTGGTAATTATAAATAAAGTTGCTACAAATAAATATGTGCAGGTTTCATGTGGACCTAAGTTTTCAACTTACTTGAGTAAGTATAAATAACAAGGACTTCTGTATCCTATTATAAAAGTATGATTAGTTTTGCCAGAAACTGATCAGCTGTCCTCCAAAGTGGTTGTACCATTTTGCATTTCCACCAGCAATTAATGAAAATTCGCAGTGTTCTACATGCTTGTCAGAATTTTTCACCAGTGTTCCAGATCTTGGTCATTCTAATAGGCATTAGCGATAGTTCATTGTCTTAATTTGCATTTCCCTACTGAGGTATAGTATAAAGTATCTTTGCATAGGCTTATTTATTATATTTCTGATGGGGTATCTATCAAGGGTTTGGCCCATTTTTCAATTGGGTTGTTTGTTTCCTTATTGTAGAGTTTTAAGAGTTCTTTATGTATTGGGGTTGCCAGTCTTTCACCAGATTTGCCTCTTGCAAATAATTTCCCCCAATCTGGCTTCTCATTCTTTTGACAATGTCTTTTTTTTTAGAGCAGAAGTTTTAAATTTTAATGAAGTCTATCTTTTTAATCATTGCTTTCATGGATCCTGACTTTGGTGTTGTATATAAAAAGTCATCACTGTACCCAGGGTCATCTAGATTTTTCTCCTACATTATCTTTTAGGAGTTTTATAGTTTTACATATTATGCAAAAAGCTATGATCCATTTGGAGTTAATTATAGTGATGGATTTAAAGTCTATGTCTAGATTAAGTTTTCTGCATGTGTATGTCCCTTTGTTCCTGGCTCTATTTGTTAAAAAGACTATCTTTGCTCCATTATGTTGGTTTTGTTCTTTTGCCAAAGATCAGTTGACCATTTCTGGGCTCCTTATTCTCTTCCATTGATTTATTCATCTGTTTTTCTGCCAATAACACTACCTTAATTAGTGTAGCTTTATAGCAAGTCTTGAAGTTGAGGACTATAAGTTTTCCGGCTTTGTTCTTCTCCTTCAATACTGTGTTGGCTCTTGTGGTTTTTTTCCTTTTCTTTTTTTGCCTCTCCATATACACTGTGGAATCACTTTGTTGATATCCACAAAATAACTTCCTGGATTCTGATTAAATTTGTGTTGAATCTATAGATCTAGTTGGGAAGAACTGATAACTTGACAATATTAAGACATCCTATCTATGAATAAAAAACATCTCAATTTAATTTAGTTCTTCTTTGATTTTATTCATCAGAGTTTTGTCATTTTCCTCATACAGATCTTATACATATTTTTGATTTATAACGAAGCATTTAATTTGGGGGAATGCTAACATAAATGATATTGTACTTTAAATTTCACTTATTTATTACTTGTATATAGGAAAGCAACTGATTTTTGTGTATTAAACCCCTATCTTGAAATATTGTTTATTCAGATTGTTTCTTCTTATACGAGTTGTGACAAATTATGTATTTTGAAGAATTGATTTCATCCAGGTTACCAAATTCGTGGGCCTAATGTTAGACATAATATTCATTTATTATCCTCTTTAATGTCTACTGTATCTAAGGTAATGTCCCTTCTTTCATTTCTGATGTTAGTAATTTGCATCCTTTCTCTTTTTTCTTAGCCTCTCTAAAGGTTAATCTATTTTGGGTTTTGGTTTTATTGAGTTCCTTTACTGATTTTCTATTTTCGATTTCATTGATTGCTGCCTCAATTCTTAACATTTTTTTCTGCTTCCTTACACTTAACTTTTTATAGTTACCCAAGGTAGAGCCTTACATTGCTGATTATAGATCTTTCTTTGTTTCCATCGAATGCATTCATTACTATACATTTCCCTCTAAGTACTTCTTTTACTACATGCTACAAGATTTTGATAAACTGTGTTTTCTTTGTCTTTGTTTTTTTCTGATACACTGTGTTTTCATTTTCATCTTGTTCAAATATCTTGATATTTAAGTTTCTTAAGATTTCTTCTTTGACCCACATGTTATTTAGAAATGTGTTGTTTAATCTCCATATTTATTTTGGGATTTTCCCGAATTTTTCCGTTATTGATTTCTAGTTTAATTCCATTGTGGTCTCAGAGCAGACATTACTTGATTCAATTATTTTGAATTTGTTATGGTGTTTTATGGCCCAGAATGTGGTCTGCCTTACTGAATGTCTCATGTGGTTTGAGAAAAAATGTGTATTCTGCTCTTATTGGGTCAAATAGTCTACCGATGTCAAGTATACCCATTCATGATGATGTTATTTAGTTCAACTTTGTCCTCACTCATTTTCTGCCTGTTAGAGTCTGTTCCTTTTTATTGTTAACCCTTTAAGAAACTGCCACTGTTCTAAAATGATTGTACTATTTTACATTTCCACCAACAATGAAAGAGATTACAGCTTCTTCACATCCTCACCAACACTTGATATGTATTCCTGATTTTAGCCATTCTAATGTGTTGTAGTAGTATCTCACTGTTTTTTATTTGCATTTCCCTTCTCACTCTGATAGTCAGTGTCTTTAAATGCATGTTCCTATTTCAGAGTTACAAGCATTAATATCTAGGTATTCCTAGAAATCAACCATTCGACCCTGCAAAGCAAACAACTTCTGTGCTTCCCAAAGCCATCCCAGCTATGCCATTTAATTGAAAATTAGGCATATCTTTAATTATAAATTGGTCATAGTCATCCCGTTCTTACTTAACTTGCAGGCATCAATGCCTCCCCCCATGCAAGTTTTTGGGGAGGTAAGGGTCTTATTTATGAAGGGCTGTTAAAATCCACAAAGATGAAGATACAGATTTAATAATGGCTACCACTACAGAATACTCACCATGTCTAGGGTGCTGTGCTGGGTATTTTACATCCATCATCAGAATCTACCAAGTTAGGGATTACAGTTCCCATTTTACAGATGAAGAAACTGGCTAGTACAGATCTTACAAATTCATACAATTATGAATTAAGAGAGAATGCTAACAGGTAAGGTGAGCATGTCAAGGGGTCAGAGAGGCCTAGGCCACTGCTTCTCAAACTTGATCACCCTAGGATCTCATTGAAATGCAGATTCTAATTCAACAGTTCTGTTGAGGGAAGAGTGCAGATTCTCCCTAGTGATACAGATTGGACTGGCCTCCTTACCACATATTGACTAGCTAGGGCCTATCTTTATCCCCTGGCAAGGTCCAGTGTAGGATAGGACCAGTATTTGGTGTGCTCAAAGGCAACCTACTGGGAGTCAATAAAGGAAGCAGTACTTCTGTCTCCTCCTAAACATGATCTAAAACAGCTGTTGAGTAGGAACAAGCTGGATACCTGCTTGTCCCTTAATATGTCACATAGCAAAGATAACAGCTGTCCATTACCAGGGCCAAAGGCTAGAGCAGATGACAATACCGGGGGAGAATACTGAAAGAGAAATGACTCAAGCTCAGCTACACAATTTTGTTTCTACCAATGGGCCACTCTTACATAAGGATACACACCAATCCTCTTCCTCACATTGGGAAGAAGATCAACCTTTCAAAGGTGTGAATGAAGCAGGAAGGGAGCCCTGAGAATGGGATTATAAACTGGAGGATGGTCGAGATTTTTTTTTAATTTTTTTAATGTTTGTTTATTTTGGGGGGGGGAGGGGCAGAGAGAGAGTGAGACACAGCATCCAAAGTGGGCTCCAGGCTCTAGGATGTTAGCGCAGAGCCCGATGCGGGGCTCGAACCCAAAGCTGTGAGATCATGACCTGAACTGAAGTCGGATGCCTAACCGTCTGAGCCACCTGGGCACCCCAATGGTTGAGATTTTAATAACCAGGCTGATCTACAAACATACATGGATAAATGAAAAAGTTCCTAACCTCAGTGGAACAAAAGATTTAAGTTTTACAGGTAAAAGAATAACCAGAGTGCTAGGATTTCACATATTCAAGGGGTAAGAATTCAACCAAGTTTATCATAATGTTAAGACAATATAAGGGTTTAAGTCAGAGACAGAGATAATATGACTTGCATTAAAAACTATATCCTTTGGAGCATAAACAGTAAGGTGGCTAGCAAGGTGGCAGGGAGGGCAAATAAGAGGCTGTCACTACTGTTCTCAAAAAGTGGTCCCCAGACCAGCAGCATCAGGGTTATCAAAACCTGGTTACCAATGTATTTTCTTGGGACTGTCCTTAGACTTACTGCATCAGGAAGTCTGAGTTGGAACCCAACAATCTGTGTTTTAATGATTCTGATATACACTGAAGTATGAGAACCACTAGACTATGAAATGGTCCCAATAGGAAATGATGAGCAGTTGTACTACAGTAAAGGCAGTGAGGAAGGAAAGAAGTAATTTCAGAGATATTTTGGAGATAAAAACAGGACCAATGTCCTGAGAGACAGTGAATATTCTTCTTCTTTTTTAAAAAAAATATTTTTTAATGTTCATTTATTTTTGAGAGAGAGAGAGAGAGAGAGAGAAAGAGAGAGCATGAGCATGGGAGGAGCAGAGAGAGGAGGAGACACGGAATCTGAAGCAGGCTCCAGGCTCTGAGCTGTCAGCACAGAGCCCGATGCGGGGTTAGAACTCACAAACCACAAGATCACGACCTGAGCCAAAGTTGGACGCTTTAACCAGCTGAGTCACCCAGGTGCCCTGAATATTATTCTTAATGTCTTTTGTGGACTGGGTAAAAGCGATCACTGATGAAATGTGTAATACTGGGGGGAAAAAAGAGTTGGGTTGGGGGAATAGGATAGAAAATGAGCTCAGTTTCAGGTAGGACATGTTTGGGGAGCCTGCAGGATATCCACATAAAGATGCCCAGTGGGGAGCTTAACAAATGAGCCTGCAGCTCCAGAGAAAAGATCTTGGGTCATGACAGAAATTCAGGAGTCATAAAGGAGGGTTAGTCATAGAGGAGGATATGAAACAGCCTCGAGCAGAGGGTTTCAAGTTTTCTTCTGCTATGACCGATGATGAATGGCAACCATAGGAGACACATTCCTAGGAGTCCTCCCTGCCACCATGCTAGCCACCTTACTATTTATCCTCCAAAGGATATATTTTTTACACTCAGATTGTAATGAAAACCGAACATACACATGTATGAACAAAAACAGCTGACCAAATAAAGCAAAGTGTTCCTAAGCTGTTTTTATAGGTCATATCTTCCAAAGCATCTCCACAGTAAATGATTAGTAAAACTATCTCTTCATAATCTCGAATCAACTTTTTTTGAGGGAAAAATATATCTGACTAACAGGAAAACTATGTAAAGCTATGTTTTAAAAGTCAAATTCAGAGCTCAACAAGTAATATGAAAAAGCACATAATAAAAACTCATTTTATGATTAATAAGTGTGGCACATAACATTTATATTTATTCATGATGTTAATATAAATAATCTTGAACATGTCATTTGGCTGATCATATTGCCTTTGACTGGGAATCGTAACTAGAATGCATTCTCATTTCTAGGCTATGCAGGGATAAAAGCACATGCATGCTTTCTTCACCTCTGTTATTAAAAACATATCCATGGGTAAAGTTAAGGAAAGAAACAACTAACTATAAGTTCACAGTTAACAAATAATATTTCAAAATTGCTGTAACTATTGACGACACATCAATAACCACAGTCCACAGATACTTTCAGCAAATATAAAACAGGCTATGAATTATAAGCAAGTCACTTCCGGCTAACTCTAATTCTACTTTTCCTCACATAAGCAAGCACATGCTATTGACATGCAAATGTGTCTGACACCCTTATAAGGGTAACTCTGAGGTGAGTCTATTTTAAAAAGTAAATCACTTGCAAATGCCTGTAACTTAATGCTTTATGAATAAGTGAGTGGTTTTGACATATGTCATGATTGATTTGGACACTGTAATGTGTCATACCACTGAGGTCAAGAAGTACTAGGCTAGAAAGAGGCTTGTAGCTAGAGCACAGAAAGAGGATGGGGACCAAACTGGAGACCATCAGTCTTGAACTGTTAGAGGGCTAGACAAGTGATCTGGGAGGAAGGAGGAGAACAAAGCTAAAAGGATGTCACAGACGCCAAGAGAAGTGAAAAATTCAAGGAATGAGTGCTTGACAGTGTCAGTATCGTGTTGAGAGAATAAGTAAAATCAGAAGTGGCAGGGGCACCCGGGTGGCTCAGTGGGTTAAGCATCTGACTTGAGCCCCATGTAGGGCTCTTGCTGTCAGCAAAGAGCCTGCTTCGGATTCTCTGTCTTCCTCTCTCTCTGCCCCTCCCCTGCTCTTGCTCTCTCTGTCTCTCAAAAGTAAATAAACATTTAAAGGGGTGCCTGGGTGGCTCAGTTGGTTAAGCGTCCGACTTCGGCTCAGGTCATGATCTCACGGTTCATGGGTTCGAGCCCCGCGTCGGGCTCTGTGCTGACAGCTCGGAGCCTGGAGCCTGCTTCAGATTCTGTATCTCCCTCTCTCTGTCTCTCTCTCACTTGCACATGTGCATTCTCTCTCTCTCTCAAAAATAAATAAACATTAAAAAAAACTTTTAAAAAAAAGTAAATAAACATTTAAAAACAAAATAAAAAGAAGTGGCAATGATGGAGTCATTGACAACCACCAATAGGCTGCACTGATTAGTGACTGAGAGCGTAAGTCCCACAGCCAAACTGCCTGCCATATATGACCTCTGCAGCTTTTGCGATATTCATGACCTCTTTTGGAACTTATATTCTAATGAGAGGAGACAGCAGAAAATATATGACAGACAGATACCAAGCAATCAACACATAAGCGGATCTTTCAGCATCAGAAAGAAAAAATGCCCTGAAACAAATAATAAAACCTGCCGCCTTCTAGGAGCTTACATTCCAGGCAGAATTAAACGAAATGTGTCGAGGTAGAATGTGAAAGGGAAGTTGATGCTAAATGGGTCCTGAGTGACATAACTGGGCCATGCAAGCGCAGAGGACGGACTCCCCATGTCCCTGAGCTAGGGTGGTTAGGGAAAGGGCTCTGGCCAAATCTTAAAGGAAGGCTAGCAGCAGATACGGAGGAAAGGAGAGAATTTGTGACGTGGAGGCAAAATTGAAAGGCCTGTAGGATACACCGAGCATCCCCATTTGGTTGAAAGGAAGGATTTAGGTAGGAAAACAGTGGCAGACAGGTGGGTAAAAAACTGGGGTCAAAGGGTAGAGAATCTTGAATGGCAAACTAAGGAAATTTATGATACTCTGAAGGCAGAAACACTTAAGGTTTTTGAAATAAAAACACAAGGTATTGAAAGATACCACTTTAAAAAGGAAAACATGCACTTAAAAAAGAGACAGTAAATTTTCAACACCCAAGAGCACTTTCTACCAAAGCTTTGCTCACTGAAAGCAGACATTTTAAGACTCTAAGAAAATTCTCGAAATCCACTTCACGTTGTCTTGCAGAATCAACTGATTCTGAAAACTGTTTTACCGATAATTTTTCGAAAAAGATCAATGCACACAGACTCAATTTGTTCCATTTTCTCTATTGCACAATTAATGCAATTTCCCTCCTGTCATTCCATCACTAATAACCACAGAAGAACTAACAGATGCAGCCAAAAATAACATAATCCCAAGACGTCCTCTTTGTTTTCCAAAAGAGACTCCACATGACGTAATGCCAAATCCACTGCAGACACCCTTTGAAGAAGAGTTACACTTATTTTCACACTAAGAACTTTTTGGATATAGTTTTTATTAGTAAAGGTAAAAATCCACCCCTAGCAAAAAGGGTACTGAGGTGGGGATGGAGAGCTCACATTATTCACGAGTTGGTGTTTTCTGGTTTTTTTTTTTTCATTTTTGTTTTGTATACAACAGTGACATTTTTGAACGTGATGCTTACACAACAACCTTAGCCTTTCTTGAAGACAGGTAAATACTCCAGATTACAGGTAAATTGGAAACAACTAATCTTTTATCTTCCCTTCTCATTAAACTTTACAGCCACATGAACAACAAAAGCATTAAATACCTAAGGCCTTGACTATGCTACTCCAAATTCTTTCTCCCTACCCAGGAGGATTGCAGAACAATTCACAGCGTGATTATTATACTTTTCTTCAACCGCTCTGCACTTCAGAGGCTTTCCTTTCAACCAGGACCTGGTGAAAAATCTCTTTGAGGTAATAGTTATTGGAAGCATGAATCAATGAAGTACTCTTCTCTGTTTGATCTAATTTTTGAGTTCGAAACAGTCACAGACTCCATAACTCTGGACACCAGCTCAGGCAACCATATACTGTGGGTTTTCTCAAGAAGTCCCACTTTCAATTTGCCCTAAATCATAGTTCCTATAAAGCATGCTCTACACTTATTAAGCCCATTAGTCCCAATGTTTCCAATAAGGTTATCACAGTAACTACAGAATCTGGAAATTAGAGGAAGCTTTCTGAAGCCAGCTAGTTTAGCCAACTGGTTTCCCTCTGGTCAATGTTAAAAGCAGATGTAATTATGTGAATGTTCTCAAATGGATTCCCTTCATCCCCTGCCTGCAAATGCCTTCCCTTAACTCAAGATGAAAATGGCCTCTATTGGGGCCCATATCCAGGGCTGTGTGTGAAAAATGCAACAATGAAGTAGGTGTTGTTCTCATCACATTATAAATAAGGAAAGTGATAGGATAGGAGGGTTAATAACTCCTGCTAAGTGAGAGGGAGGTTCAAATTCATGTCTCTTCCACCTAAGCTTGTCCTCTTTCCCCTACATCATACTGCTTTTCTTCTTCTGTGCATGTGTGTGTGCGTGTTTAAAAATTCCTTTATTTTGGGAAGAGGACATATCAGGGAGGGGCAGAGAGAGGAGGACAGAAGATCTGAAGTGGGCTCTGCTGACAGGAGAGCAGTAAGCCAGATGTGGCACTTGAACCCATGAACCATGAGATCATGACCTGAGCCAGAGTCGGTGGCTCAATCAACTGAGCCACCCAGGTGCCCCTTCTTCTATGCTTTTTTATGTCTCCATGTGCTCCCCTCCCCCTCCCTTTCTCCTTTCCATCCCTGAGAAGGGAAGGAAGAGTCTCACACAAAAACTCAATCACCATGATACGCTTTCAGGCATCTAACAGGTAAAGCGATAACTATACAAAACTACAAGTATCCACAAACCAACTTCCAAGATTACGGGTTAAATGTATGCACTTGTATCAGCTTTTTGAAATCCAATGAAGCTCTATTTAAGTTTTTGGGTTTTTAAAATGGTATACCTATAAGAGCAATGAGAATGACAGAAGAGAGAACAAAATTTAGGAAGCTAGAAAGCAGAGGAAGGAGTGATGACTGACTTTTCAGATTTCACGAAGTTGAATCCAACTCGGTTAGAAAAGCCACGAGACAATTTATTTTGCAGCACAGAACCCAAAAGGCTCAGGAACTGGCAACAGCAGACACCCTTAACAGCGGCAGGTAAAAGTGGGTTCAAAGTCTCCTTAAGAAGTAGAGACACCCAGATTATCTTCCCTTTTCTTCTCAGTTACGGGACTGCCCCTCTAGCAATTCAGGAGAGATGGGACACTTATGGTCTACATTGAGAAACACCACGCACAACTGAATGCAAGTTTCGTACTAAATTCAGGGGAAAGAAGTAAAAGTTTATATAGCAAACAGAATGCCCAAATATATACTTACATTCCCCGGGCAGGAGCTCTGAAGACTAATTTATAAGGAAACAAACTAAAATAAAATAAAGATACTGACAATCAAGTGTTTACCAAAAGAATGGCCCAGATCACTCTACACTGAATTCCACTGTCAACCATCACATTCCCATTTGAACAGAAATTTCAACTAGTGCTTTAAAAAAAAAAAAAAAAATTCAGCTCTTAAGTATTAGTGAAGAGCCAGATTCAAACATGTAGGGGAAGTTTCTAATATAAAAAAAGCCGAAGTAAATCTGTAGACAGAAGGAAGATACAAGGACTCCATTAACAGAAGAACATTTCAAATTAACTATCATTAACATCTTCATAGAAAAATGGTACTGCATTCATGAAATAAAAACAATATGCTATGAAAAAACACAGACAAAAAGTCGTGAAGTACAAAAAGGACAGCAGAAATGAAAAGTTCAGTAAAAGGGTTGGAAGATAAAGTAGAAGAAAGTCCTAGATATTAGACAAAGATGATAAAATACATGAAAATATGAAAGAAAAGAATTTCGGACAACCAGAAAGTCTGGCATCAAAACAACAGGAGAGTCAGAAACAAAGACAAAAGAAGAAGGGGTCGTGAGGAGATGGGACAAGTCAGCAAAGACAATTCAAAAACATTTATGACTTGGGGCGGCTGAGTGTCTCATTTGGTTAAGAGTCTGACTCTTGGTTTCGGCTCAGGTCATGATTTCATGGGTCATGAGGTCAAGCCGCATGTAGGGCTCCGTAGAGGACATAGAACCTGCCTAAGATTCTCTCTTTCCCTCTCCCTCACTTGCGTACATTCTCTCTTAAAACAAAACAGAACAAAATTTACAGAATTGGAAAACTATGAACATCTAGATTGAAAAGGTCCACTAAGTGCCCAGCAGAATGAAGGAAAACTGTACCCCTGTTATCATGAAATTTAAAACGAGATTTCAAAACAAAAAATAAAAAGTCAGAAAGGTGTTAGATTTCTCAAAATCCATTTTGGAACCTAGAAGACAATGGAATAATTCCTCCAAGCTTCTGAGAAAAAAAAATTATTTACAACCTAAAATACAGTGGCTTTTCAAATTATCAGGCAAGGATGGAAGTATCATTATTTACTAGACAGATATCTTTTGCTTATTATGTACCAGATAGTTTTCCAAGCAATTTTTACAGTAGCAACTCACTCAACAGAAGAAAGGAGTTTTCAGAGAAGATCTCAAAAGTTTTTCTCCCTTGTACCCTTTCTCATGTAATTAATGGAAAATGTGTTCCATCAAGCCAGAGCAGTAAACCAAGACAGATTATTCATGGTTTACAGGAACAGGGGCTACCACCCCAAGGAGATGCAAAAGGGATCCCAGAATCATGGTGAAGAAAGATTCCCCAGACATGAGCCGTGGGGCAAGCCTAGAAAGCAACCAATCTTTGGGGGAGTATTGACATAACTTGTGAGAGTTTGAGGATAAATTAAGATAAATCCATAGTAAATTAAGCAATACAATGAATGACTCGATGATTGTTAATGACAGGGGAATGAAGATCTGTGCAAGAAAGGAAACCAAGTATACTTGATAATCCATTCATCGGTAGCACGCACATAGTCATGGTAACGCAAACACAGAATACTGATTTAACAAAAAGATGTGTGGTGAGGTGTATTAAAGACAGCTAAATCCCCACCTTATATGGTGGGAAGTCCATTAAAAAATGTCAAACTTGGAAATATGGAGAAGTAGCAAAGAAACATGCTATTTAGAGATATGGATGAAAACACCAAAAGAATCTCTTAAAAGCACTGAAAGTGGTTGCCTCTAGGAATAGGAAATGGGGAAATTTTCCAAGGGGATTAATGTTCTTTATAAAGCCTCCTAGAACCATTTGGTTCTTTAAACTACATGTATACATTTCACATAAATACAAATTGTTTTTTTAGTGTTCATAGATTTTTTTCATCAAGGCAGCAAAGTATGAGAGTTAGAAATTAGACTAGTTGGGTTCTATTCCTGGCTCTTTCATTTATAACAATTTGACAGCGGGAAAATTGCTTTAAGAAAAGAAATCTCTCTCTGCCTCAGTTTCCTCTTGCATAAATGAGAGTAAGATAACTTTACTCAAAGAGTTTTGTGAAGAGTACCTAGCTCAATGCATGTTTATAAATCATTTTTATTTATGCAAATACAGTATTTGAGGGTGTTCTATATCAGTCTAAAAAAAAGAATAAAAATAAGACAGTATATCATTTCAACTCTATATTACATTTATTGGCCCCAAATTATAATCTAAAAAATTCTAAGAACCAATAAGCTAACATTCTAAATAGCAGTGATTTATTAGCAACCTCGTTGATAACTGAATATTGTTGATTAGCATGGTCACTTCTTCAATGTCTATTCAGTAAAATACAGAAGGTTCTTCAACTTACATCCACTAAAGAATATTTACAGCCCTTAATAATCTAACCTCCCTTTATTTAGCAATTTGAGAAGTTGATGGAAAGTATTAATATGTCTTCTAGGGGAAAATGAATTAACTTTCATTTAGAATTCTCCCCTTTACCAAGAAGAAATTATTTATATTATGTGTTCATATTTTGTGAGCACTGACTAATTTTTTTAGTATTTTTAGGGCCAATATAAGTGTGAGTTAAAATTCATTCATCAGGAGTGGAGTATGCTGAGAAAAAGGGCAAGGATAGGCAATAGGCCTCATCATTTCCCTCATGAGGATGAGTACTCTGTCCACCACACACGCATCCAGTCAGTTGGGTCACCAGCTAGAGCACAGACAATTCTCCAGCAACTGAAAATACCTGACTTCACTGAGCTGCAGTTCAGTAAGGGAAGTCAAAGGATGAGAATGTGCATACATAAGTTGTCAACTGAAGATGAATGTTTTATACGGCTATTGTCCCAAACTGCCAGAGATGGTGCTAAAAATGAAATACACATGAAAAAGCAAACAATCCAATTAAAAAAATGGGCAGAGACCTGAATAGATATTTTTCCAGAGGAGACATACAGATGGTCAATAGCACAGGAAAAGATGTTCGACATCACTCGTCATCAGAGAAAATGCAAATCAAATTCACAAAGAGAAATCACCTCACATCTGTCGGAAAGGCCAGTATCAAAAAGATGAGAAGTAACAAGTGTTAGCGAGGACGTGTAGAAAACGGAAATCTGCACTGTTAGGGGGAATGCCAACTGGTGCGGCCACTGTGGAAAACAGTATGAAAGTTCCTCAAAAATTTAAAAACAGGACTACCACACAATCCAGCAATCTGCTTCTGGGTATTTATCTGAAGATGACAAAAACACTAACGCAAAACGATACATGCATCCCTAAGTTCAGTGAAGTATTACTTATAATAGCCAAGATATAGAAGCAACCTAAGTGTCCATCAATAGATAATAAAGACACACACACACACACACAAATATAATTTTATTTGGCTATAAAAAAACAACAATGAAATCTTGCCATTTATGACAGCATGGATGGACCTAGAGGGTATTATGCTAAGTGAAATAAGTCAGAGAAAGACAAATACTATATGATCCACTTAAATGCGTCATGTTACAAAGGAACAAAATAGAATCATAACACAGAGAACAAACTAGTGTTTTTCAGAGAGGAGATGTGTGGGGGGTAAGGGCAAAACAGATGAAGGAATTAAAAGGTGAAAACTTCCAATTATAAAACAAGTCAAAGGCATATAAAGTACAGTACAGGAAATACAGTCAACAATTTTATCAACTGTGTATGGTGACAGATGGTAATTAAACTTATCGTGGTGATCATTCTGCCACATACATAAACGTTGAATGACTACTTGGGCATCTGAAACTAACATAATGTTGTATGTCAACTATACTTTGATTTCTAAAAAACTGAAATACATCCGAATGCTCCAAGTCCTAATGAGGCACATTTGAGTATTCACGGTTCCAGCCACATAATCCTGGGTTCCTCCAGCTGTACAAAGGGACCACTAATGAAGACATTCTCACAGAAGTAAAGCAGCCTCCTGGACAGTAATCTTTCTGTTTCCTGAGGCAGCCTGCAATACTGCCTGTCAAATCTAATTACCGGCAAAAGAACAGAAATCTGTCACTTGTCTAGTACCTTGTTAATATGTCCCCACTGAGCCAACGTCAAAGGGGTAGTCCACTTGAAAAAAAACAGGGAGACATTGTCAATGGTGCTCATCAAGAAGGTCTGGGTGTCAGACAGAATACTGTAATAAAACCAAGTAATATGATTTCTGAATGAATATATAAAATATGCCAGGTTTGTTAAAATTAAATTCAGTCGCAGGTGATTGTGTTTTCTAATACCTGTGTGGACTACTTGGGTACTGCTTGATAAAAATTTGGGGAAGTTGTATGTAAGCTTTTAATCTACATAAGCGTATGAAGATAAGGAAAGTGTTCAGATGGTGCATCTGAAAATTAAGAAGAGCATTTTACTTTCATCTCATCTGGAGAAATCCTAGTTCCTCATCTGTAGCATTTAACTTAATCACAGCCACTGTTAGAGTGTAGCAAGAAAAATGTTCCGCTCACGGTGGAGTAATATTTGTAAATTTGATATCATGGGAATAGCATGGGGTAGAGAAACTTTGGAAGAGGGGAGGGAAGGAAGGAAAGAAGAAAACATTGGGAGAAATACCATAGTCTGTAGGTGATTCCTTCTGCCATTCCCTTCACTTCAAAGAGTTTTTGCCATAAAATGAGAGTTTGAGACGGAGAATGGAAACTTGTTATGGCTTAAAGCAGTCTCCATTACTCTTTTATGCTTCTAGTGGCACTGGTATTTTATGGAATGTAGTTTTAATGTTGAAAGACACAATATTTATTTCTGGTTATCTTCAATGTGGCTCCAAAACACAGTACTTTCTTCTGGTGCTTGACTAAAGAAGCCCCAATCTCTTCGAATCCTTCAGGAAAACCTGGCTGTGTTCGACTCACTGAGTTTTACTGCTCTTCTTTCTGCCATCTTGTCCATCTCAATAAAGAGCCCTTTGGTTTTGGCTCTCACCAAAAGCCTTGGAATCATCAGTCTTGAACCTCATTGTCTCTTATACACTCAATCCACCAATAAATCCTTTGGGTTCTAAATTCAAAATATTGCCCAAATTAACCACGTTCAATACCTCCAGTGCTACAGCTGTAGTCTGCCATCACCTCCCACATGAATTATTGCAACATCCTCCTATCTGGTCTCCCTGCTTCCGTTTTTGCCTCCTGGTGGTCTAAAAAACTCACAGAAGCAGAAGTAATCCTTTCAAATAGATAGATCTAATCATGTCACTATTATTTATTTCATTTACTTTTTTTTTAACGTTTATTTATTTTTGAGACATAGAGACAGAGCGTGAGCAGGAGGAGGGCAGAGAGAGAAAGAGACACAGAATCCGAAGCAGGCTCCAGGCTCTGAGCTGTCAGCACAGAGCCTGACGCGGGGCTCGAACTCAGAGACCGTGAGATCATGACCTGAGCTGAAGTCGGCCGCTTAACTGACTGAGCCACCCAGGCGCCCCTAATTTTATTTTTAAGAGCAAGAGAGAGAAGGAGGGTGAGCATACGCGGGGGAGAAGGCAAAAGTAGAAAGAATCTTAAGAAGGCTCCATGCTCATCATGGAGCCCAATGCAGGGCTAATCCCATGACCCTGAGATCATGATGTGAATTAAAATCAAGAGTCAGATGCTCAACTGACTGAGCAACCCAGGCGTCCTTGCCACCGTTCTTCTTGATCACTTGCTCCAGCCACCTAGGTTTACTCAAAGTTCCTTCGGGACCTCCACTCTTGGGGACTTCCCACTAGCTATACCCTTTGCCTGGTACAGTCTTCTCAGATACCTGTGTGACTTGCCTCCTCACTAGTTGGAAGTCTTTCTCAGATATCACAGTTTCTATCAAAGAACAACCTCCCTCAATCCTTCGCTCTAGTTTCTTATCCTGCTTTAGTTTTTCTTCTTGGTATCTATCACCAATTGAAACCGATCATACACTTATTTGCTCACTTGTATTGTCTAACTTCCCAGCTTCAGGGAATAGGCTTAGTTTCCTGCTGTACTCACCATATCTAGAACAAATTGTGTCAGTCAGTAAGTATCTGTTGACTAAATGAACTGAGAAATTACACTGAGCTGTACTTCATAGGAGATTTAAAGGATTTGATGGTAATTTTGATCGTACATAAGTCGCATCTCAGAATTTATCGCCTACATATGGCTCCACTCTAAAGCATATGATCAAGATAACTCTATTCGAACTTAATTTAAAGACAAATGTGCTAACCTGGGAGCATTTCTTCACTGATATAGGGTGGGTTCCCAAGAGCTAGGCAAGCTAAATTCTGGAAGATAAATCATTTGAGAAAACAAAAAATAATGGTCTTTTAACTACAGTAGTATAAAGGAATTCCTACCTGGTATTTTGTATCTTCTTTTCTCAGTAAAGCACCAGTGTGGCCATATCATTCTTCTACTCTATACAGGGACTGCATTCCAAACTCCTTAGTAGAGCCTTCAAGACTTCCTGGATAGCAACAAAGCCCATCCACTGGACCCCTCCTAGAATTGTTTTCATTTTCTGTTTCTCACTAACCTTATTATCCAGCACAATCGCATTATACTCTATTCCCCACAAAGACCACGAACAAATATACCTCCATGACTTTGCTCATGCTATTCTTCTGTCTCAAATATCTGACCCTTATACCCATTTAATGAACCCTTATTTGTCCCACAAAATTCACATAAAATGACATCACTTCTGTAAAACCTTCCCTGACTCCTATTAAAACAAGTACACTTGCTTTATAATAATTACTCCTTCAAAACACAATAGACTTCTGAAGTTACCAAAAGTTTATCTATTATAGATTATAACATCTTCAAGCATGGGGATGACATCTTATTCATTCTTGAATGAATGCAGTATTTGGTGTATAATAGACTCTCGACAAAGGTGTCAAGGGTATTAAACCTGGTCTTCCCAGCTTCAACACGCACAACATAAGATATTCTTGGTTCAAAACCAGAACTACTTTAGGTCCAAGTTTCTCTCATTTCAGGGGTATTCTTTTCTTACTCCCTGACTGTTTGCCTACATTTGGTCCCATGAGTTTACTTCTCTGAGTTCTCTGTTTCCTAGGCTCGGACCAAACTCTTGCTTCTCTTAATGCTCCCACTGGTAATAATTACAGCTACCATTTTCTGACCCTCTAACTCTGCCGATGCTTCACAAATTTAATATCTGTACAACCTATGAGATAACAAAATCAATTCACAAAGGGTAATTGTCATGTTAATATTATGTATCGAATTCACTGGACCAGGGGGTGCCCAGATATATGGTCAAACATAAATCTGGTATTTCATATGAGGATGTATTTGGTTGACATTAATGTTTAAATCAATAGATTGAGGAAAGCAGACTGCAGGACACAATGTGGGTGAGCCTCATCCAATCAGGTAAAGACCTGTATAAAACAAAAAATATGACCCTCCCTCAAGTAAAAGAGAATTCTCCTGCCTGACAGCCTTCACACTGCAACACTGGTTCTCTCTGACAGACGGCTTTCAAGCTAAGACATCATTAGCTCTTCCTGATTCTGCAACAGCTTTCAGCCTTTGACTTCAACTAGGAAGTTGGTTCCATTGATTTCGGACATGGCCAGCCCCCATAATCATGTGAGCCAATTCCTTGTAATAAATCTCTTTTTAAATATAAATGTCCATGTGTGTGTGTGTTTGTGTGTGTGTGTGTGTCTCTCCGCTACTGGTTCTGTTTCTCTGGAGAAAGCTAATACAGTAAGAAAGTTTACCAAGAGCACATTGTCAATACACTATAGAAAAAGAAATCCAACAAAGTTCTGTTTCCAAAGTCTACACTTTAACAAACACCACCCATGGGGTATAATAAAGAAACAACTTTTATTTTTCTCCTGACTCTGAAGAAAGGTACTTCGCTTGCCCCTGTATGAAATCTTGGTCTTTGTCAAGTTCTGTAACTTTCTTCCTTACTCTCAGGTAACAGAAAGTCCTGTGAACAACTGTCCAGCACCAGGCACTAATGTAGACTCCAAACTTGTTTCAACATCTAGTCACTGCTGGGGTCTGCCGGGGTTGGGCACTTACAGTGGGAGAAAAGGACACGGTCCCTTCTCTTTGCCCGCCTACACATCTCCCTTTCCCCAGGCGGCTATTTTTGTTCTCCTGCCAGGATCACGTTTACAGAAGATACGAAGAAAAGAGAGCATGTATTAGATGGCAGGTACAGTTACCACTTAGGGTAGGGATCTCTGGTGGCCTCTGCAGAGCTACGGACTCTCTCATGGATAATTCCCTCCTACCACGCCCATGGATGCTGACTGTCTTTCAGGTGGCCATTACAGCTTCAACTCCTGTCTCTCTTCCAATCCTCTTATACTCTCATTGTTCCATTGCCACTTCCTGGCAGCTTTCTCAGCAAAACCGAAAATGGCTCCAGTCTAGCATAGTGGCCATGGGAAGACACTCATGCCTCTTCCTCCTGCTTTTCAGAGAGAGCTGCTGCTTTCCATCACAGTTGTAAGCTCACATCTGCTTCAGCTCCAAAGCAGTTTGCCAGCTTGTTTTTTCAACACTCTAGGATTCCTCGGGAGGGACTCAGATTCATTGTGTCACCAAACTTCAGAACACACATGTCAGGCTCTCCAAGTGATCTAGTAACAGGGCTTCCAGGCTTGATAAGAGAGAAGGTGCAAGCATATCTGGAAGCAAAGAGGCTTGCAGGACAGAATTCTGCAAAAAAAATTCTCTTTAAGAAATCCTAACCATGCTCCCTTAAAATTTCCATATCCTTAAATTGGGTGAGGATTCAAGAATGATGAAACTGGGTCTAAAATACCTACTTAGAAGTATCCCCTTAGTGGCATGGCATCTCATTTTGAAGTTGTATACTGACTGTATCTTGGGGCCACAATGGAAAATGAAGAGTCCCTTTCTAGCATCTTCTTGTAGTGGACACTCTTGTCCCTCTCCTACATCTTCTTAGGCCTTACCATTGTGTCACACACCTGTTCGATTTCCCACTTCCAGGATCTGCATATTTGAGCCTGAAGGGAAGGTGGCAGTAGACCATGGCTGGAAATTAATTTTTCTTGGAGCAGCCATCCACCAATGACTCACCCCCTGGGTAAGATATACCGAGAGGACAGTTTCCAATTGGGATTGAGCTCCTGTTCTCCACAATTATAACTCACGTCTCTTATGTGAAGCACCCAACACTGGCCATCTTCCCCTTCCTGTTTCACTCTCCCAATCCCTTATCAGTTTTTCCTGTGCTTGTCTCCTAAAGAAAAACCCAAGAACTCAAATCTTTTCCTTATAGTCTGCTTCTGGGGAAACCCAAACTCAGATACTCTTTTTTTTTTTTTTTAATTTTTTTTCAATGTTTATTTATTTTTGAGAGACATAGAGACAGAGTATGAGCAGGGGAAGGGCACAGAGAGAGGGAGGTACAGAATCTGAAGCAGACTCCAGGCTCTGAGCCGCCAGCACAGAGCCCGACACAGGGCTCAAACTCACAGACCGTGAGATCATGACCTTAGCCGAAGTCGGCTGCTTAACCAACGGAGCCACCCAGGTGCCCCCCAAACTCATATACTCTTAAACTCTTAATCATTCTGCTATGTTGTTGTTGTTTTGACACACCAGGTCCTTCCCTCCAAGTTTGCACCCATGGTCCAAAGCAAGAGCCTTAGGAAAAAGGCATTCACTGATAAGAGGAGTCACCTATCCACTGTAAGACAGCCAGAGGTTCCACAGTCTAGTAAACTGAGCACTTTTAGGTCACTGACAGTTTGATACCATGAATATACCTGATCCCAGGAAGTCAGGCTAAGAACCTGCTCTATATTTCAGGCTGACCAAGCAGTCAAACCATGGTGATACTTTATGCTACCTGTGACCTCCAAAGGCCAAACTGAAGACTTATGTTGCCTTTGAAAGAAAAAAAAATGCCAAAGTTAGTAGATCCAACAGTATATCTGTCTCTAGATCTTAACTGTCACCACTAAGGGCAACCCGGTGGGATTCATTTTCTACCTAGTTTTAGCCTCAGATCAGTAGCGCTTCGCTTCTGACTGCTGTAACTCCACAGTGCAGAAGTAAATCCGCCCAATACAGCACTAATGTGTTTGAGTCAAGTCGACCCAGTTTATATCTCTCTTTGGTTTTCAGCAAAAACTAATATGTAATTATACAGAGATTGTTCAGTACAGGTAAAAATTATGTATCATGTGGGCATTAAGTGAAGGAACCTTAGAAAATAAATGCCATCATAAATGGGTAATATTGGACAGCCGCTCATTAAGTGCTCTTTATGTACTGAACACTATGCTAGGCCACAGGCATAAGAAAGAAAACAGATCTGTCTGCCTTTAAGAGAATCACATCCTAAAATACAGAGAGAGCTCCATAAACAGAAGACACTATGAATGTGCTAAGTATTGATAGGGACTTAAGAATTTCTCGGGATGGGAGCAGAAAGAAAGGGGTATGTTTGAGTGACACGGGAACTGGGAAAGTCCTCAATGAGGAGGTAAAGCTTGAGTTGATTCTTAAAAGAGGAAGGAAATTTTGCTGAACAGTTAAAACCTAAAGAAACAGCAGCAGTACAAAAGCATCAAAGTCAAGAGAGCACGGGGTGGTAACAAGGGTCAATGATGAATCTGCACAGGTAGGCACAAAGAAGAAAACCTTTCTTAGAAAGAACTGGCTCTGTTTTAAAATTTCATTTTGCTAGCCTATTCTTGTGGACATATTTAAAAACAGAATATAATCTGCAGTCGGGAAACAAGAATCAGATGGTTTCAGGAAACCAGAGGGAGAGGGAGGGAGACCCAGACTGACTACTCCACAAATGGGTAAGAGCAACTTCCTTAACAACACATCTTCATTTCCAGTCTCCCACCTACAAAGAACAGGAATCCTCCCGCCCCAGATGTTTGTCTGGATGTAATCTTGTCAAATTGCAATCCAATTCACCCTCCAAATCTATGTCGCAAAGGGCGTTTTACTAAGAAACTTTGAGTTTTGTCTTCAGCTCTGCAGTAGATGATTCAAGCGGAAAAGCCTATTTGCCTTACAATATATCCTGGAGGCTGCCTAAGGAGAGCCGCTCTGTTTTTCAACCACTAAAAAAAACAAGGCAATTACTTTCCTGGGAAACAAAGTTTGAAGAACACAGCTTATCAACTGAGTTAAAGCCGAGGTGTCAGATGTAGAAGGCTAGTTTCTGTGCACAAGTAAGATAAACCCCCGCTAACCACAAGATTGAAAATATTGTGGGAAAACAGTGATGCCTGAAACCATTCTTCCAAGACCAATCCACCCACTGTAAGGATACTCTCACTAGGTTCCCTTAAAGGCCTCACGACCACCCACGGGGCCCTTGTTCTCTTTGTTCCACATTTGTAGACTGCATTTCCCCCTGTAAATTAGCTCGTGCCCACGCAGCATGCCTGTCATTTCAGATCATGGCCATTTTCTCCCACTCCCTTCTATGTAGGAGAAAGTGAAGGAATGTGCTTCTGGAAGGCAATTTGGTGGATGTCTGAAGGCTGTGAGGCCTGCTTGGCAGCTCCCAGACATCCAGGCATCCCTGAGCTACTGCATCCTCCACGGTGGCCATCTCAGCACAGCTGGGTTCTTTCAGAAATAGTTGTGCAATGTACTGTGAAAAGAAGGGATGGTGGAACTCCACTTGATGGCAGAGAAGAAGCTTACCAACCAGGCGGCACAGTTCAGCTTGTCGGTCTTTTCATCAATGACCATCAGCGTGTTTGCCACCTTCACAGCCAAGGAGTTAGCAAAAAAGACAACCTTGTCCAGACACTACTGAAAATGGCTGGTGGGCAAAGATGAAGATCCACTCCGTTCAAAACACTTCATCTCCCTTCGACATGTTCAGGCTCTCCTGGTATCCAATTTCCAAGCTTCCTTTTCACTCACCCCAGCCCTTGTATGCAAAATCCCGGTTCTACCAATTGAGCAAATGTTACTGTAACATCCACCTTATTCAAGATACTTAATTCATGCATTTGTTTGCTGGGCACTAAATTTTTTTTTAGGCCAGCTATTAATTCATTCTGATGGTGCAATTTCCATAATGTAATTCCCTGAGTAGCAAGGAAATGGCTTTTTTTTTTTTTTTTGGAAATGGCTTTTTTTTTCCTTTGTGACATTTTTTTCCAGATACCATTCTGAGCGTTCCATTTAGTTTTGCAATTAGTCTTATATTTAACATAGGCTGACTTCACAGAGACACATTTATTACTTTTGTTGCATAATGCTATGAAGAGAAATTTTTGGCAAAGGCCTACAATTCTCAGGAAACTGTGGTAGCTGAACGACGGGACATATGAAGAGGGAGTAAGTAGTTCCATACCCATTCCATGCTCTTTCCTGCAACTGCTCCATTTACATGGACATGTTTCTCTTTTTCCCTCATGCCACCCTGCTCTGCAAACCTCTGACCTCTGTCTGCTCATCCTTATTTGTTGGCTTAAAAATAACTTGTTCGGGGGTGCCTGGGTGGCTCAGTTGGTTAAGCAGCCTACTTCAGCTCAGGTCATGATCTCACGGTCTGTGAGTTCAAGCCCCGCGTCAGGCTCTGTGCTGATGGCTCAGAGCCTGATCCTGCTTCGGATCCTGTATCTTCCTCTCTCTCTGGCCTTCCACTGCTCATACTCTGTCTCTATGTCTCTAAAAAATAAATAAATGTTTAAAAAATAATAGTAACTTGTTCAAACCTTTCAGGTCCCTAATCTAAGATGGAGAATTTGTTCTGACCATTACGCATCACAAATTTTAAACATCTGATATAATATTTTTGTCCTTATTGGATGATCAAGTAGCAGGTGATATAAGATGACCACATGTTCTATAGTAGTTTGCCCAGCAGGGCCCTGTTTTGCCAGTGACATCGTTAATGAGCTCCCTCTTTCACTCTCAAAAATGTTGCAAGGTAGATAGATGTTATAGTACACAGCTGCCTTTATTATCAAATGTTGGAAGAGAAGTATATTCTGTATTCAAAGAATCTGCATTCAAGTCTGAGCTCTAATATGTCTTTGTTGTGTGGCCTTGAGCAAGTTGCTTCCCCTGCTTAAACTCAGCTTCATCATCTATTAAACAGTGCTAAGTCATTATCTCCCTCAAGGACTATCTGGGAAATAACAGAGTGAAAATTACTTTGATAATAAACAAAGTGCTACGCAAATTATAGCTAACACACCATCGCTGTACCTGTGTTTGTGTGCATGTGTGCGTATGTATATATTATATCTATAGGTATACCTATAGATAGCGTCATATATAGAGATAACTGTGAAACAACGTCTAGGAAGATATCATGGAATAATGAAAAGATTTCCAAGAGTTGAAAACTTGGGTTCTCAGCCTCATTCTGTTAATAGGAGATTATAGGCATGTCCTTTACCTGGGATATCCTGACCTATAAATAGAAGAAAAGATTCCTAAGGGTGCTTCCAGCTCTAAACTGCTTTGATTGTCCTTGACGTATCTCATACCATTTTTAGATTGATCCTGATCCACAGACATGTCTGATTTACCCAAAATGATGTGATTTTTATAAATTTACTCATACATAAATGCTTTTGAATATGGACCAGGGTATTTCCACCTGTTATCAGTCATACCCTCTAAGTTCAGGAATTACTCGGTGAAATTAATGATCAAGGGGCAGGGGCTGAGAGGCCATGGAATGCAAAACTACATTTAAGTGATCGATAGCTGCCTTCAAAAAGATTGAAACCTAAAATGCAAGGCTTTCATATCGTTATTTCTGCCCTCTGACTTATTTCAAGTGTTTCCCTTCTTTTGATAGCTCGATTAGCAGATTGAACACATAAAAGCAAAATCTCAGATCATATTTATTTTAAGAAATAAGAAGCTTCTATTTAAGTTCCATTTCTGATTAATTCCCAATGGTCCATTAATTACAGAAGAAACAGCTGACTACTTCTTTTTTGAATACTACTAGTTGTTTTGAAAACTTTTTAATAATTTAAGAGTGCGTGCGTGCACCTGAATGAGCGGGGGTGGTGCAGAGAGAGAGAGAGAGAGAGGGAGGGAAGAGAGAGAATCCCAAGCAGTCTCTGTGTTACCAGCATGGAGCCCAACATGTGGCTAGATCCCATGAATCATGTGAGATCATGACCTGAGCTGAAATCAAGAGTCAGATGCTTAACTGACTGAGTCCCCAAGGCGCCCCTTGAATATCTTCAGTATGGGATATCAACATATATCTGGGTGCATTTTGAGGCTCAGTCTGAGTCTGTACAACATACAGCACGCTGCAAAGTTTTCAAATTCAGGCAGCTTCCTTCAACTGCTTCAGATTTGGAGAAAAAAAAGTTGCTGCATGGTTACAGGATAGGTCAGGATGCGTCACAAATCTGCCTTAAATTTTCATTCCACAGATCAACCCCAACCTAAGGCAAAAGGCATACATGTCCTCCAGGTCAGTATTAGGGTAGTAAAACTGACTGGATTCCACAAATCTTATTCAGTGTTTCTTCCTTGATCCATGTTCTGAAGGATTTGGCTACTTAACCTCTCCTACCTACCAGTGAAAACAGAATGGACTTTGAAGTCAGATAGACCTGGGTTCAAATCCTAGTTCTGCCATTTGCTAACAGTGTGATTACAGGTAGTAACCTAAGTCTCTGCTGTCTAACTTGTAAAAATGACAATACATGTTTTTTGGGGATTTAAAAAGGATTCAACAGAATCCTTACACTTAGATACACTATACATATTAATTTCTGTGGGTGTCCATGTGCATTCAATAACACAGCCCTATTCACAAGACCTTTTCTTGTCCTTGATCCTCTGATACATGGAAGCATTATATTTGAACTTTTTCCTGCACTACATCATAGTGTCTAGAAATCAGATACCCAAAATAGGCCATCTTAACACCAGAAATATGTTTGGTTCACTATTTCCCACTTCAAAGTCCTCTCTGTGATACACTCCATCACCTTGAACCTCCCTTGGTCCATTCAGGCTGCCATGACAAAACACTACAGGCTGAATGACTTAAAAACAACAGAAATTTATTTCTCACAGCTCTGGAGGCTTGCCAGAGCTAGAACAAGGTACCAGCATGGTCGTGCTCTACCTGGTTCAGAGCCAGCACCTCCTCCTGGTGTCCTCACATGGTTGAAGGTGCTAAGGATTTCTCTGGAGCCTCTAATCTCATTTATGCGGGTGTCATCCCTGTGACTTCGGCATAGCCCAAGGTCTCCACCTCCAAATGCCATCGCCTTTGGGATTTATGATTTCAACAAAAATTTGAGAGGGACACATTCAGACCACAGCTGTCTGTCACACCACTGCCACAAGTTTGCCTAGACTATGATCACTAACTGTTGGTGCTCTCCACCTGGGGTATGCCCACCAGCATAGACATTCCCTAGTGGTACTGGTAGTCTTTTCTATTTCCTTATTCTCTGATCATTTACCCCCAAATATCCCTAGTGGGTGGATCTAGTGTTGCCCTGTCTGATCAAAGTGGTCATTCCCTGCTCCTGCTGGGTGTTAGTAGGTTATTGATACTGAAATGTCCCTAATTCGATGTGCTAAAGACCTGGCTAAGGAAAATTAGGTTTGTTAATAACATATGGATTATATATTTATATGCTTTTCTTTTCACGCTATCAAAGGACAACTGCAAGTTGTTGCTGAGCGTCCTCAATCGTACATTTGCATGATGCTCTATACAAACATTCTCTGATGATTTTAAGAGAATCTTCTTTTGTATCTGGGGAACTATCTCAACTCTTGCTTTTAGTTCAGAAATTCTATGAATCATCTCTGTGTACATGACCCCAACCCTAACACTATCTTATACTGTATTATAGGTATCTTAAATAATGTAGGCTTTTTTTTTTTTAAAGAGCATGCTCAGCAGTAATTAAGCAGATCTAAATAATGATCTTCCTGCTGGTACTTTCATGCTTAATGCCTCAGTGCATCTCATAAACCTTCATTTATTAGGTCCGTGAATGCTCCATTTCCATTTGGACTAGACCTCACATTCCTCATTTAAGGATGCAGAACTAAGAACCAAAAAGGAAAAGAGAATGGTCCAAGGATGTAGTGTGGGAGAGTGGCCACACTAGGACCAAAATCCTGCCCATAGAGTTTGCAAATCCAGGAGCTTTCTGCTCAGCATGGCAGAAAGAGGATCAGGTGTGCTGAGCTACCGAACCCCTCAGCCCAGCCAGGAGGTCTTCAGCAGTGAGCAGCCTCATCTATTCATACCCATGTGCCCAGCAAGTATTACCACTTCGGGGTAGATCACGACGTCAAAGAGGTGAGGAGTCACTGTTTTTACTCCTTTCCCCCCATACTTTTCAGCCGCAATGTCAAAAAATAGAGTGTTTTGCTCAAAATAATACAGCTTCTGGAATGATATGAGTTACGGTCATCGGTTTAATCTTACCCAAAGGGTAACTCTTTTGAGTTTATTTGTGTTTTAATTCCTATCAGTCAGAGACAAAATATGACAACTTTCCCCTACCAATCTGGGTGATTAGGCTGTAGGCCTTCAAATCCAGCTGGCAGCTGATAAAGAATCAAAGTAACACCCTTCTAAAGAAGAGGGAAGTGATACTTTAATTCCAAAAGCCGGGGGCAAGGAAGAAACCCTGCAGGCTCCGAGGATGGTGTGAATGTTAGCAAAGTGGTGACTGTTTGACCTCAGCTGAAAGGCTCCAGAGTATAAAGGAGAGAAGAAATGCATCTACAAAACCCTACATATGTATTTATACACTAATTAACATTTTTAGTGAATAAGGAAAAAAAAGTCTCTTAAGAATACAGAGATTGGTAATCATTGGCTACACCTCAGGGGGGGGGGGAATGTACAAGTTTATAATCAAATCTACTTCTTATTCTTCCACTTAAAACACTGCCCCCCACCTTTAGCTTAATAATTAGAACCCTGACCACCCTGATTCATATAATCTTTACTCCAAATAGATCTTACTCTCATAGCAATACAAAGATTTTCCCATTGGGATGTTAATAATTCATACTGTTTTCCTTCACAAAGAAGCTGAGTTACCATAACAACGTTAGCATTTTGTTAGAAAACAAGAGAAAAACCAACTAAACACGATTAAGCAAAACTAGAGGTGGCCCTGCTTCAGATGTGGCTGGGTAGAGAAGCTGCAACAGTGTTTTCAGGATCTGGTACAACTCTGTCTCCCCTCACAATTCTGTGTCGGCTTCATTCTAAGAGAACTTCTCCCCTACAGTCGCCAAATGGCCACATCTGCTCCTGGTCCTTGCCTTCCAGGTTCCCTCCCTGGTAGCAAAGTGAGACACTGTCCAATATCACCAGAGAAGGAATGGGGTGGGGGTGGTGCAAGAATAACTGGGAAAAAAGAAGAAAGAAAAACAGAATTGGATCTGCTTAAGTAACTTCTCAAACCCTGAACTAATCCTCGTGGCCAGGAAAATGCAGTGCTCTAATGGTCTGAGAGAAAGGCGATGGGTTTCGATGCTAGGGCCATATAGACTGAAAGTGAGGAGAGGTGGCTTCCAGGAGGAAATTTACCACCAGGTGAAAGAATGCTGGGTGCCAACAACAGACGCCCAATCCTAGCTGTCCTCATTTTCCCTTACCTGTCCATCCCTGGTTTCTGCAGCTGTGATTCTCCTGACTCAACTTCAGGAACCACCGCTGGGATGCTCAGATGAATCTAACTAGGCTCCACACTCCTGTGATACACACTCCAAAAATGCAATCTTTCCCTGTTTCCATCTCGGTTCAAACTCAACATCAGCTCTGCTGCTTCCCTTCTCCCACGGATTCTGGCTATGACTTCTAGAGCTTCTAGAAGCTTCTAGCAGACGGTAAACGAATTTCCCTAAATTTTCATCCTTCTCAGAGAATGCTTCTGCCACTACCCAGCAATACCCAGGTGTTTTCTCCATGTCCCAAAAGTTTGTTTCCCTTATTACTCTCTCTAGAGAAGTTTATTATTCTCACACAACCTATGTTCCACAGAAAGTGCATTCTCCAAGCTTGTACCCACACACATGACGACTCCCTATCTCATTATCTAACCTCATCACTGGCCCAGACTACATAACTAATTGTCTCTATCATCCTTTCTAAGCTCCAGGTGCCTCATACATACAGTGGGGACAATAATTCTGCCTTCTTCATTGAGAACCAGTATGAGTAAAAAGAGCGATTGTTAGAAAGCTTTAGCACAGTGCCTGGCTCACAGGTATTGCATAGATAGTAGCTGTTACTATTGTCATAGGGGTGAGGCTTTGGGGAGTTGGCCATCAGAATACTCGTGGTTTGAGCAGGATTTTAATTTATTGGCTTTCTTAGTTTTCTCAGAAAACTGTAATGCTCATTTCCCACATGATAAACAGCTCAAAGTAAATTTTAAGGGAAAGGAAATGAGTATTTAGTGGATTCCTACCATGTGTCAAACACTCAACACAGGTAATTTCACTTAATCCTCTCAACTGTGTTATTGGTTATTTTCCTCAATGAACATTTATCAAATAACCTCTGTGGGTTAAGCTTTAAGGACACAAAGACGACAAGGACATGTCGTCTGCCTTCCCAGGCCAGTGAGGGAAATAGATTAAGCAAATTAGTAATGACAGTCAGTGTGATAGGAGGGGGACAGAGTGCTAGGCGGGCACAGAGAGCAGGGGCAGAGGTAGATTCCTTGAAAGAGAAAAAAAAAAAAAAACCCTCCATTTTGATGGACAAGCAAAAGCCAAGTGAAAATGAAGGGAAATATATTCCATTTAAACTGAGGACATAACAACTAAGAACATACTGTGGACAAGCCCTTTAGTTTACCAAGTCAGAGATATTTAAGTAACTTCCAAGTTCATGGAATTGTTAAGTGCTAGAGACTACTTGTGAACACAGCAGACTGATTCTAAAAGTCCATACACTTAGCAATTAAGCTATTTCACAGCAAGAAGTGGTTTGACTGAAATACACATTTTATTACAGTGGGAATGGCAGGGAATGAGGCTAGAGGTAGGTGGGAACTAGATCCAGAAAGGCCAATGTACCATGCTAAGCAGTGCAAATCCCATTCTGAAGGTCAAATAGATACCCAGAAGGCTCTTCAGCATAGAATTACAGGATAGACAGACACTCAATAGAATCACTCCCTGCCAGGCACTGCTCGAAGTGCTTACATCTGATCTAACCATGGAAACAACCCCTGGAAGTAGATACAATTTTTATCTCTAATTGTAAAAATGGCTAAGTGATGACTCCAGGATGGCACAACTAGCTACCCAGAAGAGCCAGGCTTCCAACCAGAAGCTCTTCTCTTGGCCACTCTGACCTCCTGTCTGCAGGTTGACCACGGAAAAATCACTCTGGTTCCGGATGTGGGCTGGATGGACCGGAACACAGCCAGACTGGAAAAGGCAAGAATGGTAATACCTCCTGGGAGGTTAGTGTCCTATCTCCCATATTGCTCAGGCAAGCGAGCAAATTCCGAGGCATTAAGGGATGTTGCCCTAGATCACACAGTATGTGTCAGGTTGAGATTGCATTTCGAGGGTCAGACTCTATAGCTCTTATATTTACAAAGTTTGGGACTTCCTCTTGCTAATTCGATTTTAGGAAAACCATTCAAATGATCTGGGTCTAAAATAAAGAGGTTTCATTTTATGTGAATTCAGCCTTCACATATGATCCCACTAAGTGACGTGTTTAAGCAGATCAGAAAATTATCCCCAAAGTGCCATGCTTTCCTCTCTGTGTGATTTGCATAGCTTGTCTCTGGCTAATGACTGTTAAGAGACTGCTGAACCTGTCACTATTTAAATCTGATAAGCATCATCATCACAGTGAGCAGGTCGTTAGGAAAAGCATTGTGTCTGCTCTTTTATGAACGGTTTTTAATATAGAATTGATCTGGAAATGCAACAAAGGTAAATGTTATAGACTTGTTTTCCTTCTCCTTCTATGCTCTTATCTTAGTAGAAATTGAGCTTTGATGAATGTGACCCATTTCTACTCAATATCTGGCTTTATGGTGAAATTCCATCCTGAGACAGGAAATGTTAGGCTGTAGAAGGAATCAGATATTCTCAACCCCTGGTATACGGATTCCAGCCATCTGTCTGGTTAATAACCACTACAGTTTTGCATTAGACTGAAAATCAGAACTGCCTTTTAATATAACAAAATCACGAAAGTGCTTTTTCCTATTTGAAGGGCGCCATGTTACCTCTCCAGAGATATCCTCTGTGGTCTTAAGGGTGCAGATTTAAGAAAGTGCCATAGTAATTTTTTACTAATTGACACCTACCCTGAAGGTTTTATAGTTGCCGATGTAGCCACTAACCAGAGGTGACTGCTGAGCACTTGAAATCTCTGCTAGGAGAGGTGTCAGTCCTATTTTATCTTACCTTTGTTAAGGCAACTTTTAGAATTAAAATAACATGCATATTCTACGTTATATTGCAACTGGACAATGCTATTCTAGAGCCAAAGCATCTACTAATTTCAGAACATACGCCTGTGAATAGGTGTGTTTTACTTTGTTGTTAAGCATAAGGCAGATCCTCTTCCAAGAACTTTATACACTTCACTTTTCTTCTTAATATAGTCTTCAAAGAGATACTGCAAGTGAACATACCAACGGTCAATTTCCTTATCTGTGTAAAACTCCACAAATCAGCTTCACACCGGGTAGGGAGGCTGAAACCAAACCATTTTCCAATCTCATCTAGGTGCAGCTCCAAAAATAGGTTATACTTTAGAGGGATACCTAGAAATCCTCTGTCATCCATAAAGTCGCTTATACAAGCTAAATAACCATTTTATGCAATTTTAATATTCCATGTATAAGAAAATATCTTCTATTAGTTCGGTACTCCTAACACAAACTTAAAAGTATAGTTAAATTAGATTTGAATAAATGCTTGAATTTTTGCCTTATCCCTGTCCAGTATCTTTCAGGATGTGCCACATCGAAAAGTGGTATCAACCACAAATGAGTAAGGTGACACAAAAATACAGTGCAAGAGAATGGACCTGCGATTTCTCGGTTTTAAGATTAAAACGGGAAATTTATCAGTTTTGGAAGAAATGATCACTGAAAAGAGAAAACTGTCAGAGTAACATGTGGGAATCAGTTCTAATAGAGTTATGAAGGGTCCAAGGCTCAGGTGGAGTTACTTTACTGTGTCCCTGGCAGTTCTACTCAAGAGACGTAACGACTTTGAATTTTTTTTCACTGCTTTCAAGTGACCCATAAAGACTTTCTCAATTGTTCTTCAAACGAGCGTGATCAGAAGCTCAGACAAAAAGTGAACTAATCTGATTGAATCCAGATATAAGTGGTGATGACATGGTTGGAAAGAATACATTCGCTCAACTGGAACCATTTTTAAGCACTGGATACTCCCAGTGTTTCTTACCTAAACGACTATCGAAGATCTGCATGGTGCGTCAGCCAGAATCTATTTCAGAACTGCACTGTTGGGAGCCATCTTGGGCTCACAGGTTGAGACACCTCCCTGTGTGGAAAGGCAGTCACAGCAAAGCTACTGCCAATCAAATGGTGCCCAGTCTTACCTCCTTCTAAATAATTTTTCAGGGTTGGATTTCTTGAGCTACTCTTCTTGGCCCCAAGGAATGTAATGCTCTTTCGTTCTACTGACATTTAAATGAAAAGGAAGGACCTGGAGCATGATGCTTTGAAGGATTACATCTGAATGAGAGTAGCCTGACCAGAAGTAACCTTAAAGTTGCATCTTGGGGATGGGTTACACAGATTGATAGCAGTTATGAGCTGGCTGGATACTGGTGTGACTTGTGTAAACGTTGGGCCCCTATTATGTAAATTAACTCATTCACAAGCAAAAGACAAGCATTGGGAACTCTGTCCTTGCCTGATGGGTTGCACCTCCCCCATTGTAGTTGGAAGAATAGGCAGAATGACCCCTGGCCTGTTTATACATAATTAACATAGGCCTAGGTAACACCCTATTCTCTCCCCCTGCCCTAAATCCATATGCTAATTAACTTGAAAACAACTTGCAAGATTGAGGAAATCCCACTTTGCTGATAAACACACATTGTTGTTCAAATTATGCTTCTGATGGGATGTCACTGACGGCTGTAATGTCACTTACTACCTTTAAATAAAATACTTTATTTTTAGCAAATAGGCAGACACATGCACGCCTGCCTGGTTCCAGAAACCATTCAGTTCTCCTGAGTCGTTCATCATTCCCACACCTTTCATCCTTCGGAAAATTCCTGGACAGCCAGAGCTGGACTCCGGCATTGCGCGGAGGTTTATTTTCTACAGATACTAAGTAAAGGCACTTAGAATCTTACTGACAACAACAGTATAGCAGAGACCGCTAGTGCTCACTGACAGCTCTGTCCTCCCCATTCCCAACATTCTGCTTTATTCAGTATGGCCTCAGACTGAGTTCTGCCCAATGCCACGTGAGCCAAAGTGATATGTGCCACTTCCAGGTCTGGCCCATAAAAACCTCCCCTGCAAGACCACTCTCTCTCCTCCTGGAGTGGGGAGGATTCTGAGAAGCAGGAAGAGGTCACAGCCCTAGATGGAAGGTGAGCAGGTTCCTGTCCCACTCTGCGGAGCGACATTCAGACCCCCCATCCACTCTGTGAGCAGTGATGGGAGTAATCAGAATTTATCATTTTAGACCTACTGAAATTTTGGAGCTTGTCTATTAGAGCAGCTAGCGCTATTTTCTTGCCTTATACGAGTAATTTCACGTGTGTTGGCCATTTTGTGCTATTGTTTTCCCATTTAGGAGCTGAGAGAAGAAATCGGAAGTGTCATTATATCTGATGACAAATGGGGAAATGAGCAACAAGAGGTCACTTGATTGGTCCAGTTACCACAGGACAGTGTGTAAAACAGATGCCCTGGCAAATAAACACCTAGGTATAAATGAAAAGAGGACACAAATGCAATAGAAACAGACATGAATTCAGTGTGGTTGAATTGTAAAATAACCGTATTTCAAGGAGTAAGCTTTGAGCAATTATCAACAGAGCTAGAGCACTCCACTATGAGAATACCTAACTGTATTCTAGCACGCATGAGGCCGAAATGAAGGAATCCATCATTGTGTTGGGATAGAATGAGGCAGAAATGCAAAACAAGTGTGAACCACAACACAGTCTACTGGTCAGTGGTAGTTAAGCATTCCACCAACATCCTGTTGAGGAAGGATTGACATTAGCACTACCCCCAAACTCTGTATAATTTGCACATTATACGTAAGTGTTTTTCCAATTGTCCTTTGTGTCTTTAATACAAATCTGAGTCAAGAGCAGTCTCTAAGGTAATATTAAAGAAGTATGTGGGCTAGGCAGACCCGGCAGCACTTGGCCTAGGCCTCTGACTGCTGCTTAGCTCTCTCATAGCACAAACGTCATTAAGAGAGACAGATCCCTTGAAGCTAAACTTGCCTTAAAATATGGTGCCTAATGGTACGCTACAGTTGTTTGGTTCTACGTAAAATAAATACTCTTTGCACATATTTTGAGTTGCTATGGGCATGTCAAGTATAGCTGGCGTCGTTTCGATAATAGTGCCAGGTGTTAAATACTTTGAATATTTTGCAAATAATTGCTCCCCCAAACATATCGTAATGCAGAAGATGGCCTAGAGATTGACTATGATATCTTCAATAATGTAGCCTAAAGAAACATTAGGAAACACGTGCCGGTCCATTGAGAATTGTTACTTAGGAAAGAAAGACCGTGTTATCTTGATTTCTGAACAGAAAGTCAACAGTCAGTAGACTGTTTTAAAATAAAATTGACTGAAATATATTTATAGGGCTCTGCTAATCTCATGAGTCATTTCAGATGTGACAATTATGGATAACAAACATCTATGTAACTCACCAAAGTCCAATCCTCAAAATGCACTCAAAAGAATCAGCACTTGCCTAAGCATCAGATTCCCCCTCTCTCTGTGATGCAGGCCGGTTTAACGTGTTTCCCTTAAGCCCCCAGGGATGTAGCTATTGTCTGCAAACTTTAAAAGGTGAACACTGACTTTGGTAAGTGAGAGCGTTTTAAGTGCATCCGAGAGACTCTTTTTCTCCAGTAAATATGCACTTGAAAGGAAAAGAATATTAAAGGCCAGGACAAGACTGTATCAAGTCTGCCTTATTAAGCCAAACTCCACAACAACATAACAAATATATTATATCCATGCCACCCGAGTCCCCTTCCCCTTGCCCCAGTCTTGTGAATGCGCTGTGTTAGCTTCAAGACTGCAAAACAGCTTCTGTGTCTGCTTGCAGTTCTCCATCAGGCAGGTGAACAGAACACCTTTTGATAACTTAGATGGGACGATCAATTTCATTTTCTAGTTTCAGTCACATTTTTTTTCAAAAGAAGCATCATTGAAACTTTAAGCATCATAATCCCCTCCAGGCACAGACACTCTTTTTTTCTCTTAGAATTAGCAGAAAACCATGGGGGAGAGGAAGAGGGGGGTGAAGCCACATAGAGGGAGGGAGACGAAACATGAGAGACTCTTAAATACTAAGGACAAACTGAGGGTTGAGAAGGGTATGGGAAGGGAGAGAGAGGGTGACGGGCACTGAGGAGGGCACTTGTTGGGATGAGCACTGCGTGTTGCATGGAAACCAATTTGACAATAAACATTAAAAAAAAAGAATTAGGACTATAACAAATAAACCCACTTTTAAATTTAGTACCAGGGCTTGTTGGTAAGCATTTTTAGGCTAGTGAGTTTGCCAAAACACTTTGAAGTTATTTTAATACTGCTTAACACTGCAGTTGCAACTCAAATACTCATGTTGATATTACTACCAATCTACTTTTACTATTACTAATGGTGCATTTAAAAGACGTGAGCATTTCTGGGGGGGAGGAGAGTCTTAGCAGGCTATCTTCTCTAGTCTCAGGAGGGAATGATAATGGAATGATTGTGGTAAATTTCTTTTTTTTTCTATACCCAAGTAACAGCTGTTTCCCCTATGAGGCGAAGTGTTTCCTCAGCAAGTGACAAACTGATTCATGTGTGCCACAGAGACCACGGCTCCAGCACAACACAAAGCATCTCTTCTCTCAGACCTTCCGTGGCAGGCCTAGAGAGACCCCCAGAAGTTTCCATCTCTATGCAATCAGTAAAGCAAAGATTTTCCCAGGTATTTGCATCCTCTCTTCAGCGTCTGCCCTTATAGTTAAGACAGCATGAGAGGCCACCCCTGAAATGGGGCCTGTCCCAGAGAGCACAAGATAAGGTCAACAGTATGATTCTTATATTGTCTCATGTCTATTTCGTACTGACTTGTAGCTGTAGGAATGGATTTAAAAAAACGGTGACACTCTAAACCTCTAACAGGCAGTGGTAGAGTAATATTCCATTTTTATGAAACAATGTGATCCAAAGTTCCTCAATGGTTCAAAGTTAAATGACCAGCACAATAATCGATTTCATGCTGCTCAGGGCCACAAAGTGGAATACTGATCTGAGTCTCATGAATGTTTCCTACTGGTCACAGGGGAGCCAACAAACAGCATGAAAAGACAATATCCTCCTCAATAACAGTACGTGCCAAGATACTATGAAAGTCTGTTGGAACACGAAAGGCAGAGTTCTGTGTCTAGTAACTTGTCACATTCCCCGTGTTGCCTTGACTTGGCATTTGGAAAGTGCTTTTCAGCTCTAAATCTAGCCCTGGTTAAGATTGCTGAATAACCAAGTGGATGGGTCTTAAAAGGAGCCATTTAAGATTTTTGAAATAGATGCAAAAAAAAATAGATGCAAATGGATGCAATAAAGATACCTCGCTTGGGCTGCCTATTGCCTCTGAAATTAACCTAAAGGATTTAATCGTTCCTGCTATAATGATGTTCGGTATCCACAGGACGTGGAGTATTGATGGGGTATTCGGTATCAATAGGAATGAAACATAAAACAGAGTAAGTGAATTTTCTATGTAAAATAGATAATGTATTTGAACTTAAGTAACAGGTTCACTCATGGGTTTCTAAAGTATTAAAATAGGTATAACACGAGCATTTACAATCTTAATTTTTCTTTGATCATCTAAATGGTGGGCTAGACTCACAGTAATTAATACACAAAGCTACAAGAGCCGAGTGGATTTGTGTGAGATGAGCTAGCCAATTCCTATTTCGCATCAATATATTTTAACTGAGCACCCAGGAAGTACTAGGTCTTATGTCAGTGGGAAATGCTGATATGTAAACAGCTGAAGTTAATAATGTGTAACATGTTAAATGTTACAAGCAGAAATGAGAGGGGAAACAATTCTTTCTAACTGAGAAGATCGAGGAAAAATGGGATATGAGTGGGACTAAGAAGGGTAAACAGGATTTCAACTGGAAGAAAAAGAGGATGGAAAAGTCTCTCCAGTATAGTTAAGGATCCCATGGAGAGAGAAGGGGGCATGAGATTACCTGGCCTGGCCTGTTAAGAGAACGGTTAGTGAACTGCCAAGTGTGACTGGTAAGGTAATGGGAAGACCTACCATAAGAGATGAGGCTTGAAATATCCCGATATCGCCAAGCGGTTACAAGGTCTTGAGCGCCTTTCTGAGTGTAGACTTTATTCAATAGGAAATAGCTTCTTTAGAAGAAAATCGTGTCATCATTCTGTAGCCCATTCCTCGGGTTTATGAATATGTAAGCATGGCATTATGGTTCGGCATGTTCCTAATAAACTGTTTCTTACCATTGTATGTTAGAATTTGTATCTCTGTGTTAAAAACACTTTCTGGTAACTGGTTGAACCGAAAGAGATTTTGTCTCTTTATGTTTTTATCATCAGTCTCGTCTTTATGTTTATGCTTTATGGTTAAATCATCAAATAGTCCTAAAATTTTTTGAAAGGCACACTTTATTTATTTATTTTGAGAGAAGGAGTGGGGGAAAGGCAGAAAGGAAGAGGGAGAGAGAGAATCCCAAAGAGGCTCCCCACTGTCAGCACAGAGCCCAACATGGGGCTCAAACTCACCATGTGTGACCTGAGCTGGAATCAAGAGTCGAACGCTTAATAGACCGAGGCACCCAGTTGCCCCAGTCACGTTTCTTATGTATGTATCTGACCTGGCCAAATTATTTCAATATGATCCTGAAATAAAAATCTTAAACACTACCTAAGGGACACCCTCCCACATCATCTTCTTTAGGTGGAAAGTTTTAAGTGGCTCTCATTGCTAGAAGGGCAGTCCACATTCATTGCAAAGATTCTTCCCATTGACAGAGTCTGATCCTGAGCTTCCTCTACCTACTTCCTGATTTTATAAATGAACCATAGCGTAGAGTTTCAAATCCCTCCTTGAAATGTTATGAAATTGCTCTAGAACCAGAGGGGCACTCTTAGAAATATATTCACAACCTTTATCAGTACGAATGTGTTTTTACTAATAGTCTGGCTCTAAATGGGTCAAACCAGCCTATAATGTCAATCTTGCCTCTCGCCATCCTGCCCAACATTCTGTCTGTACACCTACAGGCAGAATTTTAGATCGGGACCTTCCTGAATCCTTCCTCATTACATTAAGCACTTTCGAAATCACGTCTGGAGTGCTGTGAGTACTCTTGCCAAAGGCTTTCCTATTCCCCTCGCATGTGCTTCAAAATCCTTCAATATCATCTCCTCTGATTCACAGCCCTGCAGTTCATCAACTTTATTATCTTCAGTGATATCATATTAAAATAGCTTACTTTTCTATTCTGCCTCTCCCTCTCCTTTCCTCCCATAGTGCCTGTGAGTCTCTGAAAACAACTCTGCATGTAAGACACCTATATTACTTATTTAATTCAGAATTTTGTCTACGTCTTTAGCATGCACGGTGACATCACTCTGTCTATATCAAACCTTCTCTAGCCTTCTGTTACTGATTTTCTGGGTTTTTCTCGTACAATGTATCCAGTCTCCCAGCAAGTAGAATTTCTATGAAATAGCACTTCTGCCAATGTACCTCAATGCAAACACACTCCTAAATGACTTCAGAGAACTATAGGATTCTGAGGTGCCTCCGAATAAACATGCAGCTATGTTTCAGGAACTTTTACAGTGAAGTGAATTTTACTGTAATGATTTTCTTTGAAAGTCAGTCATTCAGTTAGCAGAGCTGACTCCACATTAAAATTCATTGGCATATCTACCTTTGGGAGTGGTGTAAGGCTGGGGGTAAGACTCCAGTGACCTAACCATCTGTGTCCCATGCAGACTTTTACTTTGTTGCAGAATCTTCTAGATACACAGTGTATGCTCTCTTAGAAGGGAATCTTAATGTGTTTACTCATCAGGAGACTTCTGAGTACTATAACATGCTTAGCTCTGTGCTAAATGGTGATTAAACCAGGAGATATAGCCTTGGCCTACAGGAAGCAGGTGAGTAAACCATCAACTGCAATACGGGATTATGGGGACTTGGAGCAGTCTTTGGAGAGTCTCTTTGGAGCACAGGGAAAGAGCACTCACCCAGCCTGAAATCAGGGAGGGCTTCCTGGACTTGAAAGATAGGGAAAAAATTGCCATAAATTATATAAAGTCATTACAGAGCCTGCTCACACAGTTTGAAAATAAACACTGGACAAGGGAAGATTAGTTATTATATTGCTCCAGACAACAAAAGAACAGTTAGAGGACACTAGGAGTGTGATACCACCTGTGGTGTCCTGAAATGCTAGGGGATTTTGAGCAAGGGCATCACACTAGGTTTAGAACAGACCCTAGATCACTATACCTACGATGAAGAGGGTCGCACCTAGGGAACAGATACTGAGGTGATGAGCCAATAAAATCCCAGGCTAACTCCTTAGCTCTGATTTTTCACTTAAATAATTCAGAATTAAAAAAAAAAAGCTCCCTGTGTATCTTTCATCTAAGAGGGTGAAACGGCACAAACATTATGCCACTTCTTAATAGAAGTTGTAGGTGGACGTGGGGGGAGGGGGTGCTTCATTTCCATTTATCTGATTTTCCCAAGAAAGGTTCACCCTTGGCCACTTGCCCCACCCTCTCATTCTTCCCTGATTGCTGGTGAGTGAGAGAGAGGAACTGGACCTGCAGAGCCCAACTCTCCTCACTTATTCACTAGGGATCAGGAGGGACACAGGAAACACCCATTCTGAGCTGTTTTTATTGCCCTACGGTGTGCAGAGAATGCCCTATGTGGAGATACTCCATGTGTTGCCTGGCTCCACTGTGAATAGATGCAGAAGTCTGTCTAATTCAGGGGTTCGATATTATGAATACCAGTGTCGAATACATAAGCCATGTTCTCTGGTATAATTTTTATCAGTGCTTTATTAACATTTTAGTTCCCACTGCTTGATTTATTTGTATCTCAACTGGTTTTGAATGAGGGTGAGGAGAAAAAGCTACCATCTTTAGGCTCTCCTCCCACCATACCAGTTTATCATAAAAATTAATATAGTAGTCCCCAAGAGATTGGTCATCTCAGGCACCCTGATAAGACCAAGTTTTTGAACCTATGAAACAGAGGATCTGATCCTCAACCCATGGACAAACATAAAGCCAGCCTGTAAGGAGACAGAAATATGAAGCCAATCCACAGGAAAGTGGCAAGGAGACAGAGTCTCTTGGAGAAATCTGTTCCCAAATCCTGACCACCTTTCTGCCCTCAGGTCATATGACACACTTGGAAAGTGATGGCTAGTTGACACTTCCAACTTCACCGGCATGCAGTCAATGCAGTTGCATGGGACTCCTCACTCAGAAGAACCCTTCATTTGTGCATTCATGCTCTGTGGTCACCGCATGAACATTCTTACTAATTTCATCTTTGAATTTGTTCTGTAAATTAGGTCTACTGGGATGACAGAGCATGCACTGGGGCTTTGGAGCCTTCGCTCATGTGTGGTTCCACCTACCACAGCCTATCCCCCTCTCCAGGATGGGTTCTCAGCTCTCCATTCTTCTGACCCCTGGGCTCTGGTCCCTCAGAGCCTCTCTCTTCTCCACTGGCCAACAATTGCCCCCTGCCCCCAACAGGGTCCTGTGCAAAGATAGTAGGAAGGGTGGGGGTTAGGAATGCATGCTCGGTGTTTTCCAGGTAAAAGTAGGGCTGTGTCATGCTCACTCTAAGCTGTCAGCACTCAGGTGCATTCCACAGGTGACCTGGGATACTGGTGGGGAGACTGCAGTCCCTTAGGTTGCCCATCTGTTGTGCATTGGGGTGCAGGGCTCAAAGGAAGGGGAGATACCTGGTTCAACCTCCCTGCCCCAGCCACGTCACAGGGCACTAGTTAAGGCCAAGAGGAGCCCTGCATTCAGTAGGCCAAGGGCATGTGCCAAGTTAGGGATGGGCCTGAAGCTCCTCTGAGTGTGTGCATTCACTCCTGTAGTATCTTCATGGCCAAGGGAGTGACATTAAATAGCAAATAAAAAAACATCATGATAGGCTGGGAAAGAGACCAAGCTTTATAGAAAGGCAAAAGCTTTATATTTTAGTACTTTTAAACAGAAATTGTTTCCTTTTTTCCTACTTTTCCCCCCTACTTTCATTTTACTCTGGGCTCTGACAATCCCATAGCGAGCCCTGCCAGTAGATTTCTCTTCCTTGCAACCAAAGGAGTCCTAACTAACACATAATAATGCCTTTCACATGGCTCTAAATTTTGAATTACTTTTTTTTCTTTATTTATTTTGAGAGAGTGAGAACTCATGCAAGTGGGGAAGGAGCATAGAGAGGGGGAGAGAGAGAATCTCAAGCAGGCTCACGCAGTTAGCGTAGAGTCAGATGTGGGGCTGGAACTCAAGAACCATGAGATCATGACTGGAGCTGAAATTAAAGAGTTAGATGGTTAACTGACTAAGCGACCCAGGTGCCCCTTGAATAATTCTCTATAAGCGTCTTTCACATGAGATAATACCATTTTGTAAATAGTCACATTGGGTGTGAAGCATCTGTTCAAATCTTTTTCCCACACTAAATGGTGAAGTCTCCAGTCACGTTGTCTTATTGGCCTTTTGCTCTTTGGGGGTCCCAGAACTATGCTCCAAGCACAGAATTCACAGTCACTGTATGTTTACAAAATAAATGTCAATATTATTAGTCATGAAGACAATATTGTTCTCAAGGATCATCACAAATTACCCAGCCCTTAGGGACAGACAAGGGAGAAGGCCCTATCTATCACCTACTAAGTGGAAGCTGCCCAAAACTCGCCTTCAGCTCCAGGTTACTGCAGGACTGTGAGAGCAGATAAACACCCCCACGGATCACCCCAATCCATACGGCAGGTTGTGCAAATCAGATCTGAAGCACTGCAGGTATTTTGTCCATTTAACCCCAAATTTTCAGCAACACATCTTGCAAAGTTTCAAAAGTATTTTAGTCTGTTTAGCAAATTTAAAACTTATAGACTGTCATTGTACTGTCTCTCTTCCCTTTCTGATTTCTTTACAGTCTTTACTTAGAATATAAGAAAAAAAAGAGAGGCTTAAATGATAAACAGTTAAGAAGGAAGTGGAAGAAGAAGGGGAAAGAGAAAAAAAAATGGAGAAGATACAGGAAGGGGCCTGGAGGGAAGAAACTAAAAGCAGTCCCTAGCACTAATTCGGGTAAACTGGATTCAGCTCTCTTTCACTCAAGATTTACCTGTGGGCTGGGACACTGCTATCAACCTCCCAGGGGTATTGTGGGAACTAATGAGGTAATATACGGGAACGCACTCAGCAAGGCATCTTGCACATACTTTGTGGCTGTTGAGGCTGAACGTATTTACCATCCGTGTGAAAAAAAAAATTCCAAAAAACACCTTCCATGGGCGCTGGCCACAAGGAGAGGCCATGTGAAAGAATTCACACCAGTTAGTATTGTTCGAGAAATCGCTGTCTCCTGGTTTGTTACTAGTAGTGTTAATGGTGTGTATTTCTATGCAGAGGTAGTCAACTCCATGAACAATACCACGTCCAGAAAAGCTTTTACACATTAAAAAAATAGTTCAAGTCGCCTAGTTATCCTTGTCCAACTCCCTCTTGTAAACGTTTCGGTTACAGGTGGAAAAGTCAACTATAAAATGTATGCCCTGAAATGAAGACACAAATTTGGGTACTTCGGGCAGAAGGCTGAGTTTCAAGCCAACTCATGAACTGGCTCCATGTCCTCCCTCATGGTAACACTACTAATACTGTTTAACATTTAGAGTCTGTGACAGTCTAAAACACATTGATACACCTATGCCTTTAATAACTCTTTCTAATAACATTGTGGCAAAATCACAGATGATGATATTAACCCCATTTTAATATGTAAAAATATAGAAGTTACAAGTCAGCAGCAATGAAATCCTGTCTAACCCCTGGCTCTCTAAACTCGTGATGCAGTTCTTGAACTACATTGCATTGCCTCCCCAGGCAACATTTATAAGCAAGAGATTCTCCCTGTCTTACTGATGTCCACATAACTGACCATGAAAACCACTGTAAGAAAATTATTGTCCTTGATTCATAACTTTCAAGGGACGATGTATTTTCGGAGCCTGTGGACACCAGGAACATTATTTGAACTCATATTATTTTTACTACCAGACTTTCAAATTCCACAAAGGTGAAGCCACTACTTATCACAATGGCATGAGAGGGACTGGCAAACACAAACTCACTGAAGCAGGGTAATTAATAATATTTTATGAGGTAACATAATTCTGAAAAAAATGCATTAAAATCAAATCCCTATGTACTCCTCAGATTTATAGGATTAGCAGGCAAGTATCAGCAGTGGGCTGGATAATCCACGGAATTATATTAATATTTATGTCTTTAGGTTTTACTTTCGAAGTATCGTTAGGCTTCTTTTAAAAGATGAGCACTACCAGTTTTATTTGCCTCATGGAACTTAAAAAAAAAACCCACAAATATTAGATGTATAAATTCCCATTTTAAAAGATAAAAACAACATTGAATTCATAATAAGTGAGTGTTGTCTCACACACACACACACACACACACACACACACACGGGCAATAACACGAGAAGTTTGCATGTCCCCGTTTCTATGCATTTATAGAAGTATGCATAGAGATATTTAAAAATAATAAATGAGATATGTGATGATGCTACAGGTATTGTCCTATAGCTTTATTTTATTTTTCTTGAAAATGTGTCTTGGAGACCTTTCAGACTACGTACATGAATGCACACACACGTGTGTATAAACACACACACTTAAAGTTTTTTAAATCATTGTATTCTATTGCACTAAATGTTACGTGAAATAAATCATTCTATTACTAACAGCTTTTTGGTGGTTTCTGGCTCTCACTGAATATATACAATGCAGCCAAACACCTCCGTATGTGCACATTCCCCCCTCATGGGCACGTGCCTTTCTTAGAATACATTTCAAGACATAAAATCAATGGAATCAAGAGAATCCCTTTAGTACTCTTCAGATTCACTTTAAATGAGAGATTTTCTCAAATTGTCATTAAAATTTTCACCAATTTACACTCAGGCATGTACACAAATAAAAACAAAACTGTTTACACCAACCTCACCAACAGAGAATAAAATCAATTTTTAAAAATTCTGCCCAATCGAGGATATTATGGGGACTTAATCACTGTACATTACTTAGTTCTCTCTCTTCATCAGCATGTCATCTCTGGAGAGGAGGACTGGTGATATGCCGTGTGTCCTTGGGCAAGCTACTTAACCTTCCTGTGTCTCAGTTTTGTCACCTCTAAAGTGGGGAAAATCATAATAATACTTAACTCGAAGGATAACTTCCTATTTTTTTGTACATTTTGGCTCCTTTTCAATGTAATGTTGTCACTTTCCTCTTCGGTTAATTCAGTAAGGTAATTACTGATTTACTCATATTTCATGAGCACCTACAATGTGCGAGGCATCATTCTAGTTGTTGGGAACAGAGCAGGGAGACAAAACCGAGTGGTTGCTCTCAGACAGCTGACATCCTAGTGGGCAGGCAGACAATACAGAAGCAAACATATGAATGTATAATGTTCTGTTATTTTGCGTTAATGAAAAAAAATATAATAGATTAGGGTGTGAGGCTAAGAAATAATTAAGGGTGCTATTTTAGAGGTGGCCAATGAAAGTTCCTGTGATAAAGGGACACTTGAGGAGAGACATGAAGGGACACTTGAGGAGAGACAGGAAGGGAAAGCAAGTGCAGAGCCTTGAGACCGGAAGCTGGTTGGCACGTCTGAGACATAGTAGGGAATAATATGTTGGCGTAAAGGGAATAAAGGGAGAGAAAAGAGAGATGCCGGCTGAGGGGAGCCAGAGACGAGAAGATCCGGAATGCTCTCACAAGCCACAAGGAGAAACAGATGGAAGCCAAGGCTTGGCGTCTGAATTGCAGAACTCCTGCCACACAGAGGCTGAAACTTTCGGCATCCTATGCAAGCAGATACCTTGAGTACAGCCACTGGCAGTGTCCACTTGCCCTCTAAGCAAAGCTAACAGGGAATAAAAACCCATGTTGGCAATCGGTGCTCCCCACAAACTCAGGCCAAGGGGCAACGCTCAACAGAGCCATGAAGTTGTGGAACCAAGACCCGAATGCATACCTTCTGCAATCAGTCCAAAATGCAGACTTAAATCATTTTTCTTCTTCTCTGATGCACAGTGCCCTCACCAGATGACAGACCAGGAACAGAACCCTGGCCATGCTCGGCTACCAGAATAGTGACAAGGGTCTGCCGCATGAGTACCAAAAGCCCAGGCAGGGCAGCTGCTCACAGCTCACCCCTAAGGCAGCGAGCCTACCTCTGCAGATGGTCCCATTTCCCACGTAGCCCGGTTTGCAGGTGCAGCTGTGTCCCTGGACAGTGTTGGTGCAGATGGCGTTCTCATCACAGTTGTGCTGCCCGCTGCCACATTCATCGTGCTCTGTTTGCAGGGTGAGAAAGAAAGAAAGAAACACCTTTTCTTAAGTTGGAATCGTAGGTGTTGAAAAAGTAAGTCGGAACTCACCAGATAAGAATGACATGACTACCATGTATGGAGATCTTACTGTATCCCTGGAAGTTTCTATCCCTGATGTGGTTGAAATCTAACAGCTCTAAAAGATAGATGTCATTATCCCCACTTTGCAGGTAAAAAGACTAAGGGTCAGAGAAGTCAGAATCTTATGCAAGTCACATGACTGGTAAATACTGGTCTAAGGGCATTGCCTTTTCCATGCTCTGCAAACGTTTCTACAAAGGCTCCAAGGCAGTATTTCTCAACGGGGGGCAATTTTGCATCCCGTCCCCACTGGAAACATTTGATGATGTCTGATAATACTGTCGGTTATCATGGTTTGAGGAGGGGTGTTACTAGAATCTAGTGGATACAGGGCAGGGACGCCGCTAAGCATCTTATCATGCACAGGAAAACCCAACACAAGAAAGTATGAACCAGTACAAAAAGTCTTTAGTGCCTGGGTTGAGAAACCCTTGTTCTTCTGAGGTTAAAAAAGGGGCAAAAATTCCACATGTGAGATTCCACGTTTTCTTCAGAACAAAGAGAGCAAAACTGAAGACGGAGGCTCAGCTGATATACCTTGGCAAAGAAGCATTAACTAACAAGGAATTTCAAAGGAATTTCATTGGTCACAGGAAATGCTGGCAAGCATGGGATTGTGCCGTGTCCAAAAGGGATCTACTCTTAGGACCTCTGTTCAAGGGCCTTCAGCAGGGCCCTTAACTCTAGTTTTCCAGGCAATCCAAGTTCACAGGGTTCCACATTCAACCCCTGGGTTGATGCCTGATGGATAATCACATGGTTCTATCTTTTCAAATAGCGACAGCATCCTTAACCCACAAAACATGGAGGGAAATAGGTCTAACACTTAACAAAATGCACTGAAAGAATCTAAGTTGGAAATCAAGATTTCACAGACAGCGATGCCTTCCTGTCATCAGCAAAAGTTTAAACAGTCATCTAAACGGCTACTCTGTAAATTAAGAGTATTGAAAGGTTAGGCTTTATTCCCTGTAACATCTGCCTGTATAACTTCTTACAAATTTTAAGAAAACTCAGAGAGGTTTATTGAAGTCATAAAAGGTTATAAAAAGTTGAAATCCCAGCAAGAAACCCCACAGAAATAACACTAATTGAACAACCTTAAAAAATTCAATATAGTTTGGAAAGTGTGCTGTTACATCAAAGTAGCAATCAATTGAAATATCCTCTATGATAAGAAATTTAGAATAAAAATTAACCTAACAGAGACCCAGTAATGAGAAAGGTTAAATTACACAAACTAGAGCTGTTTTGGTCACCTAGATGGAATTAAAGTGCACACATGCATATGACTCGACACCTTCGAGTTTTCAAAACAAAAATTTTCTTTTGGCTGTAAGACCAACCGAAATGGTCAGTGAGAAGTGTGCACACGTTACCATGCAGGGAGAAGAGAATATTTACGAGGACTCACTTCTCGTCTGTGCTAACGTCATTTCCAGCACACTCCAGAAATAGTAGAACCCTGTCGATGTCCGATCAAATTTTCAGACCTATTCAACACCTAGTACATGCAGTTACGATACCAGAGGAGGCCGGGCACACAAAGTCTAAAGAATATAGACTTTGACACTGAAGTTTTCAATTCCTTATTTAAATTCTTTTAATGATATTCGGGTCTGTATTGGGAATACAGAGGTGAGTAGATAAGTCTCTGCTCACACGAACATTTTAATAGGGGCCACTGGACGTCAATATGCAACTAAACAGAACACAAGGGACCAGTGATAAGAGTTATAAGAAGATGACTTTGTATTTTACCTAGAAAACAGAACAGTGAACAGGGGCTCTGTTAATAATTGCACTAGAATAACAGGCACTAACTCAGAATGACCTAGGCAAACCAGCACATGTGGTCATGTTAGATCGGAGAAACAAAATGAAGTAAGAGTCCAGTGGAGAAAAGAAATTTCAGCTCATAGGGGAAAAGTCATCTTGCAAAAGGTAGTATTTGAACTGGTCTTTTAAAAATGGTCATAGTTTTCTCAGTCAGAATTTTCCATGAAGGACACTACAGGCAAAGTAAAGATTTGGTTTATGCAACATTTCAAACTTCTGGTGCATCCTTACCTACCTGGTCTTCTCCCCCCACCAAGCTTTGTTGAGGTATAATTGACAAAACTGTAAGTCATTTAGAATGTACAACATAATGATCTGTTATATGGATACATTGTGAAAGGCTTTCCTTTATCAAGGTAATTAACATATCCATCCTACCTAACCTTCTCTCCCAATATTCTTTTTTTTATAATAGTTTATTTTCAAATTGGTTTACATATAACACCCAGTGTTCATCCCAACACGTGCTCTCTTTAATGCCTGTGACCCCCTCTCTCCCCTCCCTTACCCACCTCACCCTCAGTTTGTTCTTAGTCTTTGAGTCTCTTATATTTTATCTTCCTCCCTCTCTGTGTCTTTTTTTCCTTTCCCCTCTTCCCCTCCCCCTGGTTTTTGCTTAGTCTCCAAAGTCCACCTATTCATGGAAACATATGGTATCTGTCTTTTTCTGACTGACTTATTTCACTTAACATAATACCCTCCAGTTCCATCCATGTTGCTATACATGGCCAGATTTCATTCTTTCTCACTGCCACATAGTAGTCCATTGTGTATATGTACCACATCTTCTTTATCCATTCGTCAGTTGATTCCACTATTCTTAAAGAAAACCCTCTTCCCTGATAAGATGGTCCCAACATGGTCCTGCAAACATAGGAGTTCATTCCTACCCCTCTCCAGTTTGTCATTTTGTGTCCATGACTTAAAATACAGTCTCCCAATGTAGTTGGAATACGTGTGCCCCCGCCTGGGTTCAAACATAACTTCATGCACACACTTTTGCCAGGAAAGCCTTCCATACCTGGTCTCCGTACCACATAAATTTCACCCATCTTGGAATTTTTACCAGATTTGGTATCTTTACCTCTTTGGAGGCAACCATATCACAATACATGGTGACATTTGTGAGTTTTATTATTACTGCCTTATTAAGTAACTTTGCAAAGAGGAATTGTAGCATATTTTATACAACCCTCACTTTGCCTAATGGCAAAGTGCCCTCACTTCCCATAATGGTACTGAGCCCAGAAAGTGCCAAGCATTGAGCTAAATATTGTACATATGTCATTTAATTCTCCTAACAACAATCACATGAAATGAGTTTGCTCATTTTCCAATGAAGGAGCAGATATAAAAAACCATTAAAGAATCTGCCTAAAATCACAAAACCAGTAAATGAGGGAGCTTGGATTTGTGACACTAGATGCCAGGGTGACCACATCACAGCAGTTAGAAGCAATCTGGATGTGGTTGAGGGTAAACCAAGACATATGGAAGTGATTCCATAGAGCCAGAAAAGAGATGGTCTTGTTCTATGTGCTAGCCCCAAATCCCCACTGAAGATCTGACCTACAATGGACCGCAATAATCAAATATGGACTGATCTCCTTTCAAAAACATCAAATTCCCTTCCAGCTGGTGGAGATGTTGCAAAAGGTAGAGAACAAGCGCTCTGAGAGGGGGCACAAGGCAGCTGAGAGCACAGACTCCAGAACCACGCAGCCTGGGTGAGACAACCCTGGCTTTGCCACTTACTAGTTCCCTAATACGAAAAATACGGTTAACAATAGAACGCATCTTCTGAGGTTGCTGTGAGGATTACATTAATTAATATAAGTAAAAGGCTTATAGTGCATGGTAACTAGTAGGTGCTTCGTAAATGTAGCCACTTTTATTATTACTATTACTACCACTACTGCAATCATTTGTGAGCAGACTTTATCGTTGGATGGTAGTTAAAATTGGTTAAGAAAATGTTCTCTTTCCTTTATAGTTCAGGCAGAAAGGCTATGAACAGATAGACTTCTGAAGACAATTAAATTAAGAATCTCTAAGTACTCAGGGAAGCATCTGCTTAGATTCGACGGTCCCCAAGAAACACGACTATGAACTGAAAGGTGAAAGATGTTTGTTTAGAATTGTTGACGTCTGACCAGAGTTTGATTATAGTATAATTGGAGTATCCAACCTCTCAGGACTAAGAATAATGATTGCGGCAGCATGCAGTTTCTCTACTAATGATGATAATTATTATTATGGTGGCTAGTACTTGTTGAGCGCTGATGAGGCACCGTCATCATCACATGGGTCCTTTATCTCCTCCTTTTCTTCTTTTCTTTCCACAGAATGGCTCAGAAAGACTCTCACTCACCTCTGTAACAATGCGATCAAATGGAATCAACAGCCATTACCAGTTAACACCATGTTTTCCTTAGTGGACTAGTCAGGACCCAAACAAGTTACTGAAACAGTCACTTCGGCTGCAAATGCTCCATATTTGGGGTCTGGCTGGGCTCGTAGCTTTACTTTGTCCAAAGTCTCTCTCATGGATTTTACAAAATTGTTACGATGACTTCACTAGGAGGTGCCAAGCAGAACTCGTCAGTCACGTTTTATAGATAAAGACATTGGGGTTCGAAGCACCTATGAGGTGGCAGGACATGCAGTACGTTGTACATACAGTACATACAATAAGCTGTAGGTCAAAGTCCCCTCCATCCTCCTCCTCTCTTCTCCTGTATTCTTTCCAAAACTCCACTTCACTGTGTGATCCAAAGGAATTTCTAAAGGGTTGGCCACAGTGTAGGTTAACTTCCTACTTTTTAAAGGAAAATGATGACAGACTTACAGGAAGTTGCAGAAGTAGTACAAAGAATCTCATTACACTTCCCCTGCTTTCCTCAACAGCGCCATCTTATATAGCTGTAGTACAACATGAAAACCAGAAAACTGGCATTGGTATATTACTATTAGCTAGTCCATAAACCTTATTCAGTTTACACCTTTTAAAAAAAAAATCTGTATCCTTTTGGGGGTGTATATGTGTACGGAGGTGTATAATTCTCAGCAATATTATCCTGTGTTTAAGTTCAGGTACCCACCACCAATTCACACTGCTGCTTTTTGCTGACACTTACCCAAAACTCCCCCAACCCACCTACTCCCAGTCCCCGTCCCTTATTGGCTACTAACATGTTCTCATCTCTACAGTTCTGTCTTTTAGTGAATGCTGTATAAATAGAATTACATGTGCAGTAAGTAAATTTTGGATTTCCTTTTTCTACCAGACGAAACGCCCTTGAATTCCATGGAGGTTGTTGTATGTGTCCACAGAACAATTTACTCTGTTGTTGAGAAGTACTCCGTTGCATAAATGCATCACGGTTTGTTCAACACACGTTGAAGGACACGTGGATGGTCTCCTCTATTTTGCTAATATGAATGAAGTTTCTATGAACGTCTGTGTAAAAGTTTTTGTGTGAATACATACTTTGATTACTCTGGATTAATATGCAAACCAAGACAGTCACTGTCAAACCGTGATAGAAGAATTAGAGCCATGTAGTTATTAGTCATTCTTGAAACCCCTTTCTCCCTTAATCCCTTCTAGTAAGTCCATCACCAAGTCTTGATTTTTCTCAAATTCATTCCTCTATCACTATTCCCCTTGCCACCACCCTCATCTCACCTACATTTAAGCTGCCATAAATTAATGCTGTAATTTCTCAATGGATCTCCCCACATTCAGTATTGTCCACTTTCAATTTATTCTTCATAGTACATTTAGAGCAGTCTTTTAGGAAATCAAATCTGATCATCTTGCCATCCCTGCTAAAATTTTCCAGCCAGTTACTTCCCTTTCATCTCAAAATGTGGACATTGCTAATGTGACCTCCGGGTCTCAGCATGGTTTCACCTCCACCTAACTGCCTAGAACCGTTCTGTTTCATTTTCGCTCTTGCCTGCTCTGTTCAGCCACGCTGCCTTTATCTCCTTCCCTCAGGTCACAGGCACTGTCACACACTCTTCCCTCTTGGCCCTGTTCCTGCTTGCTTATCCTTGCTATTTCAACTCAGTTCTCACCCCCTCAGTAAAGAACACCTGATTTCCTTGATGGGTAAGTTTCCCCCATAACCTACTGATGTAAACACTCAGCACCTCTTCATAGGGTTAATCACAGTTACAATTCTATGTCTATTAATGTATTACTATTTTTACTAATACTTACCTTTTCTAATACAGCATAAATTGCTTGGGGATATATGTCAAATGTATCTTTCTTTACTTTAGATCCAGACCCTACCAGAAATGCTGGAACGTAGTGTGTCCCTAACACAAATACTTACTAGAGGGAGGAGAGGAGAGGAGGGGAGGGGAGGGGAGGGAAGGGGAGGGGAGGAAAAAAGAGACAGAAAGAGGAAAAGAGGACACGGACAAATGAGTATGACTGCCTTTAGCATCAAAAGTTACAGAGAGGTCAAGGAGAAATAAGGTAAGAAAAAGGTAACTGAATCAGGCAGCTAAGGGAGACTTAGAAGTACTCAAAAAAAAAAAAAAAATACAACTGGGTACTGATGTGTTGATGTATTTATCACAGTGACTCTGTGAAAGGAAGAGAAAGTGATGTGGTTTCAGGAGCTCTGGGGCAGGCCATTTCTTTCATGAGGAATTGCTAAGGATTGTGAGAAACCTAAACCTTGTAAGAAAAGATGTGTAAATCATTTATCTGACAAGAGACTTGAATCAAGCATATATAAAGAACCTATACGACTCAATAAAAAGATATATGGGGAAAGTATTTAAATGGACATTTCTCCAAAGAAGAGAAACAAGTGAGTAGTAAGGATATAAAAAGATGCTCAGCCTCACTAGTGATTAGGGAAACCCAAAGCAAAAAACACGATGAGACCACTTCACATACACTAGAATGTCTATCATCAAAAAGCCAGACAATAACCAGTGTTGATAAGAATACAGAGAAATTGGATCCCTTTCTACAGTGCTGTCAGGAATGTAAAACATTTCAGCCACTTCGGAAATGACTTTGGTAGGTCTGCAGACTGTTTAGCGTAGGGTTACCGCATGTTCCGGCAATTTTACTCTAAGGTGTATATCCAAGAAAAATGAAAACATATGCCCACGCAAAGACTTGCACACAAATGTTCAGATAAATGTTATTCATAATAGCCAAATGGCAGAAACTCAAATACTCATCCACTGAGAAACTCATCAAGAACATGTGGTACATCCATACAATATTATTATTGCATGTTATAATTTCATGTATGTTATTCAGTAATAAAACAGAATGAAGTACCGCTATATACTACAACATGTTCATGCATGAACCTCAAAGACACTGTGCTAAGTGAGGAAATCAGTCCCAGAGACCATGCGTTATATAATCTCATTTACATAAAATGTCTGCATAGGCAAATCTATAGAGACAGGAAATAGAGAAGTAGTTACCTAGGGCTAAGCTTGAGGGAATGGAGAATGATCGTTCATGGAAACCAGTTTTCTCCTTAGAGTGATTAAAAACGTCCCCAAATCAGATCATAATAATGATGGTGTAACTCTGAAAATATACTTAAAACCTCTGAACGGTATATATTACAGAAGTAAATTTTCTGCTATGGAAATTGTATCTCAATATTAAGTTGTTGAAAATTATTAACATTTATCTCTCTGTCCATGTTTTAATGTTTATTTATTTTTGAGAGAGACAGAGCATGAGCAGGGGAGGGACAGAGAAGAGAGGCAGACACAGAATTTGAAGCAGGCTCCAGGCTCTGAGCTGTCAGCACAGAGCCCGATGAGGGGCTCGAACTCACAAACTCTGAGATCATGACCTGAGCCAAAGTCAGATGCTTAAACAACTGAGCCACCAGGCGCCCCTCTCTGTCCATATTTTAAGACGAGGATGTAAAGACTCATGAGAAATCACTCTTAGATTAAATGTCCTTTTGCACATGGGTACAAGAAATGTTCATTGTTTTTGCTAACACCCTAGGAATATGCCATATTACCTTAACTGAAAATACTATTTCATAGTAATAATTTTTAGGGGAGAAAGTAATTATGTATAAAATGCATGTGTCAATTAAAAGATGATCCCTAGTTTCCTAAATGTCAAATCTGAAAATCTACACTTTAGGCCCAAGGACATCTTATTTATAATCTAAAACGGTGCTTGAATTCAAGAAACATTTTTCTAAGTCAGAATAGATACAACTCTAAGCTCCCCATTTGCCAGAATGGACACCTAAATTTCATTCATTATTTGGTTACCTTCCACTCCACTTTGTACTCAGTAGGATCCCACTATGGTTCTCAGGATTTTTGACAGAAGTTCATGATCAGGCTGTCTGAGTTGCTCATTGGCTATTACCATAACCCATTAAAATGCAGCTTGAAGTTCTGCTAATTCCCTGCTAAGCTCAGGTGCTGAGATCTTTGTGAAGGACAGTTACCCTAATGTCAAAGACCTGAATCTCTGACTATACCACAAATCCATTCTCCTTGGTGGAACCGACCCGGCTCTCAGAGACACCACTTTAAGAACCTACAGGTCTCTATCTTCCCTCCCTGGAGTGAAGCAACTGTAGCTTGGACCTCTTTTACCTCATCAAATACCAAACTCTATAATGCCAGCTCCTTCTGGGTAATGCAGTTTCTTTGAAAATGTGCATTAATTGTGCCCATTGACAAAGAGGCATTGGGTCTCCAGAACTGGACAGAAGGACAGCTGTCCTTCACTCAAAGCCCAGAGTAGGGTTATGAGCAGAATGGGCAGGGGGATTACAGAGAAAAGGTGGGAATGAGAAGTGGAAGAAAACTAGTTTCACTCCTTTTCAACTTTCCCATGGCAATAAGAAACAAAACACAAGGTAGTAACCCAATCAAATGCTTTTCTACCTGGATATATAATATATTTAATCCGGCAGGTTATATATAGTGTATATTAATCATTTATATATCCGTCCACAGAAAGTTTGTTAAATGTACATTAAACTATTACCAGTGGTTTACGCTAGGGAGGAAGGGGTGGATAGAGAATAAATGGGAGGGATTTATATTATTTACTTTATTCATTTTATACTTCTGAATTTTTTTCAACAAACATCTTTTATCACTAAACAAGAAAGTTGTTTCCATTGTGTGTGTGGTTTTTTTAGAATGAATAAAATGGTTTCATATCCATCCAAGTGTATACTGAAAAAGCAAATCTTTGGAGGCTGACCAATCTGGGTACAAATCCCTGCACTGGAGGCAAATCCTAGAGAGACGGGGCAAACTCTCCATGCTCCAGTTGCTGTGTGTGCAGTAGGTGGACACTACCGTAACGAAAGGGTGGAAAATTTGGCTTAGTCTCTGTGCCCTCACATCTGAACAGCTTCTGTTACAGAAGAGATAGTCAAGAAATGTTTATAAGTAAATGCTCATGAAAATAAACTTCCTAAATCCTCTGCTATCATTTTGGGCACATAGTAGGTGCTCCAAAGATGGCAGAGACCATCACCACCATCATGGTCATCATCGACATCAACACAGCACAGTCTTGCCTGCATTTTCCATGGACTCTTCTTCAGTAATTACGGGAAGATTTTACTAGGAGCTTTATTACTTTCCCCTACGTCCCGGAGACTCTGGGTCCAAGTCCAGCTTTCTCGCTTGCTTGCTCTGTGATCTAAATGAGGATACTGAATGTCCCTGAGCCTCAGTGTCATCACCCAAAAATGGAAACAATAAGATGCATCACACAGAGCTGTTGGAAAGATTAGCTGAGAAAGCAAGGAAAAAATGTCCAGCAGCGTACCGACCAAATAATCCAGATTCAGTAAATGTTAATTTTGCTCCACAGGGATAATTTAGAAATGCATCATTAAACTACAAAAATAATGAAGAAATGAACTGTGGTCCAATGTTTCTCGGTTTCTTTTAAAATACTTAATATAAGAGAATATCCAACATGAAAATAAAACACACAAAACTGTTGTTTGCCTTTGGTTTTAAGTAGTGGTCATGTAAGCATCCCCAAAGGGACCCTTTTATTGAGGCCCTTTATCTCTTTATAGTGAAGATGCTGGCTTGTGATACTTTTTGGTTCTATAGCTACCCAAAGGAACTCTGAAGAAAACTGTTTAAATGTAAGACATGGCAAAAAAATAATGCTGTATTAATGCTGATCTTTATCATAGAAGCTTGCCCATTCCTTCCAGGAGTCTTGGTACGAATGTGCTTTTCTTTTTCTTTCTCAAGCAAGGGGATGATACAAAACCACAAAGGAAAATGGAGAGAGAGGTTGGCAAATGGGAAAGTCTCTTTTCCTCCCTTTCCATTAGTGACTCTGACTCCTTGTCAAGTGCTCTGGGTCTCATTTGACTTACAAGCTTCCAAAGAAAAAGAAGTTAGAATCACAGGACACCCAGATCCTTGAAAACATGCTAGCTTCCCAACAGGCTTCATTCTTATGCAATTCGCCCTCCGTGCCCAACTGCGGTGGAGTATAGTGTCCTCCACAAAAATGCATGTCCACTGGAACCTCAGAATGTGACCTTATTTGGAAATAGGGTCTTTGCAGATGTAGTTAGTTAAGGTGAGGGCATACATGGCTCCAGTGGGCCCTAAATTCAATGACTGGTGCCCTTATAAGAGAAGGAGACACACCAAAATACACAAAGGGAAGATTCTCATGTGAACACAGGCGGATCAGACTTATGAGGTCGTAAGTCAAGGAATACCAGGAGCTACCAGGAGCTGCAAGAGGAAAGGAAACATTTTCCCATAGAGTCTTTGGAGAGAGAATAACCCTACTGACTCCTTGATTTTTGGATTCCAACTTCAAAAATCATGAGAAAAAAATTCTGATGTTTGAAGCCACTCAGTGTGTGGCAATTTGTTATAGCAGTGCTAGAAAACTAATATACCAACATTACATACGACTTTTCACACCCTAACTGGCTGAGAGGATAGTGATGGGCCAGGTTCTGTAGCCCTTAGCTCTTTCCTAGAAAAGAGACAGTAGAGGATCCAGGGAAAGGGGACATACAAGTCTGTGATGAAATCATTCCATTGTACTTGGGTGGGGGGGGGGGACGGTAAATGGAAGACTGAGGGACATACTGAGTCTGAGCCACAGCCCCTCCAAGAAGCAGCTCTAAGTATCAGTAAATTTCTTAACCCTTCTGAGACTCAACTTACCCATCTTTAATTTTTTTAAATATTTATTCATTTTTGAGAGACAGAGAGAGACAGAGGATGAACCCAATGGATATGAGTAAGTTACTGGGAGGTTTCTAGGATTAGCTTCTTCCCTGAGTGAAGAGAAAGAGGAAAAAGAAGAAAAAGGAAGAGAGTATGGGGAAGGAAAAGAAATACATCAATACAAACTTTCTGTCCTTGGTTGCCTTTCCCTATTCCAGATCAGATGCTTAAGAAGAGATTTAAAAAGTAGCTTTCTTTAGGGCACCTGAGTGCCCTAGCACTCAGTGTTAGTTAGCTCAGTGTCTGACTCTTGGTCTCAGCTGATGTCATGATCTCACAGTTCATGAGAGGGGCAGAGAGAGAAGGAGACACAGAATACACAGCAGACTCCAGGCTCTGAGTTGTCAGCACAGAGCCCAATGTGGGGCTCAAACACACGAACCACGAGATCATGACCTGAGCTCAAGTCCGATGCTTAACCGACTATGTCACCCAGGCGTCCTTCAATTTACCCATCTTTAAAGCAGACAGTGTACTACCTGGCTTGCTGTGGAACAATATTAAGAAAAGTGTGATTCAGGGTGGCTCAATCAGTTAAGCATCCGACTCTTGATTATGGATCTCACAGTTGTGAGATCGAGCCCTGCTTTGGGCTCCCTGCTTAAGATTTTCCCTCTCCTGCTTTGCCTCTCTCTCACATTCTCTCACTCCCTTCTCTCTAAAATAAAAAAAAAAGAAGAAAAAAGAAAAAGAAAAATGTGATTAAAAATGTTTGCCCACGGCCCACTATACAGTATTCAATAATTGTTAGCTTTTTTTCAATTAACTAGGCTGAGACTATGAAAATTACAATACTTAAAAAATTTTTGCTAGGCCAACTACCAAAGGAAGTGCCACTTTGGAAATATTGGAAATATTGAGATATTGAAGGTAATGAAATATTGAGATTGAAGGAGGCTTACAATAGGTCTCTGGCACCACAACTCTCTAAAGAGTATTCCAAGGAGTCTGTATTAGCATGAAAATCCCTGGAGAATAGGAAGACCCTAAGCGTTATCAGCCTCACTGCCTAAGGTGAAGGGGGTACACTTTCTAGACCTCCCAGAAGTGGTTGATTTCCTTCTTCTTTGTTGCTGGCAGAGTCAACTCACCATAAAGGATATAATGCCAGATACTTCCCCCGTGCTCTCTATACAGAGCGGGGGGCCCAATGGATATGAGTAAGTATGTTAGGAGGTTTCTAGAATATCTTCTTCCCTGAGTGAAGAGAAAGACAAAAAAAAAGAAGGAAAGGAAGAGAGTATGGGGAAGGAAAAGAAATACATCATACAAACTTTGTGGCCTACTTTGTCTTTGGTTGCCTTTTCCCCCTCCAGTTCAGATACATTAGAAGAAAATTAAGAAGTAGCTTTCTTTGGGGCACGTAGGTGGCTCAGTTAGTTAAGTGTCTGACTCTTGGTCTCAGCTGAGGTCATGATCTCACAGTTCATGAGTTCGAGACCCACATAGGGCTCTGTGGTGATGGCATGGAGCCTGCTATGGATTCTGTCTCTCCTTCTCTCTGTCCCTCCCCTACTTGTGCTCTCTCTCTCTCTCCTTTCTCTCTCTCAAAATAAAATAATAAATAAATGAAAAAAAAGTATTATTTAGGACCTCTTCATTAGTAGGCAAAGATACAAAGGCAAAGACACTGATTGGTCTTCCCTTCATAAAGCCTACTGTCTAAAGACAAAACAGCCCTTCTGATCCCAGACAGTATGTACTACATATAGTAATGCATAACAGGGGAACATAACCCAGGGAAGAAGTCAGGGATGCCACCCTGGATGAAGTGACATATAATTAAGAGACTGAATGGGAATTAGCCACACAAATGAGGCCAGGGATTAACTTTGAAAATAAATGTAACCAAACAAATAGTCCAAGCTCCTAAGCAGAATGCCCATAGTGAGTCATGACAGCAAGGTGACAAGTCTACAAAAATTGGCTCCAATCGAACATGGAATGGAAACACAAAGCAGAGCAAATAATCCCATTCACAGATATGCTGCCTATAGGATGGTGTTGCTTTCCAAAGAAAAATGAAGCCACCTGTAGAAGTCTGATGTGTCTCTCTACTAGGGGTCAACTTCTGGTGTTCCAGGCAGCACAAAATATGATTTTCTTCTGTGTCTATGGAAGAATTTCCAAGAATGTCCAAAACCTGCTATTCTCAATGTAACCTCACCCTTCCCCATCAAGAGGTCTAGTCTAATTACCCTTCCTTTGAATCTGGACTGGCCTTAAAAACATGTTTCTAGGGGCACCTGGGTGGCTCAGTTGGTTAAGCATCCGACTTCGGCTCAGGTCATGATCTCACAGTCCATGGGTTTGAGCCCCGCATCGAGCTCTGTGCTGACACTTCAGAGCCTGGAGCCTGCTTTGGATTCTGTGTCTCCCTCTCTCTCTGCTCCTCCCCTGCTCATGCTCTGTCTCTCTTTCTCTCAAAAATAAATAAACATTAAAAATAATTAAAAAAAACATGTTTCTAACCAAAGGAGTGTGGCATAAAGTATGTAACATCATTTCCAAAGCTAGGTCAGAAGAAGTCTTTCAGTTTCTGCAATGCTTGTTATCTGGATACCCCACCCCACCTCAAGACATTATCTCTTAGAACCCAGCTGCTATGCTGTGAAAAGCTGGACACATGGCCAGACATGTATACACAGTCCAGTCAACGGACCCAGCTAGTCCGGCCTTCATGGAGTATCAACCTAGGCACCAGACATGTGAGAAAGAAGCCTATGGAAAATTCTTTCTCAGTTGCCCGAGTCTCCCCAGCCACTGATGTCTTCCAGCCTGAGGCCTGGATATCAAGGAAATACAAACCATCCTTACTAGGCCCTCTTGGGATTATTCTTCCACAGAGTTTATGAGCAGAGTAAAATGGTGCTTGTTTTACACCAGCAAGTTTGAGGTCGCCATTTATAAGGCAACAGGTAATCAGACCAGTATTCCCAGCTCTGTACAAGGGCATGGCATGAAACAGGAGCTCAATGAGATTTTGTGGAACTGGGCTGAAATGGAAGCAAAACACATGGAAAGACTGTTTGCTCCTCTGAGACAGACTTCATCATTCTCATCCTTTAGGAAGGAATGACTATCCGTCAGTTGTTGCACACGATCTTTCCTCCACAAAGTCTTCAGTTATCACTTAGCATAGATGGGCCCTAAGACGGAACCTAAGAAGGGCAATTCTGCAGCAATCAAAATGTTTTCATCAACATCAACTAAATGACTGCCCTGGGCTCATCAATGCATATGTGGAGAGCACTGTTGAAACCTGTCTCTAAATCCCACATCCGGTTCCTCTGGTTGATGATGTCTAATGATGTAAGAATAGAAGAAAATCATACCAACAAAGCCAAAAGGTTTTTCTAGAGAATTTACATAGAAACGGGTCAGAGACAATGTTTTGTCCTCCTTAGAGGTGGGAAACTACAGTAATTAGAAATCTGAACTCTGGACACACACAATACTAGGATAAAGTCTCAGTTTTACTACTTAGTGATTGTGTGATGTGTGACTTTTCACTCCCCTTTAGTAAAAAAGGTTGGGTAAAGCTTAAATGAGAAAAATACGTATGGGATGTTATTCAACTATTTATCATGCACCTGCTATGTGCTTGTACTGTTCTAAGCACAGAAAACAAAATGGTGAACAAAGATAATTTCCCTGCCATGTAGAGATCGCACTCCAGTGGGGTAGACGACCAACAAATTAATACACAAGAAATATGTATACAATTTGGGATGGTGGTAATTCATATGAGGAAAAATAAAGCAGAGTGAGGGAAAGGGGAGTGAAAAGGATGTTATATTAGACACAAAGATCTAGAAAAGCTTTTCTAATGACACAGAAACAGAGCCTTGGAGGAAATGAAGGAGTGAACCATATAATGATCCTGGACTATAGCATTCAAGGCAGAGAGACAACCAGTAAAAAGATTTCAGGCGGGAAAGGGAAAGGAAAAAGGAAAAGGCAGGAGACTGGGGTGGCAGGAGTGAAGCGAGGCAGTAGGATGATGGTAGGAAATCAGGTCTTCCAGGTAGCCCTGGGTCAAATCAGGTAGGTCCTTTTAAGCCACAAGCAGTGTATTCTAAGTGTGGTAGGAGCCATTAGCGGGCTCCGCATCACTCTCTACATGAATTGCTTAGCACAGCACCTAGCGTATTATGTAGCATAAGCTCATTAAGTTCCTATACTGTCAAGTTATTATGGACTAATGTCCAGGCAAGACAGTAGAAACACATTCCTCAGCAGGAGCATGGACTCAAACCCTCACTCAAAGCAAGTTATGAGGTCAAAGAAGGTACGACCCATGGGCTCCAAGTAGAACCAATAGTTCCTGTCAGACATGAAAGATGTAGAAACAAGGAAATGAAACAAAACCTGAAGAGATGTCAGGCACTCTGGTCTCACACAGACTACATTACTCTGTGCTTTATGAAAATCCAACGTGGGAGGTAAAAACACACTGTGCAGGAAAATATTATTCACTTGTGACTGAGTCCCTGACTAAACAGTTAGTTGAGGCTATGGGCCTACCTTGTTTCCAAACTTAACATGAAGACCTAGTACTTCACAGTCCAATATGACAATCACTAGCCACATGTGGCTATTAGGCCCTTAAAATAAGGCTAATCTGAAGGAGATGAACTCTCAGTGTAAAAGACACAATAGATTTCGAGACTTAGTTCCATAAATAAGAATGTAAAATATCTCAATAATTTTCTATCAATTACACATTGAAGTAATAACATTTTGGGCATACTGCATGAAATAAAAATGTTAAGTTTTATCTCACTGGTTTTATTTTATTTATTTATTTATTTTTTTGTATTCATTCTTGTAATCCAAATATGTACTGAGTTCACAAACAAAAGCAATTTATCTCCATGAGAAGTTTTATAGTGTCTGTCTTGGCCCATGTTTTTTTTTTTTTATAATAGTTTATTTTCAAATTGGTTTACATATAACACCCAGTGTTCATCCCAACATGTTCCCTCTTCAATGCCCGTCACCCCCTCTCCCCCCTCTCTCACCCCCCTCACCCTCAGTTTGTTCTTAGTCTTTGAGAGTCTCTTATGTTTTATCTCCCTCCCTCTCTGTGTCTTTTTTTCCTTTCCCCTCTTCTCCTCCCCCTGGTTTTGGCTTAGTCTCACAAAGTCCACCTATTTGTGGAAACATATAGTATCTGTCTTTTTCTGACTGACTTATTTCACTTAACATAATACCCTCCAGTTCCATCCATGTTGCTACACATGGCCAGATTTCATTTTTTCTCATTGCCACGTAGTAGTCCATTGAAGCTAATCCCTTTCACAATTGCACCAAAAACCATAAAATACTTAGGAATAAACCTAACCAAAGATGTGAAAGACCTCTACACTGAAAACTATAAAAAACTTATGAAGGAAATTGAGGAAGACACAAGGAAATGGAAAAACATCCCATGCTCATGGATTGGAAGAATAAATATCGTTAAAATGGCAATACTACCCAAAGCAATCTACACATTCAATGCAGTCCCAATCAAAATTGCACCAGCATTCTTCTCAAAGCTAGAGCAAACAATTTTATTTTATTTTTTATCGTATTTTAAAGAGAGAGTGCGTAACAGTGGGAGAAGGGCAGAGGGAGAGAAAATCCCATGCTGGACATGGAGCCTGACCTGGGGCTTGATCTCACAACCCTGGGATCATGATCTGAGCCAAAATCAAGAGTCGGACACTCAACCTGCTGAGCTACCCAGGTACCCCTCATCTTGTTTTCTTAATGTGACTACCAGAACATTTTAAATTATGCATGTGGCTAGCGTTATATATCAACTGGTTACTCACATATCAGGTGTTCCCTAGATGTGGACAGGAAATAAATAAATCAATAGGAAGAGCTCGAAGAAGATGTTTGCATTCTTAACCAGGGCTGACGAACAGTATTCATGTTGCAAGCCAGGTCTGACTGTCTAATTATGGTTGCCTGGAGCACTATTTAGAAGGCATTCAAGGTCCAGCTTACTGAGAAAATTTCTGCAGCTAATTTATAACATCTGCTGCGGACACAGGAGAATACGACAATCCATGTTGTTATGTCAAATAATGCAATGACTATTTCTTGTATGAGAATAGTATGATCAATAATTTGCAAATGCAGTATGCACTGGGCATGTACTGAACATTTACTCTGGCTGGATAGTCTCCCTCTACAACTTCATTCTACTTTTCACAATACTGAAAGACAGTAATTACCATCCCTGTTTCACCTAGCTGAAAAAAGATATTCAGAGGGTTAGTTACCTAGGCTATTAAAAAAAGTTCAGGGTTTGAACCCAGGACAGTCTCTCTCCGAAGCTCACTCTCTCTGAACGACTTGTTGGGATCAGGCACCTTCCTTCTGAAACCCCAACTCCCTGGGATGCTGGGCTGCCAGCATGGATCTCTGCATTCTACTGCCTCCTTAAAGGTTGGTGCCTGACTTATTTCTCAATGTGTGTCTGTGCTGACCCACCTTTTGGATATAATGGTATCAACAGAGTCCACCCTCAAGCCCTTTCCCTACCTTAGTAACTTAGCCTAGAGCAATAGTTCTCAAACGTGACATGCATCAGAATATGGAGAGCTTATTAAAACACAGAATGCTAAGTCCTACCCCTAAAAAGTTTCTGATTCAAGTGGTTTTAGGTTGGTTTTCCAAATGGTCCCAAATGGTGCTGATACCACTGGTCCAGAAACCACGCTTTGAGAATTATACATCTGATCCAACTTGGCCACATATCACATCAACACATCTGGGGAATTCTTAAAATGAACCAATGCCCGGCCCTAGATAAGACTAAGGGAATCGGAATCTTGATGATGGGTTCAGGCATAGTTTTTAAATCTCCCCCAAGATAAACATGAAGGTTGAGAACCACTGAGCTATCTGCTCCTCCCATCTAATCCTCCTTTCTAGCTATTCCGAAGGATAAATTTCGGAAAAGATAACTAACCCATTCCAGTCAAGGAGCCAAGCCTTACCGATTCACTGAAAACAGGTTCAACGTCAGGATTGAGCCACAGCCTGGGAGGTTGACTGCGGAGGAACATGGGGGAGGCTGGAGGCCACAGATAGGGACAGTAGCAGGAGACAGAGCCCCTAGAAATGCCACCCAGTTACTGACAGTCTGTCTATATTTAAATAGAGGTCAAAGGTCAGTATGTACTTCCTCTCTGTCCTTGGCTTCATAGCTGGACAATCTTCCAATGTGAAGGACACTGACATTCTAACTATCGTCTAACTCAACGGAATGAAATTAGATGGAATGGAAATAATCCACATTTATGAGCCTCCCCAAAGGGGAGACCTAGTGCGGCTGGCACCCAATCCGGTAAAATCTACAAGGCTGAGAATTGCAAGTTTAAACATCATGAGATTTTTTTTTTTTTCCAGAAAAGTAGGACGAATCCTAAGAATCTAAAATCAGATACTGACTTCTCCATTTGCAGTGCCAAAAGTGAAAGCAGCAGACAGTCTTTAAAATCTTCCCTTTATCCCTGTCACTCAAAAAAAAAAAAAAAAAATCAGGAACATCAAATGAAATGACTTCTTGCCTGTTAACTTTTCTGGTGTTTGGTAACTTTGCAGAAACACAATTCAAAACTACCCAGCATCTACTGGACACGAAGTTCCTGCTACACTTCTATTTTAGATTTACTCACAGGAGGATTCTTTTTCCTCTACAAAGACACCTTCTACTCTTTTTAAAATGTTCCTTTATTGGCTGTGGCTATGGCAAACATGCTGACTAGCTATAAAATGCAAACACATTTTCAAATATTTATTGACTTGATTTTTCAAGACTTCTGTAACAAAATGCCTTTTATTTATGCTGCTCCCTCTATAGGGCCTGAATTCAGACCCAACCCTTGAAAAGTTCTTGAAAAATTACCCAATTCCCATCCATTTGCTATATAATATCGAGATACTTTTCTTCTTTATTTATGACTAAGTTTTTCCAAATTAAGTTTTGAAAACAAAACATTTCAAATACAAGTTTTTCTACCTTCAAACCTCTTTGAAAAGAAATCCTATACTTGCATAAGGTAAATCATCTACTTGCAACATTAAAAATTACTCCATTTACTTATCCAATCTTAACTTTTGGATTTTCATATATTAGTAGCCAAAGAGAACCAGATTTTCCTCCCCGTATTCGTGTTTAGGGAAGAACTGACAAGAAATAAGCTCTCAGGGAATACATTAGAGCCGTATGTATTTTAAAGGACTATCTTCATCAGTGATAAATGGTTTAAAAGCAACGACTGAAAGTTTTGCAAAAGTAATTTAAGACTACAAGATGTCCACTTCGTTCTTTCTCTTTGTGCCGAAAGATGCAGGTAAGTACATTTCATGGTAAGTTTGCCCTCAGAGGGAGTTGACACAGCTCAAATGCTAGGTCTGATAGAACCCCTGTTGACTATCCAGGAGAGGGTGTCCACGCCCCCTTCTTCAGCATTCTGTTTACGTTTCTGATGTGCTTCTGGTATAGAATCTAAATGAACCTCTACTTCATAAATTCTCCACAGGAAACATCCACTTTTAAATTTTTGTCACTACAGAATATGCCCTTTAACTGTGCCTACGAGTCATCTGAAAAGCAAGAACATGAAGACAATAGGCTCATAACAATACAAACTGCCATGTTCTTGAAAACAGGAATACTGACAACCAATTATAATAACAGGCTCACACGCACTTTTGATTCCACAAACACACGCATGCACGCACACACCTGATATACTACTGACCTCAATAAAGGAATACTTCGAAAAGCAAACAAGGGGTGCCTGAACGGTTTAGTTGGTTAAGTGTCCAACTTCAATTCAGGTCATGACCTCACAGTTCATGGGTTCGAGCCCTATGTCAGGCTCTGCGCTGACAGTTCGGAACCTGGAGCCTGCCTCAGATTCTGTTTCTCTCTCTCTCTTTCTCCCCCTTCCCTGCTTGTGCACTCACTTGCTCCCTCTCTTCCTCTCTCAAACATAATAAACATTAAAAAAAAAAAAACAATAAAAATAAAAAGCAAAGAAGACAAGTCAGTCTTAACTTTATTGGCTTGAATTTAGCTTTCAACTGTATATTCAACCAAAATCAACCAAAAATATTTATGAAATGTTTAATCAGTAGCAAACAGGGCAACAAGAACTTTGCCCTCCCACTTGCTGAAAATTAATATACCTTATAAAATGCTGAAAATGTCGTTGGGGGAGGTATGATAATTATATCCTGGTCAAATATGCGATGCTTCCACTTCATCCTCAAATTAAATAAATGTAATTGTGCCTACATTCAGACATCATAAGCAGAGGTTGCAGTTAAAAGATAACACCCATGCCTGGGATTTAGAGCAAAGAACTATAATTATTACCACAAAAGCAGGAAATGGAAAATGCTATAAATATAGAACTAAAAGGAAAACCATATTACTTATTACCAGTCATTGGAATGAATATCACCAATTACTCCGACATTAACTCCTTTAATCAAATGTGGTTCACAAGCAATATTTTTGGTTTTTCTTCATGTATCTTTGATACACAAATAAGTCCACTTGAAAGATGTCAGTTACATTGTAACAAAAAGTTATATGTGAATAGCACTTTAATTAATTATAGAAGTTAATATTTGGTTCTCACAATGATTCTGGAAGAAAGGCCAAAAATTACTATGATCAATATTTCGCCTGAACTGTGACCAACATCTCTTGACTTCCAGTCCAGAGAATGAGTCTTCCCAAGAGTAAGGAGAGTGCCCTGCACAAGCACTTACATCTTATACCCACCGAAGGAGGAAAGTACTGTCACAGTCATCTTTTTATAAGCTAAGAAACTGAAGCACAGAGAGGGGAGGGGCACTGTTACAGTTTCCTACTGCAGATGTTACAAATTACCAAGCCCTTAGTGGCTTGAAAGAGTACAAAGTATCTTTCAGTTCTGGAGGTCACAAATACCGCACTGGTCTCACTGGGCTAAAAAGAATGTGCCTCTAGGGCTGTGTTCCTTTTGGGGTTGTGGGGAGGCTCTGGGGAGGAGGTTTCCCTGACTTTTCCAGCTTCTAGAGGCTACCTGCATCCCTGGCTCATGACCCCATTCATGCATCTTCAAAAACAGCAACATGGAGCCAAGTCATTCTCATGCTGCCATCTATTTCTGATTTCTACCTCCCTCTTCCACTCATGGACCTGCCTGATGCCACTGGAGCCACCCGGATAATCTGGGATGATGAAGCCATTTCAAAGTCATGTGATTAGCAACTTAATTCTATCAGCAATCTTTATTCTCCTTTGCTCTTTAACCTCATTCATTCACGTGTTCCAGAGATTAGAATGCGGACACCTTCACAGGGACCAGTATTTTGCCTACGTCTGTGACACATACCTAGGAAAGAGTACGACCATGACTTGAACACAGACATAGCTACCTAGGCTCTCACTCTATTATATTGCTAACCTTAGAATATGTCCAATATGACATGCAAATGTTTCCCTGTCAGGAAGGCAGACAGTGCCATCTCAACCATGCTCTCTCTCCACTATCTCTTCCACTTGCTGAGGCCAAGTGACCTGAGACAAGATAACAAATGAGAGTTAATGATTCGGCTATAATGTCCTCCTCCAGCCTCTGGGAAAGCTTGAGGGATATTTGATGGCTAGCTGAATTTGTTTTGCAATATCAAATGAAGAAACATACTCACTAGAGATCGACGAGGACCTCACTAGGTCGGCCGTGTACCGATTACTGGTCCAAGGCCGTCCCTGGCCATGTTGGATTTAGTTGCCAGAATATGCAGGATATTACTTTGCACTTCAGAATGGCATCTGGACAAAATTCCCTTTATATACAAGGGGACTGTCAAGGTTTTCAAGCTGAAGGACCATGGACCTTCCTGCTTCCCTGTGCCTAGGCCCCTAGCCTGATCCAGACTAGGGGTCACCTCCTGTACCCTGAAAGCAAAACAAACTGCAAACTATGAGTGGCCACCAAAAGCTGGGTCAGGGTGGCTGAGGCCTCTGGGATGGTTGTGCAAGCTCAGTATCCCCTGTTCTATATCCTTTCTTTCTTTTAAATTTTTTAATGTTTATTTAGTTTTTGAGAGCGAGAGAAACCAACCATGAGTGGGGGAGGGGCAGAGAGAGAGGGAGACTCGGAATCCAAAGCAGGCTCCAGGCTCTGAACTGTCAGCAAAGAGCCTGACACAGGGCTCAAACCCACAAACCTCGAGATCATGACCTGAGCTGAAGTCAGGCACTTAACCAATTGAGCCACCCAGGAGCCCCCAATATTCTTTCTTAAAGCTAAGTCAACTTGCTGCTGGGCAAACCCAGTAGGTCATGTGGATTTGACTGGCAACACAAACTGAAAACATGATCTGCTTCCTCGTTCAACCAAAGACTATCTTTCCACCCAAGAGCCATTCCTGGGACTCAAGCTTTAATGCTGCTAAAGATGACACGCTGATATCTGTATTAAATACACACAACAACAACAAATCTTTTTCTCACAATAGTTACATTTGTGCAACTAAATAATATAAGAAGAGGACTGTGACTGTGACCAAGGCAAACTTATTAAAAATTAAAGTGTACCTGTATCCTGAGTAATACGTATTTCTTATAATGCCAGAAGTGCTCTAAGTAAAAAAACTGAAAAAAAAGATAGGAGGCGGAAAGATTTTAAGGTAATCTGCTTCCACTGAACTTAACGTGGCACTAGTCAATTACATCAACCTGGTGGACTGAGCAGACATTCTTACCATTATATATGGTAATGAGTACACGTGTATATAGTTCGTGTACAGTATAGGATTTGTCACCACTGGGTTATCGTGTCTCTCTTGTTTTTATATTTAGTGTAGTATATTGCCAAAGAGAATATACAATGCTTATAGAATGAAGATACGCTATTTAGGATTCTTAACAGCTACCAGGCACATACTAAATAAGTAACCTGGTAATAAGCAATTGGAACAATGGTGTTCCAATCTTTAAAAGCAATTTGACAATATCAAGGCAGGTTAAAGATGGACACAGCAAAAGGAGACCTATACTGGTGTACTAATTCCAGCATTATTTGCATATATAGCAATTAAAATGAATGAATTAGACCTACATAGGTGAACATGGATCAAAAACATTATGTTGAGGGGCGCCTGGGTGGCTCAGTCGGTGAGCCTCCAACTTGCACTCAGGTCATTTCAGGGTGGTGAGTTCGAGCCCCATGTCGGGCTCTGTGCTGACAGCTCAGAGCCTGGAGCCTACTTTGGATTCTGTGTTTCATTTCTCTGCCTCTCCCATGCTCATGTCTGTCTCTCTCTCAAAAATAAACAAACATTTAAAAAATTTAAGATATAATATCCCCTTTATAAGGTTAGAAACATGCCAAACAATACTACAATACTGTTGACAGATATATCGACAGACAAGAACAGTAATAAAAATATGCATGGAAATGACAAGTATCAAATTCAAGAAAAAAAAGAAGAGGAATGAGATCCCAGAAGGATATACAGGCACTTTAATGCTGGGCGTGACTTTTCCTACAGAAGGCATATATGGTAAGAGTGCAACATCTTAAAGATTTGAAAAGAACTGACAATGGGCGTAACAAGTCGTCCGTTATATCATCCTCTAAATTTTTCTCTATGTTTGTAACGATTTATGGTATCACTAAAAGATTATGCCAGAATAGACCCTAGAAATATTCAAGATCAGATGGCCAAGGTCGCACAGCTAGAGGCTGCACAGCAGGTAAGTGGAGACTCTGAAACTTAAATCCAGTTTCTTTCGTTTGCACACGTGTTCTCTAGCCACTGTGCCTTACAGGATCCTATGCTTTGCTTTCATTTTTGGTTCTTTTTAGTTAAATGAAAAACATTTTAATTTTTAATTAAAGGAAAAAAAAAACATTCCAGTTCAATTGTTCCTTCAGTTCTACCACAGACTCTGTAATCTTCAGGGCTATAAATGTCAAGACTGCAAGAATAAGGTGAGAGAAAAAAGCCACAGGGCCACGTGAAAGTCTTTCCCTGCCCGAGTTGTAAGGACTCATTTCACCAAAATGGCCAACACATAAACCTTCCATGGGAGCCAAACGCATTTGCAGAGTTGTGGATAAAGGGCTGGGGTGCAGTTATTCTTCACGGAGAGGACGGCCATCTGTCTCGCCCCTGAAATGCCAGCCTGAATTTCTACCAGAATCACTCTAAGTGTCCGAGATGCGGTGACCGCAGAGGAAATGTTCTTCACCTCCTTCCCACCATGATACTGACTGTGGACCCAGAACAGAAGCAAAAAAGCACAGTCGTTTACCCTTAGGTTCCTTCTCACATTTTACCTTTCCTTTGTGTTCCTCTCCTAAGGGATGGCACGACTCCTTCCTTAGATTCTAGGACGTGAATCCATTCCAAAAGAAAGGGGCAAGAACAGAAGTTTATTGAGCCCTTCTGCTAGCTGTTCCTAATTTCAGCCTCACGACCACCTTTGGAGGCAAGTATTGTGGACCCCATTATACAGACAGGAAACCAGGGTTCCAAAGGTCAGATGACATATCCGAGTTCCTGCATGTAGGAAGGTATCAGAAAGTTATCTTAAATTCACGGTTTTTCCGCTATACAAGGCTTCCAAAAGCCCATCTTTCGCACTTCACGTGCTCTCTTGGTTCCTTTGTTTTTTCATCTGAAAACTGGGCAGGTGAGAGTAGCCGATCTTGAACATTCTATAGGACTCACTGAATTTAGCAAGCCTGGAGCAGACACAGAATTACAAATCACATAGGCTACTCGGACAAAAGGGGTTAGAATACGGCCTCTGACAACTAATGGAGTCAGCACCCTCTATCAGAGGTACTGCAAGAAGTTTAAGAATAGGCAAAAATTTGAAATTAAAGTATTCATTGCTTAATAGTCTAGTCAATCTACTTTTCAAGATAGGCCAGGTTTTCGTGGCTGAATTTATCATCTTAAGTGTTACGTTGATTTTATGCCTCCTGGGCACAGCAACCTCTCGAATCAAACCTCATCTCCTTAACAGGCCTCTCTCCACCATGCCCCATCCATTTCTCACCAGCCACTCGGATGATCACAAGGAAAACTGGGCGATCTTCCCGCCTGCCAGTTTTCGGACATGTTGATGCTTTTCTGTTCATGCTCTCACCCCTTGCTTTGAGGAAGTCATGCCGTTCCTCTCCCTCGAAGACTAGCTCTAGGCTCGCCCCTTCTGTCAAGAGCCCCCCTGACTAGCCCCAGGACGAGCCCATGATTTCCATTATTTCAGATTTCTCCGGTCTCTCTGATGCAAGGAGAAGAAACAAGTGGGGCTTTGACATTCTATTTCTACCATGTGGGAGATATGCTCCTAAAACGTTAATAATCTTGTCAGTCTAAGAATTATTATTCCTATTTCACTGAAAACCCCAACTCAGCAACATTAAAGTGACTTGTTTAGGGCCATACATTTGGAAAGCCAGAGTTAGCAACCAAATAAACCTGGATCTAAACCCCAAACCAAGGGATTTATGTCCTCAAAGAACAGATTGGGGAGGGGTGAAGGAGGGTCAGGAATATATTGGGGGTGTGTAGAAAACATGAACCTTTAATTTTTTTCCCCCTTCTACCAATAGTGTCAAGTAACACCATTGTATGTTCATACTCCTCTGTTTCCAAAACACTAGGTCTCCCCAGTGCCAGCAAAGCTTACACTGTTGGATGCCCCAGTGAAATAAAAATGAAACTTATTATCCTCCAATAAATAACATTAGTGTTGACTAAGGATATCGAACATAAAACCAAACACATTATCCTCTCCTTGAAACCAATCATACTACATCAGCACGCAAAACACTGTGCAGCTCTGGTTGCCACAGCTCAATAAAGACTTAACAAGACTTGGAGAAGGTCCAGGGACGAGCAATTAAAACATCACAGGAGATGGAAAAAGGCTGTCTTAGGAGAACAAACTAAAATCAATCAAGACCCTCAAGTTTACCAGGATAAAGGCTGAAAACTGAAGGATTCAGAGTCTGGAAAAGCATGTGAGGATGGACAGTACGAGCACACACATGTTGTCTTTGACATGTGCTATGACTGACCATCCAGTATCCATTTCCCCTGCCTGCAGGTACCTCAGGGTCCTTACCGAAAACCTCATGTCCTTCACTGCTACTGTGTGTACTGGGGTGGAAGGGTAATTCCACGAACTCTTCTCCTACTACAGGATCAGAGAAAAGGGGACCTTCTTTTCAACATGCCACATAATGCCATGGGGAGGTCCTGTGTGCTAAGATCAGCCAACCCGATGCCCCCCTTCCCTTCAACCATGAATTCTGAGAGATAGATAAGAGAGCAGAAAAAGTGGTTAGGTTTTCCACCTCTCCACTCCTGTTATGAGACAATTTCTTCCTTCCTGTACCCTGGCCGTCAGGAACCTCTTTGATTCCAGGCTCTTTCTATGTTAGTTCCTCCATCCTAAAGAGCAAGTCTATGAGCTCTGGGTAGCTTTGCACTAAGTCTCTTTTGTTTGGGTCCATTTCAGATACTTCTCAAAATCAGGTATATTCATTGAGGCCTAGATATGGGAAGCCCCTTTTCATTAATGATAGTTACCAAGAAGCACGTTAAACACTAGAGGGGAAAGAACGCATGTGAGCCAGACACTGCACCAATACCTTTTTTACCTACTATCGCTCTTAAATCTCCTGGCAACTCTGTCAGGTAAGAAGTAGGGTCTTAATTTCACAGACTGAAAGTGAGGTTCAGGAAGGTTAACTCGATTTTTTGCCTAGGATAAGGTAAAAAATGAAAGAACCTGGAATTAAATGCAAGTATGCCCCTACTTAAATGATTTTAAAAAGGCACACTGAAACTCCTAATATTTGGACTGTTTTTAATCTCAGGGAGTGGACATCAAGAGAGAAAACATTCTTCTATACCACCTCTGGGAATTCCTGTCAAACATAAGCCATCGGAGGGATGAACGGATGATCTACAAGATGACACACCATTAGTATGACTCAAAAGAAGACAATTCTTATCGGATTACCTGTGAGGGCACAGGTAACAACTGGCGCTAATCCCAAAATAGAAAAAAAAATTCTGTATCTGAGGTTTCCATTTGAAGATGTAACCCATGTTTACTTCATATTACATATAACTGTTTTTGAACATTATATTTAGAGGAGTGAAAACATTCACAAGTCACGATACTGCTAAACGGCTTCAAAATTCCGTCTCAACAATCAGAACAGAAGGCATACATCCACATCACTTAAACATGACTTCATGTCATTCAAAGCCCACTCACCAGTAGGACCGGCAACCTTCACTTCAGTAAAATACATCGTAAATTAAATCATTTTATTAAAACCTAGTATGCTTTTGGGGATGGATGGCATGTGTTTTTCAGAGAGATTGGCATTTATCTTGAAAATGTGAGGGTCTCTTTCTCAACTGACTCATTTGAAATAATACACATTACCATGCCAAGGAAACTAAGACAAGGGATGAGTTTGAAGAATAAGGTATATGTATGGGGGGAGAGTGTGGGATGCTGACTATCACAATCTCTTCACTTTATAAATGAGAAAACTGAATTTCATCGAAGCCAGCTGACCTACCCAAGCTCCCACAGCAGTTCCTTGGGGCTCATGCACAGCATCCTGGTTTAGGACAGTGCCACTTTGCCTACGTTAAACATGGAAACATATTGTGGCCAAATGTAAAAAAGAAAAAAAAAAAAACAGAAAATTACTCATTCCATCTGTGATTCTTAAAAAAAACAACAAAAAAAAGGAACCACGGTAATAGAATGTAGCTATTTTTCTTCTTTTCAGAATAAAGGAGTTTTCTTCTTCTTACCTTCCCTTACACCCATTTGTGGTTGTTATTGTTCAAAGACATAATTGATTTTCTAATCCTGTTCAACTTGGTACCACAAACCTGATTCCAATCACATTATTAAAATGAAAGAATACCTATTGGGCCAGTGTTATTCCCACTACTGGCATCCATTATCCTTTGACAGGTAACAAGGAGGATCAGAACACTACTATCCGCCTGGGAAACATCCCAGAAATACAAATGAAAATCTTAACCTGCCTTTCCACAGGCCATGACTCTGCTGATGGAATGCCATCAAGCAGATCGATGCCTCCATTTCCTTAATTAATGATCATCTCGCCAGGGGAGAGAGAGAGAGTGGATATTGTTTAAATCTTTGTAAATTTATCTGCAAACTCAGAAGTTCTCTCGAGCATTCACAGGGATATAACGCACCAATATCCTGAATAATATACTCATGCACAAGCTTTATTTGTTCAGCTGACCTTATGAACAGATGTTCTGAAACCTATGAAAATGATTTTCAGACTCCCAGGGAAGATGGCAGGGTAGGAGGACACTGCGCTCACCTGTTCCCATGGATATACCTAGATAACACCCATATCAGCGTAAATAACCCAGAAAATGATCTGAATACTGGAAAAACAGACTCCCCACAGCTAACTGTAGAGAAGAAGCCATAGCAAAGAGGGGAGAAAGGGCAGAGATGTGGTGGAGGAAATAAATAGACCCCTGGGACATCCCCAGAAGGGAAGGACTCCACTGCAGGGAGAGGAGAGAGAAACGGATTTCCATACCAGGCACCTCAGGCACTGGGGACCCACACTAGGAAGGAGAATCCACACAACACTTAGCTTTGAAAATCAGAGGGCTCTGGCCTCACTAGTTCTTACAATCAGTGGGGCTTAGCACCTGGAAGTTTAAAAACCAATGGACTCAACTCTGGGAGACGCAGGAGGGTGAGAGGAAGTTCATTTTCTGCCCTTAAAGCCAGAACAAACGACCCCACTGAAATACAGAATACAAGTAGCAGTTTGAAAAATTCCTGAGGTATACGGAAAGGAGATTTATTTACTAGTTTCAGAGTCTATGCTTGAGGAGCAGGAAACTTCGGAAGACTTCTCCAAGAATCAAAGAGCTGGCAGGTGCCATTTCCCTCCCCGCCTCCAGGCTAGATACAAAGACACCTGTGGGAACAAACATACCACAAACACTCTCCACCTCGCTTTCTAATGGCTCCTTCCAATCTGGCAGCCTACGTAGTTTTTAAGGCAACTGCAGGTCCCGTGTTGCTCTGGACCAGGGCAGAGCTTGCTGGTACCACACGCCCACCCTTTCCCTACCCCATGTTCTCCTGTAGACCTGGCCAGTCCATTCAAAGTAGGGCAACACCCTGGCAGTGTGCAAGCAGCCCGACAGAGGCCAGCACCACTCCAAAATGACTTGTGCCCTGGCAATAGGGGAAGATAACCATACGCACCAGTCCAACTGCAGCCCAGCCGTGAGCTGGGGACAGAGAGTGATCTAACTGCAGGCCTCACCCGCCAAAGTTTCTCATGAAACAACACGAAGTAAGAGTCTATAGTTTGGTCCTACTGTATCTCTGGAAAACATCTGGTCTGACCCAAGTTAAGCCCAAGGTGGCCCCAGACTGGCCCATTAACAACATAGGGACCAAACCTATACACAACAGGCAAAAAGAGGCATTTCACAATACTGGCCTGAAGGCAAATGGGGCTCACCCACATTAGTAGGGTGCATGTAACACATACAGGAGCTGCCCTGAAGTTCACCTGGTTCTGGTGAACTGGGAACATTGCACTGAAGGGCACTATAAGACCTCTTCTTCACAACTACGTTAAAGAGCAGGAGATATAGCTGACTTTCCTAACACACAGAGACACAGAGAGTTAGTCAAAAGGAGAAGACAGAGGAACAAGACTCAAATACAAGAACAGGACAAAATCACAGTAAGAGAGCTAAAACAAACAAAGTAATATTTCTGATAAAAAATTTTAAGTAAATATCATAAAGATACTCCCTGGACTCGAGAAAAGAGTGGAGGACCTCAGTGAGGGCCTCAGCAGAAAACATAAAAAAGACATAATCATAGATAAAGAACTCAATAAATGAAGTTTATTGTAATAAATACTACACCAAAGGAAGCATAAGAACAAATAAGCAATCTAGAGGACAGAATGGAAATCGATGAAGTTGAACAAGAGAGAGAGAAGACACGGTAATAAATATGAAAACAGACTAAAGGAACTCAGTGACACGTTCAAGTGTAACAATCGTCACATTTTAGGGATCCTAGAAGAAGACGAGAGAGAAATGGGGGCAGAAAATTTATTTGAAGAAATAATAGCTGAAAACTTCCCAAAGGAAAGGAAACGGATCCAGAATTCAGAGAGGGCCCAACAAAATCAACCCAAGGAGGTCCACACCAAGACATATAATAATTAAAATGGAAGAAAAAAAAAAAAAAAAACAGTGACAGAGAATTTTAAAAGCAATAAAAGAAAGCACATAAATACAAGGGAAATCCCATAAGGCAATCAGCTAATTTTTTTTGCAGAAACTTGGCAGGCCGGGAGGGAGTGGCATGATAGACTCAAAGTACTGAAAGGAAAAAATAGGCAGCCAACGATATTCTATCCAGTAAGACTAACACTGAGAATAAAACGAAAGATAAAGTTTCCCAGAGAAACAAAAGGTAAAGGAATTCATCACCACTATACCGGCCCTACAAGAAATTGCTGAAGGAGACTCTTTGAGTGGAAAGGAAAGACCATGAGGAGGGTAAGAAAAGGAGGAAACACAAAAGCAGTAAGGTTAAGTGTGTACGTATATATATATACACACACAATAAGTCAAGGGATTTACAAATCAAAAGGATGCAAAGCATGACACCCTATACCTAAAATGTAGAGGGGAGAGAGTAAATAACAAGTTCGAACTTAAGTGACCATTGTAAGGGCAAATTGGGACTGATTCCATTTTGCTTAAGGGCAAACTGGGACTGACTCCACTGTGTTCTGTGTCCTCCACCTTGAGTTCCCAGCGCCTGTGCAGAAGCTTGACCTGTGGGACAGGACCTTTGACCCTTCCTCAGCCAATCGGCTAGGGTCACGACCATCACCCCTCCCACTGCCCCTAGATCCCTTTAAAACTATTGTGTTTTGGGAACACGCCCTCTCTCTCGACCCACTGCTGCCTCGGGTGCGGTAGGAGATTGAGCTCGAGCTAGCTCGATTAAAGGTTCTTTGTTCTTGCATCGGACTAGGCTCCCTGGTGGTTTTTGGGGTCCCCGAATTCTGGGCATAACAACCATCAACTTAATACAGACTGCTATATGCATAAGACATTATATATAAACATAACGGTAAGCCACAAATCAAAACCCAGGGGTGCCTGGGTGGCTCAGTCGGTTAAGCGTCCGACTTCAGCTCAGGTCATGATCTCACGGTCTGTGAGTTCGAGCCCCGCGTCGGGCTCTGTGCTGATGTCTCAGAGCCTGGAGCCTGCTTCAGATTCTGTGTCTGCCTCTCTCTCTCTCTGCCCTTCCCCTGCTCACGCTCTGTCTCTCAAAAATAAATAAACGTTAAAAAAAATTAAAAAAAAAAACAAAACCGAGTAATACGTATGCAGAAAGTAAACAGAAATGAATCCAAGTATATCACTAAAGAAAGCTAGCAAACAGTGAGAGAAAACACAAAGAGAAGAAAGGAGCAGAGAAAAACTACAAAAGCAACCATAAAACAAGTAAAGATACAGGAATAAGTATGTACCAATCAATAATTACTTTGAATGTAAATGGACTAAGTGCTCCAATCAATAGAAACAGGGTAAGGAGTGGATAAACAAGGCAGACCCATCTATATGCTGCCTACAAGAGACTCATTTCACACCTACAGACACGGGCAGACAGAAAGTGAAGGAATGGGAAAGCATTTATCATGTAAATGGAAGTGGAAAGCAAGCTGGGGTAGCAACACCTATACTGAACAAAATAGCCTTTAAAACAAAGACCATAACAAGAGACAAAGAATGGCACTTTATAATCATAAAGGGAATAACCCACCCAACGTGGGAGCACCCAAATTCATAAAGAGGCTATTAACAAACTAATTGAGTATAATGCAATAAAGGTAGGGGACTTTAACACCCCACATCTATCAATGAATATATCATCCAAACAGAAAATCAAAAAGGAAATTGAGGCTTTAAATAACACATTAGACCAGATGGATTTAACAGACATATTTAGAACATTTCATCCAAAAAGAACAGAACACGCATTCTTTTCAAGTACATATGCAGCATTCTCCAGAATATCACATATTAGAGCATAAACAAGTCTCAACAAATTAAAAGAGGATTAAAGCCATATCATGCATCTTTCCCAAACACAACACTGTGAAACTTGAAATCAACCACAAGAAAAAATCTAAAAAGAATACAAATACACGGAGGATAAAATAACATGCTACTAAACAATGAGTCAACAAAGAAATGAAAAGGAAATAAAAAATATAAATGGAGACAAGTGAAAATGATAACATGATGGTCCAAAGTCTTTGGGATTCAGCAAAAGCTGTTACAAGAGAGTTTACAGCAATACAAGTCAACATCAGGGAGCAGGAAAAATCACAAATAAACTACCTAGTTGGTCCTAGAGTTGTGGGTTATCGTTAAGCTGATTAACAAATAAACTACCTAACGTTATACCCAAATGATTAGAATAAGAGCAAACAAAACCCCAAACTAGTAGAAGAAAGGAGATATAAAGATCAGAGCCAAAATAAACAAAATAGAAACTAAACAACAACGACAAAACACAATAGAATAGATCAATGAAACCCGAAGTTGATCTTATGAAAGAAAACAAAACTGATAAATCTTTGGCCAGAATCGGGAAGGAAGGAAAGAAGGAAGGAAAGAAGGAAGGAAAGAAGGAAGGAAAGAAGGAAGGAAAGAAGGAAGGAAAGAAGGAAGGAAAGAAGGAAGGAAAGAAGGAAGGAAAGAAGGAAGGAAAGAAGGAAGGAAAGAAGGAAGGAAGGGAAACCTCAAATCAGAAATGAAAGAGGAGATAACCGACATCACAGAAATACAAAAGATTTTAAGAGAATATTACGAAAAATTATATGCCAACAAACTGGGCAACTGAGAAGATAGAAATGGACAAATTCCTAGCAACATAACCTCCCAAAGCTGAATCAGAGAGAAATAGAGAATCTGGAAGATTGATTACCAGCAATAAAATTGCATCAGTAATCAAAAAAACTCCCAGTGAACAAAAATCCAGGAGGAGATGACTTCACTGATGAATTCTATCAAACATTTAAAAAAGAGTAGATACCTATTCTTCTCAAAGTATTCAAAACAACAACCTGAAAGGAAAGCTTCCAAATTCATTCTATGAGGCCAGTATTATCCTGATACCAAAAATAGATAAAGACTATAAAAAGATAGAACTACAAGAACAAAAGATTAACAAAGATGAAAAAATCCTCAAGAAAATATTAGCAAACCATATCCAACAATATATTAGAAAAGTAATTCACCATGATCAAGTAGGATTTATTCCTGGGATGCAAGGATGGTTCAATATTTGCAAATCAATCATCATGCTCCATCACATCAAAAGAAAAGATTAAAAACCATAAAATTTTAACAGATGAAGGAGAATTTGACAAAGCACATCCATTCATGGTAAATCGTCAACAAAGTAGGTTTAGAGGGAACAGACCTAAATATAATAAAGGCCATATATGAAAAACCCATAGTGAACATCATACTCAACGGTAAAACAACAACAACAACAACAAACCTGAGTGCTCGCCCCTTGAGATCAGGACCAAAACAGGAATGTCCACTATCTCTACTTTAATTCAATATGGTACAGGAAGTCTTAACCACAGAAATCAGGTAAGAAAAAGAAATAGAAGGCTCTGAATTGGTAGGAAAGAAGTAAAACTATTTGCTGATGATATACTACATATAGAAAATAGATTCCATTATGAACACTACTAGAAGTGATAAATGAGTTCAGTAAAATCATTGGATTCAAAATCAATATATGGTGACCCATTGTATTCCTATACACTAATAATGAACTAGAAGAGAAATTAAGAAAAGAACACCATTTACAACTGTACCAGAAATAATACCTAGGAATAAACTTAGCCAAAGATATGAAAGATTGTCCTCTGAAAAGCATATAACACTGATAAAAGAAATTGAAGATACTGTAAATAAATGGAGATATATTCTATGCTCATGGACTAGAAAAAGAAATACTGTTAAAATGTCCATACTACTCAAAGCAATCTACAGATTTAATTCAGCCCCTATCAAAATACCAACAGCATTTTTCAAAAACCTAGAACAATCCCAAAATTTGTATGGAACTGTAAAAGATCCCAAATAGCCAAAGCAATTTTAAAAAGACAAACAAAACTGGAGTTATCAAAATCTTAGATATCAACATATACTACAAGGCCATAGTAACCAAAACAATACGGTACTGACACAAAAAGGGACACGCAGACCAAAAAACAGAATAGAGAGCCCAGAAATAAACCGATGATTACATGGTCAATTAATCTTTGAGAAAGGAGACAAGAATATGCAATTGGGAAAAAAAAAACAGTCTCTTCAACAAATGGTGTTGGGAAAACTGGACAGCCACATGCAAAAGAATGAAATTGGAGAACTTTTTCACACCACATGCAAAAATAAATTCCAAATAGAATGAGGACCTAAATGTGAGGCCTGAAACCATAAAAATCTTAGAAGACAGCACAGGCAATAATTTCACTGATATCCGTCATAGCAACATCTTTCTAGTTATGTCTCCTGAGGCAAGGGAAATAAAGGCAAAAATAAACTATTGGAATTACATCAAAATAAAAAGCTTCTGCACAGTACAAGAAATGATCAATGAAACTAAAAGACAACCTAGTGAATGGGAGAAGATATTTGCACACGACGTCCAATGAAGGGCTAGTACCCAAGATACATAAAGAACTTATGTAACTGAACACCCCCCCAAAAAAAAATAAAAAACGAAAACAAAAAAACCCCAAAAAACCCAAATAATCCAATTAAAATTGAGCAGAAGTCATAAAGCCATGAACAGATACTTCTCTAAAGAAGACATACAGAGGTGCCTAGGTGGCTCAGTTGGTTAAGTGCCTGTCTCTTGATTTCGGCTCAGGTCATGATCTTGTGGTTTATGAGATCGAGGCCCACATCAGGCTCTGCGCTGACAACTCAAAGCCTACTTGGGATTCTCTCTCTTCTTCTCTCTGCCCCCTATCCTTTCAAAAGAGCTTAAAAAAAAAAAGACATACAGATGGCCAACAGATTCATGACTCTCAACATCCTTTATCATCAGAGCAATGCAAACCAAAACCACAAGGATATATCATTTGGTAACTTTTAGAATGGCTAAAATTAAAAAGAAAAAAAACACAAGAAACCACTGTTGGTGTGGTTGTGGAGAAAAAAGAAAACCTCATGCGGGAATGAAAATGGGTGGAGCCATTGTGGAAAACAGTATGGAAGTTCCTCAAAAAATTAAAAACAGAAGTACTGCATGATCCCATAATTCCACTACTGGCTATTTACTCAAAGAATACAAAAACACTACTTTGAAAATATATAAGCAGCCCTATGTTTATTGCAGCATTATTTAAAATAGCCAAAGTACAGAAGCAGTCCAGCTGCTTCTGAATTAGTAAAGATATATGGCACATGTGTGTATATATGTATGTATGTGTATGTACATAGGTATATACGTGTGTATGTGTGTGTGTATAATGAAATGTTACTCAACAATAAAAAGGAATGAAATCTGCCATTTGAAACATGGCCAGATCTAGAGAGTATAATGCTAAGTGAAATAAACCAGAGAAAGAAAGATATCATATGATTTCATTGATATGTGGAATGTAAGAAACATGCCCAAGGAAGAAAAAAAGAGACACACCAAAAAATAGATTTTTAACTATAGGGAATAAACTGCTGGTTCCCAGAGGGGACGTTGGGGGCGGGGGGAGAGAGAAATAGGTGAAGGGGATTGAGAGTACATTTACCATGATGGGCACTGAGTACTGTATAGAATTACTGAATCACTATATTGCACACATGAAACTAATATAATGCTGTATGTTAACTATACTGGAATTAAAAATTTAAGAATAAATAAAAATACAGCGACCTTTAGCTAGTGAAACCAAAAGAAGAAAAAAATGATCTTTCAAGAGAAACACACATCTTTCTGACATCACTTCAGCAAAGGTAATTTACTATGCTGCTACTATGTACACTGTACGTGGCTGGCTCCTGGAAAAGGTTTAAGTCAGGCAATGTTTGAAGAAAATCTGTAATGGGAGAAGGAGACCATATTCATTAAAAGTATATAAGGTTTCACTGTACTGAGGGAACCAAATAAAATTCTCCAGTAACACAGTTTTCTCCCTAAAGCTTGAACCGATTTCCCCATTTGAAAATTGGGTTTGGGGACTGATACCCTGCGAATCACATCTCTATCTTGCCAGCGCTCCACGTTAGGCTCTGGCCCTAGGGTGCACAAGAATTGCAAGGTTTCAGAATCAAGAAGGGACTTCATCTTTTTTTGTTTTCCTTTAGCTTTCATCCTAAGACAGTCACCCCAGCAATGATCCTTCGGTCCAAGAGCAGTAATTTTTTTTTTTTTTTGCCAGCAGCAGCATCTGGTTCCAGCTTACACTTTTTCCGATGTTTGAAAACCACTGTTATGGCACTTCCAGATATCGAAACCAGCTTGTCAGTACCCCCTCCGCAGACATCCATGAACCAGTCCCAGGACACCTCATTTCCACTCTCAGAGACACTAGCACTAGTTAAGCAGCGCCCCTCCTCACATATTTGAGTTTGAACTCTGTGAAGCCCCTTTTCCCAGCTTGGGAGTATTAATAATTTCAACCTCTTCCTTTTGCTCTCTCAGCCCAAAGTGGTAGCTGTTTCCTGAGGAGGCTTCATCAGCAATGCCTTGATGTTCTCTTTTTAGTTCTTTAATGTAGAGTTACAGTTCATTATATTAAGTCTCTCTTTTAAAACAGTTGGTATGGGTTCTGTCTTCTGGGTGGACCCTGACTGCCAAGTTCAGTGAATCTCATTTCCTTATGGTCAGAGAGCCTGAAGTCTGACTGCCAGAGACTGAATCGCAGCTCCCCTATTTGGTAGTTGTATGAAGTTACTTGGGAAGTTAGTTCGCCTCCCTGTATTCTCATCTGTTACCTTGAAATAATGGTAGTACCCACTTTGTAAGGTTGTTTTGAGAATTAAATGAGTCGATATACATAAAGTATTAGAATGCCTGACCCACAGAATAATCACTATTAGAAATGTAGCTACTACTCTTACAGGGTGAATCACACACTCAAAAACCAGCCTCTCCCTGTTGATGCACTAGAAGAGAAGAAATAATGGAAAGTTAAGGTGTTGCGTTTCCCATTATTTAAATGAATCTAAGGTTTCTGCAATTTGGCTGTGGTCCAGTCAGGAAAGAGAACACTTAGCTTGCTGCAATGGAGAAAAACAAAAGAGCAAATGTCATCAAAATTAGTTAGAAATATTTTCTATTTCCAACATTATAAAAACTGAAATTTCTTTCTATGTAGGTCAGAGAGAGTAAAAAAGAGAGGTGGGGGGCGCCTGGGTGGCTCAGTCGGTTAAGCAGCCGACTTCGGCTCAGGTCATGATCTCGCAGTCTGTGAGTTCGAGCCCTGCATCGGGGTCTGTGCTGAAAGCTCAGAACCTGGAGCCTGTGTTCTGATTCTGTGTCTCCCTCTCTCTCTGCCCTTCTCCTGCTCACGCTCTGTCTCTATGTCTCAAAAATAAATAAACGTTAAAAAAAAAAATTAAAAAAAAAAAAAAAGAGAGGCGGAATTCCCCAGCTGTTTTCCTGAAATCAGTATGCATGCTACTCTGACATGGGATGTAGGGGAAAAGAATGAGTCTTGGAGTCAGAGTTAGGTTTCAAATCCAACTTACTAATGCCTCAGCCTCAGATTCCTCGGAGCCACAAAGCCCTGGCACTTAGTACACATTCAATGACTAGCAGCTACTTTTCTCCTTTGACTGAATATTCCCTGAATAAATCCACTTGCCTAGTTTCACCTCGTGCCATTTCTTCTGCTTTGCCCGTAAATGCAAAATATAATTATTGCTCATTCCCCACATCAGTCAAAGGAAAGCCAGCAGAATTTCGGTGATGACTAATAAATTAGGCTTAAAAGGTCTGAAGTTGGTCCAGCTCCGGTGATGTTACCTTCGAGCGAGATTCAGCTCACCGAAGACTTGTGGTCTTTAATAGGGAAGTACAGGCACATAGGTGCATCCTTACTTTCAAAGAAGCTTGTTTGACGTGGTGATTACTTTGCCTACAACATAAATGGCAAGAACAAGAGTGCAGGTAGGATTCAGGATTTACCTAGAAAGTGCAATTTTCTAAGCAGAGAACAATTTTTGAAATAAGGTGTTCAATTATTAGGGGAATCCAGGGAAGACAGTTTCTTGAAAAGAGCTAGAAACTTAGACAAAAGATTGCGATAGGGCTTCAAGATGATCTGACCAAGACGGTGATGCCTAAGCCTTGGCCCGAAGAAGGGATGGGAAACACCCCAGAGACAAATAGAAGAGAATGCAGAAATCACAGCCAAAGAGCTTCTGAGACAAAATTCAGAGAGAAGACTGGGCTGGTGTGTTTGCCGCTAAACCAGACTAGGAACAAAAATCCCTCTTCTAAATTGAACCCTAAACAGCTCCCAGCTGTAAACAGAAATGGATGATTTATTTCAACATTATTTGCCAACTCATTTCTCTTCCACGGAAAGGAAAATTGTCTGCTTTTGATCTTAAAGTATTTTCTGATTGCTTAGAAATTGTGTCAGAGGCCAAAAGAGAATCTCTATGTAAATCCTCTGAGAAGAATCATGAACAGCAGCATGGCAAACATAAGCGGGCACAAATTAGTAATTCCGGATTAAGAAATATTTCAGTCACCTAAAAAACCGTTTTCCAATTAACATTCTCTAATTTGCCTAACAAAAAGGAAGTGTCTACTATAAGCTGAGCTCTGGAAGCAACCACAGATTTGTTTTTCTTCCAGATGATAGGATATAAATTAAAGATTATGTAATACAGGTTAATCTAATGCCATAAAGAAAGGAAAATGATGTTTCCCAAAGCCTATACGCACACCGCTATCTCTTAATCATTTGTCTTTCTGAGCCAAAATATGGCCCTTGAGCTAAGTCCAGCTCCCTAGCCAGCTACCCCTTTTTATGAATAAAGTTTATTGAAACACAACTATACCCATTTGCTTATATATACTCTATGGCTGCTTCCCTGAGGCTATAATGCCAGACTTGAGTAGTCACTACCCAGACTGTATGGCTTGGAAAGCCTAAAATATTTACCATTTGGCACTTCCCAGAAAGTTTGTTCATTCCTATCCTAAATTGCATAAAAACTTTCCATATTTTAGTTGTAAAGGGAGAAGGAATAAAACTGCTCCTAACTCAAATTACATGCTGAATGTGGCTCAAGGAAGCACATAAAAGGCTACTCACAGAGTTTCCTCTTTAAGTCAAATTCTAGATTAGTCACACTGTGTCTAGGAACATGGTGGATGGCAACTATGGCTACTAGGTAAGTATACATTAAGGAAGCCCGAGAACCATTCTGGTCCTAGAAACATAAATAAAGAATTATCTTTGGGGCTCCTAGGTGGCTCAATCAGTTAAGGATCTAACTCTTGATTTCGGCTCAAGTCATGATCTCATGGTTTGCGAGATCGAGCCCCACATCAGGCTCCCCCACACATGCTCTCTCTCTCTCTTTCAAAATAAACTCAGAAAAAAAATAAAGAGAATAATCTTTATCAAAAACTAGTAATGGAAAAAAATAAAGCTCTGTGTAATTGTCATCATTCTATGTACTGCAAATAGATACTGAGTTCACACACACAGTAGGGTTTTCTCTGTACCTTACCTCTAAGTACAGTATATAGTATCCTTCATTGAAACTTATGGTTTATTCTAAAGAAACTCCTAGATAGATTCCGACCTTCAAAATATCCAATACTGATCCACAAACTTGAAAAATCTCTTAGTATTTTAAAAAATGCTTTTATTTATTTATTTTTGAGAGAGGAGTAAAAGAGCATGAGTGGGGGAGGGGCAGAGAGAGAGGGAGACAGAGAATCTCAAGCAGGTTCTGCACTGTGAGCACAGAGCCTGATGCAGAGGTCGAGTTCATGAATTGTGAGATCATGCACCTGAGCCAAAATCAAGAGTCGGATGCTTAAATGGCTGAGCTACCCAGGTGCCCCTCTCAATATTTTAAGGCAGGATGATAAGAGTCTTTCTTTTACTTTTTTACTGTTTATTTTTCAAAGCACTTTTGGAAGAATAGAAAACTGGAAGATGGTGAGAAAGAAGCTTAGTCTTTAAAATTGGAATCCTTTTTTTAGGAGATGTTGGTCAAATTACTTTCTTACTTAGATCTAAGGGACCCTTAATAGTATGTTTATTTTTAACTTTGAGATTTAGATAATTACACAAACCGTCTTCTTCCATCCCTCTGCAAAATATAAAAAAGCTAGAAAATACATCGATGAAAACTGGGCATCCTTTCAAGATTATATTCTATTCCATGAAATAGAGAGAGGTAATATAAGGAAACTAATCTTTGAAATACCCACATTGTATGAGTTTAGAGAAGTGTGAACACTTATTAAATGTGCCAAATATTAAATTTCCACCAAAATATACGTGAGATTTTGCTGAAGCTGACGAGTATGATCTGAAATTATCAAAAATTCAAAATACAAAGCTGTCAAGTTCAAGAAAGTCTTAAAGTGAGCCAGATTTAGGGTATAAACTCCAAGAGTCCCTTTCTGGTTCATTCCTCTCAATGTTAATGGAGCAAGAAGGAATGGGCAACAGGTGCCTGCCTATAGGCAATGAAGAGGAGGATTCGGAATGCTTTCCTTAACGACTGAGCTGAAGAAGGAAACAGCGGGGGGGGGGGGGGGGGGGGGGGGGGGAGGCAAAATTGCAACGCATGAATGCCAAAGAGAGCTGTAGCGAATTATAAAAACATTCATTGACAGAAGATACGCTCTGCATTTAGTAACAGCATACTTGCAAACATGGGAATACAGAAGAAACAAAAACTAATGAATAAGAGCAAGATTATTAGAGGAGATTAAGAATCAATGGCGGAACAGCCAGCAGCATGAGCTGTGTAGAAGGGAGGTCAGAGAGGGCGACAGGTAAGAAAGAGCAGCTAAGTTACTGCAACACAACTGAACAAGTCATGAGATGAATGGGCATCAAATTTACTTTTCAGAAATATTCTTCACCACTCTTATGGTCAAGTGACTACATTAGAAACGCTGTTATTCATGTTAAATCTAAGATCGTGGACTTCCAATTCTGTACATACACATTCACGTAACACTTATTAAGCATCTATTATTAAATAGTGCTTATTATATATCCAACATTGGTCCTAATAGATACACATCATCATTCCAGTTTTATATCCAATAACTAGCACATGTTGAAGTCTATCATAGATTGCATTATTAGTCCCAATTCGTCATAACTCTGTATCTACACCCTTTGCCAGGTAACTTTTCAGTTCCTCTTGCCAAGAGAAAAGTGCATTTCTTTGCCCTTGTGTTTTGTTCTCTACTATGTTAATTGCTTTGGCTAGGGGAGGTCAAGAGGACACACGCAGAAGCTTAAAATACGTGCACGTGTATGTTTGTACTTGTTTTTCCCTGTCCTTTACAATAATAGCAAGCCTCTGCCCCTTGCTGCCCCAAGGACAGAGACCCATGGAGAGAGACCCATAAAGGAGACATACACCAGCAGACCCACAACATGAAGCAAAGCCACCCCAGCCAACCCCCAGGTTCTTAAGAATAAATGCTTTTTTTTTTTTATTCACTGAGTTTTGAGTTGTTTTGGGAGGTATCAGTATTGTGGCAATAGCTAACTAGATCAAATTCCAACCACTCCCCCTCATTCTACGTCAAGTACTTTATTTCCTCTACATCTATATTTCTGCCAGTCTCCTGCCTAAAATATTCTCTCTTTACACTTGCAGATTGAAAATATTTTATGTTTTCAGGACCTAGCTCTAGCACAACTTTTCCAGGGAGACGCCCTCAGCTACTGAACTCCTCATGCAGAAGACTATCACTGAACGCCTATGCTACTCAAAGGCTAGAACCCAGACAATAACTAATTGTTCCATCAGTCTATGAGATGCTGGGTAGTTTGAAACGTGCTCAGGAAGCTGTGACGTTATGCTCTTTTCCCATTTTTTGCCCAGCCACAACAGAACTCCACATTTCACGCATCTGCATCCTCCATAATGTCACAGTCGCTCTGGCCCATCTCTGGGATCCTCCAATTTTTGCCTTACAAACCAAAAGCCTCTACTATCATTTACTTAATATTTTCCTTTAAATGGATTATCTTTTTTTTTTTTAACTAAATGTACTAATAGAGAAACTTTACAATCGAAAAAAGGTCATCTGTCATAATGTTTTTCATGGTAATACTATTAATTTACGCAATAGTAAAGTGCCTTGAAAATAACTGGGTGTACCACTTGCAATCTTCCTCAGATTGGAGGGGAGGGGGCAGTGCTCAGTTAATTCCATACATTCAATTAGATTCAAAAATCCTTGAGAATGAGGATCAAATCTCCCTAAATATTTGGTAACTGGTGGCCTCAGACATGGCCAACAAGAGAGCAAAACAATGTGAAATAAAGGAAATCCTTATTAGAGAAGCATGACCATAATAAACCAGCAGCACTTTCTTTACCAGTTAACTAAACATTTTTAGGTAACTCATATTAATGTCTAAGAACTCAACTTTACCAGATAACATGTTATCACTCCTCCAACCTGGAGTCCATTAACACGGCTTTCAGTGAGGAAGGGTCAGGACAGGGAAAGAGGAAGGTACATACTCAGATATGTTATACATTCTTTGCAAGGAAAAGGACATGAGCTTTAAAGAGGGGAGGATTGGGATCTGAATCCTAATTCTGTGATTCAGTATTTGGGTGACCTTGGAGAAATCTATGACCTCTACGAATTTGTCTTTGGGCCTGCAAAACAGAGATGGCAGAACCTGTCGCATAGTGCTGTGGTGAAATAAACAACCAAGTAAAATCCTAACAGAGTCAGACTCCTACCCAATAAATACCTATGTAGCCTCCCTCCACCTCTCTTATAAAAAAAACCAAGCATGAAGGGATTTTCAGGGCCACGTAGTCAGAAGTTCTTAGACAAGAGGTTATGCATTTGATGAGAGTCAGTGAGGATATGATTAAAGAGAATCAAAAAGTAGAAGCATGCACGTTTGTGCTTCCCACACTGTAAGCACCCACACCGCTCCACATCCTTGGGATAGTCGATTTCAAAACGCAAACAACTTGCATCCAAAACATGAGGGAATCATTAACATGTAGATTCCAGGGTCTCGTCTGCAGTCTACTAAATCTATATCTCTGGGGTACACACTCCTGAATCAACATTTACAACAAGTTCTCCACCTGTGATTATGAACCTGAAGTCTGCGCATCGCTGCTCTTGTGACCTATTAACATAACTTAATGAATCTAGAGTATTTGCCAAAGCACTTGGACTGTAGGTGATGCCTCTTGGCTTTGTGGAAAAGGCAAGATCAGGCAAGACTCTCACCTACAAGGGGTCTTTTATTGTATCTGGCATCAATGAACCTGCTACTGGCAGGGGGTGGGGGGACACATTTCTATAATTAAGGCCAAGGAAACAGAGTCTCGGCGCTACAGACACTACTAGTTTGGTGTCAAAACCTTAAGCAAATTTAATTTTATTTTCACTTAGGAGCTAAGACTTCTCAATCCTGGGAATTCCTCATTCCTAGTGACACTTCTTATTGGAGTTTTTAAATATTTATTTATTTTGAGGGGGAGAGGGACATGACCTGAGGTGAAATCGAGAGTCAGACACTTAACTGAGTCACCCAGGTGCCCTCTTACTGGAGTTTTTAAACACAGACAGAAACACGAGGGTCTCAAAAGGTTTCAGTAAAGATCCAAAACATCAGAAATTCACATTTTCGCGGCTGACTAAACTTCTCATTGATGACACCTAGAGAGGGCCATGCTTGCTTGGCATCTACCAGATGTGACACAAATGTTGGCAAAGTGCATAAGGATGCTAAGCTCACCTCTTTTCTCTTTTGTAAAGAATCCTTCATTGTTCCTCACTTCCATGAGATAATGCCAGTGGAATCAAATTTAAAGGCCTAAAAATGCTATAATGACTATTCCAATTCAATAGCAGTTACTAATTGGTTCAAGCCTACTTGCATGACACTCCCCCAGGAAGCTGTCACATAGTCACATTGTGTGGTCCAAACCTCACGTGGGCTCATAGGCAGCTTTTTAAGGTCCCTCTGTGTTTTACAAATGTAACTGTTATCACATTTCCAGCCTTCCACACGAAGAAAACAGAGAGACTCTTGAGACAAGTATCTTCTCAATCACCCCAATCCCACAGTCTTGAGAATGATCTCAATTCTCCTCATGGGAGAACCAAATTTTACTTCGATGAAACACCTTAGAGAAAAGGAAGGAAGGAAGGAAGGAAGGAAGGAAGGAAGGAAGGAAGGAAGGAAGGAAGGAAGGAAGGAAAGGAAGGAAAGAAAGGAAGGAAGGAAAGGAAGAAAGGGAGGGAGGGAGGGAGGGAGGGAGAGAGGGAGGGAGGAAGGAAGAAGAAGGAAGGAAGGAAGGAAGGAAGGAAGGAAGGGAGACAGAAAGAAAGACAGAAAGAAAGACAGACAGAAAGAAAGACAGAAAGAAGGACAGAAAGACAGAAAGAAAGAAAGACAGAAAGAAAGACAGAAAGAAAGACAGAAAGAAAGAAACAAAGAAAGAAAGAAAGAAAAAAGAAAGAAAGAAAGAAAGAAAGGAGACAGACAGAAAGAAAGAAAGACAGAGAAAGAAACAGAAATGAAAGTACTGAAATTCTAAGCTGGATGGTGCAGAAAGTTCCTGAGCCAGAAAAACTTCACGGCATCTCCACTTACTATGTGCCAAGCACAGTGTGCTGAGTTGCTTTACATACATTAACTTGTTTAATCCTCATACTTCCATGAAAAAGATGAAGAAATCTGAATCACTACCACCTATTCCTTTCCTTTCAACACAAACATGGAGGGCTGGAATTAGCTAGAAGGAAATGGTAGGGTATTCTAATGGGGGATGGAGGGTCCTTTAGCAGCAAAGATCTAGAAGCTGCAGTAAATATGGTAGGATAAGGTAAAGATTAAGGAAAGGAATGGAATGGAATGGAAGCCATGCGGGAAAACATGGGAGTTCGGGTTAGATGAGCACAAAGGATCAGTGGACTAAAGATCTTGAATGCCAGCTTTGTAAGCCAGAATCACACTGCACAAACCCTAAGTGTTTCCGTTGGCTATGCCAGCAGTCATCCCCAGGGGGAAACCTGTTCATACTGGGTTCGAATCTTTAAATGTGTTCAAAGACAAAACACCACTGAAGAAATACCTGACAGTCCCATTATTGTGATGATCTGAAGCTTCTTCCACCAGCACAGCTTCAGAACAGTTACCATTTCATCAGCCCGTGTGTGGAGAAGCTAAATGGAGAAAGACTGATTTCTATCCGGCAACTCATTCTTCACCTTAAAGATGAGAAATGCCTAACTTTAAAGCCAGCACTGTCACACATTATTTCAGGGGATCACTTCTGAATTCTAAATTGGACCAATTAAGGACATTTTCTACCTGATTAAAATGCATCATGAATTTGAACAGGAAATATTTACAGCGATGAAGTACGCTTTGCCAAAAACTCCTTCTCATATCTCTTTGTGTCAGGATATAACATATGTGCATTCACAATGAAACTGAGCTCTAACACCGACTCTTGAGTTAGAGGAAGAGAGGGAGCGCACACAAACATGAAATTGAAGAATGGTTAGAAATGAAAATCCAGCCATGCAGAAAGGCCCGGAAACCAAACAAATAAGAAGATGTCATCTGCAGGTGCTAATGGTATGACTGGCTCACAAAGCCACCCAGAACGCAGAATTGATAGAAAAGAGCTAAGGAAATAGGATATTTCTTTTAAAAATGAGAGAAAGCCAGGGTAATTCCACTTCCAATTTTAGACGGCAACTCCGTCAAGTTGAATTTCTTGCAAAATATTCCACCTGTAGCCTGGAACAGGACGTTCAGACATGGCGCTGGGACGTATTTGTCCTGACGTGGCCCATTTGTATGGAAAATGAGTAACAAACAATTTGCAACTACTAACTCAGGTACAGAAGTTTAGAATGATTTACTTCTTGAATGTCAATAAGAATGGATTCAAGGTGATCCTAATTGTAAGTTTCCCCCCATTCACTTGCCTTTCAGTTCTGGAGAGGAAGTGAAGTTAGATTACAGGGATTAATTACACGCAAACTGCTGCCTTTCTTATCTACTCTGCAGCCCGTATTGAGAAATCATAAATGATGTGGGGTTCTAGCTAATCTCTGCACACCCAGGGAATTTATTCATCATGTGAACTGTAGCACAAAAAAAGACTGAGCACGACAGGGTCTCAGGCAGTCTCCCCAACTGCACGGACAAAACGAATCACCACTGTTTCTTTCTCCTTCCCTCCTCCAAACTCCCCACATGTCCACTTGCTTTGCCACAACTGTAGCAATCTTTCTCCTTCCTTCCACCCCCATTTTCTGTCCTCCCCTTCCATTGTTTGAGACAGAGAATGCATTAAATCAACTCGTTTCTAATTTGTGAAGACAAAGAGTGACCTAGGTCATCTGATTACTCAATGTGGCATCAAGGTGTAGCTGTTTTTCAGTTATCTACTGTATGCTCCACACACCATCCAGAATGGTGCTAGATGCTAAAGAGGATGGGGAAGAATAATTTTCAATACTTGAAGACAGAGTGTTTGCAAGCCATCATAAATATTTTATGAGAAATGTAGAAATTTAATAAGCAGGGCCTCTTACGCTAGTTAATGGTCCATTCTCCAGCTCTCAGATCAAGCATCGCTTCCCCAGGGAAACCTTCCCAGGGCCCCGTCCTGCCCTACACCGTACACCAGTCAGCTGCATGTAGGGTTGAGCCTGCTGATTTGAAAGCTGATGGAGTTAAGTCCCGCTGAACACCTATCTTGTGAAAATATAATACACTTAGCCAAAATGTTATAGTTAGGAGTGAAAAAATTTCAGGGGAAAGCATCTGAATATTCTTAACCTTTATAATCTCCAATAGCCAGAGTGACATTTGGGATTTTTTCATAGAAAGTGAGAACTTTAGGGCTGCACTAATTGTGGCCTGGATGTTCTGGCTTACAGTCTGTGCACCATGTGCCGCATGGCAGGTACTCTTTTAAACACTTTACTTCCAATGACCTGGCCCTCACATGGTTTCAGTGAAGCAAGCATTATTGTTCTCCTACTTTACACACAAGGAAACTGAAGCACTGAGTAGAAAACCAACTTGTCCAAGGTCATCTTGCCACGGAAAGGTTTGGAGCCAAGGTCTGAATCCAACAGACATCAGCCCAAGTCTCTGCTACCCCCGAGTCCCTGCTTTCTCCCCCCTACAGAACACCACCCAGAATGAATAGGCTGGGGCATGGGGACACAGGGCTGAAAAGGGCCAATCTTAGTTTTGTAGGGTCTTCAGGTGGGAAAAACCTGATGAAGGACATCACTGCCTTCTCCTGGAGTGACGAGGAAAGATTTCATGAGGAAAGGAGAACTCATGTTGGGTATTAAAGTGTGGGAGGTTCTTGATTGGCAGGGAGAGAGAAAGTGTCATTCTCCGCATGACAAAGTACAGAAGCTATTAAACTAGAAAAGCAACCTGGAAGTGCTTTGTAAATCTGAGAGAACTGTACATCTTTAATTTTTAAGCAAAACATAACTGGGTGTTAGATTAATATTTCTAGAAAGTATGCCAGAGTGTCTATAATTTACCTTTTCCCTCACTGGCCTCTACAGTAAGGCTTTAAATTTACCCCATCTGCCTCCTCCTGTCAAATCACTCATCTAAACTAGGATGCCTCGAGCACCGTGTATCTCTTACCACAGACCTGCTCTGCACATATCTTTCTGAGAAGTTGTAGGTAAATCAATTTTTTCTAACTCTAATCAAATTTGATATGCATGGGTGAGGGGAGCTAGCTATATAGACATACCCATAGTGAGTTCTTGTATAAAGGGAATTTAATACATTAGTAGAGAAAATCACACTCTATAATCCCCGTTGTTTCTAAACCTGAACTCGTTCTCAGACAGCATTCTATCAAATCAAGGCAAAGAAGCATCACGCACACACACGCACACACACACACACACACACACACCTGTCAGAGAGTCAATTCTTATAAGACCCCATGAACTGACACATTAAAAAATACCTAGTTTTCCTCATCCTCATTACCCAGAAGTATCTAGGTTAAGCTACAAACTGTCTTTTTTAAAAATAATTTTTTTAATGTTTATTTATTTTTCAGAGTGAAGAGAGAGAGAAACAGAGTGCAAGTGGGGGAAAGGCAGAGAGAGAGACGGAGAGACAGAATCCAAAGCAAACTCCAGGCTCCAAGCTGTCAGCACAGAGCCTGACAAAGGTCTCGAACCCACGAACTGTGTGAGATTATGACTTGAGCCGAAGTCAGACGTTTAACAGACTGAGCACCCAGGTGCCCTACAAACTGCCTTTAAAAGGGATTTATATAAGAGTTACATTTCCAAAAATGTGCAGAAATAGCCTTGGTCTTCAATATGTACATATGCATTTGGCACAATGTATGGCATATACTAAATATTCTATAAATGGTCTTCTTTATAGTAATATTATTAAATAAAGACAATAGAAAACAAGAGAATAACAAAAAGGACATGAGACTAACTCCCTCAGGAAAGGAAAAAGGACACACCCAAATAAGACATGTAAATAAAACTATTTGGGGGGTAAAGCCTGAAAATAATGACTATTTTCTCAAGGCTAAGAAAGGAGAAGAGACCGTGGTTTTAGAGCTGAGATCCACCTTAGGTTCAAGGAGAAGGAGCATGTTGTCACCTGTCAAGACGCACTGCAAATTCAGCCCTGTGTCACTGCACCTGGGGCCTGACTGGTCGAAATGTGGCTTTGTCCCCACCCGTCCACATAGGGTAAGGAAAATGAGAAGCCTTGAGGAAAACCACTGAGAGCTAACAAGCTTGAGCTGAAACTTCCCATTCCCTGGGTCTACTGATCTCGTACGGTCCTGCAGAATTGCTACTAGTTAAAATGTAATAATACGGAGTCTAGAATTTTAGATTTGGAAGGAGCTGAAGAGACATATAGGCTGGATGAGTCTCTATGGTGCTCAAGAGGTAGGTCTAAAAAACAGGCTTTGCGTGCAATTTTAAAATGTCTATCTTGGACTTTCACAGCACCGATGGTTGAAAACAAATCTGAAACAGGATTGTCTGGATCTTTGAAAACCAGATCATCATAAAGCACATTTCCCCAGGTTCAAGGGAAGTTCAGAAACATGCGAATGTCATTTCAATTGCCGGAGTCATAAGAAAAATCCTTTCTTTTCACTATAATAAAAATACATGACTAAAAAATGAGCAGCGCCAACGCAGTAACAAAGCATTAAGGGAGACTGACCTGATTTAGAGAAAAATTGAGAGAGGAAACTAAGGGAGGAGCAGTGGAAATCCAAATGCCTGCCCTGCAGTCCCAGATGAGTGATACGGTATTGAAATTAATATGGGGACCTTCCACCTCGGACCCCAGAAAATATGTGAGAGTAATAAGGTAGGTTCCTGGAGGGAAAAGTTACAGCAGCATATATATCACTGATTCAGAAATGCAAAAGGAACCCAAACCTCAGAGGCTTGGGACTGTAAGGCAACAGTCAGACTAAGAAAACTACTCATAAGCAGCTTATGGAAATATCCCAAAATAGAGAAAATCCATATGGCATTAAAAATGCTAACAGTGAGTAGAAATGCTCACATCTCGTTAGGTAAAAAAAGCAATTTCTAAAAGGGTCTGTCATTATCTTGTTAAAAAATAGAAACATGTTTATTTTGTACATAGAAAGGAATAAAAGCATACATAGCAAAAAGTTAATAGTTATCTAGGCATAAGTTAATAGTCACCTCTGTATACATACAAGTAGACACATCAAAAAGCTACTATATGCATAAAACTCCACGTAGCAAAAAAGTTAACAGTTATCTCTAACTGGATTATACATCAGTTTTGCTTTCTTCTTTATATATATATTTATTTATATTATATACAAGTTTCACAGTAAGCATGTATTTTTTTATGATCAGAAAAACCTAAAACAGTAAGGCTGAAAATGTACCATTTGTTAGGAGTTCTACAGGAACTGATAGCAAACTTTAGTAAGAACATTCTATTAGTAGGATGAGGAACCACGGAAAACACGATGCTTTAGAAAGGAAAGCCTTTTGGATGACAGCCATAAAGTCAGGCTGGATAGGTTTGAATTCACCGGTGGAAAAGAAGCTGACCCAAATCCTAATATGCGGTATCTACCTGTAAAGTAGTCTTTAAAAAGACTACATGTATATGCCCAAATGCATTGTGTTTATCATTTTGGTCAATGATTTACGCAGACATCTAAGTTATATTGACAGACAACATGTTACTAAGGAGAGGACGTATTAGATAACAGGACTTAAATCCAAAAGGATCACAGCAGGCCAAGAAGATGGAGATTAGTGCACAAAATGCAGTTATGTATGAATGTAAATTTGTTCCTATACACACACACACACACACACACACACACACACACACTCATTCAACAAAGTATTTAAGTTTACAAAAATACAGTAAATTTAAAAAGACCATATTATATATTAGGTACATATGACAGAAACTAGATCCAATTGCTTGGAAGGAGAAATAGGCATATATTGTTGCAAAGAACTGTGACATATAAATGCGAATCTGCCTTCAGTCCTAGTTAGATCTCAATTTCTAACTTTAAGGTGCTCTCAGTCTCTATTTCTCTCTCTACCATCTTTGCCTGTTTCTATGTGCTTATCAACCTAATTCTCAGATATCACATGATGTTATCAAAGATCTAGGAGAGCACCGTGTGGAAGGACAAATATGATCACCAGGGATGCTAAGCCTACACCCCTGCAGTTATGAACCAAAAGCACAGGAAGTTTTTCCAACCTTTTCAACATAGATGATTTGGGATTATTCTAACTGACCTGGCTTGAATAAAATGCTCACCCATGTGGCCAAGAGTCAAACCAGTCACATGATTACCCCGTGCCAAAAGGTGACCCAAAATGTTATGTGCTCCAGTAGGCAGAAATGAAGTAAGGGAGAGGTTCTCCAAAAATACTAGGGTCAAAGAGATAGAAGAGTTCACATAAAATAAAACTTTAATTAGTATAACCTATCACACAACAGAAAATTATAAACCAAATCTAATGTTTTAATCTTAAAAGAAATAGGAGTATGAGAACAGTCAAGTCAACAGTAACATCAGCTACAGAAATGCATACCATACAGTTCTGCCTAGTTACTATGTGTGAGCCAAAATGTAGCTGTAAGCTCCCCAACAATCAAGTGAAAGGGAAAAACAAAGACAGTTACCAGATACACAACATCACACAGTAAGAACAAGCCATCCTTTCAAGAGAGCATCAAGCTTGTTTTCACTTAGATACTGAAACCTAAGAAAAAAAATTCCCTCTTAGATCTTCATAAGCAAAAAGAAGAGTTCTACGTGTAGTACCTTGAACAACATCCTTAGGCAACATCGCTACAGTAGAAACAACAAGTTTCACTTCATTGTTCCCTATCACGATCCTCAGTGTTGGTTACTGGTGTAAGCCCAAAAACCACTTGACACAAGCAGTTTTATAAGGGGAAAAAAATAAGCATCAAGGTCCCAATAGATATTGCTCCAAATGATCTGGCAAGATTAAAAGGTGTACTTTAGAGCATTGGGAATGATGGATGGGTTGAATATCCTTCAGACAATCCTGAAGTTTTTGATAAGAATTATATAATAGTTGTGTCAAGGTTTTATCTCTCGTCAGAATTCAGAGAGTGGATATATTGCATCACCAGCAGGGAACTGAATCATTTCCTCTGACAAATATTTTGGAAGAAGGCAGCAATAAAGTCCCCTGGCAAGACTCAAGGAATTTAACCAATGCAAATGCCTGAATGGCCACCTGACATCCTCACAAAACCTGCCACAGAAAAGAATTCTCTGCCTATTTCAACAACAACAAAGATGTCTCAATGAAAAATATGCATAATTTTACAAGTTGATGTCCATCAGGCTTGATAGCAGCACTTGAGAAAAATACTTCAGAGTTTTAACTTACCATCAGTTCAACTGGAGGCAGTAGGTCAGGGATGTTAGGAGGATTTAAGACAATTACAATATCTAAAACAAGGCAGAGAAAGTTCCCTCTCAATGGACAATGAAGAATACTGGGGATACTACTGAGCACAGGTTGAAAGTAGACAAACTAGAGCACATTAATGGACGAGTCACTAGAATGATGAGCAAAGTCAAAATTTTGTTAGATGAGAAATGGAAGAAAAAATAGATTTAAAGAAAATAAAATATAGGAAGGGAGGAGAAAGTGATAGCTATCTCCAACAACCTGAAATAACATCATATATAAATTAGACTCCAAGAAATAGAACTAGCATCAGCATATCTGGGTCAAAGGACACGGTATTTTTTAACTCAATATAGAAAGAAAGAGTGTTCTAATGATCAGACATGTTCAAAGTTGACATGGAATGCCCGGGGATATAATACATTCCATGTCACCAGGATTGTTAAGGCAGAAATCGGACAGCCATTTGTCAGAGAACATCTTTTAATTTTCCCTCCAACACAGAGATTTTTATAGATTTAGGAATCAACTCATTTGTTACTTAATAAATACTTATTAGACACCAATTACATTCTTATACATTTTTCTACATGCTAAGAATCTAACAAGGAATAAGACTGATATGATCTTTCTAGAGATTTTAAAATATAATGAGGAATTGGACAATAAGTATTAAGTAAGCAAGTAACTGAGATATACAGTATTACAGATTTTTTATTAGTACTATAAAGGAAATAAAGAGGATAAGTAAAGTAATGAACTTGGGGTAGAGGCCAGGTAGAAAGCACTATTTGGTCTACTCTACAGAAGTCGTCAAAAGAAGGGTATTTTAAGCATATTATTGTAAGCTAGGATCTGAAGGATGAGAAGAAACCAGCTATGCAGGGTGCTGAGGGGAAGAGACTTCCAAACAGAGGAAACAGCGAGTGCACATGCCCTAAAATGAGAACAAGCTAAACTTGTCCAAGGAATAAAAAGATGACCAACACAACTAAAACATGAGCGAGGGAGAAGACTGGTACCCCAGAAGGTCAGAGTCAGGAAGGGACGGTTTAGTATCTTTGAGGGCAGTAATGTATATTTGCCAATTGTCAACCTCACAGTCAAGCCATGCCCTCCTATCTAACAATATCCTAAATTGTGTTTTGTTGATGTTTGGGAAGAACTGACCTAATATCTACTCTAGGAATGGGCCCTGACTGGCTAAAGCCAGCCATAACGCTCCATCCCATTGTCTACAGTTTTCATGGAAAGTCAGAGGACCTAAGTCAGGTCAATTCAGGTCAAAAACTGTAATCCCAGTACTTCTGTCTTGTCCCAAAAGTAGAGTTCCTTTTTCCTCCTAGGACTTAAAACCGAAAGACATGTGGCTACTCATAGACATTTTCAGACCACAAGGACAGGTTTAACTTCAGATTGGAGCCAATACTATATTATTGAAGCCAAGAAATGAAGAAAAAGAAAACTGCTCATGATGAGATCATTGATTCACTCGGTCAACCCTCTTGGAAAAACAATATCATGTCTGGACTTTCCAGTTGCTTGAGTCAGTATGTTTCCTTTGTTATTTAAGTCAGTTTGAGTTGTTTCCTACTACTCGATTTGTGCAGATCCCTGATTCATATACAATGTAAAGTGTTTCAACTTTACCCTATGAATAAGGAGCTACTGATGACTTTTAAAAACGAATTTTTTGGGTTTTTTTTAGCATTTTTATTTTATTTTTGAGACACATAGAGACAGAGCGTGAGCAGGGGAAGGGCAGAGAGAGAAGGAGACACAGAATAGGAAACAGGCTCCAGGCTCTGAGCCATCAGCACAGAGCCCGACGCGGGGCTCGAACTCACAGACCGTGAGATCATGACCTGAGCCGAAGTCGGCCACTCAACCAACTGAGCCACCCAGGTGCCCCCTGATGACTTTTAAGCTGGAGACAGAATGATTTCATCAACATTTTTATTTTTTAAATTACTCTTCAAGTCTTTTTTTAATAAGAATTCCATTTTTTACATTCTGTGTCCAACTGATATATTTTATTTATTCCTTCATCCATTCATTTTTCATGTTTTATACTGCCACATCCTTTTTCCGTTTTCTTTCATTTGATCAAAATTTTTCCCTCAACTCCTGAATGGATTATGGTGCTATTCATAGAAATAGGAATGCCTAGAGAAGAAACAAGTTTGGGAGGAATTCAAGAGTTCACTAATAAACAAGTCTGAAATGCTTATGAAATATTCAGGCAGAACTGCCAATTTGACTCTTAGATTTAGAAGATTAAATCCTAAGAGAGAATCCAAAATAGGAGATATAAATTTTGAAGTCATCAGCACATAAAGTCCTTAAAGATGAACTACATGAGCTCACCAGAGCAAGGACGTTCCTATTATCAATCTAAGGGATGGACATAGCCCAGGTCACAGACCTCAGCAGTTTGGAATAAAGAACAGAAAACCACAGGACACACCAAAGTCAGCCAGAGTGGAAATCATTACAAGGAAGGGTCTGCCTCCAATAACAGCATCAAGAGACCATCATGTCAGATGTCTGAGTTTGACCATATGTCAGAGTATGACTGTCATACTTTTCGAAGTCAACCTTTGAAAATTACTAGCAACACAAATAGTTAGACCTTCTTTATCAATGGGATGCCATAAATCAAATGACAGATTATATGAAATAAAGAATCAAGGCTCCATGAGAAGGAAATGTCAGTGATAAAATAATGGAGTTGAACAGAAATAAGAAGAAAATAAAAAGTTCCCAGTGAGAAATGTTTGCTAAAAATGAAATCATCTAGAGAAGCACCAAGAGATAAGACAGGTAGGATTCCACATCTCTGATTCCACTTACATCCCAGGAAGTGGCTTTATAATAGAAACAGGGTATGGTACTTTAAAATGAGGCACAAACCGGAGGATTTTAGATCTCTGTCCATCCTCTTGACAAGACTCCATCACAGCAGGAGATTGTGAATGCTCGGAAAAAGAAACATACGTTTTGACCTCACTCTATTTTTAAAAGCCATAATAGCTAATGCATTTTTATAGTACCATAATTTCTTTCAGAAGTGGGGTCACTGAAGCAATTTTGGATGAGAGATAAAAGGCATGGTATCTAGTGTAGACAGCATAATGTGCAAAAACAGGACTTGGCCAATGAAGGTGACTGGCTAATCCAGTTGATGAAACACTCCCACAGTTATCTAGGGATGTGAGGTGGGCATTCACAGTCTAAGATTAGATTGTGAAGGCTGAGTAGAAATGTGTGCACAATTCTGAGACTATCCTAGTATCCAACTAAGATGTCTATTATAGCCATTTTATCCTCTTAAATTCCATAAGGTATTTAAGCAATATTGTTACCTAGACCACTTACAAACTAGAGTATACAGAATGTAATGATGAAGTCCATAAGTGAAAACTATTCACAATTTGCATCTACTTAGTAGATAGTCCCTCTATTAGTCTGCAATGGCTGCCATAAGAAAATACCACAGATGGAGCTTAAAGAATAAATTATTTTTCTCTCGGTTCTGGAGGCTGAAAGTCCAAGAACAACATGCTTACAGGTTTAGCTTCTCCTGAGGCCTCTTTCTTTGCCTTGCAGATGGCCACCTACTCTCTGTATCGTCATGTGGTCTCTTCTCTGTGATCAAACACTCCTGTTGTCCCTTCCTTTTCTCAACAAGACACCAGTCCTATCATGTTAGAGCTTCATCCTTATGACTTCATTTGGCTTCAGTTATCCCCTTAGAGGTTCTATCTCCAAATATAGTCATATTGTAGTTAGGGTTTCAACCTATAAGATTGGTGTTGGGGAGGTGGATAATTCAGTCCATAAAAGTCTCCAAGTCCTAAACGTCTAGATTTCAACTGGTAGTATTTAAAATGTAGTATTCACAACACTGATTTACTCCTGGCTATCATTGTCCTTCATCTAGACTATCTCAAGAGCTTTAATATCATCAAGGCTGTCATTCAGAACAGAAGAGAGATACAGAGTTTCCCAGACAAATAAAAACTAAAGGAGTTTATGACCCCTAAACCAGCCCTGCAAGAAATTTTAAGAGGGACTCTCTGAGTGGAAATAAAAAACAAAACAAAAACCAAAAGCAACAAAGACTACAAAGGACCAGAGAACATGACCAGAAACACCAACTCTACAATAGCACTAAATTCATAGCTCTTAATACTCACTCTAAATGTAAATGGACTAAACGCTCCAATCAAAAGACACAGGGTATCAGAATAGATTAAAAAACAAACAAACAAACAAAAAAACAAGACCCATCTATATGCCCCCTACAAGAGACTCATTTTAGACCTAAAGACACATGCAGATTGAAAGTGAGGGGATGGAGAACCATCTATCATGCTAATGGATGCATTAGTAAAAAAAACCCAAAGAACAGATCAATGAAACTAGGAGATGGTTCTTTGAAAAAAATAACGAAATTAATAACCTCCTATCCAGAATGATCAAAAAGAACAGGACCCAATGAAATAAAATCATGAAATAGAGGAGGGATCACAACCAACATCACAGAAATACAAACAATAATAAGGGACTGTTATGAACAATTGTATGCCAACTAATTGGGCACTCTGGAAGAAATGGATAATTTTCTAGAAATATATAAACCACCAAAACTGAAACAGAAAGAAATAGAAAATTTGAAAAGACCCATAACCAATAAAGAAACTGAGTCTCCCAAAAAGGGGCGCCTGGATGGCTCAGTAGGTTGAGAGCCCGACTTCAGCTCAGGTCATGATCTCACAGATTGTGGGTTCGAGCCCCGCATTGGGTTCTGTGCTGACAGCTCAGAGCCCGGAGCCTACTTCAGATTCTATGTCTCCCACTCTCTTTGCCCCTCCCCTGCTCATGCTTTGTCTCTCTCTGTCTCTCAATAATAAATAAAAACGTTAAAAAATTTAAAAAACAAGAAAATAGAACGGAGGGAAAACTCCCAAACTCATTCTATGAGGCCAGCATTACCTTGATTCCCAAACCAGACAAAGACCTCTCTAAAAAGGAGAATTACAGACCAATTTCCCTGATGAGCATGGATGCAGAAATTCTCAAGATACTAGCAAATCAAATTGAATAATGCATTAAAAGAATTATTTGCCATGATCAAGTGGGATTTATTCCTGGGCTGCAGGGCTGGTTCAATATCTGCAAATCAATCAATGTGATACGTCACATTAATAAAAGAAAGGATAAGAACCACATGATCCTCTCAGTAGGTGCAGAATAAGCATTTGACAAAATACAGCATCCTTTCTTGATAAAAAAAAAAAAAAACCCTCAGAAAGTAGGGACAGAAGGAACATAACTCAACATCCTAAAGGCCATATATGAAAGACCTACAGCTAATATCCTCCTCAATGGGGAAAAACTGAGAGCTTTCCCCCTAAGGTCAGGAACACGACAGGGATGCCCACACTCACCATTGTTGTTCACCACATTACTGGAGATCTTAACCTCAGCAATCAGACAACAAAAAGAAGAAAACAATGGTCAGAAAACATGAACAGATACATTTTCTAAGAAGACACCAAGATGGCTGACAGACACATGAAAAGATGCTCAACATCACTCATCATCAGAGAAATACAAATCAAAACCACAGTGAGATATCACCTCACACCAGTCAGAATGGCTAAAAATAACAACTCTGGAAACAACAGATGTTGGCAAGATGCGGAGTAAGGGGAACAGTTTTACACTCCTGGTGGAAATGCAAACTGGTGCAACCACTCTGGAAAACACTATGGAGGTTCCTCAAACAACTAAAAAGAGCTACTCTATGATCCAGTAATTACACTACTAGGAATTTATCCAATGGATACAAAAATGCTGATTCAAAGGGGCACATGCATAGCAATGTTTATAGCAGCACTATCACTAACAACCAAATTATGGAAAGAGCCCAAATGTCCATCGACAGATGAATGGATAAAGAAGATGTGATATATAAATACAATGGAATATTACTCGGCAATCAAAAAGAATAACATCTTGCCATTTGCAACAATGAGGATGGAATTAGTGTGTATTACGCTAAGCAAAGTTAGTCAGAGAAAGAAATATACCATATAATTTCATTCATATGTGGAAGTTAAGAGACAAAAGAGATGAACATAGGGGAAGAGAAAGAAAAGTAAATTAAAAACAGAGAGGGAGGCAAAGCATAAGAGACTCTTAAATACAGAGAACAAATAGCGTTGCTAGAAGGGTTCCAGGCGGGGGTTGTTGCTAAGTTGGTGATGGGCTTGTCGGGATGAGCACTGGGTGTTATACATAAATGATTAATCACTAAATTCTACTCCTGAAACTATTATTACATGATATGTTAACTAACTTGGATTTATAAATAAATAAATAATTAAATAAATAAATAAATAAATAAATAAATAAATAAATCCATCTTTAGAAAGCCTTTTCTCCATTTCTCCTTATCAAATCTGCCAAAGCATTATGTTTTAAAATAAATTCTACACAATGAGTCCCTAGCCCCTCAGGACCTGTGTCTTCCTGTCTTCCCATCTTCCTTGCCTGCCATTTCTTTTTGACATTGTAATCTCTTCTGATACCAGCTTACTTGAAAGATTCCTAATATCCCTCACCTGACTGCTCTGCTCAGACTACCTTTCTCCCTCTCTCAAGCACGTGGTCTTTTTTTTTTTCCTTTTTTCCCAAAACAAGGCACCAGTATCATTAACTCCATAAAGTCTCATTGTCCCCCCACACAGGCTTGATCCCTCCTTTCTCAGTAAAGTCTTTTTAAGTTATGCCAATTTCTATTATTGTATTTTTACAATGACATTTCTCCGTCTCCAGACTATAAACATGTTGGGTATTTAGCAGCTGTGATTTATGTCTTTCTGCATCTTCATGTCTCAATTACACTGTTGAACTGAATTATTTGAAACATAAAATGATAAAGTACATATTGTACAAGTTCCTAAACTAAGAGCTGTTATCCACAGTACCCAAAAGGTGGCAAGTACATAAACAGATTTTGGCTCTGCTCAGTCTCTGTATTAAGACTCACCCCTAGCCCTACCAATGATTCGCTAATGTCTAACAGGCTCAAGATCTTTAAGGTCAGACTTTATCAGTTTCATTTAGAAACTAATCCCAAGCCCAGCGCTTTCTTGAGGGTATAGCTTCATGCTTTTTTTCATGACATAGGAACTATCCAGAATGTTAAAACTTGGCTAGACCTATACAAAGATAACTGTAGTACGAACACACCATACTACTCTAAGACCAACCAGTGATATCCATCTGGAAGGGCTATATCTTTAATTATATTAATCTAGTCATCCCCAGTAGATACCCTGTCCCCCCATTTCTCTCCCTTGTGCTGAGAGGTGTCTTCCTCTCAAACCATGCTCCACCCGACCCACCTCCTCTCCATCCAGCTCACACTAAAGCAGAAAAACAAAACAAGGCAAAACTCTGATCTAAATGTGAGATAAAGATTCTCAGAGGTTAAGTATGGGGAGGGAAATTTTATTCTTAGAGTTGAACTGTCCAATATGCAGCCAAATGTGATTATTCCAAATTGAGATGCGCTTTTTTTAAATTGTGCACTTTTAAGTGTATTTGTTTATTTTGAGAGATCAAAAGTGCACGTGCATATGCATGCATGTGAGCTGGGGAGGGACAGAGAGAGACAGAAACCAAAGCGGACTCCTCATTTACAGCAAGGAGCCCAACAAAGGTCTCAGACTCACAAACTGTGAGATCATGACCTGAGCCGAACAAGAATCAGACGCTTAACCTTCTGAAACACCCAGGTGCCCTGAGATGTGCTTTAAGCATAAAATATACACCAGGTTTCAAAGACTTAGTGCAAAAAGACCCCAACAACATAAAACATCTTGTTTATCATTTTACATGACATTAAATTATAATATTTTAAATACAGTAGATTAATTAAAATGTATGTACTATTAGACTTGATTGCATCTGTTTTAATTTGGCCAATTAAAATGTAAATATATATAAATATGAAAATTTAAAAATTTAAATATATAAATATATGGTTCTCATTATATTTGAACAGTGCTGTCCTACAGGACTTAAAAGAGAGGAGAGAGAAGATGATGGCAGCTCTAAAGAAGAGAGGGCGGGTGATCGGAAGAAATAAACAATAACCCAGATGTGCTCTTTCCATCACAGAGGGTCAGGGAGCAGAGCAGAAGGGCCTCTGAGATGAACGTTCATACCCTTATCCCTAACACATTTTATTCTGTCTTAAATATTTCTAAATAAATTTGTAAATTAAAACTAATGCTAATAAGTAACAATGTATGTGTGAAGGGTAGTAAGGGGCTAAAATAATAGTTAAAATAGCAAATCCATAAAAATTATACATGTTTAAATTGAGTACATTATTTTAAAATCAGTATGTTAGATTAAAAGGACCTTAGGTCCCAAAGAGATTGCAGTAATACATTAAGACAAAAAAAGGTGACCTTTCCATTTGCAACAGAACTAAAATAGAACATGAACTGGATAACAAATACTACAGAAATGCTAATGTATATATTTCCTTTGTTTCCATGAAAACACACTATTAATCTAGATTCTTTTGTCCTGATATAAAATAGCCAATGCTCAAGACTTGCTAAAATATTCATAAATTACTTTCCCTGGAAGCTCCTTTTGATTTTTTCTCTTTTAAACAAAAGAATAAAGAGATTTCACATGCTATGATTACACATACACAGAAATAAGCCCTAGTTGTGGAATACCAGAAAAATACCAATTGCTACTGGATTCTAGCATCCAATAGAGCTGGGAAAATTCTATCTCCGTTCAACTATCCTTCAGGAACAGAAGGGCACACAATAAAATTAAAATATACCACACACTGAAAAGTGATATTAAATAAAACTGCTTTCCATTCTGAATAATTAACCTAGAGAACACCATTGTCAGATGATATTTACAAATAGCAGACATTTCCAAAAATACCCAGGCATTTGTGACAGGGTTTAAAGAAATATTAGCTGAGAATAAATGTCCTCGAACCACAATAGAAAACAGTCTCCAGCTGAGGACACAGTGTTTCCCACATGGTACACCACTGAAGTGTCTGATACTTTAAATTACCCCCTAAGGCTTTCACCTGTCCTCAATTTTTAAAAAGTGTGTGGAGGGGGAGGGAAGGACTGACTTACATATGCATTCTCTGTATTCTTTAAAGAGAGAAATGTGCTTATACTTAATAAAATCCAAGGGTAGTTCTCTTTGGGAAAAAAGAATGCTGCTGTTTTGGGGTTATATGTAGATTAGCTAGCAGGATTAAGAGGTGCCTGGGGAAACCGCTAAAATGACTGGAATAACTGGGTTCTGATTGTTAGGTCTTGGGACATTATCCAGTGCTAAGAGTTGACCACAGCTGAACACAATGCATGATAAAGGTCTGAGTCCTAAAAACGGACTCAGTAGGTAGCTCACGGAAGAGGGAATGAGTGCTATCACAAGCTAGCACAACAGAAGAGTTGGTAGCATGCTTCACTTTTGTGTTTAACTGTACAGCAACTAAGCATCCTTACATTGTAACAGTTATCTCAGGATTGGTTGTAGACGGAGCCCCAGCTAGCACTACCGATGCCAAAGAGGACAGACGTTTTCGCCCTCCATACCTGGGTAACTAGAGCATGCATGAGTGACTACAGGAGAGATGCCCTCTCTCAGGGCCCTAGGAAGCTAAGGCAATGGCCAGTTAGTCTTATCCACTACGGAAGAAATTTATATTTAAGACTTCAGTGTCATGATGCTAAGTGTTCAGTGTTAGCAAAACCAGATAAAGTCACAAGTGCATAGTTCTATCTATGGCATCCTAATCAGACCATTCTTTTTTTGGTAGGTGGTGGGGAGAGAAAGTACAAGTAGGGGAGATGGGCATATGGAGAGAGAGAATCTTAAGCAGGTTCCATGCCCAGTGCAGAGCCTGATGTTGGGCTTGATCTTACATGATCAAGAGAACATGACCTGGACAGAAATCAAAAGTCAGTCACTTAACCCATTGAGCCACTCAGGCGCCCCCTAATCAGACCATTCTTAAAGCAAGACTTTTGCTGCACACTTACTCACTTGGTTCACATCTCCCACCTACCTACTCTCATATCGTTCCATTATTTCTCTCGTGATCAATCACGGTCTATTAAATTAACATCACTGAGAACTGAGAAGGATATACAATGTAGAGATCTAAGGAGGTAGCTTTAGAGAAGTTTGCCAACAGGCAAAGGGGTTCAACGTCTAAGTACTGACAGTGACTGATAAGAATAAGGCAGGTACTCAGGTACAAGAGGATACAGAGTAATGGGTAAGTTATTAAGACAGAGACTCTGGCAGAGAAACCAAACTCCAATTCCACCAGAGTTCCAGGAGAACCAAGATCTCGGTCTTAAGAATACGAAAGGCATTAGAACAAAGGCTTGAGGTCAAAGCAAGACCAGGAGCATTTCCCATGAGTATAAAGAAACACGCTGACCATTACATGACCTTGGACAATTCTAACAACCTCTCAACTCCTCCATCTCGTAGTCTGTCAATAATGGTACTACTATAGGCTCAAATTCAGAAAACAAAGGAGATCATATACATGAAAACGTGAAGTCTTCTGGAGAAAAAAAAATACATACTGATGGGATACATACTATTTAATAATTATAAATTTAATAAAAATATCTAAACTAATAACTCCTTGCCCACCCAGTCCCATAATAGTTAAGTTTGAATGAAAGGTAGATGGCTTATGAAGACTGAAAAAATATTTCCCAAACACAGACAAAATTCAGTCACAGTAGAATGTGTTCACCTTCTGTGGAGATGTGCTCATTTACATCTCCTCTAAGATGTAAGAGGATGTCTGACTCTAAGACATCACATGATGAGACTAAGAACCAAGGGAAAAGTATGGAATGCCAAGGTGACAGAATTATATCTAGCATTCAAGTGATTATGCATTTATATAAAGTATAATTTGAAAATAAGAATGGTGGGGCACCTGCGTGACTCAGTTGGTTGAGCATCCTACCCTGGATTTCACTTCAGGTCATGATCTCACTGTTGTGAAGAGCCACAGGCCCAGCATAGAGCCTCATTAAGATTCTCCTCTTTCTCCCTCTCCCTTTGCCCCTCCACAAAGAGTGTGTGTGTGCACTCTTTCTCTGAAATAAATAAATAAAAAGGAAGGGAAGGAGGGAAGAGGGGAGAGAGAGAGAGAGAGAGAAGAAAGAAAGAGAAAGAGAAAATGAAAAAGAAAAGAAAAGAAAAGAAAAGAAAAGAAGAAGAAGAAAGGAAGGGAAGAAGAAAGAGAAGGAAGGAAGGAAGGGAGGGAGGGAGGGAGGGAGGAGGGAGGAGGGAGGGAGGGAGGGAGGGATAAAGAAAAGAATATGTTAACACTCGTATAGGATGGCTAGCTGCCATCTTCAGTACTAATTTAATTCTCACAACTCGCTTAATCCTTACAACTACACTAAGTGGTGGGACTCTGGTTATACTCATTTAAAGATAGGGCTATACCAAGGCACAGAGAGGTTAAACTGGTTGTCCAAGGCCATGAAGCTCGGGAGGAGTTGCAGGCAGAGTTTGTACCCAACAGCCTGGCTCTACAGGGTTGATGTTCTAAACTACTATATCATGCTGCTTCTCAAAGAAAAAAAACATGTTACTGAAGAGCAAGGACATCAGAAACATGAATTCAAAATTGAACCAACAAATAGAATCAGTTTAAAATTGCAGTTTTCATTTGAGGCAGAGACAATTTGCTTTCTCACGTCTCAGCAAGTACTGTTATACCAAGTATAAAGATAAGTGCATGTACCATGTCAGTCTTCAGTGTGTAATTCTCAAACATGCACAGAAGTTGATAAACATTTTAATTCATTCAACAAATATCAAATACTTGCTTTCACACACAATGCGTGTGGTTATATGCTTGTGTAATTTTCCATTGCAAACAAATATATCTAATACTACATGTTCTAGTTATGAGGAGGGAAATGAAATACTGCAGAGATATTTAGATCGAATGAGTCAGCAAGGACAAAGCATATTATCAAAGGCAAATATTTAAAAGATGTTCATTGGGATTTTTTTTATTCTTTCAATGTGGTGTGTATTAATAGCTAGCAGCCACAATGACTTTACCCAAACTCTTGTGCTAAACGATTTCAATGTCTCTATGCATGACCCAATAACAACCATATCTGCAGTTTGGGATCTCTTCAAATCGAATCATCTTTACCTCTTTTCCCCTTCAATGTCTTCTAATAATCACCTCTTGGGCCATGACCTTGAAGTGATCCATATCAGTAACCTTAAACTCCACTACCCTGATCTCTGACCATAACTTTCCATTCAGGTCTTCCACTTTCCTAACTCATACGACATCTGTCCTTCAAACTATGGACACTGGCCCCACCCCTTTTCTCCTTGTCTTCTGACCTTTTAGCCCAGATAAGCCCCATGGTCCATCACTTAAACTCCTGCCTCTTCCACTGACACATTCCTTTGCCCCCAGCCAGAGCTCAGTCCTATGTCAGGCTTCTCAGTTCCAGCGTGTCCATTAGTAACTAGCCAGTAGCAGTAAACTCCCTGGGTCTCCTGCTTTCTGTCTCAACCACAAATTTCCATGTCTTTGGGATACCTTCATATTCCTCCTCCCCTACTGACTCTCAGGGTGAAGAAGTCCTATTCTATTCAATACCACATTAGGTGGACTCATTCACCTGTGTGTTGTTCAAGACAGTCCTGTCTTCACCCTCTGTTCATCTAAGGCATCTAAGTCTTCTATCTAACCAACCTCAACCCTTCCTCCTTATCCCACAACCTTCTCTTGCTACCAGCCATTCTCTCATTTCCTTCTACCAACACTCTTTGGAAAAAGGATTTCCACTTGCTGTCTTTACTTCTCAGTCACCCATCCACCCGTTCATATAGCCCTCTGGCTTCTGCCCCTGTCCCTAGCACTTCCCTGGCAAGGATCACAATGCATTGCTAAATGATAACTCAAGAGACAATTTACAGTAATGCTACTTGACCTCTCAGTTCCCTGTTCTCTCCTCCTCCAAACTCTCGCCACCTTCACTTCAAGGACAACACTTTCCTAGTAGCTTTCCTACCTCTTAACTATTCCTCAGTTTTCTTGGCTATATTCTCCTCCTTAAGTGCTGATTTTCACAGGGTTCTGTTCTGTCTATTCTCTAAAGGAGAGTTCAAATATTTCCACATTTTAAAATACCATCCTTGTCTTGACAAAACCCCCCAAAATATACAAGCCTAGTGATTAAAAATTCCAGGCACATCCATTTACCTAACCCTAATCATTTCCATAAGAGCTTCTAAAATTCCCCTCACCCAACCTATCCAAACTGAATGATCTCCCATTATCAAACCCTCCTTTTCCTAGATACCTATGTTATCAGCACACCGTCTACCCAGTCCCATGAGTCAGAACCTGAACATCACTATCTGCTGACTTTTCACCCACACGTTGCCATATCACAACAATGTCCAGGATCTGCAACCATTACCTTGGGCCAAATCTGTACTATCCTTCCTAATTGCCTTAATTCAGGCTGCTATATCTTACCTGAAATTATTCAATAACCTTTCATGTGAATTTTCTCCCCCTAATTTTCCCCACAAGACACCCAGAGACCAACTGCTTACAACCGAAGGCTGTTAAGTATTATGCTATGTGATACACGGTTCCTCACAACATGGCCTGCAGTAAGTTTCGTCACTCACCCTGGTCATTCGCCTCTTTCCACATTTTGTGCATTAATGACAAAGAAGTCTACACATCTCCCAAACATTTCTTAAAGGCCTCCATTTCAAATTTTGTCTCCACTGCTTAGAATACCTTCTCATCTGCCCCAGGACTGCCAGGTATATTTCTTGTCATCCTACAAAACCCTCCCTCCAGGAAGTTATACATTCTCCTCCCACCAGGAAGCCTTTCTTCAGTTCCTTCTTTCTCATTGGCTAATCTCTCCTTCCTCTTGACTATCTAAGAAACTTGTAAATTTTTATATTTTTGCCATTATCACCCTGAAGGAGAATCTATAATTTTACATGTATGCCTTACACACTGGATATGTAATTCTTAAGGGAAGACAATGTGAGTTATTCATCTCCAGATCCTCAGAATCTGGAATAAAGTCTGGCAGATAATAATGACTCAATGTCTGATGGATTAAGTTGGACTAGATTTCACCATTTTCATTTTTCAGAGATGGTTGCAGTGATAGGTTTCCTTAGCCATGTCAAGTCCTGGACCAATCATCTTTCAACCCAGATTCAGTGTCACACTATCCCTTCAGGGCGAGAAAATATTTTATGAGATGCAGGTATTGTTTTTTTATCAAAGATTTCAACAGATCTAAAAACAGGATCTTGAGGGGTGCCTGGGAGGCTCAGTCAGTTAAGCATCCCAGACTCTTGATTTCAGCTTAGGTCATGATCTCACGGTTCGAGGGACTGGGTCCTGAGTTGGGTTTTGTGTTGACAGGGTGGAACCTGCTTGAGATTCTCTCTCCCCCGTCCCCGACCCTCCCCTTCTCATGCTTTCTCTCTCAAAATAAATAAATTAAAAATTAAAAATAGGATATTGAATGTTATCCATCTCCCCCCACCTCTGGTTAGGAGAGGTGGCAGTTCATTTATTAAACAGCCTTTTTAAAAAAACTAACATTTTACCCACAACAGTTCAATTGGAGCTTTCAGCAAAGGCCACAGAGCCACACGGCTTATTCCTTGGGCAATCTAATCCCATTTTCACAGCTCTTTTCATCTTGTCCAGTAAGTGCAGAGATAGAGCCATGAGTTTAGTCACACGTGAATTCTTTAATGCTGCCCATAGCATGATTCTCATTCCTACTAAAAAGACTAGATAAATCAATGGCTGCCTCCAGGGACTGAAAGTAGAATTTCTATGAGGTAAGAACCATTTTTTGACTTCTTTTAATTTTTTTTAATGTTTATTTATTTTTGAGACAGAGAGAGACAGAGCATGAGTGGGGAAGGGGCAGAGAGAGGGAGACACAAAATCTGAAGCAGGCTACAGGCTCTGAGCTGTCAGCACAGAGCCCGACGCAGGGCTCGAACTCACAAACCGTGAGATGACCTGAGCTGAAATCAGACGCTTAACCAACTGAGCCACTCAGGCGCCCCACCCTTTTTTGACTTCTTAAGAGAAATAGCACAGTGTGGTTGAAGGGGTACAGATTTTGAAGTCAGACAATCCTAGATTCATCTCTTACTAGTGGTATAAACTTGGACAATTGATATTCATCTCTAAGCTTCAATTTGCTTCAGTAGTAAAATAAGAATAACATCTACCTCACTGGCTTATATTATTTATAACTATGATAGAAAAAGTGATAAAATATTTTAAGTTGTACGGCAGAGTAACAGGCACATTCTAGGCACTAAATAAGTGACATATTCTTTCTACTCATCTCCCAAAAGCCTCATTGAGGAAGAATTACATGATGGCAGAGAGACCCTATCTTGTTCACTGGTGGATCATCAGTGCCTAGTAGCGTGCCTGGTATAAAGCAAGAGCTCAGTACCTATTCAATGAATTTCCTTGCAAGTCTGTTCTACCCACCCCCACCAAAACGTAATTATTCACAGCCACACTGATGTATCCCCTCTCTCACACACATGTTCCAATACACATCATTAACTCATACACAAAACCCAAGCCAAGCTTCTCATTTTTGAGAGCTTGTCTCTCGACCTCCAATGAGCTTAATGAATAATCCATCTGGTTAAATCAGAAAGGTCTCTTTAATGCACTAGCAATTTTATGATTTGTAAAATACTTGACAAAATCACAACTGTACTGTAAATGCCTGGACTAAATTCATCTTCTTTCAGAAGGTTAAGGGGAACATAAAAAGTCCCAACCAACTACGCACCATCTGCATCAACAGGAAGGAAGCATCTCATCAATTTCAGAAAAATAATTTAGAAAGGTCATTCTAAGGTGCTAGGAGGTAACATAAATGAAAATTACAGAAAACAAATCTGAGCTGGAATTAGACTTTTCTGTGACAAAGTCTGTAAATACAGAAAGACAGAGAAGCTGTTGAGGCCAAATCACTAAAATCACTGAGGATATAATTAGGTAGAAGCCTGTGGGAAGAGACAGCTTAAAGAAAGAACACAAAGATACAAAGTACTTTGTGCCTGGAATGTTTCATTCTCATGCTCATTCTTGGAAGGGAAAAACACCCTTCTAATTTCTTATTGCATAGGTTTGTTTAATTAAAAGGAAACCCATTTGAGGAAATTCTAATTTTAAGGACCACCTTCAGTTGTCAATTGCATAGACAAAAGCTGAGTTTGAGACCTCATGAGATGGAAATGCTAATAACTTTACACCTAAGAGTCCACAGTATTGTCAGGGCTTATATGAAGATCAATATTATTCAAGCCCAGTTCTGCCCTTTCTTTCCTTCAACTGCCAACATGCCCAGACCTTTTCCGACAAGAAAACAAATACATACTAAATTAAAAAAAATTATTTGAAACGATGTCTCTCAGCCAAAAATATAATCCTCTTTGCCGGTTTCACATTTGGGATGCACTTCGTTTTGAGCAATGGAGTTGGAACCTTAATCGACGTCAAGTGAAACATACCACCTGTCAAATGGCTGCACTGGGAAAAGTGGGCAGAGATGAGAAGTGACCAGGGGTGAACTGGGATCAGGAAACAGATTAAAAGTGTAAATTCTCTCAATCACACTGATGCTACTACTGTTGCTGGATAAAATCGTTATGTGAAAACAAAAAGCTATCAACCACCCCCCCCGCCCAAGCACATACATACACACCTTGCTTCCTTTGCTAGAAAACGTACCGAACTAGGACAAGGCACAATAGGGCATTAGCAACAGTTTTGCCCATATCCTTTAGAAGGGGCCAATACACCCTGATATTCTAAGCACACTAAATCAAGCACTACACCTTCAGAGAGCATTAGCGCCCATATCTACATCTACATTGTCAGCCAACATTACGGTCAAGACTGGGAAGAGACAACAGACATCTGTTTGTTTGGAGCAAAGAAATCGGGCCTCATAGATGGAAGAAGATTTTTCAATACGGTGAAACTTACAGACATATCTTCACGTACCACTTTAACTTGGAATAGATGTTTGAGGATATGAACTCATTTGACTTTTGCAAAACACTGTTAGTAATACTTATCCCCATTTTACGGATATATAAAGGAGGACTCAGGGTAATCAAATTCATCAAGATTTCATCTTCATCATATAACTTTTATTCACATGACTTACTCTGTGCTGGGTACCATGCTAAGGAATTTTATAAGCATTCTCTCATTTAATCTTTTAAGTAAGCAAAGAGGCAGAGATACTATTGACATTCCAAATTTCAGATGTGGAAATGGGGGGAGAAAAAAGCAATTTAACCAAGGTCACTGCACATGATGAATGGCTGAAACAGTCTGCAAGATCCACGAGAAATTCACACATCATATGCACCATGAACACACAGCATGCACACGGAAATACACGACTCACACCACACACACACCAGAGACACATACCACACGCACCCCATACGAACTCTATACCTCACTTACGCCACATACACTCCATCTACACACTTATCACCTTCACCATACTCACCTCACATTCACACCCCGTGAACGAACACATAGCATGCACACATCAACACACATATCACTCCTATCACACACATCACATACCAGAGACACACATGCACACATACACCATATAGAGCATACACACATTCCATCTACACATACCATATACATACCTTGCACACCACACACATATACCTTATACTGCACACATGTCCTCACACTGCATATACATGCCACACACATGTACATACACACACCACACATATTACCACACAGAACATATAATTGTGCCATGCACATAAACACAATTATACCACACACACAGTTCATATGACACAAACATACCACACATACCTTACATATGCACTGTATCTATGTCATATACATATGGCATTTACACATGTCATATACATGTGTGCTCACGTACCCACATGTCTGCAGGTTATCAGAAGCCCTCAAGTTGCTACACTTCCATTCTACTTTATGAGGAGCAGGTCTTTTATAACTTGACAAAGGACCCTGGTTCTCCAGTCAAAGACAGAGAGAAATGTCTTAGGAAAACTAAACAATGAAACAAAGCATCAAGGTGCGTCCCTCTAGACCAGTAATACAAACCTGGTTGCAGGGCCAGGCCATGTGGCATTCCACCTGGGTAGTTGGAGAAAAATACTAAATCTGGGTTTCATTCTAGACCAATTTAATTGGAAATCTTTGGATAGGATGGTGGGGTCCTGAACCTCAGCATTTCAAAAAGCACCCGCTTCAGTTAATTGAATTATACAGCCACGGCTGAGAACTATACCTTCTGCTCTTTCAGGTACACTTGGATCTCAGTGTCCTACTGCCCAGGCCAGAAGCGAGACCTGCCACTAATCACTGTGACAAAGTCAACAGCCATGACCTGCCCACCCAAGTTGCCTCCATGCCACCAGTCCCTCACACCCCTCTACTGGCTTCTCAGCAATTGGAGGAAATTCCTGAGAATGGAGCAGAGAAACATTCTGAGAGGCAGCCTTCCAGCCTGCCTAAAGCTGTAAAACTAAATCAAACCAACACGCTGTCACAATCATCAAGTCAGAGCCCAAAGCCCCTCTGCCCCCAGGCCTGCCTGGGAAGCCCCCTTCTTGTGTGTTTTTTGGGTAAGAGCAGTTGGATGCTTGCCACTTGTGCACACATGGTTGGCTGAGAGCAAGGTCAGGCCAGTCCCTGACCTGATGGTGCGCAGACCCATTAGTGCTGCCCACAAATTCTCCTGCTTTTAGTCCAAAGGGGCTCCCACGGCATCTTTCTAACCTCAGTACCCACCCCTGGACCTCACTGCCACAGAACCTTTGCAACTACTCTCCCCTCTATGTAAAATACTCTCCTTCCAGGTCTTTGCGAGGCTGGTTCTTTTAATTCTTTAGCTCGAAAGTCAACTCCTCAGAGAGGTGTTCCCAGACCACCCTATCACACAGTAAGTAAGTAAACCTGGTAATCTGTACTCTCTCATCACCCAGAGCACGAACTCCACCAGGAAAACAGTTCTGTGCATCTTATCTACACCTATGTGCCTAACGACAGCACCTAACACACCGCAGGTGCCCAATAAACATTTGATGAAATGAGTAACCGATGAGTATCACTGGTCCTCTAGGAGTTTAGAAATCCAAGAGAGAAAATGTAAGCCTCGATGCTACAGAGGGAAGGACCTGTCTAATACTAAGATGCAGACATGAGTTTCCTTAGCAGCCAGTTCACTGACAAAAGAGAGTCAAACTCAGGTCCACCCAATGACAAAGCTGGCGTTCTCCACAACTGCGGTATATGGTCTCTCTTTCTAAGTAGAACCTAAGAGGGTAAAACTGCCACAAAAGTCTCATGATGTTCCCCGGAGCTCTTCTCTACACATGTGACTGGTTTAGAAAGACAGGAGATTGAAAACTACCAAAACCAGACAAACTAACCAAATATCAGTGGGTCTTTATTTCTCCATCACAGGATTTATGTCCTGGGACTGCAAGGCAGGACCCAAGTTAATGTCATATAATGAGTTATGTGGTTCTAGTGTTCTATCATACGTACACATTTTTTTAAATTTTTTTAATGTTTATTTATTTTTGAGAGACATAGAGACAGAGTATGAGCAGGGGAAGGGCAGAGAGAGAGGGAGACACAGAATCCGAAGCAGGCTCCAGGCTCTGAGCCGTCAGCACAGAGCCCAACGTGGGACTCGAACTCACAGACCGTGAGATCATGACCTGAGCCAAAGTCGGCCGCTTAACCAACTGAGCCACCCAGGCGCCCCCAGTACACATTTTAAAAAGGAAGACTTTCCTGTTCAAATTCAGAAACTCAGAAGGCTTCTATTTCGGCAATTTCTCTGTGGAAAGAAAATACCTCGAGTGAAATTCGCCCTGGTCCCCAATCCAATTTACTGGCTCCTTACAGATGGATCTGTGTGAAAGGTGTGCAGGGGGTGTTTCCTCTAATTAAGTTTCAGTGGGTGAAAAGTACACTAATAGCCCCCAGGGAGAAGTTGAGCTCACAGTGTTCATCAGCAACTCAAGGAACTGATGGCAGTAAGACTCATAAACCCTCTGAAGCAAAATGCACCAAGAGCAGACTCGGTTTGGCTGCAGAAGTAATACAGAGCCCGGCCCCTGCTTTCCATGAATCCATCGCCTTAAAGAAGACATGCTTTACCCGCTAAACCCTGTTATTCCCATTCTTACTGCTTCTTCTCTCTCCCCCTGTTAAAATCCCATACCTGTCAGGCTCAGGTGAGGCTGTACAGCCTCTGAGAAGACTTCTTTATTCACGTGCACAACCACAACCAATTACTGAATATCCCTCGGTTCCACAATGGGTTTTGGAATTTGATCAAAAGTGATCTGGAATTCTTTTCTGAGTGGTAGGTATTTATATCCCTTTATGACAATATTTCCAGTTGCTGTGACAGTGATGGGTGTCAAACCCTTTCTGTATTCTTCAGTGCCAAACAGTTGACTTGCCCTGAGGAGGCCCATTAGGAATATCACCTGGTCAGCAGTGGCCTTAGCTTGAAGGCCACTATCGGCATGGCGTAGCTTTCCATTAGAGTCTCTTCCTAGTGGCAAATGGATCCAAAGCAATCACCTCCCTCAGGGATCAGAGAAATGAAAAGAATGTCTTACAAAGAGGCGTCTACCACCCAAAAGCTGATCTACTTATGACAACTGAGGGTTCTGTCCCTGCAAGTCTAAGCCCTAGGTTGCATTTGAGGAGCAGAGGTTAAACGGTCCCAGATTTCTCCTCTGCTTGAAGTCCGAGATCAGAATTTCCTTCAGTAGATTCCAGTACAGATGCTCTAAGAAAAAGATTTGGGGGGGTAGGGCTGCTATACATTACATCTCCCACAGGAAGATTCCAAAAGGTCCTTAGTTAGCAAAGGCTCTGAGAAACCTTTCCGTAAATAAATGATTTAACTTTGTTCAACTCGGCATTTCCTACATTCGCGTAAGCATAGAAAACATTTTTTTTTTCAAATATTGGCTATTAAAGTTCAACAGAACTACAATTGCCGTTCTAACTAAAAGTTATTCTAAGTAAACTCCTTCAGAACCACATTTAGAAGGCCAGTGCATTTGGATCTCTCGGTACCACAGAGTGGGAAAGGACAGGTGTCTAGATGATAACAGGTCAGTCGCATTTTCTTATTTTGTTTCTTCACGATTTGGTATGGGTACTGGTGCGTCCCCATCTTCCACCCACCGACCTCACGCCCGCGTCTACTCTCATCCTTCTCTGCGCTGTGCCGAGGTACCCTGGATGCCCTCTGCTGGCTGGCCTCCAGTTGGAGGATGGGAGAGGGAGGTGGGGTAATTCTTCCCAGTTTCTTCCCTTATTTAGTGCCACTTCCTCTGTTAGCATCTACACGCATCAGCTCCATGATTTTGGCTCTCACTTGCCTCAGACCTGAGGATGGCGGAAGCTTCCCACTGCCAGCTCTGAACGGGTCATCTTGCTTTTCTATGCCCTTCACCCCACCCACCCACCCACACCCACACACACACACATACATAATACATATATTATTTAAGTTAATCCTTATAACATTGGATGATACACATTCTTTTCCCCATTCTACAAATGAGCAGAATGAAACTGAAAGGCAGTAAAACAGTTCACATTAGCTTCAACAGCCCAACAGTGGCAGAAGAGATTCAGGGCACTCCATACTTTCCATAAATCTATTTTGTTCTAGGGCCTAGGCTAAACCCTGGAGATAAAGTGGGGAAGAGACCCCCCCACACACAAAAAAAAATGGAGTAGAGAAGAGAGACAGACTCTTGGTGTTATAAAGGAAACTCCTTCACTCTTGAAATTCAATGCTGGAAAACAAACTAACTGAGATCAGACTCCTGGTACATCTGACCGTGACATTGCTCTCGAGGAGCAGACTATAGAAGGCAAGGTCCACCACCAACGTCAAACAGGGCCCCCAAACCCACCTTTTTACTGGATCTGTCTTACTCAAACATTTCTGAACACCTGACCAAGTGTATCTGGCTCTTGAATTGTATCTCTTCTGTGACTGGATAATTAAGAGTAACAGCAGCGCCATCAATTTGTGCCCAAACGTTACTTCTGACATTTCTCTTCTGTATCTGACTTCTGATCAGTGTGAAGTATTGCCAAGCCATGTCTTTCTACCTCAGTTGCCTGCATCAACTCTTTCCCTCTATCTCAGACCAATTCCATTTCAAATCATTATAGTAGCATCTATTGTCTGCCATGCCACTGGCGTGGGTTAGGCACCTGAGCATGTCACAGAGTTAAGCATCAGGATGCTTTCGATTTGGCTTGTCTAGGATTGGAATCCAATTCCGCCACTCACCGTTTGAACTATTTGACTTCTCTAGTCTCATTTTCTTCCATTTATAAGATGGAGTTAATAATAATAATAATACCCATTCATAGAATTGTAATGACAATTAAGCTAGATATTCCATATTAAGCACTGCCCTTTGTGCCCGGCACATAAAAAATAATGAGTAAAATAATAACCAGCATATTAACTGTAAAGCACTTACTACGTGCTTTCTCCAATGCTTTACATGTACTAACTTAATCATCATAAAAACCTGACTGTTCTACTGGGTGTTACTGTTATTATTCTTTAAGTTTTGTGACTGAGGGAACAGACTGAAACGATTTGCCCAAAGGTACATGCCGATATTGGATGGAGCAGGCGTTCTGATCAACTCTGCCTGATGCCAGCGCCTGAGACGAAGAGCAATATGGAACAGTGTTTTAGGGACTTCACGTCAAGGGAAACCCTACCTCGTGTCTGGGTTTCAGGGCCTGTCAGCTTCTCTCTCCCTTCTCTCCAATTAAAGGGATGCTCTGCTGCTGCTGAAACCCTGTTCAAACTTAGCATGCTACTCAGGCCAAATCGTCAGTGACTCTCTTTCAGCCTTTGGATAAAGTTTAGTTCTTGAAGTGGTTATTAGGGTCTCCCACCTGTTGTGACTGCTACCTTCAACTTACCGTGCTCCTGAGTCAGCCACACTGAAAGCAGCAGACCTCTGGGGTGCAAAGATCCACTCCTTCTTGTTTCCGGGAGCTCTACCCTGGGATTAAGGCCCCAGGGACACAGCATAAGAGAGAGGACATTCCTGCTAACCAACAAAACCTGCATTCATTCTCTTCTCGTTTTCGCATGCTCTCACTATATTACTGACCAACTTAAAAACCTAAAGCTTCACACATGTTATTTCGCAAGAGCGATTTTCTAATTCAAAGACAGAGCCAGGGAGGTGAATGCCTATTTCACATATCTCAAATTATTTGACCCAATCATAATGCAACTCAGATTAAATCAGAAAAATGGTGGTTTCCTTCTAATTTCCATTTCACAGGCGCTTGTCTCAAGGTGTTCCCTTTATCTACCCCACGAGGGTGTGGGACCATGTCCTCGTCCTGCTACATGAGCCACCTGGGGTTTCCTGGAAGCAGTAAGCTGCTCTGTACATGTCATGCTGTTTCCCTTACAGATGTCCCCATGCTTCCAACACACACATTTTTCCTAATGCTCCCCAGTGCACTCCGCTGTCCCTCCCTTCCTCACCTGTTTTGAGATAGCATTTTGAGATGTGAGGTGTATTCTCCTTCCAATCTGGATTTTATACGTACCCTTTCCTGTCCTTCTCGGCCGATCCCTTATTATCCTTCCCTCGCTTTCTGTCACTAGTGGCTTCCTGCTTCACATCCTTTCATTGGTGTTGACAGAGACTTCTCTCACCTGGTCGACTCACCTGGCTTTTACCATTTCAAGCCTTCATGTCAGAACATTAATGGATACTCGGGCTCCTTGAGACTTTATAAAAGAGAACCTGTCTACAAACAGATAGCTCCTGTGGGGGGGGGGGGGGGACAACTAACCTAACGGTTTAGTGTGGGATTCACTGACCTCTCAGATTGGCCTGTCCTACTACTGCACAACTGTACAAGTCCAAAGCCCTATGGGAGATTTATGCAAATTCCAACAGGTTAGCGCTGAGACATAGAATCTGAATGAATTCGGTAAGCTTATGGATAGTTTTACTGCTTGAAGTATGCTGCTATTTTTGCTACCTATGAAATAAATTTAGAAGTGAAATTTGGCCTTTCCCTTAATTTCTGAAGGAATGAAACAATGCAGAACAGGAAAGAAGGGAAAAGGGAAATCACCCTTGTAATATGCATTTGTACAAGCAGATGTATTTATTTCCTTTTCACAAGGGTCTCACATGACAGATATGCAAACTTCATGCCTAGAACAGGAGATACCCTTGTTCTTACAAGTCGCTTGGCTCCTTGGGATTTTTTGGTAGTTGTTTCACACCCAAACTCTGTCCCAACCTCACATGTCCCTGGCTGTTCTCACTCCTCCCTCCCCTCTCCTTTCTCCCTCTCCATCAACTCCACATTCCTGTTCATTTCTGTGCACAGTGTTCTGTCCCTTCCATTCCCTCAATTCCAGTCACAGAGCTTATCCAATTATTTTCCTAAGCAAAAATCCTTAAGAATAATTCTCTCACCAGCTACTGAGATAATAAAAATGCTGACCTGCTACGGAGGTTACCCAAAACTGTCCTGGAGCTCTAGTGACTCAGGGCAAAGTAGCCTCTGACTCTTGTGCTTAATGGCCAAACACAGACTCAGGAAGTTAAATAGTAATGGCATAAGTAAGGAGTTTGGCCTGGAAAGTCACGCACACAGTCCTTCCGTAAATCGTTCCTCAGGTCCTCCTTTTCTCCCTCCACCCCCCTCAAACTGCCCTTTTGAGAATATTCATTAATTTGTATGTATTTCAACCTCATTTTACTTATATACAACTCAGGACCCAGAAAGAGCCACACTCAGCTCCCAGATGCCTGGGAAGAGATTTATTTGTGCCCTACTGTACTCCCCTTTCCATAAGGGGTACATATCTTTTGGGACTAGGTTCAGCAACAAGAAACAGTGACTAGACCACGAGGGCTTAAATACTGAAGTGTCTTTCTTCCATAAAGCAGTTCAGAGGGATATGCTGGCTCCATGGTCAGCAGGATCCCAACACCTTAATTGTGTTCTATTACAGGTGAGAAGCAGGGGCAGGAGGGAGAGGCTGAAGAAACAGGCTCCAGGCTGAACCTCTGGGAACAATTCTCCAAACCACACCACAAAATTGAGATACAAAGGAGGTCCCATCTTTGCTACAATCAGGAGGCTGCAGACTCAGAAAGCTGCCATCCTTCGAGAATCACTCAAACTCCACCTGCATCAGGAAGTTGTCAAATCACAAAGTCTCCAGGAAAAGCAGGAAGTGGACATCCAGTCTCTACCATCATTTAAGCCAGCACAATGGAAGATTCTACTACTTCCTTTCCTCCCACAGAACTCGGGTTTTGTTCAAAGCCTCCAAGAATTCATCTACTACTTGGCCAGTTGGCCAAGTAATACTTGGTTGTGCTTAGGACCCTGATGGCGGGGGAACTCGGGAAGTATTCTCTTTCCTAAGAGAAATGGATTCTAGCATTCCAGCCAACATAGAACAGGAAGGCATCCCTGCCCAGAGTTAGAGCAGGTGTTGAATGAAGCATCCCTCTGTCCACCACGCAAGGCATCATTCTTGAGAAGAACGGAAAGGCTCATCCTAACAGGAGATGATCTCCTACTGACCAGCTGATATCTTCAGCTGGGAGCATTTGAGAGGAATGGAAAAGAGAGTCAGGACTGGATTCTGGTTTTCTGAAACCTGTGTGTCATGGCTCTATTCAAGAGGGGTAAGAGAAACAGAGAAAGAAAAAGGAGAGAGAAGGGGAAAGGAAATAATGTTCTCGGCCTTCCTCTTTGCATCGCTAGGCACTTGGAGTTTGCCCTCTGTTGTAAGTTACCGTTCTATTTCCTTAATCACCTTCCTTATCATTCCTCCTTGGATTTATAAGGTTCAACACTACCATCCATTTATCTTCACAAATTTCTTATTCAAAATTCACTGAAGCATAATTTATCTTTCCACATATCTGTGGGGTTGGGAGGGACTGGTTTTTATTATCTGGGGCCCAGAGAGGTTAACCGGCTCACCCAAGGTCACATAATGAGGCAGAAGGATTTAAAACACCCAACGGGATGTGCTTCCCGGAGAAACCCCCCAGCTCTAAATGCTTAGAGAAAACCTACAGAGCAGGGGACGGCAGGGGAGCAGCTAGCTTCCGACTGTGTCCTTGAAGAAACGATTAAACTGAATATCAAGAATTACAAGTTTTCTAACAAGTTTTTTTTTATATATTTCCTTTGAGCTTCAAGATCCCAGGTTTGATTTTTAAGATCAGTTAATCAAGCAAGCGTTTCCTCTTCAAATGCATTATGTGTGTGTACAATGGATGTGTGCGTGGGCACAAGATGAAATAAAACTGAGCCTCCAATTTCTCAAAACGATAAAATCGACCATTTTTCATCTGTGAAAACTAAATCTTCCAAAGCACTTAGTTTCTTGCTCTCTTGGGGCACAGGAAAACTACTTTGTGGGGTCTATAAAAATAGTCATTCACATATTTTCTCCAATGTCAGTAACAGAAATTCTGACACATAATCTGAAAAAAGAAAAAAGAAAACATGGATTTTGATAATCTGGGTTAAAATCCCAGTTCTGTCACTAACCACCTATGTATACTTGGAGTAAATTAAGTTCTTTGGGCCTCAGTTTTTCGTCCGTAAGATAAGGATGGTGGTTCTGTAACTACAATCTCCTTCCTAACTTAAAAGTGTCCAATTTGATACTCAGATGTTTTCGCTCCAGAATTGGAAAGATATTATAAATCTGAATTCAAGCAATTTAAATTCTCACTTCTTTTTATGATAACGACCTAAACAGACACTAATTGGAGAAATTTCATTCTGTGAGAGCCTTATGAGCTGAAGCAAACGCCTTCATGTTTAGTAACTGCTGACTTTCAGCACTGTGGCTCAAGCCCGGAATAAAGCTGGTGATGGTCAAGAGAGATGACCATCAGAATATCCTTCCAAGCCTTCTGTGTATTAAAATAATCACAATACAAGTAATGTCAACAGCAGTAACTAAACTCCAATGTGTTTGACAGTTCTAAGGGCTTTACATATGCGATCCCATTATTCCCTAGTCCCATCAGATGGCACATAAGTCTAATTACATACTAATTCTTTCAGTAGACTAGGTTTTGTAAACAGGTGATCCTGTATGTTTTAGAGATCTTTTGTAGTTCTCTCCCTACCACCCATTTCCTTTTCTTCTTATCAGTATCCTGATATTCATTAGGATTCCCACACATCCTAAGAACACAAACAGTCCGGATGTTTTGAGGAGATACCAAGTCGAACCCAGGCTTTGGGGATGGGGCATGTTACTACAGGTAAGCTAATCGCCATAATCACTGGCCACAGCGTTTCATTTGGGAATGGACCTGTGAGCTGGGGGCTCCTGGGAAAGAAGCCTTCTAAGACTTCTGATACAGTTTCTCAGAGACGATCCTCTCTCCCCAAATGTCAAAGATAGGGGTGCTGTTGACACCGACTTTAGAATCAAAATGAGATCCCAGGAAGCTTAGCATGAAGTTGAAACCATCCAAGTCAGAGCAGAGAGATGGAAGGGACATGAACCAGGTCCTTCGTAACATCCCTTTGTTCTTGTATCAAACCAGCCTTCAAGGGGTGCCTGGGTGGCTCAGACGGTGAAGAATGTGACTTCGGCTCAGGTCATGATCTCACGGTCCATGGGTTTGAGCCCTGTGTCGGGCTCTGTGCTGACGGCCCAGAGTCCGGAGCCTGTTTTGCATTCTGTGTCTCCCTCTGTCTCTGCCCCACCCCAGCTCATGCTCAGTCTCTCAAAAATAAATACAACATTAAAAAAACTAAAACAACAACAACAAAAACAGCCTTCAAAACTGCTCAACCTCTGGACATATGTATACATGGGTCACTAATTCCCCCTCACTGCTTAGTCTACTTTGAGTTGGATTTTCTGTTACTTGCGACTTAGTGTTTCTTTAGTATTTACCACCCTGCCCAATACATACAGCATTTACTGGTCGTATTTACTGATCATCTACAATGTGAACAAATATGTATTAAGTATCTACACACCAGACAGTAGTCAGGTGCTAGGATATAGCATTAACAAAAAATGACAAAAATATCTGCCTTTGAAGAGCTTCTAGCAGGAACACCAGACCATAAATAAGGTAACAGAATGAAAGCATGGTGAATGATGACACATTCCAAGGAGGAAAAATATAACAGAGAAGAGGAAAAAAAAAAAAAGTGTCAGCAGGGACTAAAATTTCAGAAAAGTGGCCAGTAAAGCCTCACTGAGCTGGATACTTTTGTTAGAAGCTTGAGGGAAATGGGGGAGCGAGCAGGGCACATATCAGGAGGAAGCACATTCCAGGCAAACAGAACAGCAAGTGCCATGTCCCCAAGGCAGGATGGGGACTGAAGTGATGGTACCATTTCAGACCTTACTCCTCACTAAACGTGTCATGATAGCACATTGAGAAAACAGCGCCTGAAAGATCAAAAAAAGATCCAACTGTTACTTTATGAAGGCAGCCCTTTTCCCCTATGTTAAGACAGCATTTTAGGCGGTGGAGGTAGAGTGTTCTGCTTCTATCCATGTCATCTCTTAATTACATAGAAGATCTCACTCACTAAGCCTCCATCAGAAGCACAAACCCTAGGGGCACCTGGGTGGCTCAGTCGGTTGGGCGGCCGACTTCAGCTCAGGTCATGATCTCACGGTCTGTGAGTTCGAGCCCCACATCGGGCTCTGTGCTGATGGCTCAGAGCCTGGAGCCTGCTTCCGATTCTGTGTCTCCCTCTCTCTCTACCCTTCCCCTGTTCACGCTGTGCCTCTATATCTCTCAAAAATAAATAAACATTAAAAAAAATTTAAAAAAAAAAAGAAGCACAAACCCTAAACATTTCCGACTTCTATTATTCTTACAAAGGCACTCCAATGAGGATTGTGCATGAGAAACTGCACCCTCATTAGTTAACTTAACTGAAACTGAATTGATTGAAGTTGAAACACTTCCTCGAGTAAAAGGAGCCACATGCTGGGATCACTAGTCATCCAGGAGCCTTGACATGAAACAACACAAAGAGAACCCCTCGGACTAATGCATTGCAAAGAAGGAGGACCTCTCCACTGGGTACACTCTCAAACAGAAGCCACCACACCTTTCTAATTACAACTCGTAATGTTTTTTACTTCACTGTTGTTTGAATGTGATTTTTAAAGTTGAGAAGCACTCATTCATAAATCATGCCTACTCGCAGCTGGATTCCAAATTTCCTACGTGGACATCTCAAACCCAGCATGGTCCAAGAAGCATTCACATCTCATTTTAGTTTAAATATTATTCCATCAAGGTAGGGGGCAGATTTTTGTCTTCAGGAGAAAATTTCACAACAGGCTCTACACCCAAAATGACATTTAGGTCAAAACCAACCACATATTCACTTGTTGTTTTCTTGCTGTTACGTCTCGAGTTGATAGATGATACACGTCTGTTTGTGCCCTAGCAGAGAAAGCATAATCTCTTTACAAATGCACAGGCTACTGCCATGGAAATGAACATGAGGTAATAAATATATCATTATGAGCGCCGTCCTATCTAGTAGGTGGGTAATGATAGCACTTCACATTTAGAATCTTTTCGGTGATTTATAAAACATTAGCTCAGTAATCCCCTTAATGCCCTCAGGAAGAGAAGGGCAGTTTTATACCAGTTCTGCAGATGGGGAGACTGAGAGAGCAATTACGTGATTTCCCCAAGAGCAAAGAGGGAGTAAGAATTAAATGCCATTCAGGCAGAGCTTGCAACCCCAGATTTAGTCACTTAACAATGCCATCAGGGGCTCCCCATCCTCAGATAACAAAACACCTTCACGAAACAAAGCACAGAGAACATGACAGAGCAATCAAGTGTATACTATATTTCAAAGGTCCCTCCAAGGGGAAAACCTTACATTGTCTATTTACATAAAGAAGAACTCATTTTCATGGTCTGTGAAAGACAGAGGAAGGAAAATGTGTGGCAGAGAAAGCACTGAATGAAAATATGGAGTTAGTGCATTGCCAGGCATGGATCTCCACGCATGGCTTTCACAGAAGACCCCTCCCCCTGCCCCTATCCTTGAATCCTTCCTTTCAGTCTTAGCATAAAAGGTTCCCATTCTCTTCCATAAAGCCAGCTCCTCCATTTTTACCCCACCTTCCCAAAAATGATGCCTCCTGATTAAGTATCTCGAATTCTTCCCATTTAGCCTTCGAATATTCTTCATCTTACAAGATGGCTTGAGGTGAACAAGACCTCTTTCCCTGGGCCTTGCTGCTGTCCCTTGGGTTTTTCTACAATTTTTCTGAATGCCTGACTGCCAAGATCCTCCAAATTCTAACCACTGTCCAACTTCCTATTAAAATACCTTTTTTTTTAATCCTATTTTTGGAGACAGCAGTGATTCTATTCTTTGGGATATTGCCAATGACTCTCTTCTCATCAAATATAGTGGCATTTTCTCCGTACAATCTTTTGGCAGTATTGCCAAACGTCAACTCTTCCCTCTTTTTATTTCCCCTTTATAATCACTTAATTTTATTGCCACTTTCAGTGCTGCTTCCCTCCCCACTCCCCCCCACCGCAGACCTCCACACAGCGGTCTCCTCCAGAGCATTGTCCTTACACACTTTTGGTCCACATGCTGCCTTCCCCTCATTCACCTGTTTGTATCAGGAGGACTCACGTCTCCATCTCCAACATCTCACCTTCACACACGATCCAGTTTCGGTATCTCCATCCACTTAGAGGATGAATTTCCTCTTACTGGGAAGGAGATTTCCATTCTCATCCCTCTCTCCTCTCTAGAAGTAGGGCATACTAACCAGATGGAACCACATCCTAGGGCATCAACTGGGCCACATGAATTGCAGACAGAACTACCGCATCTAAAGCTAAGTCCAGCCAACTTGCTCCTCTTTGCTTCTTTACTGGTGAGCAGTAGGCATTTTGGTCCATAAAGGGAGAGCTGGTGACACAATTTGGACTTGACTGGGGAAGAAGGTGTCTCCACTTAAACTTGTGATTAAATTGTCAACTGCATACCTTATTACACAGTAGCCTTTTACTGGAGAAAATGGACACTAACCCAAATGATGGTGAAGATGATGATAAGTAACAGTAGTTATGGAATCCTGAATCCTCTGGTTAAATATCATCCAATGGCATTTCACTTTATCATACCCCACTGACTAGAAACACTTGAATAAAAACCCAGTGTCACCACAAATGTGACTCTTACTGTTCTATTCCAGAATGACTCATTTTTTCTAACAATTCCATTTTCATGCATTGAAATGCCATTTTTCTAGTCCTATAAAATGGGAACACTGAAGTTTTAAAAATATTTTTCTCTCCCTTTAATCTCCTCTACCCAACCTGCCTCCATAGCCACCAGGCGTTTCCAGGCTTTGACACACAAGTTTATTGTACAATCCAAATTAGACTCTGAGCATTTAATCCCTCTTCTTCCAAAGCAAGAACTGTCAGATCAATCACCTAAATGCCCAGTTCAGGAGTTTATAATGGCTCCTGATTATGTCCTATTCATGTCTCCTATGTCTCCTATTCCTGTCTAATCTACTCAGGGAGCCTTATATGCCCTCCACATCTGGTTCCTCAAAACCTCCCTGACATTCTTTATAATTGCTCCAAACCACAAGGCAGCCTCCTTCTTTTATCTCCTTTTGTACCTAGAGACACTACGATAGTTTAGAATATCACTTTCAAATTATTCCACGTATGTTAGATTTGTCCCTCTACTTCTATATTAAGTTCCTTATGGACAGAGGCATTTCCTGTACTACCTCTCTGAACTCGACAGTATCCCATGAGCCCTAAACACCGCCAACACTGGTGGAAATATAGAAAATGCTACATAAATGCATTTATTAGTCAATAATGACTAATACTTGCTATAGCATATATGACCTGATCTCACCTTACCACCTACCTCTTTCACACTAGGCTAGAAAGCCTTCTGTCTGTTCCTCAAACATACCAAGATCAACCCTTCTTTAGGAATTGAGCATTCCATGTTCCCTCTGACTGGAATGTTCTCACAGAACTTTTCGTCACTTATACTGTCCGCTTATTCCAATTTTGATTTAAATAAGCCAGTGCTCACATTGTCCTTTAAAAAATAGCCCTCTTGGGGTGTCTGGATGGCTCAGTTGGTTAAGTGTCCGACTTCAGCTCAGGTGATGATCTTATGGTTTGTGGGTTCTAGTCCTGTGTAGGGCTCTGTGCTGATGGTGCAGAGCCTGCTTGGGATTCTCTCTCTCTCTCTCTCTCTCTCTCTCTCTGTCCCTCCCCTGCTCATATGCTCTCTCTCAAAAATAAACATTTAAAAAAATAGCCCTCTTGGTCACACCAAATATTTGGGTTTTTTTTCCCCCCACACAAAATATTTCTTAATCCTTTACACCTTGTTTTGTTTTCTTCACAGCATTTACAACTCACCAAGTTTGTTTTTAATCATCAACTGTTTCCCTATCTGGAAATATAAACTCCATTAAGGCAGGGATTTGGTCTTCCTTCTACCCTGCTGTATATCTGGTACCTTAAACAAAGTCCAGCACACTGCAGATACTTAAATATTTGTTGAATAACTGATTGATATAAAGATCATTAATATCTGTTTTGCAACTCCTTAAATTCATCTGGCTATTAATAAAGGCCTGAACATCTTTGTTTAAGGTCATGTGGGTACAAGACCTTACACCTACATTCTAGCCATGGTAGTGGGGAGGAGCTTAGATGTTAGAATCCACAAATAGGTTGCAGGGATTCAGGCATGAAAATGAAACGTAAAGCTTAGGGACCAGGAACTGAGAAATCTTCTCAAAAGATAAAAGCCAGTGTTTCCTGTATTTTACTTCAACTCTATACAATCAAACTAAAGTATAAAAAATGATTGAGGGGAAAGAGGAGTCTATATATCTTGAACAACTACGATGCTGCAGGTCTTGTGAGATATCTGGTTATGTATTTCAGTTACTGATTCTATGTACCATACTTGACATGCATTAGCTTACTTAACTCTCCCATTATGACATGATAAAAAGTACTGCTGTTGTTATCAGCCCATTCTGGAAATGAGGAAACAGGCTCAGACTAGTTAAAGTGGCTGCTGCGGATCATATGACTTGTGAAGCTAAAATGAAATTCACCTTTCAGGTTCCAGAGCCTGGGCTCCGCTCTTACCATGTGTCCCCACCCAGGGGAGAAATTTGGTCCTATCAACAAAGCTTCCTGAAGCATCTCCGTCTGCTCTTTGACTGTCTGGAGCACACCAGACACACTTGTCTGGTTTGGTCCTTCACAAGCTAATACTCAAAGGACTGGTCTGTCCATTCTAAGAAATGCAATCACATCATACCTAAGAGAGAAAGTGTTTTCTTTCCTTCTTATCACTCAAGGAAGCTTTCTAAAAAAGAAAAAATCAAATTGCTCCTCTGGTCCACATTCTCCCATTAGCCAAAGAGTTCTCTGGGTTTAATAGAAAGCAATAAAGGTGATAGTGTGGTCCCCCACCCCCGCTCTTTAAGAGGTACTATATTTATATGTTAAATATTAAATGAAAAGCAAAGTGAAAATTAGAACAACGGTAACATCTAACATGTATTGGGCATACATATGCTAGTAACAGGTAAAGTTTTTACTTTTGTATTTTATTTAATCCTCAAAAACATCCAATCACATAAATACTAATACTATGCAGATTATATAAATAAGAGATCAAACTCTAGGGAAGTTAACAATTTTGCACAAGTTCATTTAGTTAGTAAACCTAGTTGTGCTAGCTTTAAGCACTGTATGATTGTGTACCATGCCTTCGATACTCATGTATTTGGACTTTGCATTATAAAGCATGCTCTTCAATTTAAGGTTATATAAGCCTGTAAATACACATCACTCAAATGATCCTGAAAACTGTGCTCAAGTGCCTCCCAGGTTTGTGCCGATTCCACAGAGCAGGTGTGGTAACTCATCACAAAGGTAGCTGAAGTTTCTAAAAAGTTTCTCATTTAAAAGCAAGCAGAGACCCTGTACCCTCCACGCTTTATTCTTAGCACATAAACAAGGATCTGAAACACTGTTGACAAAGGACACATATTTGCTGTTGAATGAGTGACTATCAGAATTACCGGAATTGGGGATTTAAAAACAAAAAAGCCAAAGCAGCACAGAAGTCTTTGGTGAAGAGTGCCCCATCCTTTCAAGAGCTGTCTGTGCCCATGAAGTTAAAACCCTCTCCACTGCCTTGGGCCTTCTCTATCCATGCTTTGACTCCTGCCTGGTCCATCGTTAGTGTTCCAACCATCACCACAAAACCCAATTTCACAACTCCAAAGCTACCAACTCAAAGTTTTCTTTGGTCATCCCAGCCTCAAGTACTTTCCTCTGCCTTTCGTGACCACTCACAACACTTAAAATCATAGATTTTCAGAGATCTTAGGCCAGAGACCTCCTCCTTCATTGCACCAAAAAGAAAGAAAACAGTTATGGACAGCATTTTGTTGCAAGTCATAAAACTAGTAACAGTCAAAGCTGAGACTTGAATGTAGGTCTTCTGATATTTAGTTCTTACTCTTTGGGGTCCTCCACCACGTCTTCTCAACACCCACCCCATCCAATACAGGCCAGTCCTGGAGGGAAAGCACAACTGGAACCCATTACCATTACATTTGAAGCAGTGGTATTGCTGCTCGGGCTCTGCGGGCGCCAGCTTAAACAAAGAAGCAGAGTAAATGCCAGATGGGTGACATTTGTCAACAAGCATTCATAAGCATCTAATCATTCATAGCATGAAAAGGACTTCAAAAGGGAGGCCAGCTGCTCATCCTGAACCCATGTCTACGGCTCTCCTTCACAGAAATCTCCTGATGTGCAAAGGAAGGTTCTTTGATCATGTGTACGGTAATTCCAAGTCACAAGTCAACAGTAGTTAATAAAACATCATTGTGGCCTGATTCAATATGCAAAAGTTACATAAATATTCACTGAAACAAACGCTACCAAAGGAAAAAATGTGTCACTAGGATGTCCCCGTTATTTTAACAATTTGTTAGTGAGTTTTAAATATAAGACTAAAAAGGCACCTATAAAAATAAAGTTCTACGAATCAAACAAAATTGCTATTGCAATGCTCCAAATGATTGAAAATAGGCATTTAGGTATCAAAACACAAAACAGGAAGGAGGGAAGGAAGGGAGGGAGGGAGGGAGGGAGGGAGGGAGGAATCAGTGCCTATCATTATCGCAGGCACTATGGATAAAGAGATGCAAGGCCATGATTCTTGGCTTCGAAGACATGAGAATCTAATGGCATGTCTGAAAGTCTATTTATAATCTAATATTCTATTACAGATGATTAAATTGAGACCCAAAGAGGTAACGTAACCTGCCCAAGGGCATGTAGTGTATTAGCCTGGATTAAAATAACTGTCTCTAGTTAACCATTTATTCCCTCTCTACCCCATTTCCTTTGGCAAACTAATCACCAGCATTCACTCTGAATGTTAACCCAAATTACTTGCTTAATATATAGGTAGTAATATTGTTTCTCAACATGAATCTCCCAACCTTTAAATACATAGAATTTAGTCTTTAAAGTCAGTTTCTGAGTTTATATTTTATATACATACAAATATATATTATATATTGTATATAATTATTATACTTACATTAGAAATGAGTTTCAGAAGTAACTAGATACTATACTTGGGTTAGCATGCATGGACTAGTTGCAGGAGGAAAAAGTTCCCCCGGGAGGCATCCTGGTACCGCTCCCCCTCTGCCAGCACGTCCTGGTTCCCAGATGCTCAATGCTCAGTGTGGCACTGCAGCCCATGTTCACTTTGGCATCAAGACACCTGATGTCATCAGAGGTCCCAGATAATCTTTTCCTTCTTAGCTAAGATGCACAGCCATCCTGTTGCTGAGAAGCCCACTGAGGGACCATGATAACATGACAGCATGAGCTCTGTGCATTTCACACACATAGTCCTCACCCTTTTTCTAGTTACAAGAACAAGGCCGATTGATTGCAAAGCCCCAAAGAACAAACTGCCAACCAACAAATAGGGACTACTGACCTTCTTGCTTAAAAGTCTGTGGGTGTTCGGGGACCAATTGCATAATGTATTGGTCCTCTGCATGAAAAAGGTGGGGCTGTAAAATTCTTTTCTTTTCTGAATTATTCATCAACAGCAGGGAAAATGGAAAACCACAGATGTAAGCATAAAGGAAGACTCCTTCAGCTCCCCGGTGGCTTAGAGATTTTTTTTTTTTTGGCCCTGACTCTAGAGTTGCTACATTTACCCTGTAGAATTAAACGTGGAGGTCTTGTCAACAGTAATGGGACGTGGGCACTGAATTCCCTACCTGCTGTGCTCAAAGTGCCCCTTCCTGAACTCTGTTCTTCAAAGAGGGGTATTGTAGTTAGTAATGACTGGGGCCATTAAAGCTTCCCTTTTCATCTACAGGAAAAATACAGTAATGCCTCATTTATCCAATAGCCTGACTTCTATCATCTTAACTTCTTAGGAAGACAGCCATGACCCTGGGACAGGAGCCTCTGAGGCAAATAATGGCCACGAGTCCTCTGTGCTTTATTCTACCAGAGAACACTAGAGACACTTGTAGGCTAGAGAAAGTCAGGTTAGATTTTACTGATTTAACAAGCCTTCTTATCTAATCCTGAATCATTGAGTAGATGATGGTTCTGTCTATTTGCTGTGCCCACGGCCTGGAACACCACTATTCCAGAGACCAGCGTGGCTTGCATCCTCACTTCTCTCGTGTCTTCCCTTATATGCCCCTTTCACAGTGAGACCTTCCCAGACCGCCCCATATAAAACAGCATCATGGGGCGCCTGGGTGGCTCAGTCGATTGGGCCTCTGACTTCAGGTCAGGTCATGATCTCGCAGTTCATGAGTTCGAGTCCCACGTCAGGCTCTCTGCTGACAGTTCAGAGCTGCTTCATATTCTGTGTCTCCGTCTCTCTCTCTTCCCCTCCCTCGCTCATGCTCTGTCTCTCTCTCAGAAACATAAAAAAAAAAAAAAAAAGTTTAAACTGCATCATGGCCCATGCGGCACACCCATCTCTTCCCCCCAGTCACTTCATTTCTCTCCAGAGTTCTTCTCGCTGTCTGGCACACTCTAGATTTACCTATCTATTGTTTGGCTCCATCCAACTGGAATATGTGCTCCACTGATAACAAAATTCTATCTGTTTTATTCACTGACATAAGCCTGCCTTCTAGAATACCCGATGCTTACATTTCTCAATTGAGAAACAGAATGAATGAATGAATGAATGAATGAATGAAGCAAGGAATGAACAAACCACTTTCTGAGCTCAAAAAGCTGATGTGGAATATGTACTCAGAAAACCATGGTAAATATTTCTAAAGCTGATTTCGTAAAAGAGATCTTTCCTCAATGGCATTTTTCTTCCATTTTTAAAAGTTGTGGTAAAATATACCTAACATAAAAGTTACCCTCTTCACTAGTTTTAAGCATATGGTTCACTAGTATTAAAGACTTCCACACTGTCGCTCAATCATCAACCCATCCATCTGCAGAACTCTTTTTATCTTGTAAAACTGAAGCTATATACCCATTAAACAGTAATTCTGCTCCACCTAGCCCGTGGGCAAATATCATTCTACTTTGTCTCTATGAACCTGACTACTCTAGATACCACATATAAGTGGAATCACACAATATTTGCCTTTATGTGAGTGGCTTGTTTCACTTAGCATAATATTCTCTATGGTTTATCCCCATTGTAGCAGGTGTCAGGATTTCGTTTCTTTTTAAGGCTGAATAACATTCCATAACACGTATACACCATTTTGCTCATCCCACTGTCTGTCCAGGGACACTTAGGTTGCTTCTAAGTGTGAATTTAGAATTTTTGCTGTTGTGAATAAAGCTGTTATCAACATGGGTATGCAAATCTCTCTTTAAGAGCCTGCTTTCAATTATTTAAGCCATCATTTGTCAGGTTAAGCCATAAATAGTAATGCACGCATTAATGAAGCAAAAGAAAAGGTAAAGAAAATAAGATTCAAGGATAAATTCTATAATACACCCAGAAGTAGAGAGCCAAGAGAAATGAGAAGAGATGAAATAGAATAAATCATGTCCAAATGAGAGTAAATTAAAAACTCCAGCAGCTTTGAGGGGGAGCCTGGGTGTAACTCAGTCAGTTAAACGTCCAACTCTTGATTTCAGCTAAGGTCATGATTTCACGGTATCGTGTGTTCGAACCCCACATCGGGCTCTGTGCTGACAGCATGGAACCTGCTCGGGATTCTCTCTCTCCCTCTCTCTCTGCCCCTCTCCCACTCACGCTGTCTCATAATAAGCAAACAAACAAACAAACTCCAGCAGCTTTGAAAGGTAAACATGATAGCATGCCAGTGCTATTTTGTGATTGTTGATTTTCTAAATCCTAAAAATAGATAGACGGCACAACTCTCTAGTCTCCCTCGTATCTTGCTCCAAAGCTGTAAGCCGTTCCAACTTGCCCTAAAAATAAATTAATAAAATAATACATGGTTTGCTTGAGGCCAAGAAAATCATCACAGGATATACTTTCACTTGATTCCCTACCCTGCAATGTAAGGTGCTCAGCCTAGGCGGCTAGGACACACATGTCATTTAATACCGTCCACTCTCTGGATGAGACAGGAATTATCCCTTTACCCTCCCCCACCTCACTGATAGGCAGGGATGATATGTGGGCCTCCTCTGATCAAGGCCACGTTTTTAACAAAACAAAGTTAAAAGGACTACCTGCTTTGGGGAAAAAAATAGCTTTCTTGATGAGAAAACTTCCTAAGATTTTAGAGAATGCATTGGCAAAATCTCTCTGGGCACAATGTTTCAAAAATTCATCAGAATTCAGAATCAAATGACTGTAATTTGAAAGCATTTTCTGATGTCTTACGGGTCTCTAACATTCCAGCTATTTGAATCTCCTGATACTTTAATGCTTTCCCTACATTTAACTTATCAATCAGAATGGGAAAATTAACACCATAAGGGGAAAAATTTTGCTAGCTGATCTAGGAAATACATATTCTTTGAATTGGAAAGGACAAAGAATTCAAATACCAATTTGGAAAACACACATCATAAACAAAAAGGGCTTCCTGGAGCACCTCTCTTGTTACAAAGTCTTTCTTATATAACATAACTAGGCAGGGCCCTTACGCCACTAAGGTATGTGCCAGTATTTCACAGCTCTTTAGGGACCTACTTCTTCCTGAAATGTCCCTGAATGAATAACACCTGAGAAGCTGACACCTTCCTCTCTGTGAATCCCTAAGCATGTATACCCTTTGGGTGGCGCTGCTCTGAGTTCTGGGTGATAAATCACTCTTCAGCTCAAGTGAGGAAAGCAAGACCACTATCATAACAGAGGAAGAACAGAAACATGCATGTGATAAAGCCGAACAAAGACACGGAGGTGCCTGGATGTTAATCCTTCCCCAAACGGTAAAAGCTATAATCATGCCTCTGTAGCAGTGTATATTTTGCAGCCATGAACAGCTGTATTTTTGAAGTAACTTTACTAATCTGGACAATGCTCATGAAATTAGTAGAAAAATCAAAATATCAACTGGTAGCTGCAATGCGAATTTTACAATGTAGAATACAGATATAAGCATAGAAAACTGTACAGGAGGAAATACAAGAAATATTGCAAACAGGGCTATCTGAATTTAATGTTACTGCAACATAGATGTATTATTTTATCATTATGATCTCTTTGATAATTGTATTGAACTTGGTGTTTTCTTTATACATCTCTCCCTGTGCTCCAAATTCCCTTGAAGGACGTTTCTCAACTGCCGAAGACCCCATCTTGGGGTTCAATATACACCAAGCTTCGGACCTTTCATCCTCGTTCGTATGGTCACCCCAAAGGAATAACTAGATGCCAGCCATTGCGTCTGATAAATGCCAATGGCATTCGCAGTTTAAAGGGCTTCCCTTCTCAGCGAACACACTTAACTTCTTACAGATAATTTATAGAATATATTCCAGAACTCTGGGCTACAGCAACCTACAAACTAATAACTCCAGAAGGCAATTATTTTCCTTTAAATAGAAGAATGCACTCCTTGCTCGTTACAAACCACTGGAAAATCCACTTCTCCCTGGTCTCCTTAATCCATCCGCATAAAGCACCTGACGGCAAGCCTGTACATACAGAGAATATGGATACTGTCTCCAGAGACTGAGTTTCTCAGGCCAAGCGGCTTTCCAAATGTATTCCAAGGTGCCATGGTGTCCTCTGAAGTGCTTCACGAGCCATTTGTTGAGAAGACGGAGGATAAGGAAATTTCGGTCAACAGGTTTTAGGGCTTCAATATTAAGCACCATATAAAGTCAGTCACTGGGTTAGGCACTTCCATATGTTGAAACCTTAAAACACAACCCTCTCTCTTGGTGTTATAAACTGAGACATGGAACACTGAAGCAATCTCCCCAAGATCCCAAAGGCTTGTAAATGAGGGGAGTTGCAAATAAAACAAAATTCTCTTGCCCCCAAACCTCAGGCTCCTTCCTTCGAATTAAGGTCATTGGTTACTAACCATACCGAATTACCGTTTTGAAGGCATCTTCAAAAGAGCTCTGAATAGAGGCTGCATTTGAATCTCTGGGGTTAGAAGTCCTGCATTCCTATCTCTGCTCTGCTACTTTCTAGCCTGTGATTTCGGGTAATTCCTTAACCTCCATTCATTCTCAAGTCAAATTCCTCACCTGTAAATAGGGACAGTAATGGCTAACATTTATTGAATATTTGCTCTGTGCGGAGCCCTCTTCTAAGTACTTTATAAATATTACTACATTTACTCTTTGCAATTCTGAGAGAAAGGTATGTCAGAATTCGATTCAGGATGATACTGCTAATAAATGCCTGGAGTTAAGACAGGAAACCGAGCCCGTCTGACTCAGAGCCTTCTGTTCTTTCTACTTCTAGACAGGCAAGTTCTAGGTCACACTGTAGATCAACATCTAAAGCACTAGGCACCCTATTACTTCTCAATTCTTCCTTTGGAATTTCCCACTCAACATGACAATCGAACACCTTGCTGTGGAAAACACATCTGTCTACCACGTAGTAATTAATGCCTTTCTTCTGGCACGAAGGCTCTTTCCCACCTTTATTGCCCATACCTCACAGTTTAACATTCAGTTATACGCCCTATAAATTTATTCTCCTTAAATGTAAATTTTATGTCCCCCAAAGAGACCATAACCTCCTGGAGGTCAGGAACCATATCTTACAGAATCAAGGAATTAGAAAAGTAGTTTGCAAAATTATTTTTAAAAAAAGAACTGGTTAAACTCTTTTCAAAAGAAAACTTATTTGGAATCCCAGCTCCTCTGACTAAAACCTATTGAGCTAGTTACCCTTGATTTTTCAAGGTCCAAAGAAAATTGATGGGCTGGTGATATTCATTCAGTGAGCTGGTGGCAGGGTCAGGACTAGAATCTACGTTGTTGGATTCTCATCTGGTTGTTGTTTGCCGTGGAAAATCCCAGGCCCGTTGGGTCTTCCCTCCGTATCTCTGTCTTGGTCACCGTCCAGAAAAGAACTGGACCACACCCTGAACCTGGAATCCCTGCTGGAAGGGCTTACAAAGAATAAGACAGGTGGAACCTACCCATCAGGTCACCTTCCGGGATCCTCAAAGGAGGAAAACAGCATCAGAATTCCAAGTCCTGAAAGCCACTGTTTTAAATCTCTTTACTTCAGACCCATAATCTATGTTGCTAAGGATAAAAGGCATTAACATTACCAAGCCAAAAACATTTTTAAAAATTTAATTTAGTAAGATAAAAGAGGATTTGGACAAAATAAACTTAAGTCGCCTTTGTCCAGCTTTTTCTGTTATTTTAAAAACATTTCTCTGATATTAAAACAAAATGCAGATTCAGAGCATTGTATTCCATTCCATAGAAAATGTGGACAATAAAAAGCATAAAGAAAAGATATCTTATGTACCTATCCACTCAGCTACTCTGTTACCTATTTCTTTGGGGGCTATTCCTTGCCTGGGTCTCTGTGTGTCCATGTATGCGTGTGTGGGACCATATGTGTGTTCATACATAATTTTTATTTACTATTTTAATTGGAAAACAGTATACTGCTTTGAATCTAATAATAATATACAGTGAGAATTTTACATTGACACAGAATATTCTTCTAAAATTATTTTAATATCCGTTATATTTCCATATATGGCTATCTAGTAAGTTATTTAATCAAACTTCCATTAGTTTATATTTAGGCTGCTTTCAGTTTCTTTTCTTATAAATAGCAAGTGGAATATATGGTTTCAATGAGTATCTTCTCACGTAATTGTGACTGATTGTTTCCTTGGAGCAAGTTGCTACAAATAAATATTTCTAGGCCTTTTGACAGACAGTCAGATGGCCTTCAAGAAAGTTTCTATCAATTAACATTCCTGTCAGCAATGTATGAAGGTGCTTATGTGTTGAACCATCTCCAGAAATGGGTGATTAAAATATACGTAAATATATAATATCTATCTATATACTTACACACACAGAGCCACATACCTAATTACATCTCTTTTACTCATTCTGAATCTTATAGATGTTTTCCAGACTCTGAATATACTCTTAATAGATGCTGCCAGTTGCCTACACAATTGTAGATCCATACACACACACACACACAGGAGCACACAAACACACACCCCCTTCCCCTCCGACGACAATGGAACACAAATGTGTTTAGGTATTAGTTAAGTACTAAAAAGGAAGCTGAGATCTATCTCAAACTTAAGGATAAATCTTGATTCCAGCTGTTTCTTTTTATGTTTTATTACTAGGTATATTAAACAGCTTTGACCAATGAGACATGAAAACAAATCTACTGAGGACAGTCTTCTGATAAAGTACTCTTTGATCTTAAAAAAAAAAAAAAAAAAGGATTCTAGAAAGAGAATCCTCTTTCCCTTCTGACTTTGGGACACGATTATGTCAAAATTTGATGGAGTTACATCAGTCCTTTTGAGACCTTGAAGGGAGCGATATCAAGTTTCAAACTATCGGGCTGAAAACCAAAGTGAAAAATCAGAAAAAAAAAAAAAAATGTGTCGCTGATGATGTTATGAAGCAGCTGAATTAACGAACTCTGGAAACATTGTCCCTCTAGACTTTGTTATGAGAGAATATCTTTATCATTTAAGTCAGTGGAGTCTTTTTTATTCTTTCTGCTACAATTATCTGAACTGATATGCCTACACTGTCCTACTTTATCCTTCACAACTTTGTGAGAATGTACAGCAGATACTGATGAAAAAGCAGAGAACTCAAGTGGTTTTCCAATTCATAAAGCAAGTAAGTGGCAGAGCCAAAGCTTTCAGCCTGTAAAATTTATACACTAATTTATACACTAGATTTTTAACCATGAAAATTTAGAGCTTTCACTCTGGCCCATGAATAAGTAATATATTCTCAATTACCTTGAAAAAAATCCTAAAACACCTCACTATACCTTTAAAAAGTATAGAAATAGCTATGCATATGCATTTACCAAAATCTTTGAGATGGAAACAAAGAATATAAGATAGCTTATTAGGTTATTAAAGAGAAACGTCTATGCATTGTGTCCACTCAAATGTGGACACAGCAGGGTTACAAGAGCAGCCTTGATAATGCTGTAAGTGCCAAGGCATCCTTAATCAAACTCCTTTATGTGAAAGCTTAATTGCGATTCTGCATGCACAATTCCAACAATAGAGTGTATAGAAATATTAACAAGCCTTTCTCATGAACTTGGATCAAGGGCAACACAGTACTTAATAGGCTTGTGCACAAACACCCTGGGGGCAAGCCCCATCATTCATCCTAGCTGCTCTTCAGAGTCAATGGTCCTAGATACTTTACAATACTGCTGGTATAAGAATCCCCTCCCATTTAAACCCCTCAAAGAAGCCAAACACCCCACAAATCCTTCAGATTTATTTTCACCCTGAAACCTCAAGGGAAATCCCCTTCAGGATCCTAAGACACATTTGCTAATAAAAAATAAAAAACAAAAAACCAAAAAACTTGAGCATTACACTACTATTACTAAATGCAATAAATATTTGGCCTTTGGTTTTTCCAGGATTACATATGGAAAACTGAAGTTGCCCTCGAACACCAAATGTTCCATGAAGTTTTACCGTATACAATCCCTGTTTAGAGGGGCCTCTTAATTTTCTTCCTTTTTTCTCCTTTTGTTGACTTTGTTTCTTTGACGTATCATGGTAGGGAAGCCTAGTCACAAACATGTATGTGCAAGTAATGTAGATTTCTAGAATTTCTTCAACTTACCCTAATGAATTGTTTCCTATTCTTCTGGACAAATGGGAGTGAGAGAAACGCTATCCCGGTCATTTAGAGAATTCCCTACTTCCATCAGGTTGTGTCACAGCTCTAGAGGACTCCAAATGAGCAAGACACTGGCAGAGAAGTCTACTCCTTGTCTCAGAGAACACAGGTCACCCCAGAGAGGTCATATGTCTTTAGAGCTCTTTGAAGCATCACAACAATCATGTCACAGTTGAAGATTCAGAATCTCCTCAGAAGGCCCCACCTACAGAGGCATCCCATAGCCTCTCTCTCTCTTTAGAGTCCTTTTTTTTTTTTTAATGTAACTTCAGGATAGTAAACATACAGTGTTATATTAGTTTCAGGTGTACGGTATAGTGACCGAACAATTCCATACATCAGCCAGTGCGCATCACAACAGCGCACTCCTTCATCCCCATCACCTATTTTACCCATCCCCCCACCTACAACACCTCTGGTTCTCTGTATTAGTTCTCTGTAGAATATGAGTCTCTATCTTGCCTGTCTTTTCTTCCTTTGCTCATTTTTTTTTCTTAAATTCTACATGAGTGAAATCAACGTATTTGTCTCTCTCTGACTGTCCTATCTCACTTAGCATTATATGCTCTAGCTCCATTTGTGATGTTGCAAATGGCAAGATTTCAGACTTGCTTATGGCTTACTTATGGTGTGTGTGTGTGTATATACACATATATATACCCATATATATATATATATATATATATATATACCCATATATATATATATACCCATATATATATATATATACCCATATATATATATATACCCATATATATATATATATATATACCCATATATATATATATATATACCCATATATATATATATATATACCCATATATATATATATATATATATATATACACATATATATATATATATATATATATATATATATATATAAACAACGCTACATTAAATATAGGGGTGCATGCTTTTCTGCAAATTAGTGTTTTTGTAATTTGGGAGTAAATATCCAGTATTGTGATTCAAAGAAGTTCTATACTGCTTTCCACGGTGGTGGCACTAGTTTGCATTCCCGCCAATAGTGCAAGTGGGTTCCTTTTACTCTACATCTTCCAGAACACTTGTGGTTTTTTCTTATTAGTCATTCTGACAGGTGTGGGGAGATATCTCCTTGTGATTTTGATCTGCATTTCCCCGATGATGAGCAATGCTGATCTGTTGGAAAGCTAGATGTCTTATTTGGAGAAATGTCTATTCGTGTCTTCTTCCCTTTTTAACTAGATTATTTGCTTTTGGGGGGTTGAATTGTGTCAGTTATTTACATATTTTGTGTAATAATCTTTTATCAGGTCATTTGCAAATATCTTCTCCCATTCAGCAGGTTGCCATTTTAGCTTTTCTGATTGTTTCCTTTGCTGTGCAGAAGCTTTTTATGTTGATGTAGTCCCAATAGTTTATTTTTGCTTTTGTTTCTTGGCCTCAAGAGATATACCTAGACAAACATTGCTATGGCCAATGTCATAGAGATTATTGCCTGTGTTTTCTTCAAGGATTTTTATGTTTTCAGGTCTTGCATTTAGGTATTTAATCCAATTTGAATTTGAAAGTGGTCCAGTTTCATTCTTTTGCATGTCGCTGTCCATTTTTCCCAACAACATTAGTCGATGAGACTGTCTTTTCCTTTGCATATTCTTTCCTGCTTTGTTACAGATTTATTTAACATACAGTTGTTTATATGTTACAGTGTTTATTTCTGCTATGTCTCACTGATCTACGTATCTATTTTTGTGCTGCCAACATACTGTTTTGATTACTATAGCTTGGTAATATAACGAAGTCTGCAATTGTGACACCTCCAGCTTTGCTTTTCTGTTTCAAAACTGCTTTGGCAATTTGGGTCCTATATAAGTTTTAGAATTTATTTGTTCTAGTTCTGTGACAAAAGCTGGTGGTATTTTGACAGGGATTGCATTAAATGCGCTTATTTCTTTGGGTAGTATAGACATTTTAACAAAACTTATTCTTCTAATCCATGAGCATAGAATGTCTTTTCATTTCCTTGCACTGTCTTCAATTTCTTTCATCCATGTTTTATAGTTTTCAGAGTATAGTTTCACCTCTTTGGTTAGGTTTATTCCCACGTATCTTACTACTTTTGGTACAGTTGTAAACAGAATTGCTTTCTTAATTTCTCTTTCTGTTACATCATTATTATTGTATAGAAATGCAACAGATTTCTGCATATTGATTTTGTATACTGCGACTTTACTGAATTCATTTATCGGTTCTAGAACTTTTTTTGTGGTCTTTCATGGTTTTGTGTTTTTGTTTTTTGTTGTTTTGTTTTTTTTTTAGAAACAGAGAGTGCAAAGGAGAGACAGAGAGAGAGGGAGAGAAAGAGAAAGAGAGAGAGAAAGAGAGAGAGAAAGAGAAAGAGAGAGAGAAAGAGAAAGAGAAAGACAGAGAGAGAGAGAGAGAGAGAGAGAGAAAGAGAAAGAGAGAGAGAAAGAGAAAGAGAAAGACAGAGAGAGAGAGAGAGAGAGAGAGAGAGAGAGAGAGAAAGACAGAGAATTCCAAGCAGGCTCCATGCTCTTAGTGCGGAGCCTGATCTGGGGCTCAATCCCAAGAACTATGTGATTATGACCCAAGTCCAAATCCATGGTCAGACACTTAACCAACTGAAACACCCAGGTGCCCCCTTGGTTTCTTTTCTATATAACATCATGTCATCTACACACAGAGAAATCTTTACTTCTTCCTTCCTGATTGGGATGCCTTTTATTTCTTTTTGTTGTCTGACTGCTCTGGGTTAGACTTCCAGGAGTATGTTGAGTCAAAGTGGTGAGAGTGGACGTCTTTTCCTTGTCCTTACCTCAGGGAACATTCTCAGTTTATCCCCACTGAACATGATGTTTGCTGTGGGTTTTTCATATATGGTCTTTATTATAATGAGGTATGTTTCCTTTAAACCTACTTTGTTGAGGGTTTTCATCATGAATGGATGTTGTAATTTGTCAAATGCTTTTTTCTGTAGCTGTTGAAATGATCATATGGTTTTCATCCTTTCTCTTATTGATATGATGGATCACACTGATTGATTTGTCAATATTGAACTACCGTTGCATCCCAGGAATAAATCCCCCGTGACCATGGCGAATGATTTTTTTAAGTATTGCTGGATTCTGTTTGATAGTATTCTGTCTTACATATCTCAGAATGCAGCCCTGGAGACGGGACCCTTCCTTCAGAAACTGTCCAAAGTCTCTTCCTTCATTGCCTCCTGACCCTATGTTACCCACTCTGGTATTTCCAGTCTATAGTAAAAAGGACAATTCTCCTCCCTTCGGGTTCTTCTCTGCCATTCTCTAATTTACCAAAAGCAGACTGATGATAGAATGACCTTTAAACAAACTGAAGCCAGGTCTCAATCTTAGACCAAATGAAAATCAAAATTTCTAGGAGTAGATCCCAACACTGACTCCCCCACCCCCATGTCCTGAGTGATTCTAACTTGAGCTGAGGGTTGAGAATTTTTGCACTAAAATGTTAGGATTTTGGAATCCTGCTTTCAGCACGGTCATATCCCTCCTCTGGATGCGGAGGCGGGTAACAGAGCCAATTGCGTATTTAAGGCAGGGAAGGAAAAAAGGACATACCAGCCAAATAATTCAAAACAAAAGGAAACTGTCTCATATCAGTCATCAGAGCTTTTAGCTGGGTTTTGGAATATCCAAAAGTACAGGTCTTATTTTGACTTTCCTTTTTGAATATATTGGTAAATGTTTTCATTCATCTTTAAGAAAAAGTAGATTTGCATTCTAAAGCATCTGATACAGCATTTTTCGCTAAAGTGAAAGTGGTCTACAGTTCCATGGCTGGAATTTCATTCTTAAACCTGGATCACCTCTTCTGAGACTGAGAGTCAAGCAGTTAGTAACTTGTCCCTTTAATGCTGCCGAACGAGTCAAAAGTCCATAAGAATAAACATGTTCGAAACAAGCACATGCTACGTGCTTTACAGGGAAGGATAATCAGTACGAAATGTACCACCGTGCTCTTTCAAGATGCAGAATATTGTACTTTGGCTCTATCTCATATGGCTCTGCTCAATGATAATAAATAAAAAATCAGTACCTCATAGTTAAAGTGTGCTTTGTATCATCAACCTTAGGAGAAAAGCATTTTCCAGAAAACCGGTCTAAAATTTCTAACAGTTAACTTTTACTCCTACGTCTTTTAAACTGTTGCCTCACCTCTTTTCATTATAAGGTACCTAATTTAAAACATTAAATTATTAGACAATTATTTATAGGTAACTTCAACTAAGCGTACTTCAAGTATTTTAAACATATACTTCCTTCACGCTTTCTACCATGTCAATATCAAGAAACTAAAAATCCTTTTAGCAAGGTAATAGAAATCACACAGGATATATGTTATCTCACTTGTTCCCTTTATTTCTTACCTTCATGGGAAGTTTTTGGCATAAAAATGAATGCTTCCCCATTATTGTCAAGTGCCTGTCTTATTGCTGCATGCTTTTGTCGTACATCACAAGTATCCTCCTTCAAAGCTGCCCGAGCATCTAATGATAACGTCTTATCAAACAACCTAAACACTGGGAGTTTAACTGGGGATAAATGAAAGTCAGAGACCAATAAATCAAGCAGGCTGACCACTCTCAAAATCAAAAGGTACAGAGAAGAGAAAAAGCACCCCGCCAACTCAATTTCAGGGAATCCTCGAGTTTCGACATTCATCAAAGAGCAAGGGCAACTTGGGGTTCCCTTGCAGGAGGGAAGTGATTTAGACTCACACAAATTCTAAGGCCAAAAACTAGTCCAGTGTCAAGAGTCCAATGCTTTAGATTTCACCCTTCAAAGGGCAACGGGAACCTTCCTAGAAAAAAGTACAGAGCCTCATATATAACATATGGTCACATCAGGGAATCCCCAGCCTCTAAGGGTGAAAATTAAGTTATAGCATATTTTGAGCTCCAGGCAAGATTTCTCAGTGTTGAACTCTCCTAACTTTATTATCCCATGACAGATGATTTCTTTGTCAATTTTTAACAAGGTAAAAAGGAAGGAAAGAGTTAAAGTTTCTTTTCTGTTTCACACACCGCCTTTCCCCTCGGCCATCAGGTTTGGCACCTATTTATTGTCTCAGGTGCAAACCTTTTTGAAAGGACATGGTTATCAGCATAAACCCTGGAATGGTTATTTTAGGGTTTATTCTTTGAACCTTATAAGGGACCAACAGCTAACATGGGATTCGACACCCAATACTCATCTAAATTCTACCAAGACTTTCAAGAGGGATTGATTTGGCAAACATTGGAATATTTTTGAGAGTGAACATACGTTTGAGTTTTTTCACGTGAAGATGTTACCTGGTGAACCGTGAACTCTCTGGGCACAGAGGTCATTTCTCACTATTCTCAGCCGCCATATTTCCTAACACTTGTGACCAACGCTAATTATGCATTAGATTCATGAATAAATGGATGAAGCAATCAGCAATTGAATGATCAATCTATTACCAAAGTTACTAGATCATCTGTAATTTTAGGCTCACTAATTTTTGGTTGAGGAAAAATTTTCAGTATTACTACTGACTTCTAGGAAGTTAGTGTCAGGCTAAACGGCATACTGAAAGAAAGAAGAAAGTGACCGAGACATACTTAGAAAACCAACTCACCAGTGGCAGCAGAAACGAACTGATCTGGGACAGAGCCTGGGATGATTTCTGGAATTAAGGAATGCCAATAATGAACTTGGGGCAAACAAAGGATGCCTTCAGGCCTGTCTATTTCTCCCAGAAAATTATCTTTGGAAAACGAAACATCTGAAAAGACACCCTACAGTGGCCGATATGTAGTATACACCTTACTTATTACCACGTGCAAATAATCACTTAGAGGAAGAAGTCTTCTTTGCCAAAGAAGAAATGAGAGAGATTGGAGGTGGGGACCTGGTCTACCTTGGAGAATGAAGAGCACATTTGCCTTAAAACATTCACTTTCAGGATGTCAAAGTTTCAGCTTAATAAGGAAGTGTCTAACGGAGGCCTCGGAATCTGGTCTAGAGGAGAAATGGCAGGGAGAATGCTTGTCTTTTCGCTTTCTTCAATCGATACACATTCCACACTGTAAAATCCTAACCTAATCCACTCACTGCCTGCTAACAAGCCTCAGGAAACTCCAATAGCTCCTCGGGCTTGAGAAAACATTCTAGAAATCAAGCACCTTTTCCTTATTGCATTTGGCTTGTCCTTCCATCCCAGCACTTAGTATAGATGTGGTTACTATCCTCATTATCTTTTTGAGACTACTTTCCCCAACACATTGTCAACTGCTGCTGAAAAATAAACAAACGTTATTTTAATGAACGGCTCCTCACGTCAAAGGAAACAAAGTTTGCTGAGAATCTATTAAGGGTGAGTCACTATGGTATTCATTAGCACCATTCACCAAATATTTCTGGTTTTCTAACATTTCCAGGCACAAGGTACGACCGCACTTCCTCATCTCCTTGTAGTTGGTTAGGTACTGGTGACTAGTTCTAGTCAACCAGCAGACGCTAGAAAGGATATGTCGTCACTCCCTGCTAAGAACACGTAACGACTATTACAAGACCCTCCAGGCTCTCTTTTCCCCATCTTGGGGACCAGCAGTATTCATAATACTGACTATTCCACGTGCTTGTACCCCACAGTAATCATGGTGAGCAGAGCGCCCTTCCTGCTGGCCGGTGAAAAACAAACAAAACTTTGTTATCTTAAATCAGTCATATTTGAGGTTTTCACTGAACATCCTACACTGCCTGATGCCAGTGCCATGATAAATGTTTTCACATACACAACTTGATGTCCTCAATAACCTAACAGTTAAGATACAGCAGATGCAGCAGATAGGAGCCATTCTTTTAGACATGAAATTTAGAGAGGTAAATAGCCCGAGGCTAAGTAGTTTTGCTCCTTCCTTCATTCAATAAATATCTGTTGAGCACTCGTCTCTGCCAGGCTATGTTCTCTACCTCACCCCGGCCCCCTCCCCCTTCCCCACCTCTGGCTATTTTAAATAGCCAAGATAGGTAGTGAGCAAAAGGGAAAAAGATCACAGCTCTCGGATCTTACATTCTAATCGAGACAATTTTTGACAATCACATACAAAAAATAACAATTCTCCACGGTGATAAGTGATAGAGGATCAGGTCAAAGGATAATAGGCGGCTAATGATACAAATCAGAGACAGTCCCTCTGGGCCTATCATTTTTCGGCTGACACCTGCATGACAAAGGAAGAGCCAGTTATGCAGATATTTTTTTTAAATAATTTTTTTTAACGTTTACTTATTTTTGAGACATAGAAACAGAGCATGAGCAGGAGGAGGGCAGAGAGAGAGGGAGAGCTGAAGCAGGCTCCAGGTTCTGAGCCATCAGCACAGAGCCCGACACGGGGCTCGAACTCACAGACCGTGAGATCATGACCTGAGCTGAAGTCGGCCGCTTAACCGACTGAGCCACCTAGGCGCCCCGAGTTATGCATATATTAAGAGGAAAAAACTTCTAAGACGGAGCTCATGCAAAGGTCCTAAGGGAGAACAAGCATGCTGAATGGGGAAAAAAAATCCAAAAGTCAGTGCAGCCACCTCATAATGCACAAGGATGGAACTGGTACAAGATAAAGTCATAGGGCCAGGAAGGAGAATAGCCACATAGGGTTTTATGTAAAAAATAAGTATGGATTTGATTTTCTGTGTAAGAGGACACTACGTGAGAATTTTAGGCAGATTTGTGGAATTCTTACTTTTACAAGTCTGCTCTGGCTACTGTATGAAGAGTGAGTTAGAGGCACGAGGCTGGAACAGAAAGTCCAATGCGGTGGCAGGGGTCTAGCAGTTTGGTGATACAGGATATGGGCAGGAGTACAGACTTAGGACACGAGGTAGAGAGTAAACCAAGACTGGTGTTTGGACTGAAAGTGGAGGGGCAAGAGAAGCAAAGGAATCCGGTCTAACCCCTAGCTGTCTGGCTTGAAAAACTGGATAGAGACTTTCATCTGCTCAGATGGGGAAAATTGAAAGAGGAAGTCTGCGACGTGCAAGGAAATCCATTCATTCTTAAACATGTTAATATGAAATGCCTATGAAACATTTACATGTGGATGTTAGGTTGAATAAGATTTAGAAGCTCAGAAAAAACATCGTACCAGATAGAAACTGGGAAAGTATCGACGGAGTGTTTTGAAAGTCCTAGATGAAATGAAGGCGTCTAAAAAAGAATATACAGGGGAACAAAGACACAGAATCCGGGGCAGAGCTCTGCAGCACTCTAACCTTTAAAAATGTGAAAAGAGAAAGAAAAAGAGCTAGGGAGCTTGGGCGGGAGTGGCCAGTGACATAGAAAATCAGGAAATAGGATGTCTCAAAAGCCGAGAAAATAATGTGTTTAAAAGAGGAAGGTGTGGTCAATGCTAAATGCTGCCGAGAGGTCCCAGAAGATAAGAACATTGGATTTAGCAAAATGGAGTTCATAGCTGACCTTAATAAACACAACCTCTGTGGAATGGTGAGTAGGAAAGCCTTCTGTGAAGGAGGCTGAGGAAGGTTTGTGAGGTGAGGAAATGTAAATGAGGACAGTAATCACAATTAGGAAATTTTGCCTTGAATAAAAGCAGAAAGACAAGGCAGTAGCTAGGATGGAAACTGGGATCAAAAGAAGATTTTCTTAAAGATAAAGACCTTACTCCCAATTCCAACCAATGGAATTCCAAATCCCTCGTGGAGACTTCGGAAATCCCTAGGCAGAGGCTGTGGTGACAGTGGTGTAGAAGTTTTTTTGGGCACATGGATAAGGGACAGAAATGATTGCTTTATGGTGGGTACCTCTGCCTCTGAGATCTCAACATCCTATGCGCGCATTTCTGCTGTCCACCATGGTAAGTGGCAGTCCACCAGAGTGGATGGTGAAGGGCTCATCCAGCAGGCAGGGGAGGGAGACTCTCCTGAAGGTTTGGAAGGCGTAAGGAAAACTTGCATTGCCTTCTGAAGAGCAAAACAATGAAAACACCTCACATTAAATATTCTCACCCTTAAAAGTCCTTTTGGTTAGCCTTCCACGGGGTGGCTTTCAACGGTCCTCTGTCCTCCACAGCACCTGGCCTTCTGCTCCCTGACTAGTGACTATTCTCTGACTCCCTCTTGTTTTTTCTTTCTTTTGTTCTAATTTACCCATTCCCTCTCAGACAAAACATACACAAAACTGTGTGTGTGTGTGCATATGTGATGTGAGTTTGTATACGTTTTTTTTTTTTTTATGCAGAATTACACAGTATCTTTTTTTTTTTGTAGGGGGATGTCTGGGTACCCCCTGATACCCACATCCTTGTCTTTTACTTTCTAAAAGCAGTTGTGGAACCAGTTCTATAAATAATACATTTTCCATCTCATTCCATATATAAACCACCAGGCAGGGCATCTATCCCTAATGGGTTTCCAGAAGCACCAAGCTCTGGTCTTCACCCCTTAATGAAAAAGAAAAAGCAGAGGCACAATTCAATTTCGACAAGCTCTTTCTACACAGCAGCGCCTTCAACAAGGTTTATCAAGTGGCATGATATGTTGGGAGAATATTCTGGTTCCTTCTAATCATAGGGTTAAGGTAAATCAGGATAACGTGGATTTGCTAAGAACAGAGAAACAATTGCACAAAACATCAGATTTTCAGATCGTATTGGTTTATAGGTCCCAAAGAGTTTTGTGGCCTTGTGAAAATGTTTGGATCTCAGCATGCTATGTTTACACAATCTCTTTTTTCTCTAGGAATTTTAGTTACAGTCCATAAATGATACATATACGAGAGGGGTCACCTGTGGCCATCAGAAACCTGCATCAGTCTGACATCGCCAGCTCCTTAGTCAAAAAATAGTAACCTATACAGATACAAAAATAAATGGAAAAGGTTACTGGGGCAACAAACATGCTTCCCTAACTTTTGCAACTTTCTGCACTTCTGAAAAGATCATTTGGAATAAAATACAATGAGAGTAGCCGTCCATTCTGAGTGAAAAATTTTTTTTAAGTTTATTTATTTTTGAGAGAGAAAGAGAGCACAATAGGGGGAGGGACAGAGAGGAGAGAGAGACACAGAATCCCAGGCAGGCTCCTGGCTCTGAGCTGTCAGCAAAGAGCCCGACGCAGGGCCTGAACTCACAGACCATGAGATCATGACCTAAGCCGAAGTTGGCTGCTCAACCTACTGAGTCACCCAGGCACCCCATGAGTGACAAATTCAATTTAAATGCAAATGTTATTGGGACAAAAGAAGATGCAGGAGTCAGGGAAAGGTACAAAATGATTGAAATTTTATGTTTAAGGGGCATTTTTCTTATGGTTACAGATTGGTTACTTAAAGACATTTGACCAAAAGAAGAACTTTCTACAATCCTTAACCAATTTATAATTCATATCTCCATATACATAACTGGGAGTATATTGGGCACCCCCCCCCCAACCAAATGCTCCACAGAGCCAGCATTACTCATATGAAGGCACCAACCACCCAACCCTGGAGTTCCAGTTTAGTGCTGACAGCCCAGCCATATAGGGGAAACTGACCATCGGTATATGTCAACCAAGAGTCTTGACCAGCTCCCCTATTTGCCCAATCTCTGCTTCCCAGATACTCCTTCCCCCCTCCATATTTAATCCTTGTCTTTTCCAATGGAAACAAAGTACATTTGCTTATGTACGAAAACACTGCATCATGAAAAAAGGAAATCAGTTTGATACTTTTCTATTCTTAAAACTGATGTCTCTAAGTCCCGCTATGTTACTATAGGCAACGGGACTTCAAATTCAAATCAAAGACTCAAGCACACATGCGCGCGCCCGCGCGCGCGCGCACACACACACACACACACACACACACACAGATACTAGAAGTAGAAATAAATTATGCAGATAAACTTTCTTTTATCCCTTTTTTCTCTAAAGGTGAGGGTAAAATAAAGCAAGAAAAACTAGTTAGGTAACGATATTACATAATGCACTTGGAGCTAAATTTAACAATACACATATGCTGCAGAGAAGGGCTGAATCAGAAAAACAACGTTAGTTCTTCAGTCTCACCTGTACAAGAGAAGTCATCCACACGAATGTATCCCGGGACACAGTCACAGCGATACAACCCAGGCAAGTTGACACACACGGTATTGGCATGACAATAATGCATCTTAGCCGCACACTCATCAATATCTGAAGGAGGAAAAAAAAAAAGCAATATCACAGTTAGGTGGATGATGGAACAATAGTGTAACTGTATTACAATGAACTTTAAAAAGGCAAATGCCCATCGAAGCTACGAGAAAAAGCAAGATGCATTAAACACAAAATCTTAAATGCAAATTCAGCTGCATTCAAGTGCATTAAATCCCATCTTGAGCTGAAAGTATTTCCAGGAAGATGCATAGTGAGATGCAACAGCTAAGAAACCTAGAGGTATGAAGACTGAATCTACTAATCCCTCACCACAGAGGATGCTGGATTTAAACGTCCAAAATCAAGGAGTTCTATGTCCAGTGAGTTGATACCAATTAATATTTATTAGATGTCCACTGTACATGGTGTAGCTTTTATCACAGAGATCAAGGGAATCCAGGCCTCTCAGCTCATGTGTCTTACTAAGACATGCTTTAATCCATCTGTTAAAAAATGACGGTGCAGCCAGTTTCTCCCATGTTGTGCTGTGAATACAGACAGCAGCTGTGGTCTAATGCAAACTGACGCCTTTCATCCCTTGACCTAGAGATTCATCCCATGTGACAGAATAATGGGCTGATTCAACAAAAACATCTTTTCCTTTCTGGAACAGAGGTCAGAGCACCCCCTACTTTCTCAAGGGAAGAATTAGAATCACCTACGACCTTATGTACAGACTTTAATTGAGTCTTTTCAGAAATGGCTTTAGGTTCATTTTACTCAGACTGCTTACATATGATGGAGAGGAAGGGATAGAATAACACCATTAGAATCTAAGACAGATCATGTGAGTTCTGGTTCTTCCAGTGACTAGCCTGTAACTTCCCTTTAACCACTATGAGTTCCAGAATTCTTGTGAGTTGGTCATGCAGCCCAGTTCTGAACCTACATCTGCAAACTCATCTAATTTAATCTACATACAATTTCATGATCACAGTACAGCACTACCCACATTTTGCAGTCTAGACAACTGAGGCTTAGAGCAGTTAAATATCTGCCACAAATATCTATCATCCTGTTAGAACATGCTACAGCCAGGATTGGAACTCAGAAATCCATCTCTTATTTACTACGATTTACTTAATGAAAGCACCTTGAAAATAACAGTCAACCACAGTGTTACTATTAAAGTAATCTTTAATAGTAATCTTTAATATACTTCATGTGTAGAAATGAAAGACAAAATCAGCTATAGAAATCTCCTTGGTCTATATTAAAAGTTAAAGTAGATTGACTTATTTCCTGATAAAGCACACTGAACTAATACCAGATTCTTTTAAGCACTAAAGATCTGTCAGCCTATAAATAAAAGTTATTGTGCAGTAACTGAGATCCTAGAAGGACACTTGCAGTTAGCAAGACTTCCGTAACTATAGAGAATAAAACACCAGAAATTAGAGACATGATTTGGGCAATAAATCAAGTGTTCTACTTGCACACAATCATGTGCTTTCAAAAATGATCCAAGACAATGCAGAATTAAAATAAATGGACAAAAGGAATATAAAAATTATATAAGATTCCATCAAGCTAAGGTATGGAGCAAACTCTCCCACAAACTAAAGACAGAATAGTAACTGCACATGAACATGAGATACAGTCTGGATCTGTCTGGCACCCAGGGCATGAGAACTCTTTAACAAGTCCATTCCTGGCATCGTTTCAACATTTTGTTTCACAGACAGGCGGATATCATAAAAGTCAAGAGAAGTCCTCAGGAAAGGACAAATGATCACTTTGTTTTTTGTCACCTGCTAAGAAGTTGAATAAAATAATGACATAACTACCCAGTGGATTTAGCAAGAAGTAGTCCACTGCTGACCTTGACCTAATAAGAGTAGATTTGGGAAAGTGGTAGAGAAAAGCCTGACTGGAGTCAATTAAAGAGAGGATGCAAGATGAGGGAAGAGAGACAGAAAAACAAGGCAAACTTTTTGAGATTTTTTTTCCTCCATAAAGAAAAATGGAGTAGCAACACTGGAGAGACTTGGTGTCGAGAGACACTTATTTACAGATGGAAGAGATCACAGAACATTTGCACGCTGTTAGGAAGGATTCAATACAAGTGAAGCAAACTGATGATGTAGAAGAGAGAGATCATTAGAGGAGCAAAGTCCTGGAGAAAGCAAGAAGGGTTGCGTTCCAGCGTGCAAATGGAACAAGTCATCTTTACAACAAGAATGAAGCTGAGAGAAGGGAAGAAGTGGAGATGGTTGACATATTCGGTGATGGGAATATGAGGCAGTTCTCCCTCACTTATTTTTATTTTCTCAATGAAATGAAAAGAGAGGCTAACATTTGAGAATTAACAAAGGGAGGACATAACAGATATTTAAGGCAAAAGGAAAAGGTATCAAAAATAGTCATTACAAGAAAAGGGAAAATTTACTAGAGCATGTAAGGAAGGGGGCTGAGGAGCTCCTGTGATTTGTGGCCACACGTGCACGAAGTGAGAGCAGTCAGCATGGCTGCGTGTTTTTCTCCAGTCTCATTCAGATATTTTGGGGCAACAGAAGGGTAAGCGGAAAGTTAAATGAGTTTTATGCAAATATATGGGTAAAGAGAGACATGGAAAATTGAGGGAATTAACAAAGAGGTGATGATAAGGAAGTGCCAAGGAATCTAGGCTACTGAGGAGATGTGAGGGCATGAGGAAGGAGGTAGACAGCCGAAATGCTTTAGACATTAGCGGTGGACACTGTCCTGCACTTTTGAGATCTCGCTTCAGAACAAAAGAACTTAATCCCCCAGCTAAGGAGAGTAGTACTGCCTGCTAACAATCTTCAGCTGTTAGCCTTTTAAGGAAATTGTCCTTGGCTAATGAGAGATTATACAGTCATGGCCACACTTCCATCCTGGGAATATCCCTAACTCAAGAGAATTCTATAGGACCATCCAGATTTCAGACTACTTAATGAGACTGAGCTAACTTCTTCCTCTGCCCAATTCTACATTCTTCCCTTCCCCAGAGGCATTCATCCCTAGAGCACTCTCCAATAAACTTCCTACACACCAGTCTCCATTGCCGAGTTTGCTTCTTCAGGAACCCAAACTGCCGCAGGAATCCTAACGGAGGCAAGATGTGGTCACAGTGAAGGTCTAGAAGACATGAGCTAGAAAGCTGGAGGACGGGGTTACAAAGTGGTGTGCCTGACATTAATATTTTGGAAGTGATTCAGTTATTAATGATTACAAGGTCTTTCCTGGGACTGTGGGGGAGTGGAAGAACAGATCATTGTAAAAGAGAGGCTGAGAACACCATGAGAAGCCAGGCACTGGAGGAAGTTGGTTGGCATTAGTGCTTTCAAACAATTATTAACAGTTTTCCTCCTCCCGGTACATCACATAAATGTGCTTCCCCATCCTCTTGGAACTTAAGCAGAGGTGTATAAGTGAGCATGAAGTCTTAACAAAGCACAACAGTTGTAAGTGGAAATATGAAGAACCATTGCCTGACTTACCACAATCTCTTGTTCTGGCATTGGAAATCATGGAAGCACAAAGATGGAGACTCCTTGAGCCTGAGTCCCTGAGTGGGGCGTAGGCAACCAGACAGGCCTGATAGACACACTACATGAACTAGAAAATGCTTTTGCTGACTTAAGCCATCAAGCCCACCCTGACTGGTGTAGAGGGTGACTAACAAAAGCATCTCAAAAATGAGATCCTTAAGCTTGATTTGAAAAGATGCACAGAAATTCATCAAGTAGAGGCTGGAGGTGGGGGGAAAAGAAGGGAAAATACAGAAACTAAACTTTTTGTCTCTGCAGAGTCAGGAAGGGAGAGAATCACTGAGTCATGAACGTTAATTAGCCCTCTGCTAAGCCCTGAAGCAGAGGATGAACAAAATGCCACCACAAACCTCACAGCCTGGCAAGACGTTGAGCAAAACCTGTCAAATTCTACCAAGAATATGAGATCTTTTAACAGGGGCTTAGATCAAGGCTGAGAGGGCCAGAAGGGCACTCTCTGTGAAAGTGGTGTTTCATCCAAGACCTAAAACAGAAGTGAAACAGGTAAAGGGGAGAAGAGTAACATACCAGACAGAGAGGAATGCTGGAGAAGTATTAGAGGAAGGAGCTTTGTCTATTTAAAGTAAAACTGGAAAGATAAGCTCAGGCCAGATCCTGCTGAGCCTTGTGGGCCATGGGAAGGAGTCTAGACTTTAATCAGCGTGATGACATGAACCAATTTCTGTTTTTAAAACATCAGTCAGCTGTACCGAAGAAAATGGAATGTAGCTGGGCAAGCTGGAGGCTAAATCACGTTTGTATTTTATTCACAGAGATACAGCCATACTGAACTCCATCTCATTCTGCCGGATGCCCAGACATTCTTTAAGATGAGAAACTAGTCAGGACTTGCCTCAGAGGCAATTCAATCTTCAGCCCGTGGGCCACAGCCACCAACCAGGCTGCTGACTGCAATGAATGTTTCACTGTCATGGACCCTTGTCAGCTGCTCCCAGAGAGAAACTCCTGGCTCATTTCCCTGAGGCCTCTGGATGACTGATGAGAGGTATCTGCCTCATCTGGATTCGAAGGAGTTACTCGGCTGCAACAAGCTTATTTTGATTCAAACAGCTGAACTAATGCTTTGTTTCATAGATTTCAAAGGCCCTAAATGAGAATATTTTCAAAAACAGGACAAGGGGCTGGTGAGAAAACCCCAGTGAGAATTTCTCCCATAGATTTACCCAAACTTTACTTTCCAGGGTCCCACACAGGACCCCAGGTCATACATCCCTGTGCTCTGGGAGGTGTCTTTCAGTTCGTTTGTTTTCAATTCATACCTCTGATAATCTCAGCTCTTGCACATCTCATAATTTCCTGGTACCATTCCAGAAAGAGACGGCACCAAAATAAAGCAGAAATGTTGACAAATGTACCAGAAAATTCAACCGTTACAACCTTATCTTTGTTGCTTATCGCCCATCATGCAAACACCAAATATAAAAACTACCTCATGATATAACTAGTGCAGAGGGGAGAAAAAAACTGAAAAGTGTTTAGAGTCAGCTAGCTGTGTCCCTTGGGACAAGGAGCTAAAACAAAGGAAGGAATTGAGAACTTCCCTGGTTTGGGGATGGGACTGGAGATAGACTGGTAACACATTTGCCAAAAGAAAAATTGCCTCTCTATCGTCAGGGGAAGGCGCAAGCCTGCAGACAGTTTCAGTAGGACTCAAGAGTGCTTCAGAAGCAAATCTGATTATAGAAAGAATCAAAACAGAATTAACAAACATCTTCAGAGAATTGAGATATCCTGAGAAAACAATCTTGAGAACTAGTGAGCTGAGATTTCTAAAATGAGCCTAAGACAAACGTTGGCTTATTGTTCACCAAGATTCTGAAATGTAATGAATAATTACAAAAACAAGCACACGAACACCCAAACAGAACTCCCTAATGAAAGAATGAACTGATACTCAGAGAGAGAAACTGCATAGGGCCCAAAGCACCAAAGGTTTTAACCTGAAAGCCATCCAAACTTTGTCTGGCTGAAGCAGATCTCTTTCTCGACCAACGGTCTTTCCATGTGAGACAGTCACTCAAAAGCCAGGAGAGAAGAAGAAGTTAAGCTTGATGCTGAACCTCAAGGTGGGGGTTGGACACACTCTAGTCCAGGTTCAAGCTAATAAATGTCTCAATCAGTCTAGGAAGTTATTATAAGAAGAACCACAGTTAGCCTGACTATTGGAAGGATGAATGGATTTAAAAAAAAAAAAAAAAAAACCACACCATTAGACACAGGGTATTACCAAACTGAGTAAGAGGTTCCATGTACATAACCTCATAGTATAAAATTAGGAACAAAGCCCTGGCACCTGGCTAAACCCTAATAAACTGTCATTTCTATGTATCAGATACTATGCTAGGCACTTCACAGATGGCATCTCATCACTTCCTTTATTCCTCTTGAATGAAGTAGGTAGCCTCACACCATGATGAGGAACTGAGGCTCAGATTATTAGGTCAGTTGCCCAAGGCGCAAAGTCAGTAAGCCTAAGAGCCTGGGCTTGAATCCACATGGTCTGACTTCAAAGTTGGCACTGTTCTCATGGTGCCAGTTCTAGCCCTCAATAACAATTCAATCCTAGGACTCTGTTACATCCATCTGATGCTGCCAGGAAGCATATGGAAACAAGATCTCCAATTTCATGTCTGCATGCAATGCTGTTCATAACATTTGTTCTGGTATTACACTCTGTTAAAATAGCAATGCTACATCGTGTATCGCTGCTTCCTTGGTTCTTTTAAAGCAATCTTAACACATTCACACTTCAGGCTCCAGTGACCTGGAGCCCCAAAACAGGTAGGCACATTCTGCTCCCAGCTTTTTTAACTCACAGCTTGATAAGGAGTCTATGCTGGTGGCTTAAGACTGATTGCCTCCTATAGAATTAGAAACTAGAGACAAGAAGCCTGGTTGTTTGCTTCCTTTTAATATTTCTAGACAAGTATCTATAAACCCGACTGCAATATATATCAGCTCGAGTATAATGGGGCTTGAATTACGAATCATTCGTATAGATTGCTTGTCACCTTTGAAATATTAGAGTTCATCTTCTGGTGGTCTTTTGAGGTAATAAAAATACATGATTTATGTCCCTCCCCAGGATGGTGAGGTAGTTTGTTTTCATTTTAAGAAGGTGTACTTATGGACTTTAAAATGAAACTTGATGTGGCGTAACGACTCTTCATACATCACCAGCCTCCGTCTACATAAGAGTTCAGAGCAAACACAGACCCAAATTTGGCATTATCATCATTAAATTAGAGTTCAGGGTCTGGGTAGCAAAGACAGAGCAAATGCAAAGAATTCTCTTAATCAAAATGTGAGATCTACTCAGAATGGCTCATAAGAATTTCCTAGAAAAAGACAATGCCTGAAGGTTGGACCCAGGGGGTTGGTGGGAGGTGGTTTTGCCTACTCTTTTGCACATTTAAAAAGGAAACAGAATGGGGAAAGAAAAGCACGATTTCTTCAGACTGTGCTCCATATCAAGCACTGTGGAGATCCTATCTCATTATTCCCATCCCATGGACTAGCATCAACAACTACATATAGGGTACCTAGGATTTCAACCCAGACCCCTATGACTCCAAGAAGCATCCATGTTCCCCTCTGACTGCTGGACCAAGCGCCCTGGATTGACAGTCAAGAGTCAAGTTATCCTCCTGATTTTTCTATTAGCTGACTATAACCCTGACAAGTCACTTTTTCTTCTCTAGACCTTGGTTTTCCCATCTATAAAATCAGGGACTTGGACCAGAGAGTATCTGAAGACTACCAGCTCCCTGTTCTAAAGTTCTTGACATATTCAAGGTTTCCTGTCCACAGATCATAAAAGCCTGCTTCCAAAGCACTTTCTCTTGAGCCAGCCATCTCTCCTGCCGTTTTAAGAAGCATGCAGATGCTCCAGATGCCTTTCCCAAGATACGGGTCCTAGAAAATACTATTCAGATGACCTAAGTCTTCTTACTCTTCTTTCATAAGTATGTCAACTGAGCTGGCATCTCCTCTGCAAACCAAGAGCAGCTAGAACAAGCAAACATATATTCACAAAAAGCATGGATCTGGGCAGGTTCTCCATAGACAAGTAACTTGCAGAGCAATTCTACCAGACTTTAATCTCCTGTCCTTACAGAAATCATGACTTATAAAAACACAGTGGCATTGGCCAGTCAGTTGTTATATTAGAATTACAAATACTTTTCATGTGTGTTACACTGGATATTTTTTTTAAAGTTGGGACCTATTCGGTCTCTGACTTGCACTTATGAAAATCCAGTCAGGCAGACAAAATATGATTATGCCCTTTTTCAGATGAGAGAACAGAAGCCCAGAGAAGATAGAAACAGAGCCTCAAACATACAAGATAATCACTGAGCTGATAACAAAATCAAGGTCTTCTAGCTCTGGACTTAGTGCTTTGTCCAATGTTCCATGCTTCTCTATAATTACGGTTTTCTTCCTGAAGCAAGGGGAGGAAAATAAAATGCCTATAGAATCTAGGAATATAAACAAAATGCCTAACAGAAGCCAGGTAGAAGATATCTATGCAAAATATGTCCTTTCCACAAAGAAATAAAGTGTCTCTCACTTATTATTCAAGATACATCAACCTTATTTTCCCACTTCCAAGAACAAAGAAATGGCTCTCGCTCACAGGGAAAAAGCACAGCATGAGGCCACTAACACATAAGAAATGGCACTGAACCTCAGTGGTGGAAAGACAATAGCAAGAGTTTGGACTGTGGACAATCAAAGCTCCTTTTGGATAATGCCATGATGGAGTAATAAGGGACATCATTGCATAGCACTTACTATGTGCTAAGCACAGTTTAGAAATGTTTGGTAAATTGCCTAAGGTCACAGAGCTAAGAGATATACCTCACCTGCCAGCAGAGCAGGGAGTCTACTCTTCATTCCTATAGTACTACCTCTCAGATTTGGGGTAGATCTATGATCCTTCTAGAGAAGTTGCATATCCAAGCATTATTTTAATTGTTTAGAATTTCTGCTCCATTTTTTCCCCAAACATTTCAAATGAAGCAAAATATATCTATCGCTTCGACACACGAATGTCTGTGCCTTAAAGCATGTCATCACAAGGAGCTTTAGTGACAGAAAGAAAAAAGGCATAAAAAGGAGCAAGGGAAAAAGGAGGAAAAGGAGGAAGGATGACAAGAAGAAGGGAAGGGTAGGACAACGAAAAAAGAAGAGAAGGAGAGAAAAGTGAAAAAATGACAAGACAACCCAGGAGCGTGTCTAGATAATTTCTATGGATGGAACTGTGTCCCCCCAAACTTATGTGTTGAAGCCCTAACCTTCAATATGATAGTATTTGGAGATGAGGCCTCTGAGGGGTGATTTTGTTTCAGTGACACCATGAGAGTGGTGGTTCAAGATGAGATTTGAGCTCTCAGAAGAAGAGATTCTAGATAGCTTGTCCGTGCTTTCTCCCATGTGCGGACACAGAGGAGAAGACAATAAGCTGCAGGCCAGGAGAGCCTTCACAAGAACCCAACCATGGTGGCACCCTAATCTCAGACTTCCAGCCACCAGAACAGAAAGTCAATTCATTTCTGTTATCTAAGCCATCTAGTCTGTAGCATTTTGTTACGGCAGCTCCAAAGCTAATAAAATTGCTTGTTAAATTTCTCTGTTGCTTGGTGAAATGGGTTTTTCCATCATCTTCTAAGATATGTGTCAAACAAATAGGTCGCCTGCCAAATCAAATATTTGCAGATTAAAAATTCAAGTAACCTTTTGGTCATCACATGCATAGTGAAAGAGTGTTTTTATAGCTAAATACACCATAATGTAGAAATTAGATTGTTGGATTTTCTGACATTTAAATGTATTTTCCAAACATAGCTATGTCAGATATTTGGGGAAAAAAAATCATGCTAATATGTTTATTTTCCCTACTGGGCTTAATTTCAGAATCAAATACTGTCATAAAATAACATATCTCTCTGTGCCATTGGAAATCAAAGCATGCCAATTTCTAGCTGACATTGGGAAAGTATTGTAAGACAGCACACGCGGATTTTTTCCCAACCTGGCATTCTGACTCTTGAGAGTGTCCATAACCCTATTCAGAATGACTGCAAGGAAAGCAGCACAGTGGGTGAAAATTAATCGACTTTTGGCCTCAGGCTGTGCCCCACCCTCTCTGAATCCATCATATCCGAATTCTACTTCGGCCAATGGTACCAACAAAATCAGTGAGTTCTTCCAAAGAGGTCCAAGATTTTCTCATAAGTTGTCAGCTGGATTAACCAAAGAAAACACTGGAAAAGTAAAAGCTACAATGGTCTCTTGTCTTCCCAACATTTGGGAAAGGAAATTCAAGAGTTATTAAGAGACTGCGGGATTCCATTGGCAGTAAAGATCCAAAGTTCAGTGGGATGTGGTCCCTGTCTTCCAGCTTTCATGCTAAGTAAAAAAGCCAGCCCATAAAGAATCTAATTTAGCGGAAAGACAGTCACATGAATATGAAGCTTGTTAGTGCAACGCAAGTTCCACTACAGAAAGAAGTCACTAATCCCAACAAGGGGAATGAGGGGTAAAATTCACCCACATAGTATTCATAATTGACATAAAATATGGTGTAACATTACGGTGTAAAACATATAAGTAGGACACACTTTAAATATTTGCAAATTGATTACCACCATAGCTAATATGTGTCCATCACATCACATAACTGCCATTTTTTTTTGTAGTGGTAAGACTTAAGATCTACTCTTTTAGTAACTTTCAAATATATAACACAAAATTATTCACTAGAATCAGCAAGCTGTATATTAGATACCAGGAACTTATTCATCTTATAACTGGAAGTTTGTACATTTAAATCATCAAAAGATGAATGGATAAGGAAGATGTTGTATGTACATATATACACAAAGGGATATAACTCATTCCTGAGAAAAAAGGAAATCCTACCATTTGAAACAACATGGATGGACCTTGAGGGTATTATGGTAAGTGAAATAAATTAATAGAGAAAGACAAAAAATTACACAATACTACTCATAAATGGAATTTTTAAACAAGCCATACTCACAGAAACAGAGACTAGAATGGTGGTTTTCAGGGGCTGGGATGTGGGGGAAACGGGGAGATGTTGGCCAGCTATTCTTTTGCTTTACAAAGATAAAGTCAGCCAAGAGTGAATGAGATGAAAGAGTGTAATACCACTGGCAAAGCTATCTATATCCTCTTTATCTCTGGTTGCAACTATTCTTTGTAATAAGTAGAATTTATTGGTCACGACTCTGTGCCAAGCATGGTTTTAAGCACTTTTCATGTATTCATTTCATCTTCACAAGTACCACATAGATAGGCAAACATTCATATTTTTGTTTTATAGAGGCACAAGAGGCTAACCAGTGGGAAGGTGACCTCAGGGAATTTGAACCCTTGGCATCTAATCTCTTCTTCTTCTCTACAGGGCACCTTGGCTTCCCCCTTTTCATTATCTACTATCATAGGTTAATTAAGTAGCAATCTCCTGTAGTCACAACGGGCCAAATTATTTATTCCCTACTCTTGCCATGCAGTCAAAATAAAGTGCACAGGCTTTAGTCTTTTAAAAATAAATGATTTGGTACCAGAAGTTTACTGATTCATTACAGCATCAAATTAACCAGTGATTAAATACCAGACTGAATTACACAAATAAATAGGGTCCTGTAGACATATGAGCATGTAGTTAATGGACACAACTTGGATTCAATAAAACTAATACCTGTGTTCCAGCATCTTTATGATGAAGGACTATCAGCTGAATGTACTAAGGAAGGGAAGCTACTTCTTGTGTGTTTCTCTCCACGTGGAGAAAGTCCCTAGATGAAATAATCTTCTTGAACAGAAATCAGCATTCTTCCCAATCCCAAATTCTTACACATTTGCATGAATCCATTTACTCCAATATGAAAATCAAAGTCATAGAATATTTAAGCTGGTTCTTAAAAATCACCAAGTCCAGACTTCTATACAACGTGATTGTTGAAAAAATACAAAAATGAATGGATGAGGAGAAAAGAGGGAAAACACAGAATAATGACTCCTAACTCATTTTCTTCTGAAAATGCAATCCAAAAGAAGAATGAAAAACACCACTCAAAAGGTAGGAAATGGAAGATAATCTGGTTTCCATATAGTTCACTCGTCTTAAACTATTTTTAAATGGAAGAACTCTTTATTTTTTTTTTAAATTTTAACGTTTATTTATTTTTGAGACATAGAGACAGAGTGTGAGCAGGAGAAGGGCAGAGAGAGAGAGAGACACAGAATCTGAAGCAGGCTCCAGGCTCTGAGCTGTCAGCACAGAGCCTGACACGGGGCTCGAACTCACAGACCTCGAGATCATGACCTGAGCCGAAGTCGGCCGCTTAACCGACTGAGCCACCCAGGCGCCCCTGGAAGACCTCTTTAAAAACCGATAGCTAACATTTGTATAGCACTTACTTTAAGTATCAGGCACCAGCTTGCACATACTAATTCATTTAATGCTCTTAATAACCCTCTGAAGTAGGTTCTTTAGCATCTTAAGCCTACAGATGAGGAAATTAAGGCATGGAGAGACTCAACAACTTGCTCAAGGTCACATAACAAGTAAGGGGCAGAGCCGGAACTCAAGTCCAGGCAGGCCTGGCTCCCGATATGGGGCTTTATTCTTTATTCTCCACAACATTGCCGTCAACTAGGATGAAAGCACTTGTCAGGGACTAAAAGCAGCTCTTGGGAGAGCAAAAAAACCTCAGATATTATAAAATTTTGTGATTCCCCAAAGGACAAATATACACAAACAGATATATGGATTATCTGTGGTATTAAATTTTCATGGGAGAGTGACAAGGAAGAAATGTCTCAGAGACAGCTTAGGGGTCAGGTCATGAAAAAAAAGTTTAACACTGCTCTATACTGAATTGCCTCTGTTTGGAATAACACCCAACTTGAAAACCAATACATAAAACTGAATTAAACACTACATCAAATTAAAAAGCTTCTGCTCAGCAAAGGAAGCCATCAACAAAATGAAATGAATCTATGGAATGGGAGAAAATGTTTGTAAATCGTTTCGGAGAAAGGGTTAATTACCAAAATCTATAAAATTCGATAAAAAATTTTCTATTAAAAATTAGCCAGAAGATCTGAATAGACCTTTCCCAGAAATACAAAGGACCAACGAGTGAATGAAAGACGCTCAACGACATTGATCGAAGAAATGCAAATCAAAGTCACAAGGAGGTACAGGTTGACATCTGTGAGCAGCTATTATCCAAGGGATCCATGCACCCCAATGTTTCTAGCAGCAAAATCTACAAGAGTCAAATTATGGACACAGCCTTGGTGTCCATGAGCTGATGAATGGATAAAAAAGATGCCATGTATGTATATTGTGTATGGATATATGTGTGTGTGTACACAGACACACCAACACACAGGAATATTACCCAACCAAAAAAGAGAATGAAAACTTATCAACGGCAACAACATGGATGGAGCTAGACAGTAAAATGCTAAGTGAAAAACTCAGTCAGAAAAAGACAAATACCATATGATCACAGTCATATGGAGAATTTAAGAAACAAAGCAAATGAACAAAGCTGGGAAAAAGAGGGAAATCAAGAAACAAACTCTTAATTAGAGAACAAACCGATGGTTATCAGAGGGGAGGTGGGAGGGAGGGATTGTTAAGTAGGTGACAGGGATTAAGGAATGCACTTGCTGTGATGGGTGTTGGATGAAGTGTTGAGTCACCATATTGTATATCTGAAACGAATACTACACTGTATGTTAACTGAAATTTAATTAAAAACAGAAGAAGAAGAAGAAGGAGGAGGAGGAGTAGGAAGAAAGCGTTGGAGAGAATGTGGAGAACAGGAAATACTAATGCACTTGTAGTTGGAATGTAAATAGATAATAGCTACTACGGAAAACAGTTTGGAACTTCCTCAAAAAATTGAAAATTCAACTACCATATGACCAAGCAATTCCACTACTAGGTATCTATCTAAATAAAGCAAAAGCACTAATTCAAGAAGATTTATGTAGCCTCACATTCATTGCATCATTACCTACAATAGCTAAGATATGGGGGGGGGGACTTAGATTTGGATAAATGGATAAAGAATTTGTGGTACATACGATCACTCAAATATTATTCATCATAGAAAAATCTTCCCATTTGTGACCACACAGATGGACCTAAAGGGTATTATGCTAAGTGAAGTCAGTCAGAGAAAGACAAATACTGTATTATCTCACCAATATGTGGAATCTAAAAGACAAAAACAAAAACCAGAAATAAAAACACAAACAAAACAACAACAACAAAAAAGCACACCAAACTCACAGAGAAAACAGATTGGTGATTGCCAGACAGGGGAGGGAGGTGGGTGAAACGGGCGAGGGTGCTCAGAAAGTACGAACGTCCTGTTATTAGGAAATTAAGTTCTGGAGATGTACTGCACAGCATGGTTAGTATATTTTAAAATACTATTTTGTGTCTATAAAACAGACACAGAGCTGCTCTGGTAAAGGAGAGGTTTAGGCATGTGGCTGGGATGAGGAAGATGAAGAAAAAAAAGAGAACGATCCACCTGTTAGCTTTTGTGAATAATGCTGCAATAAAAATTGCTCACAGGCACCTGGTCAAGTCCTGATTTTCAATTCCTTAGAGACAGATCTAGGATGAAACTATTGAGTCCACTGGCAATTCTATGTTCAGGTTTTTGAGGACCCGTCAAACTGCCACCGTGGCTGGACCATAGATGAGGGGTTTCCAGGGGCCAGGAGATGAGCACTTACTGCTTAGTGGTTACCGGGTCTCTGAGGGGTGATAAAAACATTTCTGAGATAGACAGCAGTGACAGTGGCACAGCCCTGTGAATGTAATTCATGCCGCTGAACTGTACACTTAAAAATGGCTACAATCGTGAATCTTACGTCATACAGATTTCACAATTTGTAAAATAATGCAATGTATCAAAAAAACCCCACTTATTTTTAGACTTTAAATCAATGAACTTTTTGGTATGTAGATTAACTCCTAAAGCTGTTTTTTAAAAAGAGGGGGGGGGGAGACGCTGCGCAGCACAAATTCAATCCTGAGATTCTCCTTTCTCAGGGAAAAAAAAAAAAAAAAAAAAAACACCCATGGCCCTGAAGAGCTGAATGTCACAGAGCTAGAAAGAAAAAAAAAAGTGTGAAATCTCTTTGCTACCAATTAGTGTTACTCTGGGAAAGTCACCTAATGTTTCTGAACTTGGGTTTCCACATCTGAGAAACAGTGTTTTGGTGAAGCTTCAAGCAGACAGTCCACATCACACACACACACATGCACTTCACACGGCGTCTCAGTCCTCAACAAATGCCTTTAGCTGCCGCTTCTCACTCTTTGGGTTAAAAGGTAGATGTTCTTGACAGGCTACCAGGCCCAGCTCTCCTCTCCAGTCAGCCTAAGGGACCCAAGCAAAAATGAGTATCTCTTTAAGTTACTGTCCTCCGCCTGTCAGGGACTTATCCGCTGAGCCAGCTGAGGGCTTTTGACTCATTCCTTCACAGAGTAAGAGGAGCAAGTCATTTTCCTCCTCGCCCTGCAGCTCCCGACTTGCCCCTGGGGACAATAAGAGTGCCACCTCCTGCCCAGACAAGCTCACAAGCTCACTTTTCCTTTCCCCTGCCTGCGATCAGGTGCGCCTCCTCGGACTACACGGTGGAGTGGAAGGTCTTTTTTGCGCTGGGAGCAAGGGGCGTGTTCTGTAATGTCTTAGTCCGATACATTGTGAAAAATTAAAACACCTGTGCTTAAACATGCAAAAGTTCTGCATTTTGAGTGGAAAGCTCTTTCAGGAGTGGAAAAATAAGCTGCTTGACTACATTAAAGGCTGATAAAGATGAAGCAGGATTCCCACCTTAGGTAAATAAACTATCTTGGAAAAATAAATTTAAACACCCATGATGTAATAAGGGTAAGAATGATAATAACAGCATTTCCTAGGCTTAAAAAAAGTGCTGAGATCCTTCCTTTTAGATAAACGCCGAGGTCTAAATCAGAGACATGCCTGGGAACTGCAAACAAATTTAGAATTTTAAAATCCACCTCCCTCCACAGAACAAAGAGAGTGAGCAAGAGAGAAAGGGGGTAGAAACGGAATTGGAAGATACTGATTATTTAATGCTTATCTACCAAAATGTACTGGGTAAAAATGCTGCAGAAAGCAAGTAGGACCAGAACTCAATCCATGGCAGCCTCTTCCTCGGGATGTTACACACCCGCCCACCTGGAGCACCTAATTCAAGGTGACGATTCTTTTATCAGATGGTACCAACCGGTCTCTCTCACAATCCCCACTAGGAATTGCCATGGGCTTCCCAAGGACAGCTACAGTGTCGTAGGTGAAGCAGGACACGGCAGGCAGGTGTTTTCACTGTGAGTTCCTGAGTGACAGAGGGCTCACCTTGGCCCCGCTATACCGGGTGGTGTAGTCACAGCGACAAGGTCAGCTTGGCCAGGACTTCCGCAGCTACTCAGCGGAGACGAGACGGAAGCATGAATGAGGAACACTGCAAGCAGTTTAGAGGAGATAATGGAAGGAACAGTCACACAGAGGTAACGAGCAATTCTGTTTAGCAAAGGGCATGACACAAGTGGTCATAAAAAAACAAACGTTTACAAGATTGATAAGGGAAAAGGCAAGACATGGAAAGACAAGGAATCGCTGGAAGAAGGACTACCAAAGCCAAGACCCAGAGCATGGGCATGAAGTAGACACATCCATGAATGTGACTTCACAGCACTGAAAGGTAGTGAGGAAACCAGACAGAACTCAGGAAAGCATGAGGAAGGGGAACACAGGTCAGATCTTCAATGCCATGCTAAGGAGGGTGCACTTTATTTGTGAGGCCGATAGGGATATCAGCACTACATGAAAATACAAGCTGCTTGAGGGATAGCAATTTGGGGGAAGGAGGAGTTTAAAAATATTTTTATTTCGCTCCTAAATAAAACAGTAACGAGGTGTGTGCAGGTATTGAGAGCAGCAATTTTTGACTGCTAAGTTCATTGCTTAGATCCATAAATGAATGAATACATTAACATAGAATTATGAAAGGGTTTTAAACCAGAGCACGATAGGATCACTGATGCATTTTTTAAAGACCTTTCTGGCAATGTGCGGGGTATGGATCCGACCGGGAAGTATCAGTGATCACGTTAAGAAGAGCACCAGTAGAGGGGTGCCTGGAAGGCTCAGTTAGGCATCCGACTCTTGATTTCACCTCAGGTTGTGATCTCGCAGTTGGGGAGTTCAAGCTCCTTGAGTCTCTCATCCGGCGCCATGCTGAACAGTGCGGAGCCTGGTTGGGATTCTCTCTGCCTCCCTCTGCCTCTCCCCTGTTTGCACTCTCAAAGAAAAGAAAAGAAAAGAAAAGAAAAGAAAAGAAAAGAAAAGAAAAGAAAAGAAAAGGAAGGAAGGAGAAAAGAAAAAAGAAAAGAAAAGAAAAGAAAAGAACAGTACCAGTAGAATGGGGGTAGAAGTATGGCTGCAGTGAGTCAATAAGTGGAAAGAGTGTGTGCACAAACCTGAGGCTGCAAGATGCTACCTAGGGATGGGAGTTTATGATACTAAAAATAGAGCAGTTACGTCAAAGAAAGATCAGGAGCATGATGATGAGGTGTGAGAGTGAAGGCAACAAAAATCTCCAAGGTAAAATCCCCAAGATAAAAATCTCCAAAGCTGGACTTTTGCCCAGAACAATGGCCCAGCTCTGCATGGAGATAAAGCCCAAAGAGCTAGGTACCAAAGACCTCAGTGAGCGAGGAGGAATGGTCAGGGTATTTGTCACTGACAGCAACTAGAAGGGACAGCAGGTGTTATGAGCAGATGGCTGGGACTGCAAAAGAAGACTGTGTATGAGGAAAGAAGATATTACTCTAGATGCAGCAAAGCTGTCTTTCGAAAAGTTGATGCTGTATCTGAGCTCCAAGGTACGATAGATGTGGAAGAAAATGCAGCCTCCACTCAGAGAGCTATAGGAGAGCTGTATCCCCAGAGGAATGCAAGGAAGCTAAAGATGGAGGGACATTCTGCAAAGAGTTTGAGGGTATGAGACTGTTTGTTTATAAGGCAGCAGCGTTTCCAGTGAACACGGTGCAATGGGAGGAAAAACAAGCAGAAAGAAAGATCAGCTCAAAGGACACAGAAAATAGGATTGGAAATAGGCACTTATAAAAGCCAATTGATAAGAAGGCCTGGCAGTTTGTGCGGTGGGTAAAGATGAGAGAAATTGGAGGGAATGTGGCTCCAGTGGGCTCAGGAGTTGATCGGAGGCAATGTCGAAGTCCTGGTGAAGCCATTCAGTTGACAAATATAGCCTTTGCTGAAGGACCAAAATGAATGTCATGGACTTTGTTGGCCAAGGAAGAGGCAGAACTGGTGGCGACTTCATCATCATAACTAAATTGCCCCCATTCCACCCCCATCACATCCCCAACAAGAAGACTCTACTCAGGTGATAAAAGATGGAATTTGTGGGTCGCAAGGATAATCACTCTCACTTGTCATCTGGAGTTTTGAGCTGGGGTCCTACTGTCAGTGGGGTGCTGCGGCTGGTGTGAATGAGCTCAGGAGACCTGACTGTATGTTTATGTCCACAACACCAATCAAAGACCTCACAGTGGCAGCCGTTCTTAAGCCATGGAAATCAACACACTCTAAAACCAGGCCCCCCTGCTCCCCTAAGCCCTGAACCAATCGATGATGTTGAACATTTATTTGCACACCACTGCCTGCCCTGCCCTTGTTCCCAGACCTCACGGAAAACAAGACTTATGCCGCTAACATCCTTCTTCTCTACTCTAATGTGACCAGACCACTCTGAGAAGCACAGCCTTCCTGCCTATATTCCTGCATTGAATCTGTTCCTACCTCCTCACGTTTAGGCATGCTCATCCTAGACCTTTCCCTGGCATCCCAGAGCCTCCCACTGCCTGTCTACCCGTACTATGTTCTCTAGCTAGGGGGTCTCTGCATGACAACAACTAATGACAGATGGAATGATCTGGATGCAGACCCTTTCTCAGTACCTTGCTGTGTATATGACCTTGGGCATTTTCATGATTCCCTTTTCTACACAATGGCTACTGTGTAGGAATACTCACATTGGACTGTTTTTGAGAATTGATCAAATATATAAAATGTCTATAGAGGTGTGCCTGGAATGCAGAAGGGCCTCAGGCTTTCTCATTCTCTCTAGGAAGCAGTTACTGTTACTGGAGTACACAGTACTTCTGGGTGCCAGAGACTGTTCTAAACTCTTCATGCAGATTAACTCATTAGAACCTTAAGTAATAGCGTTATTCGTCCCATTTTGATGGGGAAAACTAAGGCACAGAATAGTTAAGGAACTGGAAGTGATTATGCAGCTAATACCTACCAGAGCCAGGATTCAAAGCTAGGCAGTGAGCTTTGGAGTGCTCCCTCCTTACTGCTGACCTATCTTGCCAGTAATCATCATTCCCTACTATTCTGCCACCTAACGTGCAATCAAACCCAAGCCACTATTGAGCAAAACCCTGAACTACTGAGACCTAGTAACAGACTTCAACCAAGAGAATGATAAGGCTAGTGTCTTATGCTTAAACAAACAAAAACAAATTCAAGTCTCATCACCTTGGAATACTTGATGCCACTCCTCATGTGGTCCCTTCGACCTGGGGTACTCCACTCACCTGACCTTTTAGCAAACACAGGCTTATCCTTCAGAGCCCATTCCAAGTTTCACTCCACAAAAACACCCTGCCTTCTCATCTTATATTTTTCTACTGGGTCCCCCACGGCACCCTCCCTGTACATGCCAGCCCTGATTCAAGACCTACCCTGACAGAAATGCCATATCTTCTCGAATACGATGAAGTCAAATTCTGTAAAGTTAAATCACATCATCACTGTTTATCCAACTGTCTTCTCCTCTGCTGGCCTGATTCTTTTCAAAAGCAAAGGCTCTCTGACACTTTTTTGTCTTGAACACCCATTACAAACAGCACATAATATCACATATGAGCTAAATAAAATTTGAAAAAAAGTCATTGAGTGCAAATAATTGGATGTATGGATACCTGGATGGATGACAGAAACGGATAAAACCTATGATGCGTATCTTCAATATTAAAATAAAATTCAGAATTAGAAGCAGGATCAGATAAGAATTGATCCTACAATGAACACTTTTTCTACTGTCTAGTTCCTAACTTAGAAATTAAAAAAAAAATTTTTAAATATTTGCCTCTAAAATTGAAAATGAACCTCCACAGATTTATCAACCACTCCTATCTATGCTCCTGCGCATTTGCTATCGGCTCTAGAAATAACCTCATTTTTTTCACTAAGTCCCCTTTCTCACATAACTGGGTTATTTAAACCAAAGTTATATGAAGGTCAGTTTTCAACTAAGCTGGAAATTCCCGTGGGTATATTTTATAATGCTAAGAAAATGTTCTGAGGTCTTCATGTAAGCTTTTTAAGTAGTGGGGTAAAATCTTTGGAGTAATGTGATTTATTTCCCAGCTCCCAAAGAGATCTTCCTCAAGAGATGGGGGGATTTATTAGTAGGAAGATATGTGGTCCACAAACAAACTGCCTGATGTTGGCTAAGATAAAAATGTATGCCATATAAACACAGCTTCAATTTATTGAACACCTATTATGTGCCAAGAAGTGTGCAATCATTAGCTTGAATCTACAGGATTCCATTTTACGGAAAAGGAAATGTACGTTTGGAAAAGATAATTAAATTTCCCAAGACCATATGACTAGCAAGCGGCAGAGCTGGGGTTGCAGTCTGTGTCTGTTTTGAAGCTCCAGCTCTTTCAATACATGATTCTCACAAAAAGATTATATTAAATAATAGAGCGACTGGTTGGGAGGTAACATATTACAGCAGCATTCTTCTTACCAGAACCAATATATCCTATATCTAAGTGAAACTTTGTGATTGGTCTCCCAAGGAGCTCGAGGTTTTGGCTTACATCCAGATCCCACCTAACAGAAAAGATCCTCCATCAGACACACTCATTAAGATGTTCAACGATGTAATGTGTGTCAACTACACTTCAAAACAAAACAAAACAAAAAAGGTTTAATGTCCATATAAAAATAAATTTATTTCTTTTTCAAGTAATCAGGCCAAAAATGCCCAAGTTTAAGAAGATGTTCTCTGCACTAATGGCACTGATCTCATCCCTAATTTGCCCTTCTCAAAATCTCAGACACTTCCATGAGTTCAAGGCCAAGAGCTGAAAAGGGATGGACCCAAGCCCAAACCTCAGATACACTGACCTCAAGGTTCACTGCTGTTTGTCAGAAATGTGCCACCAAACCATCAACCAAAATATCTCTGTTAGACCTGGAGAGATAAAGCAAATAGGGAGAATCCCAATGCCTTTTTCCATTATTTATGATTCATATCGTGGCTGTCTTTCGCTCACGCTCCCGGACAGGGGTGTGAACCATAACTTTACGGCTAACACCCACACCATCACCCACGACAAACGATGCTGCTCAATACCGCGAAGATGAACTAGCCTTTAGAAACCCAGAAGAGACCGAATGTTTCTGGGCCGTTTAACACCCACTCTTAGGCCGTTTCTCTTCTTTGTGGACTCTCTTTATTTTCTCTATGATTGTACATCTCAAACTCCAGGAGGCAGCAGAATGGAAGTCGGACTCACATAAGAAATGAAGACGGTTGATTCATGAATACACCATGTTCCACGAGAAGCCCTGCCTCCCCCCTCCTCCTCCACAGCTGGAGAGACATGAGCATTGAGAAACTTCCTGCCACGGTGGCCCCCTCCCCCAAGTAAGAGCCCTCATGACACTCTGACTGTAAAAGAGTTCCTCTTCAGCCCATACTTGTTCCAAGAATTAACCGGCCATAGAAAGCCTTCCATCCCCAACACAAAACACTCCTTCCTCATTTGAAATACCTCTAAACTGCTTGCTCTGTTGCTTTCAGCCAAGGACCACCAATGCTCCTGAACAATGAGAAAGTCTCCCCCAATCCCAAAATTGCTACCTTAATAGAAGGCTTGCCAATCAAAGACCATCTCAGCCTTTCTTCCTTTTACTCTGTAAAACTGACTCTCCTTTGTAAAACCTTCGAATCCTTTTAGCAGAACTAAAAGTAATGACAGATGGCTTCCCTTGCCACAAGTTTATGAATAAGCAGGTTTGTCTGTTTTGTCTTGGATGGAGCTGTGTTTCTGACACAATTTATATAGTTGGCGATACTAATATGTATCATAAATGAGGGGTCTGATGCACGCTTTATGGCCCGTTCCTTCTGGCCACAAGAAGAAGCTATTAGAAGAGAGACAGCATGGTCCAAAGGTGGAAAGAGATTTAGCCACAATTTTTTTCCATTCTAATCTAAGTGACAATTGTATTTAATACTATTCACATTTTTATATGAATTTCAAGGGTTTACCACTTTGATATTTTTATACATGCCCTTTTACCCACCTGGAAGAGGAGAATGGAAAGTGAGACATATTAATATAGTTAAACCAATTTCCATATGTTTAATATGCATATTTACTTTTGCAATCTGTTAGACTGATTCTGCTCTTGGTCCAGGATGAACATGAGATTATGACACTTGAAAAAGAGTAATTCCTGCCTTAGCATTGCTTTACTCCAAACGATTACGTTGAAGTAGCTGCCACTCAGCATTTTTAATATATTTCCCCACCCCCATCCACTTAGGGGGCTTTGCTTCTTTTTTATCTCTAAAACTCTCACACCAGCTGTGCCCTATATCTGTGCTGTGATATTGACCAGCCTTTCTTTAAATTCACATAGATGCTATCTACAAATGATAAATCGGAGAAGGCTACCCATATAATTGATCTCAAATTCCCCGTGCCCCCAACAACCTTTAGCTGTGGCATTTGGAAGGACTTTGCACCTCTTTGAAAAATTAAATGCTGAAGAAAATTCTTATGGGAAGATGTCTCTCTCTACCTAAAAAATGCTGCAAATCTCCCAAGAAGTGTGAACGCTGACTTCTATAACCATTTTGAAGATACACTTTTAAAAAATTAGACGTGAGCTATGAATAGCAGTCTGTGGTAAGAAACTAATACTCTCTCACTTTGCAGCTAGAAAAAAAATCGCATTTACTTGACCCGTACAGGCAGCATAAGATAGTGTGAAGTTAAGGAAAAATGAGTTGTTGCTATCAGTACAAATCTGTTGAATTTGTCTAGCTTATGGATACAGCTTACCCATGAAGAGGCAACGAGTTGGTAGAAAGGACATATACAGGCTTTGGGCTCAAATTCAGGATTGAGCCTGGGCTTACTAGATTTTTTTGCTTCAAGCAAATAAACTTCTCTGCGCTTCAGTTTCCTTATGTGAAACCCTAACTCTGCCTTGCAGAGTAATTGTGATCATTAATAAGGAAAACTGTACCACGCATATGCAGATGTACAGAAGTACTGTTAACATTAGCTTACTTCCATCAAGATTATTATTTTGCTCAGACCACTGTGTACCTTTGGAAGCTCAAATTCCATCTAAGAGTTGCAGCAATGATGACTCAAAAAGTCTTTCAAATTCACCTACTCTGAACTTAAAGACAACTTACAGCTACATGAAAACAATAGGACTGTGTTTAGTGGGCTGCAAAACCAAAATAATCTTATTCTAAAATAGGTCGGTCATATGCCCCAAATGAAAACCATTTAATGTCACAAAGTTCATTGCTTAACAACCTAGAGGATGATAAAAGGGTACAGAGCACTCTTTTCCTGCTTTCTAAATCTTTTGCCATTTTTTTGACCTTGGGAATAGTCAATTCACATTACATTACAGAGAACAAAACGAGTGGATTTAGGCAGGTGTTGTGGGTTGACACAGACTTTGTCTATAAGCCCATGGGGATAAGATGCTTCTTGCACACCGAACTTACTGAGGTTCCTGATTCATCTCCTTTATTCCTCCTTCCAACAACCATTTCCTAAGCCAATACTGCATTTCAAACATGGAGGATAGAAAGATGAAAGATAGAGATGGAGGATAGGAAGTTGCCCTTCAGGAACTCAAGGATATAAAAGACTACATCAGCTTTGTGGTGTTCCCACTTTTACTTTTGGCCTTCGAGGTCCACTCCTCCCCAAGAAGCCAGAGCTATTTTTTAAAAAACATGAGCAGATCATATCCTTCTCTTGCTTAAAACTCTCCTTTGCTGGGTCGACTGGGTGGCTCAGTTGGTTGGGCGGCCGACTTCGGCTCAGGTCATGATCTCACAGTCTGTGAGTTCGAGCCCTGTGTCGGGCTCTGTGCTGATGGCTCGGAGCCTGGAGCCCGCTTCAAATTCTGTGTCTGCCTCTCTCTCTGCCCTTCCTCTGCTCATACTCTGTCTCTATGTCTCTCAAAAAGAAATAAACGTTAAAAAACAAAACAAACAAACAAAAAAACTCTCCTTTGCTTTCCTTTTATGTTTAGAATAAAACTCAACTGGTTTTCTATGGTCCTTACATGACCCAACTCCCACCTGTCTTTCCTACAATTCTGTCCCAAATTCTACTCTATACCAAACTGCCATCTGTTTTTTTCAACATATCAAGTGCATTCCTGCATTTCTTGTTCTCTCTGAATAAAATAATCTAGAATAATCTTTGCCCAAAGCTGGTTCTATCTCATCCTTCAGGTCTTAACTCAAAGGTCAACTCCTCAGATGGCCTCTCTGAAGACCTGGTAAAGGAGCACCTTCCCCAGCCACTCGTCATCCTCTCTACCACCCTTAACTACAGGGCCCTTTGATTATCTTGTCTGTGGTCTGTCTCTTCCCATAGCATGTGGTTCCATGAGAGAAGGAATCCTGTCTTTCTTGTTCACCACTACACTCCCAATACTTAGAATATCTAACATAGGATAGGAACTCAGAAAATATTTTTAGTGAATAAAATAATGTATACACATATGCTTAAGAACAATACCTAACATGTAACTAATTTTGTGTTGACATGGTTTTAAGCATATTATCTGAATGATCTCCTTTAATCCACATAGGAAGATACAAGTACTTCTTATACTCATTGTATAGATGAGAAAACTGAAGTACAGCACTTCTGGGTTCTATTCCAAGGTCACATAGTCAATAAAAGGGCAAAGCTAGGATTCAGTCCCAAACAGTCTATCTTTGGAGCATGTTGTGTCCTTAACCATCACTGCTAGGAGGAGAAAGTTCTAGGTGGTGTGTTGTTAAGCCGGTGTGAACGTATGGCATATACTGCCCTGAATCCCTTGCAACTACAGTGCTGCAAAAAGATTATTTATGAGACACAAGTGCACTGCATTTGCGCCATCAGGACCAACGGCGCCATACAGAGCGAGATGATGAGCAGTCTCTCATAGACCACTTGCAACCAAATGACACCTATCTGGAAATAACCATGGTGCCTATACCCACTTGATATCCCAGCACAGTTGGCCCAACAAACTACCATTCCACTTTGGGCTAGAAAAGCCCTTGAGCCTGGACTACTCAGCTTAGAATCAATCTCATTCAACAATAAATCAATACAACTAACATCTATTGAGCCAAATGCCGTGTTTAGAATGTAGTCATTATTTTATCTTCCCAACAATCATATGCAATAGGTATTATTCTAATCACTCCATCAGTAGAAGAAAAAAATGTCGGTTGAAGAGCATTATTTTACGTCAATAAAACAGCCAGAAGGACCAGAAAATTGAGGTGATTGGTAAGTAATTATCCTTGACTCTAACCTTAACATTCATATACTGGGGCCCTCAGAGCTCAAGAGATGCTCCGATAACAACCTCATTGCTGTATGCAACCACGACCTTGTACAAAAAAGGGAGGCAAAGGCACCTCTTCTCAAAACATTTCAATGTCATCCACCTGGAAACCACAACAACAATACACATCTCCAGTAACTACAATGAGAACAGCAGATTCTCTGGAGTTTTGCCAAGTATAACCTGCATGACAATCCCTGGAGTTTTGCAAGTATAACCTGCATAACAATCATGAAGAATGTTACTGTCATGCCAGGTTTTTTAAGGCTCTTTGTATTTTTTTAAAAATGAAATTCCAAAAGAGGATGATAAAAATTAATTATATTTATCTTCCACGAAATAACACTTTTAACACTAACAGTGAATTTTCATTGTGTCACTGGCAAGATATTTTTAAAAATCTAATGTATGTTAATTTATAGCATACCATATAGCAGTGAGGTCTGGTAATAAGACCCAATTTTAAAGCAGTATGGTAGATGCATACTTCCAACACTGTCAGAATGTCTCTGCCACCACAGGCATAACTTTATAGGGAGATTTCTACAGTCGAAATAAGAGGTTCTCTATGAATGCGCCTTCCACTCTGTCTGTGACAGGCCCAGAATCTCACCACAATTCATGATATGAATGCAAATAAGACGTGTTCTAAGGAGCAGTGTATACTCTAGTGATAGTGGCACCATAATGGGCACGACTAACAGTGTGACTTGAAGCAAGTCATTATTTTTTAAGCCAACTTTTCTAGCAAGAGTATCTTTTAAAAGAAAATTTAGCAGCACATTTGGGAAGAGTGATCCTTGCCTGGGCAAAACCCTTCCTAACAGCTTCCGATCTCAAGTCATCTGCTGCCTCCAACAGTAACACTGAGTAACCTGCTGGCCACGATCAGCTGTCTACCACACACTGAACCATTTTAACATGCCATGACCTGCACTTCTGCCATTTTTGACCTTCCCAAAGGTCCCATAAAAGACGTACTGATTTAATTCTCATCTACAAACTCGCTCCCTTCTTTCTACTTTGCCTGGGAGCTGGTCACATGTCCACTCTTGTTGCCAGAATGGTGATTCGATGATCTTCTTCTGAATATTCATTCCCCAAGCCTGAGGCTCCAGCTGCCCAACACAGCCCAGCCCCCACTTTCTGCATTCCCACTAACCCAACCTGTACCAAGGACTCCGAAGTTCTCCATCTCTGCCCTCTCTCTCCACTTCTCTGAGCCGCTCTTCTACTAAGGCATGCTGTAAGAAAACAAAGAGTAGCTAATAACGATAATCTAATACCTACCTGACACCACACCATATGCTTTTGTACCTTGAATAAGGACTTTTAAATGTAGACACTGGGGAGCACGAAGTATTTTAGGCTAAAGAAGCTAAGAGAGCAAAGAAAGCGAGGAAGAAAATAGGAGTTTATGTAGGGAAAGGCAGTTACCATCACTGTTGAGAGCATGTTATGTATTAAGGGAGTAAGCAGAGATAAGACAGGGATTGAAATAACACTGGACCCAGATCCTAGAGGGTCTTATCCCAAAATAAGAGAGCTAACCTTTGTTGTTCAACTGGCAGTGGGAATCCACAGAGGTCCCCACTTGCTAAAATTGCTGCTGGGCTGTACTTTAGAAAAAAGAATTTGGCAACCCAGGGAGGATGGATTGGAGGAAAATAACTAAAAAGTGCTTGTTTTCATGCAGACCTTCATGGGAAAATTGACATACACTGACAGCAGTCTGTATCTGCATCTTTGATTACTATAATTAACTGATAAGAAACCAGTGGGTATTCTGCAGTTGCAGAGAAAGAGTATGTAAAATGTGTTATTTCTACAAAACCATCTTAGTGGTTAATACACAGTTTCAGAGAAAAGAGTTTTGGTTTTATTATTGTTGTTATACTGAGTCCACATCAACAGCTTCATAAAATAGCCTCTATAAAACCCCATGCACCTGAATGGAGCCCTCTAGTGTTTGATGAAGCCCCAATAAGCCTATCCTAATTCAGTTGCCTAAAGCAAGGCTCCCTTTGATGTCAAGTGCCATGAAAACAAAAGATCACCATTGCAAAGAATTTGGCTGGAATTTTCACGGTCCCTAGAGAAGATGCAGTGGGATATTAAACTAGAGGAGTTCAAGTTGCTATTAGAAAGAAAATGGTCTATTTCTGCGAAAGAGTACTGGCTGGTGGTTCAGACTGTGGATTCTGGGGTCAAGAAGCCTGGGTTTAAATCTCAGTTCCTTCACTTGCTACCCAATGACCTTGAGTAAACTACTTAACCTCCCTTAGGGCAACAGTAGTATCAACCTCATAAGATCACTTGAAGAACAAATGAGATAATGCACATAATTCTTAATCATATGACTTAATATCTATTTTTCACTAAGATCATTGAGTTATGGGTCAGACTAGATAGGATCTAGACAAAGGAGAGATGTACAAAATAAAAGGAAAGCTACTTCACCAGTCCACAAAAAAACTCATGGCAGTTTGAATGTGGGGAGGAGTAGATGGATTTGAGATAGATTTTCTGGGTAAACTGGATAGAACCTGCTAATGTTGACTTGCTCGATGTAATCGAGAATGACTCTCATGCTTCTAAGATTAGAATTGGACGGGTAACGGTATAATAAGATAGTAAAGACTGACAGGGACATGTTTACAGGAGAAAGACATAAGTTTAGTTGAGGATGCATTATGAATTGAAAGAGTAACTGAGCAATTGGATGCCACTCAGAGCTTCAAAAAATTGGGGCTGAAGATATTAATATAACCACATCTCATGTGAACTAACAGGGAAAGAAGAAGAAGAGGCTAGGTCTCTGGGAAAACTTCAAAATTTTGAGTTTGGTGAGAAGAAGAGTTTGCAAAGATAAATAAGAGTGACCAGAGAGACGGGGAAGGAAATAGGTGAGTAAGTTTTCACAGGAGAACAGAGTGTCCCAAGAAGACATGTGTTGATTAACGTCAAATGCTGCTGAGAGATCAGAGAGGTGACAGAAAGCTGTCCTGTGGACCTGGCAACAGGTAAGTCACAGCAGAGTAATAGAGCTGGAAATGGGATTGGAAAAGAGTGGATGTGAGCAGAGAACTGGAAACAGCCTATAGACACAATTCTGAGAAATGGCCTCGAAAGTACACACAGATGGGGGCAGAAGTTTTTAGAAGGCATAGACAAAGAAGAAATTTTTTGTAGGATGAAAAGGAACGATGGTGTACTGATGGAAATAATTCATGAGAGAGGGTTGAATTGTAAAGAAGTAGGGTCCCTAGAAAGCTGAGTGGTATGGGGTTCAGAACCTAGGGAAGTACTGGCCTCTGAAGCTGAGAGGTACTTGCTGTAGCAGGAAAGAGGCATATTTGGGTGTTGATACAATAGATCTGGGGATTGGACAATAAAGTAGTTCTCTTCCAGAAGTTTCCATTTTTCTCAGTGAAAAGTTAGGTCACAACCAAGGGTGGGAGTGATAGCATAGGGAGGGCAGGTTGAGAGTCTGAGGAGTAAGAGAAACTATTAAACTTACTAGCAGAAGATTAGATGATGACGGAGTCATGTTGAATTTCCGTGTGAAATGCTGTGATCCTAACTGTAAAATGCAATCCATTCACCTGGACACACTGCTTTCTCAGGTCATGTTCAGCAACTTGTGAACAAATGTGGAGAAGCTGAATAATTGGGTTCATCCAAGGTTAAGGTAAAAACACTATGGAGAAGGACAAGGAGATTGGGAACTATGTTCCAGAAAGTGATTACGATGATGAGCCAGATGGAATTTAATCTGTACCGAGATGGTACAGATGGAATTTAGTCTGTACCAAGAAGCAAAGGAAAATCATGAGACCTAAGAATCACAAAAAAAAAAAAAAAGAGAGAGATGAAAGCGATAGATTAAGCCTTTCAATGAGATAAAATAAGTTTGTTATAGTAGTAGGTCAGCAAGGAAGATGGGGGTGTAGAATTTTCTGCCTAAAGGATGAAATGATGTAAAATTTCAGAAGTGTTTCCATTTCTGATGACAAATGATTGGGCATGCCCGTGGAAATCATGAGTCTATAAATATTGTTTAAACCATGAGAAGGGATAGATTCGTGTCTAGAGTGAATGGAGAGAAGTTCAGGAAACTGAGATATCAAACATAGATAGGTTCACCATAGAGATGTTGAAGTTATTCAGAATCATGACAAGAGTTGGCATAAAGAGAAGGACACTGAAGTAGAAGCTACATAGATAAGGGGAAATAATTTCAGAAGACTGCAAGAGCAGGGATACGTTGGAATAGTCAGATGGTATGGATCCAATAAAGAGAGAGATTTTGTTACCAATTCTTGGAAAGCAAGTTGGTAGTATCTACCAAAATTTGAAATGCATGTACTCCGAACAGAATCCATTTTTAAGATGTTTTTCAATAGATGAACACGATCATATACCATATACACAAGAGGTAAGTTCATAGGTATTCACTTTTTCTGGAAACAAACCTGGAACAAAAGTATTCACCAACAGTGGTCTGATTATGTAAATCCTGCCAGAGCTACACAAATGAAACAAAAAAGCACTGCTTTTCAGTTATAAGAATATGGTGAGGATTAATTGAGGTAATGTTTGTAAATCATTTACCACAATGCCTAGCAAATTCCAAGTTGGTAATGAAAACCATTAGCTGCTATCATTGTTGTTACATTATAGTAACGAAAGAGAAGCCAACATGTCCAAACCAAGGTCTCCACTTTCTCTATCAACTTTTCCCCTTCTCACACAGAAATCACTTTCTAAAGGTGCCACCCTCCCCATTATTTAAGAATCTCTACTATTTTCCCTCCTCTAACCCACATTTATAGCTCTTCAGCAACTAACAACTGTCCCCTCAATTTTCCGTCTTTCTCATAGCTACTTTCCGCTCTTATCAATTCTACAGGCTACCTTTCCAAGCATAAGGAGAGTATGTAAAAAGTATTAATTTACATCAAAAAGCAGGTCTGACCTCATAGCAGTGCTGTTTACATTACGTATTCCAACAATTCTAAATAATTCTAAACAATCAGTTGCTAATGTTTTAATTTATCTTTGAAAAATACTTATTCAGGAGACTATTTTAATATACATTTCTGAGTAGTTGAGGTTTTTGGGTTTCTGAGATGACTGCCCTTCTTTCAGAGTTTTACTGTGCCAGATATCCAAAGTATTCTTGCCTAAAGTCTGGTACAGAGATTTTCCCAGTATTGCGCTACTATCATCGCTGGCAATGCTCTGAGAATACTCGAAACATAAGTATATTCTTTACAGGGTACAACTTTTGATACATAGTAGTTCACTTTTATTAACTGTTTAATCCTTATGCTCTTTTTTCCATTTTATTTGTCACAGGCTGAGTCGTACATTAAAATCTGCCACTGTAATTATGTTTCTGTCAATTCCTCCTTGCTTGTCTAACAGATTTTGCTTTATGTTTTATTAGTAAACACAGATTCATATCTATAATGTCTTTATTATAGATTTTACCTTTCATCAATATTAAGTGACTATTCTCATTCCTCTTAATGTTTTTGCATTGAATTTTACTTTGATAGGTATTAATATTGTCTCCTCTGCAATTCTTTCTGTTCAGATTTGTTTGCTCTACCTTGTCCCAATTCTGAAATGTTATTTTTATTTTTTATTTATAACTTTTAAAACCTGAATATGGTTGATTTTGTAAATATAAAACTTTTGCCTTCATCATTTATGTTTAATGTATACCATACGCTTCATTGACTGTTATCTGGTGTTTGACTTTCTATGTTTTAGGCATCCTCGCCATTTGTATATTTGTTCATTTTATTATGAGGATTGTGATTAGTTTGCTTGGGCCTTCTGTGGTGATTTGGAAGACAGCCCTCAATCTTTAATTCTACTAGTAGTTTTAGATTTTCAAAATGACAATCATATCCCTCTCTCCATTTTGGTCTTTCCTCTCATGTTATTATTTTATAGAAAGAAAGAGAGAGAGAGAGAGAGGGAGAGAAAGAGAGAAAAGAAAGAAAAAGAAAGAAAGAGAGAGAGAGAGAGAGAAAGAGAGAAAAGAAAGAAAGCAAGAAAGAAAGAAAGAAAGAAAGAAAGAAAGAGAGAAAGAAAGAAAGAGAAAGAAAGAAAGAAAGAAAGAAAGAAAGAAAGAAAGAAAGAAAGAAAGAGAGAGAGAAAGAAAGAAAGAGAAAGAAGAAAGAAAGAAAGAAAGAAAGAAAGGATGGATAAAAGATCTCTTCAGGGTCACTGTATGAAATACAGAATTCATTATGCTTTTACTTCATTATCTATAGAACTTTATTCTCTTCAGGTTTACATTTTCATATGTGTAGGTTTTTCCTTAGCAATTATTTACATTAAAATGATTTAACTTGAGTTTTAAGAGAAATCGGCTTAGATATTCATTTGTGTTCTTTTATAAAATGATTACCCCATTCTTGAATGCTTTCAAGTTCTTCCAATGTGTGAATTTTGTGCCTTTAGACTTTCTATTGTCATCATGCATAAAGAACAATTTGGCTAAACAGGTATGTCTTGGATCAAAGATGGATTTCTTCCACCCAAACAGTTGTTTTTTTTTTTAATCTTCTGATACCTTCTTTTGCTCAGGGGAAGTCTGAGACCCACTTGGTTTTGGTTTCTTTGAGACTATACTTTTATTTTCATTTTCATTTCCTCCTCTACAGGATTTAAATTCTTTATTTTTGAAAAAAAAATCAACAACATGTATTTAAGCATAAGACTCTTTCTGTTATTGTTACCCAGAGTCTTTGGTTCTACAGATGAATATATGCTTTAGTTTTATAAATCTTTATTATATAATTAATCTATGCTGAGTTTTTCACTTCAGAAACACTATTATGGCTGCATTTTTTTTTTTTTGAGTGAGAGAGAGAATCTTAAGCAGGCTCCCTGACCAGCATGGAGCCCAACAAGTGGCCCCATCCCATGACCCTGAGATCCTTACCTGAGCAGAAACGAAGAGTCAGAGGCTTAAATGAGCCACCAGGTGCCTCTATTATGGCTGCATTCTATCTACTACCCTCTTGCCTATCTTATTTTTTTTTTTTGTTCTTTCCCTCTGCTAAGAGTATTTCAAAATTTGAAATAACTATCAACGATTGTACTTTCTACCACGTTATTTACGTTACGGAACAGGAATTTTAATTCTGCTCCTTAATTGTCATCATTCTTGCAGTGGTGTGCCCTCTCAGTATGTCTACCATCTCAAATTGCACTTCAGTTTATTGGCTTTTTAGCGCATTTTGATATCTCCTTGTGATCATATGCTTTTTTTCCCCTATCTTAATGAGATACCACTTAAAATTGCCTTTCCTTTCCCGCGGAGCATCATTTACAAGAGTGTGCATTTCCTCTAGTCTTTAGAATAATACGGTCCTATGTAATTCTGATGAATTTTTAAATAAGCTCATTTCCTTTCCTTTTTATACATCTCTAAATGAGCAGAGAGCAAGTCAGAACTAGAGATTACTGGGTGCAAGCGACCCTTTCCATCACTAGTTTTATCCTCTTAGGTACTTGTCACTTGTCCTTGCATTTTTAAAATTGGAAGCTGGAATGACATGGAGAAAACCTAGCCCCGTTTCTGCTAACACTCACAAATAAAGCTCTACTGGCCTCTTAATATCCCTGCCTGGCTCTGTGATTCTGAAAAAGATTTTTGTCCTAGGAAACTCAGATGGTTTGTAGTTTTTCTTAATGTTAATTCAGCCTATGAAAATCTATAATTTCTAGCATATATATTACTCCAGTTCTGCATCAGTCCCTGCCTACAGCATTGTATGTAAAATAACCACAGATGCCAGCAATGTCTCATGCTTTGCTTACAGCTGTAGTTACAACTGCTAGTGAAGGAAACAGAGGAGCCAATAAGGGGTAGCTCAGGAAAAAATCTCAGCCCTGTCCACCTCCAAACATGAAATCTATGTCATACGGGGCCAGCCCCATTTCTGGTTGCTGCACACTTTACAACCATGCTAGACACTGATGGTAGGGACTGGATGACGGTGCTTCCAATCTTTTTCCTATTATCTGGGCTAATCACAACACATATAGAGAGTAAAAGATTGTCTTCACAACTGTGTTTTTCAATGTAACCCATAAACATTAGAGTCAAAAGAATTTCTTCCAGATGCTGGAAAACTGTTTAGTCATCTTTAGTTAATAGTTTCAGAGTGCAGTTGTTCATGTGTTCATAAAAATTGTCAAGAATCATAATAATGAGGGAGTGTGAGGCAAGCTGAGGGCAAAGCACAGGCTAAAAGAAGCCTGTCACCCAGGGGGGATATATTCCTCAGACACTCCTGGCTACCCAAGAACAAAGGAAAGGGCTTAAGTGCTTGCCATGGGGATGTGGGAAACTAAGGCAAAAGAAAAATTAAATTCCCTTGCTGACCACTGACCAGTCCTTGGAACCACCTCTCTCTAGGAACTCAGCTGCATTAAAGATGACACTGCCCCAAGATATATGTTGGCAATCATACTCCAAGCTTATGGCCCCTTGATACACATCTGAAGGGTTTCATGACTGAGGTCTTACTCAACGGTAATAAATGGCATTTTCCTAACAATACCTAACCTCTCTAGATCCTGGAAACCTTGCTTCCAAATTAATCCTTACAGACATAGTCTCTCCCTAACCTCCTCCCAACCTCAGGGCATATAATCAGTTACCTCTTAGAACCCCAGTGCATCTCTTGCTGCCCACGGGTCCTGTCCCTGTGCTTTAATAAAATCATCAATAAAAACCCAAGAGATAATCAGAGAAACTAAGAGATTCCAATGGACCTCTGTGCCACATGACCCATTATAGAAAAATGGAAAGGTAAGGGAAACACTGCAGGAAATTTACATTCTTATGAGTTTCAGAGTGAAATGAGCCAAAAACACTGTAGAGCTGAGATCTTGGCTAATACTGATCTGATCCTATATACTGTGGTTATTTCAAGCATGAAGCTCCCTCCTCTTGCTTGGCATAATAATAGAAACAGGCATGTGTAACTTAAAAGTATTCAAGAACGGAACAACACATGTACTAACATGTACTAGTTATCTTAACTCGCTTTCAGGGAAGGTATCCAGGCCAGGTGCTTGGAAGGGTTTGTATAATATATTGACAATGGACAGATCAAAAAAGGAGATTATCTTTGACTGCAGATTTAAAAGGTACTAATGTGAGCGGGCCTGGGTGACTCAGTCGTTTAAGCATCCAAGTCTTGGTTTGGGCTCAGATCATGATTCCACAGTTCATGAGATCAAGCTCCACACTGGGCTCTATGCTAACATTGCCCACACGGTTTCTTTTTCAAAATAAAAAAAAATAAAATAAAAATTAAAAAAATAAAAGCAGCAATGTGTTCAGGAATTATTGATATAACTTGTTTCTCCTGCTAAATTTGGTCATACTGTAGATAATCTAAAGGTCTAAATATTCATACATCCTTTTGTCTCCCTGATTTCTGGATGAAAAGGAACCCAGGTAGGAAAGAGGGAAGTCCATCCAATGAAACTGACATAATCCTAGACTCCTGAAATACTTCTTTATCCTGTGCAAAATCAGTCATTAAATCCTGTTAAAACCCCAGAAAATTCTCTTAATTCCTCCATTTCTGCCTACACATCTTTACTTGGTGACACGGTCCAAATTCCAATCTTCTTGTGTTTTCCATCTAGGAAGTATAATCGCCTCCTACTGGTATTCTTTCAGGGGTTCTCAAGTTTGGCTGCACATTAGAATTATCTAGAAAGTTTTAAAAAAGTACTCGCATATGAAACACTGTGGTATATAAATTGTATCTCAGTAAGGCCGTTAGAAAACTACTCGTGTATAAATCTCGCCTTGGCCAATTAAATCAGTATTAAATCTTTGGAGGTCTGGCCTGAGCACTGGGGTTGTTTTTGCTTTTGTTTAAAAAAGACAACAACAACGCAAAAACAAACTAAAAACATGAGAAGTTATTCTAAAGCTGTCAGGGTTAAGAATCACTACTGTAGTCTCATACATCACTACCTTCCAAACCTGGAGTATCAGAATGTCTGGGGAGCTTTCTGAAATACAGAAAGCTGTATGCAATCTCCACAATCTGTCCCCAAATTCATTAGATCTGACTTACTGCTTAAAAAAAAAAAAAAAAAAAGACAGCTACCCAGGTGATTCTGATGATTGTCAGCTGGGTGCAGGATGCCTCTGCCTTACAACAGGTGACCCAGCTAAGACTGCAGCTGCTTTCCATAGCAGTGCTTCCCAAATGTTAAAGCGCCTACAGACGACCTGGAAATCAAGTCAATATGCAGAATCTGATTCAGTAGGTCTGGGAGGGTCTCAAGAATCTGCACATCTACTAAATTCTCAGATAATGCTGACAATACTGGTCCTGGACCACACTTCCAGTAGCGAGGTCCCTGATCTCCCAGAAACGCCACTTACTACAAAGACTCATCTTCAAGTAATAAGGTTTAAAAGCCTTGTCTTCCCAGCGTTGCTCTCGTTCTCTAATGTGATTCCCAAGGTCTGTTTTCTCCAACCCCTGACTACTTTATATGCAACTATCGGAAGGAGGTAACTTTCCATTTCTCTCCAGCTCAGCTTTATTGTGTTTTGCCTAGATGAAGCCTCTTTAAAATTACTTCCTCTCTCTTTACATTTCTCGACAGATAATAGGCAAGATTTATTCCTAATTTGTAGCACTTAAATTAATTGGTCAAATCCAGCTAGAGAGACCATTTTTAGAAATATGTTACTAAAATGTGAATAAAACAAGCATTTTTTTTTTTTACTATTTTCATTTTACATCCTTTAAATTTCAGCTTAAATACTAGTTCCTCCAGGAAGCCCTCTCTGACTGCTTGCTCATAAACCATCTTTACTTCTGTGAGTTGGCATGTTACCTTCAAACCCACCAAGAAGTCTGTGATAGCATACAGCCGTGACACCATGGATTGGCTTTATGCATCAAAGTCTTACTCTATCCACTAAGACTTACATATCTGAAGGGCTGTCATCTCTTTTGGCTCAACACTGCACAGTTACATTAGGACTCAACTTGAAAATCATCAACTCATTTATTAAATAAATTGTACTTACTGACACCCATGTATATCCACCACGGATTCCCAAAATTGTTAGACGACAATAGACCAAAACTTAGTTTGTATCTGTACTTTTCTCTCTTCCATTCAGGAAGCAGACCCAAGCTATCCTGGTAATTGCACACTCTGATTCTTACTTTAAAATCTCCAGGAATTGAGCCTCCAGATCAATCCTAAATCATCTATTGAAAGATAAGCCCATGACGACTACCAATGATTATCTGAAAAATATTAGAGCTAATTAAGATTTGTTATCTGCTTCAAAGGTGATGAGACAAGATAGACTTTCAACACTACTTACAGGCGTTGAGAGACTTTGCTCCAAGACATCTTCAACCAAATTGGAAAGGAGCATCGTACGATGTTAACAGCAGAGAGAAAAAGGGAGGGATATTGCCTAGGAAGAGAGGATTCTTGGATTTTTTTGGTGTTGTAAGTGATGGGGAAATGAAGGAAGAAAAAGCAAGCTATGTTAAAAGGTCGGGGACATATTCTTGCATGGTGTGTTTTGAGCAGGAAGTAAAACACATGTTAATGAAATGCGGGCTGCAGTCGTACTGCTGACGAAAGATGTACACATATGGCTAATGGCACATATTCTGAATAATCAACAGAAAAAGAAATGTTTTGCTTCTGAGACAACAAAATCAGGGTGTGTTATTCCTCACTGATGTTGCCTCAGGCGGCCGTGTCTCATTATAGCTTTAAAACATACGTTCTTCATTCCTTTTTTCAGTTCCTCTTTACTGATTTCTCTGGCATGAACAGTAGTTCTGTTCCTCTGTATACATCTCTGCTGAGCAATCTTTATGTGCTGGTTTTGTTACAACTTAACCACCTATCTTTAGTCTGTCATTTTTTATATCTCCCATCCATATAAAGAATTGTTACTGTGTGATATTCCCCACAGAAAATGCCAAGAACTTTCAGGCCAAAGAATGCTCTTACACAATGAACTATTGATGTTTAAAATGAAAATAGAATTCAAGTCAGAGTTCTGCAGCTGGGGGGAAAAAAAACAACTTAGCTGAGAATTATAAATAAAATCCAGAGATCATCCTGCACGGAACAATGATAGAGAACTGTGATAAGTTTCGATATTTCAAACTTGTATTGTTCTTTCTTTCAAGTAACAATGGACTAATTTACAGGCACTTAGTTCCTATTCCAGGCCATTGCACTTGGGTTTGATAATTCCCCTATTTATTGACCTGATTATTGCATGCCATTTGGCTATTAGCCGCATCAGCTACCCGGGAGTTCACCTGCCATGTTAGAGACTCTAATGGCTTCCATTACAAAGCTAAGCAAGTTAATAGACCAAACCTTGATAAAGATACCTTAGCTGCTGGTTTAAATTCATTCTCTTCTGCATATATAGGTGTCAAGGCAATATATTCCCCTGACAATGAGAAGACTGAGGCTTCCAATTTCCTGTGCTTCTCACAGGTTTCTGTTGCCTAGTTGAGCAATCTGAAGAAGATGTGATCATTATGGTGAAACAAATCGAACCATCAGAGATAAAAGAAGCCCTACAGAGACATCAAAGACACCAGGTCTGAAAGAAAGTTAGATACTTCCATTCAAAGACACTCATTCTTTAAGAAAGACAATGGGAGTGCCTTCCTGAGTGGTCATCTCATTAGTTACCTACTCAGCTAAAGGACTCCAAGAGCTTTCCATCTTCTCTAGTAGAGTCAAGGTTTGAGTCCAGATATTTGAGTCCTTGAGCCACCCACGGCTTCCTAGAGCCACCCACAACAGCCTGGAAACACAATGCTAAATAAAGACAGATTACAAGTCAGTTCATCCTCAAGGTCTGGCCCAATGAAACTGCACAGTTGACCAGAGTCAACTTTCAAAGGAGGGTGTTTTGATATTGGCAGACTTTGTGTTCGAGGATCCTGGATGAACTTTAGAGTTCTTTATTCCCTCCAAATGGTATTGTGACGTTGGGTTCTCAGTGGCTGCAGTTGGAGGCAAAGGAAATAGAGAGCCAGACAGTGTGGCCGATCCAAGACTATTGAGTCTCTTGCTGCTCTTGGGGCCATGCAGTTTCTAGTACTAAAATTGAATATTGATCTTTTTCTAATTTGCATAAAAGCACATTACTACACAGAATGTGGTTACTTGAAAGATTTGTTTTCATATTTTTCCTAACTTTGGCAGCTGTTCTTTCTTATATTATATAGAGCCTGGTATATGCTAAACATACACAATTCAGCAGAGTATGATTTGAGGGTAATGTTGAGGGTATGATTTGGGTAATGTTTGCAAGATGAGTTGCAAGGAGCCCTACTTGCCAGAAGGAAACTATCAGGTAATGTTTTTTCCTTTCTGTCATTCTGACAGTTGGAAGCCCTCATTATCCTGCTTGCTTACAAACTGATCAACATGTCTCCCCTTGTCAGGACACCCATACTCTAAGAACGAACCTTGTTTTTAGCCCTCCCACATTATATAGTCTAGCTGTGCCACCTCAGACTCTCAGAACATCAACAGAGCTAAGAGCTATGGCTTTGGAAGCAGAGAGACTTGGTTTTAAATTTGCCCTGTCGCTTATTCTGTGTATCATCCTTGGAAAAAATTGAGTAAATTTCATCATTTGCAAAATATAATAGTACTTGTCTAGGAAGTTTGTTGTGAAGATTAAATTTATTGAATTAATAAAGCAGTATATCTGCTCTCTTTGGGGAATGGATTAGGTCTGGTTTGAATATCACCATAACCCCAGTGCCCGTAGTAGTTCCTCAATAAATGTTACTCAAGGGAATTAATGGATAATGTATATTAAGCAGTTAGCAATATATCTGGCATGTATTGATCTGTTAATAAATGCTAAGGATGGTAGTGTAATAATGGTATTTATTGAATCCTTAGTATTAAGTTGCTGCATCTGTTGAAATCAAACTCCAAAGAACAATAGGCAAAAGGAGGACTGCCTTTAAATGGAAACTCTGATAAACTACTGAAATATTGCCTTTAAAATGGCAACTCTCAGAGCAGCCCATCATTCAGAGTCTTTTTATATCATCCGTGTGTGGCTTTGCACAGGTCTCTGGTCAACTGTGCAGTTTCATAATTTCTAATTATTTCAATAATTTATAAATCTATAATTTCAATAATTTCTAAAATTATGAAACTGCAGTTTCATAATTAAGGGTTTCTTAATTTCTAAAATTTCCTATCCCTATTAAACAAGAAAGCCCCAAGGGAGAAAGGATATGTATAAATATTGCGTACAGTATTGTGTATTGAGCTTTCTTCTCATTTAATCTAGCACAATGCTGCATGTTGAAATCACTCTCAGTATACCTTTGGTACCAGCCTTCGAGTGAGGTAAGCTACGTGGGGTGGGAGATGAACAAACGTGCCATTTCATTCAGCAGGAAAACTATTTGGTTCCATCAATTCAACTGACCATGTAGCCCCTACAGCACCATAACTGTAAGAGTGCCTATACATCTAAGAGAAGAAATGAAGAAAATGAACATTTATAAGAGCACCTACTGTGTGGTAGGCATTGCGTCCACACACATCATTTTTTTAAAGCTCGCAAAGACCTGAAAGCTCAGAAGGTCAAATAACTTTCCCAAACAGGGTCACACAGACAGCAAGTAGTCCAGTTGAGATGAAAGCCTGACTTTCTGCCTCCAAAATACCTATTTTCCTGCAACATTCCACTGGCCTTCAGTTGGTGATTCCCACCCTGTGATAGATGACTCTATCACAGTCATCTCAAGAAAGAATCTACAAAGCTCCAATACTGTAAACCAAAAATCAATCTAATTTTAAAACACTAGGTAACAAATGTATGCCCCTGTAACCATGGTGTGCAAGAACAGGGCTACCTGAATAATATCAGGTCATACAACTTCACAAAAGACTGGGGCTTCCTGAGCTAAATATGCAGATTTTATTCTTCACACTGATTCCCCTCTTGCCCCCAACAATCATCAAGCTAAGTGCCAGCAATAATACCCTGAAGGTTCCACTTCTTGAGGTTGTTTGGTGCTGACAACTTCTATAATCTCTCACCACAAATGGAAAGTATGGCATGCAATAATCTATGCAAAAAAAAAACACAAAAAACAAAAAACATTTAAAGATCTTAAAAAAACAAATCCATCTCTCTCCAGAACTAAGGCCTGCTTTTCTTGCCAAGCGGACATAGATATTCACTGCTTTCAACTCTAGATGATAAGAGCCCAGTGGAGTGTTACCAGAAGAAAAAATTCTGACTGAAAGGCAGGGTCTGGCTCTGTTCTGTAGGATTCAAGACACTCTGCCATTGCCTGCGTTCAGGGGCTCATGGGGCCCTAAAATTCTCATTTAATAAACATTAAGCACTTTATGAGACACTGGGGATTTTCCTTCAGGCAAACTTAAGGTATTCAGAAAGCAGTCCCACACAATCAATAGTCCTAAGACCAACTTATTTGATTTACCTCCAGCAAAGTGCACAACTATTTGGACTCCTGAATCTGTTGGTCAACAACAGATAGACTATATTACTAGCAGGGTGGCCCTGTGTTTTCTCCTTCTTACAAATCTTCAACTCAAGATACTGATTGCATCCTCTCCACAGCCCCACCCATTGGCTACACCCATTTATCTTCAGCTGATGAACAATCAAAGCTCTGGAAAACACATGTGTTTGAATATATGTGTACTTCTGCATATGTGTGTGTACTCAAAGGCAAAGAGGAGTAAGGAGAGAATGAGTAAGCCCCATATAGCAAGCTACTATTCAATTTCTATACTCATTCTAGGCCAGCCGACGGAATATAATCCTTACAGAATTATCTACTACTTATATCACTAAGTAGAAAAGAGTATACTCTAGACTCAGATGGTCCTGCTTTAGATTCTGACTTTATTTATTAACTCAATGGCCTTGGGCCAATGAAATTCTCTATTTCGAAAAGGAGAGAATATTATGAGGATTAAGTGCAGTAATCTATGTAAAACATACAAAATAGAACATACCACACAGTAGGCACTCCAGAAATGTCAACCACTCTTCACACCATTACTTGGTTCTATAAGCAGAGCCCTTTCAACACAAGGACTTACATTTATCCTGGTGAAATACCTAGGAAAACCCAAAGTCCACCAGACACCAGAATGAGCACATTACCCTCTATGGGAAAGACTTACTGCAAGAAAAGCAACAAAAATGGGAGGAAAAGAAAACAGACTATTGGAAATACGTCTTCTCCATGGTATACACCAAGCCAATGCTCCCCCACACATTTTGCTTTTGCCTCTAGTTGATTTCCAGACTCCTTTGTTAAAGTGTTTTTGCTCAATGGAGAGAGAATCTCCTCTCTGTGAAACTTCTCTGTCACTTTTTCCCTCGGTCAAAGACATTCCTAAAGATATTCCTTGAGCATTATGAACCGCCTTCCTCCCGGTATCTGCAAAGTCTCAGCAGAGCAAGCCTTACTCCAATTAGAGACCCAGTGTTTCAACCCAGGCTGGGCCACAGAGATTGAACACTACTTTAAAATGCAAGACTTTCAGAAAATATCATGTCTGCATATTTGGAAGTTTTCAGCTCCCACATGCAGTCAGAATCTAGGATATCTGACTTAATGCACTGTCCACAATCCTCCCTTTATCATTTGCTTTCCTTTTGTACTTGTTAGTGACTCTCACATTTAAAAACTATGACTTCACCACAAATTTCCCTTTCAGATTTGAAAGCAAACAAACAGCAACAAAACAATTTAAAAAAAAAATGAAAAATAAGGGGCTCCTGGGAGGTTCAGTTAGTTGAGCATCCAACTCTTGATTTCAGTCAGGTCATGATATCAAGTCCTGTGTCTGGCTCCATGCTGATATGTACTTAAAATTCTCTCTCTTTCCCCTCCTCTGCCTCTCTCCTTCATTTGCTCTCTATCAAAAAAAGAGAAATATATGTATATATGTACAAATATATTTATATATATTTATACATATAATTAAAATTAAAAAAATAAAACCTTCACTCTAACTTAATCCCTTCCTGTGGAGGGATGGACGGTCAAGGCAGTGGCATTGTATTCAGGAACTATTTTGTGTCAGACAGCCTCATGCCCTATTTCACTCAAGGCTGATAAAAGCTAAGTTTCAAGAGAGCTGGAACTTTCTTATTCAGGACTAAGTACCCAGTGCCTAGAACACTGCCTAGCAATAGGCATTCCCAATAAACACACACTGAATGACTAAATGACTGCAATGGTCATTTTATAGATCAGTAGGCTGATAAACGTCAACACAAGTAAATTAACTTGCCTCAAGTACCCAGAGGAGGGAAAACCTTCTGATTGAAAATTCTAAATCCACGACCTTTATTTCTTCCACTATTTCATGTTGTACCTTTTCGTGGCATATTAACAAACCAAACCAAAAAAAAAAACCAAAAACCAAAAAACAATACACAACACATGTCAGTGGCTCTACTGATATAGTACAAGAACGTAAGACACTCGTCATGCACGCCTGTCCATGCAAAATGTGGAGAGATCCGACGGTGCCCAGGAATGTAATTACAGGGATACCCGTTAAGGGTTTCTATCACGGTGATGAAAACGGTGTACTGAGAAGTGGGAGAAATAACATCTTGAATGAAGAGACTGGCAGCTCCAAGGCAGGCCAAGGGGAAACGGGGGTCATCATTTGTCCTTCAGACACCCAGCTGGAAAAGCTTTTTGTTTCATTCCTAGCGAGGACTCCAGAGCAAATGAGCACAAGAGAACAATCAAATTTGATGAACTATATTCATTTAAAAGTAGAACTAGGAATCCCACTCATGAAATAGGCTACAAATCAGATAAATTGTAATATTCAAAATTACAACTGAATTAAGGACACCTAGGGAAGACGTGAATGAGTTCCCTTACAAAGGGATAAAGTGTTTATAAACGGTCCTAGCCAGAGCATTCTGACAATAAGGGGAAGATATGTGATTTTTTTAAAGACTGCTAGTTTGATTTTTTTAACTGATATTTTCTCTTTCTCCTGTAGCACACAGAATATCAGAACATTTAATCACTCAAGCACTTATTCAAGTGAATGGGGGAAAAAACATTTCTTCTGAGATTCACTGTAAAACCTTTTGACCTGTTTTACAATGACTTCAAGTGAATTATGAGTTAAAACAAGCAGTGTCCCCTTAGAATTATTTACTCCCCAGTTAACATCTAGCCCTATATAATATAGCTTAGACTAGGTTTCTCTTTGAATTCAATACATGCAATCCAATGCCAGGTTACCAGGAAAAAATGAAAAGGTAATCCATTATCAAGGATGGTAAGAACAAAATCAATGTTCTGTATTTGTTTTAAGCCCCTTAATAATTCTCTAGGTATCCTCACTGAAGCAGGATGGAAAATACCTCCACGGTGAAATGAACAGATATTATAGCAAATTGAGTCAAGTAGTAAAATCACCAACTCATTCCAGCAAATCCAAGATCAGTATGTCCAAGGGACACTAGATGACTTCTGAAAAAGAAATTTAGAAATAGTACAAAGGTCAGGATACATATACACTGGGACGTCCCTAAAATCCCGCCTTCATGAAGCCAGTGGGAACCTGATAGTTTTAAAAGTTTTTTTTTCAAATAAAACAGCTTCCCAACTATTCCCCTGGCATCCAGGGTCATTTAATCCATTAGGCTTATGAGCCTATAAGCTTTTTAGGAGCCTATAAAAATCTCTCAGTCCTGGAAAAAAAAAAAAAAGTGCTTAAGGGAAAAAAAAAAAAGGAAAAACTACACAATCATTAATGAGTTAATTTGTCTACAAAATGTACCATTATACCAACTATCCAAGTTGTTAAATTCTGCATTTGTACAGTATCTTAACATCTAAAAACAATTTGTAGGTTAGATTTTCTTACTTACCATGAGTAGGCATAAGGATCACTGAGAAATCAGCCACTCATGAATCAAATGTGTAACTTAGGCCAAATGATTTTAAAAGCAAACTTATTAAACTCCTTAAATTTTTTTACAGTGAAAACTGCTATTTAATAAATGATGTGGGTGTGTTTTAATCTATTTAATGTGATGTGAGTTGGGTCCTCTGGGATAGGAGTGGTTGACACCCAGGAGGAATTTAAATGCCACTCCCTGCCCCCAGCATCCCCCACTCCTTTCCCCTGTCCCCTTTCTCCCACAGACCCTGCCGAGCAAAGTTTACAAAATATTGCATAGAAGACAGCAGAGACTCCATTGATGCAGAGATCTAGGATCTTAAAAATAGTCATGACGAATTAAAAATGTTATGAATGAGGTGCAAAATAAAATGGAGGTGGCCACACCATGGATTGAAAAGGCAGAGGGAAGAAAAGGTGAATTAGAAGATAAAATTACGGAAAAAGAGAGACAAAATTATCCAGGAGCATGAAAGGAGAATTCGAGAACTCGGTGATGCAATCAAATGGAATAATATCTGTATCATAGGAATTCCAGAAGAAGAGAGAGATAAGGGGTACTTGAAGAGATACTTGAACAAATCATAGCTGAGAATTTCCCCAACCTGGAGAAGGAAACAGACATTGAAATCCAAGAGGCACAGAGAACTCCCCTCAGACGTAACTTGAATCAATCTTCTGCACAACATACCATAGTGAAACTGATAAAATACAAGAATAAAGAGAGAAATCTGAAAGCAGCTAGGGATAAATGGGCCTTAATATACAAAGGTAGACACATTAAGGTAGTAGCAGACCTATCTACTGAAACTTGGCAGGCCAGAAAGGAATGGCAGGAAATCCTCAATGTGATGAACAGGAAAAAATATGCAGCCAAGAATCCTTTATCCAGCAAGTCTGTCATTGAGAATAAGAGAGATACTATTTTCCTAAACAAACAAAAACTGAAGGAATTCATCACCACTAAACCAGCCTTACAAGAAATCCTGAGGGGGACTCTGTGAGAGAAATGTTGCAAGGAACACAAAGTACCAGAGACATCACTACAAGCAAGAAATCTACTGAAAACACACTGACTCTAAACCCATATTTTTCAATAATAACACTGAATGTAAAAGGACTAAATGCTCCAATCAAAAGACAGAGTATCAGAATGGATTAAAACACAAGACCCATCTATTTGCTGTCTACAAGAGACTCATTTTAGATCTGAGGTCACCTTCAGATTGAAAGTGAGGAGATGGAGAACTATCTATCATGCTACTGGAAAACAAAAGAAAGCTGGAGTAGCCATACTTATATCAGACAACTAGACTTTAAGTTAAAGGCTGTAACAAGAGATGAAGAAGGGTATTATATACTAATTACAGGGTCTATCCATCAAGAAAACCTAACAATTATAAATTTCTATGTACCGAATTTGGGAGCACCCAATTATATAAACCAATTAATCACAAACATAAGCAATCATATGAATAAGAATATGCTAACTGCAGGGGACTTTAATACTCCACTTACAGCAATGGATAGATCAACTAAGATGGAGAATCACTAAAGAAACAATAGCCCTGAACAACACATTGGACCAGATGGACCTGACATATATATTTAGAACTCTACATTCTGAAGCAATGGACTATACTTTCTTCTCGAGTGCACATGGTACATTCTCAAAGACAGATCACACACTGGGTCACAAAACAGCCCTCGTTAAATATAAAAGAACTGAGATCGTACTGTACACACTTTCAGATCACAATGCTATGAAACTTGAAATCGACCACAGGAAAAAGTCTGGAAAACCTCCAAAAGCATGGAGGTTAAAGAACATCCTACTAAAGTATGAATAGGCCAACCAGGCAATTAGAGAAGAAATTTAAAAATATACAGAAATGAATTAAAATGAAAATACAACAATCCAAACCCCTTGGGACGCAGCAAAGGCAGTCCTAAGAGGAAAATACATTGCAATCCAGGCCTATCTCAAGAAAGAAGAAAAATCCCAACTACAAAATCTAACAGCACACCTGAAGGAACTAGAGGCAGAACAGCAAAGACACCCCAAACCCCACAGAAGAAGAGAAATAATAAAGATCAAGGCAAAATAAACAATATAGAATCCAAATAAACAGAACAGATCAATGAAATCAAGAGTTGTTTTTTGTGGTTTTTTTTTTTTTAAAAAATAAACAAAATTGATAGACTTCCAGTTAGGCTTCTCAAAAAAAAAAAAAAAAAAAAAAAAAAAAAAAGACCCAAAGAGATAAAATCACAAATGAAAATGGGTTTATTACAACCAATCCCTCAGAAATACAAGCAAGTATCAGGGAATACTATGAAAATTTATATGTCAACAAACTGGATGACCTGGAAGAAATGGACAAATTCCTCAACACCCACACACTACCAAAACTCAAAAGGGAAGAAATAGAAAATTTGAACAGATCCATAACCAGTGAAGAAATTGAAAAAGTTATCAAAAATCTCCCAACGAATAAGAGTCCTGGACCAGATGGCTTCCCTGGGGAATTCTACCAGACATTTGAAGCAGAATTAATACCTATCCTTCTCAAGCTGTTCCAAAAAGAAAGGGAAGGAAAACTTCCAGACTCATTCTAAGAAGCCACCATTCCCAAACCAGACAGAGACCTAGCAAAGAAAGAGAACTATAGGCCAGTATCATGAATCTGGATGCAAAAATTCTCAACATGCTATTAGCAAATTGAATTCAACATCATATCAAAAGAATTGTTCACCATGATCGAGTGGATTCATCCTGGGTTGCAGGGCTGGTTCAATATTTGCAAATCAATCAGTGTGATACATCACAAAAGAAAAGATAAAAACCACATGATCCTATCAATAGATGCAGAAAAAGCATTTGACAAAATACAGCACCCTTTCCTAATAAAAACCCTCAAGAAAGTCGGGATAGAAGGAACATACTTAGGCATCATAAAAGCCATTTATGAAAGGCCCAAGCTACTACCATCCTCAAGGGGGAAAAACTGAGAGTTCCCCCCTGAGATCAGGAACACGACAGGGATGTCCACTCTCACCACTGTTGTTTAATGTCTTTGGAGGTCCCAGCATCAGCAATCAGACAACAAAACGAAATAAAAGGAAAAGATGAAGTCGAACTTTCACTTTTTGCAGATGACATGATATTCTACATGGAAAACCATAGAGACGCCACCAAAAGTCTGCGAGAACTGATACATGAATTCAGCAAAGTTGCGGGGTACAAAATCAATGTACAGAAATCAGTTGCACTTTTATACACCAAAAATGAAGCAACAGAAAGAGAAATGAAGAAACTGATCCCATTCACAATTGCACCAAAAACCATAAAATACCTAGGAATAAACCTAACCAAAGATATAAAAGATCTCGACACTGAAAACTATAGAAAACTTATGAAGGAAATTGAAGAAGACATAAAGAAATGGAAAAACATTCCGAGCTCACGGATTGGAAGAATAAATATTGTTAAAATGTCAATACTACTCAAAGCAATCCCAATCAAAATTGCATCAGCATTCTTCTCAAAGCTAGAACAAATAATCCTGTGCTTCATAAAGCATTAGGTGCTGGGGATGCAACAGCCAACAGGATTCACCCAGAGGAGACCAGATAAAATGGGGACTGTGTGGAGACTGCCCTTCAAAGACGGCTGTAGTCCATATTCAATGGGATTTAATTTTCTCCTTGCAGAGAAATCATGAATCTCATTCTGGAACTCGTCACAAAACCAAAGAGATGCCACAAAAGCAAAAGGGGGAGGGTAGAAACTAGGTCATACTGGTCCTTTCAAAGCCCCCAGAGCTCACAGACCCTCTGCAGCTTGCATGCGACAAAGCACCCGCATTAAAACTAGATGTCACATTTCTGTAAGATGTTCTAAAGCTTTTAGAGCCCTATGTATACTAATAATCCACTGCTACATCTGAGTTAATTACATCTCCACGAAAACCAACAAGAAATGCACTTGGCACTGTGGATAACAAAAAATAAAGCTCATATTACCATTTGGGACATCACCTTGCTCTACTAGTTAGTGCAGGATAAACACAAATATCATCATTAGGGTTCCAGTGATTAGTGCCCTAAGTGTCAACATGAAAGCAGGAGAAAATGCTAAGAAGTCTACCACCCTGCTTTCAAAACAAATCTCAACACACAGTGCACCAAAACAAAAAATGACAGAGTACGCTTGCTAATAAAAGCAAGAGAAAACAACAATTTAATTTAAACACGCTAATCCAAACATTTGCTTCACTTAAAGCTTGGAAAATGCCATTTCATTAAATCATGTTTTCATTTCAGAAGATGACTGTCAGACCCAAACTGTTTTATTACACTAGAAGATACAAACATATAAAGATAATACATTTTTAGATGAAGTAAATCAAATTATGTTTGATTTCATTTTTAGAGAATTTAAATAATGAACTTATGAATCTCTAAGCCTAAACCAGAGAAAACCTTGTACAAACTTGCTTCACATGACACCCAAAGACCCATGGCCATATAACTGCCCCTCTACCTATGACTTTGCCAGTTATAACTTACAGGAGCTATGCCCACTGGTATGTGATAAAATATTCTTAAAGAGAGGACTTGGTGGGGCACCTGAGTGGCTCAGTCCGTTAAGAGTCCGACTTCAGCTCAGGTCATGATCTCAAGGTTCACGAGTTCGAGCCCCACATCAAGCTCTGGGCTAATGGCTCAGAGCCTGGAGCCTGCTTCAGATTCTGTGTCTGCCCTCTCTCTCTGCCCCTGCCCTGTTCACATTCTGTCTCTCTCTCAAAAAGAAATAAACATTAAAAAAATTTTTAAAAAAGAGAGAGGACTTGGTCTCGTACACAATAACATTGCCTATACTCCAATATCTTTGAAACGTTAGATTTTGAGCTCAAACTGAATCTCCTTTGGTTTAAAGAAAGCAAACAATTAACACACATTTTAATCAACAAACTTTCTGAATTTAAGGGAAGGCACTAACAAATTATAGTTTCTTAACCTATTTAAAAGTCTTTGAAAATAATTCAAGTACTAAACTTTTCCCAGATTATACAAATAATTTTTGACCATTATAGAAAAAATGTAGATAAATAAAAATATTAAAATCATTCATAGTCTATAATTTTGGTATGAAATTTCCCAATATTGACATAATTTTCAAAAGAAGGATTTCATTTAACACCTAATTGGCAGCTTTCTTTTTGTACATAGAATAATACCACAAGTATTTCTTTTATACTGCATTATTACTGGAAATTTTTTTGTTTCAATCTTTATTTTAAACAACAGGTAAAACATCCATGAATTGACCTACTTATGCCTCATGATATCCTAAAAGATAATTTCTAGGAATTTATTTGCAGCGGTGCCTGGGTGGCTCAGTTGGTTAGGCATCTGCCTCTTGGCTTTAGCTCAGGTCATGCTCTCACAGTTCATGAGATTGAGCCCCATATTGCGCTCTGCAGTGACAATGCCGAGGTCTGTTTGGGATTCTCTCTCTCTGACCTTCCCCTGCTTGTCTCACTTTCTCTCTCTCAAAATAAACACATACATTAAAAAAATTGCAATAAGAGGAAATGCAAATTCTTAAGACTTTGGAAGAACACTGTCAAATTGCTATGCTCAAAAAGTAGTTCCCATCCACTTCCCAGACAGAAACTTGTGAGGATGTCCATTCCCTTGTTCCAGCTATCTTCATCTCAATCTTAACTTATTGTGTGGATTGAAAAACGGCATCTAATGGTTTTAATTTGTATGTATTTAATTACCATATGAGATCGACAACTTTTAATGAGACATTCATGTTTCTTTCATGGAATCCTTTCTTATAGGTTTTGTTTTGCCCCATTTAAAAAATTTACATGTTTGCCTTTTTTTTCTTATTCATTTGGCAAAGCTCTTAATATATTAAGGATACACTCAATCATATATACTGCCAATTTATTACTTATCCTTCAAACTGAACCCCACAAAATCCCCTTTTTATCATTTTTCCTAGTTCTTGAGTTTTTTAGATCTCTGCTACCCAAATATTTTTAACAGAGAAATCATTGCCATAATATAGGCTGCAGCTATAAGCCAAACACGGTCTTGAATCACTTTTCCGCCAACTAGTTATTGTATGATCTCAGGAAATAATTCAGAATTTATGAGCTTCAGTTTCCTTAACTGTGTTGGACCATTTCTAATACATTTTCTTATGTTAAATTCAGTGATTCTAGGAACTAACAAATATTGAAGTTTTCATTTGGTATACATTTAAGTTTTAGAGGGACACTTAACTTTAAACTTTAATAAAAAATGAAATGGAATTTAATGGAGAGAAGAGCTTGCTAAAGTAATTGATTTATTAAAAGAATAAACTTTCTGCTCAGCCAGGAAATACAATTGGTCTCAAATGAATACCCATTTCATAGGTAGGCCTCCCAGAATGTTTTATTATCACAGGTTGTTAGAATTACCAAAAAGTTACCTGCAGCTTACATGATCTATCCTCACTTTTCGGAGGTTGACACTGAGACAGAAGGGGAAAGTCACACAAATGAAGGGTTAAATGTGGACCCCAACCTTCTCATCTCTGAGGAAAAATTCTTCTGCTACACTACATCGTTAAACATCCTTGAAATTTAATACAATTATTAGAAACATGTTCTGGGGGGCACCTGGGTGGCTCAGTCGTTTGGGCGGCCGACTTCAGCTCAGGTCATGATCTCACAGGTCTGTGAGTTTGAGCCCCGAGTCGGGCTCTGTGCTGATGGCTCGGAGACTGGGGCCTGCTTTAGATTCTGTGTCTCCCTCTCTCTCTGCCTTTCCCTTGCTCACACTCTGTCTCTATGTCTCTCAAAAAATAAAATAAAAAAAGTTAAAAAAAAAAAAAAAAAAGAAACATGTTCTGGAAAAATCGTTAATGAAGAAGAGTCAAACAACTTTTAAAATCAAAAAAGAGTAAAGAGAAAAGAAGGAATAAAATTTTAAGCTGCAAATTTATATAGTCTGAAATTTAATATACAATGTAAAACTACAAAAAGTGAAATAGTAATTTAAATATAAGTAATTCTTTCATATGATAAAAGACATTTTCAATTAGCAATTATTTAGTAAATAGTTCTAATACATTTGATCAATTATTTGAGGAAAATATTATAATGTTAAACTTCTATCTCACACAAGGAAAGGAAAAGCATAAATGAATAATTGTTTAAAATTATACTGTGAAATAGCATAGAAATTAAGGTAATCAACAAAAGCAAAGGAAGAAGCAATGATGACATAGAATGAAAAGATTTGATATAAATAAAAAAAATTCTGTCAAAGAATACCATAAGCTACATTAAAAGGTAAATGACATAGTTGAAAAATAACTGAACATGTTTTTATGCCATAATAATTTAAATAAGATACAGTTGAATATATTAAAGAATGAGCAAAAGGCATGAATTTGCAATTTGTAAAAGAAAAAATGCACATATATACTATACATACAAAAAATATTTAATACATTTCTAATCAGAATAATGTAAATTAAAACAACAAGCTGTCACTGGTTTAACCTATCAAGTTAGAAAGATTCAAAAAATATAGTACCAGTGAAGATGACCTTACTAGGGTAAAAGAACTTTAATCAACTGTAAGGTATGAACAGTTTTTGAGGACAATTTAGCAATATTTCACAAGAACCTGAGAAGAGTGTAATCTACTTTCTTTAGACATTCTTATGTTCTAAGAAAAAAGGGAGATATTCACAAAAATGTAGATACACAGTCACCATAACAGTTGGTGTTAAACGATATGGTGTTAAATCATAAACAGTTCAGTTTAAAAAACACTAAATTTAGACAATTACGGAACACACAAGATACAATGCAACAAGTCACTTAAAACTATGTTCTTGAGGTGGTAGTTCATGGGTTTGTGGCCCACATTAGGCTATACGCTAACAGCACAGAGCCTGCTTGGGATTCTCTCTCTCTCACACACTCTCTCTCTCTCTCAAAATAAACAAACATGGGGGGAAAAAACTAACTATGTTCTTGTGGAGAGGAGAGATTCAATATGGCAACATACGAAGACCTGAACTCACACCCGCGCATGGATACAACAAATTCACAGCTACATATGGAATCATTTTCTTCTAAAAATACTTGAGAACTGGATGAACAGTGCCTCCACAACAAAAGATAAAAAAAAGACATGAGAAAAATATGCGAGGAAGAGACTCAGTCTTGCCAGGGAACTCGCTCCAGGCACAGTGACCCACAATTGGAAAGGGATTCCCAAAATATGGAGCTTTCTCTTGAGGAATGAAGGGATGGTGCCCCATATCAGAAACCCCAATATATGGGTTGGGCACCAGAAATATAAGCCCCTAAAATGCCTGCTTTTAAAAATCAACAAGATTAAGTCCAGGGGAACCATAAAACTAGGGAATGAAGAACCTACTCTTGAAGGGTTTGAGTGCAGATTCCCTTGCCCTGAATTCCAGGGCACAATCAAGAGTGTGAAAAGTACCTAGAACATAAGTGAGGGAATTACTTACTAAACATGAAGTCACTGCAACAGAGGCAAGAATCTGCAGTGACTTTCTACAAGGAAGAAAGAATAGGGCAGGCAGGGGGCAGCATTTTTGCAATCTCATTCTAACTTATTGGTGAGGGAGCTGTTGGTCACCACAACTGCCTACTAATTACAGGAACTGTGTTTTGTGCCCTGCCCACAACACGCAGATGTGCCACAACCAAGCCCAATGAGCACCCAGTGCTCTGTGATCTCCACACAGCATCGGTGTCACAACCAGATTGGATGAATTACACAGCATCAAGAAGAATAACATTCATATTATAGAAGTCCCAGAAGGAGATGAGGGGGAGAAAAGGGCAGAAGTATATTCAAGAAACAATGGCTGAAACTTCCCTAAGCTGGGGAAGGAAAGAGACATCCAGGACTAGGAAGCCCAGGGACTTCCAAATAAGAACACAAAAAGAACCATGCCAAGACACATTATAATTAAAATGCTAAAAGGTAAGGATACAGAGATCATCTTAAAAGGAGCTAGAGAAAAAAAACAATTTATTATATATGTGGAAAATTCCATAAAGTGATGACAGATTTTTCAGGGGAAACTTACAGACCAGAGGGAGTAGCATGACATATTCAAAATGCTGAAAGAAAAAAATTCCAAACAAGAATTTCATATCCGACAAGGCTATCTTTGACAACAGAAGAGATTGAGAGTTTTCCAGATAAGTAAAATCTAAAAGTGTTCACCACTAAACCATTTTCACAATAAATGATAAAGTTTCTCTAAGCTGAAAAGAAAAATAATCTCACTGGGAAAGGTAAATATATAGCAAATATAGTGGATTAGTCACTTATAAATGAAGTATACAGGTAGAAAAACAAAAGTATAAAATTAAATTTATGATAAATAAGAAATGCATAAAATAAAGATATAAAATGTGTCATCAAAAATATAGAGGGGAGAGTAAAAATATAAAGCTTTAGGATGTGTTCAAATTTAACTACTGTAAACTTGACAGAGACTGTTTTATACATAGGATGTTATATATAAATCTCATAGTAAACACACACACACAAACTTATAGTAAATATACACAAAAAATGAGAAATCTAATCATAACACTGAAAAAAACCATTAAACCACAAACGAAGAGGAAAAGAGAAGTAACTTCAAAAACAGAAAATAATAAACGAAATGGCAATAAGTACTTCAATCAATAATTACATTAAATGTAAATGGACTAATACTACCTATTAAAAGACAAAGTGGCTCGATAAAAAAAACAAGACTCATCTATACGGTGCTTACAAGATTCACTTCACAAGCGAAAACAGATTGAGAGTACAGGAATAGAAAAAAATATCCCATGCAAACAGAAACAAAAGGAAAGTTGATGTAACAATATTCATAACAGACAAAACAGACTTTAAAACAAACTGCAATTAAATACAAATGGTACTACATAATGAAAAAAGGGGTCAATCCAGCAAGAAGATAAAACATTTATAACTATATATGCACCCAACATAGTAGCACCAAAGTATAAAAGCAAATATTAGCATACCTAAAGGAAAAAATTGAAAGCAATACAACCATAATAGGGGATTTTAACACTCCACTTATAACAATGGACAGATTATCGAGACAGAAAAATAAAGAAATACTGCTTTTAAACACCACATTAAACAAGATGGACTTAATAGATATATACAGAACACTCCCTCTTAAAGCAGTAGAAAACATCTTCTCAAGTGAACATGAAACACTCTCAAAGATCAATCACAGTTGGGCCACAAAACAAATCTCAATAAATTCAAGAAGACTGAAATCCTATCAATCATATTCTCTGACCACAGTGATATAAAACTAGAAATAATTTATAATCAGAACTGAAAAAACATAAAAAACATGAAAATTAAACAACATGCTATGGAACCAATGGGTCAAAGATATCAAAGGAGAAATAAAAATATCTAAAGACAAATATGAATTAAAAAATAGAAGACATCAAAACTTTATGAGAAGCAGCAAAACAATTCCGAGTTGAACGTTCATGGCAATACAGGCCTAATTCAAGGCACAAGAAAAACCCCAACTAAACAACCTAACTTTGTACCTATTTTTACTAGAAAAAGAAAAATAAAGTCCAAGTTAGTAGAAAGAAAGGAGTAATAAAACTCAAGGTGGAACTAAATATAGGGTAAAAAGGCAAGATCAATGAAACCAACAGCCAGCTCTTTGAAATAATACAGAATCAACAAACCTTTAGCTAGACTCATGAAGAAAAAAAGAGAAGGCACAAATAAATTAAATCAGAAATGGAGAAATTAAGCTCTTTCCCTCCCTGGATGCTTGAAGCTTGACAGCCATCATGAATGACACGGTGACTATCTGGACCAGGAAGTTCACGACCAACTGACTACATCAGCAGAAACAGATGGTCGTGAATGTTCTTCACCCCGGAAAAGCAACAGTACCTAAGACAGAAATTCGGGAAAAACTAGCCAAAATGTACAAGACCACACCAGATGTCATCTTTGTAAATGGATTCCAGAACCCATTTCGGAGGTGGTAAGACAACTGGCTTTGGCATGATTTATGATTCCTTGGATTATGCAAAGAAAAATGAACCCAAACATAGACTTGCGAGACATGGTCTGTATGAGAAGAAAAAGTGAAAGGAATGCAAGAACAGAATGAAGAAAAGTCAGAGGAACCACAAAAACCAACATTGGTGCTGGCAAAAAGTGAGCTGGAGACTGGACACAGAAGAAGTAAAGATTCTGCAGGGACTATTTGGTGATTGTGCAGATTTTTCATGAGAGGGTCAATCAACTAAGAACCTAAAGAAAAAAATACAAAGGATTAATAGAGACAACTAGAAACAGTTATATGCCAACAGACTGGACAACTGAAAATAAATGGATAAATTCCTAGACACATACAATCTTCCAAGAGTGAATCAGGAAGAAACAGAAAACCTCAACAGACAAATTAGTAATAAGAAGATTAAGTAATCAAAAATCTCCCAACAAAGGTCAGGACCAGATGACTTCAAAGGTAAATTCTTTCTAACATTTAAATATTTAATGCTGATCCTTCCCAAACCCCTCCAAAAACCTGAAGAGGAGGAAACACTTCCAAACACATTTTACAAGCCCAATATTACACAGACACTGAAAACAGACAAGGATACCACTGAAGAGAGAGAGAAAAAAAAGAATTACAGCCAATACTCCTGATGAACACAGATGCAAACACCCTCAACAAAATATTAGAAGACCCAAATGAACAATATAGTAAAGAGATATACACCACGAACAAGTGGAATTTATTATAGAGATGCAAGGATGGTTCAACACCTGCAAATCAATCAACTGACACTTCACATCAACAAAATGAAGGATAAGAACCATATGATCATCTCAACATATGTAGAAAAACTATATGATACCCAAGAGACACAGGAATGCTGATGCATAGGGGCACGTGTACCCCGATGTTCATAGCAGCACTTTCAACAGTAGCCAAATCATGGAAAGAGACCAAGTGCCCATCAACTCACGAATGGATAAAGAAGATGTGGTATATATATATACAATGGAATACTACGTGGCAATGAGAAAGAATGAAATCTGGCCATGTGTAGCAACATGGATGGAACTGGAGGGTATTATGCTAAGTGAAATAAGTCAGTCAGAAAAAGACAGATACTGTATGTTTCCATGCATAGGTGGATTTTGAGAGACTTAGCAGAAAACCATGGGGGAGGGGAAGAGGGGAAAAGAAAAAAGACACAGAGAGGGAGGGAGACAAAACCTAAGAGACTCTCAAAGACTAAGAATAAACTAAGGTTGAGGGGGGCATGGAGGGCGAGAGTGGGTGACAAGCATTGAGGAGGGCACTTTTTTTTTAAATTTTTTTAACATTTATTTATTTTTGAGAGACATAGAGGCAGAGTATGAGCAGGGGAAGGGCAGAGAGAGAAGGAGATACAGAATCTGAAGCAGGCTCTAGGCTCTGAGCCATCAGCACAGAGCCCGACACACGGCTCGAACTCACAGACTGAGATCATGACCTGAGCCGAAGTCGGCCACTTAACCAACTGAGCCACCCAGGCGCCCCGAGGGTACTTTTTGGGATGAGCAGTGGGTGTTACATGGAAACCAATTTGAAAATGAATTATTTAAAAAAACTATATGATAAATTCAACATCCATTTATAAAACCTCCCAAAAAAAAGGATATAGAAGGAACATACCTGAAAACCTATTAAAGGCCATATATGATAAACACATACCTAATACCATACTCAACAGTGAAATACTTAAAGTTTTTCCCCCTGAGATCAGGAATAAGACAAGGATGCCCACCCTTGCCACTTTTATTCAACACAGTACTGGAAGTCCTAGACGCAGCAATCAGGCAATCAATCAGTCAATCAATGCTATCCAAATTTGAAAGGAAGAAGTAAAATTCACTATTTGCAGAGGACATGATACTACTAATAGAAAAGTCTAAAATCTCCAAAAAAACCTCCTAAAATAAATGAATTCAGTAAAGTGAAAGGATACAAAAGTAATATACAGAAATCTCACTAATAACAAACTATCAGAGAAATTAAGAAAACAATCCCATTTATAACTTCATCAAAAAGAATATAATATCAAGGCATAAATTTAACCAAGGAAGTGAAAGATTTGTACACTGAAAGGTTTAAGACACTGATGAAAGAAACTGAAGAAGACACAAATGAAATGGAAAAATCTCCATGACCACGCATCAGAACAATTATTAAAATGTTTATATTACCCAAGGCAACTTACAGATTCAATGTACTACCTCTCAAAATTCCAATGGCCTGTTTCACAGACCTAGAATAATTCTAAAATTTGTATGGAGCCGCAAAAACTCCCTAATAGCCAATGCAGTCTTGATAAAGAAGAACAAAGGTGGAGGTGTCACGTTCCCTGATACCAAAATATACTAAATAGCTCCAGTAAGTAAAATGGTATGGTATTGGCACAAAAACAGACACAAGGATCAATAAAATAGAAATGAGAGCCCCAAAATAAATCCACACACATATGGACAATTAACTTAGAACAAAGGAACCAAGAATATCCAAGAAAGAAAGGACACTCTCTTCAATAAATAGTGTTAGGAAAACTGGACAGTCACATGCAAAAGAATGAAACTGGACTACTTTCTTACACCATACCCAAAATGAGCTCAAAAATGGATTAAAGACTTGAATTTAAGACCTGAAACCATAAAATTCCTAAAAGGAAACTTAAGTCGTAAACTCCTTGACAATGTTTTTTTGTGGATCAGACTCCAAAGGTAAGGGAAACAAAAAAAATGAGACATTACACTAAAAATCTTCTGCACAACAAAATAAACCATCATCAAAATGAAAAGCCAACATACCAAATGGGAGAAGATATTTGCAAACCGTACATTAGATAAGGAGCTAACATCCAAAATATACATGAAGAACTCATACAAGTCCACAGCAACAACAAAATAAACAACCTGATTAAAAAAAAAAAAAGTATAAGTTAACTAACTTGAATTTAAATTTAAAAAATAAAATAAAATAATAGGCAGAAGATCTGAATAGACAGTTTTCCAAAGAAGGCACAGATGGACAACAGGCACGTGAAAGATGTTCTGTACCACTAACCGTTAGCGAAATACAAATCAAAACCACAATGAGATACCAAGTCACATCTGTTGGAATGCCTATTATCAAAAAAGAGAAAGAGGTGCCCGGGTGGCTCAGTTGGTTAAGTGTTTGACTCTTGATTTCACCTCAGGTCATCTTCTCATGGTTCGAAGGATTGAGCCCTGAAACGGGCTCTATGCTGACAGTGAGGAACCTGCTTGGGATTCTCTGTCTCCCTCTCTCTCTTCCTCACCCCTGCTTGTGCTCTATCAAAACAAATAAATAAATATTTAAAAATGTTTTAAAAAATAGAAGAAATAACAAAAGTTGAAGAGGATGTGGAGAAAAGGTAACCCTCATACACCATTAGTGGGTTTGTAAATTGGATCAACTGCCAGGGGTCGGTCCTTGTTCCGGCGAATCTAGGGGTCCACGAAGGACGGACGGTCAGGCAAAATGAAGTGAGAGCGCCACGAGTGAGATGGAATCTGATGACCAAGCAGGCAGCCCTGGCAATTCTGGCATCTCCGACCTGCTAGTCTCAGTGTCTTTTTAAAGGTAGCGAGTGACAATACATCCGTGACAAGGCATCATTTACAATTTTTCTTAGGTTGACATATTTGCAAATCCCTCAGACTTAGATTAGGCAGTAACTGTTTTTATGACTTTGTTCCAAAGTTACACATTGTTTTTGAGGCAGAGCAGAGGAAATATCAAGATAAAGATTTTAGGAAGAGAGCAGGATTGTCGTAGCCCTTGGTAAACAGAGGGCGCATACATTGTTGCCTTAAGACCTATGTTAACCATCTATAGATAGATTAGGAGACATTCTATCCATAGTCTTTAACTATGATGGAGGAGGTATTATTTGCTTGGTAGAGACAGGATCTCTAAGTTCTTTTCCTTTATGAGTGAGTGAGCCTTTATCTTAAGGGCTCATGTTTATCTGTTCTTTAGACAAACAGCAGTTTCTGTAAAAGTATTTTGTTATTGCCTTTTTATTATAAGGGAGCGTGGGGATGGGAATAGCAAAAGGATTCGTGAAACGTTAACCTCAGGAAGGTACTCAATGTTTGTTGTTGATCAGTGAAGATATATGTAGCTACTTTTATTTGGCTTTTATTTGTACCTTATCTGTAAACAGTGCTCCTAACTTCTGGGCTAAGCCAACCTCCGGAGAAGGTCTCAAGTCTCTTTACAATCTCTCCTATCAGTCTGTTAACCAAATACTGAGAGAAGCTTTACGGAGATGTGCCTTGAGGTTTTATGGTGGGGCTGAGGGGATGATTAACACAATGCTATACCTGCAGGGAAAATCTAGTTTGGTTCAAGGAGTTTTGGGGCCTAACGTCTGCTAATTTCTAGCCAACTCATAGCTGTTATTCTGTATGATCAATTTGTGTAACCCATCCCCAAGAGGCAACTTTGAGGTTACTTCTGGCCAGGTTACTCTCATTCAGATTTTATCCATCAAGACCAGGTTCCCTTTTCCATGTGCCATAAACCCGAAGAGCATTATATCCCTTAGGCCAACGAGAGCAGTTCAAGAAATCCAGGCCTGAAAGATTATTTAGAAGGAGGTAAGATTAGGTGCCAGTTTGGCTGGCGGGAGCTTTGCTTCAACCTTTTCCACACAGAGAGGGGTTTCAACCTGCGAGCCCAAAATGGCTCCCAACAATCAACCACTATAGAAAACAGTATGGAAGATTCTTCAAAAATTTAGGAACAGAATTACCATAAAGATCCATTACTGGGTATTTATCCAAATATGAAGACCCTAATTCATAAGGTATCTGTACCTCTATGTTCATTGCAGCATTATTTACAATAGTCAAGATATGGACACAACCTAAATGTCCACTGATGGATCAATGGATAAAGATGTGACATATATATACATAATAGAATACTATTTAGCCACTAATATCCCGTGGTTTGTAACAACACGGATAGACTTTGAGGGTGTCATACTAAGTGAAGTCAGTCAGAAAGAGAAATACTGTATGACGATTTGACTTATACGTGGAATTTAAAATTAACAAGCAAAACTAAACCTCATGGATACAGAGAATGGATTGGTAGTTTCCAGAGCAGAAGGGGTTGGTGCGTGAAGGAGGGGTGAAAGCATCAATTGTAGAATGACTAGACTTCTGGGAGTGATCACTTTGTGGGATATACAAGTATTGAATTATAATGTTGTATACCTGAACCACAATAAAACTATGGTCTTGAATATTTAAGGTTTATGTTGAAAAGCATTTTACCACACAGTAAGTACAATATGGTACTACCTTTATTAAAAAGAGGCTATTCACATGGGAAAAAGAGATACGGAAAGAGACAGAGAAGCAGAAATTGGAAGAGTCCATACCACAATGTTAACTGTGCTTTATCTCTAGGCGAAATAATTACAGATGGTTTTATTTGCTCTTTTGAGATTTTTCTACATTTCAATTTCTCTACACTAAAAATGTACTATTTTTGAAATCTGGGAAAGCAATCATATTTTGAAAGATGCATAGGAAGAACCTACACAACAGTTAATGGGAAAAAAATATCAAGTTTTCTGTTGCTGATGTTATTCCTATTGTTTAGATTTCATATAAACAGGAATTGATTTTGACAGAGAATCTGGTTTATCAGAGAGACACATTCACTAAAGTAAGGCACCCTACAGCCTGAGGGAGACCTATTGTAAACATGGACACATATACAAAAAAAAGCAATTTTGCCAAACAAATACGTTTTAGGTAAAGCTTCCCGGGTCTGCCAATTTCTCCAACTGCCTCTGTTTTTGACTGATGGAGACCGTGGCAGGAGGCTCTTGAAAGTGATAGAAACAACTGAGAGCACAGCTGATGATTCTTTCCCTAACTGTGCAGAACTCCAGGTAGTTGATTCCGCACCTTCCACTACTTACAAGCTAACATGACAGTATCTAATAGTGAGCGTACTCCTCTGAGCTCCAGGGGAGAACACCTGTCCTGAACTCTCAAAGGCTCTAAGCAGTAAGAGTGCACTTACGTTCAGAATGGGTCACACTAACACAGACGACCCCACTGTAATTGATCAATGGCTGCCACTTCGTCTCAGTGGTCAGTTGGATGGGTGAGAGCCTTCCCGGATACGGGCTCCAGACAGCTAGCATTTAGCTCCAGCAATGTGGTTCCAACGTCCACCCCAGAATGCCTGTTTTCTCCCTTCAAGCTGTCCAATGTCTCTGCCCCAACAAGCCTCAGAGATCCAACTCCCTCCGCTGGTCTCCAATCTCCCACTGATTTGGCCGTGCCTACCTTTCCAACTTCATCTTCTATCTCTACCTCCCACCCCTTAGGACCCACACACACTGGACTCCTGCCTTCTTCAAACACTCTAAGCTTGTACCTGCCCTAGGCCCTTCTCATCAGCTACCCCATCAGCAATGGAACGCTCTACCACACACTTTAACACGCAGGCTTCCCCTTGTTCAGATCTCAGCTCCCTCTTCAGTAGCCAAACTAAACGGATCAATGCTCTCACCCGCTCACTCTTCAGAGACCAAAATATAACACACTTTTATTGTCTTCACAGCACTCCTAGAGATTCCCTTGTTTGCTCTATCTCCATGCCTGGAACTGTGGCCAGCATATCAAAGACCACTCAATAAATATTTGTGGAATGATTTACCAAATTAGTAAATTCATGGCTATATCTCCCAAATATATGCAGCATGTTACCACTTTGGGCATCTCCACTGCTACCATTGTGGTCCAAGATGCCCCCATCTCCTCCTGGATCCTTCAATAGCCTCCAAGGTAAATCCATTGCTTCCACCCTATCACTCTTGTGCACATCCCAACACCAAAAAGTCTATTCTCAGCAGAGCAGTCACAGGGATCCTGTATAAATATGTCAGATAATGTGACTCTTTGGCTCAGACTCCTCAGGGGTCCAAATTCCATCCAGAGCTGAGGCAGAAGTCCTTATGATGATGCACAAGGCTCTGGAGATCTCACTCACCCTGACCTCTCCACCTCCCCTACTCTTCCCCCTCTCATCGCCTTCCAGACACATCAGCCTCCTCCTGTTCCTTGCTCATGCCAAGAACATTTCTGCTATGGGACATGTACACTGACTGTTTCCAAGCCTACAACTCTCTCCCCACATACCTAAATGGCTCACTGAACGACTCTTTTGAAGTCTCATCAACTACCACCCTCTTCAGGAGGACCATCCTTCCCACAGCCAGCAATGCCCATCTGACTCGGCTTTATTTTTCTTTCTAATACATGCCATCTTATAATTTATCATGTTTATTTTCTATTTCCAATTGCTGGGATGTAGACTCTACAGCGGTACAAATTTTTGCCAGTTTCACTTATCACCCCCCTCCCAACACTCTAAAACAATGCCTGATGCATTGTAAGCTGTTAATAAGTGCTGAACCAAACAAAAGAAACACGAGAAGAAGGAATAAAATAGGTACTTACTTTTGGCACCATTTGTGCCAAATGTGGTGAGTGAGGACCACTTCCTTATCCCCCTATGGAATTTATAAGTGAAAAAGGTCACATCCCATAGAAGGAAGCTCAAAGTTAAACAGGTGCTAATAAGAAGCAACCACTGGATTTTGTTGGGTGCCGAGTCCAGAAACTAAAAGGTATTCTATGAGGCTCCTGTCACAGAGATCCCTTTGCGTTAACAGGACTTAGATCTCAAGAGCTATAACCGCCTTGATGAATCAGTAGTGTGGCAAGGAATTTTGGGCCCCCAAGGCCCCATATCTGAAGAGGCAGACACATGGCTGTCTGGAATAGATCTGAGAATCACAGAATGTCAAAATCAGATGGAATCATTGTAGCCCCAGAGTCCAAGCCTCTTACTTTACAGAGGAGAAAATCAAGTCTCAGAGAGGTCGGGTGACCCTGAGGTCACCCTGGTATTTCAGAATCCCAGTTAGACAAGAGGACAAACATTAAAGCAGAAAACTTTTTAAACATCATTTATCTCAGAAAGAGACTCTTGCTGACCCTAACCCAAGCCCTGGAGACTGACGCAGGATGTAGGGCTGCATATTCATGTGTCACGGCAGATTTAGAAATAATTCTCTTGTCTGAGTCAGATAACACTGCATATTTTAATTCTGCCAGTCGCTTCGGAGCCTGTGCTATCTAACAGGCATGTGACATCTTATTAAATCAATTCTAAGGAGGAAAAAAAAACACGTCAATCTAAAATAGACCGTCGCAAAAATTGCATTTATATAATTCATGAGTTTTAAGTAATCTCTATTCAGATTGTCACTTCCAAGAATCTGATTAGAATTATTAGTTTACAGAAGAAAGACTGAAGCAAGCTTTAAGAGAAAAAGAAAACCTTGTGGGTTTTTCTTTTGATGTTACCATCTACCCTTGATATTGTGATGCTAAATAAAACCATACATATCATCACATGGGATGGGAGGAGGGGGGAGGCAAGCCAAGTTAATAGTACTGCGACAAAGACAGACAACTGTATCTTTAGTCATAGGCTCTGAAAGCACTTAAAATGCAACAGAGCCGTTCCCAATGACTGACATCTCCATCTGTGTTTGCTTGTGGCATCAGTTGTCAAACTAGTATTTCATTTATATATATATATATTTTTAAATGTAACTTTTAAAGCAGTGAATTCAGACATGCAATAGGGAACTGCCATGGATTATTGACAATATCAGTCTTCCGAAGATTTAGCTTGTGTGCAGCCACAAACAGTTGAGATCTTTGTTGGTGACGGATCTGTATGCTCTGAGATCCATAGAGCTTTGGGAGAGGCTTCCAGCCACATCTGTGAGTGGACATGCAATCTTCAATGGTTTTCCCTCTTCCTCCGTGGCTTAGCAGAAAAACACCTAGGAGGCGTTGTATGTAAAAGTATGTCCTAAAAAACCATCTCAAGAAGGTTAAATATAGCTCACTTTTACTGTGGAAGGAGGAATGTGAAGGAACGAAGGACAAGAAGAGGATCCTAGAAATGGATCTATAATGTGGTCCTGGGTGACCCACACCATCCAACTTCAGAGGGCACCGTCCACACTCTCCTCCATGTGAACAACGCTCCCAGGACTCATGCAATGACCCTCTCCTAGTTGCTCTCTCTTCCTCCTTCCCTATTTTCTATCTCTTCCCATTATCAAGTACTGGCATTTTTAAATCAGCATGATCATGCCCAAGTGACAAGACCAAAAACTTTGCTCTTTACTATAAAACAACAAGTGCTGGGGCGCCTGGGTGGTTCAGTTAGTTAAGCATCTGACTCTTAATTGCGGTTCAGGTCATGCTCTTATAGTTCTTGAGATTGAGCCCCATGTTGGTCTCTATGTTGACAGGATGGAGCCTGCTTAATATTCTCTCTCCCCCTCTTTATCTCTCTCAAAATAAACGAACATTAAAAACATTTAAAAAGTGCTGTCATCCATCAGTAATCTCTTTCACTCATTCATTCCATATTCACTGACGGCTTACATTTTGCTAGGCAGAAAATCAGAAATCAAGTTGACTTACCATTCTACATAAAGACAAAGAAACTATATCTAACTAATGTGCCAAACCACCGCAGACACCAAAGAATATGAAGATGGCCCACCAGGTTTCCTGTTCACATAGGGAAAAAATAATGAAGTATGACTCAGTTATTCGGGCTAGCTCGAAGACATGGAAATTTTAGATTCTTGAACAAAGATAAAAGAAGTCTGTTCCATCCTCTGAAGATGGTACCCATGGTAAGTTGTTGAGGAAAAAAAAATGCCTTTAGTGATTCACCTCATTATAGACACACCTTTGGGTAGTCCCTACCACACTAACTCTGGTCTTGGCCATGTGGCTTGCTTTGGCTAATGGGACTACAGCAACGATTACAAAGAGAGAGACATAAAATGTGCTTCTATGTTGGGACTTGCCCTCTCTTACTGCTCTTGGGAACTCTGAAAACTACCAGCTGACCCAGCCCAAGCTAGCATACTACCAGATGGCAGATACGCAGCTATGTCACTAGCTGCCCCGCCTGACATTAAGCCAACTTCTAGTCATGTGAGTGGGACCTTCCTCACTTCCTGGCTGACCTAAAGAAACAAAAGAAATCACAGATTCCTCACATGATAGTACATTTTAGGGTGGCTTGCTATTCAGCAAAAGTTACCGAGTCAATACCTCACTGTAAGGTGGTAGGAACTCAAAAGATACATCCTATTGCAGAAGCCCTGGTTAGTAAATAAAGGGTTTATATGCAAACCTAGACATTTTAATTAAATGCTATCTAGCTCAGATCTTGAGGGCAATTTGCTTTACGTTTCTTGAATCATGAACATTTCAAGTGGTTAGAATTTCCAGAATCATCTTGACGCTAAATCAACTAAAGTTGTTGTAACTGATGTAATTCTGGAGGATAAGATAAAATTTGAACACACTTATGGCAGAAATGGCTAGGTCAGGAGAAGTTTTAGCCCCCCCTCCTCCCCCCCAAAAAAAAGCAGATGTTTAAAAGGGACTACATTGCCCGAGCTCTCTTCTGAAGACTGAGGCTCTTATTCCCTCAGAGTCTAGGAGTGTTGGAAGCTGATAGCTCTTAGCTAGCTGAGAACTGCGTTGCTCAAAGTCATGTCCCCTTCCTTGACTTGAAGATGGCAAGGCATCTCTACTAAATTGATGCAATTCTTTTCATTTTGTTTTGTTCTTAATTTATTTACTTTTGAGAGAGAGTGAGAGAGTGAGAGAGCGAGAGTGAGTGATCGAGAGTGAGAGAGAGACAGAGAGAGAGAGAGAGAGAGAGAGAGAGAGAGAGAATGAGCAGCAGAAGGGCAGAGAGAGAAGGAGACACAGAATCCAAAGCAGGTTCCAGCTCCAAGCAGTCAGCACAGAGCCTGACATGGGGCTCAAATCCACAAACTGTGAGATCATGACGTGGGCCAAAACTGGATGCTTAACCAACTGAGCCACCCAGGCATCCCAATCCATTTAATTTCAATTCAGGACAACTGCCAAGCCACCCCAATTCCAAAACTTTCCATACGATTGGCTGTGGCTTTTATTGTGACTGCATGGCATTTCAACTTCTTCCTTTTTCCAGTCTGCTTCCTTCATTTCCTCACAAGTATGTATCCCTGAGAGCCCTGCCCAGTAAAATCCCTGCATGTCCTTCTCCAAGTCACAGTGTGCTTTCTGGAGAACTGGAACTAAGGCACTTTCAGAAACACAGCCTTGCCAGATGGGAATAAGAACAGCAACTGCAGAAGGAAGCCATCACACACATAACGGGATAATGCCAACAGAGGAAAATGATAGGAAGGCATCAGACATATGGACACCACATATGCGTGAAGAGGAAGAGAGGGAAGCATCCCAAGGAAAAAAAAAGCCGTTGGTAAACCATCTAATCATCCTTGTGACTGTGTCCCATGTTTTTTTACAGCCCTGAAAATCCAAAAATTACGTTTGTTCACAACATCCAAAAGACCAATGATACATCATGGGAGCCAGAAAATCAAAAGGAACCGAGTAGGTGAAAAGTTTCTCTGCTAGAAGAGAGAAGAACATGGTCGTGTTATCTAACAATCGTAAGCGACAGGAAGATGTCAAAAGATTGAATGAGGCAAAGACACAGATCTTCATAGTTAGGAATACAAATAAGAATCTAACAAAAAAACTTCTTGAAGAAATTTCAAAAAAATTTCTTGAAAATTATATGGAATACTTTGTTTCTAAGGAATCTGAAAATTTTGAAGACAGATGGTTTTCTAGGCAACATATGACCACACATTGATTTAGAAGTATAAACCCTAACTAAATCGCAAAGCATGTAAGAAAAGGCATCCAATAATTATTTTCAAAAAAGCTTTACGACCTACTTTCACCAGAAAGTTGTTTAAAACTTTAAAGCTGCCAATAACCCCTAGGCTATATAACATCCCAAGTTAAAGGGAAAAACTGATGTTCCCTGATGAGCTGTAAGCAGACTTCTCTAGGGCTGATGAAACAGTAAGCAACAGAAAAGCAGTCGCTGAGTGTAGCAGAGCAAGACTTGCAGAGTAAAGAGACGGACACTTCAATGTGGGTGTGAGTTTCCTTCAGCCTAAGAATGAAAAGGCACCCCTCACCTCTGAGCTTCTCTGACTTGGAAAATTCAACTTCTGTATGGGTTGTGTTGATCACCCTAGTTTGGGCATGATTCTCTGGAAAACTGGAAAGGTAGTGGAGCGTGTATCTATTTACCTGTTCCTCAGCTGCTGCCTTTAGATGACATGTTAGCTGGTACAGTAGACAAACCAAGTATAGCAACCTTGAAATGAATGCTAGCTATCCTTCCTGAGCCTAAAGCAGTCCTCGGCAGCTTGGCTAAACTCTCTTCCTAAGCCTTGTCTTTTTTCTTTTTTTTTTTTTTTTTTGCTATCAAATATTGATACCAAACCTAAAACAACAACACAAAACAACCAGTAAAATAGCATTAGATAAAAGGCAATTTCATTAAAGTATAAAGTTGTGAAATACTAGGAAAAAGTATTTCAGAAATTTAGGAATTCTAGAAATTTAAAACCCTTAATGTTAAATTATATGCCACTATTAAATAGGTGCCCATTCTGTAATGCAAGAATGACTTAATATTTTAAAAAATTGACAACATTATTATAGGACATCATAAGTTCATCTATTAATAACCAATAAGATGAGCTAATAAATATCTAAAATGAATATACTAAAATTTGGCGAAGATAATTGACACTAAAATCACAAACACATGGGTGCACCTGGGTGGCTCAACTGGTCAAGCATCCAACTTCAGTTCAGGTCATGATCTCATGGTTCATGAGTTTGAGCCCTGCATCAGCCTCCCTGCTGTCAGCACAAAGCCTGCTTCAGATCCTCTGTCTCCTTCTAACTCTGTCCTTTCCTGGCTCATGCACATCTCTCTCTCTCGCTCTCTCTCAAAAGTAAATTAACATTAAATATCTTTTTAATCACAAACACTCTCACTTTTTTAAACATTAATTACCATCGGAAAGTTCTGATAGTAAGCTATAGAGAGAGTAACTGAAATTGAAAAAAAGTAATTGATAACTTTTTGCATAAAATACTAAGTTATTTTTTGTTTGTTTTGTTTTACCTACATTTCCCAAAAGCATCATTTCTCATATTTGATTTCGTAGAACTCTCAAGGTTCATGAGTCCACAGGGATCCTTAATGAGTCAGCAGTGATGTTTATGTTTTTTATCTCTCTGATCAGTTGAAAGATTATTTTTTAAAAATCTAGAATAAATGAATGTGCGAAGCTAGATTTGGCCTGCAGGTCAAAGATGATCATTAACTGTGAATGGCCTCATGATTCATTCACAACTGTCCCCAAGTATCACTGTTTTGATAAGAACAAAGGGGAGCCTGGTTTTGCATTTTCATCAAGTGATGCCATAAATGGATGCTCTGCAGTGATGGGGGAAAATAAAATCAAGGGAAAGAACGAACCTTCCCAAAGCGCATGATACTTGATGCTGAACCCAATGAGCCTGGGCTGAAGCCATCAGGACACAGTCACATCACAAGCAATGGTTTGAATTCAGCAAAATGTTATTAATCACATATATTGAATGCTGTTAATTTAACGTTTATGGTTTCATGGTATATAATTAAGAGCTACCATAATAAGAAGCATATTTCTAGTTTTCATATTTTATGATGTTATTCTAATGATCTCTGAAATTCATTTAAGTGGTCACAAGTTGTTCGAAATATCTTTCTCTTTAAAAACTGGTCTACACTTTTTGGAGATTTAGAAACACTGCCTTGGAGAATCAATTAAAATGCCATTAACACTAATAGAAGAGTTCAGTAATGAAGAGATACGAAGTAAATACACAAAAATCAATAGCATCCTTAAACGCCAACAATAAAAAGGTACCACATGTAATGGAAAAAGATAATCACCCTAATAGCACAACATATGATAACCAGAAATAACATTAACAAGAAGCATTCAGGAAGGACATATGTTGGAAGGAAAAAAAAAAAACATAAAACCTTACCTAGAGACTCAAAAAAGTACTTGAATAAATGGAAAGGCACTTGTGATAAAAGAAAGTAATATTTAAAAGGCAATTATTCTGAAATTTAATTATACATTTAATTCAATTTCCATTAAAGTCCACACAAGATTATTACTAAAATGTGACCATGTTGGTCTGGAGGCATAAAATGGTAAGAAGAGTCACTAAAATGTAGCAAAGGGTAAGAAATGAGGATGTAGCCTGAAAACAAAGTTCCCAAATGACATTAAATTAAGAAGTATCTTTCTAGCAGAATTTCTTAGAGTCCTCTACATACACATCTGACAAAGAAGATTAACAGAAGAGTACGCAGTATTCACCAAGTATACTTGCACAGGAAACTCTTCCTTACCAAAGAGATCGTGTACATATCTCCGATACATCACAGAACACAGTTTAAGAAAAGCTAAAAATATTCCAACAAATAAATGTCTCCTGGACTCTGGTTCTTGACCTCGAGGCTCTTTTGCCTCAGTCCGCTACAGCCTTTCACGCTGTTACTCACACCTACACATCATCCTCAGGAATCATACTACCTCCAACCATCACATTTCATACCTCTACCTGCAAACTACCATCTGTTCCTCTTGCTACTTGTCCAGACAAAACCCTTAACTTTGTTGAGTACAACTCTCCACGTTCCTCTGCCTTCGAACAATTCAAAGTTTTAGAAAAAACAAATTTACGCAACCTGCTTTATGGAGTGTCTAAACAGCATTCCTACACATTCCTTTCAACTTTTCTTCCCCAACTCTGAGAAGACTAGTCACACTTTCTCTCTTATCTTCAGATTCTAAGTATTTAGTGCTCCAGCTGTCATCGGATGTCCTCCCTGCACACTCCATACGGAACACAAACTACCTAAGATACAAACACTCATCTTTCAACCACCAAATACACGCTCCTACTCACACCCATCTTTTACTTGTTAAAAGAAAAGTCCACCTCCCTATCAATGGGCCTTTTCCCTACTTGTCCCCTAGATGTCCTACCACTTACCCCTAAATGACACCTTCTGACATCAAATTTCTCTTCTGTTGCATCTTTTCTATCCATATTTGGAACATGCTCTAATATCTCCATCTTAAAAAATGAACATACAGACACTCGATAACCAAACAATAACAAAAACAAACTTCAACTTGTTCCCCAATCTGTCCTCTGCTACCAGCTCATTTTTGCATTACTCTTTATCATTTCTAAGAGTTGTTTACATGTTCTTTTTCCACATTTTTATCCTTTACTCACTCCTCCACCTACTCCTATATGGCCTCCACCTACTCCTCTGCCTTCGCTACTCCCACAGGAAGTGCTTTTGTGTCAAATCATCGACCGACCACTTGCCCAATCTAACAGAAACCTTTCTAATCTCCTAACGTTTCTCAGCAACATATGACAGACTTCTCTCCATCTCTTTAAACTTCTGTCCTATGGTCCCACCTCCTCAATCAAGTCATCTTCTGTCTCACTGAGCACGATCCATCAGTCTGCATTGCTGGTTCCTCCATCTCCACCCAAAGTCTAAACTTTAAGACTCCTCAGGATTTGGTCTGACCCTATATCACCTCTCTTGAGACTCTTGAACATTTTTATCGTTTCAAATATCACTTATATCCAGATAAATTACCAAATTTATGTCTCCGGTACAGACTTCTTTGAACTTGAGACTTCTATATCCAACCTCTTCATCTCTACTTGAATTTTACAAATAACAGAAATATAACATGTCCCAAATAAAATTAATTTTCCCCTCTCAAAGTGGTACTATCGTCCACAGAACTACTAATCTAGAAACTCCATGGTCATCTTTGATTCCTCCTTTTCTTTTACTCCACTCTACTGAATCCATCTGCAAATATTATCTATTTAGATAGATCTCAAATCCACCCACTTTTCTCCAACTTCACTGCCACTATCCAATCAACAACTTCACTCCCTGGAGAGGTCTCTCTGGAGCCCCTGCTTCTATAGTGACCTCCTCCAATTGGTTCTTCATAAAGCGGTCCTTGACTTATAAAATCCAAATAACATGTTCTGACTCTGCTTTCAATCTTTTAATAGTGAATCCTTACACTTAGAAAAAAATTAAAACCCCTTATAATAGTCCCCAGACCTTTCAAAATATGGTCTCTGCCAGCCTCCTCAACTTCACTATGTGCCTCTTCTCCCGTTATCTCTAAACAAAAGCCACACTCCCTAGAACACACCATGATCGTCCCAAACAAAAAGCCTTGACTTCTAAAAATCATTAAAATCTATAGCCATTTGACTTTCTCATTTGATATCCATCCTCCACACCAGAATATAATTTTAACAACTTCAGGGCCAGACTATGTGAATCTCCTTACTGTTCTACCTGCTGTAAAGAACACAGGTGTTCAACCATCATAGATTCACAGTATTTTTTTAAGTTAGCAAATGAAAACAAGTACTTTTGCCCACACACTCTTTTCACCCCAAACAGGGTATCGTCCATCTTCACTTGTTTTGAAAAGTTCGTTTTTTCATAGCCATGCCCCCTTTCCACCATGGTGAGTTGTTATCGGTACCATAAGCTACTCTCAGTGTGCTTATGACAATTTCAAATGCTACTTCAATGCGCTGGTCTGCAATTACTGTTCATTCTAGATCTTCGATTTACCAAAAGCCATGTGGGCCCACTAAAAATGAAAAAAGGATAGCAATTTCAGTGAAATGAAATCTCACAAACCATGTTCTGTATCAGGCAGCTACTGCCACAATGATACATCAAATATTGAAAATCTCAGTCTCCGTTGGTGCTGGAATGCATGGGTTGGCACTTGTGTCAGCAACAGTTCTCTGACCTCTCATTCACCTCTCATCAGATGTTTTCAAATATCATCACCTGCAAGTCCCCAGGCCAGCATGGCAAAGGGCTGGCTCTCACCAACAAGAGATGAAAAGAAAAGCATGTGCAATGAGGAAGCCGCTGTTTGCAGAGCAAGGCTTCCATTTCAGATACCTGGTGCTCCGACTTCTTCCTTGTGCATGTGTCCAGTTTAAGATTTTTCCAGAGATTACAGACTGTTTAGAGTAGGACCTCTGTGGACTAGATCAATGGATACTGCTCCATGGAATCTCTAAACTCAACAATAACTGTGAATACTTTTTTCCCTAGCTCCCGCCCCCATTGCCTCTGACCCCATCTTTACTATGAGATCCTGAGAACAACAGTACGGCCTGGCATTCTGGAATAGGGTTCATGTAATGTTAGGCATATATACACATTTTCAGGAGTCTATGAATCACATTCAATACATTTCAACAATAAGATTAATATTTTCATGTAAGGATATTTGGAATTATCTGGATATGCGCTTCATAACTGACTACTTCTATGTGATTTTTGTGCCCATTTTTGTTTTTTATTTACAATGCACTGTGCTGAGAGGTTATATTTTTAAGTACTGTTAACAAATGACAAAGAAGTGGACTTGGCTGATAAAGGATGCATTCAAGCCAAATGATATTTACAGAATGCTCTTCAAACCAGTGGCTCAAATATAGAAAGTGGAGACAAAGTCATCACGCCATGGTTGATGGTGCACACATGCCAAATCCGAAGAACCTGTTCCTCGGACCCCATCATGCACACATGATGCCAGTGTTGATTTAATTTCAGCAAAACACCATCCCTCCTCATGCTGAATCAGTGTAATTATTTTGAATTGTATTTCCCTGTGGTTTTGTTTATACTTAACGAGTAAACTGATTTGCCTTTGTAGTTGTACAAGAGCTATAATTATTAGGAATATATACCTAATTTATGATTATACATATTTAAGAACTATTAGAATAAACATACAAATCAAGGCCTATTTTTTTTGGTTGTTTGCTCCTCTTTTAAAAGTTTGTAAATGCTTATCTAGTATAAAAAAGCATGTTCTGAATCAGACCAGCTCGAGCTCAAACCCTAGCTCTAACAGCAGTTTGCACTGTAGTCTCTACAATTTATACATTCCCTTCGAACCACAGTTTCTCCAGGTTGTAACCCTATGAAAGACGGTATGTGGTAACTACAGCTGGTGAGAAATAGAACCTGGTTCCCTTTAACTGACTCCCTGACTTGCTATGTAAGATCAGCTTAAAAAACTGAATTCCATGTCCACTGAGTGGTCACTCATTAATGTCATGATATTATATTGGTATTAATCCATTTTATTTTTATAATAACTATGTTAAGTCATAAGAACTATTCAAAGTAAATAATTAAGACATTATGAACCCAAGCTCAGATGTTAAATTTTAAAGTAGTTAAGACACTTACTGGGAGTTATCCACCAATAAATGGTCAATGGTATGGTTTGGACTCAACTCCTCCAAGTCATTTTAGTCAAGTGCCACTGTTCTCTTCACTATACTATGTACAGATTACAGTCAAGTCCTCTAAATTCTTTCAATGTGATATTAGATTGGTTTGCTGATGGGTACGCAAGAAAAGGCCTGGTTGTTTGATAAATACTGTACACGCTTATAAAAAACCAGAAAGTTAATAAAGTATAGCTAGAGAGTCATAACGTGAAACATTTGTTTTAAAGCAAGGACAATGATTACTGACCTTGACAATTTCATTTTTTCCCTCTCTCCTTTAGTCATTCCACTCACAATTCCATCCTTTTAGTTTTTAAATCCTATTATCAATCCATGCTGAAAAGAGGTTGTGTAATGGCTTTAAAAATTATATTAGGTCAGAGAACAAGTTTTTTTTCTAATGACCCAAGTTGATATGAGTGATAAGTCGTTTAAGCTTTTGCCATAAAAATAAAGAGCTGAATTTCCACTGAAATTAGGAAACTTCTCATGCTCATCTTTTTATCCAATAATGGCTACGAGAGCCAAAGAAGTAAAAGACCAGCTGTAACTATTGACAGAGAAATCCCAGTGTCCAGGCAGGCATAAAAATTCCCTGTTTAGAGTATACCAGGTCCTTCTCTGTGCTCATGTCAGCAAGAGTCCAAGCCCTCACTACTAACAAATTCATACCTTCCAGGGCACAAAGATGAAAGACACAAGAACACAGGAAGAGTAAAAAGATTAGAGGGCTACAAGGCTATGACACAAGATGTCACAATTGTGTACACTCATTTAGTATAATTCCTTCAAATTGTACACAAAGATGGGTCAAAAGATGTTTCTTAACTTAAATATACGATAGGGAAAAAATAAAGCAAACTGAATGTTCAAAGGTATTGGAATGATTATGTAATTTACTCAGTACTTGTAACAGGTTATTGTTCAGCCATTAAATTGAGGTTTACAAAGAATTTTAAGGACACGGGAAAGTGCTTTTGGCATGATGCTTAGTAATTCTTAAAAGGTATAAATATTCAGTGTGATCCCAACTGTGTAAAAAGAAAGTATATGAGTGCGCAGAAAAAAAAGCTGAAAGGAAGTACATGAAAATGCTCGTGATAATTTTAGATTGTTGAAATCAGAAGGATATATGTTTTTATTCATATTTTATCTATAGTTTCCATTATATTTCAAGGAATTGGGTTAATGCTTTTATCAGGAAAAACTCAATTACACTCTCTCTATAAAACTATTAACATTTATTTCATCCACTGCAGAAGGGATGACCTTCCCTCAAAACAGGACTTTGCAGCACCAAAGAAGAAGGAAAGGTGTGTGCCAAAGGAATAAAAGCACTGGAGACCTGTTACCTCACAAAAGGCTCCAGGCTACCTTAGGGAATCCCCACACTCCAATTTCATGTATTTTAGAGAAGGGTTTTCCTCCGTGTTATCCCCTGCATGGGGATTCAATAAAGCCAAACCTGCCATATTATTATTGCCTCTGTTTTGTACAATGAAAGTTGAACCACTGACAAAGATGATGTTGGAGATTTTTTTTTTTTGATGTTGCAGATTTTTAACAGGGATTGTATGTGGTATGGACCTTCACCAGAATACTGAATTGTCCCTATACAAAAAAAAATCATCCAGCAGTGGTAATTTTGTTCAGTGGCCTTATATAAAATCTAAAGGGAGAGTAAATATGAGGTTTAAAAAGAAAGCCTTGAGCTTTCTCTCATCTAGAACTCTTCCTATTCCCCTTAAACATAGCACCCTCCAATGACCTCTGACTTGCCATCTATCCTCCATTTAGTCTTATTTCAACTCCTTCTTACCTTTTCCATCTGTCAACCCTTTTTCTAGCCCAGAGTTACTAAAAATGGTTATACTGAGTACATTTTATTATAGCCCACAAGTCAAGGAGTTTATAAGGAAAAGTAAATCAGCACACTACATCCTTTATAGACAAAGTCTTGCTACAAAACAAAACAAAAAAACAACATAATTAAAAGAGAAAATGAAACAAAAGGAAGTCATCTCAAATAAGCAGCATACAAAGTGATTTCGCTGATTTATATTCTGGAGTAAGCAACTTTTCCTTGCCACAGACTACTAACAAGCATTTAAAGATCAACATTAGTCTACATACCATAAAGAGTGGCACCGCTCTACCCAAAATTTTAGTTCAACATGTTCAGACAGTGATAAATGCACCACGTAAAAGACACAGGGCAATAGACCAAAGAGAGCGGTGAGAGACTAGGATGCTCAGTAAAGAATTCTATTAGAAAAGGAGAGATGAATTGGTAAGGAAAAGCTAGTCGAACAAAGATCTGGAGAAAGAATTTCTAGGTAGAACAAACAGGTGGTGTAAAGAGCCTCCAGTACAACACAAAAGTTAAGGAAAAATATGAGAGAATTATTAAGTATGAAATGAATTTTGGAAATCGCCTAGGCTAGAGCACTCAGAAAGGGTGCTACAAAACACAAACTCCATAGGCTGTTGAGTGGGATTTCATTTACAAATGTTTCCTGGTCAAGCAAGTTTGGAAAAAGTTGCATTAATTAATTTTAAAGCTTAAAAAGAAAAAAAAAAAGCCTCACCTCCTAATGCACATTGTAAATCTCCATTTGTTGCCTGAAGCCCAAGAGGAGACGGGCTATCTAACAATTTAATTTTACAAATGAAAACACTCAGGTCTGCAGATGTTTGGTGACTTCATCCCCAACCACTAGCATGCTGAGAAATGCTTAATAACAGGTTCTCCAGTCCATTCTCCCAAAATACATGCACATTAAGATACGCACACTCTAAAATGACTTTCATGATCTCCATCTCTTGGTGTTCATAGCTTTATGTAGGCTATTTCCCCTTGAGTGTGGGTACAGCCTGTAACTTGAAAAATGAATAGAATGTCACTTATGGGATTAACCTCCATCATATAAAACTCCATCTTTCTAGAATACTCACACTAGAGTCTCCTTTTCTCCACACTTGCCTGTAAGAAGTAAGCCCATCATACAGCCCATCTCAGCTACAACCACCCCACCGAGGGTGCCCTCTGTGCAGAGAGCTCTGAGACACCCTGACATGCATGCTTCAGATATCCTGCCGAAACCGCGTGTGGACAGCCCTGGGACCACTTCAGCCCAGACCCACTTCAGCTCCTGCTATCTCACTAGGGCAGCCCCAGCCCCCATGCCAACCAAAGTAACCAGGCACACACAGTCCACATGAACCAAACCTACATAACACCATTGCTTCAAGTTTAGGAGAAGGAACGATTCCACCTAACACATGGAAAAAATAGAAAAGTCACACAAAATGAGGAGGCAGAAGAATATGCTCCAAGTGAAAAACATGACAAGACTTCAGAAAATAAACTAAATGAAACAGAGATAAGTAATATACCTGATAAAGAGTTTTAAATAATGATCATAAAGATGCTCACTTCATCTTAGAGAAGAGAAAAAGAACTCAGTGAGAACTTGAACAAAAAGATAGAAAATATAAAAAGTGATCAGAGCTGAAGAATATAACAAATAAAATAAAAAAAACACTACAAGGAATCAACAGACAAGCAAGTGTCTGTTAATCAGCAAGAAGAATTAATCAGCAATCCAAAATACAGGGTAAAGGAAAGGACCCAAGTTGAACACCAAAAAGAAAAAAGAATATTAAAAAAAGAGAAAAGGTTAAAGCATCTCTTGCACAACATCAAGTGAACAAACATTTGCAATAGAGGGGACTGAGAAGAAGAGGGAGAGAAAATGGAAGAAAACAAATTTGAAGAAATAAGAGCTGTAAAATTCCCTAATATAGGGAAGGAAACATATCCAGATTCAAGAAGGGCAGAGAATTCCAAACAAGAAGGTCCACACCATGACACATAATTAAAATTTCAAAGGTTAAAGATAGGGAATCTTAAAAGCAGCAAGAGAGAATCAAAAAGTTATGTACAGGAAACCCCGTGAGGGTAACAGTTAATTTTTTTAGCAGAATCTTTCCAGACCAGAAGGGAGTGGCAGGACACATTCAAAGTGCTGAAAGGAAAAAAACAACAACCAAGAATACCCAGCATAATTATCTTTCAGAAGGGAGAGAGGGATAAAGAATTTCTCAAACAGTGGTGCCTGGGTAGCTCAGTCGGTTAAGTGTCCAACTTCAGCTAAGGTCATGATCTCACAGTTTATGAGTTCAAGCTCTGCACTGGGCTCTGTGCTGACAGCTCAGAGCCTGGAGCCTGCTTCAGATTCTGTGTATCTCTCTTTCTCTGCCCCTCCCCTGCTCCTGCTCTGTCTCACTCTCTCAAAAATAAATATACATTAAAAAAATTCAAAAAAAAGAATAAAGGGACTTCTTTATGTTGAAAAGAAAAAAATTAGAAGAAAATTACTAATAAAAGGATGTAAAATATGGTTATATATATATATATATATTACTGTATGTGGAAGGGGGAGTAAAAATCAATTTCTTCTAGTATGTTTTTGAATGCAAGTGGCAATCAATTTAACAGAAACTGCTACATACTTAGGAGGTTACATATGAAATTCATGGTAACTACAACCCAATACCTGCAAGAGGTACACAAAAAATAAAGAGAAAGAAAGCCAAATACAGCACTATGGAAAGTCATCAATCACAAGCAAAGAGAGCAAGAGAAAAATAAACAAAGAGAGAAGAATTACAAAACAAAACAAAAACAGAAAACAGCACTATGGAAAGTCATCAATCACAAGGAAAGAGAGAGAGCAAGAGAAAAATGAAGAGAGAAGAATTACAACACAAAACAAAAACAGAAAACAGCAAAAAACAACCATTTTAAAAGTAAATTGTCTATACACTCCAATCAAATGCAGAATGCACTAAAAAGAACACCACCCACCTATATGCTGCCTACAAGAGACTTACTTCAGACATCAAAACACAGCCTAGAAGTGAAAGGTGGAGAAAGATATTCCATGCAAATAGAAGCGGAAAAAAAAACTGGGGTAGCAAGAAGGGCATTACATAATGACGAAGGAATCATTCCAAAAAGAGAATATAACAACATTGTAAATATCTACACCCAACACTGAAGAGCCTAAAAACAGCAAATATTGACATAAAAAAATTGACAGTAATACCCCAACATCAATGGATAGATCATCCAGGCAGAAAATCAATAAGGGCACAGTGTCTTTGAATGACACATTAGACTAGATGGACCTAACAGATATATACAAACCATATTCCATCCAAAAGCAGCACTTTCTTTTCAAGTGCACATACAAAATTCTCCAGAATAGATGACATGTTACACTACAAAACAAGTCTCAATAAACTTACAAAGATTGAAGTCGTATCTTTCCCACCTACAACAGTATGAGTCAAAATCAATCACAAGGAAAAAATTGAAAAAAATACAAATATTGCAGACTAAACAAGGTGCTACTCAATTGTCAATGGCTCAAAAAACTCCAAGAAGACACCGAAAAATGCATGGAGGCAGGGAAGTAGCTCCACCAATCACATAGAAGACTGAGACTGGGGACTTTCAGGGAAGGTGAAGGAATAGGAGGAGCCTAAGCTCACCTCCTCCCATGGATACAACAGGATTACACCCACATCAGTGAAAATAACACAGGAAATATCCCTAAGACTGGCAGAATAGACTCTCCACACATAAATATAAAGAAAAGGCCACACAGAAGAGTGTAAGAAGGGCTGAAATGTGGCTGAGAGCCAAAAAGACGTAGCAGTCTGTCCACAGGAGGGAAAGAAAGAGAAAAGAGAGAACCAGAGCCCAACCCAGGCACTCCAGGCACAGGAGACCCACATGAGGAAGATGAATCTGTATAACATTTTCCTTTAAAAACTTGAAGAGCCCAAAAATCAGTGGGGCTTAAGATCTAGAACTTTAAAAAATCAATGAATTCTTGGGGCGCCTGGGTGGCTCAGTCGGTTGAGCGCCGACTTCAGCTCAGGTCATGATCTCGCAGTCTGTGAGTTCGAGCCCCGCGTCGGGCTCTGTGCTGATGGCTCAGAGCCTGGAGCCTGCTTCTGATTCTGTGTCTCCCTCTCTCTCTGCTCCTCCCCCACTCATGCTCTGTCTCTCTCTGTCTCAAACATAAATAAACATTAAAAAAAATTTTTTTTTTAAATCAATGAATTCAGCTCTGGAAGAGCTAGATGGGCAAGAGGAAGCTAAGTTTCCACCCTTAATGAGATAGTAAAACAAACAGTGCCAAGGAGATATAGCATAGAAGCAACGGCTTGAAAAACGGCAGGGATATATAGGAGAGAGATCTGTATACCAACCTCAGAGATTATTCTAGAAGGACAGAGTTTAGGTGGAGACCTCTCCAAGCACAAAAGAGCTCGCAGGTGCCACTTCCCTTCCCCTTACCCCAGCCCAGACACAAAGACACCTGCGGGAACAAGCTGAACATCAATACATCACACTTAGCTTGTTAATAGCAACGCCGTCTCTGATTTCTCCCACATTTCTCCCACAAAGAAGCCCTCTTCACCCCACCCTGAGCAGATTTCCATGGCAGCTGTAGCTCCCCGCCCGTGGCAGACTGGTACAGACCTTGCAGATACCATGTACCCCAACCTGTCATTCTCCATCCGACTTGAACCCTCCTATATGCCCTAGGTGGGGCCCATCCACAGCAGTGCCACATGCCTGGAAGCAATCAAGCAGCCTCAACAAGGGCCAGAAAGACTCCGAAATGATACATCCCCAAGGGAGATGCAGAGATAATGTACCAGTCTGAAGGCAGCACCAGCAGTGGGCTGGGGCAGACATCTGGAATGAGTCAGGCCCTGCCCACCAATGAAAGCTTCTGAGCAGAAAATGCAAGAAAAGCAACCTGCAGTTTAGTACTACTGCATCTGTGGCAAACACCTGCTGTGACTCAACTCAAGCCCAAGGCATTCCCTGACTGGCCCACTGACAACACAGGGACTAAACCCTGCCCACAAAGGGCAGGGGGAACAATTGTAAATGACTAATTAAAGGCAAAAGGGGATCAGCAATAATGTAGGACATGCACACTACACACAGGAGGCATCCCTGAAGCACCAGTTTCTAGTAACAAGGGACATTTCACTGCAAGCCACTACCTTCAAGAACAGGAGACTTGGATGACTATCCTAACAAATAAAAAAATATACAATGATGTGCACAAAATGAAGTGGCAGAGGAATATGTCCCAAATGAAACAACAGGACAAAATCACAGCAAGTGAGCTAAATGAAATTGAGATAATATGACGTTAGAGAATTTGAAGTAATAGTCATAAAGAGACTCACTGGACTTAAGAGTGCAGTCATCAGTAAGACCCTCAACAAGAGACAGAAAACATAAAAAATCAATCAGAGATGAAGGGCTAAATAACTGAAATCTAAAATACACTAAATGGAATTAATAGCAGACTAGAGGAAGCAGAAGAATGAATCAGTGACCTGGAGGAAAGGATAATGGAAAGCAATCAAGTTCAACAGGAGACAGGAGACAGAAAAAAAAAAAAGATAAAGAAAAAGAAAAAAAAGAAAAAGAATAGGAGACAGGAGACCAGAAAAGAGAAAGAAAAAGAGAAAGACAAGAGACAGGAGAACTGAGAAAGAAAAAGAAAAAGAAAAAAGAAAAGGAGACAGGAGACCAGAGAAAGAAAGAAAAAGAAAAAGAAAAGAAAAGAAAAAGAAAAAAAGAGAGAAAGAGAAAAAGACAAAGAAAAAAAAAGTAGGAGACAGGAAAAAGAGAAACAGAAAGAAAAAGAAAAAGGAAATAGACTAAGGGAACTCAGCAACACCATCAACCATAATTACATTCACATTATAGGGATGCCAAAAGGTGAAGAAAGAGAAGCAGGGCCAAAAATTTATTTGAAGAAATAATAGCTAAAAACTTCCAAAATCTAGGAAAGGAAACAGAAATGCAGATCCAAGCGGCACAGAGAGTCCCCACCAAAATCAACCCAAGCAGGTCCATACCACGATACATAATTAAAATGGCAGATACTGATATAGAATTTTTAAAGTGGCAATTAAAAAAGTTACATACAAGGCAAACCCCACAAAGCTATCAGGTGATTTTTTAGCAGAAACTTTGCAAGAAAAAACGGAGTGGCATGATGTATTCAAACTGCTGAAAGGGAAAAAAAACTGCAAACAAAAATACTCTATCCCATAAGGCTATCATTCTGAATAGGATAGATAGTTTCCCAGACAAACAACAGTCAAAAGAATGCATCAACACTAAACCATCCCTAGAAGAAATACTTAAGGGGACTCTTCGAGTGGAAAGACCAAAAGTTGGAGTAAGAAAAGTAAAATGAAAGCAGTAAAATTAAGCCTACCTATAAGAATCAATCGAGAAATTCACAAAATAAAAGGATGTAAATTATGAAACCATACCTAAAACATAGGGGGAGAAAAGTGAAGAAAGGGTTCAAACTTAAGAAACCATCAACTTAATAGAGGCTGCTATATGCATAAGATGCTATATACAAACCTAATGGAAACCACAAATCAAAAACCAGTAACAGATATGCAAAAAAGTCAAGAAAAAGGAATCTGAGTGTATCACTAAAGAAAGCCTACAATTGACATAAGAGAGCAAGAAAGCAAAAGAGAAAAATTACAAAAAAACATAAATCAAGTAACAAACTGACAATAAGTGCACATCTATCAATAATTACTTTCAAAGTAAATGGATAAAACACTAAAATAAAAAATCACAGGGTGATAGAATGGATAAAAAAGCAAGACCTATCTATACACTGCCTACGAGGGAGTCATTTCAGACTTAAAGACAAAGGCAGATTGAAAGTGAAGGGATGTGAAAACATTTACATGCAAATGGAAATTAAAAGGCTAGGGTAACAACACTTATATCAGACAAAACAGACTTTAAAACGAAGACTGGGGGTGCCTGGGTGGCTCAGTGGGTTAAGTGTCAGAATCGTCATTCTGGCTCAGATGATGATCTCACAGTTGTGCAATCAAGCCTTGTGTCAGTCTCCATGCTAGGCCTAGACCATGCTTTGGATTCTCTCTCTCCCTCTCCATCAAAAATTAATTAATTAATTAATTAATTAAAAAAACAAAGCCTGTAACAAAAGACAAAAAAGACACTATATACTCATAAAGAGAACAGTCCAACAATAAGATGTAGTAATTGCAAGTATCTGTGCACCTGACATGGGAATACCCAAATATGTAGGCATATAAAAATAAACAAAGAAAGTAATTGAGAGTAATACAATAATAGTAGGGGACTTTAATGCCCCCTTACATCAACGGACAGATCATCTAAATAGAAACTCAACAAGAAAACAATGATATTGAATGACACATTACACCAGGTGGATTTAACAAATATAATCAGAATAGGTCATCCTAAAACAACAAAACACACACACTTTTGAAGTGCAAATACAAAATTCTCCAGAAGAGATCACATATTAGGCCACAAAACAAATCCCAACAAACTGAAAAAGACTGAAATCATACTATGCATCTTTTCCAACCACAACTCTGTGAAACTAGAAATCAACTATGAGAAAAAAATCTGGAAAGAAGAGAAACTCATGGAGATTAAATAAGGTGCTACTTAACAATCAATGAATCAACCAAGATCAGAGAGGAAATAAAATAACACAACGGTCCAAAATCTCTGGGATACAGCAAAAGCTGCTCTAAGAGAAAAGTTTAGAGCAATACATGCCTATCTCAAGAAGAAAAATCTCAAACAAAGTAAACTTACATCTAAAGGAGCTAGAAAAAGACTGAAGAAAAAAAAGAAAAGAAAGGAAAAGACAAGATAAAGCTGTAGAGGAAGAAAATAAAGATTGGAGAATAAATAAATGAAATAGAAATAAAAACAGAACAAAACAAAACAGATCAATGAAACCAGTAACTGGTTTCTTGAAACTCTCACCAACATTGATAAACCCTTAGCCATAATCATCAAGAAAAAAAGAGAGGGGATTCAAAATTGAAATGAAAAAGGAGATAAAGACAACAAACACCAAAATACAAAGGATTATAAGAGGACATTATGAAAAAGTATATGCCAACAAATTCGACTAACTAAAAGAAATGAATAAAGTCCTAGAGACATACAATCCTCTAACTTAAACCAGGAAGAAACAGAAAATTTGAACACAACACTTACCAGCAAGGAAACTGCATCAGTAATCAAAAACCCTCCAGCAAACTTAAGTCTAGGGCCAGACAGCTTCACCGGTGAATACTACCAGACATTTAAAGAAGAGTTAATACCAATTTCCAAACTACTACAAAAGAAGAAAGTTTCCAAATTCAATCTATGAGGCCAGCATTTCCCTTCCGCAGATAAAGACACACACACACACACACACACACACACACACACACGGAAATACAGGCCAATATCTCTGAAGAACATAGATGCAAAAATCCTCCACAAAATAAGAGCAAACTGAAACAGAAATACATTAAAAACCTCACTAACCATGATCAAATGGGATTTTTTTCCTGGGATGCAAGGGTAGTACAATATCTACAAATCAATCAAGGTGATACATCACATCAATAAGAGAAAAAATAAAAACCATATGATCATTTCAATAGAGGCAGAAAAAGCATTTGACAAAGCACAATATCAATTCATGATAAAAGCCTTCAACAAACTAGGTTTAGAGGGAACATACCTCAATATAATAAAGTCCATATAAAGAAAACCCACAGAGAACATCATACTCAATAGCAAAAAGTCAGAGCTTTTCCTCCAAGATCAGGAACAAGATAAATATGTCTACTCTAGCCACTTTTATTAAAAATAGTACTGAAGTCATAGCCACACCAATCAGACAAGAAATAAAATACATCTAAATATGTAAGGAAGAAATAAAACATTCATTATTAGTAAATAACATACTATATATAGAAAACTCCAAAGACTCTGCCACAAACCTAGAACTGATAAATAAATTCAGCAAGGTCACAGGATACAAAGTCAAAATACAAAAATCCATTGCATTTTTATAAACTAGTAATAACTAGGAATAAATTTATCCAAGTAGGTGAAAGATCTGTACTCTGAAAACTACAGAATACTGATGAAGGAAAGTGAAGAAGACACAAACAAATGGAAAGGTATCCGTTGTTTTACAGAAAGGAACAAATATTGCTTAAATGTCCATACTACCCACAGGAATCTACAGATTAATGCCATCTGTATCAAAATATCAAGAGTATTTTTCACAGAACTAGAACAAACAATCTTAAAATTTTCATGGAACCACAAAGACCCCAAGTTAGCCAAAGCAATTTTGAAAAAGAAGATCAAAATTGGAGGTATCACAATCCCAGACATCAAAATATACTACAAAGTTGCAATAATGAAAACAATATGGTAAACAAAAAACAGACACAGAGGTCAATGGAACAGGATAGAGAGCCCAGAAATTCAGTGGTCGATTATAATTAAGTATAATTATATGGTAAATGAATATTCAACAAAGGAGACAAGAATATGCAATGGGGAAAAGATTGTCTCTTCAACAAAAGGTGTTGGGATAACTGGACAGATATGTGCAAAAGAATGAGCCTGGGCCACTTTCTTAGTTATTACGCAAAAAAAAAAAAACAAAAAACAAAAAAAAATAACCTCAAACGGATTAAGGCCTAATTATGAGACCTGAAACCATAAAAATCCTTGAAGAGAGCACATGCAGTAATTTCTCTGACATCAGTCACGGCAACATTTTTCAAGGTATGTCTTCTGAGGCAAAGGGAAGCAAAAACAAACTCCTGGGACTATATCAAAATAAAAAGCTCTGCAAAGGAAACAATCAACAAAAGACAACCTACTGAATAGAAGGAAATATTTGGAAATGACATATCCAATAAAGGGTTATTATCCAAAATATATGAAGAACTGATACAACTCAGCACTCAAAACAAATAAAAAACAAAAAAATAAAAAACTGATGGTCACCAGTAGGGAAAGGACTGAGCGCATGACCAAAACAGGTGAAGGAGAGTGGGAGTTACAGGGTCCCAGATACAGAATAAGTCACAGGAATCAAAGGTACATCAGAGGGAATATAGTCAATTTATTTTAATAGCAGTGCGGAGTGACAGATGTTAGCTACATTTGTGCTGTTCGTATCTTAACTGAAAATAATGAAACATTGTGTGTCGACTATAATTTTTAAAGAAAATGAAAGTGGCCATGAAGGAACTAAGGGCAACCTTTAGCTGACATCCAGAAAGAAGCCAGGTCCTTCGGTCTTACAGCTCCAAGGATATCAATTCTGCCAACAATCTGAGGGAGCTCAGAAGTAAATTCTTCCCCAGTTGAGCCTTCAGATAAGAACACAACCTACCACCTTGATTGCAACCTTGGGAAACCCTAAGCAGAAAATCGAGCTAACCTGTTCAGGACTCCTGATCCACAGAAACTGTGAGATGATAAATTCATGCTGTTTTAAGCCAAGAGTTTTACAGTAATTAATCCTGTAAAAATCCCTATCTAATATACAAACATATTTTGAGATTATTTCATAGTCTTACTGTTATGAATGAAGTAATATAAGACATAATAGTCTTTAAATTCTATATCAACAGTGGATTCTCACAAAATACTTTTCTTGGTTTTGCTAAATTCTTGTATTCATAACCAACTTATGGTTACAAATGATGAACGAGTAAAACTCCAACGAGAATGTTGGTTGATATTTTATTTACACTAGTAAGAGGATTAAATGAAGCAACAAAGACATGTTTCAAGACCCCATTCATTTTCCAGTGCTGAGACACCTCTTTGCTGACTTAGCAAATTATTTTTGAATGCCAAAAGACTATGTCCTCAATTCTTTGCACTATTCACAACACTACAGACACAAAAATCTGTTAAGTTTATTCTGTATTATTAACATTTTTTCCCTTTGTTTAGTCTAGGCTACAAGTCAATAAACTTTTTCTGTAAAGAGCTAAGTAGGAAGTATGTTACGCTTTGCAGACCACATATGTCTACATCATATAATCCTCATTATGCTTTTTTATTCATTCATTTGTTGTTACAATCTTTTATAAATGTAAAGAGATGCATGTCTAGCTCTCTGGCTATACAAAAACAGCCCTTAAAAAATGATAAAATAAATAAAACAGTTCTGGGCTGGGGTTGTCCCATGAACAATCATTTGTCAACTTTAACCTAGATAATCAACAAAACAAGAAATCATATAAGCTCTGATTTGTAGCATTTGCCAACGTCTGTGATGTAAACACTTCCGCCATGGCCAATTTCCAGCTACTGACATGACGTCACTATACGTGGAAGTCCGAAGAAATTCACAACAACATACCATTCATCTTAGTCTGCTCAAACCGCCATAACAAAGTACCACAGACTGGATAGTTTAAACAACAGAAATTTATTCTCTAACAGTTCTGGTGGCTGGAAAGTTTACGATCAAGGCGCTGGCTGCTATGGTTTCTTGTGAGAGCAATCTTCCAGGCTTGCAGATAGTCGCCTGCTCTCTAGGACCTCACAGGCGCAGAGAAAGAGAAAGTCAGTTCTAGCACACCAGTGCCAGAGCAAGTAAGTACCAGAGCAGGTACCAGAAACTATTTTTTTAAATCTAGTGATATTTCTTTTTCCCTCAGGAAATCACCAAACAATTCGTAGTAGATATACTGCCTAAAATCAAAAGAAAATGTAACTCAACTCTTAGTGTTTGGACAACTCATTTCTCTTTTCCCTCCAGGTTTTAAAAGGTGTGAAGATGAATAGATTTTTATCTCACAGCTTGTAAGCATCTGGTTTGCTCATTAAATACATGATTCCTGTACTAGTTTATTATTTGCTTTCTTGCCAGTCCAGAATTTTCTTAGCCAGATTTTGATGAAGTATCATAGAAGAAATATTATAGTTTCCCAAACAAATATGCATTGGAATCAACTAGGAGGCTTTATAAACTATACCACACAAATTCAGTAATATATCAAAAAGTGGAAGGGAAGAGCCCAAGAAATCTATTTTTTAACGTACGTCAATGATGATTCCATTTTAACTAGGCCAGCATCCTTTGCCAAACTTTTGAAAGACTATTAGCACAAATGACAAAATTACTCTAAAAAACATGACTTCGGGCAAACCTAATATTTCTTACTCCTTCATATACCTTTCTTGGGGTCATTTTCAATTTCATCTGTATCAATCCTTATAGAAATGCTTTGTTTCCGTCCTGCGGATAACAGAAACAAAATATAATTTCACTAGTTTTCTCTTAAAAGTTAATAAGGTAAAATAGTAAGCATGATGTTAATCTAAAACATTTCTACTCTTTTCTGTTTCCTTTTCATCTCCCTGAATTCTTTTTATTTTCCTTTATCAAATTTGCCCTGAGAGGAATTAAATGTGTTTATTCACACTAACATGTAAATGACTGATATGGGATTAAACTCAATCTTACTCTTTCTCACACTCTGTCTTGTGTCATCAACAAATCCCATCGGCTTCATGGTATATCCATCCGGAAGGCAACCACTTGTCACCATACTTCCACTACAACTCTAGTAACAGGCTACTATCCTCTTGTGCTGTATTATTATAATAGCATCATAATGGATTTTCCTGCTTCTACCTTTGCCTCCCAACAGTCTGTTCCCAACACACAGAGCACATTTAAGGTATAAATAAAGTATGTCATTTTCCTTCTGGAAACTCTCCAATTGCTCCCTTAGAGGAAAAGCCAAAGTCTTTACTGACCATGGCCTACGAAGACCCACATCTGTGTGATGGCCTCTGTCATGCTCCACCTACATGGCATCAGCTTGCCTGACCCATCTATCTACATAAGAGCATACACACTCAGTATTTTCCCATCGTCAATTTTTCCTACCCTACTCCATGTCTTCTCCATAGCACCTGACATATTATTTGTTATTTTCTATCTCCCCCACTAGAAAGTAGGCTCCATGAGAGAGGAAATTTTGGTTGTTAGTTTTATTCTCCGTAGTTTCACAGTAGTAGGCATAGAGTCTGGCATGTAGTCACTTAGTATTTGTTTGAAAATTCTATGTAAAAAGTGATTGTTGTTACCTTCCTACAAAACTACCTACTTCTCCAGCCACTGCAACAGCCACCCTCTGCACACTGGATTCCTCTCAATCAAGAACGGCCTCATAATTGGCAGAGCACAGTACAAAATAAAAACGCCGAGCGTTCCTGTGCACAAATAAAGAATTTCAAGATGGCAATAACAGAGCGTTAAACCAAGACCGAGGCCTAAGTGCAAGGTCCCGTGTAACCATACATGCCATTCGCCAGCAAAGCTGGTCCTACTCGCTGTTCCCTGGCCCTACCGTGCTTGCCCATGTTCTAGACTCAAGCTGCCTGACCCACATCCCCCATCTCTCAGCAAGAGTCTCAACTTCTCCCTCAGGGAGACATTTCCAAGCCTCAGGGTTAGCTCAGAACCCCTGCATTGCCACTGTTTACTACTCCTTTCATAAAATCTTTGCCCTTGTGATAACGGTGTTGCTTTTGGTCTTCTCTGCTAGCATATAACGTAGACAGTAATATGTTATGTGACTGTATTCCCACCACAGAGCCTGGAACCTAAGAGGTGCCACTAACTAAACTGCGTAAAATGAGGAACTTGCTGGTTGTGAAATTTTAGACAGTAGAAAGCGGAATGGAAGGTATCTGAATTATCAGAGAATTCTCAGGCCATATTAAAATTGGTTACAGTTGAAAGAGATAAGGACCTAAACAGTCTACTGGCCACTTCTGCGTCAGGCCTGGGAGGGGGTAGGGACCTAGGACAGCTTTGTTCTACAAACGGACACAGCCTGAGCAGCCTTGACAGTGAAGCACGTAACAAGACAAAGGATAAGATGTGAACGTCAGGAAAGGTTAAGCCTGAAAAGAGGGCAAATAAAACAGGCAGTATTCCTAAGTCACGTTGCGCTTCAGACAGCCCTGTTGGCATCTTGATTTAATACATAGGTGGGAATTGTGGCCGCGAGCCCAGCAGCCCGGGCTGGCTGGCAGTGATGGTGTCATAATTCACCACAGAGCATCAACGGGAGAAGCCTACATGAATCAAATCCAGGGCTTAGACTGAAGCTCAGTCCAGCATGCTGGGGGACAACAAGAGTCTTAAGTACAGTGGACAAGTCAAGGTTGAAAATCAGTCAGAGACTGGAAAAACCCCTTGGCGCCAGGAGATAACAAGAACACTCGGCAACCAGGTGGGAGCTAGGGTGTCAGTCACGCATTCCAGAAGCCTGAGGTTAGGACAAGATTAATTCCAGATCCATGCTATCCGCTGGTGCCTATGAGTCTGACTCTGATAATGAATGGGGCTGGGTCTGCTGATGAAAGCCCTCAAGGTCTATACCAATATACGCATGCAGAAGGCAAAGCAGATCCAAGTGGGCCTTCCTGGCTCCCACGATATGACTTTCTCATCTAAGTGACTCATAGGTTCCATCTAATTTAAATTCCCAGCATCACACTGTAGCAATGTTAATATAACTATCTCAAAAACTGTTCACAACTCCTTCCTTGTCTACCTTCTTCTAGAGTCTGAAAAAAGTGAGACATCCAATTTCCCAGCACCCTTTGCAGCCAGAGGTGGCCATGTAATATAATAGCATCCAACCAGACAGAAGAGTGTTGCTGTGGGAGCTTCAGGGAAAGGCTTTTCTCTCCTGATTAAAGCTTCAGAGCTGTCATTTATTTTCCTTTCGTCCTGCTTTGGACAAGAATATTATGCCTAGAGTACAGAAGTCATCCTGCAACCATGTGACAAGCCTGTGGGTGGAAACAAACATGCTAAGGATGGAAGGACAACACCAACAACAACAGAGAGCCTTGATCCTTGCTGGCATCATTGAACCAGCATCCCAACCTGTGGTAAAAAGCACACCCAAAGCATTCCCTTACACCATTGACTCTGTAATTACAAAAGTCAATATGTGCGACATTACAGAGTGTTTCTAAAATTCTGTATAGTAGTTAAGATTCAGACACTGGTGTCTGGGTTCAAATCCCAGCCTTGTTGCCATAGGATTAGAGATTGGTGAGCCTCAAGTCCATGTTGTGAAGGTCAAATTACTTTATTTCAACTGTAGGAGAAGACTGGAAGCTAATAGCGAGATTAAATTAGCTAGGCAATAGGTTGTAAATGCTTTGGTGGTTTTGTTTGTTTTTGGATAAAGGATCTTGGTTTGGTGAGTCTATTGGTGATAAGTGTTCGATAGAATTTCTGTCTCTATTTCAAAAAGTGTATGTGACTTAGATGCTAGTTAGCTGTTAGGAAAAACAACCATATAACGTGAGAGGAGACCCAGGGTAATCTTAATGAGAAAGAGAAGTTCTGGACTCCACTCTGGTTTTTAAAAACCAGGATGGGCCGGCACTGATGGTTTATTTTCTGAATATCTTTATTTTAATGTATCCACACCATGATTGTAATTGCCAGTGTTCACTGAACACTTAGCATATGCTAGGTGCTGTTCTAAAAGTTTATTAGCTTTCTTTTGAAACTCCTTAATGACTACATAATGGAAGAAGAAGATGCTTGCGGGTTACTCTTAAATCAGGAATGTTAAATTCTAACTATAAACAAGTAAACAAGATTTAGTTGCCAATACCAAGCATCATGTTTCATCTACTGTAATCATGAATTGAATGGCCTGTGAAAAAGTCCTCGTTACATTTCTGTTCCCTTACTTAACTACCAAAAATATCTCCTCATGCCCAGGAAGAAAGGCTTCCAGTATCTGTCCAGTACAAATCAGTCAGTCAAAAAGAAATGGCAACACTTTTCCTTTCCTTTCCAGCAGTAAGGTAGAATAAATGTCCTGATGACTTCCCATTTTGCAACCATTAGTAAATTTGGATAAAATAGAACCCTCTTCCAAGTGACTATCTGAGCTTGTAAGAAAGTAGTGGACATTTCCAGGGGCCAAAAAAAGAAGAGGGAGGGAAAAACAGACACGTTAGTGTTTTCTGACCAAATAACTGTCAGATTTCAATGTTTGGCAAAGGAGAGGAAAATTTGGATTCTCCCAAGATTAGAAAAGAAAACAGTGTGGAGGTTCCTCGAAAAAATGAAAATAGAATTATGACACAGCAATAGCACTGCTAGGAATCAACCCAAGAGACAAGAGGGCTGATGCATAGGAGCACGTGTACCCCGATGTTCATAGCAGCACTTTCGACAACAGCCAAATCATGGAAAGAGACTAAATGTCCATCAACTGACAAATGGATAAAGAAGATGTGGTGTATATATACAATGGAACACTACGTGGCAATGAGAAAGAATGAAATCTGGCCATGTGTAACAACATGGATGGAAATGGAGGGTATTATGTTAAGTGAAATCAGTCAGTCAGAGAAAGACAAATACCGTATGTTTCCACGCATAGGCGGATTTTGAGAGACTTAGCAGAAAACCACAGGGGAGGGGAAGAGAAAAAAAAACAGAGAGAGAGAAGGAGACAAAACATAAGAGACTCTCAAAGACTAAGAACAGACTGAGGGGTGAGGGGGATGTGGGAGGGGGAAGAGTGGGGGACGGGCACAGAGGAGGGCACTTGTTGGGATGAGCACTGGGTGTTGTATGGAAACCAATGTGATAATAAACTATTAAAAAAAAAAAAGAAAAGAAATGAAATCCTTAAACAAAGCAAAGACCATATGGATAAATCAAACAGTGAACAATGACTATGCAGTATAATAATATAAATAAATTAACATATGGCATAAAAAATCGCATATGGTAGTAACAAAACAAAATAGACCTAAAATTCTGAGAAAAAGTAACATAAAAGAAAAAAGTGTTTGGACTTATAGCATTCTATAATGTGTTCAGAAGGAGCATGAAAATATTAACTTTAGATGTTGTTGAGCTAAGTCTGGATGGTACAACATTAAGGGTAACAACCTGAAACAGAGAAATAATAACATCTAACTTCAAAGCTAGTGAAGTTATAAAGACACACTGAGAATGATAAAGACCTAAATGGAGGAGTAATTTCTTTGGGGGAGGGCGAGGCAGTGTAATTGGAATGGGGTTCAAAACCTCAATTAGATTAGTAATTAAGTACAAAAAGGAATGTCTAATTTCTTAAAATTTCTTAATATATTCTTAGTATCTTTTATATCTTTCCATTTAAAGGACACAAAAATGCTGATTCGAAGGGGCACGTGCACAGTCAATATTTATAGCATCGCTTTCAACATTAGCCAAATTATGGAAAGAGCCTAAATGTCCACCGACTGATGAATGGATAAAGAAGATGTGGTGTATATATACATAATGGAATATTACTTGGCACTCAAAAAGAATGAAATCTTGCTGCAATTTACAACAACATGGATGGAACTAGAATGTATTATGCTAAGTGAAATAAGTCAAATAAAGATAAATATTATATGATTTCATTCATATGTGGAATTTAAGAAACAAAACAGATGAACATAGGGGAAGGGAAGGAAAAATAAATTAAAAACAGAGAGGGAGGCAAATCATAAAAGACTCTTAAATACAGGCGACAAACTAAGGGTTCCTGGAGGGTTGATGAGCAGAGGATGGGCTAAACGGGGGATGGGCATTGAGGAGGGCACTTGCTGGGATGAGCACTGGTGTTGCATTTAAGTGATGAATCAGGGGCGCCCGGGTGACTCGGTCGATTAAGCGTCTGACTTCGGCTCAGGTCATGATCTCGCCTTTTGTGAGTTCGAGCCCCACGTCGGGCTCTGTGCTGACAGCTCAGAGCTTGGAGCCTGCTTCAGATTCTGTTTCTCCCTCTCGCTCTCTTTGCTCCTCCCCCATTCATGCTCTGTCTTTCTCTCTCTCTCTCAAAAATAAACATTAAAAAAAAATTTAAGTGATGAATCACTAAATTCTACTCCTGAAACCATTATTACATTAACTATACGTTAACTAACTTGGATTTAAATAAAATTTAAAAAAACTAATATGCCCCACTTGAAAAATAGCTGCTATACAAAGAAACATTAACCAAAACGTCGCAGAGTAAAATGCTTTAAAGTATACAAAGTGCTCTTTTCACCACCTCCTTTGATCCTCACAAGAAGAGAGAAAAGATGAATTTCATATCCTCCACGGTGCAAACGAGGAAGAAAAAATAACCACCGTGGCGAACTGCCATCCTGAAGTCATACAACTAAGGAGAACTTGTCCTCAATCTATGTCTTCTAAACTCAAATCCCGTTTCTTCCCAGAACACAATTCTACCTTGCATCGATCAACAAATTTTAAAAATTAGAGAACTATCCAGTCCCAGAGAAATGGTATTTTACCTGGAAAAAATTGAGTATTAACTTAAGAATATATTCAAAGGGAACGGTCAGGGATTTGAACAAGGATGTTCACTGCGGCATTACTGATAAATGTGAAAACAGAACACGACTCAGTATCTAATACAGAGATCCAGAGAATGATAGATCTCTATAATACAATGTACACAGTATTACAAATCACTTTCTAAAAAATACAGCTTAGAAAAATGCAAATACTATAATATTAAAGAGAAATATGGTATTAAAAGTATGACAACCATTTCGTTCAACTACAGATGGTGAGGAAAAAACAAACATAGTGATATTGATACACACACACACACACACACACACGTATTAAAAGCCTGAGAGTAAATGTGTCAAGAGATGAATGGTAATTATACCTGGGGTGGAGGAGTTCAAATCGTTGGTGATTCTTCTCTTCATTCTCTAAAATGACAATATCTTACTGTTCTAATCTGAACAAATAAAATAAGTACGTTTCTGAACCTTTTTACAAAAGCACGAACAACTTGAAATATCATACTCCTTCAGTGAGTTCAACAGGTAAAAGCTAACGTGAGAGAAGAAAATAACAGATCAAAAATGAAGAAACGTCATGTCTGAAATTGAGTTGTATGAGGTCATAGACTGCTTCTCACTATCCCTGGTCCTAATGAAATAAGTTAACTGGCCTCACATACATAACTAAGAGCCAAACTCGGAAGGACCGTAGCCCCAAGTTGCTAGTTTAACAATAGCATTAGCTGGATACTAAAAGGCTGCCCCCCCCCAAAAAAAAAGTACTCCAGGCAAGACACTTCATCCTTAACAGTTGTCTGTGCAACTGAGAGGTCAAATGGTGTCTCACAAAGTGCAGACCATCCAACCACGGGGGAACCATTCTATCTTTCAATTATGAGAAGGCTTTAACCTGAATCAGGACAAATTAGGGACCCTTCCTAGCCATCCACAGTTCCTACACCCAGACACATAAGGGCAGTAATAATTTCCTTACAGAACACACCCGTTCCACCAACCCTCTTCTGCTGAATGTCAGAGCAACAGCTAATGAAATATGAAAGTTTGATTCACAAGCCAACATGCAATACTACAGGCTGTAACTTTCCCAAATGTGTGTGCACCTATCATATATAGGTAATATATTGTGATGAGCCTCTGATCACTTCATTTAGTCCTGGGCTGGCAATTCCCAAGTACCTACTCAGCAGGTCACTAGAGGTCTTGCTGAGGATGGAGAAATGTTAAGACCTTTAATCCTGTTTTCAGGTAGAATGTACTTGCCATCAAAGTAAAAGCAGCTAATGGTTTTTCCATTTCCTTTCCATTAGGGAGACGGATGAATGGAGAAACGACTGCGAGCTGGAAGTTAACACCTTAGGAGATTCTTCCCTTTACTCATGTTTTTTTTTGTGCCTTTTATTCACCCCCTCAGCTCATTTCTTCTCTCCTGCTTCCTCTTGGGACTGTGAGCCTGAATCCGAGACGCTCGCAGCAAGGAGTTCAGGAAAATAGAAGTTTGCAACTCAGAAAGATTAATCTCGTTTAAGTCACTAAAATGGAGTTTCCAGACACAAGCCTGATGGGTCAGGTTCTTGCACAGGGACTCAGAGACCAGTTAGATTTTGCTAGTGTCTCTGGGAGATCACCATGGCAGTGGCGGTAATCAGGATGACAGGCGGGATGGGGAGGCGAAGGAGGAACATGCCAACGAAGAAGGGATGCGAGCTGGGAAACCCGGGAAGTTTAAACCAGGGAAACAAAACAGGTTGTTAATACAAACCAAACTGACAAAAAAAAAAAAATAAATAAATAAAGGTGGAAGGAAGACAGTACAGACCTAATAATGGTGTGAAGTTTAAATAAGCTTAACTTTACTATTTATTGAAGCCAGAAAGTCTCTTCCGCCTTCAGTGAACGCCAGTAAGGGACAGCAGAACAAACACATCCCAACGTCCAGACAAGATGCTTACAGGGAAGCCAACTGTGCTTGGTTTCTGAAACATCAAAGTTAACACTTAAGAATCTACACAAAATATGGAGGATGAGAACGGAGTACCTGCCAGCTTAGGTCATTCTAACTTAACTCGTACTCTGCCGAGTGAGACATTTGAGTTCTAGGAGGTTCCAACAACTCACAGGAGGGCAAGGGCAGACTCTGGGGATGCCAACTTTTCAAGACAACATGTAAATGTATAAAATACGAACTTCGGGGCTTTTAAGTCAAATAGAAACTGCCTAGCTATCTTGCCTTTAAAATAAATCACTAAGGACATAAATTCCTCAATAAACACTGCAGCCAACACAAAATATACCTCATCCCATACTCTGGCCAAAGAGAGAAATACGTAGAGGGAAAGTGAGAAATATAAACCAAAGAAGAAAACTAAAGGAAGAGAGAAAAAAGGAGAGTGTGAATACAAATGAGAGACCAGAAGGGGAGAGAAGTATAGATAGGGGAAGACAGACCAGAATAAAATCGGCTTGGGAGACAGCACCAGCAGATGCTCAAGAAAATATGCAATTAATTAATTAAACTGGTCTTGTCAATCCTGGCCTCTCATTTCATCAGTGGGCACTACCTGTTACCACTGCTCTGTGAGATACTGAGTAGGTTTTTAGCATGGACACATTAACTAGCACCTGTGTTTCCTAAAAAAATAAAATAAAATAAAAATTTAAGCTCTGAATGGGTTCTACCTTCTCTTGCTAAGGCACTACATTAAATCTGCAGGAGGAAATGATTCTCTTAGCACCCAGGCCAGAGATTGCTTCAAGCGGTAGTTCTCAATCCCCGCTCCATGTTACAATCACAGGGAGAGCTTTAAAATAAAATACGGATGCCCTCTCTACTCCAGATTAATTTAATCAAAATCTCCCAGGAACCACCCCAGACAAGGAAATCTTATGTGCTGGGTGAAAAAGATTCTTATGATGTAGAGTGGTTTCTGGAGCATAGGTACATAAAATTTTTATATAATTACATTTTGTTTTGTCTCTCTTTTCAGCTGGGTTCCACGGGGAACAAATGAGTTTCTAATAACCAAGTGTAGAGACATGTTCTCCCGGCAGACTTGAATCCAACCTTTTTTTAAATTATTTTATATATATATATAACATCAGCACAAGAGCCAGGCAGCTGAAAGAGATAGGCTGTAGTAAGAATTCTGCACGAAATGACACCTAAAGCATAGTTTGGCTTCACTCTCTCCACTGCCAGGCCCATGGCAGCAGTACAACTTCTTGCAATGCCTTTGAACTGCTCATCTTTGTCCAACCAAAGAACTTTTCAGGGAGAATGCTAAGGTTTCAGGGAGACTAAACAGCACCTTGCTAAAATTATCAAAACGGGAGAAAATAAGTCTTTTAGGGAACTGTAAGCAGTCAGAGAATTCTCTTTTGAACTGACCCCCTGTCCTCTGGTCCCTTTCAAAAACTCGCAGAAGCTAAGAGGCGGTTATTGCTGACATGACCCAATGCTGAAAGAATCATGACATCTTTGAGAATTAACTGTACAATGTTGGAATCGACAGGCATCAAGTTCAGTAGTATCAGCTCTAGGCCTGGCGTGAAGATTTTCAAAGAGATGGGGATCAGGAATTGACTTCATGCGGTCGTATGTTCTTAACTCTGCCAGTTTGGAATTAGTTTTGTTTGCTTTTGTTAACTGTCACTGGAGCTTCACTCACTAATAGAAAACTTGGTCCCTGCCCTGCAAGAGCTTTAAAATTAGGTGGAAAATCCAGAAGTAGAGATTAAACAGCTAAGGCAGGCTGTCCCCAAAGTAAATAGCAGAATCCCCTTTTGAGCTCCCATCAGAGATGTCCGGTGAGACCGGCTGGCACTTGCAGACATGGCAGACTCTTGCCTTGCAAGAACTGAAACAAGTGTTTAACAATTTTCCTACAAGCATTGTTTACAATAAATGTTGATCCCAAACTTTCCCCCAACCCATTCCCTTCTTGAGCTCAGTGAAAGAAAAACAATCATTAGCACTGATTCTCTTCCATTCCCCCAAAGAATGCTTGTCAGTCCCTTGCAGGAAACTCAGAAATGCCATGTTGCAGTCCACTAGACGGAAATCTCTCAAGATAGCTAAAATTACATGAATTTCTTACAAGGGGGCAGGGCCAGGAACCTGGTCTAGCATACCGAACACGGCAGAATGTAATCGTTTGGAGCAGGGGGTTTCAGGTGAAGCAGACCCATGTCTATGCTGGAGCAAGATATTTAATCTCTCCAAGCTCAGGTGTCTCATCTGTAAAGTATATATGATACGATTATTTAAATGCAAAGATCATGGCTGAATATTTTCAGTTTAATAATGAATCCGAAATGCTCAGTACAGCGACTGACACAAAGTTAATGTGCAAATTATTCATTCATTTACTGAGTATATAAAATGTCCTAGGGCCCAGGATAATAAACCCAATAGACAAAAATCCCTGCCTTCATACTGCTTACCATCAATGGCTAAGTAAATTGTTTTAGACGGTGATGTTGCCATGGAGAACATAAAAGGGAAGAGGGAGACAGGGAGTAAGAATGATGTGCAATTTTAAAAAGACCTTACTGATTTGGTGACATAGGAGTAAAAAACTGAAGAGGTGAGGGACTAAGACATGCCGAGGAAAAGGTCACTGCAAAGGCCTAGAGGAAGAACCTTATGTGGTGTGTTTGCAGATCAGCAAAGAGGTCGGTGTGACAGGAAGAGGCTACACAGAGGGTAGTTAGGAGAAAATGAGCTCTGGGGGGTGAGGGCTCAGAAGACTAGGAAGGGCTCCAAAGCGTGGCTTTAATGAAGTGAATTAGGAAGCTGCTAAAGAGGTCTAGGAAAACAAGTGACGTGATCTGATTTACACTCAAAAGGATCACGCTAGTGGCTGTGTGCAGAAGAGATGCAGCAAGGGAAGGTGTGTGCAAGGGCAGAAATAGAGGATAGTTTAAGACACTACTGCAGTACAAAGGTGGGAGCTGATGGCAGCTTAAAGCAGATAATGGCAATAAAGACAGTGAGATGTGGGAGGATGGTCTGGATATATTTTTAAGGTTGGGTCTCTAGGATTCGCTGATGAATTAGATGTACAATGTGAGAAACAGAAATCAAGGATGACATTTGATATTTTGGCCTAAGCAACTCAAATGATTGCCTTTAACTGATGGGAAAGACTGAAGGACAAGCAGGTTGAGGGATAACAGGCCACCGGGAATATAAGAAGCTCAATTCTGAATGTCTTAATTTTTATGAGCTTTTTGCATATCCAGTGGAGATCTAAAGTGAATGACAGACTATCTGAACCTAGGACAGAGAGATCGGGAATGGACACGGATGTAAACATGGGTATCACTAGGACAAGGATGCTCTTTGAAACTGGAAGATTAGATGAAATTATTAAAGCAAAAAGGAAAAAAAGTCCATGAGGTGCCCTAGGGGACCAACGGTTAGAACTCAGGAAGGGGAGGAAAGACCATCAAGGGTGACGAAGAAGTAGTGGCCAATGAGGAAAAACATGCAAGATACCAACACAACTGAATACACACAAAATACATACAAATACACACAAAACTGAAATTTCCTTTAGATCAAATTCATTCACCTATTTATGCATGGACACACACACCTATTCATCTAGTACAGCACAACATTTTCGAACATGGCTGCCAGAATGGAATATACCTGGATTCAAATTCAGATTCTTCCACTACCCAGGTCTGTGATCCTGGGAGGTTATTTTAACTTGCTGAGTCTTTACTTCCTTGACTCTCAAATGAAGAGAGGAACACCAACTTCATTGGACTGTGAGGAATAAACGAGACATTGCCTATGAAGCACGAAGTCTGGTACTCCAAAGGCTCAAGAAAGAATGGCTACAGTTTCTTGAGTACTTTTAGAGCACCTACAGTGGATGCAAAAAACACCATGTCAAGCCCTGGAAAGAGAATAAAATCTAGCAGAGAGTAGAGATAATATGTGAAAATTTTTATAATAATGTAGAGGCCACGGCCCTGATGACAAGCTCTTTGGGAGTAGTGATCTTTTCTATCTGATTTATACAGTTGTTATTGTTATTTGTTATATTGTTATTAACATGTGGGACAAGCATGACCTCAAGTATTCCATGAATTAATAAGACTGATACGACTCGACACTTCAAGTTTATGGCAGAGAGATCATTCCACACTGTAATGAACAGAAAACACTTCAGTCATGAGATGGGAAGAGATGTTTCAGTGAATTTTCGCCATTGAATGAACCGTAATTTACATAAACAGGCAAGATGAAAAATGAAGGAAACGGAATCACTCAAATCCATGGCAGCTGAGACTACTGAACAAATCTTTGAACCTAAATAGAGGGTCCTGTTGCCTTGCTACATCTGATTTTAGGGAGGTTTGTTTTGTTTCGTGTTTGTCACCCACAAAATGCAGCCTCCTTAATGAAGGATAATAAGAATATAAGCAAGCATTTGTTGAGATCTGACATGTACCAGGCACTATTATAAGTAATGTAAATGCAGTTACTAATCAAAACAATCCTACGAGATAGAAACTATTATTATTTCCACTTGAATGACGAAGAAGTTGTACAATTTTAAGTGGTAAAGCTGGGACTTGCACCTCTACCCTACAGCTGAGGCCCTAACTATTACTGTCCATCCTATAATGACCCTTTAAGTCCACAGGCCAAATACTGACAATTTTCAAAGAACCTGTTAGATAAAGCAAGCCATAAAACAGACAATGTAGTCAAATTAATAACAAAGATGATCATCAACATGATTTTTCGGACTTACTTGATTTTAAGTAAACTGCATTTTTCTAAGTTGGTTTCAAGGTTCAAAAATTTGTGATTACATAAATGAATGAAATGTACCAACATATTCCTAGAGTTTCTGAATCTCTGAGTGAAGCTGAGTGTGTCTGTTCCCACATTGTGGAACATCGGAGCTTCCCTAGGTCTTTTTTCTTTTCTATAAAGGATAGGAATCATTACAACTTTTGAGGACTAAACAGACATTATTATTTGTAAAAAGGACTTTGAAAATCATTTGTGACTCTTTTGATAAAGCAACTTCTATGCAATACTAGATCACCTTACAGCAACACTTAGTGATTACTAATGTGTGTACAGAAGGATAAAACTAATAAAAGTAATGAAGCAAAGAGCCATACACATCTGTTTTACCCACGATAACAGACCAGAATAAAGATGCCACACCAACCACCTCTGCACAAGCAGCTGGGAGCTAGAGTTTAGAGTGGGCACATGTATGCACTGTCTCTATTGGCATGTTCCATGGTACATTATCTGTCAAGTAACGGTCCCGAAGCCCAAGAAGTTGAATAGTGCCTACATTCTAAGTCTTAAGACTCACAGGAAGTTTTCTTTGAGGTAGGGAGTATTTTTTCCCTACTGACCTGCTAAATGTGCAGACTCATCAAATATATACTACAATGCCAGCATTACCCGAATTCCAAAAAGAGAGAAAAGAAAGAAAACTAAGGGCCAATATCCCTGGTAAGCTTAGTCGTAAAAACCGTCAACAAAATTTTAGCAACTCCCATTCAAAAATACATTAAAAGGATCATTCACCACCATTAAGTGGGATTTATTCCGGAAATGCCAGAATGGTTCAATATTTGCCGATCAACATGATACACCACATCAACATAATGAAGGATAAAAATCATATCATCACCTTAATCGATGGAGAAAAAGCATTTGACAAAATTCCACATCTCTTCATGATAAAAACTCTTAACAAAGTGGGTTTATAGAGAGCATACCTCAACCTAATTAAGGCTATTTATGAAAAATCCACAGCTAAGTGAAAAACAGAGTCTTTCCTCCAAGATCAGGAACAAGACAAAGATGTCCACTCTTGCCAGTTTTAGTCAACATAGTACTGGAAATTCTAGCCAACACAATTAGAAAAGAAAAAAAAAAAAAAAGGAAAGAAATAGAAGGCATCTGAATTGATGAAAAGGTTAAATGTATGGAATCACAAAATACCCCAAATACCCAAGACTGTCTTGAGAAAGAAGAACAAATCTGGATGTATCCCAATCCCAGATTTCAAGATATACCACAAAGCTACTGTAGTAATCAAAACAGTATGGTACTGGCACAAACACAGACACATAGATCAATAGAACAGGATGGCAAGCCCAGAAATAAGTTAATGCTTATACGGTCAATTAATTAATGACAAAGTAGTCAAGAATATACAATGGGGGAAAATCAGTCTCTTCAATAAACGGTGCTGGGAAAACTGGACAGCTACACACAAAAAGAATGCACCTGGATTATTTTCTTGTACCATATACCAAAGTTACCTCAAAATAGATTAAAGACCTAAATGTGACACCTGAAACCATAAAACTCCTAGAAGAAAACATAGGTAGTAATTTCTTTGACACTAACCTTATTAGCAACATTTTTTTACACATGTCTCCTAAGACAAGGAAAACAAAAGCAAAAAGAAACTACTGGGACTACATCAAAATAAAAAGCTTTTGCACTGCAAAGGTAACCATCAACAAAACGAAAAGATGACTTACTGGATGGGACAAGATATTTTCAAATGATATATTCATTAATGGGTTAATATCCAAAATATATAAATATATGCAATTCCACACCAAAAAAAAGCATAATCCCGTTAAAAAATGGACACAAGACTTGAATGGACATTGTTCCAGAGACTTACAGATGGCTAGCATATACATGAAATGATACTCAACATCACTAATCATGAGGAAATCTAAGTCAAACCCACAATGAGATATCACCTTACACCTATCAGAATGGCTTGAATCAAAAACACAAGAAATAACCAGTTTGGCAAGGATGTCAAGAAAAAGAAACTCTTGTGCACACTGGCAAGAATGTATTTAAGTTGATGCAGCCACTATGGAAAACGGTACAAATTTCTCAAAAAATTAAAAATAGAACTACCATATGATTCTTTAAGTCCCCTGCTGGTCATTTACCCAAAGAAAACAAAGACACTAATTCAAAAAGATATATGTATCCCTGTGTGTGTTGCAGCATTATCTACAATAGCCAAGATATGGAAGAAACGCACATATCCATCAATAGATAAGTGGAGAAAGATGTGGTACGTACACACACACACACACACACACACACACACACACACACACACAACCTAGCCATACAAAAGGATGAAATCTTGCCATTTATGACAACATAGATGGAAGTAGAGGGTTTTATGATAAGTGAAATAAGTAGAGAATGGTAAATACCATATGATTTAACTTACATGTAGGCTCTAAAACACACGACAAAGGAGTACAAAAACAAAATGCAAGAACAGACCCATAAATACAGAGAACTGATGGTAACTGGAGGGGAGGGGTGTAGAGGGCTGGGCAAAATGGGTGAAGGGCAGTGGGAAATACAGACTTCCAGTTATAAAATGATTAAGTCACGGGATAAAAGGTACAGCATAGAGAATAGCATCAAGGGTACTGTAATAGTGCTGCATGGTGACAGACGGAGGGTGTCCTTGTGGTGGGCATAGCACAAAGGACTTGTCCAATCACTGTGCTGTATACTTGAAACTAATGTAGCACTGTGTGTCAATTGTACTTAAAAATTTTTTGCAGGTTCATAGCCTTAAATAAATTAGCAGCATTAAATATTTTCTGATTTGAGAAGTGATATGTGTGCACAATAGAACATTTGGAAAATGGAAATAAAAACAAAAAGATGCGCCGCCCACACTGCAACTAGCCAGGAGTAACTCTATAGATTCACCAAACTTTATTTAAATATTTTTTTTGATGTTTATTTACTTTTGACAGAGAGAGACACAGAGCATGAGCAGGGGAGGGGCAGAGAGACACACACAGAATCAGAAGCAGGCTCCATGCTTGTCAGCACAAAGCCCAACGTGGGGCTTGAACTCACGAACTGTGAGATCATGCCCTGAGCTGAAGTTGGACATCTAACTGACTGAGCCCCCCAGGCGCCCCCACAGAACTTTAAAATCCAAGTACAAGTGAAACTAGCATCAGTGATTTGGAGAGATGCCAAGTGTGGCTGAAAGACACTTCCTTTAGTGTTCTTTTAACATTGCTATAACGTTTTTTTTTTTTTGTGAGTCTCTTTTTAATGGATAGGAAGGTATCAAGTCTTAGTCCTAATTCTTCCTACAATGAGAAAATGACAGCTCAAAGAACGGAAAGGACTTACTCAAGATCTAACGGCTGCTTGTCTGTCAACAGAACCATTGCTGGGCTTCCAAGGCCAGGTTCCAGCACTCCCTCTACGAAACCATGCAAAGAGAAATCTCACCTTTACAGACCCATGACCTCGAGTCTGTATGGTGTTTTGTTTTTGTTACCTTTCGACAGTTTTCTATAAATTGGAACTATCCCAGGAAGGGAGGAAGAGCTTCAGCTTTGGGTTACAAACTTTCGATGAATATTCTTTCCAGAGGCAGGCCCCTCACGGGAGCCAGAGGACAGTGACCCCTGCTAAGTACCCTTCGTACCTATCACAGCCCTAGGATCCTGCCCACTTTCCCTTACCTCTTGAAATCTAATTATCAACGATTTATTGAGTGCTTAATACATGTCAGCCACCATACTACACATATGTTATCTAACTTCATCCTCATGATAGCCTTGTGTTCAATCATCATCTCTATTTTACAGAGGCAGAAATAGAGGGGCACATTCCTAAGGCCACTCAAAAGTAAATGCGGAAATTCAGACTTGATCCTAGAATGGACGGCCCAACTCTACACTCTCTCTTCTCCCTTCTGGATGCCGAGAAGGATGAACTCTTCCCGTATCTTCTACCAAGGGTATCCTTAAAAGCCTTTTAGTATTAAGCGTTATTATAGATCATTATGGGGAAATCAGAAAAAAAAACCAAAACCACCAATAGTGCTTGGGGCTTACGCGGTACTGATCTCGAGGTTTAGCAACCCAATTTAGTAGCTATACATGCTCACCTTTGGTAAATCACTTGAATTTCTGAGCCTAATGCGCTTTTCTACAATTACACCTTACTCAAAATTCAATTGCTAGGAAAATGTATCATTTAAATCTGTACACTTTTGAAAATGAAAGGGGGTACTATTAATTTTGCTGGGACAACAGGTATAAAATAGGACTTGCATGGACCAATCAGTATATATGATTCACTGGAGATAACTGTGTTAAAGAACCCGGTGCACCACCTGGCATACAAGTGAGAGTCATGGCATAATAGATTCCTTCCTTTTCTGTACAAATGGAGTATCAAATAGCACAGATGTTTCCAAATGGGGGCAATTTTGCCTCTTAAAGAGCTTTCTGCAATGTCTGAGGACATTTTTAGATGTCTTAAGTGGAGGAGTGCATGCTGCCGGCATCAAGGGGATAGAGGTCAAGTATACTGCTCAACACCCTGTAATGCACTGGGCAGGCCCTTACAAAAAAAACAAAACAAAAAACAACAACAACAAAAACAGCAATCATACCAAGGTTAAGGAACCCTGAAACTGCACTTCTCATTAAAGCAGAAAAGAGAGTGGAGAAGGTCTGACATCAAAGATAGAAGCATACTTTGCTTCTTAGTCTTATCTTGGGTCAGCCCACACATGGTGCCAATGAAATCGGTCCCCTTGGAATTCAAGTGAAATAGCACATTTTTTGATGGTTTAACTACTATAAACAAATTTGCCAACGGGCCTGTCACCACTCTGAAAATACCATCTCAACGTCTCAGAGGTAACTTGAGATGCAAGAAAAGAGGCCAAGTACTGTGTACATAATGCAATCTGCATGCATTCAAAGGAGAAGAGTCGCTTGCATGCAATCAACACAGGTGTTTCTCTGAAGGTATGAAATCATCATTAGCAATAATAAAGCTTTCATCTGACTTGCCTTCCCTGAGCCTTGCTAGCATGATAAAAATAGGTTCAATTTTTAAACCCCATGCCTAAAATCAAGCAACCACTTGGGGGACCATAGTTTTTTGAAAGAGAATGGGCAATTATCCACAAATGAATGAGCCATAATTAATTGATCATTCACTCACATTTTCACACCACTCTCAGATAAGCATGAAAGACATATTAAAGTTTTAAAAGCTCTCTTCGGATTGACACCCCTCCCCTACCCCAACCCCATCAAGCCAAACTTCACTATTTAACATTGTATTCAGGATGTGTGGGTTTGCTCAAGAGACTGGCTCTAAAACTGGAAATGTAAATACATTTATCTCAACTCTTAAGGCAAATGTACCTCATTAAAATACAGTTGCAAGCAAAATATAATCCCTGTTTCTCTGTAGTAATGGCACTTTGCAGCTTGGGTTACTTTCTAAAGGCCTAAAAACTCAAGGAAAGAAATTTTAAACAATTTGTTGAAGTCCTAACTTTTCCTCTATACTATCAGCCAGTGGATCCCTACCAGAAAGGATTTTTTCTTCCTGATCATCACGAGGGTGAACCAGATCACACACCTCCACAGATCACTTCTGTTTGATACAACATCCAGCTGGTCTACTGCATGGGCTCCCAAAATCAGTGGTCGTTTTGGGGCTTCCTTCAGTGGTATCTCTTTCCAATCAAGAAAGGGATGAAAGGAGCATGTGCAGAGGCCCTCCTACACAAAGACGTCTCTTCTGACAAAAGTCTAGGTATTAAAGCATAGAAAGTGGAAAGAGACAAGAAGGAGTGATGTCTTCCTGCCATTGTGGGGCAGGCAAACAGATTCAGTCCCACCGGTCAGGGAGACTGAGCAGCTTAAATGTGGGCAAGGTTCAAGAGGTACACCATCGTGGGTTTAGACAGTAAGGATTTTCTCCTTTCTATGTGGAAAGCCCTTCTCCCCATCTGCTTTGTCATCTTATAAAAACTAACCTTCTAAAATGGAAAAATAAACAAACAACAAAAGAAACCCAATGAGCTTTATTCCTAGATGACTGCAGACAGAATTAACCATTCCCAACTTGGAGCTAACAGTAACACGTTTACATCCATGCCTACTGGTTCCTTAAGGAAATCTTTTATTTCTCCCTGCTCAGAACTGTCTGGCACAAAGTAAGGCGTGAAATAAAGTTTTGACCAAATAATATGGTCATTGAACTGAAATAATATGGGGACCACATCGTGGTGATATATTAGTGTGCACTGGCTCTGGAAGACAATCAGGTACTTGATGGTTAACATCTATTTACACTTATAGAGTGGCAAGTACCAGTCTAGGTATTTATTAATTACCTTACATTATTTCCATGTGTTAATTATACAATGTAGGAGGGGGATAGTAGGATCTCCATCTTATAGTCTGGTAAAGCCACAGAAAGTTGTCTATGACCACGTGGCTGGGTAGGAAATGACAGTCCATATTCTTAATCATTTTATTACATTGATACGAGAAACTATTTCAGGTGAGCAATGGGCAGAGAAGAGTCTAATCCAAGTTCATGTCCTAACTATTGGGCTCTTTAGGCTGCAAACCTGGAGAATTCAGGAGTGGGGTCCAAGACCAAACAAAGAAATGGCCTTCGGGCAGGCTACCCAGAGTGCTCATCACCTCTTCTGGGTTCTCTCCATCCTGATGCAACTCATCCTGATTAGTCCTACAATTTCCGGACAAGACTAAATTGGACCTCAGTGTTCCCCAACCACAGGACCACTATTTGCATTTGAGACCAGAATAGTTCTTTGTTGTGCTTGTCTCGTGCATTGCAGGATGCTTAGCAGTTCCCTGGCCGCCATCCACTAGATACCAGTAGCATTCCCCTCTTTCACCTTTTCCCATGGTTGTAACCATCAAAAATCTCTTCAGACATTGCCAAATATACTCTGGGGGGGCAAAGTCTCCCCAAGTTGAGAACCACTAAGTTACATGTAGTCCGCAACCTGACATCAAGGCCTTCTAGCATACAATGACTCTACTCTCCCCATTCTTCCATCAGAGTAAACCATACTCCTCCTGGAAGAGGGGAAATCTCCAATCTCCAAACCCCACATACACTCAACCTTTCCTCCACCACTGGATGCTAGCAAGAAAGGATGTGGTGTCAAAGTACGCAGTGTCGTACTCACTGCTTGGAAATCTATGTTCCCTGGGTAATGACTCATTTGTTTAGAGAAAAAGATACATTTGCTCTAGTTCTGCTCTAGAACTAGAAAGCCTTTAATCAGATTAACATACCCCAGGAGGTAAGAAGACCCATTATAATCATTCTCATATAAAAGGGCATTAACATGAGACTCAGAAAGGTTAAGTAATTTGTCTAAAGTTGTACAACTAGTTTGTGGTCTAGGACTTGGGCCCAGACCTTTCACATCAAACTTTACTATAGCTCCCTTCCATGCCCCTAAGGGAATAAAGCTTTCCCAAGACCAATTAAAGCAGAAACCAAAGTGAAAACTTCTCAACTGCTTTCTGACAACTAAATCATCTTGAGTAGAGAGTGGGAGATGTCCAAATATTGGCAACACTTGAAGTGGAATACAAGAGCTGGACTGGAAGCAGCCTGTGCAAATGAGAAACAAACAAGGATTCTACCACACTTCATCCGTCTCTAACTCATACCATTTGGTAAATAATAGATCTAAGCATTCCTGCCGGAACACGCTCGCTAAAAATTTCTAAGTAGAGCAGAAGAGTGGCTGAAAATATACATCTTCTCTTGTACCAGCTTATAGGGAAACAGCAGTATAACCTATTACGCAGTGGTTTTACCTTTATATCAGAGCCAAGGACCTCTTTTGGCACCAGGAAGTCATGCTCTCATGTGCTTGTCACACTGAAACAGCCAGTGACAACAGCCAGACTGACAAGAGTGGAAAACAGCACACCCGGAAGACTCAGTCTCCTAATCAGGAAGATCAGACCCAAACACCTGACACTGCTAGAACTACAACAGCATTAACAGCTGGTTTCCAGTTGCTATCAGTTTAACAGATCAGTCTTTGTACCCATTGGCCAAAATAGTTCCTATTGTTCCATGTCCTCAGACATAGGCTTTACTGGATGACAGAACCTACGACACCATGGCCTCTAACCCCTGTGGCCAAGTGTACTCCTTTGGAAGCTATAGGATCTATGTTCATATGAAAGTGTTTGATCATTCATGCACTGAACATGTATTATTGAAATCTATTCTATCCTAGTCCGTGAGCAAGAGATGCCAAGAAAAATTAGAAGAAGCTTTGACCCAAATATCTTACATAATTAAGGAAAAGACAACATGTAATATTTAATTTGAATACTCTGAGGTAAGCATGGTAAGTTCAAAGCAGAACAGGAGTTAGGAGAAAGAAAGGAACAACTGTGCTTAGGATCTCAGGAGGGATGATGTTTAAGCAAAATATTAAAGATGGAGAAGTTAACCATTAAAGTGGGCAAAAGACGGAAGGATCTTCCTAGCGGATGGAGCAGCACGTGCAAAGGCACATGTTGTGGAATTGTTAGAAGTTCAATAGGGCTACAGCACAGGCTATGAGTGGACAAATGATCTATCATGGTTAACTTCTGTCTTCCACTCCATGGAACTATTATCTTTTCACACTTCACCTAACAGATAATGGGAGCTATTGATAGTGAGGAGAAGACAGATAATGGTCGCATTTGCATTTAGAAGTGTTAATCTGCTGGAAAAGTGAGGAACAGCTATATTATGCAAATAAGACAGAAAGCAGAGAAGGTTCCCAGAAGGGTGTCTAGAATGCAGTGGAGTTCGAGGCATGAAAGAGGATGGAGGGGAGACACACACACACACATATTAACAAACTAATATAGAATATGTTCAAAGAGTTCTGGGTATATATATATTTTTTTCATTTAATACTATAAGGTAGGCACCATTATATTTGCATTTAACTAATGAGACTACTATGTCAGATATGAAAAAGAATTAATTAGAGGTGTTCATACAGTTTGGACTAAGGCAGTAAAAGTTAAGAAGGAACCACCAATGATCTCGGACTACATCAGTCAAGCCAGTTATTTCAGAAGCTCACCAGGAAACGCTCAAAGTGTAAGAATCTCTGGGTAGCTCCTGTGATTGCCTGAAGCTGCAGCAGCAAACAGGTCACCCTCAAGAGCTTACTGGAAAAGTGCCACGGCTTTCACCTCCACCCACATGTCCACCATAAATGTTTCTGGAAAACAGTAGCTTCTCCTCTCTAGCCTCCCAACACTTGTACAAGTGCCTGTAATTGGCTGCTTTTAACCCAAAATCATACAGGAAGAGGGAATCTGGAGAAAATTCTTCTTCTTCTCTGTAATATCGTCAAGATAGGGCATCTAAGAGGGGATGATGGTAGCGGTGCCGGGTCTACCGCAAAGAATCCAGCATAGAAAGTGAGGCACAGAAAGTTTAGGTGACCTTATGGAGAATTAAATATTTTTCTCAGGGTGACACAGCACATCATGAGTAGAGCCAGAACTTTGGACCTAGGCATTCCGATTACAAGGTTTTCCTAATTTAACCACTATGCTGATAAGAGAAATTAGGGAATATAAGAAATTAGGGAAGAGATGGAGGATAACTTGCAGGTTTCAGATGGGATAACAGCTTTACACGCTGGTAAATTAAGGCTGTTTTAATGTTATTTTGCCCAAATAAACCATACGTAACAAGAAAGAAACAAATGCTTACAGGGTATACAATCTTCACCTTAATGGGACTCCAAAAAGCTCTTAGTTAATGGTTTCTGGACCCTGCAATTGGTCAGCACGTCTGCGACTTAGTGACCTGGAGGGAGTGCCAAGACAAACCAATCTGAAAGCTCCCCTAACCTTTGCCCTAACAAGGGCCCAGCAGAGGTGTTAGGATCAGGTCCTCAAAGTTATTGTTTCCAATCTCAAGAAAAGGTCACCCTACCAGTTTCAGGATAAAATAGCATTCCAATAAGATTACCATAAAATATTAATAATAATAATAATAATAATAATAAATCGAATAGGATATTCCTACCTTTCACAATAATATGGTTTTTCCATTTCATAGTCCTTTATTCAAAGCTTTTCACCTTGATCAAACTGCTAAGGGACATGAATTTTAAATGCCTCAAGGCTCAAGTAAAAACAAAGGAAATAGATTGTTGTAGCTTTTTATAAGTTTTGAAACAATTTGTCATAAATAAATCCAGTATTTATACTCAACTGGGATCCCATATGATGCTTCATTCATTCCTGCAGTAACTGCTCTTCACCAGACAGTGTTGCAAGGGCCAAAGCTACAGGGATGACAGAGGCAATTTCAAAGAGACCAAGGAGCAGCAAACCCTTTCTGTAAAGGGTCAGATAGCAAGTCAGGGAGCCTGGGTGGCTCAGTCAGTTAACTGTCCAACTCTTGATTTCTGCTCAGATCATGATCTTGCAGTTTGTGAGATGGAGCCCCGCATGGAGCTCCGTGCTGATGGTGCAAAGCCTGCTTGGGATTCTCTGTCTCCCTCTTTCTGCCCCTCCCCAGCTCTTGCATGCTCTGGTTCTCTCATTCTCTCTCTCTCTCTCTCTCTCTCTCTCTCTCTCTCTCTCTCTCACACACACACACACACAAACTTTTAAAAATAATAAAAAATTAAAAATAAAGGATCAGATAGCAAGTTATTTTTGCCTTTCCAAGTCATGATCTCTGTTGCAACTACTCAGCTCTGCCATTGCGCTATGAAAGCAACTGTAGACAATGTAAATCACTTTTTTAATACAAGGTATTCAATGATAGGTGGCTGGTTAAAATTAGCTTGGAGGCTGTAATTTACCACTTTGGTCTAGATCACTAGTTTTCCAAGTATCAACTCTCCATAAGAAATATCAGCATCAGCAAGGAACTTACTAAAAATGCAAATTATCAAGCCCTTCTCTAGACCAACTGAATCAGCAATTCTGGGGTTGAGCCCTAGAAGTCTGTGTTGTAATAAGCCTTCCACATGATTCTGACATGTAGTAAAGTTCAAAAAGTACAGTCTAGAACTGAACTGCCCAATATGGTAGCAAGGACCAACTACATACAGTTTCGGTTCATTTGTCTTTGACACATTTCAACTGTTCAATAGCCACATGGGGCTGCTGGTTACCATAATGGACATATTCCCCTCATTGCACAAAGTTCTATTGGATAGCACTGGTCTAGATGAAAAATTTGCCAGGTACAACAATGTACCAAGCAGAAACACGGCATTAAGTTAGGAATGGTTAATTCTACACAGGGGGAAGGAGAGGGTCACTGAAGGTTTAATAGCTTGGGTCTTGAATGCAACTTGGAGTTTTTCTGCTGGTAATACAGAGTAGGAAACTATAGACCTACAGAGTGCAAAAGTAACTTAAGGTAAGAGCACAGCATGTACAAAGGGCATGGTTTGTTACAGGAACCTGGAATTCTTGGCTAGAAGAAAGCGTGCTTACGGGTGAGAACAGAGAAAGGAAACTAGAAACATAGTGGAACTAAATCATGGCATATCTATGTGCCTTTCTGAGGGATTTAGGGACTTATTGGATATTCAAAGTATGATTGGTTGGTGTTTACACAATGCTTCCAACCAAATGATTCCAAGGCCTAAGAAAGAGTAAGCAATACGTTTACTTACCGGATGTATTCCAAAGTGTCTCTAAGTAATTCCTTTATTCTTAGCTATTGGAAGGGAGATAGTCGCTGAATTAAACCAAAACCGATTTGTCCTTAAAAAGAATGTAATTACTCTCACCTTGCCCTGAATGGCCCTGTCAGTCCAAACACAAAATGTAACTAGAAAGGTTAGGTTCTGATATATTATCTGGTATCCATCCGTTAGTGTCCAGTAATGCCAATAAGCACCACAATAGGAGAGCCTCTTTCCAATGAAGGATCTGCAGGGCACAGTTACTTTCTGCCAATACTGGAAGCGCACAAGGCAGATGCTTACAGGATCCTACAGCTTCTGTCCATATATTATATCCACAAAAATGAGGCCTACATGGCCATTTATGTAACCCAACAGTCACCCAGAAATGGTGACATCGCAAGGATAATTACCGGGAGGTTTGTGGGAATGGAGAACATCCCGTGTTTCCAACAGAATGTGCCTGCTTAAAGGTCGCCAATTCATGTTTTACTTAAATGCAATGTTAACACCTGTAACGAAGAATCCTTTAGAGGGAAAGCACAGATGGGGCTCTGGAATCTTGGTGGGAGGGGAAGGAGAAAGGGGGGTGGAGGGGAATCTTGAAAATGGGCCTTACATTCCATTACAATCCTAAGGCATTTCGGGAGCTACTGACCTTTTCACAACCACATTGATTCGGCCACAGGACAAAAAGAATCTGTGAAGGAAATAAAGTCACCTCCAGTAACAGGTTAAAGCATATTGTGAAGGGAAGAAAGAAGTATGACCTTCAAAGGCTAATGTATTGTCATTCCAACACAACCTAGACAGGTATTTATCAGCAAGGTCGCTCCCAAGTAGGAACTGCTATCACCACAGGAAAGCCAGGGCTGATTTGCAGAGCAAGTCCTGAGCCCATGATCTGCTCATACCAAGTAACAAGAGCAGTTAATTTCAACAGCAGGAACAAATCCTTCCTCCCCTTCTGGGTCCCTCATCGACAACCTTGTTTCATTCACACTTGGGTCTCAGAGGCTTGTTTGTTCTTTATATAGACATCCAGCAATAAATAGAGCTAATATATTCATCAAATCCCTTGATGTTAGAGCTTGAAAGAAACTGAGCAACACACACCCAGAATAAGAAAAAAGGAGGGGGGAGGAGTAATGAAAATGGCAAATAGAAGGAAAATTGTTCAAAAGATGGTTACCTGAAGAAAAATAGCACTGACATAAAAAGAAAAGGTATAGAGATCTGAAAAAAAAAATAGGCAAAGTTCTGACAAATGCAATGAGAAAATTCAGATAGATTTCAATAGAAAATAAGAACCAAAATCAGTGCTCTTTTTGCAAAAGTGCTTCAAGAGGTAGATAACAAAACACTACAACATAGGAAGGAAGGAAGGGGGACAATCTAGGACTTTCCTTAAATTTAAGTTTTATTATATAAATTGATCGTAAGATTTTAAGTTCACCAAACCATGTAAACAAATTAATTACTTTTCCAATCCTGGCTTCTTCATTTAATCAATGATGTAAGGCCTCTAACACAGAACTGTGCTAGACAAAGGATTCACAAATATGTATAATATAGTCCCTGCCTCCCGGGAGCTCACACTGTCCTGAGATTCGAGCAATCTGCAAGCAAATAATTACGGAAATAGAAGTACTCCAACCAGGAGTTATGCAAACATTGAATTATGGGTTCATCAGCCCCGTGAACGTAAAACTTACCTGGGAAATGAGTCTGTCTAGTGCCTCGTTAGAAAAATTTCAAACTCTAAGAAATGCCAGCACTGTAAGGCTAAGGAAATGGCACATTAAACTGTATTTCTTCATTAATCTTGCTCCTAGGGAGGCTCTTTCCTAGTTGTTCAAACAGAATTTACAGTGAGAACAGGGAGAGGAGATAAGGCAACAAAGTGAACAAGCTTGACTCTACTCCAAGAATTTCCACGTGTAGAGGCTGGAAAAACCTGCAGGGGACATGGCTTGGCACATTCTGGCAAATGGAAGAATCTAATCATGGTCAAGGCAGTGAGAGCACAGGCGACCCCTGCTCAGAACCCCAGCTGCCTTTTTTATCAAATCCAAACAAGTCATTGAGTTGATGAAGTTGAAGTAAACTTAAAATCCCTGTCACTGTAGCCAACTGAGAGCTCCCATCTGACAAAGCTGGAACGAATAGAGCAACCAAAAAAATGTAGTGCTGGATTATAACCCAAAACAATAAAAAAAAAAATCCATGAGTCTTTATCTCCCAAACATATAACCCCAGTCTAAAAATGAGAAAAACACCAGAAAAATAGCAACTGAGGGACAGTGTATGAAATACCTGACCTGTACTCCTCAAAACTGTTGAGGTCATCAAAAAGGAAACTATCAATTACTGGGGCTTCCAGTCCAAGATGGCAACATAAGAGGCCTCTGAACTCCATTCCTCTATAGAACATACCAAAGTATACCAATTTACAGAGCAATCTCTTCTGAAGAAGAGTTGAGGACTGACTGAACAGCTACTGCACAATACAGGAGAGACTGGGGCATGGTAATGAAGAAGACCCCCACCCCTGATGCCGAGAACTCCAGTAAGGAGGGTTAATACTGAGGGACTAGGAACAGATTTGCCTATCCTTGGCTACAGAAAAAAAGCAAAAATTTTAAAAGAGCACTGATTTTATAGAAGATCCTTCCTTCAAATTCTGTCAGACTGTGGAGGAGCTACAGGAACACTCTCTGGGTCAGAAGGACTGGTGAGCAGCATGGTTAAAGCTCCCCCTAACCAGTGAAAGCAAACACCAGAGCAGTATCTGGATGCCATGGCTTGCAACTTTAGCAAGCCTAGGGTCTCTAAGCCACACCAGCCCTGGACACTCTTAAAGTGTAAAAGAACGAGTATATAACACACCCCATCTACCTGGAAAACACAGACCAGTGCAGGATCTAGGCACCCTCATGTGCCTGCTGCCTTAGATTGCAGGGTGCCTAACCCTTAACAGTCAGAGCCTTCCCAACAAGGTGGCCACAGCGAAGCACAGACAAGACACTCCTAATCCGCATTCACCAGAGCTCCAACCTTCAATGCCAAGGTGACACAGGTGCAATGCACCCTGGAACACTCCAGGACATACAATTCAGTTTCGGATGCCTTGTAGGGCATCCCTGGAAAAAAGTACTCTCAAAACTCCAAGTTTATACCTGATTTGGATCCAGATGTCCTGTCAAGGTGCCACCTGCATGGAGCACACGAAGAACTCTCAGCTTACTCTTGCTTTGGGTCATGCCAACCCACCAGGGAACCCCCAGGACAGAGCACCCTAGTACACCACTGCCTGCACTGGTCTAAGTTCCAGCTGTCTGGCCAGGGGATCCCCTGTACTAAGTACTGTGGGACACTCCAGCCTGCACCCACTTCACCTGCAGCTGTCCCACAAGGGACCCTCAATGTGGAGAGTCCCAAGACACCCCAGCTCACATCCACTTCATCTTCAGCTGTCCTGTCAGGGCACACTTTGCACAGAGGATCCATGCACCACATCAACCCATGCCTGCTTCACCTTTAGCTGTCCTGCCACGGCACTGTCAGTATCAAGAGCCCGTGCATCCCTCAGCTTGCACCCACATCAGGCACACCTGTCTTGCTAGGGCACCACCTGTGCAGAGAGTCTCAAGACTGCCCCAACCTGCACCTACTCCAGCTCCAGCAATCTCACCCGGCATGGAATACCCATGACCTACCTATCTGCAAGCCACAGCTCCCAAGAGCAGAAGTCCCTAGCACACACTGTGTGCAGAAAAAATGACTGTACATGAGACCATTGCTTCAATTTTAGAAGAACTCTTCCACATGATTCATAGAAACACAGAAAGTCAAGCAAATGAGACAGAGGAATATGCTCCACAAGAAAGAAAAATATAAAGGCTCAGAAAAAGAACTAAATGAAATGAAAATAAGCAATATGTTTGATAATGAGTTGGAAGTATGATCATCAGGAGGCTCACTCAGGCTGGAGAGAAGAGTGGAAGAACTCAGGGAGACTTTCAATAAAGAGAAAAAATTTTAAAACCATTCAGAGTTGAAGAATACAGTAACTGAAATGTAAAATACACTAAAGGGAATCAAGAGTAGACTAGCAGATGCAGAAGAATGGATTGACAATTTGGAAGACAGGGTAATGGAAATGTACTCAAACTGACCAGCAGAAAGAAAAAAACGATTTTAAAAAACAAGGACAGATTAAGGGATCTTTTGGACAGTATCAAGTAAATATTATTTCCAGGAGGAAAAGAGAAAGGGAAAGAAAACATACTTGAAAAAAACAGTAGCTGAAAACTTCCCTAAGCTAGGGAAGAAAATAGACATCCATGTTCTAGAAGAACAGAGCTCCGAACTAGATGAACCCAAGGAAAACCACACACCACGACACATGACAATTAAATGTAAATGGTTAAAGATAAATAGAGAATTTTCAAAGAGAAAGAGAGAAGCAGAAGTTATGCACAAGGGAAACCCCATAAGGCTACCAGCTTATTTTTCAGCAGAAACTTTTCAAGTCAGGAGGAAGTGACATGATATATTCAAACTGCTGAAAGCAAAACACCTACAACCAAGAATACTCTACCCAGCAAGATTATAATTCAGATTTGAAGGAGAGATCAAGAGTTTCCTAGAAAAACAAAAGTTAAAGTTCATCACCACTCCACCAGCTTTACAAAAATTGTTAAAGGGCCTTCCTTAAGTGGAATGGAAAAATAGAAGAAATTAATTAGAAGAACATTATTAATAAAAAGATGCAAAATAGGACAGCATCTACATAAAACATGGAGGAAGGAGTTAATAATAAAAAAGATTTTTAGAATGTCTTTGAACTTCAGTGACCATCAACTTAATATAGAATGTTATATATTTAGGATGTTATATATAAACCTCATGATAACCACAATCCCAAAACCTAGAATAGACACACACAACAAAGTCATACATACCACTACAGAAACTCACCAATCACAAAGAGAACAAAAACAACCAGGAAACAATTAACAAAATAGAAAAGAAATTATTCAAGAGATGGCAGTAGTACATATCATCGATAATTACTTAAATGTGAGGCATCTCAATGGCTCAGTCTGTTGAGCTTCCAACTCTTGATTTCATCTCAGGTCATGATCCCAGAGCCTTGGGATCGAGCCCCACATCAGGCCCCATGCTGACTGGGGAGCCTGCTTCGGATTCGCTCTCTCCCCCCCTCTGCCTTTCTCCCCCACTTACTCTCTAGCTAAAATTTAAATAATAATAAATTATTATTATTATTATTATTATTATTATTATTACTTAAATGTAACAGACCTAAATGCTTCAATCAAAAAACATATGGCAGCAAAATGCATTTAAAAAAAAAACAAAATGAAACGAAATGAAAAAGACCCACATATATACTGCCTACAAGAGACTCACCTCAGACCTAAAGACATGCAGACTTAAAATGAAGGAATGATAAGGCATTTACTATGCAAATGGAACCAAACAGAAAGCCAGGATAGCAATACTCAGGTCAGACAAAACACTTTAAAACAAAGACTGAAACAAGTGACAGACAAGGGCATTACATAATGATAGAAGGATGATAGAACAAGAAGATATCGCAATTGTAAATATCCATGCACCCCAAAATTGAAGTACCTAAATACATAAATCAAATATTAATGGACATAAGGGGAGAAACAGTAAGACAATAACAAGAGGGAACTTTAACACTGCACCTGTGTCAATGAATAGATCAATGAGGAAATAGTGTCTTTGAATGACACATTCTGTATATATCTGGACATAACAGATATATCCAGAGCATTCCATTCCAAAACAAGATACACTTCCTTTTCAAGTGCACACAGAACATTTTCCAGGGTTGATTACATGATAGACAGCAAAACAAGTCTCGATAAATTGAAGAATGAAATCATACCATGCATCTTTTCAGACCACAAATGTATTCAACTAGAAATCACATGGAAAAAAAAAAAAAAAAACTAGAAGACAAACACATGGAGGCTAAATAACATGCTAGTCAACAACCAATGGGTCAATGAAGAAAATAAAGAAGAAATCAAAACATAAATGGAGAAAAATGAAAACACGATGCCTACAAATATTTGGGACACAGCAAATGCAGACCTATAAGGAAAGTTTATAGCAATAAAGGCCGAGCTCATGAAAGAAAAATCTAAAATATATTACCTAGCCTTACAACTAAAGTTACTAGAAAAACAAGAACAAAATCCAACAGGAGAAAAAATGAAATAATAAAAATCAGAGCAGAAATAAATGACACAGAGTCTAAAAACTATACAGATCAATGAAGCCAAGAGCAGCTTTTTTGAGAAGATAAAAAAAAAATACTTAGTCACCGTCATCAATGAAAAGAGAACTCAAAATCAGAAAAAGGAGAAATTACTGACACCACACAAACACAAAGGAGTCTAAGAGAATACTGTAAAAGTTATATGACAACAAATCAGACAACCTATAAGAAATGGGTAAATTCCTAGAAACCTACAATCTTCCAAAACTGAATCAGGAAAAAAAAGAAAATCTTAACAGACCAATTACCAGTAAAGAAATTGAATGTTATTCAAGAAACTTCCAAAAAAATAAACTTTCAAGACTAAATACTTATTTTCCTTAAACTATTCCAAAAATAGAGGGAGGAAAGCTACCAAATACTTTCTATGAAGCCAGCAATACCTTGATCCCAAAACCAGACAAAGACACCACGCAAAACAAGAAAACTAACAGGCCAATATCTCTGATCGACATACAGGCAAAAATCCTCAAAATACTACCCGACATCATTTCACCAAAATATTAAAAGGATCAGTCACCACAATCAAGTGGGTTTATTCTGAGGCTGCAAGGATGGTTCGGTATTCGTCAATCAAACAACATGACATACCACATCAATACAGTGCAAGACACAAATCACAGGATCACCTCAACAGATACAGAAATAGCCTTTAACAAAATTATAGTTCATGATATAAACTCTAAACAAAGTGCACCTAAAGGGAACATAATGTAAAAATAATAAGGCCATATATGAAAAACTCACAGCTAACATATTAAGTGATGAAAAGCAGAGATTTTCCTCTAAGGTCAGAAATCAGACAAGGATGTCCTCTCTTGTCACGTACCCTACCAAATTCCTAGCCATAGCCATCAGCCGAGGAAAAGAAACGAGACGCATCCATAACGACGAGGAAGAAGTTAAACTGTCACTCTCTGTATGATGCTATAATAGAAAACCTAAAGACTCTACCCAAAAAATTATTAGAACTGATAAATGGAATTCAGTAAAGTTGCAAGACACAAAATATAAATATCAGTTTTGTTTCTATACACTAATAACTAAGTAGCAGAAAGAAAAAGAAAACAATTCCATTTACTTCTTACTTATACCAAAAAGAATAAATTATCCAGGAATACAATTAACTAAAGAGGTGAAACATCTGAAAACTATACAACACTGTTGGAAGAAATTAAAGACAACACAAACAGTTGGAAAAATATCCCATGCTCATGGGTGGGAAGAATATAGTTAAAATTGAAGGGAGCGGTTTTAAATTTTATGTCCAAATGGCAGCTCTGCCTTAGTTTGAAGCTAAGTTCTCTTTTTCTGTAAATCAATGGACAGATACCGGGTTAAAGATAGCTGCCCTGGCCTTCTGCAGATTGTGGACAGCTGATAAGAAATACAATTGCTGAGTATTCTGTTTTGCTTACTGTTTGCTGTAAACATTGTAAAACTTTTTCTGAGTCTAGTCTGACATGTATTAGTTTGAGTATCTGGCATTTCTCACTTCTTTAACCTTGCTTCCCTCACATTCTTCCCCTTCCTCCTTTATGACATGCATTAGTTTGTGTAACTGGCTTTGCTCACATTCGGAAGACCTTCACCTTTCGGACATGCATTAGCTTGAGCGGACATTTACTAGCTTGAGAACCTTGCTTCCCTCACATTCTTCCCCTTCCCCCTTTTCTGATATGTATTAGGATAAATAACTTTTTCACATAACGGACAGAGACTTCCCGCCAAAGAGCAAACAAAGAACCCCCAATCAGAGGGCTGCATATGTTCGTATTTCAAATATCGACCAATCAGTCACCCTATAACCTGAAACCTTCCTATACTATTTGTCCCTGTCTATAAAAACGCTGTACCAACCATGTTCGAGGCCTTTTTGCATATTGGTAGCGGTATGCGAAAGGACCTGGATCGATCCTGAAATAAAACGACCCTTGCCACTTGGCTTTGACTTTCGACTCTGGTGGTCTCTTGTGGGGGATTCGAGAATTCGGGCACAACAAAAATGTCCATACTACCCAAAGCAATAAACAGATAAAATGCAATCTCTATCAAAATATCAACACCATTTTTCACAAGTAGCCCAAATAATTCTAAAATTTGTATGGAACCAGAAAAGACCCCAAATACCCAAAACAACTTTGAGAAAGAACAAAGCTGTAAATATCACAATCCCAGATTCCAAGATACACTACAAAGCTGTAGTAAGCAAAGCAGTATGGTACTGGAACAAATATAGTCACATAGATCAATACAACAGGATAGAGAGCCCAGAAGAAATTCATACTTATGTGGGTTAGTTAATTTATGACGAAAAAAGCCTAAAAAATAGGGGAAAAACAGCCCTTTCAATAAACGCTGCTGGAAAAACTGGACAGCTACATGCTAAAAGAATGAACCTCGACCACTCCCTGCACCATACACAAAAATAAACTCAAAATTGACTAAAGGCATAGATATGAGACTTGAAAGCATAAAAACCCTAGAACATAAGCAGTAATTTCTCTGACATTAGCGTTAACAGCATTTTTTCTACACATGTCTCCTGAGGCAAGGGAACAAGAACAAAAAAACTATTGGGACTACATTAAAATAAAAAGCTTTTGTGCAACAAAGGAAACAAATCAACAAAGACAGCAACCTACTCAATGGGAGAAAATATTTGCAAATAATGTATCTGATCAACAGTTAATATCCAAAATATATAAAGAACTTATATGACTCAACACAAAAAAAACCCACAAGCAATTTATTATAAAAATGGAGAACCTAAGCAGACATTTTTCCAAAGACGTACAGAGGGCTAACAGATACAAGAATAGATGCTCAACAGCACTAATCATCAGGGAAAAGCAAATAGGAACCACAGTGAGAGATCACCTTACACTTGTCAGAACAGCTAAAATCAGAAAGACAAGAAACAGCGAGTGTTGGCAAGTATGTGAAGAAAAGGGAACTCCCATGCACCACTGTTGGAAACGAATTGATACAGCCACCTTCAAAAACACTATGGAGTGTTGGGAGCCGTTTTAGGGTCACAGGTTGAGAAGTAATCTTAAAGTTGCATCCTTGGATGGGTTGCACCCTCCCCCATTGTAGTTGGAAGTAGAGTCCTCAAAACAATGCCCTGATTTCTCCTGTTTACGGATAATTAACATTAAGGCCTTAAAGGAAACACCCTGTTCTCTCCCCCCCCACCCTAAATTTATATGTTAATTATCCTGAAACAACAGACAGGATTAAGGAAGTTGCTGCCTTGCTGGTAAAAACAGATTATTGTTAAAGACATCAAACTACTGGAAGGTCACTCATTGCTGTAATGTAACTCACTACCTTTTAAATAAAGACACTGAGACCAGCAGGGCAGAGATGCCAGAATTGCCAGGGCTGCCTTCTTGGTCATCAGACTCCATCTCTCTCGTGGCTCTCTCACTTCCTTTCGCCTGACCGTCCGTCCTTCGTGGACCCCTAGATTTGCTGGAACAAGGACCCCGGCAATGGAGATTCCTCAAAACACTAAAAATTAAAATACCGTATGATCCAGCTATTCCACTACTGGATATTTACCCAAAGAAAACAAACAGTAATTTGAAAAGTCCTATGCACCCTCTGTTCACTGCAGCAGTATTTGCAACAGCCAAGATAAGAAAGCAACATAAATGTCCATCAGGAGATGAGTGGTTCAGAAAATGCCATATATATAGATAAGTGTACACACACGCACACACACATGCACGCACACACACACACACAGGAATATTAGTCATATAAAAAGATGAGACCTTTCCATCTGCCTTGGATGGCCCTAAGGGTATTATGGTAAGTGAAATAGTCTGAGAAATACAAATATATGATCTCACTTATCTGTGGAATCTAAAATCAAAACAAATGAACAAACGAGCAGAATCAGACTTTTAAATACAACAAACATAACTGCCAGACAGGAGTGGGTGCAGGGATGGGGAAATGGGTGAAGGGTAGTGGGAGGTACAGGCTTCCATTATGGCATGAATAAATCATGGGGATAAAAGGCACAGCACAGGGAATACAGTCAGCGATAGTGTAATAGTGTTGTCGGTGACAGATGGCAGCTCCACTTGTATTGAGCAGAGAATAATACATCGACTTGTCCAATCACTATATTGTACACCAGAAACTAATGTAACTGTGTCTTAACTGTACTCAAAAAATAAATAAATAAATGTTTTGCTATTAAAAAAAAAAAACAAAAGGCAAGGAAACTGCTACATCAAGGGAAGCATAAGGCCAGATGGTGACTAAATAGAAGTGGTATCCTGGACGGGAGGGGGTACTGTAACAGATAAAAGGCAGTCGATAAAAACTAAGGAAATCTGAATAAAGGTTTAGACTTTAATTAATTAAAATGTATCAGTACTGTTTAATTCGTTATGAACAAATGCACTAGGAAATGGAGAACTCCATGCACTCTTTGCAAAGTCTCTGTGAATTTAAAACTGCTCTACAATAGAAAGTTCACCTAAAGAACAAAAGGAAGGAAAAACACCCTCAGGTGATGATGTAAACCATTTAATCCTCACAGCGACTCCATGAGAGAGCTGCCATAATTGTCCCAATTTTGTAAAGGAGAAAACTAAACCAGAGAGGGGTTAAGTAACTTGCTCAAAGTCACACGGTGGCAGAGTGTGGGTTCAGAGTAGTCACCACTCTGTACTGATGATGTATACTGCAGTGAAAGTGCTTTCCCTTCTGCACACACTGTTGAGACTCACTCCTTGCAGGGACAGGCCTTTCTCCAGCCCAGACTACTGCTGCCGAGCAGCCCAGGCTGAGATTTTCCCTACCAGGTCGCCACCTTTGTGCCGCTCTCACAGCTCTGTCCTCCAGCCACCTGTTTTTATCACATGCCTCAAGATTAGGAGCCAAATCAGCCCCTTTCTATACCCTAACTTTGGATTTCTCTAATCTTTCTAGCATTAATATCCTCAGTACTGCTTTTCTAGACCACGGGGTAGAGAGAAGGTGAGTCGAGTGAGTGTCCACTTGAACATGGGACGCAAGCCAGCAGTCTCAGGGTACAGCCTGGGCTCTGCCTGAATAAAGGGCACACAGAGAGGCTCAGGGGAGGGATCAAGAATGAGAAGTTGATCCTGACAGATGCCAGCCAAGACTTCCACGCAGAATGAAGGTGGAAGGGAGCTTCTAATGCCCCAACTCTAAGACAATGCCTACTGCGGGGGAAAGGAAGGGCATCCAAGGGAAAACTTTGTGGGTCTGAATGCAAGACTGGCCGTTCTGGAAAATGGTGTGGGGGTTCCTCAAAAAAAATGAAAATAAAACTACCCTATGACCCAGCAATAGCACTGTTAGGAATCTACCCAAGAGACATAGGAGTGCTGATGCATTGGGGCACGTGTACCCCAATGTTCATAGCAGCACTTTCGACAAAAGCCAAATCATGGAAAGAGCCTAAGTGTCCATCAACTGATGAATGGATAAAGAAGATGTGGTACATATATACATGGAATACTATGCAGCAATGAGCAAGCATTAAATCTGGCCATGTGTAACAACGTGGATGGAACTGGAGGGTATGCTAAATGAAATAAGTTAGCCACAGAAAGACAGATACCATATATTTCCATGTATAGGTGACTTTTGAGAGACTTAGCAGAAAACCAGGTGGGAGGGGAAAAGGGGAAAACCAGAGAGGGAGGGAGACAAAACATAAGAGACTCTCAAAGACTAAGAACAAACTGTGGGGTGAGGACGGTGTGGGAGGGGGGAGAGTGGGGGACGGGCACAGAGAAGGGCACTTGCTGGGATGAGCACTGGGTGTTATATGGAAACCAATTTGACAATAAATTTAAAAAAAAAAGTGAATACAAGACCGGCAAGGAGAATAGCCCGAACTTGGAACACAGGCAATAGCTAGGGTATGCTCTTGAGGCTGGAACAGAAAGAGCAAAGATGGGAAAATGCATAGCCCCAGGAGGCATGCTGTAAGAAACAGAGTATTGTGGTTACAGGAGAGTGCTCTTCTTACTTTTGTGGGGCAGCAACCGAAAAGTAGAGTGGCTACAGTGATGCTCAACTTGGGGATGGCCTGTGACCTTTGGGTTCGAATCTCAATATGGAAACCGGAAGAGACCCAGGTCCTAATCCAACATTCTCTCACCAGGATGTCTGGAAGCCCAGCCTCACCTAGCAGCCAGTGCGGGATGGGGGAGGGGGTGGTGAACACTGGAAAACTAGAAGGTCCTAGAGTCAGAGTTGCTCCAATTCTCTGAACTGCATCTCTTCAACGGTCAAGGGGGTGTAATAACTTCATCTTGTAAAGTGGTTGTGGAAACTAAATGACTTTACAGATGTAAAACAGTGGTTGGCACGAAAGAGGGGCTCAGAAAATATTAGTTTTCTGCCCTTCAGATTAGAGGGATGACTAGAGTACTAGAAATAACTCCGGATGTTGAAATCTAAGATAAATGCATTTATGACTGTTTCCTGCATCCTCACCATGCCCTAGATGCTGGAGATGGGCAAAAACACGCATAGCTCCTGAGTTCAGGGAGCTCACGGTCTTGTGGGAAGTCAGATGATAACCAACGAACTACGCACATGAGGGTGTGGGCTAAGAAATCGACACTAAGGACTCTGCATATGTGACAGACATGAAGATGGACATTGAAGGAAGGACTTGCTGCCCAGATGCAGAGAGGGTGGTCAGTAGACAGTCTCAGTTGACCGCTCTTCCAGGGTCCACCTTGGCTGCTCTGCATTCCCTTCCCAGGGCAGCCTGCCCTGGGGACAGGGCCGCGTGGGGATATAAATGGCTGGTTATTTTGCTCTAACTTGGCACAATTGTGACAGGTAATATTTGCTCCAGACCTCTGTCATGTTGGCATTATAGCTTCTCTCTCTGCCCAATCCTGCTTCCTTCCCTTTGCTTTCATGGGTGTTGATCCCCAATCAACATTTTACACCCCCAACTCCATCTCAGCAGAGTCTGTCTCCAGAGAGCCAAACTTGTAACAGGAAGAAAGGGGACTGGTCTGTACAATGGACAGCAAACACACCTTGACCAGACTGGGGACTACAGAACAGCTTCACTAAAAAGGAGATTCTCAAGTTGATTTCTGCAGTACAGTTAAATCTTAAGAAAGCTATCAGAAGGGGAACAAGGTTGACGCCTGAGAACTAAATGTGTGAAATCCACATTCGATGGGGGAGATTAGCCGTCTGGAGAAATAAATGTGGAGAATTCTGTAAATGAGTGACTGAGGAATCCAAGAGCACCAAAAACTCCAATCAAGGTGATTTGAGAGTAATTTCAAAAAATGAGAACTACAAGGTGATTGTAATTGACTACGCAGAAGGAAGCTTCATCAACGGCAGTGTTTCTCGTTGAGCGAAAGAACTTGAACAGAAAGGGAACTGGGCAGTCAAAGTACTCCAAGAAAGCCATGACTCAAGCTGGGCAGCTTGGACTTGGATGAAACTTTTTAAAAAATGATCTGGGTCAAGAGTAGACAGGAAAGGTGTATTTTTATCGGCTTTAATCTTTCCAGCGAAAAATGTGTCTTGCCAAGTTTTGTGATGCCTCACTGTACAAAAGAGCCCCTCGGATCCACCCTCTGCTTAGCCTATTTTTAAGGCAGGCAGTTCTAGGTACTTTCCATACATGAGATTGTATTATTTACCCTCCATTTCTGGATGTCAAGTATTACCACTTCGATTTTGAGGTGGATAAAATCCAAGGTCCTAAGTTTTAAGTGACTTGTCTGCAGTCTTAGCTGTTAGGTCAGAGCATGGCAATTTGAACCAGGTCTGCTGTGCTCGGGTCTTCGGTAATGACAACTGCATGCTCAGCCACAGTGCAAGCCTTTCAAACGTCACCTGAGGTTTTCAGTTAATCCTACTTCTCTGAGAAGGGAGGGAAGGGAAGGAGCAGACAAGGCTGGGTGGGGAGTAGTTAGCGAGCTGAATCCTCATTTACTATAAGAGGAAGAAAATAGAAAATAAAATTGTATACAGGACAGCAATACAAGCACATGATGAAGAAAAACAGTTCATTAACAAGAATTGTGAACTTATTATGATTCCTTAAATCTTGTGAGTCACCCAACTCAGCATCCACATTTGTCAAACTCTTCAGAGATGCTGATCTTCAAGCTCAAGTTGCTTTCCCAATTTAAAGCATCAGCAAAACAAACTAAATTTCTCAGGTTTATAAAATCCTGGAGAAAATAAAGAAGTAATGCATTTAAAATTTAGAATTACTAGTGCGCCTGGGTTGCTCAGTCGGTTGAGCATCTGACTCTTGATTTCAGCACAGGTCATGATCCCAGGGTCGTGGGATCTGGCTCCGTGAGAACACGGAGCCTGCTTAAGATAGTATTTCTCTTCTCTCTCTCTCTCTCTCTCTCTCTCTCTCTCTCTCTCTCCTCTCTCTGCTTCTATCCCTCTCCTCCTCTCTCTCCCTCCCACCCACTCGCACACTCTCTCTGATAAAAGAATAAATAAGAAGAAAAGATATTTTTACCTCCTTTTGTATTCTCAAAGTTTCGTAGATATATGTGGTTATTTAATCGAGAAAGAAGTCAAAGGGAGCCTCAAGGAAAATAATAGTGCCTTTGCCCAGTAGGTCACTTAGTGCTCCTACTAGATCTGGTCCAGACAAACTATGGGTCTGACCCATCTATTCCTTTGAAACATTTTGGGGAAGGGGAGGGGGTGCTGGATCCACACTAGTTGTGTAGATACAAAAAGGAGAAAGGAAGAATTGCCCTGGAGGGGCTGAGAATATTGGAAGAGACATTCAAAATCAACTGTGAAACAAGGTGTAACAAGTTTCATAATAGAATCGCAATGCAAAGCACTAGGACAATGCACAGAAGGGAGTTTGAGTGCGCCAGAGAAGGTCCCCACCAGGGTAAGAGAGGTTAGCAATCCGCCCAAGGTCATAATGCTGGTAAACTGGTCACGATTCCATCTCTGCCATCTACCATCTCCCGATCCTACTGGGAGTTACAGGCCTCTAATACATCAAAGACCAGCTTTGATAGATTCATTCAATATCCCCACTCAGGCCATTAAAAGTCTAGATCACTACTGAAACCTACTTAACTTTGCGATGCGAATGACAAAATTAGTGTGTGATCTTAACACATAAAAAATAATTTCCTCAAATTATTATTAAATTTGGTAAAAAACAACCAACCCAAAAGACCACTTGGTATTTTGGCAACACAAATATCGATCCACAGCCATTCAACACAATGCTTACAGAGAAAACATTCGCTCTGTTTCTCAAGAAAGCAAAACTTCTATGTGGCTCTTGAATTCAGCAGTCGTTTTTACTTTCTCTAGTAATCTTCACTTTCCCTGCTTCCTCTGTGTCAGTGGTTTGTATTTAGAAGAGTAACTTCAAAATCCATCATAGAAACGAAGAGCTAAAGTCTACCAACTGTTTTTGAGGAAACAAAAATATTTCCTTTAATTTCACAGAACTTAGCTCGTGTGCATGTGCTTTTTCCTGTCATGGAAGCTAAGAAACCCAGGCGCCAAACTATTGCTTGAAATGATATTGCAAACATAGGAGTTAAATGAAAATCCACTTTTTGCATTAAGCTATCAAACTCTTTAAATATCCAAATGAAGAATTCCAGAATTAGACTAAGGATCAGAGAAGGGCAAACTCCAGCTTCACCACTACTAGTGGGATTTCCAAAGAGTCGGTTGATCCGACTTGGGGCTTGGAGGCCACAACCAGAAAGTGGTAATTTTGGATAAATCATCATCAAGGACCTTTCTGATCCTAACAGTCCATAAATCTATGAAATACCAAAACGATTCTGCACCCATAATAATCTCTGGGTTTTTTCTTCTTAAAACTCCATCTATATGTTACTATTACCCAAGACTTATCCTACCTGGAAATCTGGGACAGGGAACCATTATCAGTATCAGCCAAAGACTGCTAATTTTTGTGGGGACACAGAACAAGTGTGATATATCGACTCTACCTTCAAATAAGTATTGCCTAGGTGAGATGGTGAAGCTAACAATGACATCAATTCACTCACAACAAAAAGAGGAGAAACAAGGGAAGTAAATAGTGGAAGAAATTTCAGAAGAAACTTCTTAGGGCAGGAGTGGAAAGGGATGAGCAATAGATTGTTTCCCATCATATGCCATGTCAAACTAGGTCACTTTAAAATATACATTTCAATAGAAATTTGTATGAGATACAGTGCTCTATGTGGAGAACAAACCATTCATACAGCACAGTTTCAAAGGCATGCCAGGTGACCCATTCATCTAAATGCTTCACACCTCCATTCCTGGATTAAGCCAGAACAGCAAATAGCCACAACCCCAGGGCACAAGGAAAGGAGTGGGAAGTGAACAGAGCTCATCTTAGGCAGAGGGGACTCTCACGGCCACTCAGGAATAGCCACCTCCTGATAGAGTACATGTATTGTCCAGAAAGACTTACCAGCCTACTGGAGCCTGCTGCTAATAAAATCTTCCTCAGAGCTCAGGCCTGTCAAGGAATCCTCTGATCATTTTTCCTCCCCTTCAAGGTGAGAATATGCTGGTCTGTCTGAGATAATGGCTGAATTGCCTGACAGTTACTGTAAATTATTGAATTGACATTCTGAAATACCCCGTATAATCACGTTCTCTGAGCATGTCAAATATAAGCCTGTCTGTAAGCGATGGAACTCTTCTCCACGAACTGGCGAAATCAGATTTCTGAGGCAACAGGATGCATACACGGCGCACTAGTGATTTGCCCCAGAGGAAATGCCACCTTGCATGTGATTTCTGGGTCACCTATCATGTCTCTTTCCTCTTGGGATGCTCTCTGCTTCACTGTGAGCCACGGGTTAGTCATTCAAGACACTATGAAGTCTAATCAAGGCCTGCAGTTTTATTGTTCTCACTAGTGTGCATCATGGACACAGGCAAGGGGTTTCCAACTTTGTATCCTTAGCTTTTGTGGTCCAAGAAACAGAAGACCATCAACAATTATTAGTGAATGAATAAGTGATGCTAAATGCCAGGAGGCTACTTAGATGTTGATGTGAGACCACCGTGGGGATCAATGCCAAGGAGTATGCCGACGCAGGTGAATTGGTATGCCAGGAATTTTGGTGGCAGCAGCTCCAAGTCAATCCTGATGATTGCCAGGACTGATCACAAATGCCTGTAATGTTTCCAACAGTAAACAGATGTAAAATGGTTTGGGAACATACCAAATACATGGAGGCCCAAGGACTTCAAAGTGTTGTCAACATTCATCTGCCATTAAACGAATTCTCACAGTGGCACCCTACCCTTTGGACCTGGACTGGAGCCTGTTGAGTCCACCTTCCTTGGCATTCTGAATTGCCTCGGTTGTGAGACAATAAGGACAACCATATTTAGGAACTCCACCTTTCCCTGCACCTTAAATTCTCCTTTCCCTCTCAAATGGCCAAGGTTAGTGAATTAGAAGAGCAAGCCCTACAATACAACAGAAAGACATCACCGGCTCAGGGCCCCAGAAGGAGACCTCTCGAGCCTGCCTGTCTCACACTCGAGCGTAGGATACATGTGAGGGTGAGCCCAGCCATCCTGACAAGTCAGCCTTTCCCTGTACACTTGTGCCTCTCTCCACTCTTCTGTCCGTAGCTTTTTTTCCTTATTGGTTCTTTACCCACATTTTTCATTCATTTACTCATTTCTTTCATTTATTCAACATTTTTAAAGTATGTTTTTTAATGTTTTATTTATATATTTATTTTTTAATAGTTTATTTTCAAATTGGTTTACATATAACACCCAGTGTTCATCCCAACACGTGTCCTCTTTAATGCCCATCACCCCCTCTCTCCCCTCCCTCACCTCCCTCACCTCCCTCATCCCCCTCACCCTCAGTTTGTTCTTAGTCTGAGAGTCTCTTACGTTTTGTCTCCATCCCTCTCTGTGTCTTTTTTTCCTTTCCCTTCTTCCGCTCCCCCATGGTTTTTGCTAAGTCTCTCAAAATCCACCTATGTGTGGAAACATATGGTATCTGTCTTTTTCTGACTGACTTATTTCACTTAACATAATACCCTCCAGTTCCATCCATGTTGCTGCACATAGCCAGATTTCATTTTTTCTCATTGCCACGTAGTAGTCCATTGTATATATGTACCACTATGTACCAGGCTCAGCAAATTTAAAAATTACTATAATAAAACAGTCTTTGCACCAAAACATTCATAGTCTTGATCCCATCCATATACAAGAACCTAAAACATTCCAATAAATTTTAAAAATTGTCCTAGACCCTTTCATTTAGAATCATGTAGACAAAACACCTGGTTAGTTAAGTCAACAAATAGTTTGCTGAATTTTTCCACTAAATTACTAGTATCCGTCTGTCTTCAGGACAGAAAAAGCTTTAGGATGCAGCTCTTTCCCCTCAACATATTTTCATTGAAATACATTAGTCAAATCCATGCTTGGGAAACAATCAATGTAAGAAGTTCCAGAATGTGTGATTCCGCCTCTACTTATTTGGGGATTCGGAGCTGTTAATTACCGTAGGAGTTGAGAAAAGGCAAGTGGGAGCTGTTTTGAGAGAGCTGGTGAGTTCCACCTCTTCCGCTAAGAAGCTCGAGGTGGTTACTTCACTTCTCTGGGCACCTGTGTCTCCCAGAAAATGAGAAGATTGGCTTAAATCATTGATAAAGTCACTTCCGGCATGGAACTCCTTGGTGTGTCTCTAGTACAAGTCATAAAAGGCTTCATGTTGGGGCATGAACCTCATCTATGTCTTTAGAAATATGCACATTTGTTTCTTTGCAGTCAGATGTACATCTTAAGCTATACATGCAAAGTCTTACAGAAATCACTTTTGATCGTAGGCCACACCTTAATTTTAAAAAGTGCTTGTTTTTAACTGGGCATCTTGATCCTATTATCGTTCTTTGAGAATTGGAGAATGTGATGAAATTACTGCTTAGTCAAAACGGCTTAGCACCTAAATTGCAAATGAGTACATGCATCCCTCCCACACAAATCCAGCATTGAGACACCAAAATGATGGAATCTGGCTGCCTTGTTGCCAACAAAACAGAGAAATATTTAAGAGAAGGAAAAGAATGCCAGTGAGAAAGGCTAGCAGGAGTGTAAAATATGCATGCAGAAAGCTCCAAACAAGACTTGCAGCAGTTAAAGTAGAGAGCAGCCCCAGGCTAGCAATAACTTTGATCCCAATCATTTCTGCAGTTTCTCACCCCATGCCCGATACATACACACGGCTGCGAACGCCCGATCCTATCAATATGTCACATGTTAGCATGTCTTCTGGGGAGAATATGTCACAAAGAACTGGCATTTGTAACAAGTTTAAAGGTTCCAGTAATTTCAAATACGCCTGCCTCCACCCCAACTTGGGAAAACGAAATATAACCAGGCAATAAGAGGATGAGGAGGAGGTGCTGAGTTGACTGCTGTCTCTAGTTTCCCGAGTTAAGGCACAGGTTGGAGGACTACATCTGGAACACCATGCTGCCTTGATGAAAAGAAGAGATCTGCGAACTTCTGTTCTAGTCCCAAGAACAAAGCGGGATCAGCCCACCATCGCCAACCATCGTTATATATAAATGTGTCACCTGCCATCCCACCAATAGCTTGACATCCATTAAAATTAACTCTGACCTTAATTTTGTGTTTTACTTCCCAGTGATTCAGTGTTAAAGGCTGCTAGAGATGATGTTATTTCACTCAAAGGAATTTACTTTGGCTCAGCCTGCCTACCTCCCTATGAAATTATCACAGAGCAATAGTCATGCAAGGGACAATAACAAAAGAAAAGTAATGCCCCACGGTGTACACTACTCCACTGCAAAGCTTTTAAAAGACTCTTATTTTTTTTTTTTTTAACATTTATTCATTTTTGAGAGAGAGACAGAATGTGAGTGGGGGAAGGGCAGAGAGAGAGGGAGACACAAATTTTGAAGCAGGGTCCAGGCTCAGAGCTGTCAGCACAGAGCCTGACATGGGGCTGGAACCCATGAACCGTGAGATCATGACCTGAGCCAAAGTCGAACGCTTAACCGACTGAGCCCAGGTGACCCTCCACTGCAAAGCTTTTAGATGAATGTCACGTAGTTAGTGACTTCAACCCAAGACAAGTCTTGGGATCTTAACCTGCTCCAGCTGGCTGCATCAGAGACTAGGTCATGAGAAGCTATAAGCACTGAGAAAAGCAGTCTGAGGACCAAAGATGGCTAGACCTGTTCAGAGAGCAAGGCCAGACTCAGTCAACACATGAAGGGAAGATGAGGCCCCATGACTAAAAGCACAGTATGACCCAGTCGTATTAATGATCTTGCTTCTTGAGAAAGATCCAGAGGAATTTGGAGAGAGGGTCAAGACCTCCATATCCTGAATCCCCCGTAAAGAATGGAGATTCTGATTTCTCTCTCAGAAACAGAGAGCAGGAAGGCTTCTGACTGTCTACACTTGTTGCCATTCTGAGTCTTAGCTATTCCAAGCAAAGCACTTAATTAAAATGACTTCTTTGAGCGCCACCAGGAAAAAAACACACAGAACAGACTCCATCCTACTACTTTGCCAGATACTAGGTATGTATTCCTTTTGTTCATCTTCCCCTAAAATCTATGAAGTTAGTACAGTTATATGTATTTGATAAAGGAATTATGACTCAAGATTAAGTGAGCTGCCAAAGACCACTGGCAACTGACACAGGTGGACCTCGAACCCAAGTGGGTCCAAGCCCAAAGCCTGCTTTATTGTCACCTTGTTGTACTAACATCTCAGGACACATCCCTAACATCATGAAAAACTGTTAGCCAAGAATAAGCCCATCAAGGTAACACCCGCCACTTTGGTTTGTATCTCTAGAGCATCCATCACTGTTAAGTTTGCCTCTGCAAATTAATGTCATTTGAACTGTGATGATTCAAGCAAGGCTGCATAGACAATATTAAAAATGAAATGCCATTGTGAGTTAATGAGACATCAGAAAGCTTTTAACCTCAGGGCTGCAAAATGGTACCGTTAACGTCGACACTCATAAACACCGTCTTTATCGAGAGTAGATTGGAAATACATGCTCCTCATTCATTAAGACAAGGGCCAAGAGGCAGCAAAATGCCAGTGATCAGGCAGCAGTACCCCTGTACTGTGAAGTGGGCTCCAAATGCCATCAGTGTGATGAGCCATCAATGTTCCTTTCCCTGACTCTGACTCCGCCAGAGTGTAGCTCAACAGCCACACACAGTGGGAACGCAGACTGAGACCGTCACGCTCACCTTCTGCTCCCATTACCAGCCTCTAGGGCAAAAAGGGGGGAAACTTTGGTGTTATCTATTTTATAAACACAGAAAAAAAGGTAATCGTCCAGAATGTTCTGGAAATAGAATATTATTTTAAGATGAAGCTTAAATGAGAAGTAGCAATAAACCTCATTTTAATCTTACTGTGGAAAATCCTCATATAAATGTATTTAACCACCCCTAAGCTCCAGCAAATACCATAATAATAAAATACAAGCTCATAAGAATAACACGACTCTCCTCATTCTGAATATGAACCTTTACTTTCCAGGGCTGTAGCTAAAGCAAATCTGAGAAAAGAGATTTGGTATATTCTGATTCCAGGATGTGCCCTAGATGGTTTTTAGATGGATATGGTCTTAATTAAATTTTTATATGCGTTTTTTCTCATTATTTGCTTCCGAAATAGAAGTATGGAAAAAATTAACTGTTTGACGTATTCTACCAAGGTAGCTGTGGTTCCTAGGCTTTGAAATTTAGCAGACTGGTAACGGGCGCTTCAAAAAAAAAATTATTTTTAAGTAATATATCTCTTACAAATTGTAGCTAATATTCTTTTTTGGACCGCGAAGATTTAACATACCATATGCTACCACTATCATTTTATTTTAAAAAGGACATTTTAAGGCAAACACATAAAGGATGATCCTTCAGTTGAATCCTAGCATTGAGGAAACTCACTTCTTACTCTTAGTTTTCTCATTTGATCATGGGCCTGTGAAAACAATCAAACTGGCACCAGCCCATGCCTGGCATTTGAAAATTTCCATGGGGAGTTTGGAGCCAACAATCCTGCATTGGAATCATCTCAATTTTCCACTTAAATAACACAATATAACAATGGCTCCTCTGATGTTCTGCCTTCCTAGGACACTGGGGATAATAATACCTCCTTCGTGGGGGAGCCTGGAGGGTTGTATGAAAAAAGTAAAAATATAGCAAAAACATAAAGTATAAAGGCAATAACAAAAAATACAATCAAAGGTCTGCATTAGTGTTCATTACTATATTATTATGTAAACTTAGCATGCCATTGTGACTAGATTTTATTATCATTTCACTTTTTTTTAATAATTTATTGTCAAATTGGTTTCCATCCAACACCCAGGGCTCATCCCAACAAGTGTCCTCCTCAATGCCTGTCACCCACTCTCCCCTCTCCCATACTCCTCATCAACCCTCAGTTTGTTCATAGTATTTAAGAGACTCTTATGTTTTGTCTCTCTCCCTCTCTGTGGCTTTTTTTTTTTTCTTTCTAAAATTCACCTCCCCCATGGTCTTCTGCTAAGTCTCTCAACATCCACCTCTGCAAGAAAAAATTTGGTATCTTTCTCTGACTTATTTCACTTAGCATAATACCCTCCAGTTCCACCCACGTTTCTACAAATGGCCAGATTTTACTCTTTCTCATTGCCACGTATTCAGTTAGATATACTGACCTCCTATTATGTACCACAAAGATTGAGAAATGAAACTGAAACTCAGGGTCACAAGTGCACGTGGTTAACAGGCACGATGAAGCGCAGTAGAAACACAGGTGGGAAGACAATCAGCTCTGCATGTGGGATCATAGAGCACTAGTAACAGATGCCCCAGACATGCCTGGGTCCTTCCCTTCTTCTCACACCCATCACTCCAATATTCAGGAGAAATATTTGTCTACATTTTGTATTTAAACACTGGTGTACCTCAAAATTTGAGCCTACAAAGTTTAGAGGCAACTACTATAACAACATGTAAAACCGGAAAGCAAATCTGGCATCAGTTCCTATAGTCTGTTTCTTGGAGTCAAACATCCTCAGAGCCGGGGATCCTGGACCCAACTCATCCTGCAGCTTAGATGATGGCGAACTCCCTTCCAGCTTCCCTGGCACAAGCTCTGTTGTCTGTGCACCAACAGAAGTCAGCACAAAGAGTGTGGAGGAGGAGCTGGAGTCCCAGCTGCTTCGTTTATGGGCTCCCTGACCTTGAGTCAGTCACTTGCCCTCTCCAAGCTTTGGTCTTCAAGCCATAAAATAAAGGCTCTGAGCTAGATGACCTCTAATGCCCCTGCCAGCCCCAACTTTCCAGGCTGTCCAATGCACAAGGTCAACATGACTTAGAAACATGGCATTTTAGTAATCACTGCATTGCTGATGTTCTTTGGGCCTGTTCTTTCCATAGCATATCTTGATGGAGGGGTAGCCAAATATGTCCCCACTCGGTAAAAAAATAAATAAATAAATTAATTAAAAAAACAGGAATCGATATGGCTAAATGAAAAAATATACTTCTATGTTTATACGCATGATTTGTAGAAAAAGGTAAAGACTATGGTGGCCTCCTAAAGTCAGGGACTAAATCTAAATTACTTTATTCCCAAATGTACTCCAGAGCCTGGACAAAGGAGATCCTCCACACAGGCTGGCTCAATTAATTATTAATTAATGAGAATAGATAGAACATTTTAAAACGCAGAAAGTACCAATTCCATTAGTGGGTAAAATATGAATTTAATACTCTTCTGTCTGTGGTTAAAAATTACGATCATGCTTTCAAGGATTCAGGACGACACTCCAAGGACAGAGGGACTTGGGGGCATTGGGAGAAATTCTTAGCATTCAAGATTGCTCCTGGTGTGGCCAAAGGTAGCAAAAGAGAGTCTGCTGCAAGTGCAAGTGGCAGGAGGCTGCGTGTGACAGCGTAGGAGGCAACACAATTGGCGAAGAGCGAGTTTAAAGACGGCGCACCTACCAAAGTGACTTAGCAGAGGAGGAAAGTTTCCCACTGGCTGAGAGCCAGAAGACTGGGCAGCTCTCACAGTCAAGCAGTCCCTCAACAGTAACACCTTCTGCCACACTGAATGCGACACTCTTTGAACAGAGCAGGAGATAGGATTGTTGGGGCTGGGGGGGGTATGGGAGGGAAGTTTGGTCCAAGTCTCCAGGACTTTTTGGCTGAAAAAGTCTCCCTGCTCTGTGTACTCTTTATTTATTACTAGTAAAGCTTTCTGGTATGATAAAATGGAATAAACTGTCCAGGTAAACAAGAACACTATCCACTTCCCCTACCCTCCAACCATCATCATTTCCCATTCACTGGTATGGGTATGACTTTCGTCCAAGACAGAATGGTCAGAATGCCCAAATAACTGCAAAGCCTTTCCCTTTGTTAGTTAATTAATGTAGGTAACTGGCAAAGCATATTCTTGCACAGCCTCCATATTCTTCTGATCTAAAGCCTTTTATGGCCCTAATGGGTGCCTAGAGTCTCCTCAGAAATCTGACACGCTGATGCTGGACTGGTTGGGAAGCGTATGGAGAAGCAGTTCATCATTCCTGGTAGCCATGGAGATGTGCCGCTCAGGTGTCTTCAAGAAAGATCTTGCTGTTCAGCTGTGAAAACCCCAGTCAGCCAAGAGCCCCTATCTGCATCATCTCACAGTAGCAGCAGCATTAGAGCTGAGGCCACATGTTTCCTGGGCTGTCCCCAGCCAGGGCCTGAGTACTACAGAAGCACCAAGGCCATTTGTGACCAGCATGGGATTCCTTCTCTCCCACACTCTTTATTCAGGATTTCTCCCCTGACTGGCCAAGACTCCACCATCTGGTCTGTGACTGTCTCTGTCCAATGCTGCTGCTTCCCACTCTGGTTTTCAGAGGCCTTCCCTCACTTCCCCAATAAATAATTTTCCTTACTAACTGGATCTCAGCATCTGCCTCCCAGAAAACCCAAATGACACACCAGAGGTTTCTGAGATGTGACTCCAACTGGGGGTGCGAGTCTTGCAATTGGAGCCCCTTTCCCTGCTGCCCAAGCCATTTCTTCCAGCTCCCATTCCTCAAGTTTTACAAGGTATGATTCAGACACCAGGCCAGTGACTTCCCCAAGCTCCCAGAAATACGGATTTTCTAGGGGTATTCTTGAAGTTCTCACCAGGCTCAAGAGGAAGAGGAAATCCTCCTCTCCCTTCCCAAAGGTAGAAAAGTTTAACAATGTTGTCCCAAAAAAAAAAAAAAAAAAAAAAAAAAGAAAAGAAAAGAAAAGAAAGAAAAAGAAAGAAGAAAGAAGAAAAAAACAAAAAATAAAAACGTTTCTAGCAATCTTTGATTTCTTTCTTCCCTCTCCAACCTTTTTAATGAGATGCAGTGATTAGGTGGTCAAGATGACTTCCTAGGCACCACCTACCTCTTCAGAAGTCCTACTTAACTGGTCCAACATCTCACCCTGAAAATAGGGAGTTATCACCTCTTACTCTGTTCTATGCCTGTGAGCTTCCCTCCATGGGATAGGAAGAGTAGCATTTTGACATCCTGCTACATAAAGAACATTTATGCCCAGAAAGAATGGCTATCAAAAGCTTCACCTTCTGCTGTAGCTGGTAAAAAAGCAATTTATCTGATCTATATAAACCCAGTCAAATGTACTCTGTTGGGAGGAACTGGAGGCATTCCAATGCTTTCTCCTATGGAATCTCTTGCTTTCAAAAAATAAAAATAAAATTTTGAAAATAAGAATTATCTTTGTCTTTCCCATGTTTTCTTTAGCTTTTTTAAAGTATGCATGTCCATAATTGCTAGGAGAAAGAATATTAAAAATCGAAAGCCATGTGTGGCAACACGGATGGAACTGGAGGGTATTATGCTGAGTGAAATAAGTCAGGCAGAGAAAGACAGATGCCATATGTTCCCACGCATAGGTAGGCTTTGGGAGACCTAACAGAAAACCAGGGGGGAGGGGAAGAGCAGAAGGAAGAAGAAAAAAAAAGCCACAGAGAGGAAGACATAACATAAGAGACTCTCAAGGACTAAGAACAAACTGAGGGGAGAGAGGGGTGTGGGAGGGGGCAGAGTGGGTGATGGGCACAGAGGAGGACACTTGTTGGGATGAGCACTGGGTGTTGTATGGAAACTAATTTGACAATAAATTATTCAAAAAAAAACAAAAAAATAAACAAATAAATGCAAAAAAAAAAAAAAAACCAAGAATCCAAAGCCTAAGGGAAAAAGAAAATCCAACACCTTCAGAAGATTCTGGCCAAAGATCAAAAGCCAGTCACAACTCTGAGGCTCTAACTCTGAGCCCCAAAAGACATGATTTAGATGACTGGATAATTCAAGATGTTCTGAAGTAGGTTACAGTCAAAAACATTTTTAGAATGACCTTGAAACTTAACACCCCTCAGCAACATAAGAAGCTGGATTACGGTTTTTATTTAAGGTCAAACAGTAACTACGAATGTCAGGTGATTATGAAAGAAGAGTTTCCCAGGTCTACATCTTTCATTGTGATTTAGTCAATCACTGCCAACACCTTTTGTCCAACCCATTTGCCCTCTGGGGACCTGAGGGACATCATCCATCAACACTCTAAACATTGCTACCCAAACACACTCAAAGGCTTCAAATGACCTTCCAAGTAATCAGATACAATTAGCAAACACACTCTGGAGTATCGATGTCCTTTACAAAGCAGGTGGCCGATGAGAACTAAAATTTTGATACCATAATGAACAGGAAAACAACAGAAACCATTTTATGTGAAGCGGAGACATTTCCAGTTAAAACAGCTTAAAAGTCAAATTAAAAAAAAATTAATGCCCTTTAAGATTTAGAGATAAAACTCAAGTAAGGGAAGTTGTAGCTTTTTGCAGAGGTTTTAAAGTTTTATCGATGAGTTTTTAAAAACAAAACAGAACCAAGTACAGAGGCAGAACATTAGTAAGCACGTAATGCTTTAAAAAGTCCCCTATTTTCAATCCCAATTAGTGTTAGACTTGTAAAGCTAGTACCAATTTGGCCACCAGAGGAAGGGGGACTAATTTTGAAGAGTGAGTTCAATGAATGCTCCTGGGCTCCCCTTAAAGGCTTCACAGTCTGACCTTGAAAATATAAACAGCATGAAATGAAAGAAAGTTCAAACTGGAGGCACGAATTTTTAGGATGGAAAGTCTGAAGAATCAGCTGAGTGTTTCTGGGTACGTGTGCTATAATCACTAAAAATGTCATTCTGTAGACTAACATCAGGATGAAATGGTATCATCACATGTTAAAGCCTAATGGAGTCTTAACTCTTTGAAGAGCACCAACAATGATGAGCAAGTAGACAAAGCATAATAACAGAACTAAGCAGCAGGCTGCAGGACATATTTTATGTACAGCATTCTTCCATAACAGGGTTTCTGCCAATCTTGCAAGCTGGGCACCCTAATCCTGGCATTTGTCATCCATCACTGGTTTAAGGTAGGGGCACAGCCCAAAACATACCAAAAACCACCACATATTCCAAAACGTGGACACAATGAGTCTTATTGCAAACCTGAGGTTAGCCTAACATATAACAGAATCATTCATTTGACGTGTTGAATTAACTTTGTTGTTTGTCAAGTGATGGGAGGCATCACCCTTTGTCTGGTTCCTGCTAAAGATGTGTATTTCATTTTAAACAAAGGTGAGATTATACTAAGAAGGAGAAGTTCCATAAAAATAGTCTTTCCAAGAAGCAAAGACATGCAATCTTCATCATCCCTGGCATTATATAGATTGAATTTAATCCAGTCTCCTCTTACACAGAGGTATATACCGAAGGTAATTTGAAGCTCACTCATTAGACCGCCAAGTTAATAATGCTGACCAGCAGGGGGATGGAAGACAGTGGACGTTTTCCTACTGGTCAACATTATTGACCACACCAAAGCTGTTAAATTAGCCGCCGCTTCAGCTCAATAGCTCACAAGATGTATTTTGTGTCACAGGGTTTGCGCGCCTAGGAAAGAAGATTAATTTTGGCCATAACAGGAGCAGAGGTACGTAAAGAAGGTAGAAGGCAGTGTGTGTGGTGCTTAATAAGAATTGTCACCATCACCATTGCAGGGAAAAAAGATGGTAAACTGTGAGTATAAAAATACATCTTTAAGAAAAAACTTCAGAAACTGCAACAGTGGAAAAAATCAGCTATAGCTAAAAGAAAATGAGAAAAAACCTAACATTATCCATCCTGAATCTCTTAAATACAGAATGCTTTGCATTCTCATGGAGGATCAGTCGATCACAAGTATTGAAAAAAGGTTGTTTTTTTTTTACATATCTAAATGATTGTTTATTGAAAATACACGTAAATAAAACCATGAAAATATGTATACACGTATACATGCATATATATACATATATACACGTGTGTATGTGTGTATGTACACATATACATGCATATATACATATATATACACACATACATACATATAGACATGTATGTATGTGTGTAATGTATCGCCAAAGAAAGAAATTTAAGGGCTTTATTTAACATTCTTATAATTAAAAATATCTGAAAATATCAAAGAAAGAAACAAGATTGTAGCAATCAATGTAATAGTTTGCATTTTGCCTCTTGCTTTCTGGCCTTCCCATAGGTATAAGTAACATATTTAAAATAAACTTTCTATTATTTTAAAGTGGGTGGCTCAGCTGGTTAAGCGTCTGATTCTTGATTTCAGCTCAGGTCATGATCTCCCATTTCGTGGGTTCAACCCTCACATCGGGCTCTCTGCACTGTCAGAATCCCTGCTTGGGATTCTCTCTCTCTCTCTCTCTCTCTCTCTCTCTTTGTTCCTCCCCCACTTGTGCTCTCTCTCTCTCTCTCTCTCTCTCTCAAAAATAAACAAACTTGAACAAAAAGTTAGCAAATAAATAAACTTTCTATTATGGAATAATTTCAAACTCATATAAAAGTTACAGAGATAGTCCAGAGAGTTCCTAAACGCCCCTAATACAGTTTCCTCTCATGTTAAGAACTTACAGTACCATGGTGGATTTGTCAAAACAAAGAAACCAACATTGGTATGTTACTACTAACTCAAGAATTCATTTATATTTCACTGTATTTTCCACTAATGCCTTTTTTCTGTTCCAGGGTTCCATCAAAGGTAACTAGCTGTATTTAGCATTATTCTCTTTTTCAGGCTGATTCGGGAAGACAGACTCCTGGTTTGACTCCAGTTCTCTGGGTCATGAAGCAGAGAGGAACTGCTGAGCCCTCACGTCTCCTCCTTTAGGTGTCGGTGATGCCCGACATCTAGTCTTGTTACAACTCACATATACGACTGACTTGGTGTCAGGGTACTGCACATCTTAAATCCAAAGCAGCTGCCACCTTCACTATGTTATTGAATTGTAAATCAGAAAAATATCATTGGGCCCGTTTGGTCATACATTGTATTTTTTAGTAGATACATTTTGCGAACTATTTCTTGATGTATTTTTCCTCTTGATAATCTAGTTTTATGGTGGTAGTTTTTCTTCTCCTACAGTTTTTCTCATCATTAAGGATAAGAGTTTTTGGCTGAAACAAAATGTAAGGTAGGCCCAGGAAGTAGGAAAACAGAGTCTGACATTGGGGGAATTTCCTACTGGGCAGAAAGAGGAAATTGAAGCTTTTCCAGTGGGGCAACACAGAGGTGGAGGAGATTCAGAGAGGATGTATGAAAAATGAAGGCATTAAGGACCTAATACCCCCACCTCCTTAGTTTTATGGGAGCACAGGCACCAAGAAGATAAAAACTCTACACAGAACAGGGATCCTGGGTGGCTCAGTAAGCATCCAACTCTTGAGTTCAGCTCAGGTCATCATCTCAAGGTTCGGGGAGTTTAAGCCCCACACTGGTCCTGTGCTGACAGTGCGGAGTCTGCTTTTAATTCTCTGTCTCCCTCTCTCTCTCTCTCTCTCTGCCCCTCTCCTACTCTCTCTCTCTCTCTCACGCTCTCTCTTAGAAATAAATTAGAAGATACAAGAACAAAGAATTCACAGCTCAGTTGGCATTTGGAAGTGTGGAAGGCGATCCTCCTACAGCGAGCTCCCATGCCAACAAAGCGGATTTGCAGGGGAAAAGGAATACCAGTGTGGCATATTTAGGCAGAAAGAGGATCAACAGTTCCTCATATCCTGGATATAAGCAGGAAAGAATCTGCAGTTTCCTGGGTCCCCACCATGAAAAGTTTACACAGCATGCTAGCTGGTGAGATCATTAGGAAGGAGCCACAGGAACAAGGGGCAGAATCATCCCAAAGTGGGCTGCCCAGGCAAGTGAGGACATGAGAGCTGCAATTAGGTCTCAGAGTCGGCAGCCCCAGTGACAGCAGAGGTGGGAACAATAGTCAACGACATGGAAAGGCTCTCTGGAAGCGCTCATCTTGCATGGAAATCTCCACAGAAGAACAGAGATCACCACCCAAAGGTTACAATGAACTCCATCTTCCCAAAGGTGAGATAGAACAAAGCAGCTTAGAAGAATAATGCTCAGACCCGATGCCCCAACTCATCTGCCAGAAGAACAAATGTCACCTTGAGAAGGTGAAGGGAAAGGGGAAGTGTCCAAAAGCTGTGAGAGAGCTCTCGACTTTGAATAGAGACCCAAGGATTGGCACTTCCTCCTTCTTTTATCAAGAGTCAGTCATGGGAATTGGATCAGACTGAAGAAAATAAAATCTCACACAGCAGTCCCACCTACCGGCAGGGGATATGTTCCAAGACCACTCGGTGGATGTCTGAAACTGAGAACAATATCGGTATCCATAGATACTACGTTTTTTTTCCTCTACAGACACACCAATGATAATGTTTAACTTAGAAAGAAGGCACAATAAGAGAGTAACAATAACTGCTGATAGAACAACTATTATATACCGTAATGAAAGTTATTTGAACCTGGCCTTTCTCTCAAAGTATCTCACTGTACTGTAATCACCTTCTGGAGTCTAAAATGCCCACGTGAGGAGATGACAGGAGGTGAAGGACTTCGGCCTCCTACGGCAGGTTACGGTACTATTGGTCTTCTGACGGGACATCGGGAGGCGGCTTATCTCCTTCCAGACTCTGGGTGGCCACGGGTAAGTGAAACCATGGAGAAGCAAGGGTGGGGCTACTGTACACTGAATAGTAGGGCATTGATTTCAACCCCGATACCTGAAGATTACCATATTAGGATAAACCTCTGTAGAATGAGCAAAAAAAACTCTTCCTTTGTCCTTCCATCCAAATCTTGTTCATTCCTCAACTCACCTTCTTCATGAAACTCATGTAGTTCAGCCCCCCGTGACCTAACATTTGTCTGAATTTTCTCTTCCACTTAAATTCTGTAGCATTCCAGCAAGCCTGATTAGCTCTAAAGAAGTGATTTACAAAAGACAGAGACCATGTCTTACTCTTCTTTCAAAGTCCTACACTGCCCAGCATGGAACAAGGCAGCACATAAATACGTGCTAACTGACTTACTGATTGACACCCAGAAAGGCAAAGAAAGATGGGTGAAGGGATAACAAAAGGAGCAAGTGAGATGAGGAGTCGCTGTGCTTTTCTGGGATGTGGAAAGTGAAACTATTTATGGAAGGTGGGGTTTTTTTTTTGCTTCCTCTGTTAGTTATTCACAGTTGCTGAAATTAATAACTATTAATCACAAAAAAAGGATGAGCCAAGTTAATTCCTCTGGACAATTCATATACACTGTGCCTCATGTGATCCATTTTCTTTGCAGCAATTAGGAGTGAAAAAATTAACACGAAGTCTGTGGGATACCTGCCCTCCCTGTGGACCTTGTGGTTCTAAAAATATTATGTAAGTGAGCAGAAAGAGAAGAGTTTGGAGGGGGGAGAATCCATGATCCTGAATATATGCCACTTTGGCTCTTGAATTATTTTGAGCTAAAAGCAATTAAGGTCTAGCAGACTCAGGAAAAAATTTTTACCTTTCTCTTAACCACCTAAAGGAATGTAGGTAGGGGGCCTGGACCAGAACAAGAGCTATTACCAGAGCTGCAACTCTGGAAAGGATGTTTCTGCCCCTAAAGTTTCCACCAGGGTAGCCCTCCCGTTGTTATTTCAAGACCCAAAGAAAGCATGGTGGAATACGGCGAGAGCTAAAATCCAGGTCTAATGGGACTTTTATTTGAAAGACTTGTCCACATGGCAAGGCAAACTTCCCATTAGCAAACATCTACTCTTCTTACGGTCCTGTGACTTTGACCTCCTCCCCTTTGAAGGTCCAGAGTCCTAGCCCTCCCTTAGGGACAGTATAAAACCCTTCACTGCCTAACCTGCCTTTAAGTCTCCTATCTATGGGGCTCCTATATGGACAAAATTAAAATTTGTTTTTCTCCTGTTCATCTGTCTTCTGTCAATTTAACTATATGACCAGCCAAAGAACCTAGAAGGGAAGAAGGAAAGGATGTTTCTGCCCCTAAAGTTTCCACCAGGGTAGCTCTCCCGTTGTTATTTCAAGACCCAAAGAAAGCATGGTGGAATATGGCGAGAGTTAAAATCCAGGTCTAACATGAGTGGTGCAAATAAGGTCTGATAGCCGCACGGTTGAACGTGTTAGAAACAATAATTATTTATGACACTTTATGCAACACCTTCCAAAGCATATGGCTACCTTATTAGAAATTAAAATTCATTTTCATATAAATCTCAGCAGGATATTACACTGAAATAACTAAAGTAACTCCAGGGGACAACAAATAATTCTAGTTTAGCTCCTCTAAGGCTAGCACTTGTAATATAAAATTTAAACTAATTCACTTCTAAGTACGATGGCAGATTTGGAAAACGTAGACCGTCAACAGCAAGCATGGTTATAAATATTCTTACTGTACCTCCTTGGGAACACATATCCTTTTACGTTTTCCCCACAAATTTCCACTGCTTGGCTTTACGTTTTCCAGCATGAGAAACTTTCCGTTCACCAGCAAATGCATTTGCTGTCCTTTCTTACTTTTAATTGTGGTTACTTAGGAAGCCTAGCTTTTAGGTGACTGGCTTTCTGCTCTTTCAACCACAGTGAACAGTAAATCAGATCATATAAGTAGGCAGGCTACCGTGAGCCTGTCCAGGCTCTGAGGCACTCTAGATAGTTCTGTTAGGTCTCACCAAGGTTTCATCGCATTTCTTTCATTGCGGTATTTGGCTGTTCAGGGAATCTTCATGTTTTTTCATGACAATACTCAGTGGTTGTTTTCAAAATTGGCCTGCTGAGTTTGTATCATGATTGTTTTTGATAGCGGGCCGTATGTGGGGGAAATGGGTGTACGTGTCTCTCCGCACAGCATCCAAATGCTCAGCGACAAAGACAAAGTAAATTAGACTCCTTAAAAGTGGCTTTAATTAGCCAAGGCATTATTTGTAAACTAAATAGAAATTATATGATTACCACAGCTTATTTATCTTTACATGATTATCTCTGAAGAGATGGAAGGATATAGAAATCACATTTACTTTATAAAATCTCACTGAAGATGAGAAAGTAGTGATCGCTGCCTTAAAGGAAAAACTGTCATCGAAAGAAAATTCCCTCATTTCCTGTACTCACAAAACACTTCTGGAACTAAATGTATGAATTTTTTCCCCCATGCTGATCAATTCCCCAGACACCAGTTGGAGCTCCTACAATTCAATTCTTACACTGTCTACCTGGAGGTAGGGTCGGGTCCCACAGGTTAAGTACTTAGTCATACAAGAGACTGCATCCATCTGTGACAACAATAGCAAGAAGGCCAGACTGACTGACCATGTGGCGATAAACCGGGGTTTTCCACACCCTCTTCCCTGGAGTTTGAGAAGTTGCTAGAATGGCTCCGAGAATTCAGCCAAGTTCTTTACTATTACTAATTTATTAGAAAGGATATTTTAAAGGATAGAAATGAACATCCAGATGAGAAGATGCTCAGGGTGAGGTCGGGAAGGGCCTGGAGCACAGGAGCTACTGTCCCCATAGAGTTTCAAGTGTGTCGCCTTCCTAACACGTGTTTATTCACCAATCCAGAAGCTCTCTCAATCCATTCAGTTAATTTCCTTTTTTTAATTTTTTTTATGTTTATTTTTGAGAGAGAGGGAAAGAGGGAGACAAAAGTGTGAGGGGTGGGGCACAGAAAGAGAAGACGACACAGAATCTCAAGTAGGTTCCAGGTTCCAAACTGTTAGCACAGAGCCCAGCGAAGGGCTTGAATCCCAAACCATGAGATCGTGACCTGAGCAGAAGTTGGACACTTAACCGGTTGAGCCACCCAGGTGCCCCTTTTCAGTTAGTTTCTAATGGAAGCTTTAACCTCCAGCCCCTCTCCTATATAAAAGGTTGTATAGGACTGACAATTCCAGCTATCTAACCATACAGTTGAGTTCCCTGGCAACCAGCCCCCCTCCAGAGGTTATCCAGGAGCCCCCAGCCACCAGCCATCTCATTAGCATACAAAAAGACATTTATTACTTTAGAAGATTCCAAGGGTTTTAGAAGCTCCATGCCAAATGTACCAGGAAAGGAGAGGGGCAGAGAATACATATTTCTTATTCGGTCACAGTGGCTCATACTGATTTCTCTCTTTTCTGTTTATCCAACAAAATACATTTAAGTATATTCTTCAAGACTCTCTTTGGTGACCAATCTATTGGACACTAGCAAATGGCAGTCCATAGCTGCTATGTCTAAGTAAGAAGGGACGGCAAGTTCCCTCGCATGCGACAGCCAAAGTCTCACCAACATTCTGGCCAGAGCCCAGCATGGCCATGTACTCATTTAGTCAGCAAACAGGTAAAGGCACCAACCCTAGGCTCGCGAGTGCCCTCAAGAAACTCACGGTCCACTGCAGGAACTCATCAGGTGTCACTCATCAGTCACGTCACAATGACAGTAAGTGGAATGATAATGAGGAGAACATATAAAATACAAACCCGGTCAAGGGAATACTGAAGTCTGTCTGGGGAAGTCAAAGAAGGCTTCATGGAAGTGGCATCTGAATTCAGTCAGAAATACTACGTCAGGGGCATCTGGGTGGCTCAGTCGGTTGGGCGGCCGACTTCAGCTCAGGTCATGATCTCACCGTCTGTGAGTTCAAGCCCCGCATCAGGCTCTGTGCTAATGGCTCGGAGCCTGGAGCCTGCTTTGGATTCTGTGTCTGCCTCTCTCTCTGCCCTTCCCCTGCAAACACTCTGTCTCTCTGTCTCTCAAAAATAAATAAACGTTAAAAAAAAAAAAAAAGAAATACTATGTCAGCATTTGCCATGCATACAAGAGGAGGGCATTCTAGGCAGACAGAACCCCCTTCCCTAAAAGCTAAGGTGCTGATGAGCCCCATGCCAGGAGCACCAACCTCAGTTTCTAAGAAGCGTGAAAAATGAGAAGTCAGCTGGGGGAGTAGCGGTCATTCTGATTCAGTGGCAAGAGCCCCAGACATGGGACGGGTAACAGACATTCCGCTCCAGGCTGCACCGACTACCTGACACCCGAACTCCCATCAGGCCAGAATGGCCACCACCTTGTAAGTGACAGAAACTACCAGGAACACCCAGCTTAACTTCACTGCACCTCTTCTCCTAATCTCTAAGATGAGCAGATTGAGCCAAATTTCCAAGGCTCTAAATTTCCAAAACGCATTCAGCCCTCTGGCAGACTACAAACCCAAGCTTCCAGCATCCGAGGCAGCAATGAAATATGCAAGGAATCCAATTTACAGGAAAGGCCAGAAATTAAAATCCCAGCGTAAGCAAGAAACCCAGAAACCTAGTCATATTTGTTAGGTGTGAGTGCAGTAATTGAGATCACATTTAAATGAAAACAGTCTCCTGCCCGGCCTCCTCGTCTGCAAAGCCCTGTTTACAGAGCTGCCCCAGGAACTGTTTTTACTTACATATTCAGCAGCCTGTAACTCTGAATTAATAACCTTGCATGTAAATATCTTTGTCTTCATAAAAATGTTATTGGGTTAAATAGAAATATTTTCAGTGTTTTTTTTTTTTTTCCAGTGCTCTACACAGGCTTTGGGGGAACAAAGGAAGGAGAGGGGTTGCTGTGCCCTTTCTGCACAATACCTGTCACCTTGGGAATGTGATTCTCCTCAAGTACAACACTTCTGGGGGAATGAAGAATAAGAGACGAGTTTAATTTCCTTCTGCCAAATTAACTTCCTCTGCTCCTGCGACTAATGTGCATAATGATAAGCTTGGAGAAGGGAAGCCGGCGCGGAGTAGCAAGCATCTTTCCCAGAACAGGGTCTAGTTCAAGAGCAGCCACTCCTCGGGCCAGGAACTAACCATTCATGTGCTCCCGGGAGGTCAGTACCAGCTCCAAAAGCTGATTCCTGAAGACCATGCCAGTTTATACAAACCACCACCCTAAGGCTGGTGCCAATGTGCTTGGCGTGCCCCAGAATGCCTCCTCTGCTGTCTTTTCCTTGTTATGCAGGGCAAAGAGCGACGATTTTGGAATCAGAACAATCTGAATTTTTATTCTAGCCCGGACTCTAGCCAGAATGGGCGTGTGACTTAGATTTCTCAGAGCCTCGATGACCATCTCCTTAAAATGGGAGTAAGATCATCTACCACACGCAGTCGTCGGGAGAATTAAATGAGAACAGCCGGACAAAGGTTAGAAGGCACACAATGAAGATTAATTTGCTTTGCCTTTTCCTTCTTAAAAATACTCCTCAGAGGGGCGTCTGGGTGGCTCAGTCGGTTAAGCATCTGACTTCAGCTTGATCTCAAGGTTTGGGAGTTCGAGCCTGACACCAGGCTCTATGCTGACAGCTCAGGTAGCAGGGCTACCTCAAGAGTTGCCAGTTAAGTAAAAAGACCGTGGCAGCAAGAGACTATCACAGGGTTCGGCTCAAAAAGGAAGAAGAAAGGGTGTGGTGGTTAGTGAGGAGAGGCCGGGCAGAAGAGAATCTCCATGTTACGATAGCCGGCAATGGGAGGGAGGCCCAGGAGACCTGCCACAGACCTTACACGGCTTCACGGAAGTACTTGTATTTGGATGCCCAAGAGGAGGCAGAATTGAAAAGCCAGGCTATATACTTCCTCAGGCCAAAGCTTAAGCCATGCTAACAAGGAAAGGAATAGCATTAACTCGTATAGGAGATTCCAATCCCAAACTAGACTGAGCTTTTTATACACAGAAGTCTCTAGAAAGCTAGGAGATCTACCCAGGATGTTGTGGAGTCAACAGCTGAGGGCAGTAACCAGAGTTGCTTTCCACCCCAACTGATTTCACACTGTTCAACCGGCCAGTTACATTCAATTCTCCCTAATACTGGATGAGTTCAAGGCCTAGAGAGAAGGTCAAAGTCAAGGCGGCAGTGGAAAAGGAAACATAAGGGCAAAGTGGGAGAACCAGGACAATTAAAAACAGCTTCAATGCCCAGGCCTTGTTTGTTTGTCACCCTTTTTGCAATGAGTCTGTGAACAGGCTTCTTTTTTCAGCACAGAGCTGGAAGATGTCCTTGCCCAGGGATGGGGCCCACCTAGCTTATCTGCTGCAACCAAACCATTGGGACGACAGCCCTTTCTCAAGGAGCCCCAGGCTTCATTCACCTCCTAGGCCTATAGAACCATAGACCACCTCTTCGCAAACTGCAGAAAATAATAAATGAGAGGATTCTGTGTCACACACGCCTGGATTTATACCCAGTTCTGCCACTTGTCGGCTGTATGAGTGTAGGCTAGCGACTCAACCGACATGTACTTCAACACCATGAAAGGGCACTACAGATGGAGAAACTGAGGCTCAGAGAGGTTAAAGCACTTTGAGGCTAAATAGGTCATGGGAAAGTCAAGTGGACAACGTGGGTCTATTCAACTCCAAGCTCTGTGTGGTAGAAACTGAAGCAAGTAACAACCCTCCCCGAGGTGTTCTGACAACCCAGTGAGAAAAAGCTCTGGATAAAAATATTTAAGTATTATGAGCATAAGATGTTGCCAGTATTATCTACAAACAGATGATAATAAGGCTTGTGGGATTAAATTCACAGCTATTATTTACCATGAGAGGTTGTTCAATTCTGACTCAAATGACTAATGTCTGCTAAGAAGCGATGTTAAGTCTGAAATGCAGTCCACCTCGATGTGATAAAATAGCAAGGAAAGCAAGGGACAAAAATAGCAAGGGGGAATTTATGAAATTAAGGAAACATTTCGTTAAACAACAGGGGATTCCAAATACCAAATAGCAGACAGAGTGACGATACCACATCAGAGTTATGTCCTCTAATGGAAGATGTAAGTGCAGCTCTTGCCAGATGGCCACGCTGGGCATGATCACTAGTCTTTACAAGCACAGACAAATCCAAATCATTCTTATACCTTAGTTTTCTTTAGGTGGGAAACAACAGATCATGGTTTTCAGACCCAGGGATGTCACGTCCACAAAATACGCTATGCCCTGGAAAAAGGCAAGAACTCTATTATACTAAAATGTCTGAAGCATTGCTCAAACCCTTTACATGTATTATTTTACCCTGAGAGCAGTGGTGTAAGCGCTATTATTATCTCCATTATTCAGATAAGGAAAAATAAGGCACAAAAGTTAACTTGCCCAACATCCACAGCTAGTAACTGGTAAAGGAGAGACTTAGACCTGCATACTCTGTCTCCAGAACCTAATGTGCACAGATTTTTATCTGATAAGAACACATATAACACAGTACAAACTAGTTGAGAAGGTTTGCAAAGGGACAATAATAAATAGAATGCATCTGAAGCAAACTCCACCCTCACTAAAATCACTTTGGCCTTTTTCATCAGAATTAAGAAAGAGGGGGGCGCCTGGGTGGCTCAGTTGGTTGAGTGTCCAACTTCAGCTCAGGTCATGATCTCACGGTCTGTGAGTTCGAGCCCCGCGTCGGGCTCTGTGCTGACAGCTCAGAGCCTGGAGCCTGCTTCGGATTCTATGTCTCCCTCTCTCTCTGCCCCTCCCCTGCTCGCACTCTGTCTCTCTCTCAAAAATAAATAAACGCTAAAAAAATTTTTTTAAAAATTAAAAAAAGAATTAAGAAAGAGGGCTGTCTGGGTGGTTCAGTTGGCTGGGCATCCGACTTCGGCTCAGGTCATGATCTCATGGTTCTTGAGTTCGAGCCATGCATCGGGCTCTATGCTGACTGCTGGAAGCCTGGAGCCTGCTTTGGATTCTGTTTCCCTCTCTCTCTGCCCCTCCCCCACTCACAGTCTCTGTCTCTCAAAAATAAATAAATGTTAAAGAAAGAATTAAGAAAGATAACCCCACAAGGGTGAAACACTGCCTGTAAAAAAGCCATTTTGATTATCACCTGCTATATGCCATGGATTATATGAGGCAAATATTGCATTACATGTTCTGAAGGTTTCTTCTGGATTAATTTTCTTTTAAGTTTATTTATTTTGAGAGAGAACATGCAAGTGGGCCAAGGGACAGAGAGAGAGGAGAGAGAGAATCCCAAGAAGGCTCTGCTGTCGGCAGAGCCCAATGTAGGGCTCAATCCCATGAACCGTAAGATCATGACCTGAGCCGAAATCAAGAGTCAGATGCTTAACTGACTGAGCCACCAAGGCGCCCTTAATTCTATAAAATACTTTACTCTTCGATCCTGTTAAATTTTTTGTGTAATTTTTAAAATTTTATGCAGGAAGATGATTTTATATATAATGCTATGGAGGTTACAAAATTAGAAGAATAAAAACAAGAGCCTCTAAGCCATCCCTTAATTTTCTAACTCCGAGACAGTGCTATACCTCCCTGTCACTGTGAGTTAAGGCCTATATGATGTCTACAGCTAGTTGCTGTATTGATACGGGCTTAAAAAAGGTAAAACGGTATCCAAATTTCTAGAACAGTGATACTCAAAGTGTGTTCATGCCATCACGAACAAGGGAGACTACTGTACCTCCTGAGAACATATGGAAATGTCACACTGTCAAGCTCCAAATTATTGCCCTGGACCAATTCAATCAGAAACTCTGGGGAGCCCAGCCATCTGGCTCCAGATGACGATGAAGGCTCAAGTTTATAAGCCACTTGTCCCTAATAAAATCAGAGACTTCTGACTCCTTGAGCAGGTCCTAAGATCGCAGTTGCCAAAGGTTCATAGGGAGAATATAGAGAAGACAAACAGGATAAGCATCTCCCAATGACGGGAAAAGGGGACAGTGGCCAGTTGGAAAGTGCCATATTTGAGTCATCTTACCTTTGTCTCCATCTGGAAGGTGGACAGTCAGCTCCCTGAGAGAGAACTAGACATGAGGAAGGATTATAAAATGGTAGAACATGAAAGGAAGGTCCTGGAAGCCTGAAAAGTCCTGATCAAACACCTACTCCTTTGAAGCTGGCTTTAGGCACTGCATGGCCTGCATTTCTGGGGCTCCCTGGCTTCCAGGGGAGAGAGCCAGGTGCATCACAAGAGCTGAAGGCAAACTGAAAGCCTGCAAACTGTGCCAAGAGGCATCAAACGCAAGTATCTCTAAAATGCCCTGTAAGACAGAAAAGTCCACTACAAATTCTAATCCCAATTTCCTCATAAGGAAGGAAACAGAGGTCAAAGAGACGAAGACTTTCAGTAGAGCCACAAGATAGTGGCGGCCATCTAAAAGGCTCCTTCTTCCCAGGAAAATGGCGCCGTTTTGAGCATGGACAACATGAGTTTTGCAACTAATCATGGTTCTCCTTTCGCTCAATAAACACGTACAGTTAAGTTTTCCTACTTACATAAGCCTTATGGGCAACAAGTTCAGGTATAAAACTTCTTATCTGTCTAATCTAGCTATGATTTCACTGCCTAGTGGGATTTTAGTTTAAAATTCATTTCTATTTTACTGTATTTTTATGTTCTTTATGTTGTCTTATATTCCTGGAATGAAGCAGGATCTATCCAGTGAAAAGCAACTATCTGACCTCATCATCCTCCTAATGGTCCATCTATTCTTCTCATTCGCAGGTACTCAAGACTACTGGCGTTATCATTCTGGTAGGCTGACCAGGTAAATCAGTTTTAAAAAAATAGGTCGCTAGTATTTTCCAGCAAATGGAGCTGACCTAATCTACCCAAAACCTGAAGAAAGCAGTGACACTGGGAGAAAATGACTAACTTGGTCAGTACAGCATGGGCTTTTTTTTTAATTCACTAAAACTTGGTTTGCAACCAAAGAGACGCTATTTGGGGACTCCAAGAAGAAATTTAATCACCAGGTCTTAGTGACCACAGCAAGTTAATGTACCTTCATAACTAAGCAAATTACTCTCATCTCCCTGCAAATGGCCCATTGGCATAAATGTCGTACATTAAGGTGCCATGTGATCCGGCACGGACCACCAAGAGGACACACAACGATGGTGACTCATCACTAATGAAGTGAACAGCCTCCAGTAAAAGTCATGCAGATGCCTAGTTCAGGCTAAAATAGAAGATGGCTATAAAGATCAGAAAAATGTACAGAAAAGAACTTCCCAACTTCCCAACATTTATGAAACATAATGTGTCACACTCGAAGGGGAGGGTGAGGGGAGAAGGAAGGGAATGAAATTTTTTTTTTTAGTTTCTACCATCTGTCAGGCTTCATACTAGGTAGTTTACTGCATTATCTCATTTGATTCCAACCTATGCAGAATTACTAGTTTATTTTGCAGATGAGGGCACCAAAAACCTACAGATTTTCAAGTAATTCACCCAAATTGGATAACTAAGAAGGCCAGGGTACATCCAAGTCTGTCTGATCTCTGAAGAGATTAGGCTTTTTCACTAAAAGATCCAAATATTTGTTACCTAATATGACAAACACTTTATTAGGTGCTAGGGATACAATGTTCAGGGGTGGGAGGGTGGGATCTGAATGAATGGAATCATCGAAAAATCATGCACACAAATGCACAATGAGCACCATAAGAGTACTACAAAGCAAAGACATATGGCCCTAGGAGAGTATATATCGGCAATGTGACCCAGGTGGTGAGTTCTACTGAGAAGGTGGTAACTGATCTGAGGTCTGGGGAAAAGGCAGCAGATAACGAAGCCCTAGTTATAAGGAACAGGGAAGGGATGCCACACGCAGAAGGACTGGTCAGTTGTTAGAGACAGCTGGTGTTGGTGAAGAGAAATGAGGAGCACAGTGCAAAGTGAGACCAGAAGAGAGATTCTACGCTTCCTTGAGGCCTGCGATAGGGACGCATCTTTCTCCTACAAGCAATGGGGATCCATGCGCGAAGACTAGGGAGGACAGTACCATCGGTTTTGTATTTTCAAATTACTTTGTGCAGTGTGCAAAATCAATCCCAGCCAGAATGAAGGTAAGAGGCCATTCCCACAGCTGGGATGCGAGACCAAAAAAAAAAAAAAAAAAGAGCTGGGTCTAGAGGGAATCAGGGAATGTGAGCAGAAGTGGATGGGTTGAAAAGACACCCAACAGATAAAATCAAGCCAACTTGGTGATGGATTGGACATTGGAGTGAAGGAGAGGAAAGCATTAACAACGTCTCATAAATCTGTGGCTCGCGTAACAGGATGGCTGGCGCTATCATTCACAGAAAGAGGAAACACTGGAAGAAGAGCAGGTGTTCTGGGGGAAGATAATACATCTGTTCTGGCCACACTGCATTTGAGGTGCCTTTGAGACATCCGGTAGAGCTCTCAAGAACGTAATTAGACATGCAGGCATAAAGTTCAGACAGAGATCCCGGCTGGGGGCCCAGAGTCTGTTATTCATTCATCAGAGCTGAACAAACAAGGCACTGACAAAAAAGAGGCGAGGGAGGCAGGGAATAGGGACTGAGCACAGACAATGTCTAGGATCAAGCCTTGGGGAGCCTCACCACTGAACGGCTGAGGAAAGAGATATGAGCCAAGAGGGAGCAAGAATTCCAAGCGTCGGGTCACAGCAGCATGGGTCTTTAGAAGGTGCAGGCGGGGTGAGAACTGGAAAGGGTAGAATGCTACTGAGGGCAGGAATATGAAAAACTACAAAGGATGAACGCCCACAGGCTCACAGAAGCTCAACAACTTGCCCATAGTAACAAATCTTAACAGGAGCCAAAACAGAAACAGAGCCCAAGTCTTTCTGATTCCCAAGTTTGTTCTCTTCCCATTACGCTACAACAATGAAAATCAAGACTGCTTCTTAAAATAACATAAATAGACCTGACCTTCTCTAAAGTGGTGTCTGAAACGTATTTACCCAAACAAAGTAAATTGGCTAGTAGTTTTGTTTTTTTTTTTTTCACTTCAAGAGATTCTAGGGGGAGACTGGGTGGCTCAGTCGGTTAATTGGTCGACTTCAGCTCAGGTCATAATCTCACGGTCTGTGGGTTCGAGCCCAGCATCGGGCTCTGTGCTGACAGCTCAGAGCCTGAAACCTGCTTCAGATTTTGTGTCTCCCTCTCTGCCCTTCCCCTGCTCATGCTCTCTGTGTCTCTCAAAAATAAATGTTTAAAAAAAAGTTAAAAAACATAGAAGAGATTCTAAATGATTAACCACAGAAACCCTTAAAGTGGTTAAGCACTGCCCTTCTAAAATCATCTAACCAAAATTTCACACACCAACAACTTTTTAGAAATAGTAAATCACATTGGCTTAACTCTTAAAGTCTCCCAGAGCACTTTCATGACTGCTATTAAAATATTCTGGCTTTAACACTGGGAGACAGAGACTCCACTTCTAGTTCTGCCCTTAGTGACCACGTGATCTTGGTCAAGTCACTGGTAATATCATGTTATCTCATAGCAGCATCTTGCTCAGGCCGTCATGCCACCCACTCAACAGGTAAGGCAAAGAAGGCATCTGGGGGTTAAATCACAGGGCCCGAGAGTAGTAAATGAGGGCTTAAATCTAGTTCTAAATCTTAATTCAGTGCTTTCACCACAAACTCAGTATCAACCCTATCATTTTTACAGTTCCCTCATCTGCAAAGTTCAAAGACATCCCAGCAGAGGACAGCTGTTGTCTTTTTCCTCCCCCAAATCCATCCTTGTGCTTCTGATAAAACACTCTGAGCTTTCTTTGAGCAACCCACATGACTGAGTGGAGGTGACCCCTCCTGTGCCAGGCATGAGACTATGCCCCAGGACTGGCTGATCATGATGTCATAGCTCCCTGGATACCATGAGTGGTTCGAGGCCAAATATCAGACCCAAACCACACCAGGGAGGCTCAGTTCTTTGACTCTTGCTAAAATGAGTGGGATCGCTTATAAAGACCAACTTGAAGCTGGTGGTAGCGGTGGAAAAGATCTGCCTGTGAATAAAAACAACAAAATCCAGAGATAAACAGAAACGGTCCTGGTGACATTGTGTGAGCCTTTGATCCAGCCTCCCCTGAAGGCTACGTTTAAATTTTCAGTTATTTGAGTCCATAAATTTTCTCTGCTTACACCATTTTGAGTTTGGATTTCTGCCACTAACACATCAAAAAAACTCCATCAGTACAATCAGCACACTCTACATCACCACCGGGGCCTTCTTTCATGGGTTTCTTAGAGGGAAATTTTCTGGCAGGCAACTCTGAATCTAATACACATCTAAAGTCTTAATTTATTGATACAAGGAAAATCATAAGCGAAATATCAGAATAGAGCCAAGACAAGTGTTCCAGGGTTAAGTGAGTTTCTCAAAGGTCTAATGATTTTTACAAACTATTCACAAAATTAAGACAGCAGGTCTATGGGGCACCAGGGTGGCTCACTCAGTTGAGCGTCCGAGTTTGGCTCAGGTTATGATCTCACGGTTCGGGAGTCTGAGTCCCACAGAGCCCACTACTGTCAGCGGAGAGCCCGCTTCAGATCCTCTGTCTCTCTCTCTCTCTTCTCTGCCCTACCACCACTTGCGCTCTCTCTCTCTCTCAAAACATAAACATTAAAAAAAAAAAAAAAAGACAGCAGGTCTAACATGGCACCGTGCTACTTCAAAGATAAGACGTACCCAGTAGGCACCCGTACTAACCAGGTAAGAACTTTAATTGCTTATCTTCTACCACTCACCCACATATAATTCACATTCGAGGTATAATAAACTACCCAACAGTGTTTTAACATCACGTCACGTCCTACTCACCAGCCTATTTTCTGTCACATCCATTTATTTGCCTTTGAGATACCCGAGATATCCCCAGATCAGCAATTCACAGTCCCTACTGAAATTCTTTTCTCAACTTCCATACACTCCTCTAAAAATCACTTCTGAAATGAAAAAGAGAATTTGATGAATCAAGTTTCAAAATAAAGACACCTTTCCTTCTGTCTGCCATCCTTTATCCTTCCAATCTGCCCCACAAAATACTACCCAGCCATTAAAACTCAGTGTTCAGTGACATGGAATGGTCACAGAATGTAGGACACAGAATGATGGTTTCCACAGATGGCTATCCCAGGTTTTAGTTGAATAACAAGTAACCCCAGTATCTCAGTACCTAAAATAACCGAAGTTCATTTAACTGAAGTCACACGTTCACTGCAAGTCAACAGAGATCCCAGAGCCTCCGCAGCTTGGGTCGGCAAGGGAGCCCTTATCTGGGATTGCTGGTTGCTACTGCCAAAAGGAAGGAATTGTAAAGGTTCTTACCCAAAAATTACATATGGTGGGTTGGAAGCAACACACATCACTTCCTCTTATAACTCCTCCCTGCTTGTAACCCATTCCCTGGCAAACAGAAGGGGGTAGAACCAAAAATATCTGGCACAGTGCACCCCTAGCTGCGCATCAGAATCCCAAGGTCTGAGCACTGCGGAGTCATTTAATAGACAGACTACTGGGTAGGGAACCAGCGACGCAAAGGCATAGGGAGAGGGAAATAAATTTGAAGACAAACGGATACATAATATTCTCAAAGTTCTTAAGGGATTATCCTGAGACAAGTTAAGGATTTCACAGGACCTCTTTATGAGTATTTTATAATTGACAAAAATATCAAATTACCTGTGGAAGGCATACATCACAGACTTCTTGGTGGCTAGGGTCTCTAAAGATTTTACTCTGACTCTGGGTCAGGGAAGGGCCCTAGCAAATGGAATCTTTCCAGAACTTCCCAGGAGATTCTGCTGCTCAGCCATTCAGAAAACGCAAGGATGAAAGAAGAGGTATGCAATGGGCTGACCTAAATGTCAATCCTAGCCCTAGTCCTGCTGAGATTTAGATCTTCATCTTTTAAGTTTTATTAATTTTTTGAGAGAGAAAGAGAGAGAGACACACCATGAGTGGGGGAGGGGCAAAGAGAGACAGAGAAAGAGAAAGAATCCCAAGCAGGCTCCCTACTGCCAGCACAGAGCCCGACATAGGGCTCAAACTCACGAAACCATGAGATCAAGACCTGAGCTGAAACCAAGAGTCAAATGCTTAACCAACGGAGCCACCTGAGTGCCCCTAGATCCTCATCTTTAAAAATCAGAACTTTAGAACGTACTGTATAGTGTAATAGGACCACTAGATAAGGTGATATATGTAAAAGCACTCAACACAGTATCTGATGTGTAAAAGGAAATACCAATCTTCTTTCTGGGTAGGTTCGGCAGGAGAACACTCAAAAACAAGTGCTCGGTAAAGGCAGAGAAAGAAAGGGAGGGAGGGAAATCAACTATCCAAAACATTTAAAACACTGATGATTCAAATATTCAATTTTAAATCACTAGATATTCAGAAAACTGCCGTGAAGAGTACGAGGCGCTGGAGAGGCAACAAGGAATAAGACATCCTCTCTGACTTTAAGAGGATCCCGTTCTTGTATGCCACTTTGGGGAGAAAACCCCAAATGATAAGTAAGGTAAACAACTTCCAAAGTTGTGTCTTCAAGTACACCCACCTAGCGTGATGAATCAGAGACCGGGAATCAATGGCCATGCTAGCCTGGTAGCCTTGTGAGTGTTCTCAACCAAGTATTTCAACCAAGCAGACATTCAACAACAAACAAAGCCAGAAAATATATTCAGGAATTCAAACTGGATTTTTTTTTTTTTAACAATAAAGGGGCGCACAAGGGGCTTTCCAAGACATGCTCCTCAGATAATCAAAACGCCCGATTAACCAGAATAAGCCATTCTCTGAGCAGATCATTAATCCGTTTCACTGTGTTTTCATTATTTACAAGTTTAAAGTGCCTGGTTTAAAGTAGATATAATTTCAAAGCAAAGATTATTTCATTCCTTTGGAAGCATTATAAAATATGCTATTTATGTAGAAGATAGCACAAGCAGGCCCGGGGGGTATGAGGTTTTTCTAACATAAAACACACACCTTCCACTCAGGAAAAGCTGATACTTATAGTTTCTTACAGTTTTAGTAGACCAGGTTTCCTTTTAAGGTAACATCAGTTGTCGTCTAAAAGAAAGCCACAGATTTACGATGTTTGGCCCTGTACTAAATGAGCTGAAGAGAGATTTATAAAGCAAATAAATGAAGATTTACGATCCCTTTCACAGAGCAGCTAAAAATTATGGAAAAACTCAGTGACCTTTCAAGAGAAGAACTTGGTTGCGTTGACCAGAAATGAATGCACCTATGAGGTTTCCAATTAATCCTTTAATTTAAATCCTTTGTCTTTCCTCAGTAAATATGCGGGGGGGGGGGGGGAGGGGCACCAAGAGGGGTTCAATACTCAGTCACCAGAAACTAACCACACAAGGTGAGGATATAGATACCAAATGGCCCGTTTTTGACTCAGTGGGTAGTTCACTTGGTCAGTTACTATGTTTTGTGAACACTTCCTATACGAAAATGTATTACAAATTATGTTTAAAAATGAAAAACTCAACTAGAACATTACATCCATATCTGGCTATATATAGATGATACAGATACATACACACGATAAGGAAAATCTACTTTTGCAACTATACCAGAAATAACCACACACTAAGTGATATATTTCAGTTGTGTGTTCATGGGAGGCTAAGCTCTTAACTTAAATGGACAAGAAGGACAGTAATGAGCTTAGATGTGCCCAAGAACACTAAAATGAAGCCCTGTTTTGTTTTATCACCTGTGTGAATAGCACTAGAGAGTAACAGTGAATAATTACTCACTACAAATGAAATGCAAATGCGTCAAAGTGGATTTGGGGAAAAATCAACTTTTTGGAAATAGATTGAGACCTCAAGTATGTAGAAAGTCCTAAAACCACTTACCTTCCTTAAAATTTAAGAATTTCAAATTTCACATTAAACAGATTCCCTGTGACTATCTATATTCAAGAGCAGTAAGAGACATTGAGGACTCAATGTGACAGAGAGTGCCCAGTCTCCTCTGGATTCCCAGAAGAGTAGCCCCAGAAGGAAGAGCTAACTAAAAATTCCCAGGGATCCTGAGAATTGCTATTTATCACAGCTTGTCTGCAGTTGAGAAAGGATGCTCGGTTTACCTCACCCACCGTAAATACTGAGCTAGTGTGTCGGAAAGACAAATATACATTAATAGAAAATATTATTATATAAGAAATTTGCTATAGACTAGAACGGGAGGAAATAGGACACCTAGTCAGATGTATGCTGGCCCAATAAAAATGTTTAACACGAATGAACTGTAGTTATTTTTTCTCTGCCTCACTGCATAGGATTTTGAATTCCTTTTTGTGTCAGGAGGACTTGAGATTAAATCCAGGCTCTGTTATTTGCTAGTTGCGTCATATTAGATTTCTTCATTGAGCAAGTAGAGACAGGATTAAATAAGTATCAAGACCTGCTGAGCACACTGCCTGGCCCTTTACGAGGTGCTAGAGATAGAACGGTGAGCAAAATGAATAGCAATCTCAGCCCTCATTAAGTGTACTTGCTGATGCTAGTAAGAAGAATGCTTATTCCATTCTTTCCTCCCAAACATAAACAAACACACTTATTACTTTGTCAAACACAAAACAGGAGTTTGAACAACATTGTGAGCATTGACAGGTAAACTACAATCTATCTTATACATCCAATTTCTTTAACAAGGCTCAGAAAAGTTCCCATTAGACTTCTAAGGAGCCAGGTGTCAGTATCAAAAGACAAAATTCAGCAGCAAGAAAATAAACATCCAGAAATGAATGGGAAGGCGTCCACGAATCTCTATTGCAGCTCCTTGGAAGCTATTCACTAACACCGGGCTTTTGGCAAATCCTTTCAATAGTAAAAGAAGGGAGGGAAGGTTCTTGTCAAGAAGCCCCATTTCAAAGGCATGGCGAGGTGGCTTTCTCCACTTGAAAACTGGAAAAGAAACAAGATCTCTCCAATGCTAAATGTCTTAGTGGAAAGAAGGCATAGAGCACTGAAATTTATTCATGAAATTATGCCTTGGGTTTCTACACTGGTTGATTCAGAATGGATTCTCTGTGCATCTACTTCCTATGTTCCAGGCCCTGAGCTACATCTTGAGCATACAAAGATGAATCAGACATAGCCCAGACCTTTGTGTAGCTCTTAACCTAGAACAGTATGCTGAAAAAGTAACTGAAATCTATGTGATCAGTGCTCTAATAAAGGTTTGAACAAAGTGGCATCAGAGCCCAAAGAAGGAAACCACAAACCCAGCCATTAGACTTTGATGTGGTATAAATACAATAACCAGGGAATTGATTCTAAATTCACTTTTTATGTAATATCCAATCTGCCCCTCACATCCAATCAACCAACCAATCCTGTTGGCTTCACCTCCTGCCTTCTTCCCACCTCCACTTTCACCATGATCTCTTGCCTAAGTTAGTGCTAGGGACTGATGACTAGAATTCCTGCTTTACATAATGGCCTCCACTGTATCTGGAATGATTTTCCAGAAATACCTCTCACATCTCTTCTGAACCCTTCAACTTCCCATTGCTGCTAGAGTAGAATCCAAACTTCGTCACGGCTACAAGGTCTCCTAACTCTGCACTCACCACTCTCCAGCTCTCACCCTGGGTTCCAGACAAACTAAACATGCCATTGCTCTCTGGCACCTGTAGGACTACAGAGACGCTATTCTCAGCTCTGTCAATCATCTCCTTCTCACCCTCCCAAGTTCCGTGAAGTCCATCACATCCTATATTCCCGATTCGAGTTTCTCACAGCACCCCATACTTCCTGATCACACAGTTATGATCCTTTGTAGTCATCGCTGTCCCAGTCTTTCAAGATACCTCTGATGGCATCTTCTGCCCTAATTCTAGGAATTAACCTTCTCCTTACTCCTTACTCACTGACACACATCCTGAACCATTAAGGACTTAATTATATGTGATAGAACATTTATTAAAATCCTGTTTTATACTAGATCCTTAGACTTTTTCCTCACTTGAGTTCTTGTATCAATTCGTAAAAGAGACTATTAAGTATTAGCATCCTGATTTTACAACGGGGAAAGGTCACAAAAAGGTAAAGCCAGAATTTCTGACCCAAGTGCACCAAAACTAAGCCAAATCTTTCCACTCTATCTCCGCTGTTTTTCCCTAATTATTTGGAGTGTACAAATGTTTGCCCAGAAAAGCTTCATGAAGAAGCAGAAGCCATAGCAGGCACTATGCCAGTCATCACAGCAAGGACACAATAAAAGCTTTCTGAGTTGAATTCTTCTCAATCCTATCTAGACATTGAACATCTTAGAGATAACTCAAGGGGTATTTTTTTAAATAACCAAAGAAGTTTACATCTGTGCAATTTTGATTCCCATTCAAATTCTATCCTGGACTTATCCCTGAAAAATGAGCAGGGACCTCTCTCCTTTTTTCTCTTCCTTCTTTTTGCTACATAAAAATGCTAAGCACTGTACATAAAATATATGCATAATGTCTTTCAAGGAGACACTTAAAATTCTAAAATATTCTAACAGTGAGCCAAAAGTTGTTTAGGGTGATTTTTTAAAGTGAAAGCACATCATTGGAAAATAACATAAGACAATCCTCATAGGCGTGGCCTCTGGGTACCACCCAGCCCCTCTGACAAATTCTCCCAACAACAGAGCAAGAAGGATTCATCCGGGAAAATGCCAGGCACCATAGCTCTAAGAAGTCATAGTAAAGAATCAAACATAACACACTGGGAAAGATTTGGGGAAAAGTACCAAGCGAGGCCAAATAAGCATATCTTGATTATTTCAATGATGAAATAGCTCCTCAGCAGCCACTGTGGCCAAGCCTGAGAACTCATGAAGATACCAATTATTCAAGCGGTGTTGCCTAATCTGGCTCTGTGACTCCAGCATCTACACAACGTGGCCTCTCTATATGGCTGTGAATGTGACTTTCCTAACATATCAATCCAATAATGTCATCCAACCTGAGACCTTCCACTGGATATTCTGTAGCCTACACTAGTGATTTTTTTTCATGCATTTCACTTTGACTTTTTTTTTTAATTTTTTTATTGTCAAATTGGTTTCCATACAACACCCAGTGCTCATCCCAACCCATGCCCTGCTCAATGCCCATCACCCACTCTCCCCTCTCCCATTCCCCCCACAACCCTTGGTTTGTTCTTAGTATTTAAGAGTCTCTTACGTTTTGTCTCCCTCCCTCTCTGTGACTTTTTTCCTTCCCCTCTCCCCCTCCTGTTAAGTCTCACGAAGTCCACCTACACGTGGAAACATAACGGTATCTGTCTTTCCCTGACTTATTTCACTCAGCATAATACCCTCCAGTTCCATCCATGTTGCCATGCATGGCCAGATTTCATTCTTTCTCATTGCCACAGAGTATTCCATTGTATATATAAATCACATCTTCTTTATCAATTCGTCAGTCGATGGACACTTAGTCTCTTTCCATGATTTGGCTATTGTTGAGAGTGCTGCTATAAACATCAGGGTACATGTGCCCCTATGCATCAGCACTCCTGATTTCTTTTTTGATCATCCACATATGTAACAGTTTGGGAACACCTACCTCCCAAATGAAAATATTCATCTATATATGTTATACTAATATGTCATATATATTATAAATCTTACAGCAAAGTGAAAATTAAAAGACTAAGATGAAATTAAAGTCCCAGGGGCAGCTGGGTGGCTCAGACAGTTGAGTGTCCAACTCTTGATTTCAGCTCAGGTCATGATATCTCACAGTTGTGAGATCAAGCCCCGCGATGGGCTCTGCGCTGGGCATGGAGCCTGCTTGGGATTCTCTCTCCCCTTCTCTTTGCCCCTCCTTAGCTCGTGTGCACACACTCTCTCTCTTAAACATAAAAAACATTTTTTTAAATTAAAGTCCCAATGTTGTTTCCATATCCCAATAGATCCGATTTTCTACCTGTTGTGATGCCTGCATCCTACATGGATGCATGCCAGCCTACAGGATAGAACTGAAACTCCTTAGCATGCCTACACTGCTCTTTACCTCTGACCATCAGCCAGATCTTTTTCTCATCTCCTACCAAGCTCTTTATGTTTAACCATGCTAAACTTTGCACTTTGTAGTTTTATATATGCTAATCTCTCTGCTGAGGATGGACTTCCCTCACACTTCCTCCTAAAAACTGGACTCAGCTCAAATGCCCTCTCCACTGGGTCCCATGTGCAGATTCTAGTTGGCAGAAAGCATTATGTCCACTACTGTGCTCCTAACACCCAATTCAATTCCTAAGATAGAACAAATCCAATGTATTTTCATTATCCGATCACAAGGCTCTCTTTGCCCTTGAACTAGATCTTCCTTGAAGAAAGGAACCATGATTTAATCATCTTTGAGTTCCCAGGACACAACACAGGACCCAGTCACAGTAGGTGCTTAATATTTGTTGAAAGGATGAGACAAGACTCTAGGTCTGGCTCTTCTCTATGCCCTCGACAGGGCGGCTCTATAACATTTAAGACTTCATACTGCATAATTCTAGCAGGTGCCATTCACCTACAACACTCATGTACCCTCACTTCCATAAATTCCATAATGACTAGCAGAGGATTCAACATAAAACAACAGCTTGATATACATGTTGGAGATGTATTAATCAGGACTCTCCAGGGAAACAGAACCCAAACATAGATATATAGATAGATATAGAGACAGACAGGGAGACAAATATACTATCAGGACATTTATTATAGGTATTATCTCATACTATCATGGAGATCCAAAATCTGCTATCTATGAACTGGAAAACTAGGAAAGTGGGTAAATATAACTCACTCCAAGTCCAAAGACCTAAGGACCAGGAAGCTGCCTATTTGAGTCCCAGAGTCTGAAAGCCTGAGAACCAGAGCTCCAATGTCCCTTTGGAGAAAAAGATAGATGTCAAACCCCAAGAAGAGCAAGAAGGAATTTAGCCTTCCTTTGCTTTTTTGTTCCATTCAGACCCTCAGTGGATTGAAGGATTCCGGCCCACAGTGGTGATGGCAGATCTCTTTACTCAGTCTACTCAACCAAAGGTTCATCTCTTTCAGAATCGCTCTTATGAACACATGCAGGAACAACGCTTTACCAGCTATCCAGACATCCCTTAGCCCAATGAAGAGATCACATAAAATTAACTACATTCAGTTTGATATATATTCAGAGAGAGTGTGTGTGTGTGTGTGTGTGTGTGTGTGTGCGTGCATCTTAACCCTCGATAGCTGAATACCAAGTTCTAATCCAATTACTGCCAATGATGAAAATATTTATGATAACGATTATATGATATGTAATTATATAAATACCATAATGTTACAGTACATAGCTATATTGCCTTAGCCTTTACAAAATGCTTTCATATTCAGTATCTCATTTAACAGTCACAGCCAAATAATACTATCTAAGTCTTATTTAAAGTACTATTTGGACCATGAGAAAAATCAAGACACAGAAGAATTGAGTGACTTTCCAAGGTCGCCCAACTGGTAAGTGGTAGAGCCAGAATCAATCAAGATCTCCTTATCCTTAGTTCAGTGTTATTTCACTACATCACTGTCCTGAGAGTTGTCAAGAAAAATAGGAGGGAGGGAAAATGCTAGAAAGGAGGAATATTTAAGGATAGCGGACTACCAAGGCAAACACCCAGGCAGGGACAATCTGTTTAGTCCCCAGGCCTAAAAGCGCTCTCTTCCACATTCACATTGCTTTCATTTTTCACTTTCTTTTGCTATGCTACTGGAGATTTAACAATTTGGGGATTTTCTTAATTAACCAGCATCCTCTTTAAATAATACATTTACTTCTGGATTCACTGTGTGGAAATGAGTCTTTTCTTGGTGCGTGTAAGCTTATTCCATGAATTGCTTTCCTTCTAGCATAAAATTCAGATCTCTAGCATGTGAGAGGCTGTGAATTTTCTATGGAAGGATGGGTCACTTTGGCATATTGGGTATACTGGGGACAGAACAAATCCAGATGACGTAATACAATGAAAGCCACAGAGAAGCCTGGTGATAAGGCAAACAAGAAAGTACAAGAGATGGTTTAGTTAAATCCTATCCAGTTTCCAAGTAAGCAAGTGTTAACACAACCAGTTGAAACCACAAGTCCATTTGGGAGGACACAGGCAATGAAAAGTAAAAAACATAAAAATAATGGGGGAGGTGTTTTCATTCAGAGCAAGACTCTTAAAACCATTCACCAAAACAATTATTTTATCCTCCTGGCAGAGCTGGACAACATTTGCAAGCCCCTCTTCCAGTTAGGTACAGCCAGTGGCTAAGTCTGGCCAGTGAATGTGGCCAGGAGGCTCTATAAAAATCTCCCACTCATCACCTGCTATTCCCTTTCCCCTTCCATGCCAACTTTGGAAGCCACATATTATACATGGTAGAGCAAAAGAGGACACCAGTCTGGGTCCATGAATCCCAAGTTTGAGGAAACTGGTGCCTGCTAACCGGGAACATCCATCTGAAGGTTTATATGAATGAAAATTAAAGTTTCTATTGGGTTCTCTGTCTTCAATGTACAACATAGGCACCATGCTGTACATTATATTCCATGACCTATTTTATCACTGGAAGTTTGTACCTTTTGACCCCTCCCCCCAACTCCTTTTGCCCTCCACCCATTCCCCAATACCCAGCAACCACCAATCTGTGTTTATGAGTTTGGTTTAATTTGGTTTCTTTAGATTCCATCTATAAGCAAGATGATACACTGTGTCTCTGTAGGACTTATTTCATTCAGTACAATACCCTCAAGGTCCCACATTGTCACAAACAGTAAGACACTTTTGTGGTTGAATTCCATTGTATGTATGTACATTTCCCTTAACTATCCATCCCATCAGTGGACCCTTTTATTTTCATACCTTAGCTATGGTAGACAATGCTGCAATGAACGGGGTGCACAGATCTTTTCAAATCAGTATTTTCATTTTCTTCAAAAACCTAGAAATGGAATCCCTGGATCATATGATAGTTCTCTTTTTAATTTTTTGAGGAACCTCCATATTGTTTTCCAAAGCGGCTACATACACCAATTTGCATTACCACCAACAGGGCACAAAAGTTCCCTTTTTACCACATCCTCACCAACACTTGTTATCTTTTCTCTTTTCGGTAACAGCCATTCTATCAAGTGTGAGGGGAGAGCTCCTTGTGGTTCCGATTTGCATTTACATGATGATTAGTGACGGTAAGCATTTATTCATAAGCCTCTTGACACGTGTATGTCTTTCTTAAAAAAAAACACCTATTCAGATCCTCTGTCCATTTTTTAATTGGATTGTTTGGTGATTTTTTTTTGCCAAAAAAGTGACCAAAATTATTGTAAAAGGTGATTCTCTTGTCATGGGGTCTTCTTTACATGAATCAAATGAGCAGGTGGCATTGCGGCATTTCAGCATTGTAGCAAACTGGGTGTTAGCAAAATGAGCAGACTCTGCACTTTAAAAAGCAGCCCTTAACAACACTAAGACGACAAATCTCATACAAGAAAGAAAGCAGTGTCACAGATATAGAAAGGCAAACATCAGCTTGAGATTTCCATCCCTTCATAAATTTAAAACATTTTTCTCTGTCTTCAATGTACAATGCACTTTTACAGGTGCTAGAGATACAGTGAATAAGATAAAATTGCCACCATCACGCAGCTTATATTCGAAGGAGAAAAGATCACCAACCTCTAAGCAGGAAAACACCACAATTTTAGACAATAAGTGCTATGAAGGAAATAAAATGCTACGGAGAGTAGCTAAGGGTAGTAGCAGAGCTAACTTGGTGAGAGTGGTTAGGAGAGGCCTTTCTAATGCGGTGACATGCGAGCTACAACTTGAATGATCACTAGAAAGCAGATTAGAGAAGATGTGGGTAAAGAGCACCCCGGGATGGGCAAAGGACGATTTTGTCACACAAGCCTGTTCAAGGAACACAAAGAACTATGGTGTGATGAGAGAAGAGTGGGCGTCAGAAAGAGTGGTAGGAGATGAAGACAGAAGTAGATGGGTTTCGGTTCACATACAGCCTTACACAGGACCTAACTGGGATATTATTCTAAGAGGCACGAGAACCATTAGACCATTGTTGACAAAGGAGAGAAGAATATGACTTACATTTATTTTAATGTTTGTTTATTTTTGAGAGAGAGAGACAGCATGAGTGGGGTAGAGGCAGAGAGAGAAGGAGACACAGAATCCAAAGCAGGCTCCAGGCTCTGAGGTGTCAGCACAGAGCCTGATGGAGTGCTCGAATGCATGAACTACGAGTCCAAGTCAGAGATTTAATGGACAGAGCCAGCCAGGTGCCCCTGACTTAGATTTTAAAAAGCCCAGTCTGATCAATGTTTGGAGAATGGATCCCAACAGGCAAGACACCATCGAAATCACTAGCAAGAAATAAAAGAGGCTTGGACTGGATTCGTAGCAAGACATGGGTGAACTTAGGATTCTTTTGGAGGCAACCCCAAGAAGACACCCTGACATAGCAGATACTGGGAGTAAAGAGACATATGGGACTGAGAACTTGTACATTTTGTGAATGGAGCAAGTCTGTGGATGGAAGTACCACTAATGAAGACTGGGAGACCATAATCCTGAACTCAGAAGAGCTTTTTAGCACATTTCAGCTGCATGATGAGTTAACTATGCTACAATGAGCTAGCCTGGAAACCTCATCAACACTTACAACACTTTTACCATACAGAAGGAACTAAAAATTCCAAACAATATCTTACAAATGATCTTCTGAAACAAGGTTTAAAGCCACAAAATAGTGCCACTTTGACCTTTAGCCCTGACCACTGCCCCACTTGGATTATCTGAGGTTCCTTCCTAAGACCCAGAGCTTAACAATTAACCCAGGGGTTTAACCCAAATGCAGTAACCAAGATTTTGATTTGGGCTTTTTCTTGTCTTTAGTAATTCCAAGAAGATAGTTAGGGAGAAAGGAAGGATTGGTAAAAAGAAGTAAGAGTAAGGATTGGTAAAAAGAGGCAAGTCCCACAAGAGAGTGGGAGAGCAGGAGCAGATGCTTTTCAACATAGCCTTGGTAAAGCAGCAGAGGCAAAATCAGGACCAGGAAGAAGGCTCATCTCTATCTGCTGCTGGGAAGAAGGTGACACATGGGTTCTTATGAGCAAAGCAAAGGCTAGATAGAAATCACAGCCTTGGAAACATGGGCGTGAGGCATGGGGTTGACAGATAACTAGGTACCAGAAAATCTATTAGTCATGTAGGCTAAATGGGGGTGAAGGATACCCCCAGGGTATTCTTATTTCAAGCATTCTGAATCCCTGGATATAACCAGGAGCTGGAGCTTAGAGTTCAGATTCTATTAACATGAATACTCAAGAGAGACTTATGATCCTTGTGCTGTGCAAAGCAGACTTCAGGAGGCTGAAGCCCAGATTTAAGTATAAATTGGGCTACATGTATCATGAAGCTCGTGCATTTTATAATAATCAAGAGTTATCTGATTAATCCTAGAATAATCTTGTTTCTATGGAATTGCATACATACTAGCCTCTGCATCCCCTAAGTATTTACCACCCTAGCTATTCTGAAATCATTCTGTTTGAACTCTGACCTTTGGCCACCTTCCCAGCCTCTTAACACTCTATCACCCCTAGTTATACAAAAGAAGTTATCAATCACCTTGCTAATCAGTTGCTGTATTTCAGACATTTCAGTGGTTTTGTTACATGAAACTATTAACCTCAGACCAATGTAGGTTATTTTTTTCCACATTTCCTTGAATACAACCCTACTCATGATTTTACAGAAAAAGAAGCACTTTATCAGTATAAATATGTTTGGTACCCCTCTGCCAACAATATTCCCTGGGCACAACTGATAAAATCGAAAACTTCCATCTAAGAACACTCTCCCAAAAGACTTAACAATGGAAGCCCACTTTCACAAAGTATTGGCCTCACTGGGTACACACTCTTCAAATTCTAAGATCTTCATAAGCTTTAATGATATAAGTTAATGACAATGATAATGGTAACTGTTGTGATCCATGAAATGTTTAGTGAATACCAGACAGTTTGCTAAGTTTTTGACATGCATTGTTTCATTATTGTAATTGGGAAATTCAATTTCCCATATTGGAATTGGCCATAACAAAGCACTAATTTCCAACTTGCGGTCTGCAAAAAGTCTATTGTGTGGCAGCAGGACCAGAGCAGACTATTAATGATCCACTCAATTGGCACTTTTTCCAGTAATCTTCAATGCTTGTTCCATTAAAAAAAAAATTGATTTCAGTCATGGGCACTGGGCTTGGGGTATCTTTCTGAAACCACAAAACTTCTATCAAATAATTCACCAGGGTAAGGTAAGCTTTTAAGTTACGCAAAAGTAATTGCACCCTCAGATAATTATACCTTCCAACATTTCAGTGATTCACGCAATTATTTCTCATTCATGCCACATGTCCGTCACCTGTCAGTTGTCCCCCTGCTCCACGTCCTCTTCATTCTGGAACTCCAGCTCAAGGAGAAGCCCTGCCCTGGCATATTGCCAGCTTTGTGTTACAGAGCAGAGAGAACGAGGTGGAAACCTGTAATAGCTCTTAGAGCTTCTACCCTGAAATACAGGTCACATTCACTCATATTTCATTGGTTCAAGGATGAAGCTAATATTTTAAACAAAAATACAACATTGGAATGGGATGGGGGGAAAGGCAGGTAGGGAGTAGAAAGGAACTGACTATTATGTTTACCTCATTTCTCTGAGTGTCAGCATCTGGCACTTGTACAATGAAGTTAAATATGGCCAAGGCTGCCGCTTTCCTCACAGATTTAACTCTCAAAGAATACAATATACATAAAAGAAGTTTGAAAAATTCAGAGTCGTCTATAAGAAGAAGGTACTGTGACTTAATGCGAACTGTAGTACTTGCCATGCCTGGCAGATTGCGCGATGTATCTGGCATCACATTGTTCTTTTCTTCTTCTAAATAACTTTTACTCCGGCGAGAAAACATTAATGAGACTATTTATACAGACTCCAAATTCAAGAAGATCACGAGTAGACTCCCAATTGCTATACTTTCCTCAGACACTGGGCCTCTAATTTAAGCCAATGTATCAGAAACTATTTAAGAACAACTCATTGAAAATGTCAGCGCGGAGATAAAACGCCTCAGCACACCAGATACGTAAGACACCAAAATCCAACTAAAACTATTTCCAAGATGGGGAATGTCGGTGCTGAGTTGGACGAGGCAAAAGGAAACGATCTCCTGTGAGTTGTATCAGAGCTGACAAAAGTCTTATTATTCTCTATTGATTGCCTAAGAGTTCCGATATCTTCTCTATGGCGGTCTCTCCGGCAATCTCCGTAGAGCAGGAGTCTTTAATACTGTATCTCTGCTAGTACCCAAGGAAGTTAAGAAAATTGAAAGCCTTTTGTGCTTTTTCCACCGAGAGCCTGAATAGGCTTTTCAAGATAGCCTGGACAATGTGTGTAATATTTTGTTTTAATTTGCAAGGCAGTCTTGTTCATTGTGGTTTGTACAATATGGGTCATTTTCACTCCATTTACTTGGAGTAAAAAAATAACTTGCCTGAAGCAGTTACCTCTCTCTGGACTATGGTAAGACAATGAACTCAGCCTGAGAGTCTCTGGTACCCAGGGGGGCACTTGGCGACCTCTAATCTTGTCTATCAGACCATCGCAGACTGTCTGAGGACAGAGCTGGGGAAATGACCATAAACTGCATTTAACCATAAAAGAACAGGGTAGACATAGCTTTTTGCCCAGCGAAAACCACTCTCCTCCTCTCACTGCCACAGTCCTAAGTGGTTCAGGTAAAAGGCAAAGATCATTTGGTTTCAGGGAAGGCAAACCCCTACCCTAGCTCCCAAGAACTGAACACAACCCAAACCAATAAGAGCCCTCACATTCCCCTTGCCCAAAAGTTGGTCTAGGGGTGAAGAAGATGCAACCTAGGTCTGAAAAATAGAGTGGAAATCTGCATGCTGGGCAGGGATAGGGGGTTACAGGGAACCTTCCAGGAAGGACTTTCTTTAAACACAAGACAGAACCTCACACAGAGAAGGTTTTTAACCCACTCCCCTTCCTTCTTTGCTTGCTTGTGACACTGGTTTAGGACACTATGCCCAAGGCCATGGCAGTCATCAGCTATCATAGGAAAATAAGCCCCAAGTCCAATGTGCTGAAGACGGCAGAATGGGATGAGAAATGGGCATCTGCTCGAAGTGTTGATATTCACTCTGCTTTGTTCTCTGTTCCTCCCATTCAGATGCCCGGTACTGGACCCCGGCTTTACTCCCTGAGTTCTCATCTTATGCCATACATGGGCTCTAACATTGGGTCATTTCTTCTTGGGGCGTTCCTCCTCTCCATGCACAAGCCCACTGGGACTTATGGAAAGTCTCCAAGATAAGAGAGAAATGACTGAAGCTTGAGCGCATCGCCATTACCAAAGGTAGCACCGCAGGGCACCGTGACCCAAAGCCAGGCACATACACTAGGTTAAAAAGAATTATGTCCAAGGAAACAGTGAAGAGACCTAAAATCACTCAACAGGGGCACCTGGGTGGCTCAGTTGGTTGGGCAGCCAACTTCGGCCCAGGTCACGATCTCATGGTCTGTGAGTTCGAGCCCCGCATCGGGCTCTGTGCTGACAGCTCAGAGCCTGGAGCCTGCTTCAGATTCTGTACCTCTCTCTCTCTCTCTGCCCTTCCCCTGCTCACGCTCTGTCTCTATGTCTCTCAAAAATAAATAAATGTTAAAAAAAAAATTTAAAAAAAAATCACTCAACATTATGGACAAATAAGGCCTCCCACATGAAGGGCAGATTTACTACCACAAATGGCTGCTCATGGAGTTGATTCTATGCAATTAAAAATGGCATTGATGAGGAATGTATCAAAGTCCCAAACAGCATAGAAGTAATTTTCTCCCAGATTCTGCTAGCTCTCAACAGCTAAGGGGAGCCAGGAGTGATGGATGCACTGGTTCTGTCAGTGGGAGGACCAGGATTCAAATTAATGTGAGGTTCCCCTGTCATTATTATAACTGTTCATAGTCTATCCCCACAGATAACAGAAGGGGAGAGTAAAATTTTTAGACCTTTATCTGCTTTCTAGGATTTTTCCATGGTAAAGGAGAAGAAGAATGTTCAAATTTTAAAGTTCTGAAATTAATTTTCTGACCAAAATATAAAAAAACAGCCTAAGATAAAAAAAAATATTAATATGAAGTACTGACATTAGCAGTCCTCTTCCTCAAAACTGACGAATACCAGGATATTGAAAGATAGATGAAAAAGGGTTCATAAGCAAAGGGGCAACTTCATCCTCCCCAATGGCAAGGGTCTCTAATCAAGTTCAAATCTATAAAAGTAAGCAAAAGTGGAAAAAAAGGTATAAAGGAGAAAGGCAAAGGACCTATTAGTTTTACTATACTCTTAATGAGAACCAAAGTAGTAATTAACAGTCTTTTAGAAGAAATCAAAACCACAGGCCACCCACCAGGTACTGGGCACTAGCGAGCATTAGACACATTTTCTTAACAACTCAAGAGGTTTTTAATCAAAGCCAAAAAATTAAGCAGGGAGCACTGATACAAAACAGAATGGAAAAAAATGTACCATTTTCATCATGTACCATCTTTACCTTAAAAATACCTGAGCGACTGGAGAACCAAACCAATTAGAAGAGCACGATCAAGGATTTGCAGCATTCGTTCCATTCAAGACCTCTACCTTCCCCATGAACAGAGCACAAGGTTCAATACATTGTTAGCGAATATGACAGGAACGATTGGGTCCAACCAGGACACAGAAACAGCTTCGCCATCACTTTGCCCATTAGAATTCTCAAACTGATCAGAGCGAGCCAGTGAGCACCTGAGAAATGAATGAGCTCGGACACTAGGGGATTACACCGAAGGAGGAGTGTGCGTGGCTCGCCACCATCAAGGTGGAACACTAAGCCTGGAAAGAGGCGTTTCTGCTCTCTAGAGTAGAAATGGGGATCACTGATGCTTGAAGCCACTAACCCCTGTAATGGCATCCGTCCAAGTGCCGAAGTTATGAGTCCATCTGTCACTGTGACTATTAGTAGAGTTTATGAACTAGCAACCCATGAATCAGTCATTTAGAAACCCAATTGAAAAAAAATTCTGACCTTGACAGGTGAAGAAAAAGGCAGTCAGGTATAAGCTAGTACCAAAGCATCACTCAAAAAGAGGACCCACCTTATAACCTTTAGTTGAACTTGAAAATATTAATTCACTCAAATAAGACAACATTATGTGTTCATGGTTGTGCCAGTGATTGTTACATACAGTGAAAGCAGAACATAGGATTTGATAGGGCCCTGACGCTTTTGTTGCTTTGCTGTGTTTCAGAAATACCTCCAAAGGTCTGGCTTTCACATGCTACTGAGAAGCCTGGAAAAACCAGGAGAACAGAGCACCCGAGGAGCTGATGGAACTTCTGGTAGGATCCCAGAAGACCAGAGCCAAGTGAGAGCTTTCAAGTTCAACCATGTCTACCAGGAACAGGTTTCTCACAAATGACTATATTTAACAGCTTACTTACCTTCGCAGTAGGCAGAGTCTCCCTGGACAGAAATGTAGCCATTCTTGCACTCACAAGTAGCTTTTGTATTCCAGTTTTTACACTCTGAGTTTTCACCACACTTAGGTCCTTCTGCACAGAAGTTATGACCTAAAAGAAGCAAATAAAATTTCACATCAGAATGAAAGATTTGCAGATAATAAACGCTGAATTATCTTTAATATATATTGTCACCATGCACAAAAACATACATTGACAATATGCAAGGGTGGGCTAGGAAGGGGGAGGGAGAGCAGGAATGGGAAACTGGACTATCACACGCTTGAGATGTTTCTCCTTAATGCTTTTCAAAGTTAAGTTCCTTCCTGAAGGCTTTTATCCATGCTGAGCCTGAATCCCCTTTCCACCACTTTCTTACAAAACCGGTCTTTTTATAATTGCCTTACTGCAAAACTTACGATTCATAGGAAATACATAAAATGAATCTGTATGAATATATAAAATGAATACAACCAGATTATCAGTACTGCTTGATTACAGCTCTACGAGTCCCCTCCCGGCCATTAAAGAGGACTATCCTGAATTTTGTGTTAATTACTCCCTTGCGTGTTTTTATTGTTTACCATATATAAGTACGTATTTCTAAACAGATCATTGAGTTTATTCCCATCTTGAACTCCACATGAAAGAAATTATATTTTACATATACTCTATGGTGTTTTTTTCTATTCATCCCTGCTACTGCGTATAGCTACAGTTCATTCATCAGTGCTGTGTAATATTCTGTAGCATCAATATTCCACCACCTATCCATTATACTATAGGTGAGCACTGGGGCTATTTGCAGGTTTTGAATTAGAAGCAACGTGGCAAGAAACATCCTTGACCATGTTTCCCGGGGCGTTATACCGTGTGTTAGATATTTTCCCAACATTCCTTCCTGAATCTCAGACATTCCTTCCAGGATAATTACTTTTCTCCCTAAAGTGCCCTTTACTAATTCCTTTAGTGAAGATATTTTGAAAGTGAATGTGCTCAGTCTTAATTTGTTTAAATGTCCTCTCTGTGTTCTTTCATTTTACTCTGGGGCAAGTTCATATTTATTTCTTCTTCCTAGGATTCCTTGGGATTCCTGCATCTAAAGATCAAATCTTTCATCAATTTGGAACATTTGCAGGGAGTGTCTCTTCAGACACTCTCTTCACCATTTTCTCTTTTTGGAACTCCAGTTAATTAATGTTATTCCTTCTCGAGCTCTTCTCCAAGTTACTTAGCCTTCCTTTCCTATTTCCACTCCCTTTTTCTCTCTCTGCTGAATTCTGTGTAACTTCCAGATGTATCTTTATTCTCTTTTGGGCTGGGTCATAGTCAGTTTCACTCATCAATGTCATTTTTATTTCACTTACAGATTTTCTAGAAATTATTTTGTCTCTTTGGTCAAATCTCATAGTCCCTTTTTCATCTTTTAATTTCCTTTTCAATTTTATTTTTTTAGAAGAGCTTTTTTTTTTTTTTTTTAGTGTTTATTTTGGAGAGACAGGGTGCAAGGGGGAGGGGCAGAGAGCAGGGGAGACAGAATCTGAAGCAGGCTCCAGGCTCTGAAATGTCAGCATAGAGCCTGATGCAGGGTTCGACCTCACGGACCATAAGATTATGACCTGAGCAGAAGTCAGACACTTAACTGATTGAGCCACCCAGGCACCCCTTAATTTCTTTTTTAAAAAGCACATGAGACATTTTGTCTTACATTGATAATTCCAGGATCTTCAGTCTTTGTACATCTGATTTTGTGGTTTCACTATCATGCATGACTTAATATTCTTGTGTTTTCAGTGATTCCTCAGTTTGTGAGCTATTTTTTTTATAATTTAATCTATGGGAATTGAGATTTGGGGTTTAAAATGGCATTTCTTCAAAGAAGATTTCTGTTTGATTCCGTAAGGTGACCAAGGGAACCATCAACCCAAGATCACTTTATATTTTGCTTTGGGGCATGAGGATTGAGCCACACAGGTAGTATAAATTCAGGCCCTAACCTTTCAGAAATGCAATCTTTTCTCCTCCACACCCCCTTACCTAGAGTCAAGACTGACAGATGAGTCTCCTTTTGCAAAGGAGGTTTCTCCTAGTCACCCAAAGAGGATTCTTCCTCAAGATTCTTGATTTATGCATCTCACACAAGCCCCAGCCTTTGTCTCCCATCTATCTGCAGTGTCTATTAGAAGGCAGATTCGACCACCAGGGATCAGACATTGCCCTCATGGCAAATCCCAACTCCAGTGTGTTTGCTTATCTCAATGGAATCACTTTTTTCAGTATTTCTAGTCTCCGATATTTTTCCCCTTATTGTCAACTCCACCAAATTGGAGGAGACTTTCGGGGGGGGCAGAATTTATTGTACAGCATTTTTAGGTCAACTAGGAGGAACGTGTTATTCATGCCACAAAGTTCAAATACAATAAGGTTATGAATATATTTTATCAACTTGAAATCACTACATTTTAGTGAACTATATTGCTAGATCACATATTGTGATCTCATAGACAAGAATGGTTCTTGGAGTCAGGAGATTTAATTTCTAATTCAGGTTCTACAGCCACAAATACTTCGCCTACCTAGACAGGTATACTGAGAAGGGACAACATCAGTGATTTTGAAACTACTGCTCAGAGTCTGGGGCACAAATGAGTGGTCAGGCAGGGCTTAAGTCCCCCACCGCGGATTCAAACACAATAGCTCCGCTTTTATATTTTGACATATTGATCACGTTAACAATAGCTTCTGGCTTTAAGCAAGATAAAAATCATTGCATTATACAAACTCCAAGTTTAAATCCTTTTGGTGATGGCATTCTGTAACTTTTTTCTTTTGAAATAGAATTTTAAAGGAAAAGATATTAACTATTATTAAATAATAAGATTCGCACACCTACTAAATGCCTGGCATTATACTTCCTAATATATGTGGAATGAGTTAAACTGGCCACTCCATGTAGCACACTGAGAACAATCCTTGGTACATACTAAGAGGTCAACAAATGTTAGCCACAAAGATGAGAAGGGTTATGATAATATTAACAACAATGACTACAGTTCAAAGTAACTCAGTAACACTGCTCTCCTCCATTTCTTGATAAGGAGAAGCTTAAACTCACTAACATCTAGCTTGTAGATGGAGATGCCAGGGTCCTAAATCAGGTCTGGTAAACTCCAAGGCCTATATACTCTTCACCATATCCTATATCCTCTCAGATGGCAAAACTTAGGGATAAAAAGTGAAAGATACAGCTGTTCCTCAGGACATCAGAGACTGAATCCATAGACTTATGTAAGCACAATATCAGATTCAGCCTCACTACTTATAACCTGTTAACTGCCCCAATCAAAGTCAGAGCAAAAATCTAACTTGCTGGAAACCTGCAACTTCTGTCAGTCAAAAACACTGCTACCAGGGCTTCTAACAGCTTACGATAACCATTACAAGTAAGAGGAGTTGAGATTTTGCTCCTAAAGGGACCATTTTTAGACATTTTAGCTCTCGTTGCCAGAAAAAGGGGCTGGACTTGCCTCCCCATGTCAGAATTGATCGACAATTAAGTTGTCACATTTTCATTCATCATGAAGTTCGACTCAAGGTCATATGTGCATCCATTATGACACGTATTCTTTGTTTCTTTTCTCTTTCTTTCCAGGAGACTGGAACTGTCCTTTTCCTTCTGCACGCATTTGACAGGCAGGAAAAAAGCCACTCAAACAAGGTTGATTTCCCCATGCATCTCTATCAAGCATATGCCACGTCAATTCACAATGCAGGGAGTTGGGTAAATTGTATTTTCAAGGACAGTGAAGGGCCCATGGGACAAACCAAACTTAATGTCAAATCTACTTTGGTTGGGCCTGACCATTGTGCCAAAAGCATGTGTTTAATTAATTAATCCAGGCCTTCTCTCAAGCAGTATTTATTCACTGTCTGCTGGCCTTTCTGCAGGAGTGAATAATCAATATTTATGGTGCATCTACTTCTATGGACTGAAGCACCATGCAAGCTTCTGAGAGAAAAGTAAAGATGCTTGAGACATGGTCTCTGCCCACAAGGAAATTGCAAACTAAGAGGAGACAGGCCAAATACAGGGGTAGTACAAATATAAGGCAATCTGTGTGAAGTGAGACGTGAACAGTACAAATAATCAGTGTTTCAGAGAAGGAGAAATCACTTCTAGATGATGCAAACCTTGACCTTCAGTTCATCACAGGTAGAAACATGAGAAGGGGTGGGCACAAATCCTAGAAAAAGGAATGGGACTCCAACTCCGTGAGGAAGAAGGATACAGTCAGAGAATGTCAAATAATCTGGCAGAGATGCAATAATAATAAACACCAAATGGTAGGCACTCAGCTAAGTATTCTTACATGTATTATCCCATTTAATTCTATTAACAACTCTATGAAACTTAAATTATTATTTGTACTTTATAGATCAGGTGGTTGGAGTTTGGAGAAGTTAATTATGGATGGTACACACAGACGGAAGCTAGGTCTGAGGCCAAGGTTATCCATCACTATGTTATTTCACTGTCCTTCCAAAAGCAACAAATTCCTAAGCATTTTAACATCAAAAAAATATTAATAAGATATCCTTTTTGCATGTGAAGATCCAAACGACTACAATTTAGTTTCTTCTCGTTCTCAATGTATCTATTTTCCGTGAGGTAATTCCAAATATTTTTTTTAATGTTTATTTTGAAAAGGGAGAGGGGCACAGAGAGGAGGAGACAGAGGATCTGAAGCAGGCTCTGGGCTGACAGCAGAAAGCCCAATGCAGGGCTCAAACTCACAAACAATGATATCACGACTTGATCTCAAGTTGTATGCCTAACCGACTAAGCCACCCAGGCACCCCAGTTCCAAATATTTTTAACAAAATATCCTATCTTCAATCACTCTAACATTTTCAAAGTCAGGGTCTATATCCGACTTATTTCTCTCAACCAAAGTTACCCACACAGGGGTAATTGGATGGATGGCTTATAGATGGATGGACACACAGCTAGTCATAAATGTGGGAGGGTAAATGAGTAAGTGAAGGAACAGATGAATGAATCTATAATGGCATTTAATGACTCCACCCTCTTAACAAATGAAGGCAAAGATGACTGGTGTGCTAGTTACCATTTTTCTTTCTTATAGAGGTATAATTTACATCTTATAAAATCTGCCTATTGTAAGGATACACCTTAATGACTTTTAATAAATTCACACAGCTGTGCAGCCAAGACAACAATCCAGTTTTAGGATACTTTCACCATCCCCAGTTGGACACCCTCATACCTTAAACCCCTCCCTGGTATCAGAGTTGGCTGCCAAATCATAAATCCTCAATTCTCCCTATTTCGGAATCCTTCTAAGGACTTGGTCTTTTTACCTGATATGTCTCCATAGCGTGACACTGGGATACAGATTCTTCCCTTCCTGGATTTCAGTCTTCAGTTGCTACCTACAGTCTCTTTAACAAGTCCTCTAGCTAGCCCTTGTTATAATTTTTCCTTCAGCTGGTTATCAGCATGGTCTGATGCATGAGACTACTCAAAGTCACCTTTCTTCCTTAAATCTTTTTTTTTTCCCAGAATTAGAAGCTGTGACCAGATTGTAGACTATACACACACAGCCCAGTATTCAACTTCTTTTACTTGACTATTTTTAATAAGTGACTTGCGCCTCCAGAATTATTCTCCTACAATAGAAGTACATAGTGAGTTCTTTCAACTAGGACTGGCCCAAATACAGAGAACATCTTAATTATAAAAACTGCTATTTATTGACTCCTTCCAACATGTCAGACATAGTGCTAAGCATATTAAACACCTTACCTCACAAAACCCTTAATGCTCCTAAAAATTCCTATTATCCTCACTTCACACATTAGGAAAATGTGGTTGAAACTCACTTTTTTATCCAAGTTAACACAGTCAGAATCATGATTTGAATCTGAAGTTCTTGTTAAGAATACTAAGGAAATAATTCTTACACAATTTAAATACTTGGAAGCTTAGACAACTAATGCTTACACTCAGTGGATCTCAACCCTTCTATGTCTTATGTTTCTAAATAGGTCCACTTAGGACCCAACCGCAGGTTCTGCCCATCCATTCTTAGCAAAAGCTGAGTGTAAGGCAATGCTTGCACTCCATCATTTCTGGCCCCTAGTTGAGAACATCTACCCTTCCCCAGAAACAACAATAAAGGCTCAGAGTCCTCTGTAAGGGCACAGGAAATAGCACTGACTATCCAGAATACCCCGCTTTACAGGTTATGTCATCATAGCCAACAGCCACTTAAGAATCCATCTGGATGTCCTCACAGCCACTCATAGCTCACCCGGCCAGAACTGAACTCTTGATCTTACTTCCCAAATCCAAGCTCTCCAGGCTCTCCATACCCATCTGCCACACCTTTCTCCACCTAAACCAGAACACTGGGAATCATCTTTGTCCTGACCCCTCAAATACTAAGCCTTCCCAAGTTCCTAATATGGCAAGAGTCTAAGTCACTTCAAACACTTGAATACACATCAGATCTAAGTAAATGTGTTATGGAACAAAGAAATCTATAAATATACAGAGAATTACACCATGTTTCTCTGGAGGCAAATATATAACCAATTTCTCTAACACAATTTAATCTTTATCACTAGATAGAGTTGTGAAATTATCAGTAAAAATATATGGTAATGTCACGTCTTGTTCTTTATGTGCTTCACTATTAGGAAATTTAAGTTAAAAATACTGTCAATTTTTTAAAGGTAGCTTTTTAAATTTTTTTAATGTTTATTTACTTTAGAGAAAGAGAAAGCACAGGGGAGGGGCAGAGAGAGAGGGAGACAGAATCTGAAGCCGACTCCAGGCTCTCTGTCAGCACAGAGCCTGATGCAGGGCTCAAACTAATGAACCATGAGGTCACAACCTGAGCCAAAGTTGGATACTTAACCAACTGAGCCATCCAGGCACCCCGTGTCAACTTTTATAGAAATATTTTACATGTAATATAGTACATCCATCTAGATAAACCCACTGAAAGTATTTTCTTTCGTAACTTGTATACTTTTTAAGAGTTCTAACTTTTACGTTTAAATCACAAACCTACCAGCTGAAGCCTAAGTTGGTAATAATCAAAATCACCTCAACTTTCTTAACTTTAAAATACTAAACACTAAGGAAAAAACCAATCAACAAAACCATCCTGGAATGGAACTTTTGAAGAGCTTTCCAATAAGTCCACATTTAGTGAACATACAAACTTAGGGAAAGTTTTTGAAACACCATGAAAATGAGACTCTGACACTTCTCAACAGTGGTGAGGGCTAGAGAGAAGAAATAGAAGTTGCCTGCTCAGGTCAAGTTAAAATTTACTACAACTGTACATAACTGGTCAGAGACTCAATGCTCTAAAACTGGGTTGCGTATATTAATTTTATGTTGTAAGTATCTCCTGAACATATCACTTTCTCCTCCACAATAAGAAAATCCCATTCTACTCCAAACTATTATCATCCCTCAAATAGACATGGCCTCATGTGCCTCATGCTCATTTTTGCAAAAGGCAAAGAATTTAAAAAATGCTGTAAACAGTATAACAATGTTCTTAGTCATCTGGCACTCTAGCAAAATTGACCAATGCTGAGTATCAGATTAGGAGAAGATGAAGGTGCTTCAAGAACGTATCATAGAAAAGGGTCCGAATGCAAGATCTGAAGCACTTCAAAGGCTGAGTGAAGTTGACTGGACAAAAGATGGGAGTTCTAAACACATGAAGCAGCATGTACCCGTAACATGTTCAAGGAAATTAATGGAGCGACAGAAATGTTGAGGTCACATTTTTTTTAGTTGGGAGTTATCTAAAATGTGGACTCCCCCTAGTGGCCCTGTATCTAGTAATCTGCTGCTAGTGAAAGACCAAAACTCTGGTCAACAACTTGCTGTCTTTAAAGCCACTGGCCTTATCCACATATGATAAACCCGACCTATTAAAAGGAGTCCCCGCACACGCACTGCCACTCTCTCGATCCCACTCTGTACCCTTTATAATTTTACCAAAACCATCCACCCACTGCTGCATCTCTGGCTTCTATAGCCAATACTGGACAAGCATCTTTATGATTAACTACTGTAACTTCTTCCACAATAAGGAACGAACAGGCCACCATCCTTGGGCAATATGGTTTCTCTAAGATGGTTAAAGTTGGATTCCACATAGAGCGTCTTTTCTTACCCTCAATCTTCTTCCCCTAATGTGTCCCTGAGCAGGTCAGGCAAGTTGCCTCTGAAATAATGTACCTGGACAACCTAAAAATGCACTCCTAACTCAAATCCTAGGAAGCTAATACCTCTCACATCACCTGATGCTTGCCAAATCTTGGCAGTTATAGAAGAGCTAAGGCATACTAAGTACAGTATATTCCGTATGCCTCCTTGGTATGGAGATCTCTCTACCCATGGACTAGCTAGGAGGGATATGGCCCAATGATACTTTATGAAAACTGAACACCCGCATGTACTCCACGACCAACACACATATCATAGAAACCTGGACCCTTGGCAGTGAGGATATTCCTTTATCTCCTTGTCCACAAGGTTAGACCAATAGGATGAGCCTGCTAGTGACGGAGCTCTGGATCCTCACAGGTTTAGACAACAATCATTTCTTCTACAATAGTCAACACTTAAGGATTTCCTTGTTCAAGGCAGTCTGACCTTAGTTTCAAGTCTTCTGTCTGGGACAATGTGCCCCCTTCCAGAGCCTCGACATACTACAGCACTTCTGGGGTCACAGATGTCACAGACTCCAGAGACAGAACTCTTCTTCGAATGCCCTCTGCTCCCAGCCTCAACAGTTAAACATGGAGCCCTGTCTTTAAGGTCCACTTCAGGCCATGGCTGCAGGGATTTTGATCAGATTCCATCTATCAGTATGCACAGAACCTGTCTCAGCTGCTAACTGCCAGTTCCTCTATTTATGCACTAGATGCTATACTCATTAAGAGCCTCTTCTCACCTCAAATACCCTCAAGTCCTCTCTCCAAAACCATTTCAATTAGAAATTCTGCTGGAGACTTGAATGACGAGGACAACCAGGAGGAAAAAATCATACAATGCCAAGAGTCTTTGGGAGGATTTAATTGAAGGGCATAAAATCTTAAATAGTACAAATAATCTCAAGTCATTTCAGTTCAGGCCAGATGACAAGGCAAGTGAGCATGAATTAAAATTACAGATAAACACATTGGGAACAGATGTTGGCAAGAACTTTTTTCCCCAACACTGAACGTTCTTAAACGTGCCACAAAAACCCTCCAAAGTCACTGGCAACATTGAAGATACAATTAGAGCCAATTATGAGGGGAATAAAACCCTAAGGTGTGTGTCAAGAATTCTAGAGTGTGTCAAATGATCGGTGTGTTTTCCTGAAGCAATTAGAGGATGCAAGGTCAAGATTGTTAGCTTCTTGCCTCCCTTTAACTGAGACCACTGCCAATTCATGAGCTCTCTTTTTTTCTGCTGAGGCTTACATTCAGACTTTTATTATTTCTTCCAGGCAGGAGCACAGATGTCACTCCAGGGCCCACACCCCCTTTTCCACCTTATGGCCTCACACTTTAAGTGGTCAGGTGTGGGAAATAAGCTTAGGAATTCCCTGAGCTTGCACCGATGGGTTAACGAGGCATAAAGAAGTAGGAAGCCACAGAATGAACACACCCAAGTTTGGGTAAGCAAGATTAGGTAAACAGGGCCAAGGCCCCCAGTATAGGACAAAGATATAGGAATAAGAAATTTCTGGATGAAAATATCCAAGATTAAGTAAATAAGATTAGGTAAACACGATCGAGGTCCCCAGTATAGGACAAAGGTATAGGACAATAGCAGAAGGCTGCTTTCATAGGAAGGAAGGACCAAATGAGGTATACAAGCAAACAGGGCTATAGACCACAGCAGGGCCAAGTTGCCCAGAGAGGAGCTAATTGGCAAAAGAAAGGTGTCTTGTTGACCCTGAGGTAGCATGCTCCGTCTTTCTTGTCCTAGAACAGTTCAGGTAAACAGAGGTGGCGCCTCATATTTGCTATAAACAACCTTCCACCCAGCACCAGAATCTTATTTTGTATTGACCCAAACTCCTAACATCGTGTATCTTCAAAACCTCCTTTTCCCCACACCCATGAGTTAAAGTTCACGGTTTCACTGTCTCTTCGTGCACATCCATCACACTTGTAAGCCTTCTGATCCTAATAAAAATGGAGCAAGGACCCTTACTCTGGGCTCTTGTCTTCTCCCAGACGGCCTCTTTCCAATATTCTATTTTGTGTCTCTCTCTCTTGCTTGACAAGAACGAACTTCAGACCCAGAGTCTACAACAGGCAAGCTCCTGCTACAGACATTGCCATAACGTAATGACGAAGGTAAACAAATTTCATGCTGCCAGCACCAACTGTCCTGAAGCATCAGGGACAAACTGCAGTGGTGAATGGGGATGTTCTGGGTGGTACTGGTGGTGCTGGATACCTTGGGCCCCCACCAATTGCAAAATGGCCTCTTCCTGCCAATGTCCATCACTTTGGTTCTGTTGTCATGTATCTTCCCTAACTGTCCTATTGTCCCTTCCTTAGTGACATCTTGGACATACCAATAGCCATGTGGTTTTAACCACCAATTCAGCTAATTACCTTCATTTCCCTTTAAAGGGCAGAGGAATTAGTTACAGCATTTGGCATGACCCAAGATTTAGAGAGACAAAGTGCCCAACCCCCTAGTCTGGATACCAGTTCTGTTGGTAAAATGAACATCGTAAGTCAGTCAGAGCCGGTTACTCTGAACTCTACAGTCTTCAGTTTAATCCCCAGAAAGAGAAAACCTCAGTGAAAATCTTCCCCTCTCTCCTTGGTTAGTGGTGGGGGCGGGTGGGGGGCAGTGGCAAAGTGTGTAACCATATAAGAAAACGAGCACAACTCAAATGAGTTATAACATCACCAAGTTATAACTTGAGCAAAATGGGTTCAACACTATTTCATATGTGAAATATACAGAGCCTATTAAACACCTGGTATTGAAAATGACTTCCTTCGAAGTTACGGACATCACAGTGATAGACTTATTCTATGAGGTAAGAATGTATTTTCACCTACCTTATTGCTTACGTTTAAAAAATTCATAAAATATAATCATTAAAACAAACATTATTTTACAAGTTAGAGCACTTTATGCGCATTATACAGCCAGCCAATTGGGGTCAAAAAGCAAAAAGCACTCTCTGTGCTTTCTCAAATCCCCAGTCTAAACCTCCTCAGGTAGGACAGCTCACCGGAGGCCTAATGAAAACAAACCTCAGAAAACTTCCATTCCCTAAGCAGGCCCAAGAAGGCTGTGACTCAGACTTCTAAGGAATGATAAGCTCTCATGGGGTGATTTCCCTCAGACTAATGACCTGACATTCACAGTAAGACAGAGAGAGATGATAAATATGCTAATTGAAGGGTCTTCATGCAGGTATTGAGGGAGGCTATAGCCACTTCAGTTTCTGTAATCAGTAACAGCAGGGTGGCAGAAGCCATACAGCTGCGATCACACCACTGTGCTCACCCCTGAAATACGCATCTCAGGTCATCAGAGGCCCGCCTCTCTGCTCACTTACTGCCTGCCAGTCAGCAGACAATCTCAATTCACAAAGCAAATGGTACAGCCTCTCCATATGCAGGGTAAAAATTACTTTACATAGAAATTGAGTGTTTGTCACCTTTTCATTACTTTCTGTTTTAGAGAAGGCAAAGGATGGGGGCGGGGGGTGGGGAGAAAAGCACTGAGTAATATGCCTTAGAAGAGGCCCACTGGGCTTTCCCAGTCTTGTCGGAACAGAAATGAACCAACCCCTCCTCTTCTTGCAAGACACGGAAAACATGAATACAGAGGAAAAGGTAAAAGACAACTAGAAATGCAAGGAGAAAAATAGTTCCCACAATATTATGAAAGACTATTATGCTACTTCTAAAGATGTTCTTGGGAAATAATTGGATTACGAGATCTGGAATAAAATTCATGGAGAGCCCAGTTGGAGACAATAGATCTTAGAGCTCACTTGAGTTGCCTTTTTGTCAACCATCATATACATTTTGCGTTTTCATAATAAAGAGAATAACCCACTGCACAGAAAAGTGCACCTTTTCTGATTGTCTGCAGTGCAGAGCAAGCCCCAGCACGGAGACAGACAAGCTGGATGTTCTGGGCTCTGCTTTACTGTGGGTCAACAGAGGTGATGGTAACGACAGTGAATGGTGTTGAAAAGGACCTTTGCCTAAAATAAGGTGGTTTTTTAATTCCAGGGCCTGAACTCTGAGGTGGGAGTAAAGAGGAGATACCTAAGAAAATCCATTTACCCAAATGGGTCCGTTCAACTCTTTCGCTACCGTATCCTTCCAGAAGACATCCTCCCATTCCTATTAGAACGCAGAGTTGACAAAGAGCATAAATAGTTCTCTTGGAGGTGTCTGTGTCAGAGAGGGCTATCAGCAGCCCCCTCTCAACAAAGCTGGTAGCTTCCTGCCTCAGAAAGAAGCACAGAAGAGAAAGAAGAAAAGCCTCGATTTCACAAATTGGTCCCAGCTATGATCTAATTGAGGAAGTTTTACTCCTGCCTCCCATTTTTCCCTCAAAGCCATGTCAGGTTTGGTAAAAAGTCACCAGGCTCCAGCAACAGGGCCTTGAATGAGTCTGTTTTTCAGGGAGAGGTGGCACCTCTCAGCATCTTCCCTGGGAAAGGCGTGCACACCTTCTGGAGAAGCATTAGCAGAAGCAGTGGCACCAGGTCTATCGTAAATTGGGTCAGAGCGATGACATTCCTCTTGAATTTCTGTGGCATAATCAATGATTCTGCTCTAATGAAACCATAAATCAGGAAGGATTTACATTAACCGAGTCTCGCTTGGCACCTCAACAAATAGCAAGTGATGGATTTTGCATTAAATTATAAGACCTACCTAACAATCCTTTCAGTTACCAATAAAGGCATCCCTCTGAAACTTCAGTCAATCTTTAGGTGTTTCGAAAGCATCCCAGCTGCTAATATGCTTATAGTCAAAAGGCTGATAAATGAGGGCAGATATTCTGATGGCATGGTTAGCCATGCTTGGCTATCGACATACTAAGTTTTCCTAGGAATTTTACCAAAATAGAGCTTTCTTAAGACCAAGTGGAGAAATCTCCGCGTAAGCTCAATATTCCATGATAAAATATGTAACATATCATATGTAACATCTAAAAGATGTTACAGGAGAGGATCAACAAATTACTGGTTGCTACCTGTTCTTAAAAATAAAATTTTACTACCATAGCCATGCCCATTTATTCACCCATTGTCTGTATTACTTTTGCAAAACAGCTGAGTTGAATAGTTACAATAGAAAACTTCTGGCCCACAAAACCTGTAATATTTACTTTGTGGCCCCTTACATAAAATATGTGCCAACTCTTATGCTAGAGAAAAAGTAGAAAAAAGTGAAATCTAAGGTAACCCGAGGGAGCCAAAAATGACCAACTCCATGGGTATTTGAGAACGTGGAGAAAGATTTGTGGTGGGTATAGTTTCCAAATAATAGATAGGAGTTTAGCCAGATTTGTTTCGTAAGATTTTGAAGAAATTTCAGGTTCTCCTAATCCACATAAATCTGCCGGGGTGAGCCCTTTCAGAGAGGAAGGGATAGTTGATCCACGGGTTGAAGAAGACGAAATTTGGGAAAGAAGAAAATTCCAGGAAAAGGAAGCAAAACAATTTCTGGTCCAGAATGAATTAGCAATTAAGTGTTACTTAGCTAAAGTTTTTCCTTGCATGAAATAAAAAAGTGGCATCTAATCCTTTAAGTAAGGATCCACTAGAAGTCCCTGTCTGCTAGCTACAGGAATTGGTCCATGGGAAGGGCTGAAATGTCTGCTTACCAATGCCACTCGTGAGAAAAATGTAATAATGATAATGGTTATAATAACCATTATTGTAAAAACTATCATTCTTTTTATAGGAACTGTCACTTATTGAACATTTATCACATGCTAGGCATAATGCTAGGTACTTAGGTGTTTTTGCATTTAGCCCTCCCAGAAGTCCTGTGAAACGAACTATTATTACCCTCAGGTCTACAACTCATCAGGCTATGGCCAAGAAAGGTAAATAGGATATGTAAGTTTCCGAACAGCAGAGTTTTGCACCCATGTTATGATCTTTGCACTATTCGTTAAGCCCTCACCCCCCGCCCTCGTCCCGAGCATGGCCCCACCACCAAGCCCACTTACCTCGACAGACACTGCAGCACTGATTCTCTGGGAGAATGTGGTCCTTTTCTGAGCAGTTCAAAGGAGGGCATGCTTCTGTGATTTTTACTAAAACTCCACCCTGGAAGCCACATAATCAGGAAACAAAAAAACGTTCACATTCCTTAGTTGATGACACAGACAGAAAATGCTCGTTGTTAACAGCCTGCAGTGATAACAAATTTCAGTAATTAATAGTACTCCGAGGAACTCCACGACAATGACAAAGCCACAAATTGAACTTCCAGGCTGACACTCCTGGAAGAGAAGACACACTTCTTTTTGAAGGTCTACAAAGCCTCAACCTCCACAATTTTCAGGTATCTTCTATGTAGCAGAAGGTCACACGACAGTGGTGTTGCAGACAAGTTCACAACGGGCTACTGAATGGGGACCCTTACTTTGCATGCTTTGCTGATTCTGTGGTATGAATACCCCAGTGATGAACAATTTTGAATTACCGACATGGTATCACTGACCACAGAGTTGGGAAGTTATGAACAATGAACTCTCATGAGCTGCTATGACCTAGTTTCAGGGCTCCTGGATCACACAAACCACGAATGCCAAAATAATTTAAGACATCTTCCTTGCCCCTGAGGAGTTCCTAGTTTGAATGCAGGAAGGGGGGGGGGGGATCTCTCTTAACTAGAAACCATGATGCAGTACAGTAAGTCCTAAAAAGGGTATGATACTGTGTCATGGGAGAATGCTACTGCTTAGGTGGGAACCAATTATAAAGAAGATGCCACATTTGAATAAAGAAGTAAGGAAGAGAAGACTTTCCTGGCAGAGGAACCAGACAAGAGCCAAAGCATCCAAGTATGAATGAACCAAATGGAGGATTAGAGAAGTATTGGATTTCTCCCCATATGCAAATAACATCACTTAAAATAAATTTTTAAATATTCACCTGGTTAATCTTTAGGACCTCATTTCACCAAAGGTCACTTTTGGTAACATTACTAGCATCTGTATTTAGTTGTACTCTGAACTCTAAGTATTAACCCATTAATTACTATAAAAAGGGGTTTGAGAGTCTTTTATTTTATCTAAAATGTTTACCTTTTCTCTCCTCTTCCTAAGAGGTTATTTAAGTCAAGGAAGAAGAAAGCTTCAGAAAAGGAGTCTCACTTAAGACCAAAAGGTACTTCTCAAAACTGGGATGGAGCTGGCCAGCCAGGAGGGATGGGGGTGATGCAAAGCTTTCCATCTCCAAACCACGAGCATTGGGGCAGCCCCGTGGCCCACTGGCTTGGCAGCATCTCCCATTTCATCAAGCACACCCATTCCTAATTATGAACATAAAACTCTCGACAAATATAAATTTAATTTCGAACGACTCATCATTTGGATAATTTGCCCCATGGCTTCCTCTCCTTTCTCATGATTTTCAGCCTCATGCCTCTAACATTCCTTGCAGTACCTTCTTCTCCTTGCCCTTCATTGTTTTATCGGTCCCAAGATATCCAGATCTCTTGCTTTTCTCCCATCTTAAAACTGGCCTGAAGATGTGAGAATACAGCCTGCTGCCTATGCAACTTCAGTCTCCTTCACAGGTGACTGTTCCATTCTCATCACTCAATCCAGGCCACATTGGGGGGCACCTAACCACAAGAGTGGGCACTGCTCATAGGCAAGGGTGCCTACCAGCTGTGTCTTAATTTCTGCAACAGGGTATTGAATCAAAACACGTTAATAACTTTATGATCAGCAGCATGAGGTTTAATGCACAGGAAAGCAAAATGCTTACTTACCGTTAATGTCTCTACTTCTATCTTTCAATACCAATGTATAATCTACTGCCTCCTTGCATAAACAGGAGTGACGGACACTGCTGAATCCCTTTTAGGAATTCTGAGTGCCCATCCCCCACCGTCTGAATGCTTTGCTGCTAATGGCTCATCCTTGCCACCCTCAGATAGTACCCCTCCGGCACTGGAGCCACTTGGCCATGCAGAAAGCAGAGTTACAAGTTCTACAACCCCATCACCGTAACCCAAAGCCAGGGAATGACAGGCATGGGAGGCTCTTTACTTCAAGGGAGACAACAGTTGGGGTCTAATTTATGCTCCCACACCCCTCCTGGAACCAGGGTACGTGAGGCCTTCACCCCAAATCTCACCTTGCTCAGTTCCTTGCCTTTCCCTGTTTTGCATCCTCCATACCCCTACTGGTTGCTTCTGAGAGCTCTATCTTAATCACTTGTTCTGAAATCCTTAGGTCAGGGTCTGCTTTTAGAGGAACCCAAAGTAAGACAGGAAGATAAATTTCATTCTTGCTGTCAAAAAGACAACTGTTAAAAAACGATTATGTCTAGATGGTGAGACTCTGGGGCAATCTCCTTTTTCATCCTTGTAATTTTCCTCTATATTCAAAATTTTTTATCTAGAGTATGTATTTGCTTTTGTTAAAAAAATACTTAAAGTGCTATAAAGACTTTTTTGAAATATAATCACTTGCAAAAGTTTTTTTTTTCATGAAAAGGGCTTGCCTTGGCTGATTAAATCATACAATTCTAATCAACCTTTAACATATTTAATGAGCAAGATCATAATCTGAAATGTTTAAATAGAGACAAACCCCTTTGCATAATTTTGCAAATAGTATGAACTATGATTATGGTACCACATCCATTTAGTCCAGCCACAATTAGACACAAAACCTTTTTTAAGTTTATTTTTCAAACTATTTCTAGTAAGAAGTATCTGATAATTAACATTTTTAAACCCTTCTGATTATAGTATCGTTATTTTATGACCGCTAGAACTCTGTGTTGGTGGAAAAGTACAATTCTTCCATTCTTTCTCATTTAGAGTGACAGTCTCTATGTCATTGGTCAAATATAAACACTTTCAAGTTCTTTACTAATCACTGTGCTTCAGCCGAATTTCTAACAACAGAAAAACTCACATTGTTAAGTCAAAAATTGTTGCCTGCCTACAGAAACGCTGCAGGGCAGGAATAATTGGACAAAGTGAGCGAGACTACTGGAAGAGCTTATTCATCTTAAAAAAAAAAAAAAAAAGTATGCTAACTTCTGAAAACACTTGGTGAAAACATTTGAAACAAGAGTTTATTTCTTATCTAATTGGCCTTGTTAAAGTTTTAAAATGATCTTAGGAAAATGAAAACGAATGGATCCCTAGGCGGCCTTTTGTCAACTGGGGATCTGCACTTAAACCACAGAAGACCCACCATCAGGGAAATACAAACCAAAACCACACTGAGATACCACCTCACACCAGTCAGAGTGGCTAACATGAACAAATCAGGAAATAATAGATGCTGGCGAGGATGTGGGGAAACAGGCACCCTCTTGCACTGTTGGTGGGAATGCAAACTAGTGCAGCCACTCTGGAGAACGGGGTGGAGGTTCCTCAAAAAAATGAAAATAGAATTACCCTATGACCCAGCAACAACACTGCTAGGAATCTACCCAAGAGACACAGGACTGCTGATGCATAGGGGCACATGTACCCCGATATTCACAGCAGCACTTTCAACAATAGCCAAATCATGGAAAGAGATTAAATGTCCATCAACTGACGAATGGATAAAGAAGATGTGGTATACATATACAATGGACTACTACATGGCAATGAGAAAGGATGAAATCTGGCCATGTGTGACAACATGGATGGAACTGGAGGGTATTATGCTGAGTGAAATAAGTCAGGCAGAGAAAGACAGATGCCATAAGTTTCCACGCATAGGTGGGCTTTGTGAGACCTAATAGAAAACCAGGGGGGAGGGGAAGAGGGGAAGGAAAAATGCCACAGAGAGGGAGGGAGACAAAACATAAGAGACCTTCGAAGACTAAGAACAAACTGGGGGTGTGGGAGGGGGGAGGAGGGGGTGATGGGCACAGAGGAGGGCCACTGGGTGCTGTATGGAAACCAATTTGACAATAAATTACTAATAAAAAATAAATAAACCAGAGAAGACCGAGAATTATTTAATTCTTTGCTCAGTTCTCCCAAGGAGAGTACTTACATAGGACCAGTATAGATGCCTAGGAGAGAAATTAGTTAACTCTTTACATACAACAGGTGCCACTGGGCATTAGAGTTTAAATCTGAAGAAAGGCAGCCTGGGAGGGACTTGAGGCCATGGCATCCTATGCCCATCACCTCCTCGACCGATAGCTTCCATTTAATGTGTCCCAAGGCTGTTCCATGGCCTGTTATAAATACCACCCCACTTATCAAGAGAACGAATGAGCCACAGTCTCACCAACCTGATATTCTCAGACAGACTAAAGAGTGATCATTCAATGATTCTGAATCTGCCCTTATAAAATTCAGAAATGAGAAGCATTTCCAAGTGTAACACCATCAGGAATGACACTAGAGAGGCTGAGACAGGCACCTGTAAAGCCAGACAACATAGGTTCAAATCCCAGCTAGCTCACTTACTACCTATGACTGATCTTCTGTGCCTCAATTTTCTCATCTGCAAAATGGGAAAAATGGTAGCACCTACCTAAAGGGGAATTGTGAGATTTATAGAAGATAACATGTTTAAAATGCTTTAAAAACAGTGTCTAGAAAAGACTAAGTGCTCAAGAAATGTTAATCATTGTCAATGACCCTTTTCCATATACAAAGTAATTATTTAGTAAATAACTGTGAAAAGAAATTAATGACTTTTTAAAAGATGAAATTTGCACCCACATACTGTGCGTGCAAAGGGAACAACCTGTCTGCCCCAATTTTTCTAAACTGTAAAAATCTAACGAAACACAAGCAGCGAAAGAAAAACCCAGGCAGGCAGAGCATCTACAATGTGCTATTAGTGCAACGTTCTTTTCCAATAGCTGGCATTTCAATCCATGCCCACATGTTCCGGAGGTCTCCAATGTTCTCTGCCTTGATCCTCTGACAAAACACTGAGTCATAATTGGGACCCTTGCCAGAGTCACCTACTGTTTCTACATAAAATGTAAAGGACATCGCTACCTTTAAGTGGCAACATGTAAAACAGATACTGAGGGTGGTGGTGCCTGATGGCTTACTCAGTTAAGCATATAACTTTGGCTCAGATCATGATCTCATGGTCCAGTCTATGGGTTTGAGCTCAACGTCAGGCTCCGTGCTGACAGCTCGGAGCCTGGAGCCTGTTTCAGATTCTGTGTCTCCCTCTTTCTGCCCCTCTCCCGCTTGCGCTCTCTCTCTCTCACTCAAAAATAAGTATTAAAAAAAAAAAAAAAGATATTGGGATCATCAGCAGAGTGGGCAAAATTGCCTTTAATCATCCCAGCTGCCTCTAAAAAAGGTTTAGAATCCAAATCGTGTTTCCTCTCCTAGAAGTGAAACAATCAGGGCTCCCGGGTGGTTCAGGTGGTTGGGCATCTGACTCTTGATTTTGGCTCAGGTCATGATCCCAGGGTCATGGGACCGAGCCCATGTCAGGCTCCACATTGAGTATGGAGCCTGCTTGAGGTTCTCTCTCCCTCTCTCTCTCTCTCTCTGCCCCTCTCCTGCTCACACATGCGCTCTCCCAAAAAAAAAAAAAAAAAAAAAAAAAAAAAGTTAAGTAATTTATAGAGAAAAGGACTTATTTTTTATTTACAGAGGACATGTATGGTCGTGTGGTGTAAGAATAGCTCACATTTACTGAGAACTGACTTGTGCCAAGCACTCTACCAAGTTCTTCATGTGCTTTATCTCACTGAATCCCCCCAACATCCTATGTGGTGATGTGCCAGCCCCAGGTTGGAGACCACCTCAACCGGCTCCCCCATGCCCAGGTCCGGTAGCTTGCCTTGCTGACTGAAAGATCACGGAACCCTAGCTGCCACGCCATCCCTGCCTCTGCCGCAGACTGAGGAGCCTCTGTGCATAGACAGCATCCACTACTGCAGAGAGACCACCCGCATCTATGTACCCACCAGACTGTTTGGAGCCATAGACTCTCTGGCATTCCCCGTGGCAGCCAAGAAAGTGGCAACGGGAAATACAGTATGAAAGTCTGAGGGTGTTAACCCCTGGAGTAGAGTCTCACTCCTGAGAGACAGAAAAAAGCCTTTCGTCCACCCACCTCCGACCAAGGCCCCCATCAAGAAATGGATGGAAGCTCCTCAAGAGCTTCTCCAGGTCTCTCAATGCCTCCTCCTCCGTCTTTATAAAAGAGATTCCTTTCTTTTCCCCAGGGATGTGATGAAAAGGAAAGGAGATAAAGTAGTTACAAGCACTTGTAAAGATGGGCTCTTCTGAGATGCAGTGATTCCACTCAGCCTCTCTGGAGATGCCCCACAAAAACACCTGTGCTTCCTTGTTGGACTGTGGCTGCTCTGTAACATACCACCTTGTATTTGTGCACCCTCCTTCCCTCCACCTCTCACTCTTACAGTCCTAGGATGGCCCCACACTTTGTTCAAATATTACCTCTACAGAAAAGCCTTCCTGGACTACCCATATCTACCCAAAAGCTCTCTATCTTCTCAGGGTGATTTGGCATTACAATGTATATTTCTTTATTTCCTTATTATCAGTCTCCCCCGCTAGACTGCAAATTCTATAAAAACAGGGACTTTGTTGCGTTCACCGTTAGAGACCCAGAATCTAGTACCGTGCTAGTATGTAGCAGCTGACCAAGGTATGTTAGCTGAATGATTATTGAAAATCTATTCTTCTACACATCTTATTTCAAGAAATAGATGGACGGGGGCAGGCAGGAGACAGGCATTCTCTCACAATATATACAACACTTGGGAGTTAGAGATGGCACCATCCAGAGCTGGCATCACAAACTGATTTCCCCAAAATCAATTCAAAACCCTTTCCCAGGGCCACCTGCCAACCTCCCTGACTCATAGTAGTTGTTGGCTCCCTTTGCCTTCTCACATCCTTCCATAGTTTTTCCCAAGGCTATCTGATCCACTGCTGACCACCACCCAGCCACACAATGACCGTGGGTGGGGCCTTCCCATCCCAACAGCAGCTCACCTCTCAGACCAATGTGTTCCACTCCAGACCCCAATCTAAACCAATCTATCTATCTGCTATGGTCCCCATCTCTTGGGGGGAATTAAGACGGAAACTTACTCTGCATTCACGGCAGCTCTTAGTTAAAATCCGCTGGCCTTCTGCAAGGACTTTTCCTCCATAGATACATTTTGCTGTAACAAGAACAGAAAAATGGGTCAGTCAGGCTATGCAACAAACTGACCTCAGAGGAGCTATCCAACTTCAATAAATTCCACAGGACACAGATTCTCTGAATCTAACCAACAGGAATCTGTTTGTCTAGAATAAGTCATGGGAAGAGTGAAGGGACAACTACTGAGTCCCCATTAAATCGTCATCTGCATTACATTTGCCGTAATAAGTCCACTGAACTAAGGATATACAACTATTTCAATGTCAGAGCTCCAAAGGAACTAGAAAATGAAGTGATGTGGATAGAAGTCAAAACAAGGAAGAAATGGTTGTCACATCACCATGGAGGAAAATAGTACTAGATTTAACTCACAAACTCCAGCCATAAACAACTAGGTAAAAGGAGACTCGTGCTCCATTCACCAGAACCTCAGCCACCATGCAGAAGGACACCATTTTTACCTTGTGATCACGGGAAATGCATGTCCTCACACTCTATGTTCCTATGAAGTTCAGAAACCATTGAGAAATACAAGCCAAATGAGTAAGGACTTATCAATGCACTAGAGAGACTGCCTTTGGCCACTAGAAAGGGCACAGATAGAGACAGGCTCTATAGCAAAGTTAAAAGCATAAACAGAACTCTGACCATTCAATTTAGATTCCCCTGGGACTCAGTCCTCAACTCAACTTACTGACACACCTTTAAGCCAATGCAGAATATGTTAGTTTTTGATCTGACTCTAATGGGTCTCTCCACCCAGTTCTCTGGCCACATCAAACTTTCCAGGAACAGGAAAGCAAAGTCCTGATTCCCTCTGCTGCTCAGAGGAGGATCCTTCTACCCTAGTCCTCAGGAGAGGCAGAAGTGAAAACATGCACTCTAAGACGTCTCTACTACTATCTTACAAAAACAACCTCACTTCTGAGTCTCCATTTCTGCATCTGTTAAAAACAGGTTAATTAAATTTAGTAGTTTCTTAGTTCTACGATATTTCAACTCTCACAGAATGTTCAGGTATGTACATACCTTCACAATCAACTTGTCTAACACCCTCTTGGTTAGCCACGGGAAGAGGAACAGTCAGAAATGTGGTTATGCTTATCACTATGATCCTGTAGTGGATGCTGCGATGTGCAACCCAGATTCCCCTCGGTGGCCAAAGGACTCATTCCTGCAGCTGTTGGGACAATTGATGACCCGCATCTCAACTGAATAGTGATCCAGGACTTGCCCTTGGTTGAAAGGAGCCAACTTATCCAAGGTCAAATGTTCTTCCTAGGGCGGCCCACATACAATGAGTGGCTGATGAAGGGAGGACAAAGTTCTGGCCCCTGGCCCCAACGAGGAATCCCTCTGAAAGGTCATTCCAGCTCCAGAGCTCCCTGTAGGAATGACTGAAGCGTTTATTGTAACCCCATTACAGTTCCACCCCTTCATCCGGCCAATTCTGCTTCCTTCACTATCTCACTCCTACCCCTGAACTGACAGAAGTTCCTAATAAAGGACACGCAAATCCCCATTTCAGAGTCTGCTTCCTGTTGGCACCTGACTTGCAACAAGCCACCCCTAACTTGAATCTGTTCTAGTCTAGTATATCTCCTGTCTGTGAATGGCACCATTATCTACCTCAGCACTCACACCCACCACCTCAAAATACTGCAATTATTTTGTGGGTTTTTTTATTTTTTAGTTTATTTATTTTTGAGAGACATAGAGACAGAGCGTGAGTGGGGAAAGGGCAGAGAGAGAGGAAGGTACAGAATCCGAAGCAGGCTCCAGGCTCTGAGCCATCAGCACAGAACCCGACACGGGGCTCGAACTCACAGACCGTGAGATCATGACCTGAGCTGAAGTCGGATGCTTAACCGACTGAGCCACCCAGGCGTCTCTGCAATTATTTTATTAATTGCAAATGTGAGGCCGTGCTTTAAAAATCACTATGGGTCACTAAATGCCTTCAGAATATAGTCCAAATTCCTTAATTCAGCAACCAAAGCCATTCATGTAGCTCTTCCTTATTTCTCAAGCTTCACTGCTCATCAATTTCTCTGCATTTACTCATCCTCCCAAACATTCAACCTCCACATATGCCCCAGCCATGCTTTTCCAGTGCTTCTCTGTACACTATTCTCCAGGAATAGGCAGCCTCGTCCACCTTTCCCGGGCAAACCCCTGTTCTCTATATCCATTAGTTGCAACATAGGCCTGACTTCCAGCACGAAGTGAACTGCCCTCCCTTGGCACTTGTGTTGTTCTCTGGACCCAGCTCCAACATAGCATACCTCACATTTTCTCTCAGTCATCAAATTCATTATACACGTCTCCCACTAGCTAAAACCTGCATGATGGCCTATGTCTATTTCATCATTTTATCTCCAGCCATAAGCTCAGTACCTCTCTGGGCTTATTGTTAATAATAACAAATAATTTTAGAATTAATGTGCCTATAATTGCTAGTGAAAACCAGTCAACATTTCTGATTCCCAAATAAGAATTCTTTCTGATATTCACTGCCCTTTCAAACATTAAAAACAGATACAAAAGTTCTGCTTTTATTCCAGAACAAAAACAAGAACTATACAGTTTTCTAGATCACTCTCTCCTCTCTTCCTTCAGAAAGAAAAAGTTATCCAAGACCATCTTTTATGCCTTAATTTTCTTGATCAGTCAGGTGACCATGACTCAATGGTCCCAACGATGCTGTGGATTCCCCGATACACCTGCATAGGGAGACCAGACATCCACCAAGGGCCTGGAATTCCTGTTCAGTAAACTCCCACACTCCCAAAGGCAGCTGCTCCCAGCTTGGCAACATGACTTATTTCAGAGTGACAGTCCTGCTAAATGCACTGCCGTCAAATCTGCCATCTGCTTCTGGGCCCAGGCTGGAAAGCAAAGAAATAGACTTTTCTTCCTCCTTTTGCCCCTTGCCCCCGACACAATGGTATGAGCACACTTGCTCTTTAAGAAATTTGCCTGGTTCCTCTCCTCTGGCAGACTCTGGGTTGAGTCTGTCTGGAGATAGGACTATCTTACTGTTTACATTCATGCCACACACAGGGACATATCCATCCCTCAAATTCACCAGTCCCGTGTAAAAATCAAATGTCCACTAAATTTTACGTTCTCACGTAGCAAGGTGCTTTCAGGGCTACGAACGACGACATTCATGCCTCAGTCATTCGCAGCTCTGGCACTGGTCAGGATGTGTGTATGTTCACAGTATCAAGTGTCTATGAAATTATCTTAGGACAGCTTTCAGGACCACCGCAGGAGGTCACAAGAATATCCCCTGCTTTCCAACACTCACCCCCACTTCTCAGACAGCACCCCTCCTTCTCTGTCGCTGCCCTCCATACACCTAACATCAATCCTCATTATCCAACCTCTTGATCTATAGCCAAAGGGCTTATTTTTGATGTCTGAGGAAATTCAAGCAGAAGGTAAGTCAGGCTCTGGTGCCTTTGGCTGGGGCATTTGGGACTCTGTTCCAACAGCTTTCGGTAGGAGTAGAAATGTAAATGGATACCTGAAGTCCTTCAGATCACACCAGGGACATGCAAACTAGGATACTTCACAGTGTATGACCATGAAATTGAAACCTGGCACCAAGGGCACACTTCTGTGTGATGTCAGAAACAAATGTACCGGGGACTTAGAGAAATAGTTATTCAATTGTATCTTTTTGCACAGGCAGACGCTGGGCTCTTCAAATTTGAACCTCATTTCTCCAGTGCAATGATTGGACGCTTTTGCCCTTTGGGTGCACACTGAATAAACAATGGACAGCTGGGACTTGGCTCCCCTGTCAGAGATGGAATTAGGCTGCTCTGTCTTTATTTAGGTATTTGTACCCGATACACACTCCAGCCGTCCCTTGGCAATCAGTGGGTTCAACTATCAGTATCAGCACTCGGTACTGCACTTTAAAGGAGACTGGCAGATCGGAAAGGCTGAATACCCAAAATCCTTCCTGCCTCAGTGAGTTCATTCACAGACCTGGCTTCTGACCAAGATGCCCATATCACACTGGTTGTCCCCCAAGCATCTCCAACTCGCACATGCCAAACAGAATGTATCACTCCCTGAACTACTTCTTCCACCTGCTTTAGTTCTGTTAATCACACTAGAGTCTCCCAAGGGCTCTTGTTCAAAACCTGGAGACTTCCCCCTTACAGACGCTCTGTCCATGATTCATCGCTCTCATACAAAAAAAAGTTATGGAATACCTACCATGTGCCCGGTCTTTGGGCCATCGCTCACGTTCATCCCTTCCTTTTCATCTCCCCAGGCAGTGCTTGCCTATCGGCCTCATCAACTCAACCCAGAATATGCCTGAATCCCATGCCCAGCCACCCAGCTTCTGGCTCTCCTGATGCAGCAGCCTTTGTAAATCGCTTTGATTATGCTGCAACCTTGCCTTCAAATATTGCTTTTGACTACAAAAACCAACGCCGTGTCTGCTTCCTTGAGTTTGCACATACGATTCTCTTTGTTAGGTTTTTTCTCCCCCATTTTGTCTACACGACAAACTCCTATTTGATAACACCCTCCTCACCTGTTAGTTACCCTATGGAGTTTTCCTCACACACACACATTTCTGATGGAGTCAATCACTCCCCTCTCTGTGCTACCTCTGCTTCTTGCACAGTGCGCATGTCACACAACACTCTGTCTTAATGACATGGTACCTACATTTCCTTGGATAGCAAGTGGAGAGGAAATGGGTTAAGAGCATCATTCAGCTCTGGAGCCAGAGACCACCTAGGTTTTACTTTGGGCCACCAAGGCTGAGAGACCTTGGATAAGTTTCTTCTCTGTGCCTCAACTTCTCATCTATAAAATGGGGATAATAGTGGGGACTGTGACTCTGGGTTATTAGAAGGGCTCAACACAGTGCCTGACATAGAACAAACGATCCCGGTGTGCCCACCTTTGCTTCCAGAGGTAAGGACAGTACTGGGAAGGGAACCTCAAGAATTCCATGAATTCAATGGAATACGACGGTCTTCACCAATCCTCAACCCACCCTCGCAGCTTTATTTCTACTTGTCACTTATGGAAACCCTGTTATCAAACAGACTTCCTCTCCATCATCCTTTCTCTCTCCCATAGATTTTCTCCAATCCATCTACCAAAAGAATAGCCTGCAGGACACCGCTGTTTGGATACTGACTCAATAGGTTAGAGTGGGGCCCTGGGAATAAGCTGGTGCACCATTTTCTGGACCAGCACATCCAGAACGGAGAAATCTACAAGGCTCTCCTGAGTCTTTCTTGACATCTCCGAAAGAGAGAGAACAGTGTAGCATCAGGACCCGAAACCTCAACAAGGAAAGCTACGTTGCTCTTGAAGACAGCAAGTGTTTGAGCCTTCTGATCAAAACAGACAAGAGAGCACTTTTTTCAAGCAATGAACTGAGACCTGAACACTGAGACCCTATTTCCAAACAGATGCCCCCATCTGCAAGCGCTGCAGCTTCTGAGGCCATGACAACTGCATAAACACTTAATAAGTCAGCCGACACAAGAATTTGCTTTTATGTACTCAGCTCCTTTTGTCTGAGCCAGATCCACACCTTTCCTCAGAGTTTCCAGAAGACTGCTCCTCCCAAACCCTGAGAGTAGCTTAGGAATTTTATCTGAAAGAGACAAAGTAAATATTCTCCATCCTTTTTCTGAGATTCAGGTATTTGGAACTTCTAGAAATTCTGTTGACTAGTGTTGGCACTCTGATCACTCCTCATTCTCCTCTGTTCCTCCCTACTGCTCAACCAACCACCCACTAGAAGCCTAAAAAGGTTTAGCTTGGTTCCACTTCCTCTAGGGCGTACCCCCGGCCTATTCCCGATGGCTCCCGAGTTCCCCCAGCACTGTCCCAAAAGCCATCATTCTGTGTTCTTACAGTGCCCTAGCCACATGCCTGACGGGACTGCACTGAGAATTCTACCACTGTAAATCAACTAACCTGAAAGTGAGCCTCTGAGGCAGAGAGGGCTCCTTTACCGCTGCTCCAGTCACCGGCACTTGGGAACTGCCAAATGTGTATTTCAGATAAAAACTATGAAGAAATGAGGCACTATGAAGATCTGTTTGGATCAAGGGCTCAGCTGTTAAACATCCAACTTTGGCTCAGGTCATGATCTCGCCATTCCCAAGTTCGAGCCCCGTGTCAGGCTCTGTGCTGACAGCTCAAGAGCCTGGAGCCTGTTGCAGGTTCTGTGTCTCCTTCTCTCTCTCTGCCCCCTCCCCTACTCACACTCTCTCTCTCAGAAATAAGCAAACATTAAAAAAATAAAAGTAAAAACTATGAAGGAATGAAAACCCTCTATGCCAGAGGTTCTAAACCTTTTAATTATCAGAGGTGCTTCGTATCATGTTTTTTAAAAACTAGTGCTCATGATTTTTATGGACATTTTGTTTACTGGCATTCATAAAATGTGAATTTCATTCACTACAATGAAACTGCCAATCAGAGCTACTGGAATAATTAGTACTACCTACTAATTGCCGTAAATTCCAAACAAACACTATACATATATATATAAATGTTTAGTTAGCCTACCTATCAGCATGTTGGTAAAGTTGGGTAACTTTCTAAAACATTTTTCAAAATTTAAAACTCTCAAATGAATTGAAATCAAGAAAAGTGAATACTTCCCCTCCCCCTGCTTCTACAGAGGAGATAAGGTGATAGATAGATATACAAAAATGGCAGTGTTTGGGCCCACTGAGTCTACTCTGGAGAACGGTATTGTATCTTAAAATACAAAAATGTGTTTTCTATAGAAAACACATTATTGAAGAGTACTTGAAAATAGTGAAAAGTAGGAAATCTAGATATCCAATGATATCCAATGATTGGGGAATGGTTGAATAAGTTGTGCAAGCAATAGCCAAACACTGGAACACCATGAAGCTAACTAAAATGAAGCTGATACAGTGTTCTTTAAAGCAAAGGGATACACTTAAGTGATAACAGTAAGTCAATGAAGTAGGATAAACATTATCTGCACAATAAGATCTCAACTGCACATAAAATAGGATTAAAAAAATGAAATCCACTGAAATTTCAAGAATGACTGTTTCCAAATGGTGGTATTAGGATTTCTCCATCATCTTTACTCTGTGATTCCAAATGTTACGCAATAAACACATTGCTTTAATAATTAGGAAATCAAAAGGTTAAAACACCAAACAGCCCCAGGACTCATCTACTCATGTCCAAACAATTTCTAAGACCCATATTCACAGATCTATCCAAAGCAACTCAAAATAACTGACTGAAAGTATCTCGTGTTTTTAAACAAATTCTCAGTAGTTTTTCAACCTCATCCTCTGTTGACTGTTATATAAAATATCAAGATTGAAAAAAACAATCTGTGCCTACCTAACTTTCCATCATGGGATCAAAGTATCATCTCAACATCTCGGCACCTAAGCTACCTGTATTGCCAGACAGGACTTCTAAAAGCACTTGAAACAAACAAGAAAGTTACCCTTTTTAGATCAACTCCAAGTACCACCCTTCAGAGTAATAGGTGTACTGTGCCAACCATAAAGAGAATATTCCAAAATCCCGTTTGAAAAAATGCAAGAAAGGTTTGGGCTGGTGTCACCAGCTATCCCCACCTCCACTGCCATTATTTGGAGACAGGCTGTTCTTAGCAAAAAGCTAGACCACTGTGTTTTGAAGACCTATGAGACTGTTATTTTTAGTAGAGAAACAACCTTGAATGTTATCCATAGGATGCCATGTTTCTAATCTAAACGCTTGCTACAGAAGACCCTACAGTTCGATGAAAAGACAATGGGCCTTTTAGTCAGGCACCACTAGTTTCATATTTCACCTCTGTCACTTACCAAGCTTGCAACCTTGGTAAGTTAACTCCCCTAAGCTTCCTGTGAAACAGGGATAATAACCCTCACCCAAAAAGACTGCAGTAAGGAATCAATAAGCTAAGAGAATTGAAGCATCTACATAGTAACTGGCACGTACCGAGCTAAATGACAGCTTTTACTCTTCCTGCTGGTCTCCAGGCTCATTTCACTGTCTCATCTGAAATAAGTGACCCTTGCAAAAACAGTAAGAAGTTTTAAATCCTTTAACTTGGACAAATCAATTGGGAAGGAATCTGTTTCAATATTTTAACTGAAGTTGATCCTTTGTTGATTCCTAACAAAGGCCTTTTAGTAACAGAAAATCTGGCCAAGAACTCAGAAAGCCTAAACACAGAATCTGACCCTTAATTTGATCATTCAGAATGAGAGAGACCAGAGGCACCCATGAGGCTCAGTCAGTTAAGCATCTGACTTTGGCTCAAGTCATGATCTCACAGTTCGTGGGCTCAAGTCTTAGGTCAGGCTCTGTGTGACAGCTCAGAGTCTGGAGCCTGTTTTGAATTCTGTGTCTCCCTGTTTCTCTGCTCCTCCCCCACTCAGGCTCTGTGGGGGAGAGAGGCTCTGTCTCTCTCAAAAATAAATAAAATTTTAAAAAATTTTTTAAAAAATGGGGAGACCAAAGCCTATGGAGCTTTGGAGTTGTGACTTTATAGATCAACACAACCCAATACCAGTTGTTTGACCCTAGACAAGTACTTAATCTTAATCCGTTCAAACACCAGTTCCTTCTACAGAGAATGGGAAGAATAGTAATTAGAGCTGATATGAGGATTAAAAAGGAAAAAAAGCCTAAGTATCTGTACATTACAGCTGATTAAAATATAGAAGCTCTTCTTGTCATACATGTAATGCCAACTTCTGGTACTTCTTGTGATCAGTGTTCATCAGCTGAGGCCTGAAAATTAAAGGGGAAAAAAAAAACCTCAAAGCACAGAGGACCACTGTGACCCTCAATCAGTACTTACGTCGGCAGACCTTACAACACTGGCCAGGAATGTGCACGGGGAGAGAGTCTGGGGAGCAATTGAGAGGGGGACAGGACATCCTTCGACATTCGACGGCACCACTCTGAAGAAGGAACAACAGAGAAAGGAATCTCAGAAGTGCCCTTTCAAAGTTCCCTTCGTGGGAAGAAGCTCACATCTCACCCCAGAAACCTCATCAGAGAAAGAGAAGCCGTGTCAGGAATTTCCAGTCTGCTACCGGATCACAAATGAAGTATTTTCTCCAGCCCAAATGAATCTGTGCCACCTCAATTACTTTTCTGATATACATCACTGGCTTCATTCCACCTGCCCATGTGGGCTAAGCAGATTAGGCAGAAAACAAAAGCCTATTTTTACAAGAACATAAATAACACCTTTTGCAGACCCTGTCAATCATTGCTGAGGCTCTAACAATCCATTATGTATTTTCCCAAACAATGGCATTCTTCAGATATTTATCATATAATTTCAACTGCACAGAGTTTACATACTCATTTGGGGGGTACTCGTGAATTCTCTGAAATAGACGGAGTATACAAATGACGGATACCCTGAAAGTCAGGGCGGTCTTGCAAGTCTCTGAAACAGATGAAGGACACCTTGTACAATATAATAAAAGCATCTAGAAACTAATTATACCCTCCTCTTAAATTTTTTTCTAGCACAGAAAAGTTGTGAATGAGGCTACCGGCTAGGTTGCTTGAAAATCAGAGTCCCTTCTTCTCTTTGATACTCTAATCTTCAAACTCCACACAGCAAGTTTGTTAATAACAACATCAGATCATATTAGAGTGTCAAATAGGACACTTTAATTTCCAAGTACGTATACAGGACATGACACTTTCCAGATTCCCTTCACAATTGTTCTGAATGCTAAGTAGAAGCTTAGAAAAAAGATCATACATACTTCTCAGAGTTGGCACTGTATACTCCAACACCAGATTACACAATCACTAGTGAAAGTGCTCCCTTAAAGTGGTATTTATTTACGAAGAGGCTTACTTTGCATGTGCAGTTCCTGCAGTGATCGCCATCGACCCAGGAGTCTTGGTCCCTGTAGAGGAGTCCACTCACTTGACAGGTCTTCTCACAATGACAGTTTTCCAACTGACTAAGTCTCGTCTCTGCGTAATTTAACTGCAAAGAAGAGTTACTTGGTGTAATTTCTTTAATTCAGTTGCATTGTCCCCACAAAGCTAATAGCAACAAGAAAAAAAAAAAAAGCCAAGGAGGAGAAAGAGAAAAATGCTCAGAGCAGCTGACTTACTCTTAGCCAGATTTTTCTTTTTTTTAAACTTGAGGTGGAATCATTCTAAATTGAAGACATATTGGCTCCAATGGTCTGATAAGCATTAAATGAGACATTAAACTGTATCTCTGGGACCTCATGGGTGTAAACATGTGTGCTTTCAGCTCAAGCCCGCACAGAAACATTCATAATGAATGTGTTCTCAAGGACTTATTATCATGTCTAATCAAGAACTCCGATGCACTTACATGTGTCTCCCATCATTTTCTCTATGTTCCCACACTAGAGTGCCACAGTTTTTAGGCTGGGAAATCTCTGCTTCCTCTCTTATGAAAAATTACTGGGACTTGGGGCCAGGAGAAGGTCAATTCATCCAAGAATCTAGTTTCTCCCCAGCCCAGGATCCCCTAGAACGAATACCTAAGGAATCCACTTTGGTGTTCAAAGGCGAAAACAGGCATCCAAACCCCCAGGTGAGATTGGGATTCTGCAGAAAACTTTAATTTTCCTAGGTCACCCAACTATTACCAGCACCCACAGAATCTTAGAATCTCTGATCTGAAAACAGTTTTCAAGCTTGAATGTCGTGACAAGTAACCCCTTGCAGTGATTCACCAGCCTCTCTTTGCCCATCCACAGAGGCAGGATGTTATCTTTCAAAACCTCTTTTTGGTTAGCTCCGGATGCTTGAAACATCCTTGGCGTGAGCTGTGAAATCTCTCCTCGCTTTTTCTATTGGACCTAGTTTTGCTTTGTAACGTGTCCTAAGCAACCTACTCTCTTCAAACATTTGAGGTTGTCCCGTCTTCACACCAGCTCTTGACCACATGCACCACCACCGGGTTCACTGAACAGCTCGTCATGAGATGAGATCCTCTCTCTTGATCACTTTCCATGCAGCCTACTCCAGTTCCCTTCAAACATATGGTCTGAAAAAATTGAACTTTGGTATCATCTCACACATACTCAAGTGTAACTCAATCTGATAGCAACATTACCATCTTCCCCTTTTCTTTAGAGACTGCCTTGATTGCAAAAGACACTACTTCCTAAAAATTCAAGTAGTTTCTCTTTTCCTTCTCAACCATACTTATACCTCCATGTCTTGAGTATTTTCCCCATATAGGAGATCATGCCCGCCTCTGATCCAAATAAGACCATTTAAGCCAGTATTTTAAATGTAACGGTTGAATCTCATTTATGACGACTCCTAACATCTTTCTACACTACAGTTCCATTGCATACAAGCTCCTCGCATTTATTCCTACCAGCACTACTGAGCACTACTTTCTACCAATAGAATCTAAATGCAATTCCGAACTTGGTTTTTGTCATTTATTTCATTCTCTTCCTCCAAAATTTTAGAATCTCTCAAGAAAACTTGTTCCCCATCTGCCTTTTGTGGGCAGTACCAATGGGGAGGGGAAAAAAGCAAACAGGATGCTAGACAATCACATGCACCAAAATCATCCCTGAAGAAACAGTTAACTATGCCTGAAATATTAGCTTCCTATGATCCCTCCAGTCTATACAATCTTCCAAACATTCAGATTACATGTAAGTCTCTAGCCTAATTAGAGTCTCTAGAATCTATCATAATTGAGCTCTTCGGGAACACTTTAGGAAACACATTAAATACACTGCTTACAGTTTTTTAAGAAGGTGAGGTCAAGTGAGTAAAACCACATATAGGTGAGAGATGATAAGAATTGGCAACTTATGACATACTACCTTTACTTCATTTCTGTAGTCCCCGTAGTTCCTACAAAAGGCAGTGATTGATGGATGACTTTGGGCTGAACAAGAGTTCAACTACACCTGCATCCTTACTAAAAGTGGCTGAGAATGGGTTATTTGTGAGAAGAAATGAGCCTCACTCTGAAAATCTTGGACAATCTAGTGCCTGTGTCACTCCAAGAAACTTCTTAAAGACTAAATAACCCAAAAGGCAATTCTGTGACGGCTCAGGTTTCCTGAACACCCAGGAATTTGCCCAAAGGCGGTATTATCAATTTCCCATACTGTCCAACAAAAGTGAGCTATGCTCACCTACCAAACTCAGTACCAAGAAAACCTCAGTTTTTGTATAATGGAAGCTATTCTCAGGGCGGATGTTTCCCTTCTGAACTCTGTTCTTTTTTTTTTTTTTAATATATTTAGACTTTTATGACAACACTGAAAAGCCCTAATCTCTGTAATAAGAAGCGTGCAGGAGACAAACACAAAAGCAAAGACATATAAACGCAAAAAGCTAATTTTTCAAAGGCATTTAATATGTAACTTTCGCTTCCTTTCCCCCACTCCTGCTAAATACTGGAATAAAGGAGAACAACTCAGAATCAAAAAATGAGTTACAATTTCTCCTACTGCTATTAGCGTGCTGAATTTATACAAATTCATTTTCAGAAGCTATTTCTACACTACCTGCCATTTTCTCCAAGAATGCCTACATATCCAAAATAGATCCAGTAGTAAATCTACATCTCTATTCAGTCTTACCTTTCTTCATGATTTTATCTAAGCAACCAAGGACAGAATCATTTATTAACTCTACACATTCGCAGACAGACATGAGAGACCTTTTTCACGTTAAAGGTCAGTGACTGGATCTGAGTACATTAGTTGCTTGTTTTTTCTTTGAAATACTATTTGTTTGGCATTTGCCATATGGGAGGGAAAAAAACTATTGTGTTAAATATTTAAACTTCACTGAAAAAAAAAATCACTATTGAGCTCCTCAAAACAACGGAAGTCTCAAAATTAAACACATTACAAGCTGAAATGCCATTCTAATGGTTCCTTGATTTGCATAAATAGATTTGTCAAAGATTTAAACAGAAGTAATCCAGAAATTCCCAGCCTCCGGTGTCTCTTCATCCTGAGCTTGTAGGGTGAAAGCGATTCCAGCACAGGTGGGATGCGAGAGCAAGCCAGGTCCTCACCCTGTCACAATATACCTGGTCCAGCAATGGGGTAGGTCCAGAGGAAGCCAGGGACTGTGTGTGGTTTCTTGTGGATGTCTTAAGGAAAATGACAGAAGACAGCTTCCCTGCACCTTCTCTACCTTGAAAAAGGTTAATTTTGCCAGAATGCCAGGATTTTTCAAGAGGGCTCTTATGTACCCTGACCTGTTACGTGAAAGTGCATACAAGCTGCTCCTATGATTTGGTGCGTATTCAGCAAGGGCGTGATCATTCTCAAGTACCTCCCGTCCCCTCCCACACCCGGAAGAGAGAAAAGAAATACCAAGTAGTCCTCCTGGGCAGACCCCTGGGCAGACTCCTTGGCTGATCTGGTGTCTGCATCTGTTTGATGTGATTATGGCTACCAACTCCTACCAGGGCTTGCTCTCTGGTAGGATTCCATGGGTTCTATTAAGACACCAGTGTAAGGACTTTCTGCTGCTTTCCAAGACCTCCTAGCATCTAATCTGGACCAGCACCCTGACAGCAACTTGTGGCTTTTGCCAGGCTCTGTGATGCCAAGCCGCTGGGCGAGGTATACATTTTTTTAGGGACCATCTTCCCCTCATGGCTGCCTACTTCTTTCTAGGCTTAATAATACAAAAATGAACAGCTACAGCTTGCTGAATGCCTGTTGTGTGCCACACACAAAACTAGGCCTTCAAATCTCACTTGCCTGGACTCATGGGATCTTTACAAAGTCAAAAATAATTGTCGCCATTTTACTTACGGGGAACCAGCAACTGGAGAAAGATCAATGAGCCACCAAGCTCCCACTCTGATGGCTGCACAAGATGCAGGGGAAGAGGAGTTAGGGAACGGGGTCTGCCCGTGCTGGGATGTCTTAAAGCAAACTCCTACATGAAGATGTGACGCCAAAGGACTGTATCCACGGCTTAAGGGTAAACAAAAAGGAGACAAGGCTTGCACGAGGCACAGGAAGAAGACCTTCCTGTTCAGACCTTGGCAGAGGCAAGAGGGAAAGATCTTCCATGAGAATTCTTCAAGAACTATTTGATGAGACTTCACCTGGCCCAGCCTAGGTTTACAGTGGGATTCTGAGCAACCTCTATGATCGGAAAACCTTTAAGGAGGAAGGGGGCCCTGGCATGGTTCCTGGCACACACCATGGGAAGCCAGGACGCAAAATTTCACAGATTTCCAAGGAAAACAATCAACTATAACTCAAAGAGTGAGTTACGGGGCTTTGTTCTTGTCCTGGACCCTCCTCTTCCAAAAGCCACTATAAGCTCTACGCGGATGTTTCACTGCCAAGTTACCATCTGAACACATTCCTCTCTTCCATTTGCCCATTGTTCTCACTGATCTCTTCATCCCCAAACTCCCTCTCTCTGTGAGTCCTTCCTTCTTTATATCTTGTTTCTCTTTCAGTCCTCCCTTCTCCAACTCTATCAGTTATGATGCAGCTTTCAGAACCTGAGTTTGAATCCCAGTTCTGCCATCCATTGTCTTGGGGAAAGCCACAGAGCATTCCTGGAACTCAGTCTTCTCTTCTGGGACGTGGGCTAATAAATCAACCCCAGCTCACAGAGCTGTTGTGAGGATTAAAAGTGACAGGGAATATAAAACATTTAAGCATTATAACGAACATATAGCAAATGCTCAATAAATATTACCTAATATGACCAATTTTCCAGCTTCTTCCAAATCAGGGGTTGACACATTAGGTCCAATGAACTAAATCTTGCCCACCCCTCCTTTTCATATGGCCTGTGAGCTAAGAATGATTTTTACACTTTTCAATGGCTGTATTTTAAGTGATTCAATAAGTATATACATAATATTTTCTATTTTGCCTCTTGGCCTATAAAGCCTAAAATTAACTAGCTAACCCTTTACAGAAAAAGTTTACCAACTCTCCTCTTCTAGATTATTATATGCTCCAAAATTCTGCCATGAAAATGAAGTCCTCGGTTTCCTAATTATAATTCTATTCACGGTTTGGAAGAAACAGACTTATAAATCTTCCAAAGTACCAGAGGCGGGGTTTAGAAGGTGGGTGAAACCATTTTCTGCTTGCAATTGCCCACAAGTAGTTATCTTTGCCCTCACAAATGCCCATTTTACATAATACTGTTTGGAGGTCAGAGCTCAATGTGGCTCCTAGAGAATATATGGCTAAATAGAGAAAAACGGCATTCCCTGCAAAAGGAAAGGATAAGAAAGAAACGGGCACCCTTGAAGCTGGGAAACCACAATCACCTGAGACTGAGGAGCATATTTCTTATTCCAAAAATTTGGTAGCAAGCTAAAATATAATTAACGCTATTGAGATCAAGGTGCTCCAAACGGTATGAAATACTAGTCTCTATAAGCCACAAGCCTGGAAGGCAAATAGTTGGCCGCAATTCACACTGCCACTGTACTCTGAAGTGAAAAGCGCATGCTTCAGCTCTCAAGTCTCAGGTTCTCGTACAAAAGTGTTCTGTCTTTCCTTTCCAGACAAAAGGCGATTTAGCCAAACACCTAGTTTGAAAGAGAAACCTTATCTTCCGCAGCACAACCAATGGATCTCAAACACAGCCCTACCTCCCAAACACTGACCTACCCACTGATTTTTGTTTCCCTGTGCCATGGTTGATGCCTAGGGGCAGTCATAGCCGCAGGTGGAACAGGATTAATGTATCATATTCACTGTTATTAAAATTTTCCTTTTGCAGAGTATAATAATGTCTCTTAAGCCCAACCTAATTCTTTCTTCGCCCTAGGCCAGGATTCAGGTCCACGACTGATTGGTATCATAACAAGAGCATTAGCCACATTTTCCATTTATTCAGTGCCTTTCTCCACAAGGCTCAGAGCATTTCATTATGAATCTAAACTTTATATATTAAAGCCCCTAATTATTTACATTTTTGTCTCCGCCACTCAAGATGAACAGCTTCTGGGATAGAAATATGACTGCCTCCTCTGTGCCTGACAGAGTACCTGGCAAATCACAGATCCTTGAAGGATGCTTGTTAAGCAGATGAGCCATTCCAAACATTCACAATTCTAAAACTCAGTATGTTAAAAGGCAAACTTTTCCTCCTCCGTTACTTAACTCAGGACCAGTCTTGAAAAGAATCACATCTTAGAAATGTGATATAATGCATTCTTGTGACAATAATTTGTTCCTAACAATGGCTATTTTGCCCCTTCTGATTACTGACAATTATGCTTACATCCAAAATGCATTAGCTTACAGCAGGAGTGCCTCTGACCATGTATCATTCGCACAATGTTACTAGCTTAATGGCCAGTGGGCAAATTCCTTTTCCTCTCCCAGGGAATCTACAGTGATACGTATGGCCTCTTTCTTCCAAACATTCTTCAAGTAAACATCTTGATACAGCCTAACAGTATCAAAGAGGTAAACGGTTATGTTTACTAGAGGTAGCCCTATTTCAAGTAAGAATGAGCCATTTTCACAGTAACATAGTGCAGATGCCAAGGCTAAAAATGTTTCCATTATAGCATATCACGGGAAATTCCAGATAGGATGGAGAAAGAAATGAAACATCACAAGTGACATTTAGATACCTACTTTTGCAGTCATCTTGGCCAAAAGCTCTTGCAAATCCATGATTCCTTGCACCAGGCTTAAGAAGTCACTGCAAGTTGGACAAGCTCGATAGAGGAAATAGAAGAAATGTTGATACAGTGCTAATACAATAAAGAAATTTTTACAACAGTAGTTGCTTGGCTACATCCAAGGCTTTTTGCTCTTCTGGTTAAGTACTACATTGCAAGTGGAGCGAAATCACCCAGGATTTCAGGTCTATGTCTTTTCCTTTTATTAACAAGAGGGAAAAAAATAACAGGAAAAAAGAACTGTTCACTGAAAAGGCAATGGGACATTTTTAAATTAAAATTAAGTCCTCGTTTTTATTGAGATGTGACTGAAAAAAAAATGTGAATTGTTATAAAAGTGGAGAAAGTAAACTCACATCTAAACCGAACTATTTAAATCTGTTTACTATATATACAATCATATTAAACCTATCTTCCTCAATCAATCTACAGAACTGAAACTGCTAATGTAGTCTTTTTCTTAACTCCAAAAGGTATTTCTATCAACACATTGAGTTTTAAAACTTCCAACACACAGAAGTATATAGTACAGATAAGAAGTTACTTCCCTATTCCCACTACCTCAGAAGTCAACATTTTTTATACTGTGTGTGACATGTATATTATCAGTAAGTTCTATAATATTAAAAATCCATAGATGCTCCAAGTTGCTACTTACTGCGATTCAGGTTTGGACACTGAGTTATGTATCCATTTGGCATAAAGATGATTTTCCCATCTTGGATGATTCCCTTGAGAACAGAAGAGAGAGAAGGTGATCAAGATTATAGTTACCAGCTGGAATGGCCACTGTGCATGCTCTCTGCAGGGCACTTCACTTTACAACGCTGGTATCCTCATTCAAAAGTAAGTCACTTTACAACGCTGGTATCCTCATTCAAAAGTAAGTCTGCTTTAGTCCACAGTGAACTACTGCTCAAAACCATCCTCTTCCGGACATCTTGAAAAGTACATTCATCTTGAGAAAGCTGTCATTAGTTGCCACGGGTTGTTGCTAATGACATTACAACACTAAGGATCTACCAGTGAATGTTCTTAAAACTACTGGACCAGAGCACCTAGGTGGCCCAGTTGGGTAAGCATCCGACTCTTGATTTTGGTTCAGGTCATGATCTCATGGTTCATGGGATCCAGACTCAGGCTCTGCACTGACAACACTGGGCCTGTTTGGGAGTCTCTCTCTCTCTGCCCCTCCCCCACTGACTCCATCAAAGTAAAGAAAACATTTAAAAAAAAAAACAAAAAAAAAAAAAAACTACTGAACCAAAAGGCACCAATGCAATGAAAATTCCTCCAATACCTTAGTCATTCTGGAACATTAAATTTTGCTGACCTGGAGGATTTTTTAAGCAGCAGTGAAGAAACAACAGAAATAGATCAGACTAAAATTTTTTACTGATTCATTTAATCAAGGAAAGAAAATTAGACATGAAGAGAACTGCTTAACAACATTTGTTCTTTGCTGATTGAGTACCATGATTTTTTGTTGGTGAGTCTTAAAACTTACTCAACATCTCACTGTGAGTAAAGGTGGCCTTTTAATTCTGTACCTTATACTCTAGAAGAACAGCCCTGATTTAAGAAAGTCATTGGGGTTGCCATCTTGCAATGTAAATATTGACTTGGCAGTTTGATTTTTTAAACTGAATATCAGGATTCTGGCTTTAGGGATTTTTTTCTTCCTAATTTGATGAAAGAGATATTACCAAACAGATGGAAAACGTTGAACCCAGTTCAGAATACTGAGATTAATCTGTAAATAAAATAAAGGCCTAAGATCATGCGGCAAGTCTTTCAGAGTGGGTTAACATTTATCTGTTCATCTTTTAAACAGAAAGTAATTAGTAAATGCTGTTTTCTGCATACTATTTCAAGGTAAAATATGAATCAGAAACATTAACAGAAATAACAGGATCATAGGACCTCTTCCTCAGAAGAGGCATTTATTAACGTCTTCCTCTTTGAGGATGATGGAGTATTTGTGATTACAAGAGGAAACGACCAACCTGTGGGTAGAAGTCCCTACTGCCCAGTACTCAATATGAATTCATAGTCTCTAGCAGGAGGATTCCAGAAAGCAACTGATGGAGTCCCATGGAAGTCAATCAGCTTCTTTCTGGTACAAAGCTGCTCAGTTTCTCAAAGTGAGCTAATGCTTCTGAGCACCCAGGACACCTTTCAAGCACATTTGAAAAATATGAGAAAAGCCTGGGATTGGAAGTCAGGAGACCGGGGCTCAAATTCTGGATACATCTTGAGCCGAGTGAACTTGAAACAATTAAATCAACCACTTTCTCTGAGTTTCAGTTGCTTCATCTTGGGGAAAAAAGGCCAGATGCAAAAACTAAAGATCCTTCCAACATTCAAGTTCTCAGTCAGTGAAATAGGCATCCAAACTGAAATGGTCACAATTTAGATTTCTATGCTTTCACTACTTTTCTTTTCTTTTAATGTGTGAGTAAGGGAAGGGCAGAGAGAGAGAGACACAGAATCTGAAGCAGGCTCCAGGCTATGAGCTGTCGGCACAGAGCCCAACACGGGGCTCGAACTCACGGACTGTGAGATCATGACCTGAGCTGAAGTCAGGTGCTTAACTGACTAAGCCACCCAGGTGCCCCTCTACTTTTCAAGTTAAACAAAAAATTAGAAAAGCTATAAATTTCCATCAAAGACCATTATAGAGAATGGAGTGACACATTAGACAACATCTGTTTGATTTGAATAGGTTGTATATCGATCAATTCATAGTAACCAACTATCCAGGTATGCTCAGGATTTAAGGTTTCCCAGGACACAAGACTTCCAGGGCTAAAACGGACTCCCAGGCACAAGGGGACAGGTGGTCACCCTAGGACATGTGGAAGTGAAGAAAGCACAAGTACCAGGACGGATCAGGTCCATCTATTACCTAGACACCTGGAACAAGTCTGTCACAGTATTAATTACCTTTCTAAGAATGCATGGAAAATCCATTTGAAAAGATATCCCTCTACTCACTCTGTAGCGACATAACTTAGAACACACATCAGTTTTGCTTTTCCTCTTGTTTTAAAGTGACTACTGACTTTAGTTACATTGTAAATTACAAATTGACTCTCCTACACCTTCCTTCTGCCAGCCTCCATTATCACTTCTACCTTTCCACTTTTAACCTGAACCACACAGGGATGTTACACAGATCATTAGGTCAAGGTCAATGGTGTTGACTTGAAGACAAACAAAAATAAGAGCTGACAACTTCTCAATGCCCATTAACACCAAAACTCAAAGCACTTGATATATTTTTCTAAGGAAAGTTACGGGGGTCAGCTCACATACAGGCATGAATACTTGCTCCTGCCAATTAAATCAAGATGGAAATGTAATTTATTTGAATGGATGTAATTCCATGCTAGACTAAAAGAAGGATGGCAATACACTATACAAATACCAACCCAAAGAGGAGAGGGGTGTGTGTGTGTGTGTGTGTGTGTGTTTGTGTGTGTATCCTAGCACCTTGCCCAGAACAAGAACCAGAGCTCTTAGGCACTGAGTTGTCATATCGACTCCTCTGCACTTGGACATTTGTCAATAAAAACAGCATTTGCTAAGCATGGTGTTTTCTGTAGAGAATGAGAGGAGTTTCATAAAGGGTAAGCCTATACCCTCAGAAGCTCAGTCTTATCTCTCACAGAAAAGTCATCTGTGAGGATTTCTATAGATGATAATGTGCCTTCGAGTGCTGCAACTTCTTCCAAAGATGAAGAATAAGCATAAATTCTATTTAGTTCTTATTTAATTTTAAATGTATCTACACTTAACTGAAAAAACGCAACTCTAGTAGGGCATGTATTAGCTGACCTCATTTGATCTCATTTTTTCAGACCTATGCAGTGTTTCACGTCTGTCATGGCAGTGTTTCTCAAGCTTTGAGTTTCTTAATAATCACGTTGAGGAAACACCTTGAGTTTGAGTAGTAACCTTGAGTTTAACATTCAGACTTCTGGGTCATCCCTGAAATTCTATTTCAGTAGGGTTGGAGTGGGCCCAGGAATCTTCATTGTTAAGAGCTATCCAGAATGACTCTGATGAAAAGTCAAAAGGCCCCACTTTGAAAAACCCTGCTCTTGTGTCAATTGTTTGTGGGTTTTCTTTTGGAGGTGGGGTAGGAGCAAGAGAATTTACTCATTAAAAGATCACGAGGGTGAAAATAGCATCCAAATCCTAGCATATGAATAAAACCTCAGTGATTTGGAACTGAATAGCAACCAACCGAATTATTAGATTATAGACTTCATGAAAACAAAGCCGTATTTTCATCTCTGACCCCCATACTCCCTGTTGCAGTATATTTCACATAGCAGGCACAATAAATACTTTTAAGGCATCAAGTTTGTAAAACTATTAATTATATAATATTGAGCAGTAATTTCAGAGCTGGTCCAGCTGTAAAGATCTTGTAGGATATGGGTTTTTAAACTAGGGGTACAAGGGCATCTATCTGGGTGGCTCAGTTAAGCATCAGACTTCGGCTCAGGTCATGATCTCACAGTTTGGGAGTTCTAGCCCCACATGGGGCTCTCTGCTGTCAGCACAGATTCTGCCTCAGGTCCTCTGTCTTCCTCTCTCTCAAAAATAAATAATAAACAATTGGGGGCACATATTAGAATTTTAGAAACTGGGGAGATCATATTAATTTTGAAAAAGCTTCAGAAAGGACTTTGATACACCCAATGAGGACTCCTGATTCAGGGCCAGATCACCTGGTCATTTGACCTATGAAAAAACCTAAGGCTTTGACACTAAACAGCTTTCTTAAAGGACACCTTAATCCTAGGCCATTAACTACAGGTCTACTAACTCCAAAACCAGTACTAAGCCACTCTAACATGGTTTAATGAGAAAACAGACGATTTGAGAAAGTCTCATAGTTACATGAGATAACAAGATGTCGCTACAACAAAGTCCTGTTATCAAAACAAGGTTCTATCTTATTTGTTTTAATGGATACTTAATGAACTGCACATAAATGATTTGCATTAGATGTAACAGTTTGCTGAAATAATTTCTCAGGGCTGGCAAACAGAGATCCTTTTAGGTAGCCTAATATCTTCCCCTGCAATCTTATTTACACTATTAATTTGCTAAATGATACATTTTTTCATCGTTCCTGCAATGGTAAACTTCAGCCAAGCTGAGATTCTAAATAAGTCCCTAAGGATCAAAACCCAAATTAATAAACTTTCACTATTAGTCCTGATGGAAGGGAAAAAAATGGATAATGTTTTTCCTTTGTCGAATCCACCTGTTGCCACCCTCTACCTCCTGCACTCAGCTCACCAAGCACTGAAAGATAAATTTGCACCAGGTAGATTGTACATTATAAGTTTTTGTTTCAGGAACTAATGCCCATTATTTCCTTTGTCCAAGAACTTTTCTCATTTCACAGTAAGAAAACTACGAAGATGCAATGAAGATTAGAAAAAAATTGTACCATTAGGACCCTCTTATGTACGGAATAACTAAGATTAGGCAAGCCCTTCTAACATTCAGAGCTTTCTGATACAAATATAAGCAGCTCTGCCACCAAACAAATGCTAATTCTTTTTTTAAAGCTCTTATTTCCCTGCAGATCTCTGTTTACATTGAAGAAAATGGTTCTCTTTTTGTATGCTAAAACACTGAAACAAATTGCTTTGAAAGGGAAAGGGGGTGGGGAGAGTTCCTGCTGGGCATGTAAATATATAAAGATGTGTTCTGTTTATAAACTGGCAAGGACCCAAGCTTTGGCAACAGGCTGACAAAAAGTAAGACTTGAGAAACTCACAAGGAGGATTTTCAAAACGCAACCAATTATGTATTTCTGCCCTGAAGACAGTTAATAAAATATTCCAACTTGCATAAAAGCCAAGAAAGACACTTGTCGACTTTCATTACGATCAATAAAAACTGTCAGCTCATTAGCATATCATTAGGTGTCCTGCTGTTTCCAAACTCTTAATGCACAGAAATATTAATCTACGAATGTATAAGATTCCCCAGCTCTGTGACTTTGACTTTCTGCATGAAAGGAAAAATAAGAATGAGAGAGAGAAATCCGATATAGTTTCTTTTCCTATGTGCCTATAAACATATGTTTACCATCTGTGAAATTATGGGAACCAGCTGAGGTAAACAACAACAGCTGTGGCATAGAAAAAAAATGTAATCAATTTCACTTCCCACTGACAGCTCAGCTGTTAAGGAGACAGTGATGTCCAGGTAATGGAAAGGTTTTAGACCCAAATTCAATGGACAGAGAGAGACGGACAGACAGAGTGAATGCCTTTGGGATGGAAATTATGTAAGAACACCCAAACCACTCAAGAATCCTGTAAGCTCACTGTGAGTCACCTAAATTTGTTCTTTCTTTACCCTCTGAAAAATAACAGCATAATCAGCTTAGAATTTGAAACTGAGTGGTAGTTAACCATCTCGATAGTGAAAATCTTTGACAACCAGAAGATTCAGAGAAGCCTGTCACTACTGATCAGCTATTTTCTGAGGCGGATGCCATTTTGAAAGGAAGAAATCCCCACCCTGTGTTCAGGATCTCTGGTGGGAATCATCTAACGCTAAAGACTCATGTGCCATGCACCAAGCATCATTTCCTCCCCCACTCTTTCGGCAGGAGCACTTTTACTGCTCTATTCATATGGATCCACCAGGGCCCAGAAATTAGGTTTGACAAGAGAGGAGATTTTGCTTTTACTTTGCCTATGAAGCGAGGCATCAATATTTAAAACAGACAATGATGCTATTTTAACCTAAAAATACATAAGCATATTTAGTTCTGGAGCAATAAAGCAGGCGTGGTTCTTGGACCAGGAGGCAACTTCTACAAGATAAGTATTAAAAGCCTGAATACATGCCAACCTCTCACTTAAGGGGTGCCTGCCTCTTTTACAGAAAGGGAGATTTCCGTAGCACTGGATCGATCGAGATGATTTCTATAAAGAGACACTGACATATTTCCCTTACCTGTGCCATCTCACCAAAGGGTGGCCAGAAGCACAGGCTGACAGACAAAATTCTAAGGAGGAGAGGAGTTTTGAAAGGTTCCTTCGAAAAACACATTTCATGAGGCTACTTTATTGGGCAACAAGGAGAATCACCATGCTGCCTAGAGAGAGGAGCAGGGTGAAACTGACAAACCTCTACCTGGCGCTTCTCACTGGTACCTTCAAGCTGGAGCTCCAGGAAAAGAAAACAGGGTATGTCTCCTCCATGGGGCGCTGTGAAGTGAAATGTGCCCCCTATCTAACAGTTAGTAGTACGTGGTAAGTAAGCCCCCAAAAAATAGGTGTTGAATGAATATTTGAATGAATGAGCATAAGCTCAAATAAAAATTTAAAAAAATGGCTAAGTTTAAATCCCATTTCTATCACTTACAAACAATGTAAGACTAACAAGTTGCTCAACCCCCAAGTCCCATGGTCTCATCTACGCAATTCAGATAATAGCTACCTCATTAGGATGCTCTGCAGGTGAAACGTAATTAACAGAATATATGTAAGGCCAGACAAGATCTAGAACACAGGAAGCACTCAGTAATTGTCAGTACTCTTCCACCACCTACAACCCACTTCTGCAGCAAGATGATGGAGTCTATGGACACTCCTTGTGTTTTCTGCCTGTATCTGGTATCTGGGCTCTTAAGCACAAGGTTCCAGACAGCTACAAGGAAACACACTCAGCAAGCTGACCACCCTCCCTCTCTTCATCACAAACTCCCAACTGAAACAGAAGTCCCTCAAAGGCAGGAAAAGTGCCAATCGCTTCTACAATGTAGTGTAAATGTTAAGCACACAGCAAGTATTAAATGTGTAACCAAGAAAGGGAGAGGATGCGTGTTGTAAACTCCTAAGTGTCAGATCTTTTCATGTATATTCTCATATAATCTGCATTACCTTTGTGAGAGAGAACTTGGCCATTCTGCCAGTAAGATGACAGATTTGTAGTCTTTGTACTTAAGAGTATGCTGTCTGCCGACCACATAGCTTGTACTATTCTAAGCACTTGCTGAATAACAAACCCAGTTCTAACTCTGGTAAAGTTTACAATCTAGAGTGTGTCATCAGTAATAAACACCCATTGAGTTATATTCAGGACCAACTACATACTTGGCAACCCCTTTTTTCAAAATCTATTGAAAAGTGGAAACCTCAACGGCAGAGAATGAAGCTGATCACGGGGCCAAGTTTAGCACCCCAAGGGACTGCACGGGTCGATGGCCCATGAAGCCAGCCCTGCCTGTACTTGAGGCCACACTAAGGGTGATGAAGGGGGTGGAGGCAGTGTACTGGGAAAACGTGTGGTAGAATGAGTTCAAACGGATTCATCTCCCGGCATCCACATTCTTCTTTCTGCAGCTAATAATGGCTAATTTCAATGGTCCTATCTTCAAGTCCAGTGATTCTTTCTTCGGCCTGCTCAAATCAGCTTTCTTCTAGTCGCTCTCATTTCAGTCATACTTCTTAGCTACAGACTGTCTGTCTGGCTCCTTTTTAGAACTCCTGTCCCTTCATGGATATTCTCATTTATTCATTCCTAATTTTCCTAACTTAGTTCTTCGTGTATGTTTTCCTTAAGCTCCTTAAGCCCATTTAGTATGGTAGTTTTAAAACCTTATCTAGTAAGTCCAATGTCTAGGCTTGCACAGGGAAGGTTTTCATCTATTTTATCCCTGTGAATAAAGAATACCTTATTTTCTTTGTGATTTTATTTAAACACTGGCCATTTGAATACTCTAATAACTTGAGCTCTAGAGATAGAATTCTCTCCCTTCCCCAGGGTTTCCTGGGTTTTGTTTTTGTTTTATTGTTGAATGCTGTAGTAGTGCATTTATTAAAGGACTTTCCCAATTACTTTTAAAGAGACTATATTCCTTATCTCGCCTGGTCACTGAAATCGTTTCCTGAGCTTGTGTTCAGATAGTTCTAGACTGATTTCCTTGAATGTTGGCGGGGGGGGGGGGGGGGGGGGGGGAGGGCGGGGAGTAGAAAAGGAAGAGGAGCGAAGGTGGAGAGAGAGGAAGATGGAGAAAGGGTGGAGAAGATGGAGAAAGGGTGGAGAAGATGGAGAAAGGGTGGAGAAGATGGAGAAAGGGAGAGAAATAGAAGGAGGGAGGGACATACAGAGGGAAAGACAGGGAAAGAGATACTGGAAGGCTCCTCCTTTAATACTTACCCATGCTTGCCCTGATCCTGGAGATCAGCCCAAAGACAAAGCTGAGGGTTTTTCTTGAGTTTTTTCTGAACATGTATTTTGCTTTGGACATTCAGGTGCACTCTCCATGCACAGGTGCTGTTGAATACCGTGATTTCCCAAAGACTCTCTCCTTAGCATTTCATCCTAGCTTTACGTGGTCTATTATGTGTCAACTGCACTTTTTTCCCCAGGCAGCTGCAAATTATTTGTTACATTTGCAATATTCTCAGGCAACACCTGCCACTTTCCTGACCCAGGAGAGCTCTGCCTTGTACCAGCCCTTCAGGTAGTCCCAGACAGAATGGATATACCAAATAATTTGTTACTAAGGTCTCCTCTGCTCCCTCCAGAACCAGGGACCACTGTCCCACACAGAGAACACAGACTGACATTGAGACTACCACTGGGCTAAGACCAGTATGAGGCAAGGGTAAAAAGAAATGCCACAAAGCTTTCCACTACTTTAATGTTGCATTTTTCTTGATTGACAATTCACTTAGTTTGCTTTAAACCTTTGACTATTTTCCTACATTTTAACAAAATCCGTTCTGACAATTCCTGCTTATTTTTGATGTTTCTGCAGAGGCACAAAACCTCGGAGCTAGCTGCCTACTATGCCATTTTGCTACCATCCAGATACCTATGTTTTTGTTTTTGATTTTAAAGAAGTGTTTTTTTTTTATTTTTTTTTTTATGTTTACTTATTTTTGAGAGACAGAGACAGAAAATGAGTGGGGGAAAGGCAGAGAAAGAGGGAGACACAGGATTGGAAGCAGGCTCCAGGCTCTGAGCTGTCAGCACAGAGCCCGATGCAGGGCTCAAACTCACAAGCCATGAGATCACGACCTGAGTGAAGCTGGACGCCTAAATGACTGAGTCACCCAGGTGCCCTTTGCTACCTATGTTTTAACAAGCCCTTCGGAGACTCAAATGATCTCTAATCTAAGCCACTAGATTAGAAGCTAACTGTTGAACATATATTACGGTTTGTGATCACTGTAGAGACCAAGGTAAAACTCTAATCTGGACCATCGCCAACACATATTACCATGTCTCTGCAATAATATTTGAGCCTTCGAACACAATCAAAATCCAGTCAGAAAGTCCTTTAAAAATATTTAAATGACTGAACTCTACAGTTCAGAATCAACGAGTGCTCAATCTAGACATAGGAATTTGAATTTTTCAATCCCCCGATAGGATTCTGAGGAATTCCCCTAGTTGGGAAACAGTGCTGCCCTTCATTTCAGACCCAAGTCCCCAAGGAAAGTGTAGCTGCACCAAGAAGAAACTACACAACAAGAATGAGCATTAAATGTGAGTCAGTTTGGGAACTGAGACATTCGGACAAATTTCGTTGATTCTTAGAAATGTGGAAAATAAGGGAATGTGGAAAAATCATGCAAGTATATGTTTGGATGTGTGTGTATATAGGTGTATATACTTCATATACATAAATACGTCATCACCCTGAAAAAACTGACTTTAAAAATTTATTTTTGAGAAAGAGTGCACACATACATGCAAGTTGGGTAGGGGCAGAGAAAGAGAAAAAGAGGGAAGAGGGAAAGACAGAAAGGGAGGGAGGGAGAAGGAGGGAGAGGGAGGAGGGAGAGGGAGAGAGAGAGGGGGAGGGAGAGGGGGAGAGAGAGAGGGAGAAGATCTTAGGAGGTTCCATGCTGCCAGCACGAGGCTCACTTTCAAGAACCATGAGGTCATGATCTGAGCTAAAATCAAGAGTTGGATGCTTAACTGACCGAGCCACCCAGGAAGCTATGACATGTTTTTGTTTGTTTTTGTCTAGGACATACAAGAGGGTTGAAAGCAAAACAAAGCGAATGCATGCAAATGTAGCACTCAGCTTAAGAAACAAAAGATCACTACAGTTGAAGGCTTCTGAGTGTCCATCCTTAAATTTCTACTCTTCCTCCCAGAAGTAAACCTGTGAATTTAGTACTTATTCCCATGTATTTATCTTTTTACATTATGTGAATGTATAAATAAGCAATAAGCTGAAATGTCTTGCCTTTTTAAATTATTTAATACAATAGTTTTCTCCTGATACTTTAATTTCAATGATTTTAGCATTTATAAGATTCTACTATTTATTTAAACAGTATCCCAATGATAGACAACTGTTTTCCCCAGTATTTTTTACATTAAAAAAAGCTCCTGCGAAGACTATACATGGTATCTTCTTGGCTACATGGCTAAAACTCCCTTCAATGTGTACAGAAGTTGGAGTCCTGTGTCATAAGGCATGCATGCATACAAAAACTCCCAAACTGCCCTCCTTAGGGGCTCAACCAATTCAAGTTTCCACCACGATGGCTTGATCAACCTCTCCCACACTTAGCATCCTATTTTTGTTTTCATTTTTGCCAGGCTGAGGGGTAAGAAATGGTATTTCATGGTGGTCTTAGTTTGCATTTCCAAGATAACTACTGAAACTGAAAATCTTTTAATCAGCTATTCACACGTTTCTACTGTGGGAAACTGACCTTTTATACTTTTTGCCAGATTTCTTATTGACTTATAAGCATCTTATTGATTTTACCATTTCTTTATTGAATATGCTTCACTAATTGATCTGGTTGCCAAGATCATCTTTGATAAACACATTAAACTTGTTTTATATATGAAGCTTGTCAATACTATCTTTAATGGCTTTACACTTATTATTGCTTGAGTTCTTTCCTACCCTGAGATCATGAACATATGCTCCCATATTGTCTTCTAAAACCTCAAAGTTCACACTTAGGTATTTTGTTAAATGCTTATTTGAGAGAGACAGAGAGACAGAGCACACACTTATGCAAGTGGAGGAGGGGCAAAGAGAGAGACAGAGAGAGAGAGAGAATTCCAAGCAGGCTCTGAGCTATCAGTGCAGAGCCCAACTTGGGACTTGATCCCATCAACCATGAGATCATGACCTGAGCCAAAATCAAGTGTTGGATGGTCAACCAAGTCATCCAGGTTCCGCAACACATTTAGCTATTTAATTGTAATTGATTTTTGTGTATGGTTTCCAAATGTATTAAAGCTTTTCCTGACAGTATACACCAAAACCAATTACATCAATTACTATATACATGAAATACTTAAAGCAATGATTTTTCTAACCATTTATTCATGAATACATCCCTTCCTCCTAGATCAGGAATGCCACTTCAGTTATGTATCAAGTTTCCACAAATAAAAAGTCTCCTTCTGGCCTCTCCATGCTATTCTCTTGATTCATGTGCCAATCCTTCCATGGATATCAAACTCCATTGATTGCTATAAGCTTATAATAAGCCTTTGTATCTTCAAGTCGTTCCTTTTACTTCTACAGAAATATTATTGGTCTTTACTCTTCCATATGATTTTTAAAGTCAGCTTGCAGATTTTATCAGAAAACAAAATCCTTTGGGGATTTATTACAAGGTCATTCAATCGAGAAATCAATTTGGGTAGAATTGACATTTTTAAGCCTTTCTCCAAGAACCTGTCCCTCATTTAGATATCTTCTATGATTTTTAATAAAATTTATATTTTTCATAATCATTATACATATATTTTTATTCTTAAGTACTTTATAAATTTTTTGATCTTATATTCTATTTAACTGTATTTTGTTGCTGCTACTTTTTTCAGGCAGTGCAATTGATTTTTCTTTCTGGTTTTTATATCCAGCACTCTTTCAGAACAATCTTGGTAATAATAATAATTTGTCAATTATGTTTTCTATGTAAACCATTATATAATTTGTCACAATTTTTTAATAATCCTTGTGGTGTTTTTTTTTGGGGGGTACATTTTTAGGGGTTGGGATTTTTTGCCAGAAGAACCTACATTATCATGCTGAAAATAAATTATGGTAATAGAGATTCTTGTAGGATTCTAGATTATAACAGGAATTCTCCTAATATTTATACCCTAAGTATGATGGTTTTTGTATGTTTACTTTATGCACGCTTTCAGTTTAATGATGTTTCCTTCAATTCCTGTTTTCTGAGAATTTATCATGAGTCAGTACTAAATTGTATCTCATGCTTTTTCTGCCTCTGGAGATAACCACAGATTTTTCTGTTTAATGTGAATTGTATTAGTCAATGTATTGATAAAAATAGTTTAGCATTGATGAAATAACCAACTTTGTCTCTCATACACATTCAGACACACACAGCTAGATTCTGATTGCTAATTTGTTTTTTTTGCTTTTGTTGTTTTTAGAATTTTTAGTCTAATCTATATTCGAAAGTACATTGGCTTATAAAATTCTAATTTTGTTTTTTAATTTTAGAGGGCATGCACGAGAGTTGGGGAGAATAGTAAGCAGACTCCACACTCAATGTGGAGCCTGATGCAGGGCTTGATCCTATGATCCTGGGGTCAAATTCGGAGCTGAAATCAAGAGTTGCACATTCAATTTTCTTCATAAATGAGATGGGCAGTATTCTCATCTCCATAAGAATTTATACAAGATTGGAATCATGTACTTGAATGTGATAAAACTTCCCTAATAAAACTGTCTGAACCCAGGGGTTGTTTGGTGGAGAGGTAAATTGTGAAAATTGGTCACATCCTTTGCTCCTTACCAGACTGCTACCCTGTGTGATGGGAAATTGTAGTATTTCTCATCAAAAGATGGAATAATTTCCCATATCCTGGTGTCTGGCCATATAACTTGCTGTGGCCAATATAACTCAGAAAAATAACAATGTGCAAGTTTCCAGCCTTGGCTTCAAAAGACTCTGCATTTTTCTACCCCAGTTCTGGAAACCCTCCTCAGTCACCTTATGAACAAGTGTAGGCTAGACTGCTCAAAGTAAGAGATCACATGAAGCAGAGATGGGCCATCCCAGCTAAGTCCATTCCAGTATAGCCCCTCCTCAGAAAACCAGAAGCTGACCAAAATTGCATGAGTGAACCCACTCAGAATACAAGAATCATTCAGCTCAGCTCAGCCCAATGCAAAGCACCAACGCACAAAATTGTGAGCTAAATATTCACTGTTTCAAGCCATTAAGCTTTCAATCCATTTGCTATGCATTGAAAGCTGATACAGATTTTGTGTCATGAACTCTTTAGAATATTTTATTGATTCTAAGACCATTTTCATTTCTAAAGTCCATCTTGATAATTTATAGTTTTAGGAAATTGCCCATTTTTCTCTAATTTTCCATTTTATTATATCAAATCAATGATTAATTACTGTTTTAGTATTTGCTTTTTTTTAAAGCTTTCTCTCATTTTTCTTGCTCAGACTTCCATATTTGTCATCTCAAACGACCAAACTGTGTTTTTCTTGATCTTGTCTATTGTATCTTACTCATTTTCATTTCTATTCTTAGTATACTTATTTTTTCATGTCTTTTACTTTCTTATATTTATTGATTTCCATTTGCTAACTTCTTTAGTTGGAATACTTCCTCATTGATTTTCTGCCTCTTCAGGCTTTGTAGGATAGAACTATTTTGAATAGTTTCTATGCTAGGGCATGCCCTTTTACTCTTATATATTTAGGAGGGTGGGGTTGCAAATTCTAACATGCCAGTAGATCGAAATTTCTCTTTATAGTTTTAACTTAAGAAATATTTTCCTATATCAAGGTCATCAAGATATTTTCCTATCCTATCTTATTAGGCTTTACTGGTTTACCTTTCAGATTTGGATCTATAACCCCCTGGAAATGATTTTGCATGTAGTGGGAAATAGAGTCCAGGATTAATATTTCTCCATAGGGATATTCGGTTGACCTAGCACCCTATAGTGAAAAGACCATCCTTCCAGAGTACTCTGTGAGGTTGTAATGTATATTTACGTTATATATTAGGTGTATGCATCTTTAAAACTGTTTATTATGCAGTAAGTTTAGTTGCCTTGAAGTTTGATAATGCCAGAGCATTCTACAGCTTCTTTAAAAAAAAAATTGGGGGGCGCCTGAGTGGCTCAGTTGGTTAAGTGTCCGACTTCAGCTCAGGTCATGATCTCATGTCTTGTGAGTTCGAGTCCCACGTCGGGCTCTGTGCTGACAGCTCAGAGCCTGGAGCCTGCTTCAGATTCTGTGTCTCCCTCTCTGCCCCTTCTCTGCTCATGCTCTGTCTCTCTCTCTCATAAATAAGCATTTAAAAAAATTTTTTTAATGTTTATTTTTGAGAGACAGAGCATGGGCAGGGGAGGGATAGAGAGAGAGAGAAAGAGAGAGAGGGAGACACAATCTGAAGCAGGCTGCAGGCTCTGAGATGTCAGCACAGAGCCCAACGCCAGGCTCGAACCCACAAGCCATGACATCATGACTGAGCCGAACTGTGACACTCAACCAACTGAGCCACCCAGAGGCCCCTACAGATTAGCTTCTTTTTTAGTTTGGCCGGTTTCTTTTCTTTTTTTTTTTTTTTAACCATTTCGTTACCACCATTTGTGAATTTTTTTTTTCATTTTCACAGTTTCTACTTAAAGTCACATAGAAGATTACTTTATTGCTGCGTCTTCTCAGTTGTTTCTACCTCACATTTGCCCTTTTCCTTTCCTACGTTCCAGGCTCTTTTTGTAGTCTTTGTCCAGTTTTAATCTAGTGATAGACCGTGCTAGAGTGGATGCCCACATGGACAGTTGTGCCACTTGCCTTCTCTCACTGTACTCATTCAATGGAGAGGACGTATTTTTCTTCCTGTAAACTGGGACTAATTTGCCAGTTCGCTGACCTTTCTAGTGTCCTCACACAATCTGTACTTCGTCATCCTTTTCAGATGGGCATGGATCAAACGTTGTACTTCTGTCTCAGCTCTTTGGAAGGAAAGGAAGACCCTCTTCCTGCGAACGTGGGAACATGCATTGAAATGCTTTCATGGTTCTTGCTCCAGTCAGAAGTCACAAAGGGATTGAACTTACTTTTGGCCACTGGTGCTTCAGCAAAGGTCACAAAAGCAAGGAATAAATCTTTATTTTCTATTGTTTCAATATAAATAATATACATCAGGTTTGGGGTTTTATGAATCCAATACTCAGACTTTTACCATGTGTAAATCACTTAATTTGTGAGTAAATATTATGAACTAGAATTATGTCTAGCTTATATTAAAACTTTTTTATCTTCTTGCCTTATTCTGGATTAATTGAACTTTTTTGTTAAAGTTTATTTATTCTGTGAGAGAGACAGAGAGAGAGAACTCGCGGAAAGGGCAGAGAGAGAGAGGGAGAGAGAATCCATAGCAGGCTCTGCCACTGTCAGTGGGGGGTCAAATTCACAAACCATGACATCGTGACCTGAGCCAAAACCAATGGCTGGATGCTTTACCAACTGAGTCACCCAGGTGCCCCAGGGTTGATAGAACTTTTTACGAATGTCTCTTTTTCAAATACTTATATCTGGGGGCACCTGGTGGCTCAATCAGTTAAGCATCAAACTTCAGCTCAGGTCATGATCTCACAGTATATGAGTTCGAGCCCTGCGTCAGACTCTGTGCTGACATTTCAGAGCCTGGAGCCTGCTTCAGATTTTGTGTCTCCCTCTTTTTCTGTCCCTCCCCCCCTTACAGTTTGTCTGCTTCTGAAAAAATGAATAAACTTTTAAAAAGTTAAAAAAAAAAAACAAATTTGGAAGTAATATTTCTATTATTTTGGTGTTGGTTAAAATTTTTAACATGTGAACTTAGTATAGTTAGCCAATATCTCTCTTCATTTTCTAAATACAAGGACTTACAGTGTTTTAAAATCACACAACCCCAGCATTTTATCTTCTAATATTTTTATTTTATTTTTTCCAAAATTGGGCATTATTAAACTAATGATTAAGGTTTGTGTATACTCTCCATTTGTTCACCCATTCCCTTTGTACTTTTGCAAAGTTTCTTTAACGAGCATGTATTGGTCATAAAACAGAGTTTTATTTATCTATAAATTCTTATCTCCTGCTCATTCTCAAATGATAATTAAACTGAATATATGCTACTACATTTGGGAGTTATTTTCCCTGAAAACTTTGAAAACATTCTTTTTATTATCATTTGGCTTCTGCTGTTACTGATTAAAAGCCAGCTGTTCAATCTATGTTATTCTTTTGTGGAAAATTTACCTTTTAGGGGCTACTGTTAATATCTTTTCTGTGCCTTTGGGGTTCTACTATTCCAGTAATATGTCTAAGTGTGGCTCTCTATCTTGCTGAATAGATTAAAATGGATCAGAATTCTTCCCTTCCTTGCATCCATATCCTTGCAATATGATACAGAATAGTCCTTCAAGAGACGGACTAGGAGTTTGGCTCCTGGTTATGACTTGCTCTGGGCAATAAAGTATTAGCCAACATGTAAGGCAAGCCAAGCCTTGAAAAGCACTAGTACCCTAGGGCTTGCTCTCTTCTTACAATTGGAAATCTTAAGACTGCCATGTGGATAAGCCTCGAGGCCACTAGAGAATGAAAGACGATATGGAGCAGAACTGAGGTACACTAGTCAACAGCCAGCCTACAATCGGATGTGAAGAGGCCATCTTAGATCATCCTGCCCCCTGTTGATCTGCCAAATGACCACAGACACAAGAGGGCCCAGCAGGTAAGAGCATAGCCAGACCAGGCCAGAAAAATCATCTAATCCACAAAAGAACTGTTATCTAGAGGTGCCTGGGTGACTCAGTTGGTTAAGCGTCAGACTTTGGCTCAGGTCATGATCTCACCATCTGTGAGTTCGAGACCCGCGTCGGGCTCTGTGCTGACAGCTCAGAGCCTGGAGCTTCAGATTCTGTGTCTCCCTCTCTCTCTGCCCCTCCCCTGCTCATGCTCCATCTCTCTCTCAAAAATAAACATCTTTTTTTTTTAATTGCGATCTAAAGAAAAAACTCAGACACTTAAAACATAGCTCAGTTTCTTGATAGGTAGCAATAGATAATATATACTTTGATTATATTTGCTATAATCAGGATTGGTATTTTTTATCAATTTTAGAGAATTCTTAGCCATCATACTTCTAATGGTGTCCATAATCCCTTCTATTACCTTCTGGAGTTTTCAAATATGTATGTACGAGTATACACTAAACACATGTAACTTTTTTTTATATATGTTTCTTCTCTACAATTTAAGCTCTTTCCTATTTCCCTTTCATTAGCTTCACACTATTAAGGTACTTGCTTTGACAATATTTTCTACTCTACAAATACTCTCTCCACTTGCGTCTAATTTACTGTTTAGTTGGTTCATTGAAGTTTTTTCTTTCACTTCAGTGCCTATATTTTTCTTTTCTGGAACTTCTTTTTGGTTCACATCTCCCTCATCATCCTTGTACTCCCTAGTCATCACGACTGGTTAGCTTTGTTGCATTAAACATTTTAAAACATCAGGATTTTCAAGATTTCTTTTCTTGTATATTCAATTTCTGCAGCCCTTTGAGGGCTAATTCAAAGTTTGTTTCTCCTTCTAACTCTCACTCATAAGGGTTTAAGAAAATTCTCTTTGCGGGACCTTAATCTGTGGGAATCCTGTGAGGTCTTCATAGAAGGAAAATTTCCCCAAAGATAATTTGCATTTTCTTCATCCAGAATCCCAAGTTTCCCAATCACATTAAACACAGTTAAAACAGTTTCTTCAACTTCATGGGCAAAATAAATCCAAATTTCAAGGCTGCATGATAGCAGAACTATGGTTTCAAATTCTCACCAGGGAACTATTTTTTCCTATGTGAAACTGAGGTGGAGAAAGACTAGTTAGTGGACTCCTCCCTGTGGCTAAGTATAGACGCTTCTGTCCACCCTTTGGCTGGAGCTGCAGTCTTCTAAATTGTGGGTTGGTTTTAGAAGTTTCTGCTCCATCTTCCAATCTTGCATGACATCTAGGACATTCTTGCCATCCCACATAGTCTGTTGAAATTTAAAGCTCTAACTGGGACTTCCATGCATTGCTGTGGGATCGCAAAATAGTACAGCCACTTTGGAAAATGCAATGGCATTTTCTTATAAAGTTAAACGTATACTTCGTAAACAGCCTAGGAATCCCAATTATACGTATTTGAAAGGAAACTTGTGTTCATACAAACACCTGTGTGCAAGCATTTTTAGTGGATTTATACATAAATGGCCAAAACTCACAACAACTTGAATGTCCAGTAATTGAGGAATGGATAAATAAACCGTAGGATACCCATACTACAGAATTTGAGTACCATAAAAAAGAATGTATCATTAACACATATAACATGGGTGAACCTCAACATACATATATTATTTCGTTTATAGAATATTCTGGGAAAGACAAAACTATAGGGCTAGACAGTAGAGATCAGTGGTTGCTAGACATTCAGGATTAGAAGAGATGAATCAAAAGCATTACAAGGGAATTTGGGAAGGTTACGGAATTGTCCTTTATCTTACTACGATGGTGGATATGTGACTCTCAATTTTCTAAAACTCAAAAAAACTGCACATTTGAAGGAATGAATTACGCTCTATGTAAATTACACCTTCATTCTTTTTTATGATTAGCAAAATTTACTTTTTATTTTTTATAATAGTTTCTTTTCAAATTGGTTTACATATAACACCCAGTGTTCATCCCAACACGTGCCCTCTTTAATGCCCGTCACGCCCTCTCTCCCCGCTTACCCCCCTCACACCCTCAGTTTGTTCTTAGTCTTTAAGAGTCTCTTATGTTTTATCTCCCCATCAACTGATGAATGGATAAAGAAGATGTGGTACATATATACAATGGACTACTACGTGGCAATGAGAAAAAATGAAATCTGGCCATGTGTAGCAACATGGATGGAACTGGAGGGTATTATGTTAAGTGAAATAAGTCAGTCAGAAAAAGACAGATACCATATGTTTCCACGAATAGGTGGACTTTGTGAGACTAAGCAAAAACCAGGGGGAGGGGAAGAGGTGAAAGGAAAAAAAGACAGAGAGGGAGGGAGATACCTTCATTTTTTTAAGGAAAAGAAAAGCCCAGGACCAAATGGCTTCATCGGTGAATTCTACCAAATATTTAAGTATGATTTAATGCCAATCCTCCTCAAACTCTTTCAAAAAAAATTAGGAAGTCTTCCCCAAATTCCCCAACTAATTTAAGAAGACCAGCACTACCCTATGCCAAAATTAGTTAAGAATACTGTTAGAAAACTACAGGCCAATAACACTGATGAATACAGATGTAAAAATATATTAACAAGTTGAATTCATGACACATTAAAGGATCATATATCATGATCAAGATTTATCCCTAGAATGCAAAAATGGTTCAACATATGATAAGCAATAAATGTGACACACCCTAGAATGAGAGAGAAAAAAATATGATCATCTCATAGAGGGAGAAAAGGAATTGACAAAATACAACTCCCCTTCATGATAAAAAGACTCAAAAAAATCGAGCATAGAAGGAACGTACTTCAACATGATAAAAGCTATGTGTAACAAGCCCACAGCTAACATCATACCTAACAGTAAAAAGTTAAATGTTTTTCCTCTAAGATGAGAAACAAGGCAAAGGTACCTACTCTAACTACTCCTATTCAACACAGGGCTAGAAGTCCCCATCAGAACACCTGGGCAAGAAATAAAAGGCATCCAAATCAGAAAGAAGCAAAATGGTCTGTTTGCAGATGATATAATTTTACATACAGAAAATCCTAACTCTTCCACCAAAAAGCTTTTGAAACTAATCAGTGATGCTGCAGGTTACAAAATCAACATATAAAATCAGTTGCATTTCCATACACTAATAATGAACTATCTGAAAAATAAAACAATCTTATTCACAACAGCATCAATAACAGTGTAATACTTAGGAAATTAAGCAGGTGAAAACTCTGTACACTGAAAACTACAAGACTGATTAAAAAAAATTTGAAGTAGACACAAATATAAAAATATCCCATATTCATGAATTGGGAGAATATTGTTTAAATGTCCATACAACAAAAAACCTTTCATAGACTCAGTGCAATCCCTATCAAAACCTGAATGGCCACTTTCAAACAAAAAAAAAATTTAAAACCCACCCATTTGTCTCAAACCACGAAAGACCTAATAGCCAAAAAGCCATGAATTCTAAGGAAGAAGAACAAAGCTAAATACATTACATTTCCTGATTTCAAACTACATTAGACCCTTTAACAATGCAGGGGTTAGTAACTCCTGACTCCCCCAATACTTAACTAATAATAGCCTACTGTTGACTATAATCCTACCGATAATATAAACAGCACATATTTTGTAAGCTTTATGTATTATATACTGTGTTCCTACAATAAAGCTAAAGAAAAGTGTTAAAATCATAAGAGAAAATAGATTTACAGGACTGTAATGTATTTATTGAAAAAAATCATGTGTAAGTAGATGCATGCAGTTCGAACCCCTTCTGTTCAAGGGTCAAATGTATACCACAAAGAGAGTAATCAGAGCAGTATGATCCTGGCAAAAAAACAAAAACAAAAAACAGACACATAGCCCAATGGAACAGGATCAAGAGCTCAAAAATAAACCGCTGCACATGTAGTCAACTACTCCTTGACAAGTAAGGAACGAATGGTCTCTTTGACAAATGGTTTTGGGAAAACTGGATAACCACATTAAGAAGAAATTGGAGTCCTGTATTACTACTCACAAGAACTTAAAATAGATTAAAGACTTGAACACAAAGTCTGAAACCATACAACTCCTAGAAGAAAACATGGAAAAAGCTCCTTGACATTGGTCTTGGCAATTGTTTTTTGGATAGGATACCAAAAGCATAAACAATAACAGGAAAAATTAGTAAGTGGATCTACAAACAAAAAGCTTCTACACAGAAAAAGAAACAATCAACAAAATGAAAAGGCATCCTATGGGATGGGAGAAAACATTTGCAAATCAGCAATCTGATAACCAAAATATATTTAAAAGCTCATACAACACAATAGCACACACACACACACACACACACACACACACAAAAGCTGATTATAAAAAGGGCAGAGGAACTCAATGGTCACTTTTCCAAAGACATGCAAATGGCCAATTGGTACATAAGGTACTCAACATTACTGATCATCAGGGAGTCCATATCAAAACCCCAATGAAATATCACCTTACATGTTAAAATGGCTATCCTCAAAAAGACAAAAAATAACAAGTGTAGAGGAAAAGAAACTTGTACACTGTGGAAATGTAAATTGGTAGAGCCATAGAAATTCCCCGAAAATATTAAAAATAAAACCACCATACAATCCAGCAATCCCACATCTGGGTGTATTATGGAATATACATCCAAAGGAAATTAAATCACTTCCTCAAAGAGGTATTTTCACCCCCATATTCATTGCCACATTACTGACAACAGATAAGACATAAAATCTTTCAAGTATATGTCAACAAATGAATGGCTAAAAAAGTTGCAGTACACATACAATACAGTATTATTCAGCCATGAGGAAAAAATAAAACCCTGCCATTTCCAACAACATGAATTGACTTGGAGGGTATTATGCAAAGTGAAATAAGACAGAAAAACAGATACTGCATAATACCACTTATATGTACAATCAAAAAAACCTAAACTCAGAGACAATAGAATTCTGGTTGCCAGGGGCTGGGGGAAATGGGGAGATGCTAGCCTAGGTATACAAACCTCCAGTTATAACACAAATAAGTTCTGGGGATCTAGAGTACAGCATGGTGATTACAGTGCCTAATCCTATATTATGTACTTGAATTTTGCCAAGAGAGTACATCTTAAATATTCTCATGACAAAAAAGAAATGATAATTATGTAAGATGAGGGAGATGTGGGTTAATACTGCTGATAATCATTTTGCCATATACAAGTATATCAAACCAAAAAGTTAAACATCTTAAAGTTACATAGTGTTATATGTCAGTTATACCTCAGTCAAATTCGAATAACGGAAAAGAAGTTTTCAAATTCTTGGTACTGGCAGACATCCCTCTGGTATTCGCTTTTCTCCATATATTTGGCCTCTAAGAATTTCCTTTCTTGTAAGTGCAATGATGGGTCTTCAAAGATTTTTGTTCCATTTTATCTACCATTTACAGGCATTTTGAAGCAGGTTTTTTAAAATATCTATTCTACCACCATGCCAGAAGCAAAAGTCTGCCATTCTATTGAAGAACAAGACTTTCTTAAAATTTCATGATGTTTTTAACTTCATTTTATCAACGTACCCTGTTTCTATAAAGTATGATAATACAGTTATTGTATTACTCTCTCTCTATGGATCAGAAAAGCAAAACTCGCAGGAGTTGAGATTCATTGCCCATCCACCACAAGATTTTGAGAACGGAAACCAACGTGGAGATTATCCTGTCTCCCAGAATTAGGTCAGAAAGAAACATTTAGAGGATGATTTACATTATGCATCATCCTACGTGACCTTGAACAAGTCACTTAACTCTGCTAGTTTCAAAGTACCTACTTCATAGAATTGTTCTGACAATGATTCATGTCAAGCACATAGAAAAGTCCATGGCAGAGGTACAAAGAAGTGCTTACTTTGAATAAGCCATGCTTTTGGTTGCGCTGACCAAGCCATACATTGCTTCCTGGGGGAAGGCTGGTTTCAGGAGGGTCTATCACACGTTCATAAATCCTGTAGGGGCAAAGAACACAGTTACTAATAAAGAAGCTCAAAGCAGAACCAAAAGGTACACATGTCGTTTGAAGTCCTCATGGCCTTAGCTGCTGGTCTGGAGAGATGGAGGCAGTATGCAGTATGTTTTAGATTATGGGTAATATGAATGTAGAGATCTACTTCTTAACAACACTTGGACACATTAACTAGACCTCTGGTGGCTTTCTATCTTCCCTCATTGGGCAGGGCAAGGAGGAAGACAACATTTTAAGTGTCTACTTTGAGCAATAAACCTTACACACATCTGTGAGTAAAGTGGTATGATCCACATTTGCAGGTGAGAATGCTGAGGTTCAGAGAATATAAATGGGTCAACCGAGTTAAGACAGGGAGTAGTAACATTGGGATGAAGATTTTCTCTGTGTGGCTGCCAAGCCCAGGCACTCCCTTTTGAACTCTACTCCTCCCTGGCTTTGGTTGACCTAGCTGCTCCTCACTTCTACATTCCTCTCAACAAGAGAGTAGCAGTTGCCCACATGATAACGTCCTTAGTACACAAAATCATACCACCAGTAAATATTTATTGAGCACTTTTTTAAGTGTTTATTTTTGAGAGAGAACATGCACAAGTGGAGGAGGGACAGAGAGAGACGGGGGACAGAGGATACAGAGCAGGCTCCACACTGATAGCAGTGAGCCTGATGTGGGGCTGAAATTCATAAACCACAAGATCATGACCTAAGCCAAAGTCAGATGCTCAACCACCTGAGCCACCTAAGCATCCCTACTGAGCACTTTTTGGTTTTTTATTTTTTCTGCTACAAGCTCCACACAACGCAACAAGAGATAGAACAATAAGCCAGACATACAAAACCCTGCCCTCAAGGAGCAACAAAAGAAAGTCCTGTATATGAAAACAAAATCTCCCTAAGATATATGAAGACATAAATAACTTGGAGAAGGCAACAGCCCCAGGATCTTTGAAGGTACGTACAGAACCTAGTGAACAATCAAATGGTCTCAATTGTTCTGCCCTAACAAGCCCTACTCACAAATCCGGAGATTTGTGCTCTAGAAATAGTCCCTGCAACCACCAGCTGATCACAGGCCTCCCCCGCTCACCTCTAGCAAGTGCCTCTCAATACCTTCTCTCCTGAGAAAGGGAAGGAAGAGCTTGCTTGAGAATTTGGCTTATCCCTAGATGCTCAGAATATTCTGGGTGGGATGTCATAGAGACCCTGATTAATTCAACTTCTCCTGATGGCCTATCCTTTCCTTGCCCTCTCCAGTATATGCTCAGAGCAGCTGCGGACAGAGTTGGCTCCAGGTATTTCCAGAGTTAAGGAAGTTCTGACAACTAATCAGGCCTCCATGCTGGAAGGGAGCTGACTGTCCTCTGCCAAAGAGTGATGTATTCCTCCACTGGTTCACAAAAGGCAAAAACAGAGACCAGGTTGAGTCAAGGCCAATGAATGAGTGTGACAGTTGAGAGTCGGGAGCAGTCACATTGCAGCCTTGTAACTTCGCTGTACTGTCCATCACTCTTGTTCTTCACTGGAAATGTGTTATTTCCTAACAACACACTGAAGGTATTCAATGGAGAAAGTTCTCTCTATATAGATCGGCTCCATCTCTACTAATTATCTTTCCATGATAAATGGACACTCAAACATAAGGAAAAATTCTCCCTTAAAAAGGCAGGCTGTGTTTTCTCCACAGGAATGCAACCTTTTTCACATGTTAGAATGAACAATTTTAGATGAAACAACCTGTCAAAACTGCTTTAACCCAAGAAGTTGTTATATGTACTTCCTTTAAAAAAGGGTTTTTTTCTAAGATTCGCAAAAAACTAGGAGCCAGCCAAATTTACAACAAAAGAGAAATGCGTAAATTACAGTAGATCAGCCTGATGTAATTTACTACGGTCATTAAGAGTGATAAATATGCAGGTTGTGAAATATGGGAAAGTATATACAAAATAATTTCCACTGGAGGAAAGTAGAATGCAAAATTATTTATGAACTATGGAGAGAACAATGCAAAAATTATGTTCCCTGTTGGTGAATTTCAGAGGTAACAAGAAATGGAAATCACTGTATTTAGGTAAAGAGTCAGAAGCATAATTTTCTGTAAGGGTGATTTACTAATACGATGAAAAACACTGTCAAACTATTTCTCTGAACCTTTCATTGTAAAACATTTGCATCTGTCAGAGGAAGAGCTTTCAATTTAATGCTTTCTTTTTGGTGTTCAATATGCCAGAAGGTGAGCTCCAATGAGCAGAGCAGGCCGTTAATCACTGTTTATTAAGTGTATGAAGAAAGGAAGAATCAAAAAATCAACTTTCCATCATGTCTTATCTTCCCAAGCAAAATCTCTCCTTCTGCCTTAGAAACACTGGGCCTCAGATGTTTGCTTTCTCAACCATCAGCCCAAAGCAAGGCGGTGACCCTGGTGCCTGCATCAAAGGTGTGTGCTGATTTCCAGTGTCGTACAGCCCCCAGCAGGATCCCCTCCTGATGCCAAGGACAAGTCTGCTGGCTGCTTTCCCCACCAGCCTGGTCAATTCACTCCAATTGGCAGACCTGGCTGTAGAGTTCCATGCAGCAGGCAGAATCAACGAACTAGATTCAGACATAGCAAAATGAAGAGGGCTTACACACAAGGTTAAAAAAATAAAATAAATTAAATTAAAAATACATGCCCACACAGAGGACCCTTGTGTGGAAGAGCAAACAAACCCAATTTGAGGGACATTCTATAAAGTAACTGCCTGTGCTCTTTCAAATGCTCGCGTCATGAAAAGGAAAGACCAAAGAACATTTGCCGATTAAACAGACCGAAGGGACATAAAAAATAAATGTGAGACAGAATCCTGGTTTGGAGGTGGGAGCAGAAAAAAAAAATCCTCTGCAGGAGATTAGTAGGAAATTGGTGACAATGGAACTATAGATTATTTCATAGTATCGTATTGATGTTCAATTTTGAGACTTGGTCATGTATATTTAAGTTTCTTGCTCTTCATGAATATCCACTTAAGTTTTTAAGCATAGAGTCATGATCCTTCCAACTTCCTCTCAAAGGATTCAAAATAACGATGTGTTTAAGTACAGACATATATCAACACGTTACGTAGAGAGAGAGAAAACAGAATCTGGGCAAAGAGTGTAGGACTTTTTCGTGCCGTTCTTAAAACTTCCTGTAAGGTTAAAATGATTTTAAAATAGTTTTCAGACTCCAGTAAAAAAGTTAAAGTGTCTGTAATGTGTATAAACTAAAAACACACACATTTAAAACAATTTTATATCTATCAGCAGAGGACTACATACAAATTTAAAGCCTCCTGTAAGGTATACAGTAGTGTTTTCCTAAAGGAAAGGCAAAGGGAGGAAAAAGTGAATGAATGAAACCAAAGTCTTGCACAAACTACTGCTTTGATAACACCACAAACTAAGAAATAAAATGATCACATCCCTATCTATACCTCTTTTACAAAGAGAATTATGTCACCAACATGCCAAATATAATCAGAATCTCCACAGAAGAGCTGACTCCGGGGGTATGGTTTACGTGGGCTGGCTCCTGCAGATAGGGCACAGTGATCTGCGATCTGTCACTTAAGTCTAGCATCACCCAATTCAAATGAAAAGTCAAAGCTAACAGAGTGAACTCCTTGGTTTTCAGTGTTGTCAGGAAATGGAAACTTGATATTCTAGTATTTTGTTTAATGAGGTCTCCTTCACATCAATATCAGGTTGTCTATAATCTGTGTGACACTGTGTTGGCTATGGGAACACACACAGCAAAATTAATATGGCCAAGTCCTTGTCTTCAGGTCAAATGCCTGAGCCAGGAAGACAGCATGCGTGCACGCACCTTATTCAGTCAAGTGCAATGATCTATGAAAGCAGAGAGGAAAAACAGATTGCTGTCCGCCATAGTCAGAAAAGACTTTCCAAAGACGGGAATACAGGAGCTCAGGTTTGAACGGAAAACAAAGCGGAGCCGACACACAGACGTAACAGCCGGCACTTACAGGCACTTAGTGCGTGCCAAACTTCTTTTCACCTCCAAAGACATTCAAAGAACAATTCATTTCTGTTTAACCTTTTCTAAAGTCATACAGCAAACTAAGCTTATATAGATACTAAAATGTAGATTAAAACCAATTTTTGGACAAAGCCTATTTTCTAGGACATCTAACAATTTCGGTATTTTCATTTCATTTTGAAATAATTCATTTGCTTCTTTTAAAGGTTTTCGAGCCATAAATCAAACTTCTCTACATTACTCTAAATTCTAAGCAAACATCCTAAGATCTTTTACATTCTTCCAAAACATGTAATTCTTTGACATTTACACAAGTTTAACTTTTGTTGAAAGTTCATCATAAATTCACGTAGGACTGAAGACAGACTCCGGGAAAAGAGGTAGATGATTTGCTAACTGATTACAGTGTGTTTAGATTCACAATCACCAAACCGATAACCGACAAAAAATACACTTCCTTTTGTATGAATAAAATATCACAGGCCACTATTTCCAACACTTTTGCTTAGTCCAGTACTAGGCACATTCCTAGACCATTCGGTACCTGAACTGGTTGTAGCCAATCCATAGAGAGGTTTCTGGGAAAAGGAAGACAGCAGCAGTGAGCAGAGGCCCTCGCTTTAAATTTTTGTTTCAGATTGTCCTCATGCATCCTTATCAAAATATATATCCTGGAGTACTACTCCGCCATCAAAAAGAAGGAAATCTTGCCATTTTCAATGATGTGGATGAAGCTAGAAATGTATTATGCTAAGTAAGTCAATCAGAGAAAGACAAATACCATACGATTTGACTCATGTGGGCAATTTAAGAATTAAAACAGATCAACATATGGGGGGGGCAAAGAGGAGAGAGGTTAACAAACCACAAGAGACTCTTAATTACAGAGAACAAACAGAGTTGATGGACGGAGGGAGGTGAGAGATTGGCTAGATTGGAGATGGGTATTAAGAAGGGCACCTGTGATGAGCAATGGGTGTTGTGTCTAAGTGATAAATCACTAAATTCTACTCTGGAAACCAGTATCGCACTGTATGTCAACTAAAATTTAAAATAGATAAAATCTGTATCCTGGATGCCCTGTACATTAGTTCTTTACCAGTCTCTGAGACTCTCCCCACCTGGACGACCCATGTGGACCCACTCTCCAGCACTTCAACATAGGACCGTGTACCTGACACTACTCACTGGAGTCTCTAGGATTTTGGTCCTGGCTGAGTCTGCTTTCTCACACCTCCCTGTCAAGAAAGAAGGAATTGTTCTTTCCTGGCACCCCCAGGCCCAGCACTTTCACCCTCAAGTGGTGCCTGCACTTCCTAACCGCTACAACCACTAAACATCTGCTGAGTGTGCAGGAAATAAAACTCCCAACACAACATCTTTGCACCTGGTCAGTGGCCTCCTTCACCTGGACCTTGCCTGACCATCCTATATAAAGTAGCTACTAACTGCTAATCACTTAGCTTAATCTCTTATCAAAGCAAGTCTCCAAAATTGTCTTAGCTCTTTGCTGAATGACTGTCTCCTCCTACCAGAAGCAAGAAAACCTTGAAAGCTGGGACCTTATTGGTCTTATTTAGGTCAGAATACCCAGAGTGATAGTCAAAGTAAGTGCTTACTCCATCTATTTATTGAATAAATGAATGAATGAATGCTCCCTGATACTATCTTCAGAATACAGTTACACCAGGGCTCAAGTAATACAGCCAAGAGTTCATGATGATCAATGCACAAAACCAATAATACAGACTGAAAAATCAGGTGGTAAAATGGCATCTTTCTGTGGATAATCTAGTTAATGAAAACAAGTGAAATGTGATGACTCTTTTCAAGGGTCTTCCCCCATCATCCCCAGTTCATGAGATCTAGGGAAGGCAGCCAAAACAGCAAGATGAATCCCCCCTTAGCTTTTCATCCACAAAAAAGATCGAGATAGCAAGTTTGAACCCATAGGGCAGGCAACTCACTAACAGGAAAGCCAGACAGAAGAACAGGAGAAATGGTAACGTGAAAATTAATGAGATCAAGCACAGTCCTTTTAATAAGCACACGATTTACTGCTAAAACTGATTGCATTATAATCAACTCCAATCAGTTCACATTCCCATTGGCTATCCGACACAAAAAATGTATTTACAATCATCTAAAATCTACCCTTCCTTATGACTAAAGGAAACCCAATTCCCATTTAGTCATGTTTCTAGGCCCTGCGCTCAAATGAGGTCCTGCCTATTAAGCTGTATGGGGGAGAATTATGGGAGTTCTGCATGCCATTAGTACATATTGGTATTTTAACATGTATCTCATTTCTAATACAATGCCATGCAAAATTAAACATCCAGTCAAACATAAAAACTGCTTGAGACGAACGAACAATGCAAAGAGTAACTGACGCTCCTCATGAAAGTCACTCACTGAATCAAGGGCTCACATCAGAAATTTCCTTCACAAGGTACAACCTCTCTTTACTCATGACTTTGATTAAGAATGCCCTCCCTTTCTTAGCAAGTGTCCCATCTGCTTAAAAGACCAGTCAATATTCTATGAAGAACTCGATTTTCTGTTAACAGATAAAGCCCTCAGAGCTCTATACAAAGCAATGCCGCGGTTCAACAACACTACTTATGAAGGAATATTGGATTCCTATTTACCTGGATGAAGAAAGACCTCTGAAGGGACACCACGGTGCCTTTCCCAATTATATACAAGAATGAATTTCCAATGTAAACCATGTGAATCGACATGTATTATGCCGCTGTTCAATAAGACAATATGAAGCCCAAATAGCATGCAAAATGAAGCAGTTTATTTTGGGCTTTGCCTAGAATTGAAGAAAAAGGTTCACACTCTCCCTCAAGAGGGAAGTTGCAATCACCTTCCCTTGCTAGACAGAGCCTCATCCTCCACTGCCTTTTAGCAGGCACTCGTGAATACCAAGGTGCTTTTTAGAGAAAGTTGCCTATACAGAACACAAGGCAATGTCCATGCTTTTTCCCTCCTCACTAAAAGGTGGCGAATGACCTTGTACAGGAGGCTAAGACTCTCTTTGGTCTTATGCTAAGAGGCATAACACAATCTTGCTAGTCTTGACCTCATAGGGCAAATGGGAGAACAAATTTCTTCATCTACACTGGGGGGGAGGGAGGAACAAGGCATCTACAGTATCATTAACAGTATTCTTTGCCCTGACAATTGCTGAGCATTAATGGAAATCTACAAAATACTTCCTCAGAACTTACCTTGACACGAACATTTGCCATCCATGTACAGTGATGAGCTACTTGTTGAATTTCCATGTCAGGTTGCCTAGTTGTTAAATACTTGCTAACGCACAATACGTATCATACAGGGTTTTGTACCAAAAACAAACACACACACACACACACAATCATGAAATGAAAGGAATGCCCCAAAGAGAAGCTCTGCATCTCCTCCTACCCATCTGTTTAGCAAAGCCAGCTGACAACAAATGACTAGATTAAAAAAATACACCTCTGGCATTACACAGGAGAAAACAGACCAGACAGGGATATGGATTATAGAAATGAATAGAGTATGCCACCAACATGTAAGAATTGAGTTCTGAGCTAAATCCATGCAGAGCTCAGGAGGGAGGACAGTAGCAGGGCTCAGCAGCTTTCCAAACTGTTCCTTGCCAGCTGACTGCAGAGTAAATACAAATGCAAACAAAAAAGAGTCAGCAAAGTTGAAATCCGGAAGGAGATAGCTTTGTTGTGGTAAATAAAAAAGGCAGTAGTGTTCAAATTAAATTAACAAATACTTCTGGGAGACTTTGCCAGAAAAGAAGGTCCCTCCAGAGATAGGTCTTCCCAGAGACAATGAAGTCCTCAGGTGACCTGCTTCATCCACTTAGAAAACATTTATCAAATTCATCCCCATTCTGGATTAATATCCAAAATATATGAAGAATGTCTATCACTGAAAACCAAAACAATAAAACAACTAAAAGGTGGGCAGCAGACATGGAAAGACATTTTTTTTTTCAAAGAAAACCTAAGATGGCAAACAGGCACATGAAAAGATGCTCAACATCACTCATCACAGAAACACAAAACAAACCCACAATGAGATCACCTCACACCTGTCAAAATGACTAACGTCAAAAAGAAATAACAAATGTTGGCAAAGATATGGAGAAAAAGGAACTATTGGTGGGAATGGTCGTTGGTATTGACATTGAAGAAAAGAGTATGGAGATTCCTCAAAAAATTAAAAATAGAATTTCCCTATGATTTAATAATTCCCCTACTGAGTACTTACCCCCCAAAAATGAAACACTAATTCAAAAAAATATACGCACCCCTGTGTTTATTGTACCGTTATTAATAATAGTCAAAATATGGAAGCAACCCAAGTGTCTAACCATAGATGAGTAAAGAATATGTGGTATACAGAGTTAAGATGTAGAAGTACAAGACCCTGGGCTTTCCTTATCCATCAAACATAACTATATCGAGGTCGGATCACTTGGAACGTCAGGGAAATCGATCTATGGAGTGGCAGAAGTACCTCCAGAGTTGAAGGGAGACAGAGTGGCAGGGCAAGGTGCATGGAAGTGAATGGGGGGAGAGGAAAATGGCAGTGCTGCAGAGGAGAGGGAATCCTTTCTGTGGAGAGGCAAAAGCTAGAGAAAGAGAGGGGTTGAGAAAGTGCAGTACTGAGTTCACAAAAGAGGAAAACATCCCTAGACCATGGACTGGAGAATGAGAAGTACTGAACATCATACATTTTTTTTTTTTTTTTTGCAAAGCGTTGAGAGCTCAAACTCTGAGGTTTTAGAAGTGCAAGAGTTTCTCTGGAGCAGAGCTATGGTGCGCACTCCTGGGGAGGAGGGAGCTGGCCCAAGAGGACATAATGTGGAGTAGGGATCTCCAGGACACACGGGGAGAGAACATCTCCCTGCTTCCTGGAGTACTTTTTGAAGAGGGTACAGAGGCTCCCCAAGGACAAATGACCCTGCAGACACCACCAAAAGGCCTTTCATTGGCAGGGGACAGAGGTGCATCAAGAGGGAATATAACCTTTCCTGCTTTTAGTGGTGCTACACACAGGTCCGTACACTGTGCAGGTGTGGGACTGTTTTTTGGGGACAATGGACATTAGACACAGTGCAGACAGGCTCTACTCCAGAGGAGGTGGCAGACTGCATGGTGCTTAGTCCTCTGAGACTTGGGGTTTTTAAATCCAAGCCTCACACCAAAGGGGGTGGGGAACGCAGGAGGGGCACCTGGGTGGCTCAGTCTGTTAAACATCTGACTTTGGCTCAGATCACTATCTCACAGTTTTTGAGGTCAAGCCCCACGTTGGGCTCTGCACTGACAGCTCAGAACCTGGAGCCTGTTTCAGATTCTGTGTCTCCCTCTCTCTACCCCTCCTCTCCTTGTGCTATGTCTCTCTCTCTCTCGAAATAATAAGTAATTTTTTAAAAAGAGTAAGAAAAAACATATGCAGTAGAGTTATTCCACAAGGCAAGCTGGCTGTTCTTGCTATTCTGTAAGGGCTGCCTGAATACTGAGAAGTTGAGATCCCCAGTATAGGGACCAAAGATTGGAGTGGCATCATTTTCACTCCAACACCAACACAGTGGTACTTCGGAAAGCAGCACAGCAGCCCCCAGTGGAAGCAGGACCTGCTTACACCAAACTCTGACCCACAGCCCCTCCCACACCGTGTCTGGACAACTGCTTATTTACTAGAGCAAGACTGACTGAGCCAACACAGTGCGCCTCTCCTCCACAAACAGGTATAAGCAATATATCTGAACAAGAATTTAGAGTAACATTCATGAGACTATTAGCTGGGCTTGAAAAGAGCATGCCAGAGAACCCCTTACTGCAGAGATCAAAGACCTAAAAACTAGTCTGGCTGAAATTTTTTTAAAAATGCTTTAACTGAGATGCAAAAACCATCTGGATATAGTCACAACAAGGATTGAAGAAGCAGAGGAGAGACCAGGTGATATAGAAGATAAAATTATGGAAAATAATGAAGCTGAAAAAAAGGGGGAAAGGTAATTATTAGATCATAAGGGGAGACTTAGAGAACTTATTAATTCCATGAAACAAAACACTATCTGTATCATAGGAGTCCTAGAAGAAGAATAGCAGCAAAAATGGGCAGAAGGTTTATTTGAATAAATTATTGCTAAGAACCTCACTAATCTGGGGAAGTTCAAGAGGCAAAGAGAACTCCCCCTCAAAATCAGGAAAAACAGGTCAACATCATGACATGGTACTTTCAAAATACAGATAAAGAATGAAATCTGAAAGCAGCTAGGGACAAAAGTTCCTTAACCTACAAGGGTAGACACATAAGGATAGCAACAGACCTGTCTACTGAAGCTGGGAAGGCCAGAAAGGACTGCCAGGAAATATTCGATGTGCTGAATGGGAAAATATGCAGTTAAGAATTCTTTATCCGGGATCTGAATGTGAGACAGGAAACCGTCAAAATCCTAGAGGAGAAAGCAAGAAAACGCCTCTTTGACCTAAGACGCACCTATCTCTTACTCGACATGTCTCCAAAGGCAAGGGAATTAAAAGCAAAGATGAACTACTGGGACCTCATCAAGATAAAAAGCTTCTGCACGGCAAAAGAAACAACCAACAAAACGGATAGGCAACCAACGGAATGGGAAAAGATCATCGCAAATGACATATCGGATAAAGGACTAATATCTAAAATCTATAAAGAACTTATCAAACTCCACACCCGAAAAACAAATAATCCAGTGAAAAAGTGGGCGGAAGAAATGAATAGACACTTCTCCAAAGAGGACATTCAGATGGCCAACAAACACATGAAATGATGCTCAAAGTCACTCATCATCAGGGAAACACAAATCAAAACCACACTGAGATAGCACCTTACACCGGTTCGAGTAGCTAAAATGAATAAATCAGGAAACTATAGATGCTGGCAGGAATGTGGAGAAGCAGGCACCCTCCTACACTGTTGGTGGGAATGCAAACTGGTGCAGCCACTCTAGAAAACGGTGTGGAGGTTCCTCAAAAAAATGAAAATAGAGCTACCCTATGACCCAGCAATAGCACTGCTAGGAATCTACCCAAGAGACACAGGAATGCTGATGCATAGGGCCATGTGTACCCCAAAGTTCGTAGCAGCACTTTCGACAATAGCCGAATCATGGAAAGAGACCAAGTGCCCACCAACTGACAAATGGATAAAGAAGTTGTGGCACATATATACAGTGGACTACTACGTAGCAATGAGAAAAAATGAAATCTGGCCATGTGTAGCAACATGGATGGAACTGGAGGGTATTATGTTAAGTGAAATAAGTCAGTCAGAAAAAGACAGATACCATATGTTTCCACGAATAGGTGGACTTTGTGAGATTAAGCAAAAACCAGGGGGAGGAGAAGAGGGGAAAGCAAAAAAACACAGAGAGGGAGGGAGATAAAACATAAGAGACTCTCAAAGACTAAGAACAAACTGAGGGTGAGGGGGTTGAGGGAGGGGAGGGAGGAGGGGGGTAACGGGCATTAAAGAGGGCATGTGTTGGGATGAACACTGGGTGTTATATGTAAACCCAGTTTGAAAATAAACTATTATAATAAATAAATAAATGATAAAAAATAAAACCATCAAATGTAAAAAAATAAAGAAGAATTCTTTATCCAGGAGTCTATTGGTCAGAATAGAAGGAGAGATCAAGAGTTTGCCAAACAAAAAATATACGAGTTTGTGAGTACTAAACCAATCATGCAAGAAATTTTACGAGAGACTCTCTGAAGGGAAAACACAACAAATCAAAACACCAAAGCAACAAAGACTGGAAAGGACCAAAGAACATCAGCAGAAACACCAACTCTACAGGTAACACAATGATACTAAATTCTATCTTTCAATAATCACTAGGAATGTAAATGGACTAAATGCTCCAATCGAAAGACACAGAGCATCCGAATATATGCTGTCTACAAGAGACTGTTTTTAGACCTAAAGACACCTGCATATTAAAAGTGAAGGAATGGAGAACAATCTATCATACTAATGGACATCAAAATGAAGCCATAGTAGCCATATTAATATCAGACAAACTAGATTTTAAAACAAAGACTGTAACAAGAGATGAAAAGGGACTTATATGATAACTAAAGGGTCTATCCATCAAGATCTAACAACTGTAAGTATTTATGACCCCAAGTTGGAAGACCCAAATATATAAATCCATTAATAACAAAGAAACTCATTGATAAAATCCCCTAACATTATGATATTATTAAAACCTCACTGAACAGCAACAGATCATCAAAGCAGAAAATCAATAAAGAAATAATTGTTCTTAATGACACACTGGACCAGATGGACTTAACAGATATATTCAGGACATTTCATCCTAAAGTAGCAGAACACATATTCTTCTCAAGTGTACATGGAACACTCTCCAGAACAGATCACATACTGGGTCACAAATCAGGCCTTAACAGGTGCAAAAAGATATTTTCAGATCACAATGCTATGCAACTTGAAATCAACTGTAAGAAAAAGTTTGGGAAGTCCTCAAATACACTAAGGTTAAAGAAAATCCTACTAAAGAACAAATGGATTAACCAGGAAATAATTAAAAAATACATGGAGGCAAATGAAAATGAGAACACAATGGTCCAAACCCTTTGGGATACAGCAAAGGCAATCCTAAGAGGAGTGTACATTGCAATTCAGGCCTATCTCAAGAAGCAAGAAAAGTCCAAAAGATACAACCTAACCTTAACACCTAAAGGAGCAAGAAAGGAGCAACAAATAAAGCCTAAAGCCAGTAGAAGAAGGGAAATAACAAAGATGGGAGCAGAAATAAATGACATAGAAAAAAAGCAAAAAAAAAGTAGAACAGATCAATGAAACTAAATGTTGGATTTTTGGAAAAATACACGAAATTGATAAACCCTAGCTAGACTTATCAAAAAGAAAACAGAGAGGACCCAAATAGATAAAATCACAAATCAAAGAGGAGAGATCACAACCAATATCACATAAATACAATTATAAGAAAATACTATGAAAAATTACATGCCAAAAAACTGGGCAATCTGGAAGAAAAGGACAAATACCTAGACATTCATGCACTACTGAAATTGAAACAGGAAGAAATGGAAAACTTAAACAGACCTATAACCACCAAATAAGTTGAATCAGTTATCAAAAATCTCCAAAAAAAACAGGAGTCTAAGGCCAGATGACTTCCCAGGGGAATTCTACCAGCCATTTAAAGCAGAGTTAAAAGATACTCTTCTTAAACTGTTCCAAAAAAATAGAAATGGAAGGAAAGCTTCCTAACTCATTCTAGAAGCCAGCATTGCCTGGATTCCAAAAGCAGACAAAGAGAATGGCACTAAAAACGAGAATTACAGGCCAATTACCTGGATGTAAAAATTCTCGATACTAGCAAATTGAATCCAACAATACATTAAAAAAAGTATTCACCATGATCAAGTGGAATTCATCCCTGGGCTGCAGGGCTGGTTCAGTATTCAAAAATCCATTAATGTAATACACCACATTAATAAAGGATAAACCATACAATCCTCTCAACAGATGCAAAGATACTAACAAAATACAGAATCCTTTCTTGATAAAAACTCTCGCGAAAGTTGGGATAGAAGGAACATACCTCAACATCATACAGGCTGTATATGAAAGACCCACGCTAATATTCTCTATAGGGAAAAAACAGAGAGCTTCCCTCTAAGGTCAGGAATATGACAGGGATGTCCACTCTCACCACTGTTGTTCAATATAATACTGGAAGTCCCGACCTCAGCAATCAAACACAAAGGAATAAAAGGCATACAAATTGGCAAGGAAGAAGTCAAATTTTCACTCTTTGCAGGTTATAGGATACTCTATGTGGAAAACTCAAAAGACCCCATCAAAAGACTACTAGAACTGATACATGAATTCAGCAAATTTATTCAGCAAAATTTATTCCAGATATAAAAATCAATGTACAGAAATCAGTTGCATTTCTATACACCAGTAATGAAACAACAGAAAGAGAAATCAAGGAATTGATCCCATTTACAATTGCACCAAAAACCATAAGATACCTAGAAATAAACCTAACCAAAGAGATAAAAATCTGTATCCTGTAAACTATTGAAAACTTATGAAGGAAACTGAAGAGGACACAAAAATGGAAAAACATTCCATGCTCATGGATTGGAAGAACAAGTATTCTTAAAGTGTCTGTACTATCCAAAGCAATTTATACATTCAACGCAATCCCTACCAAAATAATACCAGCATTCTTCAAAGAGCTAGAATAAACAATTCCAAAATTGGCATGGAACCACAAAAGACCTCACATAGCCAAAACCATCCTCAAAAAGAACAAAACTGGAGGCATCACAATTCTGGACTCCAAGCTGTATTACAAACCTATAATCATTTAGACAGTATGGTACTGACAAAAATAAACAGGCATATAGATCAATGGAACAGAATAGAAAACCCAAAAATGGACTCACAAATATATTTCCAACTAATCTTTGACAAAGCAGGAAAGAGTATCCAATGGAAAAAAAGATGGTCTCTTCAGCAAATGGTGCTGAGGAAACCGGACAGCAATGTGTAAAAGAATGAACCGGACCACTTTCTTACACCATACACAAAAATCAATTCAAAATGGAAGAATGACCTAAATGTGAGACAGGAAACCATCAAAATTCCAGAGGAGAACACAGGCAGCAACCTCTTTGGCCTCAGCCACAGCAGCTTCTTACTAGACATGTGTCCTGAGACAACGTAAACAAAAGCAAAAATGAACTATTGGGACCTCATCAAAATAAAAAGCCTCTACACAGCAAAAGAAACAATCAACAAAACTAAAAGGCAACCAATGCAATGGGAGAAGAAATTTGCAAATGATACATCAGATAAAGGGGTAGTATCCAAAATGTATAAAGAACTTATCAAATTCAACACTCCCAAAAAAAATAATTCAGTGAAAATATGGGCAAAAGACATGAATAGATATTTTTCCAAATATATCCAGATGGCTAATGGACACATGAAAAGATGCTCAACATCACTCATCATCAGGGAAACACAAATCTACACCACTTCACACCTGTCAGAATGGCTACAATGAACAACTCAGGAAACAACTGAGGTTGGTGAGGATGTGGAGAGAGGGCAACACGTTTGCACTGTTGGTGGGAATGCAAACAAACTGGTGCAGCCACTCTGGAAAACAGTATGGAGGTTCCTCCAAAATTAAAAATTGAACTACCCTAAAATTCAGCAATTGCCCTACTCAGTATTTAGCCAAAGGATACAAAAATGCTGATTCAAAGGGGCAACATGCACCCCAATGCATGCTATCAACAATAGCCTAATTATGGAAAGAAACCAAAAGTTCACTGACTAATTAATGGATAAAGAAGATGCGGTATATGTATACAATGGATTATTACTAAGCCATCAAAAATAATGAAATCTTGCCATTTGCAATACGGATGGAACTAGAGTTATGCTAAGTGAAACAGAGACATCTTATGACTTCAGAGAAAGACAAATATCGGAGAATGACAAATAACATATGCTTTCACTATTACATGGAATTTAAGAAATATTAAGAAATAAGACACATGAACTTAGTTGGAAGGGAAGGAAAAGTAAGATAAAAACAGAGAGGGTGGCAAACCATAAAAGACCCAAATACAGAGAACAAACTGAGGGTGGCTGGAAGGGAGGTGGGGGGGGAGCTAAATGGGTGATGGGCATTAAGGAGGGCACTGTTTGGGATGAGCACTAGATGTCATGTAAGAGAGGAATCACTGGGTTCTACTCCTGAAGCCAAAACTACACTGTATGTTAATTAACTTGAATACAATTAAAAAAATTTTTTAAGTGCTTTAGAGTAAAAAAATAAAAGCCAAAGTAAAAAAAAAAAAATAAAGAATATGTGATATATACACACACAATGGACTACTATTCATCCACCAAAAAAAAAAAAAAAAAGAAATCTTGCCATTTGCAACATGGATGGGTCTAGATATAATGTCAAGCGAAGTAAGTCAGAGAAAAACAATCATCATATGATTTCACTCAAGTTTAGAAGAAATAGATGAAGAAAACCAAAAAAAACAGACTCCTAAATACAGAGAAATCGTCATTGACAAGGGAAGCTGGGGGAGGTAATGGGTGAAATTGGTGAAGAAGGTTAAGAATATACCTACGATGAGCACTGCGTAATGTACAGAACTCTAATCATTGCACTGTACACCTAAAACTAATAAAATATTGTAGGTTAATTATACTTGTTTTTTTAAACAATTCATACCTTTGTTACCTACCAACTAAATTTTACTACCTCCATTTTCTTTCCTCCTCTGGGTCTGTATACCAAGGATATTTTTCCTTCTTAGCCTTATTTTATGCCCCTAATATGTCTCTCCTACTACTTCTTACCAACCTTTACTATCTGCCTCAAGTTCATGATTCAGAGGTTACCATGAATTGTGGATCAGGGTCAGAAGCCAGCTCCAGTAGGTCTGTCCTATTTTCTATTTTTTAAAGGTTTATTTGAGAGAAAGAGAAAGTGAGCACAAGTAGGAGAGGAGCAGAGGGAGAGAGAGAGAAAGTCTCCAGCAGTCTTGACACTGTCCATGCAGAGCCAGACGTAGGGCTTCAACTCACTAACTGTGAGGTCATGACCTGAGCTGAAGGACACTTAACTGACTGAGCCACGGAGGCACTCCCTATTTTGCATTTTTATCTATTGTTTGGCAGTGTAATACCAGATGTACTTGAGTTTCTGGGAAAACAGGAGTTGGTGTGATTGTTTCAATCATATCAGATTTAGAATAATAACATCAGGGTTAAAAGAGACATTAATAGGCAGGAATTAAGGCCAAATAGGATGAAATTAAACATAATAAAATGAAAGATCCCATACTTAGGGACTCTTCTTGTCAAAGACAGAATCTGAGATCTAAGACTTAACTGAAATACATACTGAAAAATATTTAGCCATTGTGGCCAAGAGTGAATGGAGATAAGCCTGTCAAAAAGGATGTTGCTATTCTAAACTGTACCATAATTATCTCATTCTTATCTGAACCTATCTGTCCAGAAACAATCACACTTAGGTGTAGAAACTTCTCTGATGCTGAACAGGCACGCTTTACTAAAAAGTGAGTAAGACTGTGAATGACTTGTGAACCAAATCAAATGATCAATGGTTGAAGGAACAAAGGACATTCAGTCTGAAGTAAAGATTAAGAAAGAGTATGATAAAGTTTTCAATTCTTTGGAGGATCGTCATGTGAAGGAAGGATTAGATTCATTCTATGAAGCTAAAAGAGATAATACATATACTAACAAGTGTAAGCTACAAAGAGGCATTTTTGACTCAAGATAGGAAAAAATTCTAACACAAAACCCAGAGGGAAGTAACAGCCATGGGCAGCTGAACTGCCAGTCTCCAGAGGGTGTCCCAGCAGGACCCTCTAGGGCTACAGGACCACTTACCCAGCAAGCATAGTAAGGCTCAAACTCAGACACTCCCTAAAAAGTCAGAAGAGCTGCCTATGAGTATCTACTAAATTCCAGAACTTTACATACTTTAGAATCCTTGAAATAACCCTAAAAGTCAGGCATTAGTATCCTATATCATCCAATGGATGTTCAGAGGTTAAATGACCTGCCTAATAACATTCAATAAAGAGTGAAGCCTAAATTCAAATCCAGATATAAATTTCTCCCATGCCATATTACCTTCTAATTCTCTATAGATCCTACTCTTAAAAAGTCAAATATTCAACGAGGAGTTAGATAGTAGAAGATACAGAAAGATCATTGGACTACAATCAGAAAACCTCCATTCGTATCTTACCTAAGCTATTTACACTTTGTGACCTGGGGCAAGTTACTGAACCTTTCTGGACCGTCGGTTTCTTCAAATTTTTAATAAATAATACCTATTGAACAGGTTTTTGATGAACATAAAACAGATAATCTAAGTAAAACTATGTTGCAAATTATAAATGCTTTTTAAAAGTATATTATTAATGTTATTAGGTAAGATCAATGCTCTTACCTTCACAGAACAATCTAAAAGATATTTTAATTTGAAACATTTTCAGGAAAAAAAAAATCCCGAAAATCTTACCTAAAGCTACTTGGCTTGACTGCTTAGAAAACAGTACCCAATATCAGCTTTTCCATTTCACTAAGAGCATGGGGCAGCAACTTTCAAGAGGAGGGAGAGCTTCCTAAGTCACTCTGATGGCACTCTGAAGCCATCATTATTGGCCCCATGCTTCCCATGAGTTAAGACAAAATGTACTACTTATAGCATTCAATTATACCCTAGGCTAGCTGCCTCCAAAATATTTGCTGATACTCCTGAGTGGGTGACAATTTAGTCTAACTGCATTTTATTATTCATCTAGATAAAAATTTAAATGTTACATTAAATCAAATGCCTACTGCTAATATAAAGCACACACTGGTAACCAGGACTCAGGGTCGGAAAAAGGACACTGAAGGTCTTCTGATCCGACGTCCATCTGCTACTTGTTATGTTAATATATAAACACCCAAAAGCCATCTGTCATGCACGGAGTGTATGTGACATCCTCATGTAACGTTTTAAAGCTTCACAGAGCAAATGGATGTCTCCCCAAAGGCTTTATGATTGACCATTTCCAAACAATCCATATGAAATGTATCAGGGTCTAGCAGCTATAATAAGGAGAAGGGGAATATTTTTCTCTCTCCACAAAGTCTGATACAATCACAGACCACTTCTGACCCGTATCATTAGCATTCCCAAGATTCAAGCAAACAGGGATCTGTATTCTTTGACCTTTTAACTTTTTCAGGACCTTGGAAAGCACCAATAAAGTCCACAGGCAGGTCCCAAATCTGAGGCGACAAGACAGCCTAGTAAGCTTTTCAAAGATACAGATTCCTACACTCCTCATAAAATCAGACTTATAGGTACCAGCCTAGCCTCATTGTAGAAAAGAATCTCTGATAAAAAGTCTTATTTGATATTATGTTCCCTCAAGTAGCAAAGTCAGGAAACTCCTCCATGGGTCTCTTTCTAGAGATTTTTCTAGTTAATTAAAAACAAACAAAAAAGCAGCACAAAGAAAATTCCTTCGACATCCCATCTTTTTGGAATACATATAAATAAGTCAAAGTTTCCTTGATCGTGCTCCATTAATAGCTGTGTAGAAGATAGATGGACAGATAACATACATGCAGGTGCTTAAATTTTGACTAGATTTTATCCCCGGCCTCCTGGAGCCTGCATTATAATGTAAGGTGAACAATAAACGAACATTATAATTTCAAATAGTGGCAAAGGCTATGAATAAATTGAGCTGGATATCCCCATTTACCCCTTCCAGATACACTCTTTGCCCTTCTTTGTGCCAAAGCAGACTGACAGGTTTCCTCCCTCTCCTTTTTGATTCCAGTTGGCTTCAGCCAAGGGAAAATGCTAGCAGGAGGGCAGGAAGGACTGACGTTGGGATATTAATATGTAGAGTAGTTAGTGCTACGTGCCAAGCACAGTGCTAACTAACTAATGGTAGCTACTCTTATTAAGACCAAAACTGGTGAAGGTCCTTGAAGAAGTGGTACTTTCATGTTTTTTTCTCAGTGGTTGTCTATAGTCTTCCCAATATAAATGTGTCAATACAAACTTGATTGTTTTTTTAATAATGTTTACAGAGAGGACAACTCATGGGTCTTGACTTGTGCTTTGCAGCAAGTACACTGAATTATGCATTTAGTTTGGGCCCCTTTCTTTTAAAAAGTAATCATCATCATCTTGAGAGAATTTTTATTTTTTCATGCTATCGGTCCTGTCAGACTTTAGAAGTTCACAATCACTGAAGAAGAGCAAAGCAATTTAGATAAAATTTCCTGTTTTGAAGGAAGACTTTTGTTATTAAATGTGAGGCATTCAATAACTGCCAGCTGTTTAATCAAAAAGTTATTGTTCATTGTGGAGGAAAAATTGGAGTTTGGAAAACAATGAGGCTACAGCTCCAAGCTCAGAAAGTGTCTGATGAAGTTTCAAATCCCTTCCAAACTCCGTCTCATCACTGAAACTGTAATGCCCTATTTCTGATAAGACATTTCATGGAAGATATAACAAAATCACTGCAACAACTAAGATCTCCCACTCATCTCCTTCATTACCCCCTTTCCTGGTGGCCCCTTCATGTTCACATTAATGCATGGTATAAATTCAAGCCGGTTTTCAGAAAGGTCTCAAATAAGGCTACTAGTAAGGACAAGCAGGTGACTTCTTTAATTCCAAAATCAACATGCATGATAAAATTGAAGAGGGTCAGAAAATTACGAGGAGAAAATCTGGCATACTAGTAAGAATGTTTTCAATAAGACTAATGGGAAAAGAACAGGTCCAAGAATCAGAAGGCCTGTATTCTAAATTCTAAGTTTAATCCATACACTTGGGACGTGGCCTTGGCAGGGACAGGGGTGGGAATCACTTCATCTTACTGAGAGGATTTCCTCACCTTTTACCTAAAGAAAATGATACCTGCTCTACTTACTTCTTTTAGGCTCGATGAGATACTATGCAGTAATTGCACCCACTTCCAATGTGGAATGATTCAAGTAATAAAGTGTTGAACCACCTTAATGTTGGTTTTCCAGATCCCCCCAGTAATCTAGTTACCTCCCTTTCCTTATGTTCAGCCCATGAAATAATCTGGTAGCTTTTTCATAATCTTGCCTCTAATTATTCAAGTTGATTTCTGTTACTTACCACCTAAGTATTTTAACGAACATGAACATGTACAAGAAAAAACACTGAAAGTCAAAATCCTACATTTAAATAAAGAACGGCGATAAGTCTTTGGATGCCCACTCACTAGTACATATTAAGATAAAACTTGTGACCTCCTCACCACATCTTGGTGCCTAGCCTCGCCTATATCCTGTGATATAACCATCCATTTATGGTTATGTGGGCAATTTGAAAGCCAAAACTAGCTTTTGCTTGCCGTGGTTATTTTCCCCAGTACCTAGACGAGTGCCAGGCACAGAATGTACATTCAAGACGAGTGGTTTTCATTTGTTTTTGCACTTGTGTCCATCTGATCAGTTGTCAGATGCAGCCCATCTCTCCATGACTGTATGATTACTCAACGGATAAACCGGCATGGCTCCCTCTGCCTCTTAAGTGCAATACCTGTTCACCTGTACCTCTAATACAAGGTCAATGGAAAGGTTGAAATGCAAATTTTCAATTGAAAGAGGGTGTTTAGAATAACTGAAACATTACTCAAGTAAACACCATTCAGCATTTCCACACATAAATGGAAGTCTGTATGCACATTCCCTAACCCTCTTAACCCCCTCCTCATTTTCTCCTATAGTTCTTACACATAATTCTCTCATCAACACATAAGTGCCTGGGCATTGCTTGGCACTTAATACTAATACTCAAAAAGTATCAATTAAGTGAAAGAATAAATGAATTACTTGAGTAAATCCAGGAGACTCTGCTTCACTTTACAGAGACTACAGCCATAGTGACCTATTTGCAAGTCCCGGAAGTTCAAGCATTCTCTTGCTCCCATCCTTGTTGTTGCTTGATTTAAGACATCTTCCTAGCACTTCTCTGGCCATATAAAACACCAAAACTGAACTCAACTGTCAAACTGGGAAGCTTTTCTCATACCATCTTTTGAGTTTAATTGAAAATGCAATGTGTGTCTTGTCTTGTATGTTGCTGTCAAAAAGTCTGATGCCAACCTGGATTTCTTTCCTTTGTGATATGATCTTTTTGCCTTAAAGTCATGAGAATAGTTGTATTTAAATTTTAATGGTTTTACTAAGATCTAGGTCAGTGTTGATTTTACAGGTCAATTTTCCCAGATTCATGATGGGCCTGCTCAACGTGCAGATTTGGATTTTGATGTCCTTTGTTTTTTTTTTTTTTTTTTAAGTTTTGAGATATAATTCAAATACAATTTATCCATTTGAAGTATACTTCAGTATGTTTGGGGGGTATATTACAGTATCAACCTTAAGTTCTAACAAAATAGTTAACATAAAATTTGCCATTTTAACCATTTAAGTGTGTAATTCAGTGGCATTAATTACATTCACAATGCTGTACACCCACCACTATTTCCAAAACTTTCCATCACACCAAAGAGAAACCCTGTAACCATGAAACAATAACTCTTCATTCTCCCACCCTTCAGCGCATTAACCTCTAACTGACTTTTTCTTCATGAATTCAATTACTATAGACATTTTATGCAAGTAGAATCACAGAATATTTGTCCATTTGTGTCTGGCTTATTTTACTGAGCATAATGTTTTCAAGGCTTATTTTACTGAGCATAATGCATGGACCAGCACCACATTCCTTTACAAAAAGTTGAATATTATTCCATTGCATGTATATTCCACACTGTTTATCCATTCACATGTTAACAGACGTTACAGTTGTTTCTGCCTTTTCACTATTGTAAAAATGGCACAATGAACATTGGTATGCAAGGATCTGTCCACGTCTCTGCTTTCAATTCCTTCCGTATATACCTATGAGTGGAATTGTTGGGTCAATTCAATTTTTTGAGGAAAGACTTAATTTTTCCACAGCAGCTGCACCATTTAACATTCCCGACAGCAATGTATAAGGGTTCTAATGTCTCCATGTTTGCACTAACAGTTATTTTCCTTTTAAATTATAGCCAGCCTAAGGGCATTAAGTGGTATCTTATGATTCTGATTTACCTGTTTTGAAGGATGTTGAGCATCTTTGCATTTTCTAATTAGCTCTTTGTGTATCTTCTTTGAAGCAATTTCTATTCAAATTCTTTGCCCATTTTTGAACTGAGTTGTTTGCTGAAGAGCTATAGGACTTCTTTATTCTGGTATTTAACCCTTACTAGATACAGTAGTTACAAATATTTTCTCCCCTTCTGTCTTTGTGCACAAAAGTTTTTCATCTTAAGTCCAACAGTTGTTTGTTTGTTTTTTTTCCTGGGCTTTTGAATGTCCTAACCAAGAAATCATTGCCAAATTCAACATCATGAAGATTTTCCCCTATTTTTTCTTCTAGGAGTTTTATAAATTCTAGCTCTTATCTTTAGGTCTTTGATCCATTTTGAGTTAAATAAATAAACTTTAAAAGATAAAAATTATTTTGAGAGGGAGGTGGATGGGGAGGGGCAGAAAGACAGAATGAGAACAAGAGAATCTCAAGCAGCCTCCACACTGTCAATGAAGAGCTCAACATGGGGCTCAAGCTCACAAACCATGCAGTCATGACCTGAGTCAAAGTCAAGAGTCGCTGAGCCGCTCAGGCTCACTGAGTTAATTTTTAGATTAACTGAGTTAATTTTTAGATGTGGTGAAAGGTAAGAGCCCAAAAGCATTCTTTGGCAAGTGGATTTTCAGTCTGTACAGCACCATTTGTCGAAAACCTGTCCTTTCCTCTTGAATGGTATAGGCACCCTTTTTAAAAATCAATTGACCATATAGAGAAGGGGCTGTCTGGGCTCTCTATTCCATTTGGCTATAGATCTATCTTATGCCACCACCGCACTCTTTTGATTAGTTTCGTAGGAAGTCTCGCAGTTGAGAGCTATGACTCCTCCAAATCAGGTTTTTTCATGATCATTTTGCCTTTCTTGTATTACGGATTTAAATACTATTTACATTATTTCATTTTTCTTCAGGAACTTCAATTCTATGTATGCTGGATCATCTTTACCTAACTTTATTGACCATTTTCTTTCTGGTCATTTTTATGTTTTATTCATTTTGTTATTTTAAACACATTTCTTTAATATCCCTTATAATTCTTTCAGTTGAACCTCTTCTCTTCGGGCTTTTTTAAAAATCATGTCTTCATTTCTAGGGGCATCTGGGTGGCTCAGTGAGTTAAGCATTCTACTCTTTATTCTTAAAGCTTGCTTGCTTATTTATTTGTTTATTTATTTATTTACTTTATTTATTTATTTATAGGGGTGGGAAGGGGAGGGGCAGAGAGAAAGAAAGAGAGAGAGAAAATCCCATACAGGCTCCAAATTGTCAGTGCAGAGCCCAACACAGGGCTTGAATTCATGCACTGTGAGATCCTGACCTGAGACAAATCCAAGAGCTGGACATTTACCAAACAAAGCCACCCAGGTGTCCCTAGTGTAGTGTCCTATTCTCAATTTTGGCTCAAGTCATGATCTCACAGTTTGGGAGTTTGAGCCCGACTTTGAGCTCTGTGCTGTCAGCACAGATTCTCTCTCTCTCTCTGTCCCTCTCAAAATAAATAAACCTAAAAATAAAATTGTGTCTATTATAATTTCCAAAATGACATTGTCTTTTCCTTTAATTCCATTCCTATATTTAGTCAACTTATGTTTTATGTAATTTTTATGTACAGTTCTAGTCTGAATTTCTGGTTAGAAGTAGGTTTTTCCACCCCAAAAGTTTGTTAAAAGTTACTTGAATCATGTTGGGAATATTCCATTACAAATTTTTTCTACTTATGTTTTTTTTTTCCTTTTTAAAGAATTTGCATCCGCTGAAATATTTTCTCATTTTTGGTAGTTTTAGATACATGTTTCTGCTGTTTTGTGTCCATTTTATGAAATTATTTTCAGATACATTAAAATTGACATTACTCTCTGCCTCCAGTTATTCTAACAATGTCAGTATGTATACTTTTATTTGTTCTCCTTGACCTGTTAGTGTTTTTGGAAAGGTAGAGAGATTCAAAGATAGGCAATCATCATTTTCCTGTATCAAGACAGGAGGGAAGCTTTTCTTGATCCTTCCTCATAGGCCCTTCCCTAAGTAAAATTAATAGCACCACCTCTATTCTCATGGTATCTTTTACTACACGATAGTAGCACCTACCACCCTTGTATTGTACCTTCCTGTCTCCCAACTATGCCCTGAGATCCTTCAGGACTTGGACCTTCTCTCTTCAGTATAGGTGATTAGAACTTTATTCTCAACTAAGTTAACTAGATTTAGAACATGACTAGTAATAGAATCTTCAGCATGTAGGTTATTTCACCACTGTTTTCTCATCTGAAAACTGTGGATAACAATAGTACCTACTTGATACAGTTCTTGTGAGAATGAAGAGAACACATTTAAAGGACTTAGAACAGTGCTCAGCATATAGCAAGAATTTATTGTTATAATCATCAACACCATCATCATCTCTTAATCTCCAAGAAGTAGGATGAGACCTAACACAAAACAGACAAATGCAGAGCTAGTGAAATCCAGATTTTTTTCTTCTGATTTGTAGAAGCACCTAAAATAGAGTTGGTCTGTAGTTCAGCATTGCATCAGATACTATTGTGTATTATCATCTATGAGTCCATATGTTGTTTTATATTCCAAATAAAATATGATATACCTCTTAGAGGGTATTATATTTAATCCTATATCCCCTGTAACATCAGACTGGCTCAAAAGGGGGGAGGGGCCCTGACAAATACTTTTTTGAAATACTTAATACGTGATTCTAAATATTCTGGACATATAGCTGTATATTAGAACATAAGATCTGAACAGAACCCTGGAGCTATGTTCTTATGACTCACTTTCCCTCCCCACCAATGAGATTTTAGTGCCATAATGTCCTGTTCAAACTCTTCTAACAGTTTGACATCATTGTTTAATCTCTTGTAAAATTAAGAAGTGATGGATGTCTTCTAGGTTTTACAGAATACCAAAATAAAATATTTGTACCTCATGGGACCCTGGCTGTTCTGTTCAAAAAAGACGGTAGCTGTTGGTACTTTTTCTCAACTCTGCCCTCTACTCCATCCCATCTGCCTCACCTGACTCCACATCACTGGTCAGTTCCCAAATAAGGAAAAGACCAAGCAGTACTTGTGACCAGTTACCTTCTGTTAGGTACCTATTGCAAAACATCCTCACACCTATCCTTTTGGCCCTGCAAACCTCTCTGCCCAAGCAACTCCACTGCTTAGTCACATAGTGGCTCAGAAGCTCAAAGTCTGCTTTAATTTTGTTGTTCTTGTTGTTACCAAATGTGCATTTAATTCCAAGGGCTCAACAGTGAGTGATAGAAGATACGAAAGCAGCAATATATTGTAGTCATTCATTCTTTCCTTAGTTACTAATATGGGCTAGGCACTGTGCTAAGTACTAAAGGTACAGGTGTGGAAAAAGTCCCTGTCATCTGGAAGAAGGTACAAACACTTCAGCTAATAAATACATTAAGTGGTAAATGTGAAGAAAATAAGACAGAGTAAAGGGAATAGTGAACAATGTAGTGGGAGAGTTTCTACTTTAGACAGTTTCATTGATGAGACAGCATCTGACTACTTAAAGCGAGTTAGGAGAATATACAAAAACAACGTGTGCTGGGCAGCACAACAAATGCAAAGGCATGTTAAAGCAACATCAAGGACTCAGGTGTGACTGGAGCACAGAAAGCAGGGAAGAGCTGTAAGGGATGAGAATGGAGAAGCAGCAAGGAAGCAGCTAGAGCACCTTGGACTTGTAAGGCCATGCCATGGATTCCATCTTTCACTGTAAGTGAGATGGGAAGAGCTTTCGAGAGTTCTGAGTAAAGGACTTCATGATCTACTTTAAATGATTACTCTGGTTGAGTTGAGAAAAGACTGCAAATTGGGACATAGCAAAAACGGCATCAGAGAAACCTGGTGAGGACTAAGTTACCAATACAGATGAGAACGGAAGTGGCTTAGAGCAGGCTGGTGGTTGTGTAAGTGGTCAGATTCCAGATATATTATGAAGATTAACAGGATTTGCTAATGGATTATAATTAAATTGTGACGCAAAGTAAGAAAAGATTATTCTATGTCTATGCCCAATAAGTCAGTGAAGAAGAATTTTCAAGGAGAGCGTGACAAACTATGTCAAATACAGCTGATAGGCCACATAAGACAAAGGCAAAGAATTAACCCTCAGAATTGGCAACATGCAAATTTGTTCACTTTAATGAAAACGGGAGGAGAGAAGTGAAGACTGAGCATGTATAAGCTTTTCTGGAGACTTTACTGTCGAGATAAATAGTGAATTGGGGGCATCAGCTGGAAAGGGGTACGGGAATGAGGCAAGGTTTTTATTCATGTAGGATGGGTTTATAGAATGTATTTATGCTGCTTCAGAGTCCTGTTGGGGGGGGGGGGAACTGATGCTACAGGAGAAAGTGGTTCAAGTGACATCCTGCACAAAAGATTCTCTACAAAGCAGGGGGGGATGGCCCTCAATAGGAGCACGGTGAGCATGCACAGTAATAGGGACTGCAGAGTCCATCGGTACAGAAGCAGGTAGGCTAATAGAGGTGGTGAGGGAGGCCAGTAAAGTTCTCTTTTGTTTATATTTTCGGGGCCAGACAGCAAGTGCACCAGGAATGGGTGAGGGAGGGGATGAAGTGTCAAGGGTGTGAGGAGACAGGAAGAGACGTGGAGTAATCATCTCACAGAGTAGAAGCATATGATGACTTGGGAGCCATATAGGCCTGGGTTTCAATTTTGCCTTGAACCTGCCTCCTACTTCTCAGACTTAGAAGTTAGCTGTCCCTGAGCCTACTTCCTCATGGTCAAAACAGAAATGAAGAGGCCTTAAAAACATCTACTCCCACATCTCACAGGGCTGTTTGTATCATTTACTGAGGTGCTATATGTAAGCTCCCAACACACAGTAGACTTCTGATAAATATTTGTTCCTTTTTGCACTTTTTCTTTCTTACCTTCCACCCTCCACTTCCCATTTTTATCTAATGTATACATGGGAGATGACGACCTAGATGTGTATTGACAATCTAAACATTAAAGAATGAAATTTTCCTTCACCTTTTCCTTTCTCGTATGGATTCCTTGGGACTCGTTCTAACCCGTAACACCCAACCTAATCAGTCAGCCAAGGGAACAAGGAGTATTTGAGAACCTGCTTGGTACCAAAAGCTGCGTGTTCGCTGAAGTAAAAGAGAGCACAAGAGGCAGAATTGTCTTTTCTATTAAAAAACATTATGGTGTTAGAAAAAAAAAAAAAAAAGAACATCGCAACAAAAATAACCCCTCCACACACACATATGCATACTGTGCTAACACACGAATACGGTCTATCCTTCAGACCTAGCTTCTAAACACATAATCATAGTCTGAAGCACATAGGGACTATCAAATTCAAAGGCTTCATTCTATATGATGGCAAGGAAAGGGAGGTGTTTGAAAGTTACAAAGTTGAGTTCGCAGATCAAGAATTGGGACCCAAGTCTTCTTATCTATTGGCTAGAATTCAGTGAATTTTACTTCATAACATTTCCCTACTCCTTTTACTACTGCTACTATTACTACTGTTAATAAAAATTAACACTAAGTGCTTACTAGGTGCCAAACATAGGTCTATATACTTTCCACATATTACTCCAATTAAACCCATGATGTGGGATTTTTTTAAACAAATAAAACTGTGGCCCAATTAAAATAGGCAAAGGGAAACAACTGGAAACAGAATCTAGGTATTAACATAGCAGTCAGGCTCTAATTTAAAGCCTCACTCCCACCACTGTTCATTCTACCTTCCTCATTTCCCCATAAGTCAATGTTGCCGTATTAAAATCCACAGTTGATCTGTGTCTTTGCTTCTGTTAGGGTCCTGAACATTTGAGGACTCAGAATTGTGTGTTCATGCCAATCTCTTCGATGCTGTCAAAAGAATACTAGCCATCAGCTCCTCGAAAGCCTGGAGTTCTCTCGCCTGTCCAACACAGCCACTTATGCAAATTCTTCCCCACATTTGTTCACTTGCTTGTTAATTCAACAAATGCACAAATAAGCATCTGGCCAAGTGCTGGGGACACAGTATTGTAAGAAAAAAAGTTGAAGTTACTAACACTATTCACTAGAGATGAGGGGTATAGGTCAGGAAGAATGAGACATCATAAAATTGTAAATAGGTAAATGATCATGATTTTACACAGTGGCAGTCCTTCAGAGACAATAAAGAGGAGGAGATGATTGACCTGGTAAAGACTGATCATGATCAGCTAACGTCAGAGCTACCTCCCTCTCCAAGTTCAGGCACAAGACCTTCCAAAGTCATTTCCATTATAAATGCCACTGCCATTTCTTTTTAGGTTATCACAGACATAGTAACAGGATTTATTCTTGCCAATACTGCACTCTGAATAGCAAAGAACAAAAGCCAAAGGATCAGCCTTTTCATCTAAGTCTCTTAGCACCATTTTGGCAATTTCCTCATTTCTGACCACATAATTTTATTTACCAAAGGCCTTATCTGAAAGTCCATCTTACAGAGGCTAATGTCATCACAAAATAATTTGTAATTGGAAGGGAATCTCATCTGTATTCTGGAAGAGTTGGACTTGTAGACTGAGATGAATGGAAGAGGAGGTCCTACAGGCTCAGCTTTGAAGGATAATCTGTTGGGTCCAGTCCCCCTGTCAAATGTACCTCTCATTAACTGCACTGGAGAATCAAGTAAGGATGCAGAGCCCTCTCTGGAGACCTACGTGCTCCATCCCCAAAGCTTTCTGCTTTCCCCAAGCTCCTGGGAAATCACACTGCACACACCTCACTGTGCATGGTTTACACTGTTTCTTCCTCCTGGGTTATGAGGATTATTCCACCTCACTTTTACTGAAGAGCAACCCCAGACTCGAGGAGGTTAAGAAACTTGCCCACAGACACAGAGCTATGAAGTGTAAAGGTAGAGAGTGATCCAGGGTCTCTAACTTTGAACCTGTAGCAATCAGAGTCTTGGTGAAAAATATAGAGGTAATGTGGTCATTTGAAGTGTAATAAATTGATTACTTATAGAAGTGTGAGTAGAGGGTAAACTACAAGGGATGGTGTACAACCACAGAGTATGTAAAAAGGGGGGTAGAGAATCTCTCTCCTGGGCATGCAAAGGCAGGAAACCCACAAAGGGCCATCCGATAGGGCCTGGGGCTTTCAGGCAAGAGTCTCAGTAAGCCCTAGGTGACCCCACAGAGAAAACGGGGGAGAAATTGATATCTCATCCTCTCTTCCCTCTCTCTCACCTCCTTCCTGTATTTCCTGCTGATGAAACTCAAAGAATCTAAATGAAGAAGAAACCTGCTGACGCAAGCCACACAGGTCAACTTGCCAGACATAGCAGAGTGGAAAAGAGACGGGAGACACCATTTCTGGAGAAGCAAACGAAAGATACTCAATCCAGAGTCCAAGGCTTTTTCCACCATCCCAATGTCTCCCCCTTGAGGCCAGACTGGAGCCAATACCTAAACACACTCCCTTCTGAAGGTGACATTTTAGTTAATCCTCATGACGGCTCACCTTGCAAATATCAGATCACCTTTTTCATGTGCCACTTAGCAAAGATGAGCTTTAGGGAAAAGCTCAGTCACATAATTTCTATGTTGAACAGCTTCATGGATTCTATAAAGGTTGTATTTAATTTTCCACTGAAATCCAGAATCCCGATTTCAGTGTTACTCCAAGTGAAGCCGTAGACCCATCTGTAAATGTCGACTCCATTGCTGCCTAGTTCAAACTCCAGCAAGGTAAGCAGCACCCCCACCAAGCTAGGGATCCCGTCTACAGCTTAAGTATAGTAAAGAAACAGGATCCAAGTACAGCAAGGAGTCAGCATCAGGGAATCTGCAAAAACCAAGGTCTGGATCTCCCCTGACGGCAAGAAAGGGCTGTCCTGCCAGGGGAGGGTGCCTGGAGTTAGGGCTGGCAAGGGTGCCCTGAAGCTCTGAGGCATTCAACAGAAGGAAACCTAACAATTTGCAAAACTGATTGTGTAAAGTGGCAGGCATCAAAAGCCAGAGATCAGCGGGACAAGAAGGCAAGCGCTAGGAGCGTGAGGTAGCGAGGAAGCGGAAGGCAGGCCTGAGGAGAAGGTGCAAATAGGCACCGGCTTCCATAGGTCTACCATGGCACTTCACGTGGAAAGACAGCAGCCACAGGAAGAAGCCATGTTTCCCAGAGCTAAGGCCTAACAGGAGCTTCCCTGGCCACCCGAGTTGATGGACTCAAGCAAGAGCCACACTGGCCACTCAGACCCACTCAATTCTTTTCCCGAGGGCAGGAATAGCCATGTACAGAAATGACTCCTGATTCACCAGATACTGGTATCACCTCCTTGGATCTGTCCTCCTCTTCACTTCCGCTCTGCTCAGATGCTTAAGAACCATCATTACCAAAATCAGCATCAGCATCAGCAACCATCATGGAAGTGTATATCCAACTCTTACCAGGAAGAGCGCTAACCTATTGATATGCTAGGGCCACATTGCTGACAGCCTACCCAAGAGCCATTTCCTCCTCTTGTTCGCTGTACTCAGTTTTGTTGGAGCAGTGTGCAGCACCACGGAAGAATGGTTGGTCTAGGACAATCATAGTGACGTTTTTTTCTCTTTGCCAGTGGAAAGCATCCAGAGATAATGCTGACAATAACACAGTAGAAGGATATAAACGATCTGTCAGTCCCAGACAACCTGAAAACAAACTCATCTCAGGCACTGCCTCATCTCAACTTCGAGTGATCATTATCCTTACAGTTTAAGCCACTGTTATTCGCAGGCTACTGTGTCCTAACACATATGCATGGTCATATTTAATTCTAGCTATCCAGTAAGGAAGGCAGTATCTTTATCTTAGGATAGAGGTTTAGGAAAGTTAAGTAACTCTGTCAAGAATCTCATAGCTAGCATCAGAGCTGAAGTTGAAATCCGAGGTTGTCCAACTCCAAAAGCTTGTGCTCTTAAACACTAAACTATACTTTCTCTCATTGCATTCACCCAGTTCCTGACCCAGGACAGCACCAGTTCTGCATCAGCCACAGAAGATTTAGCACTCTGCCCATGCTCAGAACATCTGACCCTCATTACATACCCATTTCAATCTTGCAACCCCCATCTCAGCATAGGCTAAATGCCATAGCTACACAGCTGAGACAGGACATGCCGATCAACGGCAAGAACTCTTGGCTCTCTGCCCTGTTTCTATAGTCACTGCTGGGTAGAGCCCAAAGCAGGAGACGACAGACCTACAGGTGAATACTGCTATATACACTGCCAAGGCTCAGAACTGCCAATGCACAAGAAACAAAGCAGCCCTAATTCCTCCTGAATACGTTCCTCTCCACATGAATGGTGTGACAAGGCTTTACTCTTTTAAATGATAACACAAAGTGAAGAACGATATGTACAGTGCTTTCTCATCGTGGAGGAAAAAAGTTCTTGTATATGCGAAGAAAAAAATCTAGAGAATGCAAACAACAGTTAAGGAACACCTCTGTGCAACAGAATTAAGGGCATGGTGATAAGTATTGTATGGTTTTAAATAGTTTGCGCCTTTCTATTTTTAGTATTCAGTACCATAACAGATCGTGTAGTTTACATAGAAAATGTATTGATAAACTTATTAGATATTCCATCATATAAAGGTAAAAAATGCCCATACTGCAAACTTTCACCCCAACCTTTACATGGTTCCCTAGAAATTCTGTCCTCCTGTCTTCTTGTACATGTTTTATTTTGTGAATTTGGCAGGCACCTTTTATAATTTAAAAAATTGGAAGAAAAAATCCATTGAGCTTCACAATAGAGCTGTACCAAAATAGCATGAAATACTCATTAAAAAGAAAGAGAAATACAAAATCCTGCCCAAAGGGCTTAATTTAATGGGCTTGATAGGAGGCCCTTATTGTGAGCTTCAAATGCAGTTTCAAGAAAGAGACCCACAGAATTTTCTAATGGTGATATGGCCACCTTACAGGACAAACACATGTACCACCCAATTGTGTTTGCTCTCCAGCAGAGGAGGCACGACGGCCCTTAATCCTACCTGTGATGGGTTTAGGTTCATACCATAGCTATAAATCACCTACACTCTTTCATGTCTTCCAGAGCTCTCACAGAGACAGGACACATGCAAATTCAACTTGAGAGTTCAACCTTGTGCTGTGAATCAGACCAGGAAATCACCAAAAGCCTTTTATAAATTAACTGCCTTCCTCTAGAAAAGAATAATCCTCCAAAGTTCAAAACAGAAATGCTAGGATTACTTCATCTTCACCATTCCCTGTGCCTAATATTTACAGAGAACACTGAAATTTACAACACACATTCCCATGAAGGTTCTCACTGGATCCTCCCTATAATCCTATATAAGTAGACTGGGTAGAAACGATGCGCCTTCTGCACAGAGATTGAGGCAAAGAACAAGAAGGCTTAACTAATGGAACCATTTAGAAGGCTAAGATTACAGGTCAGAAGCCACAACTATAGACCCCTATACCAGAACTCTTCCATTTATTCAATATTCAGGTATTCGCAAGTATTTGTTGACTGCTTCTTACATGACAGCTGTATAATATGTATTGGTGATACAGTGGGGAGTTCTCAGGGGGCTTACAGCCTGTGGGAAAAGCAGACATCAATCAAATGACCAAAAGCTACTCTGCAGGAAAACGAGCACTATTTTATGGCCCAAGTATAAGACACAAGAGACTACTTTTGTCTCAAGATTAAGGGTAAGTAGGCTTTAGCTTCATATTCTAGAAATGTCATGTACAGACATCCTGTGGCATAAATGAATATGGTCTCTTTAAGGAACTGAAAGAAATTGAGGTCTGAGAAATAGGAAAAGCAGTGCAAGAGGAAACTGAGGAGGGCAACTTGGGCCAAACGAAGCAAAATTTCTGAAAGCCAAATTAAGGATTGTGACCTTTATCCTAAAACTTAAAGGAGGTCATTAAATGCACTTACCTACATGCTGGGGACAATGGTAATCAGGTTTGTGAAGTGAAGTCCTTATGTATCACCCTAATGTCTATGAAAAACTGCTCTCTGTGAAAATTACTCTGAATTCAATGATCTCACCTACTTCCTCTGGGCCTGACTTATTAGCTCCTGCAGGCTCCAGTATGTATCTAATTTGATACTAACAAAAGTAGCAATGATGACATAAGTCCTCTTAAATGGAGGTCCCCCACCCAACTCTCTATTTCATTTCCAGTAGTTTTTAATGAGACCTTGTGATTGCAAAGTCACCTTAAAGAACACAGAGTTTATTACCTTGAAATTGTGAATATCAGAATTTATATTGAAACAGTATAAAACCACCCATGTAACACCAGAAACCACTGTAATTCATCTCTCGCACATTTGAAGAAATGGTCAAATGGCTCATTTGCAGTCAGTCATGATTTAAGATTAGGTCCCTGGCCATTACGCATCAGCACAGAGGTCCATGCAAGTCATATAAATCATATGAGGATGACGGGCCATTGGAAAGCCTGACCTGATACCATCTGTATGAAACCACAAACCTGTCTATCAATATTCAGATTCCAGAAAGGAGAGTCTTTAACTCTGAAAACAATACCACAGAAGCCTTCAAGAGTCTGAAGAGAGGCTGGCGTGTATAAGACAGATTTTGGTCCAACAGAGAAGTGGCCCTAGAAGGTGACTAGTACCCCAGTCTTTAAAAGTAGCACATAAAACTTAGCCTTTGTTTTCTTCAGTTTATAAATAGGATACATCGTACTTTTTGTGTGAGAAGTTAAAAGTCTTCTCTTGTCACATGGGGGTGTTTTAAAAAAACCTGCATCGGATTCTGTGTCTCCCTCTCTCTCTGCCCCTCCCCTGCTCATGCTCTGCTCTGTCTCTCTCAAAAATGAATAAACATTAAAAAAAAAAAAAAAAAAAAGTAAAAGGAGGGAAAAAATGGAATGATTTGGTTTGGAACAAGCTCCCTGAAGAAATAAGAAAGGACCTTTGCACCCTGGCTCCAGTCTGCACGGACTTCCTGTATAGTCCTGGGTCATTTCTATTCTCAGCACCTCAAAAGTCCCCAACTGTAAGATGCAATTAAGTCTACTTCAGAGGGTTATAGTGAAGAACAAGTGAATGCAGGGATCGGCTCTAAAGAAATATGAAACACTAACCTCAACTCACTAATGAGCCTCTGAGGCTAAAATGTCAAAGGATTCAAGAAACATGAATTGTATATTCCCCAGTTCCTTCCTTTGCCTGTCCTTCCAAGATGGCATCAGACCCAGAGAGCAGGTATTAGCAAAAGTGCACTGAGTGAATCAGCGTATGCGAGACGTCACAGCCTGGAGCTATTTACCTCTGGTGGAAATAAAATTCATTCTGGTTAATAGGAGTGTCCCAAAGAAACCAGCTGATAGCCCCCAACACCAAGCCTGTAAGTTTGTATGCGTGAAGTTTGCTGTCAGGAAAGTTATACCCTCAGACTAATAGACTCTAATGAGTAGGGATGCAGCATGACATTCTTAAGGAAGAGTTACAGAAAGCATCACACAGGCCCTCTAAAGAGAAGGGGAATTATTTCCACTCTAATTGCCCAGCAAAACCTTCAGGTGAGGGCCCAGGCACATTAAGCAGCTGGCTTAGTGGCTCTGGGATTCCTGCTGGTAAAAACACTCACAAGAAATTAAGGATAAGCTGAGGGACAAAAGTCAACTGAATTTGGTGGGTTAGAACAGGGAAAACAATGTGCAGAAACATTTACCTTGCAAGCCTCGTCCTCACACCACACTCCCACCCTTGCCATACCCCCTGTTAAAAAAAGCAACCAGAGGCGCCTGGATGGCTCAGTCAGTTGAATGTCTGACTTCGGCTCAGGTCATGATCTCAGAGTTTGTGAGCTCAAGCACCATTTCAGGCTCTGTACTGACAGTGCAGACCCTGGAGCCCACTCCAAGTTCTGTGTCTCCCTCTCTCTCTGCTCCTCCCCTGCTCATGCTCTCTCCCTCTCTCTCTCAAAAACAAATAAACATTAAACATTTTTTTAAAAAAAGCAACCAAACAGGTACAACTATACATCTGTTTCCTTGTATCCAACCACTTTGGCTGCTATTTACCATTAACTTTCCAGAAAGATAGCAGAACTTCTTTACAACAGTGTAGAAAAGCCATTGCTTTCAATGACCACATCAGTACCCCTGGTCTAACTAAAAAACTAATGTAGTATTTGGATTTTTTTTTTTTCAAATTAAAAAGTCCTCATGGCTCATGCATTTTTTATTCCCCAATGTTCCATTCTAATGAGTGAATCATAAGAGGAACACAGACAATATATAAATGTATTCTTTTTTTTTTAATTTTTTTTAATGTTTATTTATTTTTGAGAAACATAGAGGCACAGCATGAACAGGGGAAGGGCAGAGAGAGAGGGAGACACAGAATCGGAAGCAGGCTCCAGGCTCTGAGCTGTCAGCACAGAGCCCAACGCGGGGCTCAAACTCACAGACCGCAAGATCATGACCTGAGCTGAGGTCGGCCGCCCAACCGACTGGGCCACCCAGGCGCCCCATAAATGTATTCTTTAAGAGAAAGTTCCTTCCATCACATGTATTGTTCTAGTTTGACTTTCCTCTACTTGTTTTCCTTTTTTTTTTTTAATGTTTGTTTGTTTTTGAAGGTGAGAGAGAGACAGAGCATGAGCAGGGGAGGGGCAGACAGAGAGTGAAACACAGAATCCGAAGCAGGATCCAGGTTCTGAGCTGTCAGCGCAGAGCCTGATGCAGGGCTCGAACTCACGAACTGTGAGATCATGACCTGAGCTGAAGTCAGACACTTAGCCGACTGAGCCACCTAGGCGCCCCTTACTTTCCTTTTTAAAATATAACTATGCATACCCATCAAAAAGACTATAAAAGTGTACCAATAAAGATGCAAGCATCAATATTTTTCTAGAAGAAAACATTTATTTCTGTTGCAGCCTATTTCCCCTTCCATTTACCTGGTATAGACCCCTGTCCGTGCAATACAATGCTAATTCAGGATGTGTCAGAAGGCATGTAGATGAAACTACTAAAGTTGGAAATGAAGTCCTATTTTCCTCTCTATTCAATAAAGTGCCTTCTTGCCAATCTACTTATGGCCCCAGGCAGCCAACAAACCACCAAATAAAGGATAGGTTCTATTGTATTCCTTTTCAGTCTTCTCTGAAAGAGAAGTCTTCAGTCTTCTTCTTTTCAAATCTAAAAACATCAGAGTGCAAGTTCATTAAGCCCACTAAGGAATGAGAGCAAAAGATGAAGATTCTTGAGAAGACATAATTAGAAATAGGTCTGCTACTGATGTCATTAGAAGACAAGGCAAAATTAAACTTGGAACCTACCCAACGAGGTTGGAATGAGTATGACACAGGGTAAACAGCATGGGTGGAAGTGTGTGGGGCTCGGCCAGAATGAGGCATCCAATACTCTAATGTCTCGGCTGCCTAACCATTAAGCAGTTACTCTCCACTTTGCCAAAGAATCTACAACATTGGCCACCTGGATCTTTAGATCCAGTCTCCCCCATTATTCCTCTACACCTTGGCAGCAAAGGCTTTTTTTCCCTTCAATGTTCAGAAAAATGTTTTTCAACAGCAGAACTATACATCATCTGCTGGCTACAGTGCACTGCTCTATCTTGCAGATCATCGATCTACCAAGGCCTTCATTGCCAGCTCACCCAGCACCCCCAAAAGGCTGTCGGCCATCACATGTCCAGGGTAGAACACTCAAATAAGGAGCACAAGATGGAGAGAACAGGAGGCCAACATCCCTTAGTATCCAAAAATGCATATGCAGCATCTACTCCAGCAAAGAGAGACACAAGTGAGAAAAAAGGATCGGGCATCTAGGGTAAGTAGTTTTCGTTGACCAGCAGCATGCTGCAATGTCAACCCACTTATCAATCCAGTCACTGCAAACTCCCTGATTGTTTATACTACAGCAAGGGCCTGTGAAGATGGCAAAGCTCTGGTTGCTCTCCAGGGTCCTGAAGTTTGAAAAAAAGAAACACATGCCCTAAATACTGTGATGAGGTAAGATCAGAGAGTTATCCAGAAGGGAGTTTCCTCACTAAGACTTCACTAGCTTTATATCCCCTCATAAAAGCCATGATAATTCTGGCTCCTGAGATGGGGATGAAGAAGTAATTTCTGTACCTCCTCTCTCTTACAAATAAAAAGGGGAAAATGGCATGCCACATTCTCAAGGATCAACAGAAGACTTGATCACAATGGAATGTTTTCTTTCCTATTCACCATAGTTACCTTTTTAATGTTTATTTTTGAGGTTTAGAGAGTACAAGCGGAGGAGGGGCAGACAAAGAGGGGGATAGAGGATCCGAAGCAGGCTCTGCGCTGACAACAAAGAGCCCGATGTGGGGCTCAAACTCAAGAACCATGAGCCAAAGTCAGATGCTTAACTAACTGAACCACCCAGGTGTCCCATAGTTACATATTTTTAAAGGTACTCTGCAATTACATACTTGCTGAAGGGACTTTGCTGGTGTAAATACCATTTTTGTGCTGCACTGGCAACCATGGAACCAAAACTGTTGGAGAATGTTGCCTAAGATTTGGCGATCAGAGTAACTTCAAGGACCTGATTGATCTCAAATCCTGCATTGCACCGCAGATCCACATTATGCACTAGGTCCTCATCTATGCAACAGGAGCTACTGTTTTTATACAGGTGAAAATCTGACTTTACTGAACTCTTTTCAAATACATCTTAACCTCTTTTCTATATGATGGTGTATATTCATAGTGCTTCATGATGCTATATATTCACGAAGTAGCCTGAAATTACCAAGATGTGCCATACACTCTCTTGCAACATTCCTACAACAATCTTATGTTAGAAGAGTCACTTATTTCCATTTTACACATGCCAAGTGTAGTTCCTGGCAAACAAGTGAATGAACAAACGAAGACTTTTCAAGGAATGTAAGGCACAAATGGCCTGATTTCACACTCCTGTATAATGCACGAAAATCCCATTTTATAAATGGCAAAACCAAGACAGAGAGTCAGCATTTCTTTCAGTCCATATTAAGCCAAAGAGCTAATATGCCTCATCACACAGAGAAAAGCTCTCCCTTTCCTTTCCTTCCCTTCCCCCTCTCTCTTACTTCCTTCTCTGGCCCTTTCTGCAAGCTTTCCCTCAACTTGATACACTCATGCATGTACACTCCTCTCTCACCAGCACTATGACTGGCCTTGTAATGCTTACAAGATGAGCCTCATTCCAAGCCAAACTCTCATCTGACTGATACAGAATCAGAGCACACAGTGGCAAAACTATAAAGCTGCAGAAACTGTAATTCATTTTCACCTGGGATGGTAAGAGATTGAGAGGCTAGTCCACATTCCCAGCTCTCCCTCCTGTCATCTACCAGACCTGAGTGTCCCCACCAGGAATCCAGCAATCCATCACATACTGCCTTACAACATCTCTTGTACTGATGCCGGATACTATTAAAATTTACACACAAGAATATCCTCTCTCCCTAGCTCACTTGCCATCTCCTGCACAGAAGGTCTGGAGCTGCTGAGTTAGTTGGACATGAGGCATATGCTGATTTCTCCATTTTATTTTAATTTTGGTAAATTGTGCACATGTGTTCCAGTTTGGGAAGTGAATAATCTATTGGTTGAGAAGCCAGGAGATTGAGTCTTGGCCAGGATTTCTTGGAAGCTATAGCCTTTGATGATCATCTCTTAATTTCCCCCTCCTAGAGTAAGGAGGGGGAAAATGAACATTACAAACATTACTGAAAATGTTTGTAAAATCAATGTAGTACATTATACATGTGGCTTAACTACCTTAAGGAATTTAGGTTTAATAAGATGTTTGTAAATTCTTTGGGAGCTCCCTGAAAAGAAGATGCCATATAGACATACTTCATTATGAAAAACCTTGAGAAACAGATGCTCATATCCTGAAGTTATTCTGAAATATTAGACACAAATGTTGAATTACTGGCTTGTTCAGTGATTTATAGTAAGTTTCAAATTCTGCATGCTCAAGATCAGTTGCATGCAAAAATTCAATGTGCTCTGAGGTAAACAAATAGCAGGTGTTAAAAAATTTAAAGTTTGTTGTCTAGACTGTAACCAGGATGTTAACTGTCAGAGTGACAACTGTGCTACACACATGTGTGCACACTGGTATAAGTCTGAACCGATGAAGTGAGGGTTCAGAGTTCTGTTGCAATAAGTCTGTGTAAGAGACATTTTTCCAGCAGTGAGGCGACAGGAGGTTGGATTAGAGTAGGGACACCCGCATATTGCACAAAGTGCTGGCCAAAGGCTGCATGAATGTGCCACAGGAATGATAAACACAGCTGAGTCTGTCCCTTAGCTGTTGAGAAGCTCAGCTCCAGTCACTTCAAGACCAAGATGCTGGGACTGACTATTTTCAGTTCTCTCCACTTCTCCTCTGCTACTAGGAGTTGTCAAATCAGCCTGCTAGTAGGGCTTCAGTACAAATCTGTGCTTTCTCTGATATTTGGGGACCGGGCCCAATCACTGCAGGGGGCTGACTGTTTCAGAATTAAAAGTGAGTGAATAAGCCATGAACTTTCAATGGCAAGGACTCTCATTCCTTTGTAACCTCCACAGCCTGGCAGAGACAGTGTCCGATACATTAATTCGATAGGTTGATTGAAAGTTAAAAGTTACCAAACAAAGGGAAGGAAAGTCTTTTGTGGTGAACATAATGCTTATGCACTGAATCCCAGATGTCAGTGAATTCGGGGCTTTGAGTAATGGCAACAGGTCACAGGGTGAACAGAGAACGGAAGGAGAGAATCTGAGGAAGGTTAGCACAGGCTTCATTCTTGTCTTGGTTGGCTGCTATTAATATAAAGGCAGCCGGATAAAACCCCAAGGCAATGGAGATAATCAGGCTAGCTGCCCAAATGAATGGTTCTTTTCCTTTTTCTAGCTTGAGGTAATCTGCTACCCATACTTTGGGAGCTTCTAAAAGTAGGCCCACTCTGTGCTGATGGCTCAGAGCCTGGAGCCTGCTTCGGATTCTATGTCTCCCTCTCTCTCTGCCCTTCCCCTGCTCACGCTCTGTCTCTGTGTCTCTCGAAAATAGATAAATGTTAAAAAATTTAAAATAAAATAAAATAAAAATAAATTAAAATAAAAGTAGGCCCAGCTAAACAGCTAAAGCAGGAAGAAAACAGTCTCCGTAGCAAGAAGGAAGTGTTAAACCACCAACTAAAATAGCAGTCACTTCTCTTGTGACAATTAGTGTAATTAGGTCTGAAAAAGCTGTTTCTCAATTCTAATCTAAAAGGGGTGGAAAATCTCACCATAAACCAGTTCCTCAGAGCAAGGCAATTGCCAGGGAAATCTTCCTATTTCAAATGTCCTTATAGTCCCAGAAAATTCTAGAGCATTTCTCACCATGGAAGATTCCCGAATGTGGTTCTGACTCTGTGCTGGGAAGTACAGGTCATTAACACTTTATAAAGGTGGCATGGAGGAATTGAAAGACTAAGGCTTGGGAGTTAGATCTCGGTTCAAAGTTTTAAGTTATTTATCTATGAGCCTTTCTAATTCCAAATCTGTGAAACAGGTCTAATAAATTGTCCCCATGTTAATATAATAAATATTATGCCCAGCATGTTACCTGGTCTGTAGTAGATATTCAATAAACATATGTCCCTTCACCCATGCCAGTGCAATAGGTTCCATTAGTAAGATTCTACATCTTACCAAACAACTCCAATATCAGCAATGTAAGATATGTGGGAGAAAAATACCAGAAAAGAGCAAACTTCTCACACTGAATCAGGCTCTGGACTTCCCCCAGCTTCCAAGTCCAATGAAATGGTCCCCCACATTGGGCTGAACGACCTAGCAGTTACAACACTCATAAATCAGACTTGGGTCTAAATCTCGGTACAACCACTTATTAGAAGCAAGACTACAGATAATGTAATCTCTGGTCTATCATTTTAAAATGAGAAAGAAACAGCATGATTATGGGATGAATTAATCACATAAAAGTTTAGCACTATGCCTGGCACAAGTCAACACTCAATAAATGTCACCATATCACTGTTTGTCACTTAACCAGAACTCTAGTGGGTGTCAGGTTGAGAAACAAGTGTAACTCAAAGGGAAGAACAACCCAAAGAATCTTAGTAGTATGAAATGCCTAGTGTAACGAGTAAAAATCAGCCTTTGTGACATTCGCTCTCTGAGAGTGGCCTATAGAAGTAGTAGACCGGTGTCATGATAAATGGACCAGAGTGTTTGCCACTCTAGAATCAGCTAGTTTTGGCTAGGAAGAAACTTGTAAAGAAGGTAAGCCCGTGTTATTCACTAGATCGTACCCTTTTCTGCTCTTTCCTGGGGGCTCTGCTGCAGGTACTTGGTTTCCTAGGGTTTCTCATGTATTCAATTCAGCCTATCCTCTTCTCCAGCTTTCTCCCCTTCAACCTAAACCAGTGGTTTTTAAATACCACTCCACGTACCAAAGCTAGAACACCGGCATAAGAACTACATGGAGAATTTGTTAAAAATGTAGCTTTTTAAAAGTTCCCACCCTCAGGGAATCTGAGATGCCATCAGGTTTGGGAACTACACCAAAAATCAATTTTTACCTCTCCTGTGGCCCAGTTCTTTTGAGCTTTTCTTTCTCCTGATCTATCTAAAAACCTCTTTTGTGTTTGGGCCCTGTGAATCATTAACAGACAACAACTTTACATTTTCCTCCAAGATCTTACATAAAGGACATGTTAGGTCATGAACCAAAGTAAGAACATTTTCAAGAGAAGCAAAGAACTATTGAGATTAACCCTCAGTCCATCCTTTATAAATGAGGTTGACCCTCTAGAATATTGTGGGCTCCAGCTCTCCCATCCCCTATACACTTTCCTATTAAAGGGGCCAAGGTAGCCAAAAAGGACATACTGAAAGTTTGGAGACAAAGAGGAACCATAACGTGCAGAATCCACAACAAACATCGCACTGAGCATCAAAGACGAAGCGTCACTCAGAGCACCTTATATACATTATCTCATTTAGCATTCCCATCTATGAATAGGTATTATCCCAGTTTACAAATTTAAAAATGGAAATGCAAAGAAATTAACTTCATAGCAGGCAAGTGGCTAAGGATGTCAGAAAAAGAGTAGTTCCTAGGAACCAGAGTATCTGTGAAGGTATAAAACCTTAGATTAGCAAAGATGGAACATTTCCTCTTTTTCCTTCTCCACACAGAATACTAGAAAAAGAAATAAAACTTTTGGAAGGAGAAAGCAAAAGATTGCCTAGCAAGAAACCAGTGATGTCTCCCATACTTTTCAGGTGGGAATTACTAAACTAGAGCTATGTGGCTTCTTTCTGACCTGTGGCATAGAACACGCAGGGCCCTTCTGCTCTCCCATTTGGGCAGCAATACAGGTGGGGATAGGAGGCACAACAACAAGAATCCTACCTAACTGGAGTTCTAGAAAACTGAAGTAGCCAATGAGCTTTTTTTTTTTAAGGTTTATTCATTTTTGAGAGACAGAGACAGGGCATGAGTGGGAAGAGGGGTAGAGAGAGAAGAAGACACAGAATCTGAAGCAGGCTCCACACTCTGAGCTGTCAGCACAGAGCCTGATCCAGGGCTTGAACCCATAAACCAAACCATGAGATCATGACCTGAGCCCAAGTCAGATGCTTAACACTTACTGAGCCACCCAAGCATCCGGCCAATGAGCTCTTGAAGGTGGAAATGGACATGATGATGGCTGAGGGCTGGCTTTATCTAGGCTCCCCAAGTTAGGACAATAGGACCAAAAGGAACAAGCGATTTCTATGAAAAATTTGTCCAGGCACACTTATAATCTGGTTGAAGCCACAATTCTTCTCAAGTCCACCAACATCTTAAATAAATCAAAACAGACCAAGGCTAATTCAAGATGGCAGAACTTCCCTTAAGCCTGACATTAATTAGTTCTCTGCTCTTCCGGGTCTCTTCCAAAACAGACTGCAGATCTATAAAAACAAGCTCATTGAAATACCTCCTCATTAAAATTGCAGTCTGGAGCTGACTAACCTTGGATTATTCTTCCTCCTATTTGGTCCCAGAAGGTAGGTTGTTCCCAACATGACTGTTTCTTATCCTGGGCCTAACGCAACAAGTCATGTGGCTCTACAATCATTTTAACTTTTTATGTCATTAACAAGAAGCAACAATTCATCAACACTGCTCACAATGCAAAAAATCTTCCCTGTAAGATCACTATCCACAAGGATTTTCAGTGGATTCTGGAGAGATCAAAACATTCCCCTTGATCACCATTCACCAGCTGTCCAGCCACAAATGATCCGACAGAGGCCAGCAGTCTTTCTTAAGCTGGAAGTAAACCTGACTCCAGTGACATACAAGGGGGACACGATCTCCTCGCCCCCCCCCCAAGTTCACAATGCCTGATGAAATCCCCCGGATCTCACCAAGTCTTGCCATCCTCTGGCCAACTCAAAGGCTCATTCCTCTGCAGAGGATGGATGGCATTAATTCCAAAAGATTCAAAGCACAGCCTCTTTAAGAAGCCTCCATTTGGAAAAAGATATTTAAGCATAGCTGTGGTTGATGAAGTGAAATAGAATTAGCTGCTTCAGTGGCACAGGCCTCTCAGATTCATTGTAAGGTAGAATGGCTTATTCGTCTCCAAGTGGAACGAACTCAACAACAATATATCACAGTTAACTGTGATCACGGCTCCATGGAATTTCAGCTGGTGCCTGGAGTACACGGAGGTGCACTTAATATTCCCCAATCTGTAATCAACCTTTTGTACATTTGTTCTTAATCACAGGATACTGTTTCATCTTAATGAACTGTTTTCTTAGCATATTATGGTTGGTCATTTCAGCACATCTAATGGTCCATTTGGTAGGTTAAATTACAATTAGGGTCCCTCGGTTTTTATTTCCCAGCAAAGCCTGGAGGGGGTTGATATTCTTCCCCTTCCCCTTGTTCGATTTCAAGGACAGAATCACAGAAGAACAGAGGCACAGACATACCTGTTGCAGTCGACGTGGAGCAGGAGATGAGAGGCACTAATTGACAAAGCGACTTTGTGCCACTGTCCATCTGCCATCCGGTATGGAAGCGCCTCGGTCCTGGGCTTCCCGTTATGTATATAGTGATATCGGATCTCATCCCTCAGACCACTGCTCTCCAGTTCAAAATAGCTGTATGGAAAGTAACAAAAATGTGTTTGATTTTACTTCTGGATCCCACAATCATCAATCCTCACTACTCACAAATTCACTATCCAGTTTCTCAGAAATCTAAAATTATCTAAGCAGGACACAAAGATCTACTAACCAAAAATCACTCGCACTGCATGGAATCCAATTCACCTACCATTGGAGAACCTCATGGTGACACCCTGAGCCTCTGAAACAGAGACTGATTGATCCACTCTAAACTGACAATTAGCAAAACTTGGTGCAAGGTCTCTCCAACACTTCAAAGTATAGCTCAGAACCCTCTAAAAAAGGGCATTCACGTGGAATGGGCCTCATGATGCTTCTTTTTATTCCTGGATCTTAACTATTTTTTCAAGAATTAAAGGAAAGCAGAAATCATGTTGGATATCAGGAACTGAAATAAATTGAGATAAGAAAACTTTACTAAACACACTGTCCCCTGGACAGACAGCTTTAAGTGGACAGCAGTTCCTATATAATGAGTAGGGGAAAAAGAGTTGAAGCTACTCACATATGGACCAATATTTCAAATCATCATGTCACAAAACATGCAATTGAGTCTTTTCTCTCCCCAGATTGTTGTCACGTTTTCCAGATTCATGAAAAACTCAGCATCACCACTGAAGTCTGCACTTTTGTCATAAAATGCAGCAGTCAAGTTTGGGACACTCCTTCCAGACATGCTCCAGGGCTTATACTTTGAGCCCAAACCTCTTCTGAAATGTATCACTAAGCAAGCCTAATCTCACAGCTAGGCATTGAACCAGGCATTTAACTCATCCCTCTGACAAAACTAAAAAGCTGCTATCATCCCTAAGAAACTGAGGTTCTGGAATATACCCAAGTCATGATTTAAAACTTGGGTCTAAACCTGACAGCCCATGCATTTTCTACCAGCTTGCTGTCCTTCTCAGAGGCACAGTGACAGTAATAAAGATGGCCTCAACTGGCATTGTCTCTCAGCAATTCATTTGTACAGACAACTCAAGAAATACCTGCCAGGGAAGGCGCCTTGTTCTCCGAAAGGGTGAGTTGAAACGCTGGCTGGAAAGGAAGCACCAGGACTTGTTCAGTTTTCCTTTCCAGGACAACTTCAAGAAACAACACATAACACATCCAGCCAAAATGACGAGACGGAAGAATTCTCCTCAAAAGAGTCTACAAGAAGCAGTGACAGCTCAAGAATTAATGAAAAGAGATATAAGCAACATAACAGAACTTGAATATAGAATGTTAATCATAAAACTAATTGCTGGCCTTGAAAAAAGCTTAGATGAATGCAAGGGGTCCTACGAGGCAAAGTTCAAAGACCTTAAAAACGGTCAGGAAGAATTAAAGAAGACATTGGAAGAAATACAGGGGAAACTGGAAGCAACCACAGCACGGATTGAAGAGGTAGAGGAAAGAGTTAGTGCATTAGAAGACAAAATCATTGAAAAAGAGGAAGCAGATAAAAAGAGAGAGAAGCTGATCCAGGAACAGGAAAGGAGAATTCGAGAGCTGAGCGATGCAGTCAAAAGAAACAATATCCGTATCATAGGAGTTCCAGAGGAAGAAGAGAGAGAGAAAGGAGTCGAAGGGGTTCTGGAACAAATCATTGCTGAGAACTTCCTCAACATGAGAAAGGAAACGGGCATGGAAATCCAAGAGGCACAGAGAACTCCCCTCAGACGTAACTTGAATAGACCTTCTGCACGGCACATCATAGTGAAGCTGGCAAAATACAAAGATAGGGAGAGAATCCTGAAAGCAGCTAGGGACAAAAGAACCCTAACATACAAAGGGAGACCTATAAGGGTAGTAGCAGACTTATCTACGGAAACTTGGCAAGCCAGAAAGGAATGGCAGGACATCTTCAATGTGATGAGCAAGAAGGACATGCAACCAAGAATTCTGTATCCGGCTAGCCTGTCATTCAGAATAGAAGGAGAGATCAAGGTTTTTCCCAACAAACAAAAACTGAAAGAATTTATCAAAAATAAGCCAGCACTGCAAGAGATCCTGAGGGGCATTCTATGAAAACAAGGAGGCAAAGAATACAAACTACCAGACACAGCCTTACAAACATGAAACTTACAGATAATACAGTGACTGTAAGCCCATATTTTTCAATATTAACACTGAATGTAAATGGACTAAATGCGCCAATCAAAAGACAAAGGATAACAGAATGGATTAAAAAACAAGACCCATCTATTTGCTGTCTTCAAGAAACTCATCTTAAACCTGAAGACACCTTCAGATTGAAAGTGAGGGGATGGAGAACTATCTACCATGCTACTGGAAGTCAGAAGAAAGCCGGAGTAGCCACACTTATATCAGACAAATTAGACTTTAAAATGAACGATGTAATAAGAGATGAGGAAGGACATTATATAATAGTCTCAGGGACCATCCAGCAGGAAGAGCTAACAATTGTAAATATCTACGCACCGAATTCAGGGGCACCCAAATTTGTAAAACAACTAATTACAAACATTAGCAACCTCATCGATAAAAATGTCCTAATAGTAGGGGATCTCAACACTCCACTCTCAGCATTGGATAGATCAACAAAACAGAAAATCTCCGCAGAAACAATAGCCCTGAATGACACATTAGGACAGATGGGCCTCACAGACATCTTTAGGGTCCTTCATCCAGAAGCAAAGGAATTTACATTCTTCTCATCTGCACACGGTACATTTTCCAAGATAGACCACATTCTGGGGCACAGGGAAGCTCTGAATAAATATAAAAGAATTGAGATCATACCGTGTACAGTGTCAGACCACAATGCTTTGAAACTTGAAATCAACCACAGGAGAAAGCCTGGAAAATATCCAAGAACATGGCGGCTAAGAAATAACCTACTAAAAGATGACTGGGTCAACCAAGCCATCAGAGAAGAATTTAAAAAATACATGGAAACAAATGAAAATGAAAATACAACAATCCAAACGCTCTGGGATGCAGCAAAGGCAGTCCTGAGAGGGAAATATATTGCAATCCAGGCCCATCTCAAGAAACAAGAAAAATCAATAACACAAATTCTAACAGCACGCCTAAAGGAACTAGAAGCAGATCAACTAAAACAACCCAAGCCCAGCAGAAAGAGAGAAATAACAAAGATCAGAGCTCAAATTAACCATATGGAGACAGAAAAGGTAGTGGAACAGATCAATGAAACCAAAAGCTGGTTCTTTGAAAAAATAAACAAAATAGACAAACCTCTAGCCAGGCTTCTCAAAAAGAAAAGAGAGAGAACTCAAATAAATAAAATCGTGAATGAAAAGGGAGAAATTACAACCAATCCCTCAGAGATACAAGCAATCATCAGAGAATACTATGAAAAATTATATGCCACCAAACTTGGCAATCTGGAAGAAATGGACAGCTTCCTAAATAGCCACACGCTACCAAAACTCAAACGGGAAGAAATAGAAAATTTGAACAGACCCATAACTAGTGAAGAAATAGAATCAGTTATTAAAAACCTCCCAGCAAATAAAAGCCCTGGACCAGATGGCTTTCCTGCGGAATTTTACCAGACATTTAAAACAGAGTTAATTCCTATCCTCCTCAAGCTGTTCCAAAAAATTGAAACGGAAGGAAAACTCCCGGACTCATTCTATGAAGCCAGCATCACTTTGATTCCCAAACCAGATAGAGACCCAGCAAAGAAAGAAAATTACAGGCCAATATCCCTGATGAATATGGATGCAAAAATTCTCAACAAGATACTAGCAAATCGAATCCAACAGCATATAAAGAGAATTATCCACCATGATCAAGTAGGATTCATCCCTGGGTTGCAGGGCTGGTTCAATATTCGCAAATCAATCAACGTGATACATCACATCAACAAAAGAAAAGATAAGAACCATATGATCCTGTCAATAGATGCAGAAAAAGCATTTGACAAAATACAGCATCCTTTCTTAATAAAAACTCTCGAGAAAGTCGGGATAGAAGGAACATACTTAAACATCATAAAAGCCATATATGAAAAACCCACAGCTAATATCATCCTCAATGGGGAAAAATTGAAAGCCTTCCCCCTGAGATCAGGAACACGACAGGGATGTCCACTCTCGCCACTGCTATTTAACATAGTGCTGGAAGTCTTAGCATCAGCAATCAGACAACAAAACAAAATAAAAGGCATCAAGATTGGCAAGGAGGAAGTCAAACTTTCACTTTTTGCAGATGACATGATACTTTACATGGAAAACCCGACAGAATCCACCAAAAGCCTACTAGAACTGATTCATGATTTCAGCAAAGTTGCAGGATACAAAATCAATGTACAGAAATCGGTGGCATTTCTATACACCAACAATGAAGCAGCAGAAAGAGAAATAAAGAAGCTAATCCCTTTCACAATTGCACCAAAAACCATAAAATACTTAGGAATAAACCTAACCAAAGATGTGAAAGACCTCTACACTGAAAACTATAAAAAACTTATGAAGGAAATTGAGGAAGACACAAGGAAATGGAAAAACATCCCATGCTCATGGATTGGAAGAATAAATATCGTCAAAATGGCAATACTACCCAAAGCAATCTACACATTCAATGCAATCCCAATCAAAATTGCACCAGCATTCTTCTCAAAGCTAGAGCAAACAATCCTAAAATTTGTATGGAACCACAAAAGACCTCGAATAGCCAAAATAATACTGAAGAATAAAACCAAGGCGGGAGGCATCACAATCCCAGACTTTAACCTCTACTACAAAGCGGTGGTCATCAAGACTGTATGGTATTGGCACAAAAACAGACGCATAGACCAATGGAATAGAATAGAAAACTCAGAAATGGACCCGCAAGTATATGGCCAACTAATCTTTGACAAAGCGGGAAAATGTATCCAATGGAAAAAAGACAGCCTCTTTAACAAATGGTGCTGGGAGAATTGGACAGCAACATGCAAAAGAATGAAACTAGACCACTTTCTTACACCACTCACAAAAATAAATTCTAAATGGATAAAAGATCTGAATGTGAGGCAGGAAACTGTCAAAATCCTAGAGGAGAAAACAGGAAAAAGCCTCTTTGACCTAAGACGCACCAATTTCTTACTCGACATGTCTCCAAAGGCAAGAGAATTAAAAGCAAAGATGAACTAATGGGACCTCATCAAGATAAAAAGCTTCTGCACGGCAAAAGAAACAACCAACAAAACGAATAGGCAACCAACGGAATGGGAAAAGATCATCGCAAATGACATATCGGATAAAGGACTAATATCTAAAATTTATAAAGAACTTACCAAACTCCAAACCCGAAAAACAAACAACCCAGTGAAGAAATGGGCGGAAGATATGAATAGACACTTCTCCAAAGGGGACATTCAGATGGCCAACAGACACATGAAACGATGCTCAATGTCACTCAGCATCAGGGAAATACAAATCAAAACTACACTGAGATACCACCTCACACCAGTCAGAGTGGCTAAAATGAACAAATCAGGAAACTATAGATGCTGGCGAGGATGTGGAGAAGTAGGCACCCTCCTACACTGTTGGTGGGAATGCAAACTGGTGCAGCCACTCTGGAAAACGGTGTGGAGGTTCCTCAAAAAAATGAAAATAGAGCTACCCTATGACCCAGCAATAGCCCTGCTAGGAATCTACCCAAGAGACACAGGAATGCTGATGCATAGGAGCACGTGTACCCCAATGTTCATAGCAGCACTTTCGACAATAGCCAAATCATGGAAAGAGACCAAGTGCCCATCAACTGACGAATGGATAAAGAAGTTATGGTACTTATATACAATGGACTACTACGTGGCAATGAGAAAAAATGAAATCTGGCCATGTGTAGCAAGATGGATGGAACTGGAGGGTATTATGTTAAGTGAAATAAGTCAGTCAGAAAAAGACAGATACCATATGTTTCCACGAATAGGTGGACTTTGTGAAACTAAGCAAAAACCAGGGGGAGGGGAAGAGGGGAAAGAAAAAAAAGACACAGAGAGGGAGGGAGATAAAACATAAGAGACTCTCAAAGACTAAGAAAAAACTGAGGGTAAGGGGGATGAGGGAGGGGGGAGAGGGGGTGATGGGCATTAAAAAGGGCACATGTTGGGATGAACACTGGGTGTTATATGTAAACCAATTTGAAAATAAACTATTATAACAAAAAAAAAAAAAAAAAAAAAAAAAGAAATACCTGCCAATGTAGGTAGCTACATACCATCCCTATATTCAAAAGGACCTACTGTCTCTCCTCTAATTAGCTGAGTAGGCCTGACCTCACTAGCCAGAACATAATTTAATCTAAAACACAAAAAAAGTATCTTCTATGAGCACTGACATGAATAGATCATGACTCTCAGTCTCTATTACGAGAGACTCCCAAATCATGTGACAATAACAAATGCATGTTTCTTGTTTGTCTTTCACAGGGATCCTCCCAAGAGAGCAGTGCTGGAAAAGACTAGGCCCTTACCTATCTAACTCATACCAGACAAAGAATGAGGCCCAAGGTCGTAAATTCAAGAGGTTACTTTTGCTATTGCACCTCCTAGGCCCAGGTACATACTTATTAGTAATAATACAATACATATTTTATTAGACCGCAAAAAAGAAAATCCTTAATACAGAAGACATTCATTTTAAGGGAATTCTCCAAATTGCCTGTAAGCAGCTATAACGTTGAAAGAATCAAAACCAGAGAATTTAAAAGGTCAGGAAGACCTTAGAGATCATCTGGTCATTCATTAATTTATTCAACATTTTGTTACTGAACACATAGTAAAGGGCTTAAAAAGGATTTAAAATATAGATCCTGTTCTGAAGATGCTTCCAGACTAGCAAAAAAGAAAATAAAATGTATCCCTCATATAAAAAAGTTAGGAACAAATGGAAGACAAAGGAAGCTGTCATTTCATTTCATGTGCCAGGAATGGACCAACTGCCTTCATAAACATCATCTCATTTAATTTCTTCAAGGTTGGTATTTTTATCTATTTTTTGCAGAGGAGTTCACATGTGATCAGAGATATTAAGTACCTTACCCATGACCAGTTTCTGAATAGAAAAGCATCATGATTTTGTAATAAGAGACCTCACCAAGATCATCATGAGAAATCTCTCAATTACTTCATTTTGACCAATAAGCTACTGCTGCAGGAAGGGACGGGCCCTTAAAAACGATGTCAAAGACAATTAGAAATGCTCCTTATAGATCACTGGATAGAATCAAAAAACAAAAAAGACAAAGGGAGGCAGATATATTTAACTAGATTCAGTCATTATTCCTGGGGTTATGGCTTCATTGAGCAAGGGCTCATTATAAATCTACCTTTTAAAGATCACTTTACAAAGTACTAGAGCAATCTGTTACCTCAGGGTAATATCCACATACAGCTAAGAAGAGAAGAAATTTGCCTGATAGGCAATGGATGCTTAGGTCTTATGGTAAGGTTTCTGACAGCATAATCCACACATTTAGGAAGTGCTAGATTTCCAACAGCTTAGATGACATGTTTTTGTTTTTGTTTTTAATATATCAGATAACTGCTAAAGTGGTCCCAGACATGACAAGGAGACTGGACGGCTAAGTTCTCTCTGGGTAAGATGGTTTCATGGATGCTGGGAGGGGAACAAAGCAGTATTTCCAGACAGTAACCCTCTACTAACAGAAGTGTGGGACTTAGTCCTCAGAGCACGTTGGAGGTGGCCATTTGGCCTGATGACACCTAGAGGTAGCCTGGAGGGGAAGAGTTGTGATTTGCAGTAGAGCCTCGTTACTCAAAGTATGGACCCCAGACCAGCATCATCCCCACCTTTGGAAACTCACATTGTGTGGCCCCAACCAAGACCTGTATGAATCAATCTCCATTTTAATAAGACCCCCAGATGACTCACGTGCACACTCAAGCTTAAGCAGCACTATAGTCCAGTATACCAAGTGTTGTTTTACTTCCTGGCCAGCTGGTTATGGTGAGGGAAGCAGCAGTTTGAGGCTACGAGCAAGTAAGAGCTGCCCTGTGTTGGCAGGGAGAAGGGCACTGGAGGTAATCATATACACAAGAGTCGAGTAAGCTCACCACCCCCCTGACCAGTCCTCTTTCCTCAGGCCTCAAGTGCTTGAAAGTCTTCTGTGGATTTAGGGGAGGGGAAAACTATATGACTGATCAAAAAAAAAAAAAAAAACAACACCAGCCAGACTTCTAAGCAGCAGTTCTTCCCTTAGCCTTGGACCTCAGCCAAGTACTCACCCAATGAGCACTCTTCCCTCCCAGAAAAGTCTGTTCATCATCCTGCAAATAGTTAACAGCAAGGTGATTTGCTACTGAGTTTTTTTCAGACCAAACATCCCTAGCACCTTCCTTGGACTCCAGTATCCCACCTAGACAACAAGGCCCTCCTGGACATAAATTCTCTGCCTTACTCCTCTTCCCAAATCATTCCCACACTGATCATCATGCTGTAGCTATAGTAGAATGAAATCAGTTTCCCTCTTCAATATAGCATCCAGCAGTACAGACACAGACACCCGCTGGGCGGTGCACAACTATGAGTGCATGCTAATGTTTACATCTAACACTGCAAACCACACCACACAAAATATTATGAAGCTGATGTTATGAAGGTGAGCATCTTCCCCCCACACCCCGTATTTACACAGTTAGTCTTTTTATGCAACTGAAGCCCTTGCTCCAGCTACGCAGACCCTATCCACCATCAATATGAATAATTCTCTAAAAGTCACCAGTGAGTATCACGAACATCGTTACTATGAACTACAGTTTTACAAAACTACCTCAATTTCATGCTATACTGAGGGAGAAAACACAGGAATAATTCCAATTAACATTGATCAAGATCGGTCAAGTTATTTGTATTAAAACTTTTTGTCCTTTTCCCAAAAACTTATACTAAAGGATCCATTTTTATCAAACAAAAGAAATTGAAGATTTGGAATTCATACAGCTCTAAGTGGCAGAACCAAGACGTGACCGCCGGTCTGGTAGACACAAAAGTGGATGCTCTCAATGGCAATACCCCATTACATCCTACTATCTAAGAGGTTTTAAATATATTACCACCTCTCATTTTGCCAACAATCTTAAATGGTAGTTATTAAATTCACATTTTAAGGTAAAAACAGGTTCAAATTGACAAAGTGCCTTGTCCAAAGTCATGTAATTCCTAAGATTCAAATCCAGGTCTACTTAGTTCCAAGATCCATGTTCTTCTCACCACACTGTGTTCCTCTCCAGGTACAAGTACAATTGTATGATCCTATCAAAACCAGGGGGTAACAGAATTCAGGAAGACTCAGCTCCTCCATTCCTGGTGCCAGAATGTCCCATCCGGCAGACTCAAGTGCAAGACCCCATTTCCTCATGCCATGAGAAACTTTTCACAATTAAAAAAAAAATTTCCATCGGCATTAATACAGAAGCTAACTTCCCTCCTCTGGTCCTTTGCCTACTGCTGGGATAATGAAGAGAGGCTGCCAAAAATACCAGGAAGGTATACTGTGTCCTACCTCAGGCCAGGAGTCTCAAGGACTCTGTGTACTTTTTGGGGGAAAAAAAGAAAAAAGAAAAAAAAAAAAAAAACCAAGAGCATAAGTAATACTGCAAAGAACATTGGCCCAAGGGTACCAACCTTACACCTGCTTCAAACCATGAAATCTTTGTCAAGTTTGTCTCTGCCCCTCTGTACCTCGGTTTCTTCTACCTATTAAATGAAGTGATCAGATCTGATCCACAATACCCCAAGATTCCCTGGGAAAAGCCTTAGGGTGACTACGGCACAGAGAATGGATCAGGCATCAGAGAAGCTTCACACTATGTTGTATAATTTGGAGTTTCCCATAAGGTTTCATTTAGATAAAAGAAATCCACTTCCAAAAATAGTCTGAAACCTCTGAACTAAGAAATCTTTAGGATCCTGCTCATGTCTGTATTTCTGTAATTCATCACTACTCTGCAAACTGATCAACTTTAAAAGAAAATGAATAATTAGTTGGTCAGCTAGTTTCATTCTCCCCTCGACTTTTCTGGTAATGCTTCGGCCCCAGGCTCCTTAGCACCTTGAAGGGGGGAAAAAAGGAGGGGCAGATGCAGCAGACAGAGCTAAGATTCACACCATGTCCTTCTTCCTGGCACCAGGCTATTTCCCAGTCCCCCTAAATCTATGGGGTTCATAGGACTAGCTGTCACCAATTAACCATGAGCACAGGTAATGTGTAGGACCAAGACTAGGCAGTTAAGAAGGGGTGTGCCTTATCCATGTAAGTTGCACATGATCCAGTGAAGAATTCTGAGATCTTAGTGGATAGTAAGGTCATTAGATGTAATAAACCTGGGTCCTTCAGAAACTGCATGGGGCAGAGACTCCCTTCCTCACACAAACTACTACTGAATAGAGACTAACCAAAAATATTTTTTACTAATAATCTCCAGAGATTTAGACGTTATTAGACAACCTTGACTCATTAAAAAGAGATACAAGAACATGAAACTGAAGAAAGACAAAAAAGCTGACAAGTATCCATGGTGATGAAGTTATTGCTAAGCTAAAAACAGAAATGGCAGGAAACATGAGTACAGTCATCTCTTGTCTTGTGTAGGACACATAACCAAATCACATGGTTCAGTGTTTTGCAAATGATATTTTCCCAAAACACTAATAATGTTATGTCCCATCTCACATGCTCTTCAATGTAATCTTGTTATTATTCCAGTTGAAAGGCTTGGGTATATATACCCTCCCCTTGATCTGGGTGGGCTTTTAAGTGCTTTAAAAGCAGAAGTAATGCTTGGTAACTTCTAAGAGTGGGTCACAAAACTTCAAGCAGTTTCTACCTTGTTTGTCAGAACACCTGAACTTGAAGCCATGACCCACTATGGAAGAGTTCTATCCTGAGTCTGCCATGCTATAAGGAAGCCCAGACCACATTGGGAAGACTGTGTGCAAAAGCTCTGGTTGGAAAGCCCCAACTGGGATCCCCTCCAACACCAGTATAAACACCACACATATAAATGGAAACACCTCCAGATGGTTTCCCCAGCTGTCCACTCTCCCCAGCTGATGCCACTAACATTATGGAATAGAGACAAGCCATCTCTCTGGACTGTGTCCAAATTCCTGACCCACAGAATCCACAAGCATATAATACGTTTGGGGATGGTTTGTGACACATCGATAGCCTTTGGAACACTAACTTTGTGCATACTGGTTAATATCTTTAAAATCTGAAACTATAATTTCGTTATGTCCCTACCTAAATGCCTAGGGTCATTGGCCAGATAATCAAATCTCATTGTGTCAATTTTTTGCTTACAGGCCCACAAACTTCTATGTATTTTATTCTATCAAAAGTAGAATTCTGCTCAAAAAAGGTAACCTAAGATCAATAAATCACCTCTTAAAATGCATGTTTCTCAGAACCTATTTAAAAAGATAAATGCCAAAGGAATATGCTATTGTCTTTTATATCAAGTCCCAATACGTTGGCCTCAAACTTCATGCGTACTGAACTGGAAGTGGTCACCTCAGTGGTCCCTTTTATAAATCAGTTCACTTTGATGAGTTCTAGCCCCAAGTGCTCTTCCAACTAAAGAGCTATTTGACGAAGTTAAAAGAACAGTCCTAATTTACCTGGACAAACTTCCATTACTCCCAAATTCTACTTCCTTTACTCAGAGCAATATGGAACTGTAGAAACAGCAGAAAATATACGCCTAATATACAAGAAGCTTCAGAGTCCTACCAACATTTGTTCAATCCCTGCCTCAGGCACTGAATCCCCATGTAAATATGGGCAAGACACATCATTTCCCTAAACCTCACTTTCTTCATCTATTCGAAAATAACATCTACTGCACAAATTTCTTTGGAGAAAAACATATGACACAATGTTTGTAATTTCCCTACAAAGTGCCGGGTGTCCATTAGTGACTATGATTTCTCTTCTCTCTTTCTGCATGCATGGAAACAAACAGCCTCAGAGGTATGAAGCTGCTGAAAGGGTACACACACCCTGCCTTTTCTCAGAAAATGTTTCTCTGCCTTCCCCTTTCGCTTGTTTAGACTTGACCGCCGATCTTACTTGTAGTTGTAAACTTAGCTATTACTTCTGTACTCAACCGTCTTAGCAAACATCTAGCAAGAGATTAAAGGTGACAGTAATTACAAACTGCTTGTTATTGAAAGGAAAACATTCACTGTTAAATGAAAAGTAAAAATAAGGTTCTTTACATCTACTCAAAACCATTGCATTACAATCTTTAAAGTTTATTTGAGAGAGTATATGCAGAAGGGGCAGAAAGAGAAAGAGAGAAAATCCCAAATAGGCTCCACATGGTCACTGCAAGGAGCCCAAGGCAGGACTTGAACTCACAACCTCATGAGATCATGACCTGAGCTAGAACCAAGAGATAGATGTTTAACCAAATGAGCCACCCAGGCCCCAATTACAGTCTTTAGAGAATGGAAGTAGCTACGCTGTGCTTACTGAAGCAAGCACATGGCTCCTAACTATCCCACAGACTGACAAGAGAAAACATGAAAGCTTGGAAAGTTAGGAAATTTCTTTTCCTCAATTAAAAAACAAATTCTAAGATAAAAGCAACCAACGAGCTAGTTTATAAGAGGGAAGAATGCAATGTTAGTTTCTGACTACAGATGCCTTCAAATACAAAGTATTAAATAAACAATCCCAAGGCAGGGATCACACAACTGCATCTTATCCGGAGCCTAAGGTATAGTTCCTTATCTCCAGGAACTCAAAATGAAGATGTTTCTAAATATCAAGATCTAAGAAAAAGGAACCAATAGTTGTTGTAGTTATGGCAAATATATACACATAGAATTTTTATGCTTCTAGGTTTCCTTAAAGACTTAAAGGAATGTTATTCCCAAACAAGAAAAATAAGTCTTCACTTTTCTTAACTATAAAATTTAAAGTTTAAATTTTTAACTTGAATTTTTTACTTCCCTGTTCAAAAAGAAATTTATCTTTATGGTTCTTAGTGAAAAGCACCTAACGTCTCTCATAGGCAACCATTGTTATCAGTTTCCTCTGTACTCTTCCGAAAATTTTTTTTTAAGAGTAGTTTAGACTTCCAAATTGCAAATAAAGAACAGAGTTCTCATTTACCCCATATCTGGTCTCTATTAACATCTTCTATCCATATGGTGCATTTATCACAACTAATGAACCAATATGGATATGATATTATACAAAATCAATACTTTAGACAGATAACTTTAGTTTTCATCTAATAACCTTTTTCTGCTCCACAATCCCATCCAGGAGACATTAGATTCAATTGCCTGGTCTCCTTAGATACTTTTTAGTGGGGACAGTTTAGACTTTGTGTTTTACGACCTTGGAAATTGAGAATTACTTGTGAGGAATTTTATAGAATTTCCCCCAATTGTGACTCGTCTGATACTGTCTCACGTTTAGATTTGGGTTGTAAGTTTTGGGAAAGAAGTGTAATTCTCATGACAGCATATCAAAAATACATACTACCAACATGTCTTACTACTTTTGATTATTACTTGGTGGTAACCTACCTGGTGAGGTAGTGTCTGTTAGGTTTCTTCACTGTGAGGTTAGTCCTCCCTCTCCTCCCTTTCCATACTGTTCTCTTTGGGAGGAAGTCTATGGGCAGTCCACACTAACCTGTGGGGAGTTAAGCTCCACCTCCTTTGAGTATCTAAATTATTCAGAATTCTACTGCATGGAAGATTTGCCCATTCTCTCGTTTCTTTATTCAGTCATTTATTTAAAACTATTTACATATGTGTTGTTTTATACTTTGGTTTACCATCCAGTAACAGTTTATTTGGTCACCCAAATTGTTCGAGCATGGGCCACTGTAAGTTTTTTCAGCTGGCTCCTATGTTCCTTTGACATACTTCCTTCATTTATGGTACAAGATGCTCAGGGCTGGTCTTATATGTTTACGACTCAGTCCTAAAATCAGCCATTTCTTCAAGGAAACCTTTGGAGATATTTCCATTGGAAAATGGTAGTAGATACCAATATCTGGCCGTTTGGTGAGCTCATTGCTACTGGACTATCATTGCTCCTAGGCCATCTTAGCTGATAGAGCCAAGAAATGTACGTGGTATAGTAACTAGTGTATATATACAGATCTATATTTCTCTATGTATGTATATCTGAATTAAGTTTATACTGATGCCTTAAACTCTAAGCTGTTATCAGATGGATTATTCTAGCCTTTACCGCATAGTTATCCATAACCTCCCACAACCCACTCTCTATTACTCACTTCCAGTGTACACATGGTGATTTTACAACTGTTAAGCTACACCTTCATGTAAACAACAGTTTAGTAGAATGAATCCTCTATGCACCATTCCTTTCGCCTTTAATCTTACTGTCTCCACTTCTGAAGTTACTCAGGTCACCAATTTCTCCAATTCCTTTTTCATTAAGGTTGTTCCACCTATTTGTATTCTATTCTGCAATCCCCCCAAACTTCCAATTTTTTTTTTTACAATATGCATACATTAAAATTTACTCTTTGTGCCATAAATTCCTATGGGTTTTAACAGATGTACAGTGTCACCTTTCCACCATTAGGGTGTCATACACCACAGTTCCACTGCTTGAAAAAATCCTATTTTTCACCCGTTTACTCCTCAGACTCCTGGAAATCACTCATCTGTTTAACCCTTCTATTTTTGCCTCTTCCAGAACTTCATATAAATGGAATCGTATAGTATATAGCCTTATCAGACTGGGTTCTTTTAATCACTAATATGAATTTAAGATTCATTTGTGTCTTTGTAAGGCTTAATAGGTTTTTCCTTTTTTTAATCACTGAATAGAATCCCATACCAAAATTCATCCATTCACCTCCTGAAAGATATTTTGGTTTCCTCCTGTTTTGTGCGATTATAAATAAATCAGTTTAGTAAATTTTGTATTCAGGTTTTTGTGTGAGAATAAGTTTTAAAAACAGTTACGTAAATACCCAGGAGTGTGATTTCTGGGTTATGTAGGAAGACCACGTTGAGATTTTTAAGACATTATCAAACTATCTTCCAAAGTGGCTGTACTAGACTGTATCCCCACCAGAAATGAGAGTGCCTGTTGCTATACATTCTCCCCAGTAATTGGTTTTGTCAGTTTTGTTTTTTTAACTTTAGCAATTTAAATCAGTGTGTAAGAGTATCTCATTTGCATTTCTCTAATGGAAAAAAAAAAAAAGATGTACATTCACTGTTGAATTTTAAAAGTTCTTCATATATTTTGGACACAAATCCTTTAACAGATATATTTTGCAAATATTTCTCTGAGTATGTGACTCATGTTTTCCCTCTCTTAATAGTGTCTTTTGTCGAGTACGGGGCTTTATTTTAGTAAAATCAAACTTACCAATTTTTTTTCATGGATCATACAATTGATATTGTAAAGAACTCATCACCAAACCCAAGGTCATGTAGATTTTCCCCTATGTTTTTTTCTAGAAGTTTAAAGTTTTGCATTTTTAAGGTTTGTGATCCATTTTGAGTTACTTTTTGTGAAAGGTAAAAGGTCTTTGTGAAAATTCATTTTGCATAAGGACATCCAATTGTTTCAGGATATTTCAATAAAACTATGCCTTCTTTTACAGGTTAATGCTATAAAAATGAATATTTTCCCCATATTTCCTACATAAATATCTTCACTGTTCTACACTTTAACTTACTGTTACAAGACACCTTTTTTATACACCGAACTTCCTCTTTATCCTTAGTTTGATAAACATTCTCCCATTCAAAATACCAAGAACATAAGTAATCAGTTATCTCCTTAGAGCACAAATCTGAACTACAACTAGTCAAACGCCCATCTTCTTAAGGCTAATCCAGGCTCACATTCTGTGGAAACACGACTGAAAGTCGTATGTAAGACATGGCACTAAATGTTACCTAGTAAGCACCCAGCAGTATAAGGTCTTTGATTTACATGTCTCCCGTCAAAAAATTTGCATACCATTTGATAAGGTAAAATACATCTAGGGAATGACAAACAATAAAGTCCCACCTTTAAAGAAAAAAAAAAATCAAGTACTGACTTGTGATCCAGGAATGTTTCAAAAAGGAAATAGATATAGAAGAAATTTTAATTTAAGGGGAACAAAAACTACTTCTCCATTGTAGATTCTTGCCTTTGTGATACATTAGTTGAATAAGTGTGGGTTTATTTCTGGACTCTCTTCTATTCCACTGATAAGTGTCCATGTTTGTGCCATACCCCACTATTTTGATTACTACAGCTTTGTTCTCCATCTTAAAATCTGAGATCGTGAGATCTCCAGCTTTGTTATTCTTTTCTAAGATTGTTTCGGCTATTTGAGGTCTTTTGTGAGTCCATACAAATTGTAAAATTGTTTTTTCTAGCTCTCTGAAAAACGTTGTTGGTATTTTGATAGAGATGGCATTAAATCTGTAGATTGTTCTGTGCCATATGAACATCTTCACAGTATGAGCTCCTCCACCCTCGAGCATGGAGCATCTTCCCGTTTGTTTATATCCTCTTCAATTTCTTTCATCAATGTTTTACAGTTTTCAGAGCACAGGTCTTTCAACCTCCTTGGCTAAGTTTATTCCTATATATTTTATTCTCTGGTACAAGTGTAAATGTGTTTTCTTAACTTCTCTTTCTGCTGCTTCATTAAAAGAGTATAGAAACATAACACATTTCTCTACATTGTTTTTGTATCCTGCGACCCTACTGGATTCATTAACCAGTTCTAGTAGTTTTTTGGTGAAGTCTTTAAATTTTCTATACATAGTATCATGTCTTCTACAAATAGTGAAAGTTTTACTTCCTCACCAATTTGGATGGTTTTTTTTTTTATCTTGTCTGATTATTCCTTTAAAAATTAAAACTACCAGGGCACCTGGGTAGCTCAGTTGGTTAAGTGTCCGACTTCAACTGAGGTCATGATCTCGCAGTTCATGAGTTTGAGCCTCCTGTCAGGCTCTGTGCTGACAGTTCAGAGCCTGGAGCCTCCTTTGGAATCTGTCTCCCTCTATCTCTGCCTCTCCCGCACCCCCCTCACATTCTCTATCTCTGAAAAAGTGAATAAACATTAAAAAAATTAAAATTACCACATAAAGGTGCAATCCCACTACTAGGTATTTACCCAAAGAAAGCGAAAACACTTATCTGAAAAGATATACGCACCCCTATGTTTATTACAGTATTTACTATAGCCAAGATATGAAGGGACACTTGGGTTGCTTCTATAGATCAATGGAGAAAGATGCAGTGTATATACACAATGGAGTAGGACTCAGCCCTAAGAAGGAGTAAAATCTTGCCATTTTCAACAACATGGATGGCCCTAAAGAGTATTATGCTAATGGAATACGTCAGAAAAGCCATATGATTGCACTCATGTGGAATTTAAGAAAATGAAGATGGGGGGGGGGATGTAAAGCAGACTCTTAAATAGAGTTGATGATTACCATAGGGAAGGTAGGTGAAGAATAAGTGAAATAAAAGAATTAAGACCACATTTATCTTGATGAACACTGAGAAATGTATAGAATTGTGGAATCACACTGAACACCTGAAATGAGTAACTGTTAATTATACCTGAATAAAAAAAATTGGAGGTAGAAGGTAAGAAAAGGGGGCACCTGAGTGGCTCAGTCGGTTGGGCGGCCGACTTTGGCTCAGGTCAGATCTCAGTTTGTGAATTCGAGCCCTGCGTCGGGCTCTGTGCTGATGGCTCAGAGCCTGGAGCCTGCTTCGGATTCTGTGTCTCCCTCTCTCTGCCCCTTCCCCACTCGCGCGCTGTCTCTGTCTCTCAAAAATAATTAAATATTTAAAAAATTAAAAAAAAAAAAAAAAGGTGAGAAAGATGCTTTAGCAAGGAGAAATACAAAGGACAGCAGTAAGAACCGCGTCTGGTACTCAGCCAACAGAGAAAGAACAGGTAAGGATAGCACTAAGTGTGTGCAAGCAGAGTGCAGAGGAAACAGCCAATGGACCAACTGGTTTGGATTCACAGAACCCATCTCTGACATTTGACCTTTACCCTGCACCCCAGCAGTTCTCAAACCCTTTTCTGCCAGGAAAAATCAGTGATTTCACAGGCATGAAACACTCCAAAAGATGTCAATTTCTAGTACATTATCCCTAACTTCAGTCCTTTCTCCTTCCTCTCAGAAAGTACTTCAGATCAGTGGTTCCAATGGGCCCTGAATACACTAAAATACATTAGCACATATTAATCAGCAATTTTTGTCTCCAGTTTAGGCTTGTCATGTGAGCTACATACTTGAATAGCCAACTATCCACTCAACTACACTTTGACCTTTCAAATTCAGTCAACTCAAGACATAACTATCTTTCCTTCTAAATCCCATCCTTACCCATTAAAGTCTACATCAAAATGAGAGCTAGAAACTTAAGCATGGTCTTTGATATTTCTCTCCCCTGTGCCTGATGTACAACCCATTGTCAAGTCCTATGCCTTCTACTCCTGGGTAGGTACTCTATTCCTTACCTCCTCCACTGTTACCATCCTTTTCTAAACCACCATCACTTCTTACTGGCAACTGCATATCATAACAACTAGTCTCCTTGAATCCACTCTGGTCCCTTCCAATCCATTCATCTACTAGTCTTCTTTCTAAAACAAAAATCCCATTAGCTCACTAATCTCTTCTAACCACCCCTCACCCTAAACTTACAAATCAGTGACTTATGGCTGCTGAGCTCAGGACTAGCATTCTTAAGCATGGCTGCCAAGAACCCACATGCTCTGGCCCCTGCCCATCTGTCAAACTTCAGCTTGTATACTTTCCATGTTGTTCTCTGCATGCCGACCTTCTTTCAGGTCTTTGAACATACCGCAATGCCTCCCACCAAAACTCAGCACTTAACACATTCCACCCTGCAATCCAAAACACTCTCACTCCCATTCTTTACAAAATTAACATCTACTCATCCTTCACTAATCACCTTATAGGTCACCTGCCCAGAATGACTTCACTAATAAGCACTTCTCATCACTGCCCAGGATTTTTCATAGGACTATGCTCCTTTCCTCCACAGTACTTATTTCTAAATATGTATTTTTTTTATTTTTTTAATAGTTTATTTTCAAATTGGTTTACATATAACACCCAGTGTTCATCCCAACACGTGCCCTCCTTAATGCCCGTCACCCCCTCTCCCCCCAGCCTCACCCCCAGTTTGTTCTTAGTCTTTGAGAGTCTCTTATGTTTTATCTCCCTCCCTCTCTGTTTTTCCTTTCCCCTCTTCCCCTCTCCCTGGTTTTTGCTTAGTCTCACCAAGTCCACCTATTCGTGGAAACATATGGTATCTGTCTTTTTCTGACTGACTTAGTTCACTTAACATAATACCCTCCAGTTCCATCCATGTTACTACGCATGGCCAGATTTCATTTTTTCTCATTGTCACCTAGTAGTCCATTGTATATATGTACCACATCTTCTTTATCCATTCGTCAGTTGATGGGCACTTGGTCTCTTTCCATGATTTGGCTATTGTCGAAAGTTAAATATGCATTTTTTTTAATATCTGTCTTTCCCACTAAATTAAAAGCTTTATGAACATACTTACCAACCACATCTGTTTTTGCTGATCACTGCATCTTCAGAGTCTACTATTGGGCCCAGCATATAGTAAAGACTTCATATTTTTGGAGTACATTAATATCTGGTTTTTATTAACAGTAATAAATCATACGGCACATCTCACAGTTGATTATGATAAACTGCTTTAACACTGATTTGAGAACCAATATTGTAGAAAACAAAAGTTCACCAAAGTCATTTGATAAAAGCACCATTCGATTAATGACTTTATAACAATGGCTAACATTTATCAAGTTTTTACCACATACCAGCTTCATACTTCATAGTATTTCAATGAATTAACAATCCAATTAATGGGGAACTTTATCTTCATTTAAAAAGTGAAGAAACCAAGTCAAAGTAACATGATCAAAGACAAAGCTAGGATGATACCTATGCCAGACTCTTATCAAAACGATGAGACTTCAAACAGACTCACCTGACCTGTCCCCACAACTAAAACCACCACAAGAGTCACTGGGAAAGCTGATGTCACGGACGGAGATGTCATGGACGGAGAACTGTACTGCCCAAGGCCAGCCATTCTGGGTTAGAAACAACCCCGGCACAGGACAGGACCAGCTTTTATCCATGCTGCTGATGTCTCCAAGTACGTAACGCTGAGACTACCTGCCACAGGACACAAGGTCTAATGACCTGGCTGCTTCTGTTTGCAAGACTTAAGCTCTCCATATAGTGAGTTATGTTGTACGTAACATACTTACAATGACATTTCTTTAAGAACTCAATAAAACTAATGGGTCAACAAAGCAATTAAAGATAAAAAAAAATACATAAAGAGAAAATGAAAATGAAAACACAATGGTCCAAAATCTTTGGGGTACAACAACAGCAGTTCCAAGACGGAAATACACAGCAATACAGGCCTGTGCTGAGAAATAAGGACAAACTCAAACAATCTAAACTATACCTAAAGGAACCAGAAAAAGAATAAAGCCCAAGGCGAGCAGAAGGGGGAAAAATAAAGCAGAAAAATGGCATAAAAAAACGAAACCAAGAGCAGATTCTTTGGAAAGATAACATGGATAAACCCTAAACCAGACTCAAAAAGAGGAATGAGCCAAATATCAGAAGCAATAGAGCACAACGGACACCACAGAAATACATAAGACTTTAAGAGAAAAAAATTCCTACAAAAAAAATACACACACACACACCCCAACAAATAGGACAACCTAGAAGAAATGGATAAATTCCTAGAAACATAAAACCTTCCAAAACTGCACCAGAAAGGAGTAGAAAATCTGAACAGATTATAAGCAACAAAGTGAACAGGTATCCAAAAAAAACTTCCAAAAACTAAAAGTCCAGGACCAGATATAAGTACCAGTGAATTCTACCAAACCTTTAAAGAAAAGTTAACACTATTCTCCTCAAAATGTTCCAAAAACCGAAGAGGAAGGAAAGCTTCTAAATACATTCTACAAGGCTAACATTGCCCCAATCCCAAAACCAGACAAAGCCACCACAGGAAAATTAAAAAAAATTTTAAAAAAGGAACACTACAAAACAATTGCATTTACAATTGCATCAAAAGTAAATTACCTAGAAATAAACCTAGCCAAGGTGGTTGAAAAAAGACACAAAACACTCTGCTTCTTAAAATTATCAAACACCAGTGAAAGAAATTGAAGATGACAGAAACAAATAAAAAGATATTCCATGCTCAGGAGTTGGAAGAATACTGTTAAAATGTCCAGACGACCCAAAGCAATCTACAGATTTAATGCAATCCCTATCAAAACACTAAAAGCATTTTTCAAGAAACTAGAATAAGTAATCCTAAAATTTTTATGAGACCACAAAAGACTACTTTCTAACACCATGTACAAAAACAAACGCAAAATGGATTAAAGATCTAAATGTGAGCCTGAACCCATGAGACTCCGAGGAGAAAACATAGGCAGCAATCTCTTGCTCACCAGTCTTTGCAGCATATTTAGGGACAGGTCTCCTCCAGCAAGGGAAACTAAAGCAAAATAAACCACTGGTACTACACCAGATAAAGGGCTTTTGCACAGCAAAACAAACCAAGAAAACAAAAAGGCAGCCGAGAGAATAATAATGTAATTATTTTGTTGATGCTTTCTACCCAATGGATTATAAGCTCCATGAACACATGGCCCATATCGTTTTTGCTTATTGTAATTCCAGAGCTTAGCATAGAGTTTAGCATATAGAAGAAACTTAATAGTTTGGCAATTAAGGACATTCACCAATCTTTGGTTTTTCTTAAGAGTAAGGCAGTGCCTATGACACACCTCACAAATTATGATAAATCAAACTTTGACATTGTACTTGAGAATCACTAATGTAGAAAATAAAAGTTTCTTGTGAAGGTGATTCAGTAAGAGCAATACTGAAATAATAGTTGATGTTTATGGAGTTTGTTTTTTTTTAATAAGGGAGTTTATCGACTCATTGCATGGAAAATACAGAGGTAATCAAGCTTCTGGATAATTCACAGATTTAGTGCTGTTTTCTGTCTGCCTTTCTGCTCTGCCATCCAGTGTGTTGTCTCCAACCCAAAGCTGGCTTTCCTTGCAGTCCTAGAGAGGCTGCCAAAAGTAGCTGGGCTATTTGCATTCTTCAAAATGCCCAAGGAGAATGAATGCTTTCTTCATTCATCAGGCAAGTGACCTCAGCTCATTGACAATCCTCTTGGCCAGTAGAATGCCATGTGCTGCTTGTCTGTATGTCAACTATACTCAAAAAAATGTTAAATTAGTTTAGGAGTACAACTTAATGATTCTACAAATTTATACATTGTGCTTTGTTTGCCACAAGCTACCATCCCATATATCGCTAGTATAGTATTTTTGATAATATTCTCTATTGACTTTTATTCCCATAACTCATTACGAGATATATTATGGGATAATAGTCCCTATGACTTTTATTCCCATAACTTATTAATTCCGTAACTAGAAGCCTGTATCTCCCACTCTTTCACCCATTGTGTCCAATTCCCCATCTCCCTCTTCTCTGGCAACCATCACTTTCTTTATGAAGGTTCTGCTTTTTGTTTGTTCAATTTTTTTTTAGATGCCACTTGTGAGAAAATATGGTATTTTTCTTGGACTTACTTCACATAGCATAATACTCTCTAGGTCCACCCATGTCTCAAATGGCACAATCTCATTTATGGCTGTATAATATTCCGTTGTACATATATATGCACACATCTTTCTTATCTCTTTATCTATTGATGGACACTTCAATTGCTTCCAATGTTGGCTATTGTAAATAATGCTTCAATAAACACAGGGGTGCATACAAATTTCTGAATTAGTGTTTTTGTTCTCTTTGAGGAAACACCCAGTGGTGGAATTACTGGATCATGTGGTATTTCTTTTAGGAACCTCCATACTGTCTTCCACAGTAGGGGAAATTGACTGTACCAATTTACATACCCACTAACAGTGGTAGGAGGGTTCCTTTTCCTCCACATCTTTAGCAACACTTATTGTCTTTTTGAGTTTTGCCACTCTGGACAGGTGTAAAGTGGTATCTCACTGTGGTTTTGATTTGCATTTCCCTGACAATTACTGATGTTGAGCATCTTTTCATGTGTCTGTTAGCCATCGATAGGGCTTCTTTGGAAAAGTATTTTTCAGGTCCTCTGCCCATTTTCTTAAATGAGATTGCTCTTGGTGTTACATAAGCTCTTTATCTATTTTGGATATTAAGCCTTTATCAAATATATCATTTCCAAGTGTCTTCTCTCATTCAGTAGGTTTTTAGTTTTGTTGGTGGTTTCCATTACTGTGCAGAAGCTTTTTACTTTAATGTGGTCCTAATAGTGTATGCTTTTGTTTCCCCTCCCTTAGAAGATCTAGCTAGAAAAATGTTACGACCCATGTCAGAGAAATATTGCCTGTGTTCTCTTCTATGATTTTTATGGTTTTAGGTTTCACATTTAGATCTTTAATCCATTTTTTTGAGTTTATTTTTGTGTATGGTGTTAAATGGTAGTCCAGTTTTCCCAGAACCATTTATCAAAAAGATGGCCTTTGCCCCTTGGTGTATTCTTGCCTACTTTGTCATACATTAACTGGCCATATGATCATGGGTTTATTTCTGGAGTCTCTACCCTGTTTCATTAACCTATGTGTCTGTTTGGGACAGTGCCATACTCCGTTTTGATTACTCCAGTTTTATAGTATATCTTGAAACCTGTAATCGCAATTCCTCCAGCTTTGTTCTTCTTTCTCAACACTGCTTTGGCTATTCAAGGTCTTTTGTGGTTCTATACAAATTTTAGAGTATGTCCTAGTCTGGTGAAAAATGCTATTGGTATTTTGTTAGGGACTGCACAGAATCTGTAGATTGCTTTGTGTAATATGTACATTTAAACTATGTAAATTTTTCTAATCCAGGAGCATGGTGTATCTTTTCATTTGCTACAAATAACATATCCAATAAGGATTAATATCCAAAATGTGTAAAGACCTCCTACAACTCAATACCAAAAATGGTCCAGTTAAAAAATGGGCTGAGGTCCTCAATAGACATTTTTCCGAAGAAGACATACAAATGGCCAACACATGAAAAGATGCTCAACATCATGAATCTGGGAATCACGAATCAAAACCACCATGACACATTACCTCACACCAGTTAGATTATCAAAAATAAAAAGTATTGGTGAAGATAAAGAGAAAAAAAGGGAACCTTCATGCACTACTAATGGGAACATAAACTGGTGCAGCCACTATGGAATAAAGATTGGAGGTTCCTCAAAGAAAGAAAAATAGAGGGACGCCAGGGTGGCTCAGTCGGTTGAGGGTCCGACTTTGGCTCAGGTCATGATATCGCGGTCTGTGAGTTTGAGCCCCGCGGCAGGCTGTGCTGACAGCTCAGAGCCTGCTTCGGATTCTGTGTCTCCTTCTCTCTCTGCCCCTCCCCCACTCATGCTCTCTGTCTCAAAAATAAACACTAAAAAAAAAAATAGAAACCCCTTATGATCCAGTAATTCTACTACTAGGTGTTTACCCAAGGACAACAAAAGCACTAATTTGAAAAGATAGGCACCCCCTGACTTTACTGCAGCATTATTTATAATAAACATGATACAGAAGCAATCCAAGTGTCCATCAATAGATGAATGAAGTGGTACATATACACAGTGCAATACTACTTAGACACAAAGAATGAGATCTTGCCATTTTCAACAACATGGATGGACCTAGAGGGTATTATGCTAAGAAATAACTCAGAATAACAGATACCATACATTTACTTTCACGTGGAATCTAAAAAACAGACTCAAATACAGAGAATAAACTGATGGTTGAGGTGGGTGGGAGGATGGGCCAAAGAGATAAAGGATATACAAGTACAAACCTTCAGTATAAAATAAGTCCTAGAGATGCAAAGTACAGCATAGGGAATATAGTCAGTAACAGTGAAACAACAATGTTCAGTAATTGATGGTGGCTCCAATTACGGTGAGCACTACATATGGAATTGCCAAATCATTGTTGTATCCCTAAGCTTAATAGCATTGTATATCAGTTATATTTCAATAGAAAAATAATTACACTAATAAAAGTGAAATTGAGCACAGATATGTACTGTGAAGCGATGGCACATTGTCACAAGGCCACTCAGGCTGATTAGCACAGGGTAAATCTGAGCACCGTAAAGGATCTCGTGAACAGGTTGGGTAACTGAAAAGAACCCATGTTTAGGGATGAGCCTGGAAGATAGGGATCAGCTAACATTTTTTCATAGTTCGACACCCAACATGTGACTGGCTAATGAAAAATTTCTCAGGGGGCCATTAGGAGAAATGTAGCAGGAAACAGCCCATTTGCCGTTACAAAACCTCCGTTACAGCTAGTATCCCTGCTACAGCCAAGAACTCAGTATTTCCATGGGTGAGGTTATTGCCACCACCTGTCCTGCATTGACCCCCCTCATCCCCCCACCGCCCCCTCACTCCCCGCTCAAAAGCAAACACCTCAGATCAGGTAACTCCTCTAAGATCAATTTACCTAGGTCTAATATAAGTGAAAATTCACCTAAAGCAGCTTTATCTAAAACCCAATTTGATTAAAATCAATTTACCTTCCTATCACCTGTGAACAGTTATGAATCTCACAAACATGAGTTTTATGTCAGCAGGACTATTAGGGGAAATCATTATTAAGTAAACTGGCTGTTAGGTAAATTCATTTCCAAATAATTCATTCTGCATCAACTGTGAGCACCCAAACCCCATGTCAGGCAGTTCAAAAGGCAGAGAAGGGGACTGCCAGCCGCAGAGCTGCCCCTCCCACACCAGCTCCAGGAAGCCAATAAAACCAGAGTCCCTTCCACCTTCCAGAAGAACTCACAGGCTTTAACATTCATCAGCTTTTCCACAATTCCAGAATTCCTGTTTTGTTTCCCATCTCCATCATGCCTGCTAAGGGCAGAAGCAACTTCCTACCTTGGTCTTAATCCCTAAGGCACTCAGACTACCCAGGCACCTGAGAGATAGAACTACTGTGAAAGCAATAGCTTCTTTTTCCAAGCACTCCAGGCTTTGAGGTGCCCATGAAACCTCTTCTTAAAACGCAGGTTCTCAGAACATGTGGGGAGCGCAGTTGGTTGACCCTCTCATTGACGGCAGCTCAGGTCATGATCTCATGGTTCAGGAGATCAAGCCCCTAGTCAGGCTCTGCACTGACAGTGTGGAGCCTGCTCGGGAATCTCTCTTCCCAAGGGATTTCTCTCTTACCTTCCCCCACTCAAAAAAAAAAAAAAAAAACTTTTCAAAAATTCAGGTTCTGATTCAGTAGGTCTGGGCTGAGGTCTAAGAGACCACATTTCTAATGAGCTCCAGGTGATACTCTTGCTGCTGGTCTGTGGGCCACGTACCTATAAGCAAGGTCTTACAAGAGGAATATGGCCATTAATTAAGAGTTTCAGGGCGCCTGGGTGGCTCAGTTGGTTGAGCGGCCAACTTTGGCTCAGGTCATGATCTCGAGGTCTGCGAGTTCGAGCTCCGCGTCGGGCTCTGTGCTGACGGCTCAGAGCCTGGAGCCTGCTTCGGATTCTGTGTCTCCCTCTCTCTCTCTGCCCCTCCCCTGCTCACGCTCTGTCTCTATGTCTCAAAAATAAATAAAAAAAAAAAAAAAAAAAAGTTTCAATCCACTGGGGCTCCTGGGTGGCTCAGTTGGTTAAGCATCCTCTTCTTGATTTCAGCTCATGTCAGGATCTCAAGGTTCATGAGTTCAGGCCTCGTGTCGGGCTCTGTGCTGGCAGTGTGGAGCCTGCTTGGGATTCTTTCTCTCCACCCTCTCTGTCTCTCTCTGGCCCTCCCCTGTGCTCTTTCTCGCACTCTCCCTCCCTCCTTCCCTCTCTCAAAATAAATATCAAAAAAAAAAAATTTTTAAGTTTCAACATACACATCTTAGAAGTATTTAGGAGGTAAATACTTCTCTGGTCTTGGACAGGAAGATTTAAGAGAAGGCAGACTCTCAGTCTTCAAGGTGGAAATGAACTACACCTTTCTCTACAACCAAAGAGTTTGCTGGGCTATGGTTCTCAAATGCTAAGAATGTCAAAAGTCCAGTCTTCCAAAACGATGGAGTAATTGTTTTCTACATGAGGAATATCAGAGTCATAAAATATTTTGGAAATGTATTCTTAAGAAAAAAATAATTTCCTCCTATCATATCAACAGGCTTAGAAAAACTTTTTTTTTTCATGCTATGAATGTCCTTTAACAGAAGACCTCACCATGAAATATACAAAGAAATCCTGCTGGCCTAACTTAAACAACAAAGGAGTTAGATGAGTGAAGTGAAGAAAAAAAGCTGCAAAGAGCAATGGGGTCAAGAGAAGACTGGGCATTACTGAGGCCTGGCTCCCATTTCATTCTTCCACCAACTGGCCCACACAACACACCTCATGCCATGGACTCAAAAGCAGTCTCCTCACATTTGATGTGTGGAAAAGATCTTCATCAATTACTGCTTCTAAAGAATAAACTAGCTTCAAAAGGAAAAACAGAAACGTTAAAGTTTAAAAAGGAAAAAAAAAGCTATCAGACTCCACTTTAACCAAGTTATCAAGCTTAACAGGACTAGTAAGAAGATATACGGACATCAGGAACCCCTTGACAAGATGCATGGAAAAAAACCTACCAGTCTTCTATTAGTCTTGACCAAAAAATACATAATTTAATCACCAGGAAATGTTAGAAACAACTTGAGAGATATTCTACAAAGTAACTGACTGATATTCTTCAAAAGTGCCCAAATCATGGAACGCAAGGACTGTGTGAGGATTTGTCACAGTTTGGAGATTAAGGAATAATAACTAAATGTAATGCAGCATCCCAGACAAGACCCTGGAACAGGGTTTTAAAAAAAAAAAAAAAAAATTAGTAGAAAAACTGGTAAAATTCAAGTAAGATGTATATTTTGGTTAACAGTACTGGAACAGTATCAATTCCTTGGTTTTCAGTTTTTCATGGTTACGTAAGAGGTTAACATTAGAGGAAGCCAGGTAAGCAATATAGAAGGACTTTCCCCCCCCCCCAACTTCTACCTAAGTATAAAAAAGTAGCTAAAAAGGAAAAGTACTGTCTGCTCCCCACAAGAGGCAGAGCCAAGGAGACCACACCAATGGCTGACATATCAATGGAAAAGTTTGACATTTTTTCTAACTTTCAGAAAAAAGGCTGAATCCTCTAGACAGTCTCTCTTCAATCTGCCTTTTCTCAATACTGTGACCCACGGCTTCTCCTTATCTCTCCCAGGCACTGGATCATTCTTGTAATAAATCAAGGAAAGCCACCAACGCACCCTGGTTCCAATGGTGAAATCCATTCCGCCCGCCACATAGTTGCATAAAGTGAAACCTTACAAAAAACAGCTAGAGAATAAGACACCAAAACTGACTGGAAAAGACTTTGAGGGGAAAGAATGAGGAGGAGGAAATAAATAAAGCAAAGGCAAGAAATTAAGGGTTCTCCCATCCTGTACGAGACTGGGTGGCCGTCTGAGAGCAGGGAAGGCTGACCACATGCACCGGAAAGAAGTCAGTACATCACCAATTACCAGGCAAGAGGAACCCCACAGTAGTTCCATAAAGCCCTCATCTCCAGCCATCCCGAATACAAATGTGGAGTAGGCACAGGACCTCTACTCTAAATCTTGGAAAAGAGCTGGGCCAATGGCTCCTCAGTCACAAAGATCATGACAAATTTGTTTTATTTTCACTACTTTTACTATGAGTCACCAGTGTTTACAAGTTAGATGCAGAGACCACATTTCCAACCTGACTGATCTCAAAAGATATGCCATGAATAGAACATACAAGATAAAGTGAGACGTTAGGAAAATTTTAACCCACACCCTTCGGTCTGCGAACAGAAAAGTACAGTAGCTACATAATAACTACCAACACTTACTGAATGACTACAGTGAGGCAGACATGGTCTCAAATCCTCACAACAAGCCCCCAGGGAAAGCATCACTATCCTTAGTTTACAGGTGAAGCTAAAGTTCAAAGATCTAAAGTGATCTGACGACACAGCAAGTGGTACGTCTAAGATTTGCATCTAGAATTATTTAACAATAACGATGTTCTTTCTGGTCTATGATACTCTCTAGGATGTTGTGGAGGACATGATGTGGCTGGAACCAGCAGAGGCAGAGAACACTGGCACTCTGTGGCATGAAGGCGAGAGCTATTAGCAAAGCCTCCTCAGGGACTGCCATGTTCTTGATGGACTACGCCCAACACAACAGATGGAGATAAAATAAGTCAAGTTTCTCTTCCACCACCTCACTACCCTCCTCACAGAGAAGATAGTTTTCAAAAGTAAGAATGATGGTACAAATCAACTCAGCCTAAAAGAGAGACTACTCGCTTATTACCAAACCCATGTCCTTTCTTCTTGGCTCAGAGCTAGACTCCCTCTCTAGCATTGTTCGCTGTGGGGTATGGCCATGTACTTGTATTCCAGCCAATGTAATGTAGTAAGTAATCAGGATGCTGCTACCAGGGCTCGTCCGAAACCTCCCACATGTAATCCACCTCTTTCTGGATGCTGGAATGAGGATAACCCCCAGAGCTACTATGAGCACCACATGTTGCAGGAGGCTGAGGGATGGAGCTGGAGTTCTTGAATCTCCACTACAAGAGCTGCCTCACTAGAAATACCTGCATTGCTTTATTACATCAACAAATGTAGTACATCCATAGCTAAAGCTTTCCATGAGAAATCAGTCCCCTAAAATAAGCCCCAAGAACCCATTTAAGCTAAAGAGAAAGCTTCCTGCCACTTTATTTGAGAACATGATGAGCACTGACAGTGTCCACAGAGTTTTACAGTTGTCTTATTGGAACTTAAATCCTCACAAGGTTGAAAACAATTTTGACATTGGTGACATGGGCTCTTCAGATCATAGGACAATGCAAGGGGGGGGGTCCGTGGAATTAGTAATTATACATTAATGTTCACATCTTCGCAGGCACAATTAGAATCCCTACCTTAGAGATGAGGACACAGACTCATAACCCAAGCCACAGTTCCTTCTTCTGTGCTCCAGCCCCAAAAATCAAGGCTGTTCCTTGGCAACTCCAGCATACATCTCTCCGTTTTACAGTTAAACCAGCTGCCAGCAAGGAATCGAGCCAGGTCTGAAATTCCAATCTGCTGGATAGGTATCACACTATCCCATATGGAAAGTATTTAACACATAAAAGCATAACCTCAGCAAATGCTAGTTTTCTCCACCTCCACTCAGCCACAAACTCTCTAGAGAGCCTCCCACTCTGTCCCTCTCTTCTATGCAAATGTCACATTCACAAAGCATAAGCACATTTAAATTGTATCAGTGCAGTATCTAGGTTTGCTCCAGCCAAAGCTCTCCTTTGGAAGGGTTTTATGGTTAGAACTTCTAGGAAATCCAGTCTCCTTCCATAGCCAGGTTTTTGATGGTTTTCTTAGAAGGATATCAATTCACCCCAACCAGTTCCTCACCCAGAATTGTGCAATAAAAATTCTCCAGTAATTCACACTCACTCACCCAGTGTGCCTGTCTTCTCCTTCCTTCAGTGATAGCATCTTAGTGGAACACATGGCTACTCGGAATTAAGGCCACATGCTCCACCTTCCTTGCAACTAGTGACACTGGTGAACTGTCAAAATCTGGCAGGAAATCGAGCTTCATGATTTTAAACAAGTGAGTCAGTTAACACCTCAGAGGTGGTCTACATCTGTAGCCTCGGGCAGACTCGCCCTAAGGAGGACACTTGACCTAGCAAAAGTCTCCCTATCTCATTTATGCAGTCAACACTTTAGGCATTTATGCCATGTCACACCCTGCAAGGGCCTGAGGAGGACAGAAAAGGAAGTTACCTTGTTGCTAATGGCTTATATCTATACTATTTCATTTCTCAGAAAGTTTGATGTCCATTACTCAAGTGTTCCAGAGTCTGGCTACACCCCTGAATGGAGCCATACTATTGACCTTGACCTTTTCAACTTCTGCATGCCCCCTGGGGTCTTCCTGTTTGGCTTCCAACCCACTACTTGTCTAAAAATCCAACTGTGTATGTGCCCTGACCCCCAGTTTAGCCTTAACTGCAAACTCATCTGCTCCTGTCCATTCCTGGCTTGTCTTGGCCACTTGAACCTGATGAAGCAGTGCCTGCTTAGGCACTTCAATGCCCTTGGTATAAGGCGAGAACTGCACGGCACTGCCTCTGCTCCAGAACACTACATTGTACACCTGAAATTTTGAAAAGAGGTTCTTCTCACCAACACAAACTAAGAGTAATAATAAAGACAGCAGGAGGAAAATTAAGGAGGCAATGGTTAAATTTATGACCTAGATTGTGATGGTTTCACAGGTACATGTTTGTCTCCAGACTCATGAAGTTGTTTTAATTATGTATAGTTTTTTGTTCAGCAACCATATCTCAATCAAGAATTTTTAAAAAGAGGGAGGGAAGGCTGGGTGGTTCAGGCAGTTAAGCGTCTGACTTGGGCCCAGATCACGATCTTGGAGGTTTGGGAGTTCAAGCCCCACATTGTGCTCTGTGCTAACAGTGCTGAATTCCTTCTCTCCCTTGCTCTGCTCCTTCCCTGCTCAATGTGCTACCCACCCTCCCACTCTCTCTCAAAAGTGAAGATTTAAAAAAAAAAAAAAAAAGGCAGGAAATAGAAAAGAATTGGACCTATTATTACTCCCTACCCAAGGGACTCTAGACCAGAGAGAGACCCTCATTTCATCTCCTGAAGGATATCTGAGAGCTTTCTGGTGGCTCATCCTCATTTGCTAAGCAAGTGCTCCCCAGTAACATGCTAATGAACAACAGAGCAGCCCTGACAGTCCGATTAAGCCATACGGGAATCACTACAGAACACAAGCAGAGCCGGTTGGTATGTAGGTTACTGCTGCCCTTTTTGAAAATTTAATTACAGTGTTTGAACATTATCTCATTTTAAAGATCTAGCTACCAAGGCTCAATTAAAATTCCAAGTGTCAAAGTGAGAAAAAGCCCCAAGTGGAGATCTCACTTCATCCTCAGTTTTAAATGTATGAAAACAGTTGGACATTTTACAATCATAACAAGTCCTCTTGGAGACGGACATTATTACCCTACCATCTATCCACGATGTTTTACAGCCCCTCTGCCGGCATGTGAAACCCCCATGTACCTCATAGGAGAAGCTAGTTCTAAGCTGATAATACTCACTACAAAAGAATGCATACATGTGCCCCTTCCCCGGCCTCACCACACTCCTACTAGAGCTCCAGCAGGTACCTGATGCATCTTACTGCAGTATGGGAGCCAGAGGACGGGAAAAGCCCAGGGGTAAACTCTAAGCGATGATGCTAGTCATCTGTACACTGCAGGCAGCCAGCGGGAGAGCAGAGTGGAAGCAACAGGACACCATGCTTTTGCCATCATGACCAGAAATACCTTGCAACCTTCCCTTCCCTCCACCTCTCTCTCCAACCCATACATCTTCAGCCTAGAAAACTCTTCTTTCCTAAGCGATGATGCTAGTCATCTGTACACTACAGGCAGCCAGAGGGAGAGCAGAGTGGAAGCAACAGGACACCATGCCTTTGCCATCATGACCAGAAATACCTTGCATCCTTCCCTTCCTCCACATCCCTCTCCAACCCATATATCTTCAGCCTAGAAAACTCTTCTTTCCCGTCCCAGGTTCCAGTCCAGTCTGGTTCCAGCCCCCTTCTCTATAAAGCCTCCCCTGGCTTCTCCTTAGAAGGATTAGTGGCTTCCCGTCAGCGTTTCAACAGGGTTTTTTCCTGATTGATTCTTTTAACAAAATTTGTTTGGGCACCTAGGAGGTGTCGGGCACTGTTTGGGGTGCCTGCAACGTAGCAAACAGAACGACTCAAGTTTCTGCAAGAGATTGCTTAAAGAATGAGAAGGGGGAACAAGTAAACAAACACTAACTAAGAGGACGATAAAGTTTATAAAGACCTACAGGAGGGTGGTGGGGATGGAGCACGGCAGGGGCAGGGAAGGGAGCCCTTTTAGGTAGAGCTGTCAGAAAAGGCTTCTCGAGATAAGATGAACACCGGAAAGGCCAACTGAATAGAGTGAGAAATGAAGACTGCAGGAGAAGGGCATTCTTAGACATGGTCAACTCTTTGGATCTTCTCTTGAAGCCATCAAAGGGTACCAAGAAAGTAAGAACATGTGAGCTGTAATTACTGATGGGTTCACCTCCTCCAAAGGCATATCTCGATCTCCCCAGTAACTAACACACCATCAGACTTATAAAAGACATTCAAATTTTTTTTATGTTTATTTTTGAGAGACAGAGCATGAGAGGGAACGGGGTGGAGAGAGAGGAGACACAGAATACGAAGCAGGCTCTGAGTTGTCAGCACAGAGCCCAACATGGAGCTCAACCGCACCAACTGTGAGATCACAACCTGAGCCAAAGTCAGCAGTTCAACCGACTAAGCCACCCAGGTGCCCCTATGAAAGACATTTAAGAACTCTCGGGAGAAGAAAGAGCACAGAACAAACACCCTAAACTAGTCACGAGCATACACAGGCACACAGCACTAGCTCTCATCCATTCATCCTTCTCAGGACAGGATCAGCCTCGGAAGTTCTACAGGTATCCATGGCTACCTTACATCAGGCCTCATTCAGAAACCTCACTGTTTTCTAAGCTCAGAAATAAGCAATTATTCTCATCTCCCCAAAAGCAGAGCACCAAGAGTCACTACTGAAAAGGCTGGCTCAAAATTCTTGGCCCATCCAAACAGCATTCAATACTGTTGTGGGGTTCAAGTTTCATTGCTACTCTAGTCTGGACTGAGCAACGCATCTCACCCCCAGTAATACCCACTACAGAGCTTCCTGAACAGTCTTCCTGGAAGGAGCTCAAGCGATCAGGTGGATGATCTCTTCATTCCTGAGGTACCAGCCAGCTATCCTACATAACTCTTAGAATCCTCAGGGTACTTTGGAAGATGAGATGTTATTTTGAACCCCTTGGAGTTGCTGTACTTACCATATTTTAGGGCCTTTGCTAAAGGAAGTGAAAAAATATTCCTATAAATTCTCACGGCTTTCTTCAGGTTTAAAGTGTTTGAATTTTTCCAGACACTCCAGTCATTTCCCAATTCTGGGATCTACACTGGCTTTAAAGAGACTAATTTGCTATCAATAAAGCCTGTGGGTTGTGTTTTTCATGGCCTAGACAGCTCAGGAGTGATTTATCTTACCCTTATCTGAAACTAAGAATTGCTAACATCTCATCTGACAGTCTAGAAGCAGACAATGCCCCTCTTCTACCTCTTAAACTTGACAGCTGGAGCATGCCCCAGGCACTGCCCTCAGTGCGCCATCGAAGACCGGTTGGGCACCAGACACTTGAACAGCAGCCTTCTTCAGCAGGCATCTCGTTGCCAACCACAGGGAGGCAGAGTGCAAGCCTCGATGAGTAATGAGACATTTTAACCGGGTTCAACCCCATCAAGCTTCCCTTGGTCTCTACCTGTCAGTTCTGACACCTGACCTATTCCATTATGTTCAGGGTTCTAAGACTCTCCAAGGCTGCCAAACAGCTTCCTTCTATACAGATGGCCCACAGTGGCCTTGAATCAATACTGTATGTGCAGTATTTCCTAGTGTTAGTTAGAATGCTAGTTCAACCGAAAGATATTAAATACTCCCCAAAGCACTCGGTGATAAAGTTCGGGAAATGCCACAGTAAGCAAGTTTAAGAACCAATATACTACACTCGTTAAGAAAACGGGCTGAGGAACCAGACACCCAGGTGCGACTCCCAAATCCATCATTTTACTACCTGGGTGACCCTCGGCAAAACAAACCAATAATCTCTCATCCATGAAGTAATAAAAGAACCATTTTTATCATTTTGTAAGAATTCAGGGATACATTTGAAGTGCTTGATATAGTGCCTACTACCTTATTACATGATTTTAAAGAGCCCTGAATATGCTACTATCGTGATTCTCCAAGTAAGAGAGGGACTGTGTCCTTTTTCCCAAGTTTATTGAATCTCATACCTCTGGTTTTTACAAAACTTTCTTGCAGGCCGGTGGTCCTTGAAACATATTTGGGAGAAGTCCCACACCTGTCGATGATGTGTGCCCTGAGTCAGGCTAAAACTACCATCTTAACATGTCTAACTCGGCAATGCTAATTATTCACACGAAGCAATACCGCAGGTAAGGGATGAAAAAGGATATTTAGGGGCACCTGGGTGGCTCAATAGGTTAAGGGTCTGACTTGAGCTCAGGTCATGATCTCGCAGTTCATGAGTTCGAACCCTGCATCGGTCTCTGTGCTGACAGGCCTGGAGCCTGCTTCGGATTCTGTGTCTCCTTCTCGCTCTGCCCCTCCCACACCTCTGTGTACTCATGCTCTCTCTTGCTCTCTTTCTCAAAAATATAAAAACTAAACAAAAAAAAAAAGATATTTAAAGATAACACAATGGGTCAAAATCCTTAAAGACCCTCCTGGGTCTTATTTCAATTGCTCACACTTGGCTTTGTATTCTGCCTCTACTTCTTCCTATTTGCAAAATCCTGGACAAATTACTCAACCTTTCTGGGCAGCAGTCTTCTAACCTCAAAGGTGAAAAATCATCTTGGTAGTGACGGGGACAAAATGAGATACTAAAGGTCAAACACGTGGCAGATTGTAGGTATCCATTTTCCCCCTCTCACTAGGTCTCAGGACAAGTGGAAATTCAGTCTGAAGGTGGTCACCAGTAAGGGAAATCAGAGCAACAGTTGCGAGCCTAAGATTCTCTAAGACAGAAGTGAAAAAGCACCAAAGAACTTCCTGTGCACTTTTTAAAAAGAGGAACACTGGAAACCTCTACAGAGACTTCCTACCTCTTATTGTGTTACCTTGATTCTAACTAAGACACGGAATACACAGGATCTGGAGAGAAATCATCCCATATTCCCAAAGCAGAGAGCCAAGTACCCAGAATCAAGTCAGGAGGAGACAAATGGCCCAGCAATGGTAGTTTTCACTGCCCCATTTAGACTCATCATGCAGGTCTGTTTTTACAAAGCCAATTCTGCTAAACCTCCAATGAGGACTATGCAACCTAGCTTTTCAAGGCCTGTTATTGTCTGATCATTTGTTGGCCTATTCCCAATTGGTCCTTAACACTTCCCAAAGATTTCATGATTTCAGGAACCAAACATGGTCTTCCGAACTAAAAGGGACTCCTAAATTCATCCAAAAGTTCCTTATCAGACTAGAAGTTCCCAAATCAGACTGCAGAAAATGTGGTGACCAAGACCACAGGAAAACGAAATGTCATTGAGATGTTTCGTAAAACAACATAAGGAAGCTTCAGAAATAAACCCTGCTTGGGAGCTGTAATCATGTGTGGAACTCCTGGAGCTCCCAGCCAGTTCCAGCTCCTTGCCCATGTAGTTCTTTCTTCCTTTCTCTATTTGAAGAGCACCCTTTGCAAACCCCAAGTCCTCAACTGCCCACCTTCATTAGCAACAAAGATGCCAGCATGGTAAAGGCATCCCTGCACAGCCACCTAAGACTCCAGCTTGGAAGCCACCGTCTCCCCTCAGCGGGTCACTCTCCCATGTTTGGAACACCTCGCCGGCACCACAATCCCTACAGAGGTGGCAACCACATCTCCACGGTTGGAAGGGGCAGGCAGGCATCCGGCAGGACTGAAGTGGACTAAGAATCACATTGTCCTTTTTTTTTTTTTTTAGGTTTATTTTTGAGAGGGAGGGAGGGCACACAAGAAAAGGAGTTGGGGAGAGGCAGAGGGGGAGGCAGAGGATCCAAAACAGGCTCTGTATGAACAGCAGAGAGCCTGATGCGGGGCTCCAACTCACAAACTGTGAGATCATAGCCAGAGCTGAAGTCAGACACTTAACCAACTGAGCCGCCCAAGCACCCTCAAATTTTCTTCAAACAAGCAGTCTCTTCTTTTTAATTAAAACATGGGTACAAGAACTTTTTTCTTAAGTCTACGTTGAAGAAAAAAAAAATACGACAGCTACCAACATGCAGCCTCACAGTCACAGGGGAACAATCAGGACACCCAGGGACTGGCAATCCGAAGAAACATTCTCCTGTTTTTCCCTGTGAGAAGCTAGAAAGCTGGATTTTTAGGCCAAATGACCCAATTTTTAATTCATTCCATTAATTCGGGATTTAAAAAAAAAAATTAGTGGAAGAATGCCACAGGGGTCATTACAACGTGAGGCCAATAAGCCCCTATGCAAGCCAACGACTGGGCTGACATTTTGACCTTTATCCTCAAGTCTGTGCTCATCGACACATCCTGAAAGGCTACCTTTCATCAGGAGCTTGCTGAGGTCACTACTGTGGCTCCTTGAAGGTTCTGCCCCAGGGCTGCATACCAGCCACAACGACCTCCTTGGTGTGTTGCTCCCACATACTGTATACTCCTCCCCATCTCTGGGTCACAACTGTCTTCTTGGGAGGAGACCCTTCACCTGTCAGGACAGGCTGTTACTGGCTGGAATAAGTTTTTTCAGGTCATCTCCAGATGACTCGGTAATGGTGCAGGTGGTAAATTGCCAATTCTGTCCTACCAGGCTATGATTATTGGCAAGCAATTCAGTCCCTGAAGGGGGCAAATCTAAACAAACAGCAATAGTTGAGTTCATTTATTCTACAAAATTATGTAGTTGCAATTTCAAATTATGAAATTATTTTGATTTCCAAGGAACACTTCTCATGGATGGGTAAATTTTCTTGGCATATGACTGGTGAGAAGTGATTTGGGACCTGAAAATATGTGGCCTATATAAATATCACACCTGGTCATTTATGAAGCACTCATATGCTGAAATCAAGGAAGCTACTACTGTTAGCATCTCCTCACTTTCCTCACCCTCAACTTACAAGTTCTATATACACCATCACTCAGCCTACCCCTTGAGAACAGCAGGCTGGATCTTGCTACACGGCCACTGTACTTCCAGTCTCTTCACTCTGATTTACTCCTCGCGGGCTCTTTCGTAGATTCAGTTTAAATGTCCAGTCCTCATGGAGCCTTCTTTGGTGGCTTCTCTTCTCCACTGACCTGTCACTCATCCTTTGTCTGCTCTAGTTTCTTCCTTGACATCTGTCATTAGGTTTAATTTTGTCCACGTTTATCTGACCTGCCCCATTAAATGTGAGCTTCCCAAAGACAAGTCACTTGCATACCCCTCTTCACTGCTACAGAGTCCAATGCTCCTGCCCACAGATTAATGTGTAACACAGACTAGTAACTGATGAATAATGAATTCCAATGTGACAGGTAAGTAAGCTGAGGTACAGGGAGGGGCCTGACCAAGAGCCCTTGGGTATTCACTGTCAGCAGAGGCTTGAGCTCATGTCTTCTGACTGTGGGCCTGGCCACCAAGCCATGGCATCCCCCACATCAATGGATTGATAATTTCGAGTGCCTTCCACCCAGAACTCAGCATGTCAGAGGATTAAATCTTCCATCTCTGACAAGGCTTATCTGTCCAAATGTCTCTCCACAGAACCAAATGAATGAATACGTATTACCCAGACTTGCAAGTGTTTTACAACTACTAATTCCAGGGAAAGTCAGAGGCAATAAGTTCAATGGAATTCTAGAGAATTGAAACTAAGTGATTTTATGCATAAATATTAATGAAATTGTGACTTTTTTTTTTTTTTTTACTAAAAAAGGTTAATGGCTTCATTTGCTGTTTCTCCATTTCTCAGACACCAGGCAATCGAAAATCTAGTATGCATATATACAAGCCTGAGCAACTTGCCCAAAACATTACTCTATTGCTATGAAACTCTGCTCTTCAATTAAGGTCAAAAGTCATCTGAACAGCTTCATTTCTTCAGTCAAAGACTTAAATTTTATTTAATTAGCGTGCTCCTGAAAAACCTTACTTCCTTGATGTGCGATCCTTCCACTCATTTTCATTAGGTCTGAAAATTACTACTTGCTAATGCATACCACAGCCTTGAAACTGTCCCTTGAAGCGGTATCTCCACTCTGCTGGTTGTAAAGGCAAAAAGGACAAAAACCCAGATTCCAGGTGTCTTGTCTCCTAGCATTTGGAAAAAGCTCTAAGATGGTCATTTTCATCTTTTAGCTGCTTCCTCTAAGGAGCCACCGCCATCCAAAAGCAAGTGATCCCATTTATCAGAGACTATTTTCCATCCTTCATTACCCTTTTTAGCTTTCCTAGGATTTTTTTATTTTGAGAGAGAGAGCGCTGGCAGGGGAGGATCAGAGAGAGGGAGATAGAATCCCAAGCAAGCTCTGCACCATCAGCACACAGCCCAACTCAGGGCTTAATCCCACAAACGGGGAGATCACTACCTGAGCCAAAAACAAGAGTCGGAAGCTTAAATGACTGAGCCAGCCAGGTGCCCTGCTTTTCTAGATTTTTAACTTTTTCAACTGAGAATTAAAATAAATTCAAGGAACTATGCCATAACATGAACAGGGATAAAACTAGATATGCGCCCTCCCCTTCCCTTCCTGCTCAGGACAAAGTACTCCCAGGAGCCTGAGCTAGAACCCTTGGCATCACCCTGGACTCCTCCCTCTCTGGCCCCCAACATCCCACATTGAACAACCACGAGTTCACTCTACGGATTATGTCTTAATCCAATCATTATCTGCAACATCATTATCTGACCTAGTCTAGAACCTTCCTCTTGGTTCCGATCTACGCTCTTCCCAGCTGCAGCAACCTCCTACTGGCCTTCTGCTTCCAGTCTTGTCCCCTCCGGTTCAGTCTCCACCAAGCAGCCAGTATGATTCTCCAAAAACAAACTGTGGCCACCCACACTTAAATCCCTTCCATGGCTCCCAATTGCTCCAGGAAGAAAGACCAAACCCTGTTAACTGCCTAAAAGCCATTCATCATCTGGCCTCTTGCCTGACTCTCCAGGTTCTCTTCTTTCCACACCTTTCCACCCCTTCTGCCCTATCTATGCTCTCCCCACCCTCCATCAACACAGCATTTCCTTCCGTCCTTTCAAGGCACTGTGAGCTCTCTCATCTCTTGCCCCTTCATTCATGCCACATCCTGAATGCTTCCCACTCCTCTTCTAGATGGATTTCTCCTCTATTTTGCCTGTACCTTTGGGTGGGCAACAGAAGGCACCCTGCACACTGCTCCCGGATGCCTCCTGTCAGAGGACTAACCATACATTCTGATGTTTGACCATCTTCATCACAGTGTGTCCCACAATGGTAGCCCAGCATGTGGTGCCACTCACAGTATTTGCAGTGTTTCCATGAATATTTCCTAGATGTTGAAAAGGGAGCTTGCAGTCCAATCCAAGCATAGTTCTAAATCTAAAGCCTCTCCATTGTGTTCGGAATGTGGAGACTGGCCTGCATTACTTCCAAAGCAGCAGGGCTAGATCTGCATTAGGGCAAGATTCCAATTTGAAGGTTGTTCCCTTCCTTCTCAAATGCAAGCCATGTAACAACTGAAAACAGCCACTTCTTAAATACACCTTACACTGGATTCTCCTTGAAGAATTAAACTTTCAAGTTTATGTAAAAGGGTCAATTACTGGAAAAGTACTTTCAATTGTCCTGTGAGAAAGTTCTTTGGGCTGGCTTCACCAAACCATGTAATACTCTTAGAATTTCCCCCTCCCACCTCTTATCCTCCATTCTGCTAGTTATCTGTAAGTACAAAGTAACTTAAATATTGGCTTAAGTCATTCAGAATTAAGGTAAACCCGCTCAGAAATTACAGAATGCACTCCATTAGAACCTATTACTTTTGGATTCTAACAATCTCTTGATGTGAAAACCTAAGCACTATTTCGAATGGTCAGAAGGTCCCAATACCTACCTTTTTCCCTTCTAAAGTATTGGGGAAAGAACTAGTAAATATGAAAAACATCCATTTAATAAAAAATAATTTTAAATAAAAAAAAGACAAGCAGCCATGAGGAGAGAAGGGGAAAGGACATTTGTTAAGGGCCTTGAGAGGAGATGTAAGGGAACCATTGACTCAAGTGCTCCCGTAGGTCCTCTCAAGCACTCTGCAACACAGTAATGGATACCTTCACTTTACATTAAAGGACATGGAGGCAAATTAATTCCTAAGGCTCACAGATCTGGTAATTGAGTTGAACCCGGGTCTATCCGGCACCAAGGTAAAAGTGGTTTCCACCATACTAACTCCAGAAACTAAAGAGTATCTTTTGAAATATCAAGTTTCATTTTATGAAAAATACCCTCTTAGGGAACCAAAAGTGTCCTCTTAATCTTCTCATAGAAGTGTTTCACAGAAAGCTTTTTCTTAGACCCCTTGTTTTCAGCTTCCTAATTATGCTCAGATTATTTTATCTGTAATTTAGGAATAAAGTTGAAAAACAGAAGATTTACAATTTTATCTTATAGATTTGCGTATACTGGCAGAACGTTCATTAGATTTAATCTATGTTAATTAAGCTTTCCATTTTAGCAAAGCTCTGTATTAACACACTCTAATCAGGAAAAGTAAACTTTAAATCTGTAACGATATTAAGAGTTCAGAAAGACAAATTCATCTTCGTTGTTCTTCCGATGTGCTCTATTGGTACTTGAAAAAAAATCCATCAAATTCAAAATATAGATTAGAATAATGGAGTGCCCATTATATCAAAGTATAATTCAATTGCTACCAGTAGGTACATTTTCAATCATCCCTTTAAGTTTTCCATTTCATTTCATCTACTCAAGATCTTCATGGGAACTCAACTGGCTCAGTTACCTAGGGAGTTTCCAAGTACTGCTGTGCCAAGAAGTTCATTCCTGGTTTAAGGCATCCAAATCTCCCACATGATCCACCTCTGGCTGCTGGATCCCCACTAGGGGAGAGCAGTGTCTGCCTTTGGCTACAGTTCTTTTCACAACTCCTTTGCCATTAATTCAGTAATGGCCTTGCCTTAGAGTAGACGGAAACCTAGTAGAAATTGGATACCATGATTTCCAGAACAGTAAATGCAGTTTCTCTGGCCCAAGGCTCTGGAAAAGGCAGTTGGAAGATTACTTCCCATGGAGCACATGATGACTGGGGAGAGTGTTCAGATCCAGTATGCTGTGCCCCCATTGTGCTTCATCAGGAAAGGGAACTTTTGACTGAAAATTCATTACTACCAGAAGGTTTGGTGATAGACATCTCTTTCCTTTAACCACTGAACTTTAAAAAAACAAAAAAAAAGTAACTGTATGTTTATCTGGCTTCTCCTCAGCATCTAGTTTTCCCCTAAGTATCAAAATTCTACCTCGATACCACAATCCTCATGACTTTGGGGGAAGGGGGGGGGGGGTTCTATTAGGTACCAAGAACTAAACTAGATGTTTTACAAATACCTCTAATCCTCATCAAAAAACCCCAAGGTATTATTCATTTCAGTCTCCAGATAAACACCTTTGCCCTTTTCACTGTCTTGCATGCTATGTAGTATATCCAAGGCAATATCTGTGCCTGGACAATATATTCCATGTGAACCTTTGAAACTGGCCAGGAAGTTTGAGCAATCCTAACTAACCAGGGATGGAGAAAATAAATTGTTGATATACTCGATATTAATTAAGTGCATCCTATTTACATAAAAGTACATAAAAAAAAAAAACAACCCTGTGTTATAATCTCTCACCTACACTATTTACCTAATTTGGGCACGGACTAAATTGGGAACATCTCGATCAAGACCTACACTGCTTAGTTATTCCAATATCCATGTTCTCTCAGCTTTGGCACAATTCTCAACCAAATGTCCCAGTATTAGCCAATGAAATCTGGTACAGGTCACGCCTGACCTTTCCAGGCCTGACCCTTAAAACCACAACAGGAGAATAAAACAAAATTCTAATTATAGAAGCTATTGGTCTACATCTCTCCGATCACAGTTCAAATGGCAAATAAGTACAGAAGTTGCAAATTCAGTAACACAACTGGGAAGTGTTACATATGAAGTTGTATCTGTAAGTATCAATACTCAAAGACTATCCGAAAACGTGCCACCAAAAAATTTATTTAACATGTACAAGTCACCAGAAAAAAATTCAATCTCAAATCTATAAATGTTATACCAGTTTCTTCAATAAAACTAGAAGTCACACATTAAGACTTTTGAAGTGATTCAACACTTAAACATTCCAACTTAGAACAGGAAGTCAAACTGAAATTAAGAACTACAGAAAAGTACAGAAAAGGAGAACTATAGCAATGTCAAGGAGCTGCATTCAAAACAATACTTAAAAGAAAACATGAAGCCTTCAGTGATTTTACAAAGTACTGAAAACTTCCAAGAATCTACTGAAAAATATGCAAAGTAATCAAAAAGGAGGCAAGAAGCAGAAATCAATGGATTTTAAGTGAAAAACATACTGACCAATAAAACTAAGAGCAGTTTCATTAGAAAGGCCAATAAATTACAAAATCCCATAACCCTGTCCAAAAATGAATTACACGTATTTCCATTACAAATTAGAGCGATAACCACAAATATAAAAACTAAGAATCTCATATCCAACTATTTGCCTCCGAAAAAAAGCAAACAGTCTTGATGAATTGACTGACAAAATTTAAGTTGGCAAGTAACAGCTTAAAATTGCCTAAAATACCAGTATCAACCCACATCCTACTCAGGTCAATTCTACCAGAAACATTTATAGGAGACGTATTACCTATATACTTAAAGTGCAAAGAGTAATTCAAAAAGCCTCAAATTAACTCACACAAACCTCAATCTCACTTGTTAATGAGTTAATAAGTGTTTAATGAATTTACTGTCAAGTGTTCAAGACAATGCCTTTTATCAGTGCTTCAATACTAGTTACTACCGTTAGTATTATATCATTTTTTATATAGTTGCAAAAAAACCCAAATACAACAGTAAATGTATTTAAGGATTTTCCCCAGAAAGAGTTTAACATTATGGACTCTAATGTGATTATGTTAATAGATGAAAGGGGGAAAACATGAAATTATCTCAAAAGGTACACTGAAAAGGTATTTAATAAAATGTAACCACTATTCATTTTTTGGCCTTTCAGTATAACAGAAATAAATTTCCTTCACACAGGACTACATATGTATACAATTATTTTTAGATATAGGATAGATTGTTTAATATAATGTCTGGTAGGTTTCTGTTCAGATTAGGTACCCATTAAAGACAGGATTATCAGCAGGCTTCCTGCCTTTTGCAAGGACCTTTAATCTGTTTATTATTCATCATGATTATGGAGATTCTAGAAAATGGAAGACCAATGGAATAGCTGATAAAAATATTGGAACTGGCGAACTATTTTCAAAATACAAAATTGTATCCTTCAATCGAGGATCTTTAAAAAAAACAAAACATAAAACTCAAATGCCTAGCACATAGTACAATTAGCCAATGTTGGCTTACAAGGAAAAGAAAGAAAAAAAGATCACTCCACATAGCTTAAAGTCAGGTATAGATCCAATGCCAAAACCAGACCAAGGCATCAAAAGAAAACTACAGACCTGTAGCTCTTATGAATATTGATGTAAGAATTCTCAACAATATACTACTAAGTCCAGGAATATAAGAAAAGGATTATACAACATGACTAAGTGGGATTTATCCCAGAAATGCATGCTTAGTATAACATCCAAAATTCAATTAGTATCATATACCAGGTCAACAAGGAACAGAATAAAAGCATGATAATCTCCATAAATGCAGAAACAGCACTTGAAAAAAAAAATACCCTTTCGTGATAAAAAAAAAAAAAAGAAAAGCAGTAACACTCCACAAACTACGAATGGGAAGGAATTTCTACCTGGTTAAGAGCATCTATATACAGCTAATATCATAAATGAAATGTGGAAAGCTTTCTGTCTTCAGCTCAAGAAGACAACACTCTGTTCTTACCACTTCTATTCAACATTGTACTCAAAGTTCTAGCCAAGCCAATTAGGCAAGAAAATAAGAGGCAACCTGATAGACACAGTTTTCTTTCTGTCCAATTTGCAGATGACAAGATCTTATGTGTAATAATTAGATTTTTAGTGGATTTCTCTTAATCAAATTTGTGAGGTTAGCAAGCCTACAGGATAGAAGTTCAGCATGCAGACCTCAAGTGCACTTCTATAAAGTGGCAATGAGCCAAAAATGAGAATGTGAAAATAATTAATCTTTTTTGCCATTACAATTCAAAAAATAAACTTAAAAACCACGCACAACTTATATTCTCAAAGTACAAAACACTGTTTAAAATTAAAGACCTAAATAGATAGACAGTCCAGCTCCAGAGATAATATTACTAAAATGGCAATAACCCCTCTATCAGTTTATAGATGGAACATAATCCTTTTGAAAATTTAGCCGTCATCTTTGCAGACATGAAAAAGGGAGCGTTATCTACAACACCCCAACTATGGGAAGAGCCCAAGCGTCCATTAACTGATTAATGGATCAAGAGGTGTTATATATACACAATGGAAGATTACTCAGCCACAAAAAAAGAATGAAATTTTGATATTTGCAGCAGTGTGGATGGAGCTAGAGTATTATGCTAAGCAAAACAGATCAGTCAGAGAAAGACAAACACCCTATGATTTCATGCCTATGTAGAATTTAAAAAACAAATGAGCATGGGGGAAGAGAATGCAAAGGAAGAAGGAAGAGAGAGAAAGAAAAAAGCAAGGGACTCTTGGGGCATCTGGGTGGCTCAGTCAGTTAAGCGTCCACCTTAGGCTCAGGTCATGACCTCACAGTTTGAGTTCGAGCCCTGTGTTGGGCTCTGGGCTGACAGCTCAGAGCCTGGAGCCTCCTTCAGATTCTGTATCCCCCCCTCTCTTTGCCCGTCCCATGCCCATGTTCTGTCTCTCAATAATAAATAAAAACATTAAAAAATTTTAAAAAAAGAAACAGACTCTTAGCACGAAGAGCAGATGGTTACCAGAGTGGAGGGAGGGTATGGGTAAAAGGTGATGGGGATTAAGGAAAGCACTTGTTTGTTGATCAGCACCACGTGTTGTGGGCATTAATCACTACATGGTACACCTGAAACTAATACACTGTATGTTAACAGGAATTTAAATTTTTTTTAAAAAGTTGGTCCTAAAACTCATTGAGGAATTTAAGGACTGGAAGGTCCAAAACAACCTTGAAAAAGAAAGTTGGAGGGCTCACATATCTTATCAAAACTTACTAGAAAGTTACAACCACCAAAATAGTACCAGCAGAAGGACATTGATCAATGGAATAGAATTTAGAGCCCAGAAATAAATCTCCCCATTTATAGTCCATTGATCTTTGACAAGGGAGCCAAGATAATTCACTGGAGGAAAAAAATACTCCATACACGGGGCTGGACAACCGGTTATCCACCTGCAGAAAGATCAAGTTGGACAGCTACTTCATACCAGACAGAAAAACCTAACTTAAAAATCAATCCAAGACTTAGAGAGCTAACCTGTTAAAACTGTTTTAAATAAACCCTAGAAGTCTTTTTTTAATGCTTATTTATTTTTGAGAGAAAGATAGAGTGCAAGCAACGGAGGGGCAGAGAGAGGGAGACACAGAATCTGAAGCAGGCTCCAGGCCCTGAGCTGTCAGCACAGAGCCCAACACGGGGCTCGAACTCACAAACCGTGAGATCATGGCTTGAGCCGAAATCAGTGCTTAACCAACTGAGCCACCCAGGCACCCCCCCTCCGCCCGCCAACTTAACACCTGTACTTATGAGACAAGCCCCCAGAATTTCCAGGGGCTCACATGCACGAGCCCCCTAAGGTTGTTCTGATCTGAGAAACTGCTCATGAAGGACTTCTGCACTCAGACTCTTAAGGTCAGGGCCCAGCTCAGAGGCAGCTGATCTGCCCAGACTTTGAAGGAAAGCAGCTCATTTGCTTAAACTAAAGCACTGCCCTATAGGGCTGGCATCTAATTTAATACATCCAGGAGCCTGCGGGAATACTCTCCAAGACCAAAACTGGGGGGTGCCATCTTCGCGCTCCTCCTCTGCTGTGCTCCCGCCAGCAGGTGCCTCCTCACACTTCCCTCTGCCACGCTCCTGAGCACCACCCTCTCCTAGAAGGGAGCTTTTACACTCATCTGGTACTTCAGGCTTTCTTTTGTGGCCGCTGCTCAGGGGACACTGCTTGATAGCTCTAAAACCCACAGGGAGTTTGCCTTCCCAGGTCCCACGGGACTTTAACAATGGGAGAGAGGTTTTGACAGACTTACACCCAAGGGCACTGTCAGACAGCAGACGGAAATATGCTGCCAAGTCCTTCTGTAAAAGAGGCTGATTTGTTTACTCCGGTGCTTTGGCCAGGGGAGGGGGGGGTGGGCTTCTGGAAGGGCATACCTTAGAGGCCTGTGGAGGAGGCTCTTAGAGAGTGGAGGCTGGTGGACATAGTCTTTGCCCTCTCCCTGGCTACAACTCACTGTTCTCGCTCAGGAAGTTTCTATTCTTGTCTTAGATTATCATTACTTTAAACTCCCAAAATAGAATCTTCTTTCCTCATACTTAAACCCCTTATATGGCTTCCCATTATCTATAGAGATTTTAGTCCAAGTGTTTCAACATGGCCTCAAAGTTTTGAGATGATATAGCTTCTACCTACCCTATAGTACCGCCCCTCACTGCCCACCCCAAACTCCTCAGCTTCCCCAACACACACGATGTGCCAACCACTGACCCCACCCCCTTTTCCTTCCCAAAATCATAGCAACCAAGTTTCTGGAATGCTGTTCTTCCCACCCCTTACTCCTCATTCAGCCTGTCCAATATTCACCTTTCTTTATACAACCACAATCCTTTCTGAAGCCTTCCTTAGCTTACCACAACCCTTCAGAACCTTTATTCCTTCAACACACATTTCTATGATACTTCATGACATCTGTCCACCTGTCCCAACAGTTCTTGTGTAAACAATAATGCTTATTGAAGGTTGTTAAATATGACTTTGAGGATTTCAATAGGACACAGAATGTGGTTTCACAGGAGCCAGAAGATAAGCAAGCAAGACATTCTTGAGTGGTCCTTGGAGAGTCAACAAGAAAACCACTTTTAAGAACCGAAAGTTCTTAGTGCAAAGAAAATCCACCAATGTGTTCAACATCAACAAGGCCTCAGCTAGGGGCATGCTCTCTTAAGGATACAACCTCCAAATTCCAAGGCATGTTGTATAGTCCGTCAATTCTGAAGACATTTTCACAAGTACAGCTTACCTGTGTTCCAGCTCTCGAATGGAGAGGATCACTCCTGAAGTCGATGGCTTTTGCTTTACAGTGGCCAAAAAGGTGAATTCACTCTTATTCCGGAACAGCTGGATTAATTTCTCACTCACATGAGGGGCTGCATGGATCTCTCTTTCTGTATCTAGGAGTAAGGAAAAACAGATGGGGACCAAGAAAACAAGAAGGAAGAAGAGGGAGGGGGAGAAGGAAGAAGAGGGAGGGGGAGAAGGAAGAGGAGGGAAGAGGAGAAGGAAGAGGAGGGAGGGGGGGAAGGAAGAGGAGGGAAGAGGGGAAGGAAGAAGAGGGAGGGGGAGAAGGAAGAAGAGGGAGGGGGAGAAGGAAGAAGAGGGAGGGGGAGAAGGAAGAAGAGGGAGGGGGAGAAGGAAGAAGAGGGAGGGGGAGAAGGAAGAAGAGGGAGGGGGAGAAGGAAGAAGAGGAGGGGAGAAGGAGAGGAGGAAGGAAGAAGAGGGAGGAGGAGAAGGAAGAAGAGGGAAGAGGGGAAGGAAGAAGAGGGAGGGGGGGAAGGAAGAAGAGGGAAGAGGGGAAGGAAGAAGAGGGAAGAGGGGAAGGAAGAAGAGGGAAGAGGGGAAGGAAGAAGAGGGAGGGGGAGAAGGAAGAAGAGGGAGGGGGAGAAGGAAGAAGAGGGAAGAGATGCAGTTAAAAATGTCCACGGGATCCGCATCACACCTCCTCCTCCTCCTCACCTTGCCACTCACCAATACTTTGTTTTCAGGTACCATCCACCAGTTCATACAGCAACACTCATTCAATGCAAAACCCGGAAATGTCACCTATGTCACTATACCCCCTTGTCATTTTGACAAGTTCACAATTGGCCAGCCAGTGATTTTCTGACAGAAATTTTGACAGGACACTGAGCAATGTGGCCTGCTACAAACAGATGAAGTTGCTGTAAAAAAAGGTGAGAGACAGAGGCGCCCGGGTGGCTTAATCGGTTAAGCTTCTGACTTCAGCTCAGGTCAACATCTTGCAGTTCGTGGGTTCGAGCTCTGCATTGGGCTCTGTGCTGACAGCTCAGAACCTGGAGCCTGCTTCAGATTCTGTGTCTCCCTCTCTCTCTCCCTCTGCCCCTCCCCTCACTCATACTCTGTCTCTCTCTCTCAAAATAAACATTAAAAAAAAAAAAAAAAGTGAGAGGCCATCAGATAAATGGATCCTAAATTCACAGAATCCTGTGTTTAGCAGGACCCAAATGCCACTCAGCAGGTTCCAATTTCACTTTTCCCCAGTGGACTCCATATCTTTTGCTCCACAATTTGTAGAGGGAAACCTCTCCTTGTTTGGGACCCAGCAGAGATTTATTTGTGTTCATAATGCCAAACAACTCCATGTTTGCTTCAGGAATACAAGGCAAGTTTACGATCTATAAGCGTGCCTGGAATTTCTCTGTAAACATGGGGTGGACGACCCTGCTGATGAAATATTCAAGTTGAGGCCAGTTCAGCAGACCTAGAGGTATGGGAATCCAGCTAATACTGCTCCGGGGAACGACTCTCTTTCTAAAAATCCTGCATGATGAGACATTCATCGTCTCATACTTAGACTCTCCCTTATAAGCTAGGCACTCTCATTATTTTACACTATGCTTCCTCAAACCAGAAACTGGCCACCAACACAACAGAATTAGACCAAACTATTCGGAGACGACAAAGGATACCAAAGGCATGTTTGGTGGCCTTCTCTCATGCCCCAAACACATCCTCTATAGAGAACTACTTGGCTTGTTTCTCCAAGAGTCTGAAAAATAACGACCTTCAAAAGCAGTGTTGCCCAAGCAACATTACCGACTATACAGACCTTGGAGAAACTCATCTTAAAGCATGGCTTCTGGGGCGCCTGGGTGGCTCAGTCAGTCGGGCATCTGGCTCTTGATTTCAGCTCAGGTCATGATCCAAGAGTCGTGAGATCAAGCCCCACACTGGGGGAGCTTGCTCAGCATGGAGCCTGTTTCAGATTCCCTCTCTCTGCCTCTGCCCCTCTCCCTCTTTAGCGTACAAGCTCTCAAATAAAAAAAATGAAGAGTGGCTTCTAACAGAACAAAGTCCCCAATTTCCTGACCTCAGGCCTCAGCCCCCTCATCTACAAAATGGGGTAGTGGCGAACTAGGTTATTTCTCGTGGTCTCTCCATCCCGGTGCGATTCAGAAAATTGCTGTTTCAAGTTTATAGTAAAAACACCACCATCTTCCAGTTGTAGAAGGCTAGGCTTCACAAGGTGGGCAGCAAGGTTGGTCCTCCACTGTGGGGGGCACCTAACCCAGGCAGAGCACCCTACCAAGATAAAACCTACCTGGACATTTGCTTTTCTACCCAAAAAAAAGTCCCTGAGTACTTTACTGTGAAATGGCAGGCTTTCAGCTTTTGTCAAGGACAGAGCTAAGAGCCATTCACGGAATGCTTCTATCCCTGCTCCAAAAATCCCAGCTGAAGACTTGGCAAGTAATATTCAACATCCATTAAACATATGAACTAATCACTTCGTAAACTAGAGATCATTAGCAAATGTCTGTTAACATTTTTATTAACTGCTGGGTAAAAATCCTAACCAATTCCACCTAGAATTTAGTGCCAGAAAAAGAGGGGAAAAAAAAGAAAACGTATTTGGCTCTTGAGATTAACTTATGTTTCACTTTTCCCTTTTTGCTATTTCCTTCTTTATTCATCTCTGAGGAATTAGCCGATTGGTAGCGTTGGCCCAGAGAGCAATGTTCAATCAGCCCTGATATTTGTAATACCTTCCCCCAGTAGGTATATCAGTGGTGAGTGTCCTCACCTCTCACTCCGTTCTCTCAGACATCATCCTGGCGCCTCTAGCCAATGACACTGAACTGTGTCTGCCATCCCAACCTCTCCCTTAAGCAACAGACACATCTTCAATATCCTTAGTAGCTCTATATGAAGGTCTAATAAGCATTTCACAATTTATATACCTGTAACAGAGCTCTTGTTATTCCCCACAACCCTCTACTTTCTCTTGGAGTTTCCAGTCTTAAATAGGAGCACTCAGTTCAAGCCAAAAGGACCAGAACTTGTCCCTGCAGTCTTCCCTTTTCTTCTACCCTCCAGATCCAACTCTAGCAAATTGTGAGGGCTCCCATGGCTGCAATCTGTCCACTTCCTTCCAACTCCACTCTGAGACTCTCGTCCAAGCTGGTCTCCCTGCTTCCACATTGCCTTCTCTTCTCCACTCTACACAGCAGTCCAAGAGCTCATTTAAAAGCTTAAATCAGCACCCTTTCAGGCTCTTGCTAAAAACCTTTTCATGGCTTCCCTGTCCCCTCAGGATAAAAATCCAGGCTTTTTAGCATGGCCTGCAAGGTCACACACCAATGGACTCTTGCCAACCTCCCCTCCCCCCAATTTCAGACTCTTCTTCCATACCCAACCCCACTCCTGCCTCAGGGTCTTTGTGCTACTCTTCCTTTTTCCCCCCCCAGAGCTCTTCCCCCACCCTTCCCATGCCTGGCTCCTTCAGCTCTTACTGCAATTCCAACCTCCCGGTCACTCGCTCCAAAGCGAGTTCTCCAGTGATATCGAACACATCACTCTGCTTACTTTCTCCATACCACCTATTATAATCAGTTTTTCCCTTCTATTACTCATGATCATTTTTTACCTTATTTTCTTTCCCCTCTAGGCTAGAAGCTCTACAAGGACGGGCACACTCATTCGTTCATTGTCATATCCACAGCTCTCAGTGCCTGGCACGAAACAGGCATCCAATACAGACTTCCTGAATTTATGTTCCATTTTTTTTTATATTATTTCAAGTAGCTGCAAATATTACAATCAGAAACCAAGAAGATACCCTTTGGAAAAGGAGAAAGTAATACTTGTCAAGTGTCAGTGACTATCCAAGAAAATCATGTTCAATGCCATTTCGGCCCCTCCCATTTTTAGGACACCCCACCTAACAGTCTAATCCAACTCAGCCACACTGTTGCTCACCCAACCCTCCTACAAAACTGAGCATTTCCTCTGCCAGCTTCTCACTTCTTTTTGTAAATGACTGGCACATTGAAATAGAGATACCCCATTAGTACTCACTAGAGGGAGATGTAAAAAAAACATTTTCAAACATTGAGACTTTATGTGCCTTCTCATTTTCAGAAAAGCTCTCTCAAGTAAATGCTTACTGTAATTCAGCTGCTAAAAAAAACACAGAAGTAATCTCACTTATTACAACATATAAGCAAGAACGCTGGACCACTTTTCAAGAGACTCAAGACTACCAAGTTTCATAGATAACTAGCTATGTGACCTTGGATTAGATGCTTTACCTCGGAGTCTCCCACTCTCTATCTGAAAACTGAGATGACTGGAGAACAGGGAGTTCAAGTTCTTCTCAGGCCTCGACATTCTACTTATATTCAACTCATCACCCTCCTCCTAGTCACCTAGCAAAAGAGGATACTGAAGGTGTTTTCTACATATGAAACAACTAGATTCTATGATTTCTCTCCTCTGATCAACATAAACGTAAAGTTGTCAATTACTGGAACCAGTGATAAGTCACCTACTTTGTAGTAACCGTATTATTTTTGTGTTTTTTTTTCCTGGAGTTAAAAAAGCAACCAATGAAAGCCAGTTAATGAGAATCTATAGTGAATACTGTACAGTCATATCCAACCATTATAGTGTGCTTGCTGTATTATTTAAGAATATTCAATTCTGCTAGAGAGAACAAGAAAAACAAGTGGGATGAATAAAGCTCATAGGAAGTGTTAAATATAGACAGCAAGTTAGAAACCTGCAAAACATGTTAAACAGATCAAATAAATGAACCAAAGTGTGTTGAACATAGATAAAAGGATTGAATAAGCATGTTACCTATAAATAGAATGGGGCGGAGGAAGCAAGTCATAATGTACAAATCACCCCACCTTCAAGGTGACAGCTAGGTCATCCCTGAATCGGATACCCATCTTTGACACTCATTCCATTCCCATTCTTGTCCCACATGTACTCTGCCTGAAAAATGCTAATCAAACCCATCACTGCTCACCATACTAACTGGTAACTAAAGCTGGGAGCAGGAGTACTTGCCCTCTCCAAGACAGGATACACATTGGCACCTGGCAGCTTCTACCTGCTGCAACTACCCCCGCCACCCTTTACATAACCTCCGCTCCTGTCCATGTAACAGCAAAGAAGCTGATGGGGCAAAGGCTAAACACATGAACAATCCAAGACCCAGGAACCCGGTGGGGCGGCCCATCCTTCACCCAGCCTGTACCCTATACTCTACTCCATTTCTTTCCCCTGCTTCCTCCTGGACATTTTGACTTTAATATGCTGCATGTTTTAAGCATCTGAATTTGGTCAGTGAGGTGGTTTTGTGACCTCTGGGGGCGTACTTGGAGTCTACCATTGCATTGGGGTAATCTCCATACAACCACCACTTCGAGTGAACATTTCACACTTAGAAAAAAATGTCATTCCGAATATCTAGAAATTTTACACGATCTAGTTAAGAAATGCTATATCAGCAGCAAGGGTTAAGTGCTTATCTTTCCTAGGAGAAGAAGGCTCTACCTCGTCATTTTTAAAGGTTAAAAATGCTAATGTGATGATTAAACATCAGTTAAAAAAAATTATTGGGTGAAGGGAGGAGGTTAAAGAAATTAAATGATGGTATTCACACACACTTGTCTGCCTGATACAGAAGCAACTTCATTTCTCTTTTGCCTGATGACAGGCGAGGATTGTGACGGCCCACCGTGCCTGGTTTGCTGGGCACCAGGGAAACCAACATAAATACAGTTCCTGCCTAGGAGGATAGATGCAGAAGCAAGGTTGTCACCTGCAGACGACAGGTAAAGCAAGGAAATGCACGACGGACAGAGGGGGCCAGCAGAGGCTGGGAAGGACACGGTGGAAGACAGGTCTGTGAGCCAGAGTCCAAGAAGATGAATAAGCATTTACTAGGGAGGAGAAAGAGGGTACTCGCTGCAGGATGGCTATGCAGATGTGAACACCCATGTGTTTTCCATTCTCCTGGCATTTTTCTTTCTCTGCAAGCATCTCTCTCAAAGTCTAGTATCACACCAGCTACTCAACCTAATATCGGAGGAAACTCTCCACCGACCGGCGAGTGGGGGAAACAAGAACAGCAGCAGACAGAAACATGACAGAACACACACCCAGAGAGTCCCCGTCAGCCTTGATGGATGGAAGATTTAAGGGACATCTTAGTCATGGCACGTTTACACAGAAAACCTCGTATATGACAGAATCCAGATAGAGACGCAGCATGTCCTTCTAGCCTGCGCCCCATGTAAGCTCGTGGTAAGATTGGCCCCAAAAGGTAAAGCAACACTGGTCAACTCGAAATGGCAGGTGGCTTTTCATTTCTGAGCAGAGGAAGTTGGCCAGTTCACAACTGCCGACTGTCCATAGGGCAATTCCTACGGTGGGGAGGAGGTCCGGCAGCCCTTCTTTAACCAAGTCTCAGGTGATTGACCCAAGCAGCTCTGAAAGAAGCCGAAATCACCAGCAGAAAGTAGTGGGGACGCTGGGAGACTCCAGTTAATGTGTAAGGGATTTCTACCTCCACTAGCAAATTCACAATGACATCCCATTAAACCTCCATTAGCTCCAGAAGCCAGAACGATAAGTAAACATATGTACAGCTCGTTGTGGTACCAAGTGCCGGGCTAACTGCTTTGCACACATCACTTACAGCAACCTTAGGAGTAGCCACTGTTGTTTTTCCTCCTTTATAAAAGAGGAAACTAAAGCTTACAGAATTTAATTTTCTAAAAGACATTGGGCTAGGAGGCCATGGGGAGATTCCAACCCGGCAGGCAGGTTTCTCAAGCTACACTTATCACTCTGCTACCTCTACCATTCACCGAGGTGCACAATCTCCGTGCTCGAGTTTTCGCAGAAAAGGGACAAAGCACCGTCATGTACCCAGTGCTGACACTTTGTGGTCACTTGTGCAAATAGGTGGCTCATAAGTATTTGCCCAATACCTGAAGTGTCAATATCCCCCCACCCATTTTACAGATGAAGAAATGGAGGCACACAAGTATTAAAGCTTTACAAAGCAAGTGAATAGGGAGAAAGGTGGAGTCTTGTCCCAGCAGAGTCTTCCATGATACACCATGGCATTCGCCTGGTACCCTTGTCTACTTTCTCTTCCTCCTCTTTCCCTGCCCCCACCCCTCCTCACTCCTGCACTCCAGCCTCCTTTCTTCTTCCCAGGGCTGTGTTCCTCCACACTTAGCACATTCTCATTCTCTTCTCCGTGTTCTCTTCCTTTGTTCACCAGCTGAATTGCTACTCCTTCAGGCCAGCTTTCTCTGACCACCTCAAGCCAGCTCAGGTTCCCGTATGAGGTGTTCCTTATATTTAATCAGAGCCATCAAGGTTGTGTATGTGTGTGTAATCATTTTATTGTGTATAATCATTTCATTAACAGCCTTCATGCCTACCAGAGTGTAAACCCCATGAGGAATGGTTTATCGATAGATACCTCATACTCTGCACAGTGCCTGGCACACGGTATAGTCTCAAGTGTTTGTTGCCTTGATAATCTATCTTGACTCTCAAGTCTGGAACACAGCATAATAAAGGAAGTTTACCAAAGACACTCAACTGTAACCCCAACCGGTTGAAAAAAAGCATATTAAAATAAGGAGCTGCCTCAAGAATACTAAAGCTAGCTGAGCATCCCCAATGCCACTGGAGGACTCCACCTAAGGAATCCTGTGACATGTTTTTCATAATCACGGTATGGCTCCATTAGAAGAGATTCTAGTGCCTCCATAATTTCACTTTTTAGATAGGCATAAGGCAGCTAAAGCTCTTCTTATAAACGTTTAAGAATACCAGTAAGAACAATCAAGGAATCCACTTGTCACTAAGAAATTAGCATACCAAGATCACTCCTCTCTTAGGCTTCCTCCCCACACTGGCAGTGCAACCTACCAGTGATCAAGCCTCCTCCCTGGTCTACATCCCTCCACCTCCATCTCAGTGGGACACCTCCTAATATAAAAAGATAAAGCATGAATGCCAGCTTTATCTGAATCCCAGGGCAGGAAAACGAAAGACTGACGAAAGATGTTAATATCTAAGACTATATTATAGGAGGTTTGGACTTCGTTTATCAGACACAAGTCATGGGGATGAAACAAACAGCATGGTGACTGTAACACTGTAGTGTATATTTCAAAGTGGCTAGGAGTAGATTTTAAAAGTTCTTTTCACAAGAAAAAAAATCGTATGGGGCATCTGGGTGGCTCAGTCAGTTGAGCATCCGACTCTTGGATTTGGCTCAAGTCATGATCCAACAGTTCATGAATTCAAGCCCTACATCAGGCTCTGCACTGTCAGTGCTTGGGATTCTCACTCTCTCCCTCTCTCTGCCACTCCCTCACTTGCAGTCTGAAAAATAAACTTAGAAAAATTTTTACTGTGGTGATGGGTGTTATTATCTAGTTATTTTGCAATATATACAGATATCAAATCATGTGGTACACCGGAAGCTGGTAGGCTATCAATTATATCTCAATTTCCCTGGAGGGGAAACAAGACTGCATTGTATGCCAAAGAAGCTACCCAGCAGTAAGCAATAGTTTAGACTACATTCACCCAATGGAAAATTATGTAGAGAACGAGGGTATTGAAAGTATCAGAACACAGGAAATACCTAAGCAATAATGTCAAACATGTACACAAGTATAGCCTATCAAGTACCCATTAAGATTTATTTTGAGTAACACATAGCAGAGAGACAGGAATGGCCATCCTACAAGAGGTCAGTAATCGAGAGCTAACGGGAAATTTCTCCTTTCTGCATATTTCAATTTTTCAAATCAGAATTATCATTAAAAATAGTATGCTAAAATGTTAAAGCACATTACGGAAACAGAAGAGAAACAATACAACCATCCTACAAAAGAAAATAAGCACCAATCACCTTACTTTTAATCACAAAGGTGTCTCTTAAGTCAGTGAGGACATCAGACTCTCTCTCTCCAGCCAATGTTAACGAGGTCCAGCTTCCTATGGAATACCACGTTCCCCCTTAATAGAGATCTGTCAGCTCCCAAGATAGCCAGCTGGGGCATTTCAGCATGGACCCGCTGCCCATGACAGCTCAAGATGAGGCATGTTTTGGCAGTAATGGAGAGCACAATCTCTTCAGGTATCATTTCAATCCACGTTATCAAGAGTCTGACAAAGCCAAGGGCAGGCCCACCAGAGGGTCTGAAGCTGCACACAAAAGGTCAAGTGCAAGCAAAAACCTTGTTCTCAGCACAGGATGCTCTCCAGGTTCTTACAGAAGACGTGAGGGCAGTCCTTGTCCCAGCCCTTCAGGATCTATCCATTCGTTTACTTATTCATTTGCTCATCTACTACCTTTAAAACTTTGAGCACTCCTCTAAACCAAGTACTATGAATACACAACTAAGACCTCTTCCAGTCCTAAGAGGTTAAGAGTCCAGGATCAAAGACACAAATATAAATGAAAGGGAACAGTTTAGTTCAGAGCCGTAAGTGGGCATGCTCAAGAGGCATCACAGGGCTGAAGGCACCTGAACAGGACCTGAGCTCCTCCTCCAAGCCTTGATCTTCCCATTAAGGGGCAGTATAGTATAGTGGTTAAAGGTTCAGGCTCTGGAGCCCAACTGTTTGGTTCAGAGTCCAGCCTTACCACTTATCAGATAGGACCTCGTCCAAATTAACCTCTCTGTGCCTGAGATGCTTCCTCTGTAAAATGAGAATAAAACTGCATCTACCCATGGGGAGAGTATGAAGATTCAATTAATACACATGAAGTTCTTCAAATAGTACACGCCACATAGGACGCCTATGACAGTTTTTAGTTTATATGGAACACAGCTGACACAGGCCTTGGGCCCTGGAGGGTTGGAGTAGCAAGCTCCACCACCACACCAGGAGAGACTACTTGCTGTAGCTGGTCATGGCTGTGGCCCATCAGGAGGGCAACAGGCAGGGGAGCAGGGGTTGCCAGTCATGGTTGGAGGCTGTTAATAGCCAGTTCTCTCTTCTCTTAAACACTGGTCATAGTCTATGGGGCTCTTGGCTCCTCCAATCTAGGTCTGGCCAGCCAACATCAAGAATATTTTTCAGTTTTTGCGGTGTGCTACATGTCAAGCTGAATACTTTAAACTATCTGATTTAGTCCTTGCGGCAGCCTAGTGAGGTCAGTACTGCTACCTCCATTTTATGAGGTACAAAGAGTTAAGAAGCTTCCCACTAAGTAGAACAGCTGGAATTCAAACTCCAGTGTAGGGCCAACCACAATGCACCCCTGCATCTGTGCCATCTACGGGTCTCAGCCCTGCTGATGTTTGAATGCCGGCTCCACCGCGTACCCTCTGGAAGAGCTTGATTAACTCCACTGCCTTCCTTCATCCTGGAGTTGCCTCATCTAAGACACAGCGGTCATACCACCCACTCTGCATGGGTCAGGAAAAATACAGACACGCCCAGGACACAGCAAGTGCTTCACAAGCACTTCCCGCCCCAGGCCTCTCTTCAGGACACTTCTGAGAAGACTTGCCAAGGCAGCCCAGAAAGCTCCATGCTGTCGCCTGAGCTTGAACATCGGCCAACGTGTTCACACACACGATCACATCCCATAGTCCTAATAACCCACTGAGTGGACATTAACAGCCTCACTTCAAAGAGGAGTCATTAGACCCCCAGGCAAGGGACTTGTTCAAGACCAATTTCCTCAAGAGCCAAAGATGTGTCCTTCTCAGTCCATTTTTGCAGCTCTTTATTTTTTTTGCATGGCTTCCCTAATCGCAAGAGAGAATAAAGACAAGAGAATTCTTCCAAGACCCTAAACTATCCCATATGTTGAGTGCCATCTCTAGCCAGCTTAAGAAGTTTGGAGAGGGGAAACATGGGTGATGGGCGCTGAGGACGGCACTCGCTGGGATGAACACTGGGTGTTGTATGAAAGCCAATTTGACAACAAATTATATTAAGAAAAGATGACGATGACATTAGAACCAGTAAGCTGACCCAATTATAATTAGCTCCCTTTTGTGCATGGTCCTAATTCTCAGGCATAAAAAGACTTCTTAAATGCTATACTTGCCTTGACCTTGCCAAATCTACTCCAATTCAATAGTAAACAGTAGGGCATCATGTTTAACTGCCAAGCTCTCTAATTTATGATTATTCATTATAAATCATTTTTATATGTTGCTTCAAATGCTGTTTTTCAAGAATAAAAATCTGCCTGCATTGAAATGCGCTGCGATTTTAATATGCAAACCTCCTACAGAGATGATGTCTCATTTTAATTATTGTTTCGGTTTAATGGGTTTTCATTAAATTAGAGGATGGAGCAATTACTAGGGTGAACAGCTAATGTTTTAAAGGTAAGCTCCCGTGCCTCTGTGGGCAAAAAGACAGTTGCAGCATCGAGAAGCAGAAAGCAACACTCCTCTGGATAAGATTGTGGTCAGCCTAACACAAAACAGCACTGGCTACTTCTTTTCCCAGCTTCAAAACAGAGCTGGCTTCCCCTCGTGGTGATTTGCGAACAGCCTAAGATTGTGTTCACCTTGGGGTATCTTCACAGAACTTTTCTATCAGGAATCTGGGCTCCCTGTCATCCGACTAGAAAGAGCTCTAGAAATAGACGGCAAAGCTACATGTCACACCACAGGAAAATCCTCCTGATGAAATGGTCTCCTCTCGCACACAAGTAATTTAGTTCCTTTAGTAGATTAATGTTGGACTTCCCGCCCCCTGGGAAATTGGTCCAGCTTCAACACAGGCTTCAACGACCACAATCATATTAATTAGCAAACTTGTCAGAGGCTCAATAAGAAATGACTTTCGCAGCCTGGGTGCTATCTCAGCACAGAAACTGCACAAATTCAGCACTTGGGGACCAACGGGGCAGCATTGCCTCAGACGGAGTGAGGGAATGAAGGCCAAGTAGACAATGAAGGGAAGCAGAGAGGTAGGGTCTACTCTATTGGGGTCCCAGTGGTCAGAAGTGGGGGGCAGGACTTAATCTGGAAGGATGGGGCCCCATATTGCCCAAGTCTGCACCTGGGGAAGGCAAAGGGGCTTGCCTGGCAAGCTTGAAACATGCAATTTCATTTTCTCCAAAAGAGCTGAAGGAGAAAGAGAGGGCAGCTGCAGGGGGTCCTTCCAGAAATAATTGGCCTATTACGTTAAGGCAGGCCTGGTCACTATGTATGCCAAGAAAGTAGTATGGGAGTATCTCACTAGGCTACAGGAAGGAGGAAAAAAATCTTTTCCACAACATTCTACAACAGGGAGAAATCATAAAGTGGCTGTAGTCCCAAGCAAGCCAGCAGGAACGAAGTGATGAATACGGTACCCTCACCTGCTCGGTCACACCCCCCACAGCGTGCAACAGGCCACCTGGCAGGGCTGTGGGAGGAGGTTCTTTGCTCCATTATTACAAGTGCCGTGAAGATTTCTGACAGGGGTGATAATTTGGAAGTCAATATATTGCTATTACCCCCCACCAGCTCCTTTATTTCCACCCTCCCAAAAAGCACACTATCAGCTCTTAGACCACGTGCATTAATCTAATTACATGCCTAGTTAACTCATTCATTCCAGAGTCACTGCTGGGGAGGTCTCCCTTGAGATTTTTCTGTCTGCATTGGCCACAGGGTGTCCGGTGCTTTCAGATTCCTGGTGAAACCGTGCAATTATTGACCTTTTACCCCTCTGCTGAGCAGGGGCACTAAACCTTTATGGATACTTCCAACTCCAGGCTTTGAACCGGAGCTCCAAGAAATGGTGCATCTGTCCAGAAAGGAGACTTTGGGTGCAGTTTCATGCTGTGCTTCTTTGAAACTGACCTCTTTAGATATTTTATTCCAATCATATTAAATATTAACGTCACCCCTAAAAGGAATCACTGGAAACCAGCTTGTTCCTCAACTCAAACTGCTACCTGGTTCGTGGATCCTTCTCCACCCATTGTCCACTACCACCTTGCCAAATAAGATCAACTAAGGGCTAAAATTCCACTCTCACCTGTGTTGGTTAACAAAGTGCTGAAGTCCTAGCTTCAGCTATCAGACAACAAGATGAAATTAAAGCATCCAAACTGACAAAGAAGTAGTCAAGCTTCACTTTTTGCAGTTGATAGGATACTCGGCATGGAAAACTCAAAAGACTCCACTAAAAAGCTGCTAGAACTGATACATGAGGGGCACCTGGGTGGCTCAGTCAGTTAAGCATCCAACTTCAGCTCAGGTCATGATCTTGGAGTTCCTGAATTCAAGTGCTGTGTAGGGCCCTGTGCTGACAGCTCAGAGCCTGGAGCCTGCTTCGAATTCTGGGTCTCCCTCACTCTCTGCCCCTTCCCCACTCATTCTCTCTCTCTCCCTCAAAAAAGTAAATAAAACATCAAAAAATTTTTCAAAGAAAAAGGACTGATACATGAATTCAAAAAAGTTGCAGGACACACACACACACAAAAAAAAAAAATCAAGGTACAGAAATTGGTTGCATTTCTATACACCAACAATGATGCAACAGAAAGAGAAATCAAGAAATCGATCCCATTACCATTGCACCAAGTACCATAAAATACCTAGGAATAAACCTAACCAAAGATGTAAAAGATGTCTATGATGAAAACTATAGAAAAAGTATGAAGGAAATTGAAGACACAAAGAAATGGAAAAACATTTCATGCTCATGAATTGGGTAAAGGAAGAATAAATCTTGTTAAAATGTCAATACTACCCAAAGCAATCTACACATTCAATGCAATCCCAATCAAAATTGCACTGACATTCTTTTCAAAGCTAGAACAATCCTAAAATTTGTATGGAACCACAAAACACCCTGAGTAGTCAATGTAATCTTGAAAATGAAAACCAAAGTGGGAGACATCACAATCCCAGACTTTAGCCTCTACTACAAAGCCATAACCATCGAGACAGTATGGTATTGGCACTTTCTCTCTCAAAAACTTAGAAAAACGGGGTTCTATGTTATTTTTCTGGAATGTCCCTCAGTAAAAAAATGTTCCTTAGCTTTAAGTCAGTCTAATTTTTTATCTGAATTAAATTTAAATACCTATTTCAAGGAATATTGAGATTGTTTTCCCTTTTTAAATCTTAAGGTTTGAATTAAAATAGGTAACTTTCCCCAGATTTAGCCTCTACTAAAAGCTGTAATTATCAAGACACTACAGTATTGGCACAAAAACAGACACACGGACCAGTGGAATAGAGAACCCAGAACTGGGCCCACAAATGTATGGCCAACTGATCTTTGACAAAGCAGGAAAGAGTATCCAATGGAAAAAAGACCATCTCTTTAGCAAATGGTGCTGGGATAACTGGACGGCAACATGCAGAAGAATGAAACTAGACCAGTTTCTTACACCATACACGAAAATAAAACTCAAACTGGATGAAAAGCCTGAATGTGAGACAGGACCCTCAAGGAGAAAACCGGCAACAACCTCTCTGACCTCAGCTATAGCAATTTCTTGCTCGACACACCTCCAAAGGCAAGGGAATTAAAACAAAAAAATGAATTATTGAGACCTCATCAAGATAAAAAGCTTCTGTACTGCAAAGGAATCAACAAAATTAAAAACCAACTGACAGAATGGGAAAAGGTATTTGCAAAAAACATACAGATAAAGAGTTGGTATCCAAAATATGTAAGGAACTTACCAAACTCAACACACCTGAAAAATAATCCAGTGAAGAAATGGGCAGAAGACGTGAATAGACACTTCTCCAAAAACGACATCCAGATGGTCAATGGACACATTAAAAAATGCTCAATGTCATTCATCATCAAGGAAATACAAATCAAAACCACACTGACATACCACCTCACACCAGTCAGAGTTGGCTAAAACGAACAACTCGGGAAATAACAGATGCTGGTGAGGATGTGGACAAACAGGAACCCTCTTGCAGTGTTGGTGGAAATGCAAACTGACGCAACCACTCTGGAAAACAATGCGGGGGTTCCTCAAAAAATTAAAAATACGACTACCCTATGACCCAGCAATAGCACTACTAGGAATTTACCCAAGGAATACATGAGTGCTGATGCATAGAGGCACAGGTAACCCTGTGTTTACAGCAGCGCTTTCAACAAAAGCAAATCATGGAAAGAGACTAAATGTCCATCAACTGACAAATGGATAAAGAAGACATGGTTTATATATACAATGGAAAACTACTTGGCAATAAGAAATAAAGAAATCCTCCCATTTGCAGCAATGCTGATAGAACTGGAGGGTATTATGCTGAGTGAAATAAGTCAGTCAGAGAAAGACAGATATAGGTTTTCACTCATGTGGAACTTGAGAAACTTAACAGAAGACCATGGGGGAATGGAAAGGGGGAAAAACAGTTACAGAGACGGGAGGGAGGCAAACCATAAGAGACTCAAATACAGAAAACAAACAGAGGGTTGATGGGGGAAGGGAGAGAGGGGAAAATGGATAATGGCATTAAGGAGGGCATTTGTTGGGATGAGTACTGGGTGTCATATGTAAGCTAGGAATCACCAGAATCTACCCCCAAAACCAAGAGCACACTGTGTGTGTATATATAAGCCAAATTGACAATAAATCATTTTTTAAAAAAGAAAACACAAACTCAGTCTATGTTTCTCAGGCAGTGGGGTTATTTTATCCAAAGATAAAATACCAATCCTGTGTAAGTTGCAAAGGTTTTCTAAGTTACTTTATCAGCCTCTTAAAATTTATTTCTTAAAATCTGTGTATAACAAATCTCAAAATTAAAGAACTCTAAGTATAAATACAAACTTCAGTGCCCATATGAATAAAGCTAGCAGTATTTTCTTTATAAAAAAACGAAAAAAAAATAAAATTACAATTCTCATTTACTGAAACTTTTTTGAAGAAATTAAAACATTGGGGGAAAAAACTGGTCCTTTATCATTACTACAAACAATTTGGCTCTTGTGGGTCCTAGGGTAACTTACCTGAGTGGTCATCTTTTGGTCAATTACTTGTTCGGGGTTTTAAATAGTCTTTGTGATAATTCATCTCAAAGGGTGCCTCACCGGTTCCGAAGAGTCTTCTACTCAGGTATGCTCGGACTTGGCCAGCAGATACACTTTTTGGCTCCCGGAAATACCCCTTCCAAAAATGGCGGTTAGCTCCTCCCCCACGAAAGCCCTCTCGGGCCACAGGTGAGCTCTCTGACTGCGGGGCACGGGAAGCTGCGTGGAGCATTTCATCTCAACATCTCCCACCTGGAGCTCCACCACCTTCTCCACGCGGATCCAAACCCCGCTCCTGCCTCTAAGCCCAGACCAATTCCTTACCACCATGAGTCTGGGGAACCCCGGGTGGGGGGGAATTTCCCTTTCCACTCCCAAATTCAAGTGCACGTTTTGGACCACGTTCTCCGTTTTGGACCACGTTCTCCGCAGCAGGCTCTGTAGCAGGAGGAATTCGACACACGGGGTCTGAGGGTAGCCCTCCAGCCAGTATTCTTAGCTGCACTGACCCGTACCACTTACTTGGTCACGTTTTACATTCGGCATCTCGCCAAATCCAACGGCCAGTTCTTGATCCTCAGCCCAACGGACCTCCCCACAACCTCCCACACAGTTGTCACTTCCCTCCTTTTTGAGGCATTCTGGTTTTCCTACAACGTCCCCGGTCACATCCAGGCTTCATTCATACCCTCCACTGCCTGCTCTCTACTTAGCTGTCAGGGTGCCTCAAAGCCCCCCTTCCTACCCCCTCCACTCCTCCTCCTACTCTGAGGGACCTACCTCTCTACACCTCGTCTCTCTCCTTAATAAGGACGCTTCTGATGACATTGGGTCCACCTGGGTAATGGAGACTCATGTCCCCACCTGAAGATCCTTAATTTAATCACAACCGCCAAGTTCTTTTGTGATATAAAGTAACATATTCACAGGTTCTGGAAATTAGGACACGGATATCTTGGGGTTGGGGGGGCATTATTCAAACTACTACTCTGCCCACTGCAATTTAAGCAAAACCCTAACACCTCACCATTGGCCTGAAAGACCCTACATGACTTGGTGCCACAGCTGAGGCTGAAATAAAAAGAAGTTTTTGCTTCGGCCCTAGGTATGCGCCCTGGCTTCTTCTGGTACCCTCACCCACACTGGCCATCCTTGAGCCCCTTAAACTTGCTTGAACCTAAGGGCTTCTGGAAAACTTGTTTGAAGAATGTAAGCTCTGGAACAGAACAGCTTAGGTTCACCTGGGTGAACCCAGAGACACCTGGGTGGTTCAATCGGTTAAGCATCCAACTCAAGATCCCACAGTTCATGAATTTGAGCCCCAACTCAGTCTCTGCACAGTCAGTACAGAGCCTGTTTGGGATTCTCTGTCTTCCTTGCTCTCTGTCCCTCCCCCACCACTCTCTCTCTAAATAAATAAATAAACTTAAAAAAAAAAGTTTAGATTCAATTATCAGCTTTGCCACTTACCGGACCTATAACGTTGGCTAAGTGATTTCACCTCCCTGTGCCTCTGTCTTCCTTTTTTTTTTTTTAATTTTTTTAACATTTATTTATTATTGACAGACAGAAAGAGACAAAGCATGAGCATGGGAGGGGCAGAGAGAGGGGGAGACAGAGAATCTGAAGCAGGCTCCAAGCTCTGAGCTGTCAGCACAGAGCCTGATGCAGGGCTCGAACCCACAAACCGTGAGATCATGACCCGAGCTGAAGTCGGACACCCAACCGACTGAGCCACCCAGGTGCCCCTGTCTTCCTTTCTGTAAAATGGGGCTCACAACATCCATCTGCCTTGGAGGAGTATTGTAAGGATGAAAGAAACTAATGAGTATAAAGAATTTAGAACAGTGCCTCACACATGAAAAGTGTTCATCATTAATAACATAAGAGATAATTAGCAATATTAGCTTTGCATGGGTGACTCATTTATCATTCAGGCATCAGCTCAAATATCACCTCTGTAGGAAAGCCCTCCTGATGCTTCCTAAAGTCAGTCTTCTCCAGCTCTTTCTATAATATTGTTACTTTGTTTCCTTCATAGTATATATTACTATCTAAAGTTACTAACTCATACAATGATCACCCACCTCTGCTGAACATGTTTCACGAAAACAAAGACTCTGCCTTTTCTCTGCCACATCTCTGACACCCAGAACAGTGTTTGTCACAGGGAGGTAAAATAAATATTTGTTGAATGCATGAATGAATGAATGAATACAACATACTGCTGGCTCTCTCTTCCCTGCACCTAGACCAAGGGCAAGTGCCTGTCAAATTCTTGTACAATCAGGACCTAGCGCAGTGGCTGGCACACAGCAGCACACCTAGCTCTTAGTTAATACTTGCCAATTCATCGTTATGTAAACGAGCTGTTGAGGCCCCTCCAAAGATAAAGTCTCAAAAAAGGAAATGATCTTTCTCCAGCCAGTCGCTCAAAGATTGAGGGGGAAAGGATTCCAAAGTGGCATGTGGAAAACAAGGCGATTCAAAGCAGGAGTCGAGGAACTGCTCTCCCAATTTTACCGGGTCCTCAACACACTGCTGCAGCCCATGCAAGTGGGTTGGGCAGGTTCCCAATTATGGTGAGACCTTCTGTTTCAATGAAATAGCGAAAAGGATACTGTGGCTAGAAGATACATGAAATACACAGCTAAAGTGAATTGCTGGGAAAAAAAAGCCAGGCTGAGCTTTGAATCCCAATCCGGCTGTCTTTCTTTCATTACATTGCCTGAGGCTCATAAGTGTCTTGGTAGATGGGGACCTTCTCCTTTAAGGTCTCTCATCCCCAGAAATGCAGGAAAATAGTCAGGTAAAGCCAGCATCAGGATTTATTTTAGTCTTGCAAATGATTGTGACAGTCAGCCATGGCTGAGCACTGGGTCCTGCTTGGTGTCCTGGCTCCACGTCGCAAGTGGCAAACTGACCAGCCTCAGGCCAGATAGAACATCATCATGCTGGTTTAGCCCTCAATATTACATATCACTCTCCAGACCAACACAGCGCATTTCATCAAGCCCAGGGTGCCACAGTTTATAAGGTACACCGTTAGTTTACGCCCCCCTGAAAAAGAAAACAAAAAGCTGTAAATTATAACTTTAAGATACTATTAATTGTAAGACCACTTATTACATAATTATGAAAATGTGAATAAGGGGATGTGTGTTAGAATCCTAGAATACAGTATAAAAACTGGGAGATTTCATATAAAAGTCCAGATCTCCAGTAAGAAATTAGATGACCCGGCAACATAGGGCCCGCATTGCCACAGGCAACAGCGTGGTGGATGCTGACCTTGAGGAAATGCCGTGCGTCACACCGGGTCACCAGTTGGCTGCATTCCCTTGCTCAGCTGTTACCTGGCTGACCCTCCAAGTTTCTGGGATTGTGGCCCCTCCATAGCGGACCTCTAGATTGTGCTCATACCCTACATTGTATATAGACCCTAGATTGTATACAATCTAGATACACCCAGGCCACACACAAATCCGTCCCCTGCTTCCCAGGCCCTTCCTGGCTCATCCAGGAGCTTCCGAGCAGATGCTGGAGTCCTGGTAACAGAAATCACTAAGACTTGGATCCTCTCGGCCCATGGTGTGGCCAGAGCACTTGAGGCAAAAAAAAAAAAAAAAAAAAAAAAAAGCGCCGGTCTCTTTTTTCTCCAGTGTAATGTACAAATACAGCCATTTTCCTTATGTGCCAAGATATGGAAAAGATTGGAAAACACTGCCCTGTGCTGGAGTGGAATTTGGGATCAGAAGATCTGGAATGCACTGTCAGTCCTGACGCTTAGTGTCTAAGTGACAGGTCATTTAATCCCTCCGAAACTCTGTTTCTCTCCCGTTAAATGGTAATACAGTCATGATCCTTCTATCACAGAATCTACATGACAAATACATGCAGTCGTCTACGTGGACAGTTTTAAAATGTTTGTCCCCATCACTTTCTTCCTCGTCTGAGTCCCGGGGTCAGACGGCATCATGGGAGCCAGGCACACGCAGAGACCGCACTGGGAGGGTGTCACCCACTTGCTCGAGGAGCTGACAATCAAGCCATGTGAACAGGTGGAAAGAACCCAGTATGATGAAAATACACCCTGAGTGAATAAATATCTTGCCCTCAATCCATAAATAATTTGGACTAGAGATGGGAGGCCATGAGCATAAGGATGGTGTCGGTCATTAGGGGTCTCTGGATAAATCAGTGAGTGAGTGAGGAAAAACTAACCTCTGTGTCAAAGCCTATGTAACAACAGTTGGCCTTTTTTTTTCCAGAGAGGTTGATAAACATCTTTTTAAAAAAGTGTTTTCATCTCACATTTTCAAATTCATGATGTAAACCAACAGCTTCTTTCCTAAACTCTTTATTGCTGTCCCACACCATCTGGAGGGTAGAGGAGTACTTTTAAATGGGCTTTTCCGGCCTCGATTCCCCTGAATCTCCTCCTACCAGGGGTACCGAACAATCCAGACCGCATATTCTAGTTTAAGAAAAAGATAAAAATGAAGAAGCCACCACACAATATTTTGATCAACCACAGAGCAATAATCTGAGCATGATAAATGCAAAGATGCCTGTCGGCATTTCTATTTATGTTTAACTACTCATGTAGCCTTCTCCTTAATTATGCTCTCATTCACTATATGCGTGGCGTCTGTCAGTGTGGGGCCGGGTGTAATTGAGCCCGGGGGCCCCGACCACCACAAATACGTGCCACACACCCAGTCGTTCGGTGCAACTTTTTCAAATGAGTTATTGGAGAGATTTAAGAATTCTTCAAAAATGTCACAATAATAACTATTTTATCTTTTTTACGCCGTAATTATGATTTGGAGCTTTGCTTTTCTTCTTTCATCCAGGCATACCACAACTCATGAATAAAATATGACAAGTTTGATAGCAGCCATTGGAGAGGGTTCATCCGTAACAGCCGACGTGCTCAGTGTACAAAGAGCTTTTGTATTCCGACAGCCTTTGTCTCTGGGATGGTCTTTTATCTCAAAGAAGGACCACATGCCTTCTCCCACCTCCCCCAGCCCCCTCCCACCACCCCGCAATTCCTGCCTTCAGCACGACACCTGAAACGATGTTTACTTTGTCTTTTAATAAGGACATTTCTAAATACTTAGGAAACAAATCAGAAAACCAAAGGGCGCTCTGCTCACTATGAAACTGACTTGAAACAACACATCAAGCAACTGACAACAAAGAGACGCAATCAGAACCACAAACTGGCGCACAAAGTATGTGACTTTACATCTTGAAAAATCATTCACGTGACTGCACCCACCTGGCGGGATGAAAGCACCCACAAGGTTCTCCTTTGAGAAGTTTCCTCTCCCCAGTAGAGGCTGCCAGGTCCCTTCAAAGTTCAGGCTCTGGCACGTCTTTCAAAGAAATAAATGTGAAAAGGAAAGGAACGGAACGTGTGGCTCGACAAAACCATCAGCATTTATCATATAGCCCCAGGGACGTCAGACTTCGAGTTTCAAGGTTTCATTTTTTAAAGCAACTCTCTGAGCATCTTGTTCTATCACACATATAAAACCGGCCGGCTTCCAAGTTTCCTTCCAAACACATTTTTCCCCCAGAGTTTGTTTCAAAATACGTGAGTGCAAAAAGACATTTTAAAGTCACTGCTTGCCTAGAACTTGAAGGATAGAGATTCAGACCTCCTAGATGAGCAATTTGCCAAACTTCCAAAGTCGTGGGTTTGTCTGTGGAACTTGACAAACAAAGCTGAGATTAAGCTGAGACTGTAAAACATTTCTAACACTCTTCCAGAAAATGAAGCCTGGAATCATCAGGCAAACCAGAATGCAAATGCTTAAGCATATGTTGTTTTCTTGTGTTTACTGGGCAAAATGCACAGCGAGAACTATTTTGGGAAATTGTAGGTCTACATTTTTTTTAACGGCAGCCAGGTACTCCAAACACAGGCAGTCTTCAACGGCGCCCCCTTCTACCCACCAGAACCAGCCGAAGCTTGGGTGAATGGCTACGTCATGGAGACAGGGGTTTCTCAGGGAGTCAGTTTGATCACACTGTCTTAGCTCATGCAGTGTGGCATCGAACTGCACCCTGCCACCTACTGACACTTCATAACATCGGGTGACCCAAAGAGGGTGAGGTGCAGATGAAAAGTGAAATTCTTCTGCCACCACTCCACACCCCACACCCCCACTTATATGCCAGACATGCCTGCAGTTTGTACAACAAAAGGAGTCTGAATACTTGTCACATAAACATGGCAGCAGCTTGAACATAAACATGGCAGCACTCATGAAGAAGAGATCATTTTTGTTTCCACAAGACAATACACAATCGTAGTGCTTGGAGCTCTGAGAAGCTGCCCATTTGAAGATGCTGGACTCAGCCTCCCTTCCTTCAGACCTGATGTTTGAAAGAGGCCAAGTGAGGCCAAGGAATATGGCAGGAGCATTTAAATCTTTAACAGACACTGTCAAGTGAGAATAGACCTCAAATTTCAGGTTGAGTGGTAAAAAGGAAGAAAAATAAAAAGATTCCCAAACAAGCTGCATGTATACCAATTTTAATAAGAAATTTTGATTTTTTTAAATAGTATATTTTTGAAGTTTATTTATTTTTGAGAAAGACAGCAAGGGAGAGGTCAGAGAGAGAGGGCAGGAGAGAATCCCAAGCAGGCGCTGCACTGTCAGCGTGGAGCCCGACACGGGGCTCAAACCCACGAACTATGAGATCATGATCTGAGCCAAAAACAAGAGTCAGAGATTTAACTGACTAAGCCACCCAGGTGCCCTGAGAAACCTTGATTTTAACTCAAAGGATCTCAAAGGGCAAATCTCAAGATCTTACCCGATAGAACCAGCAGATGACTTCTGTCACCACGGGCCCTAATGGGTCATTCCCTCTCTCCTCCACAGGCCGGGCACTCCCTTCCACACTCCATTCACCTCCTTCTCCAACCCAGGCCTTGATGGCAAAGTACCACACTCTCCAGATCAAGTCTAAGGAGTCATGGCTGGGACACGAGACTAATGTGCATTTGTGTCAACTTTCCGGTGAGCACCCACATGTTTCCGGGGCTCTCCAATCACAACATGAACAGTAGCTGATCAGTGTCATCCGAGGCACAGCCTATGTAGCAGAGAACTGGCCACACTCACCGAGTCAACCAAAAGTTCGAGTCAAACACACTTCAGAACATTACACTACATGCACTCCAGCCTACACCTTTCACTGATGGCACAGGATATGTCGGCATTTCTCAATTCGAGTGTTAAATCCCCATTTTCATTTGTGTAAGAGGGCATGGTGGCTGGCCAAGCAGAGACCAAGATGCTGTAAATATAAGCAACCCCTCTCCCCACCCCACACCATTATAGCCACTACATGTTCTGAGACTTTTGTTTGGCAACTGAGGAAGAAAAAAGAAGAGATTCTTTTTTTGTGATGATGGCAGCCTAAAAGTCGAGAACAATGATGGCTCCCTCCTCTCCAGGCCGTGGTGCAGGTTTTGAGCTTCCATGTAGACAGGGATAAGACTTCGCAGGAGATGGGGTGTTTTCTTGAGAGATTTTGTGGATTCTGGGCAAAGCAAGGATAATTAGGGGCCACGAAACAAAGTGCGGAGTGATTGGAATAGGAGTCCTTCTCCTGCTTTAAGCAAGGAACTTTCAGGGCACCTGGGTGGTTCAGTCGGTTAAGCGTCCGACTTCGGCTCAGGTCATGATCTCACAGTTTGTTAGTTCAAGCCCCGCATTAGGCTCTGTGCTAACACCTCAGAGCCTGGAGCCTGCTTTGGATTCTGTGTGTGTGTGTGTCTCTCTCTCTGTCCCACTCATGCTCTGTCTCTCAATAAAAAATAAATGTTAAAAAAAAAAAAAAAAGCACAGAACATTCTGCTCCTCCAACGGACTGGGTCTCAGGCCAGAGCAGGGAGGACAATTCTGTCCTCAAGCAGATCAAGTGCCTACTGGTTCTATGAAGGCTGCATCTCTGGAGTCCATCATGCACAGCATGGACAGAAGTACTGATTATAAGGGATTCTGTCAGGTCTGGCAATGACAAGCCTCCCAGCAGATTCCTGAACTTACCACAGTGGAGAAAAAAGAACAACTTGCCCAGTGGTGGATAAAGCTATCAGACTGAGTGGTGAGGTGCCCTCTAAGAGACCCCAGAAGGATGTGGGGTTCCTGAGATTTTTCACAGAAAAGCTAAAGGTTCTCCTTGGGCAGAATGGAACAAGAACAGGTGTTTCATGGTTATTAGCAATATTGTGTTTGCATTAATTAACAGCTTTGTGAATCTTCATCACACTTAAAGTAGTGTCCCTTAAAATAAGCCATGAGTGCAATGATCGACAGGTGTTGGAGACGATGTGGAGAAGAGAGACTCCTTGTGTACTGTTGGTGGGAATGGAAGCTAGTACAATCAGTAGGAAAAATGGTATGGAGGTCCCCAAAACATTAAAAACAGAACTATCATATATCAAGCAATCCCACTTCTAAGTATATATACACAAAGGAAATTAAATCTCTACCTCGAAGAGATATCTGCACCCCCACATTCTCTGTAATATTATTCACAAGAGCCGAGACATGGAAACAACCTAGGTATCCCCTGGCAGATAAAGAAAAGGTAGTATTTCCGTATGTATGTATATGTACATAAACATACACACACACACATACACACACACACACATACACAGATACACACACACATACAATGGAATATTACTCAGCCATAAAAAAGGAAGTCTTGTCATTTGCAACAACATGGATAGGCCTTGAGGACACTACATCAAGTAAAACAAGTCAGACACAGAAATACAAATTCTGCATGATTTCACTTATCTTAAAAACCCATACTCCTAGAAAGAGAAGAATGGTGGTTACCAGAGGCTGGGTGGGGGAAGTGGGTAATTTTGGGTGCAAACATACAAACTTCCAGTTACAGGAGGAATCCATTCTGGGGATCTAACGCAGAGCATGGCGACTATAGTTAACCTTGTATCATATGCTTGAAAGTTGTTAAAAGAGTAGATATAAAATGTCCTCATCACAAAAAAAAAAAAAGAAAAAGATGAGATGATAGGTATTAACTAAACTATCGTGGTAATCATTTTGCAATATGTTTATATTAAATCATATTGTACACCTTAAATGTACACAATGTTGTATGTCAGTTATAAATCAATAAAGTTGGGGGGGGAGCCATTAGTAGCATTAACTAGAAGCATCAACTACTAAAGCATTTCAATGTGGGATTCTTCCACGAGGACCGTGGATGCTCCGAATATCTGTGACTCTAGGTTACCCTAAGGGGAAGCACTCAGCTGAAGTGGAAAATCACAAGAAGCAAATACTGAAACGCCCTCAAATTTTGAATGTGAGGCTTATACATGGAGGCAGGTTAATGTAAGAGTTGAGTTTCTATGCAATGAGAAACACACTTAGGTAAGGGCAAGGGGGAAGAAGGGAGAAGACAGAGTTTTTCAGGCAAGTCCACATTTGAGACCCAGTTGTGCTATTTACCAACCATAGGACTTTTCTGAGCCTCAAGTTCCTCATCTATAAAATAGAGGTAAAAGTCCCCACCTCACAGAGTGCTGTGACATAGGGCAGACTCAATATAGACCAGTTCCTTCCCCCATTACAGAATCCCCAGTGACTTTGAGATATTTGTTATTTACACAATAGAAAAACAAAACATTACATTCATAGACTCTCACCAGTAGAAGGGACCCCAAAGCAGTAGTCCTCAACTGGGGTGATTTTGCCTCCAGGGGACATTTGATAATGTTTGGAGACATGTTTTATCATCATAACTGGGAGGTGCCACTGACATTTAGGGAGTAGAGGCCAAGGACACTGCTAAACATCATAGAACGCACAGGACAGTCCCTCACAACAGAATTATTGAGCCCCATATATCCATAGTGCCTAGATGAAGAAACACTGCCTTACAGGACCTCAGACCCAGCCTCCCACTAATTCAGGAATTCTCTCTATAAAATCTCTGAGAGATGGTCTTCCGGGTTCTGTCTGAACACCTCAGGGACAGCACTCATTCCCTGCTGATAAATCCACCCACTGTTGATGAGCTCCAATTCAAAATGTCTCTCTTTAAATCCAAATAAAGAACTTTCAGCCAGTTGGTCCCATGCTGCCCTCTTCTTCTCCACAGGATAAATCAAAAACCTGCATTTGTCAGGGAGCTGGTGTATCGTAGGTTCGTAAGGGTGCAAAGCCCTGTGGAAGCACCAAATGTCAACAGAGTGCCTGTGCTCAGGAAGTTTACGCCATAACTGAGAAGACAGACAGATGACCAAAGTGCAAAATAAGCAGAATAAAACGTGGGGCAAGTACAATTTTAAGGAATGTCCTGGATCTTCCAGGAGAAAGCACTCATTTAATTCAAACTGAGGTCATCCGGGATCGGTCAAGAAAAGCTGTGGTACACGTGGAGGAGGTTAAAGAGGCTGAAATGGGGGCAGAGGCATCTCTAGCTGACAAGACACCAAGAGGAAAGACTGGCATCATGAAAGGGCAACACACACACCAACGTCAGCAGCTGTTGTGAGAGATGAGAACAGAAAGTGGGTTTGAGCCAGAATCATGGAAGACCTCAAATACCATGCTAGGAGGTTTGGATTCTTCATGGCACCCTCTGAACACAACAGTGCTATGATGAGTCCTTAGGGAGGATAACACTGGCCACAGCTTGGCACACGGACCAGAAAAGGGGGAGATGAGCAATGATATGAGGGGAAATCAGGATGAGGGATTGTTCCAGGTTTTAGGGTGGAAAGAGATGGGCATATGTTCTAGATTGAACTGTATCCCAACAAGATTCATATGTTGAAGCCCTAATTCCCAACGTGACGGTAACTAGAGATAGAGCCTTTGGGAGATAATCAGGACTAGATGAGGTCATAAGGGTGAGAGTCCTCATGTTGGAATTAGTGCCCTTATAAAACAGGCTAGAGAGCTTGTGCTTTCGCCATTTCCATCTCAGTATCTCAACCTCTCTCCCTTCCCCTCCCCTGCCACGTGAGAATACAGCAAGACCCTAGACATCTACAATCCAAGAAGAGGATCCTCACCAGAACCAAACCGCGTTGGCACCTCCTTAGCATCCAACACTATGAGAAATAAAATGTCACTGTTTAAGCCTCCCAGTTTATTGTATCTTGTTACAGCAGTCCCAATGAACACAGCATGTTAAGAAAAAGGAGGAATATACCAAAATTTCGAGAATGAGAAGGCATGGCTCTTACACCAGGTTCTGATATGCTCGGGGGGAATAGGAAGCTTAAGAAAGATCACATGGCCTGAGGGACCAAGCCTAAAGGAAGGAAAGAGAGGTGACAATAGGGTAAAATTCTGGAGGAGAAAGAGCTTCAGATATTCATTTTAGATAAACCCAAATAGTGAAATATAGGCAGTGGAGTATAGGAGGTGTGACTGGAGGGTGGGGTAGGCCAAATGAGAAAACTGGGCTGGTTTGGCGCAGGTGCTGGGGAGTCTAGGGGAGGAAACCACGTGGGACCAACAACCACTGAGGGTAAACAAACTGAGCCCAGCTGAGACCAGCTAGTAGGAATTTGAAAGGCTATGAGCAGCTGAGTCTCACCATCCCTGCTGAGCATGGATGGTGGGATTTATCCAAGGCCATCACAGCAAGGCAGCTAGGAGACGCCCCTCTGTGCCCTCGGTCACGGGGCTAGGAGATAAAACCAGGTGGATTCCATTTGGGATGACGAAAACTTTCGGCAACACTGGCGATGGCGGCACAACATTGTGAACGCAATTTAATGCCGCTGAACTATACACTTAAAAAATTTTACGTTCTATATATTTTATGACTGCAAAAAAAAAAAAATAGTATACAAAAAAGTGGATGGGAAGGAAAACAGAGCCAGGGAAGAGAGAAAGAAGAAAAAATAATGCTAGGAAAGAGTTCCAGAGGGAAAAAACAGTTGGAAGAGAAAAAGCAAAAAAAAGAATAGGAGAGGAGGGAAGGATTTAAGACTGGGCTAGCCTTCCCCAACACCCGGCTCTGTCAACCACTGTCACCTGAGTCCGTTCTCTTCCAGTCTAAACAATCAATCTCCAATACTCTAATTGCAGAGCTTTTACACACCTCACCCCGCCCGTCACACTGTTCTGGAATTCAATCAGTTCATGAATTTCCTCCAGACAACGGAGGGCCTAGGCCTGAATACACCTGCCACACGGCACACGCAGACTCGAGTCCAGTGCGATGGCTTCTCGCTGGAGGCATTTCTGCAGTGTCTGGAGGGGTATTTGGCACTGTCTGGAGATACTTTTGGCTGTCGCACTCAGGGGCAAGTGCTACCAGCATCAAGTCAGTGGCGGCCAGGGATGCACGAAACACGATAGCAGCCCCCACCAAAATAAAAATTATCCGTTGCAAAATAATCCTGCTATAGCACAACTGTTATCTCCCACAATCCAGACATTACGTTCCCGCTAAGGGAGCCTGAGCCTGATGGCACGGATTCTTCCGGCTCACACTAAACTCGAGTCAACGAAAAACCCCAGGCCTTTTTCACAATGAACTGCTCTCGAGATAGGCTTGCTCTTCTGTAACGGAGGCTCTGGGCCACTGGGAAGCACTTTATATTAGTTCCTATGAAATTCCACCCTGTCAGTTTCGCTCCTGGTTCCAGCCTGCGGAGATACGGAGAGCCCAGTTTCTGACGTGCAGGGAAGAAGCGATTGCTCCCAGCTCTTCATCACCTCCAGCAGCAGCTCCCAATGAGGGGATTGCAAACGGGCTCTGCATGGTTTAGGGTCGGGGGAAAGGAGAATTCAATGTTCACTCGTTAGCAGCATCCCATTCGGCTGCTTTCCTGCTTGCTTTGCTCAAGATGACAAGGTAGGGGAGCACTCCAGGTAGGGGCTGAGGTCTAGATGAGAGCACCCCTCCATCATCCCTCCTGCCTCCTCCACCATCCTTCCTCCACGGCTCACCGCCAGACACACAGCTTCTTCCCCCCCCCCCCCCCCGTGGGGAAAAGAAGGAAGCAGAAATGGCTGAGGTGAGGCAGGCCGGAGAAGGGCATCCACTCGGCTTGGGGACCGGGCCACTGTTTCCTCATCTCTCTCGGTGTGCTGCAAAATATCCGTATTGGGTGAAACACTGTAAGGGTATCATTGTTTTTTTGTCAGCAGAGCCACGATTCTGAACTTTCCACCAAGTTTAAAGAAACAGTCAAGTCCACATGAAAGCTCCGTGCTATGATGCACTGTCAAATGGAACTCTCTAAAATGACAAATCTATAGAGAGAAAATTGCAGAAATGAGATTCACTGTCATTTTGAAAACTGAACTTTTATGTTGCAATTGATTGTGCTGTATTCATTACATTATTTTCCTTTAATGTCGGTAGAAAGCAATCATGCTTTTTTGGAAAGGGTTGTGTTTTTGGATTTTCTTTATTAAGATCATGGTTTTCCTTTCTTGATGTAATCAAGGTGGTTTTTTTTTTAGTGAAATATTGACAAAACGAATAGATAGAAGTTAATATATTCGCATCCTTACTTGGCAAAAATAAAAGGCTAAAACCCGCATCCTTTCCTATATTTTTTCTGCAACTTTACCAAACCGTGAAACCCAAAGGTTTAATAAGTAATCTATGGTATCTTTATCCAAGTCACTGATGAAAAATGCCAGCCCAGAAAGAACGGCATGGCCCTGGGGACCTCCATTCAGGTCAACATCAATTCACGAATCAACACTTTTAGAATATGTTTGTTCAAGAAACTATAAATCCACCTAACCGTATTATCAACAAGCTCACATTTAACGATCCTGCCCAAAGAATAACCTGAGAGACTGTGTAAAGGCCCCACCAAAATCAAAGTATATTGTCTGCAAGATAACAATGGATAAAATTAGTCAAGAACTCAGAGGTAACTGGATTTTTTTTTATGCTTATCAAGCACTCCCCCCCTTTTTTTTAGGTAACTACACCATGATTTTCCTTTGGAGAAGCATCACTCACCAATTTTCTATGTATATGGTTCAAGTGTTGATTACACCCACAACACAAGAGTAGACATGTGACCCGGGCTTGGCTACTCAGCACCCGTCCTCCTGAAACACAGCATTTGGCTCAGGGATGGGTGTACATCTCATGACAGTCCAATGAGACACAGTTCCAATACTTTTGTTTTACTTATTGGCTGACAAGAAAGAGGCACCTGTCCACTGAGATTCTAGAAAGAATGCGATATAAGCCTGGGGTCCTAGGAACCAACTTCCTCCTCAGACCAGCAGTCGACTTAAATACAACCAGCCCAAAACAGAGCAGGGCTAAGAGATGAAGAGAAAGGGAGATTAAGTTATTATGGCATCAATAGAGCTCTTTAATCCAGGAGGACTCAAGCCACTTCTATCCCTAACTTTGGTTACATGAGCCAATTAGATTTCTCCTTTTTACTCAAGCCCTGAGCTGGCTACTCATCTACTGCAAGTACAAAAGTTTGGCTGGAACATAAGATTCTTTTAAGAATGCCAGTTTGGCAAGTCCTATCGTTCCATTTCTCACACACATATTTATGTCCACTTTCACGGTTCCAGCCGCTGTGCTAAAGTCAGAGATAACACAGAATAAACGTGGCCCTGGCCTTTAGAGAGGTGGTTTCGTAAAAGAGGCAGAGAGCTAAAGATACAAATGACAAGAAAATACATGGTCTGGGCTAGAGTTAAATATAATTAATGGGGCGGGGGGGGGAGGCACACAGATGAAACTGAACTGATTCTGCCTTTCTGGACCCAAGAAGCCATCGGAGAAAGGTGACATTTGAGAGGATTCTGGAACCAGCTCCAGGGGAAGTCAACAATTTCTCTTCTTATGCTCCCATCTGTTTAATTAAAAAAGAAATCTAGAATTTTGCCAAGAAGAGATATTAAGATCACTAAGCTCTGCTTTCTGGAATCCACAACTTCTCCATTAAAAATAGTGATAACCAGGGCACCTGGGTGGCTCAGTCAGTTAAGCATCTGACTTCAGCTCAGATCTTGATCTCATGACTTGTGAGTTCGAGCCCCACGTCGGGCTGTGTGCTGACGGCTCAGAGCCTGAAGCCTGCTTCAGATTCTGTGTCTCCCTCTCTCTCCACCCCTCCCCCACTCATACTCTGTCTCTCTCTCCTTCGAAAATAAACATTTAAAAATAATAACAATAAGGATATTTATCCAGCCCTTCAGCACCTCTCTCATTCTCCACGAGTTCCCAAAGATCACAGGACAGAGGCCGGATGAGCAAAACTAATTCTGTCTCCTTTCTCTGAATGAGATTCCTCTGAGCCTCCGGGCTAGAACTTGTTTAAAGCTCTTCAAGCCTCTCTTTCCATTTCATCACTCAATTGGGCTATAATCTTCCCTTATTCCTATTTGGTACACACTGCCCTATATAAAGATCACTTACTGAAATGAAAGAAGGTGTCTCTGTGTCATCTGCTAATCTTGTATTTTCTATTCCAAGCACAGTCCCCATGCCTACCTTTTTCTTTTACTTCTCCCAGACTCAGTTGATGGTAAGATCTTAAAGCCATGGTAACTTGCGGCACATGAGCCATACTTCTGAAATTTTCTATTTAAAGGGCAGTAAGTTGGGTAAAGAATAATTTTGTGGTCACACCAGCCACACCTTTAGTTAATAGAGAAAATTCTCAAAGAAGCGTCAGTTTTTCTTTGCCATTTTAGAAGACATGTTTATAAATTTTTGACCTCCCACAGTCCTGCTGTTGAAATAGCTGCTCCCAAAGCTGGCTCAAGCTAGACAGAGTTGGCACCAGATCGTCTCAATAAACACAGGAAAAGCACTTCACAAAAATGCAACAGCCATTCATGACGATAGGAAAAAAAAAACTCTCAGCAAATAGATCTTAAGTTCTCATCACAAGAAAATTTTGTAACTATGTATGGTGACGGATGTTAACTAGGCTTGTTATGATCATTTCACATATCTAGAAATATTGAATCATGTATACTGGAAACTAATATGTTATATACAATTATATTTCAAAAAAAATCTTGACTGGGTAGATGATAACATCCTCATTCTGATACAGAGGATCTCCTAATTACATATACACATGCATACATCCACACACATGCATACATCCAAATACATACATACATACACATGCATGCATATAAAGGTACACACATGCATGTACACACGTGCATACTTACGTGTGCACATGCATACATAAATACGTACATGAATATACACACATGCATACATATATACATACAGGTAACATCAAATTTAATGTAAAACATTACTTTCCTTCTAAGATTGAAACAAAAATGTTCAGCATTCCTTCTATTGAACGTTGTTCTGGAACGTGAATAGAATCACGTAATAAGGGAGGTAGGAAATCAAAGACCAAAGACTGAAAAGAAAGAAGTAAAACTGCCATTAACAACAGATGACCTCATGATAAATCAAGAAAAGCTTACAGAATATGTGGAAGGAAAAAAAACAAAGTAATTTTAGCAAGGCTTCAAGATAATGATCAATATGTAAAAGTGAATGGCAATTCTATAAAATAGCAACGATTAAAAAATAAAAGTTAAATAGTATTACGTTTAAAGTAGAAAAAACTCCAACATCAAAGAATAAATCCAACGAAAGATGTGCAACACCCCTACACTAGAAACTATAAAATAATGATGAGCAATATTAAAGAAATCTAAACTGATAGAGAGACATATAATGTTCATTGATTGACTCATGGAAAACTTAGTGTTTTTTAAAATATGCCTTATCCCTTTAAACAAAATTTAAAAAAGGAAAGAAAGCAAATGCACTTAAAAAAAAGATATGCATTATCCCAACTGATACACAGATTTCATACAATCCACAGCAAACTGCCGGTGCAATTGTTTGAAGAAATTGAAAACCTGATGCTAAACTGTAAACTAAAATGAAAAGGATCCACAGCTACCAAGCAATCATGAAGAAAAGAACGAAGTTGGAATTCCTACACTATCTAATTTCAAGACATATAATAAGAAAAAAAGACTTACAGTAAAGCTGCAGTAACCGAAGGAGTGTATGGTGATACCCTAAGAATAGAGCTATGGATGAGCGGAACAGAATGGAGAATACAGAAATAGACCCACACATACACAGTCAAGTGACTGTTGACAAAGTCACTAAGTCAGTGTAAGAGGAAAAGGAATGTGTTTGTAACAGATGGCAACAGAACATCTAGCTATCTGTAGCTTAAAAAATGAACCTCAACTTTTATCTCACACTACGCACAAAAATTAATTCAAGATGCAGCACAGACCTACACATAAAAGCTGGATCCATAAAGTTCCTAGAAGATAAAATTACCTCATAATTTAAGGCAAAAGGATTTCTTAGACCAGACACGAAAACGCAAACCCCAGGAGAAAAAGAATATCTTGGACTTCATCAAAATTTAAAATTTCTGCTCACGAAAACACCCATAAGAATATGAATAGGTAAGCGAGAGACTGGCAGGAAAATATTTGCAATGCATATATCTGACAAAGAGCTTATAACCAGAATATATAAAGAACTCCTAAAAGTCAATCATTTAAAAAAAAATTGAAATGGCTAAAAGACCTTGATAGTTCACAAAGATATAGGAAAGGGACACACACACACACACACACACACACACACACACACAGATCCTCAACATCATTAGTCATCAGAGGAATGCAAATTAAAACCACAATAAGATACTACTAAATACACTTTAGAATAGCTAAAATCAAAGGGACTGACAATACTAAATGTTGGCAAGGATGAAGAGCAACTGGACCTCTCATACTTTGTTGATGGGATGGAAAAATGAACAAGCACTTGAAAAACTCTTTGGTAATTTCTTTTTTTTTTTAATGTTTATTTATTTTTGAGAGAGACAAAGCATGAGTGGGGGACAGGCAGAGAGAGACAGAAACACAGAATCCAAAGCAGGCCCCAGGCTCTGAGCTGTCAGCACAGAGCGCGATGTGGGGCTCAGACTCATGAAATGTGAGATCATGACCTGAGCCGAAGTCAGACACTCAACAGACTGATCCCCCCCAGGTGCCCCTGGTGATTTCTTTTAAAGTTACACTTACCCTCTGATCTGGAAATTCCACATCTAGATATTTACCCAAAAGAAATGAAATATATTCATACAATAGAAGACTAATTGGCAATAAAAAGGTACCATTGATACATGAAACAACATGGCTGACTCTCAAAAATACTATGTTGAGCAAATGAAACCACATACAAAAAATACATACGGTACGATTCTATTTGTCTGAAGTCTAGAGACAGGCAAATCTAAGCAGCTGGGCAGGGTGGGGAGTAGGGGCTGTTAATGGAAATATCTTTATCATGTTTTTTGGGTGATGGTTTTATGGGTGCATACAATTGTGAAAACTCATCAAACAAAATTAAGATCTGTTCACTTTATTGTATGTTAATTACATCTCAATTTCCCAAAGAGAAAAATTAGCTCAGGAAAACTAGATTTTCTTTGCTGTTTTCCAAAGGATGTTAATTTCTTGCCCACCATAGTCCCTGATGTTTACCGTAACCCGAGACATCACCTTCTCCCATCCTTCCTCTCAAAGGTAACCAAATCAGGAATCATTGCTCAACCAAGGTCAGACATCCCCAGGAGAGCTGAATCACACAGCCATCTTGCATTATTTGTAATTATTTATTATCTGTCTTTTCCACGACATTATACATTCCATAAGAATAGGGACTTTGTTTGTTTCCCTATTCTAGCTCTATTGCCTATAATAATTCCTGCGACATAATAGGCCTTCAGTAAATATATGTCAAATAGAAGACGGATGGACAGATAAATGTAAGGAAGGAAGGAAGGGAGGGAGAGAGGGAGGGAGGGGAGGGAAGGAAGGGAAGGAAGGGAAGGAAGGGAAGGAGGGAGGGAGAAAGGAAGGAAGAGTAGACAGAATTAAAATATATTTGAAGATTGTCTGGTCCAGTTCTTTCCATGAGTATAGAAAGGAGAGGGACTCAGGGAAACTTAGTAATTTGAGATCAAGGTAACAGACACAATGGCAGAATTCATTACAGATCTCTCGGCTGGTAACAAGAGGCACACCAGAGGAGATACGTTCTCTTCTGCTGCTGTATATTTTGTTTACATATGAGGCCTGGAAAAGTGGCAACCATCTTACATGCATGAGGAAAGCAAAACCAGCATGCGGAGAACGGTGGAACGAAAAGATGCAGGGCGAGAGGAAACCTTGATTTTGGTGTCACTGAGCTACTGAATTAACCAAACTGCAGCTTCCCTCCTTGAGGAGTTCTTGTTGTATGAGATAATAAGTACCTCTTCCTTTTTATTTAGGCTAGTTGGGTGTTAGCTATAAGTTACTTGCAGTCAAAATATGCGTAACTTGCACAAGAGACATGTGAAACTAGGAGGCATTCAAGGAACTGAAGCAGCAACGTGGCAGGTTGGAGAGAGCAAAGGGAGAGCAGTCAGACACTACTGGGCAAGTTGGCAGGGCCCATACCACACAAACCATCTAAGAATGAAGGCTTTATCCCAAGGGTGATGGGAGGTCATTGAAGGGATACTAGGTTTTCTGACTCTACCACAGATAAGCAAGAGGAAGAAATCTTTGGCCATGGAATAAGGGTTTTACATCTGGGCTAATACGTTGTAGCCTTGGCTCTTGGTACAAACTCAACCCATTTCGGATTATGGCAAGTGTAAGGTTCTGAGCAATCTAACCTATCAAGAAAGTCACTAGGAGTATAAACTCCATCACCTCCCAGATTGGTCTTCCCTTTATGCAGTGATGCCAACAGATGGGACAAATAAGGGCATATGGCTACTGACTCCCAAGTACACAAGCAAAGGAAACCATACATAGATACCAGGATCAAGAAGTTTGGATGCTCACAAACTACAGTTTTCCTCTAAAACCCAGATCACTTTTATCTCCCTCTGATCATGAGATCTCAGGTATTGTCGTCTGCAGAGGTGCAGCATAGAATGGTATGACTATGGTGTTGACTTCCGTCATAAGGATGCACCAAAATCTTTCCAACGGTTCTTTCCAGCCTTCAGAGCAAATGGTGTACGACCAGAAACAAACCACACTGGAAGCTGTGTGTGTTAGATATCCAGGATTTCTACCTACTAAAACCACCACAGACAAGTAAGTAATCTAAAAATTGGTGAGTGGATCAAAAAACCGGTCTAAAAATAACCCAAGTTGTATCATGTAAATAAAACTTCGTTCTCAATATCTTTATCTGAAAGTCCCACTTGGCATGCATAACAGACTCAGAAAACTGCATTGCTTATTAGTACTGAAATAATGAAAACCACGATTACTGAGTGCCTACTATGTGTCACATGTTTGAATTCCTGACTACACACCTAAAGAGGGGAGGCTATAATATCCCTACTTTGCAGACGAGGAGTTAGAGGACAGCGTGGTTAAGTTACTTGCCCAAGACCACTGACCTAGCAAGTAGAGAGCTGGATTTGAACCTAGATCTGTCTGACTCCAAATTGCATCTTTCCACTAGTCCATACCACCTAGAATTCTCTTTTTTTTTTTAAGTTTATTTATTTATTTTGCGACTGTGCAAGCATGGAGGGAGCAGAGAGATAGAGAGAGAGAGAGGGAGGGAGAATCCCAAGTAGGCTCCACACTGCCAGCAAAGAGTTTGACACGGGGCTCAAACTCACGAACCATGAGATCATGACCTGAGCCAAAACCAAGAGTTGGATGCTTAACCGACTGAGTCACCCAGATACCCCTTTGCCACCAAGAATTCTTGAAAAGCTCAGGGAATGTTCTCTAAGTATCCCCAACAAACTTTGATCTATGGATCATTGTAAAAAGTAAGAAGATCCCAGGGACCCTGTGCTTCACCCTCCGCCAAATGACACTGCTAAAAGATAAGCCCCACCTGTGGCCACAGTCCACCCAACCAGATGAGTCTTCCCTAACTCAGGAGATGTAGATCTAGTAGGACTCTGCCCCTGACTAGACCCTTAGGTCTCAGTTTTCATGCCTATTAAATAGGATAATATCTGTTCTTGCCAGTCTCATGGGTTGATTGTGAGTTAACTAATTGAAGTGAACAGACTTCAGACAGGTAAGAAATTCCCAATTGCTGTTATGACTGCTTATAAATTAATACTAATTAAACTCCATAGTTATCAATTTAGATTAGAGTGGCTCATCTGATTAACTCTACCACATGTGGTGATACATATTTGGAGCCACAGCATTTAGGCCTATAATTTTCACTAGTTAGGCTCCAAGGTATGTAAGAATCGGACAGCTGGCAAACAACAAATATGTATTGAGCACGTATTATATGACAAGTTCTGTTCAAGGCACTGGAATACTTCTGGGAACCAAGCAAGGTCCTGTCCTCCAGAACTGTACATTTCATCAAAAAATAAACACACAAGCAAAATAAGTAAGTGAGGTAATATCAGGCAGCAATAAAGTGAGATGAAAAAGATAAAACCCAGTAATGTAGTAAGTGAATGACAAGGTTACTTTATCCCAGACCGAGGGCCCTCAAGGGCTTCTCTGAGTAGGTAACACATAGTTAAGAACTGAATAATGAGAGGGGCGCTCAGTCGATTAAGCCTCCGACTCTCGATTTTGGCACAGGTCATGATCTCACAATTCATGAGTTTGAGCCCCTCACTGGGCTCTGCGTTGACGGTGCCGAGTGTGCTTGGGATTCTCCCCCTGCCCCCTCTCTGCCCCTACCCTGCTCACGCTCTCTCTCTCTCTCAAAATAAATAAACTTAAAAAAAATTTTTTTTAACTGAATGAGAGGCAGGCTTGTGAAGATCCCAAGCAGAGGGAAGAGCAAATTGAAAAGTTCTGAGGCAGAACAAGCTTGGAGCGCATCACAATCTGCAGTACCATTCCGCAAGTGCATTCATGCCTTCCTCCCACCATGGGTAGAACACACCGCCCTGCCCCCAGATGTTGAGGTTGGACAAATGACTTTGCTTTGGCCAATGGAGGGTGAGCAGGTGTGATATGAGCAAAGGCGTAAAATGTGCCAGTGCACTGGCCCTCTTGGGCTTGTGCCTTGTCACAAGGACAGCGTGCCCTGAGTAGATGTCCCTCCTACTGGGCTCTCAAAAGATCACATATGGAACTGACTGGAGCTCAAACTGCTGAGAAGAGCCAAGTCCAGCTATATTTTCGGCCAGAAGCAGAACCTCCCAGCTGAGCTTAGACTCGATCAGCTGATGCAGTCAATTTGTAGTTCTATAAAAGTGAGAATAAATGCTTATCATTTTATGCTCCTGAGCGTCAAGGTGGTTTATTGTGTACAAAGGCTGATGGATACAGCAAGTTTAGAGAGAAGACAGGTCTGATTTATTGCATGAGCAAGAAAGACAGGTACTGATATGGATGAACCCGGATGGAGCCAAATCAGGTAGAACTTCATTTTTTTTTTAAGTTTATTTATTTTTGAGAGAGAGAGAGAGAGAATGAGTGGGGAAGGGGCAGAGAAAGAGTGGGACATAGAATCTGAAGCAGGCTCTGGGCTCTGAGCTGACGCGGGGGTCGAACCCACAAACTATGAGATCATAACCTGAGCTGAAGTCAGACACTTAAACGACCGAGCCACCCAGGTGCCCCTAAGGTAGAGGTTTATAAGCAAGGTCTTTAGTGTGAAATTTGAGTGAATTGGTAATTCACTGGGAAGTTTTAAGCATGAGTAACACTACCCGGCTGCCATCTGTAGGATGAACTACCAAAGTACAAAAGCAGAGGTCAAGATTAGCAGTTAGAAGGCTATTGTGATATTCTAAGGAAGACACAATAGTAGCTTAGATTTGGGTTGTGGCTATGTAAATAAGAAGTGATCTAATTCAAAACGTATTTTGGAGACAGAGGAGATCCCAGTTGGTACCAATTAATGGACTGCATTAGGGCTATAAAAAGAAGAGTGTTCAAGGATGATCCCTAAGTAGATGATGGAGCTATTTATCGAGATGAAGAAGTTTTGTAGTAAGAAAATATCCAGAGATGAGGGTGGGGAAGGTGGGTGGTTTTGGTATCTCATGTTTGAAATTCTAACCAGGCAATTAGGTATTCAGCTCTGTCTTTCAGGAAAGTGGTGCAGGCTGGAAATATAAATTTAATGTCATCTCTGTATAGATGGTATCTGAGGCCATGAGATCAGAGATTGCCTAGAGAGGTGGAAAAGATAAGGTGCCTGAGGAAAGAGTTTAGACCAACATTTGGAGGTGGAGGAGCTAGGGACAAGTCCACCAAGGACAAAGGGAAACATGGGCAGGGACAGCAACAGGAAACCTCGAGAAGAATCACGGCTCAAATTTAATTCATGCATAGCTCTGTGTCATTGCTTAAGAAGACATGCATCTAACTACAAAAGAAAATAAAGGCCAAGAAAAACTTTGAATGGTAGTATCTCATTGTTATGACACCTCACGTCTAGAAATTAGGGATCAGTCTGTCGGGGGATCGTGAGTTTTGTGCCCTGTGTAAATGGACTTCAGTGAGGAAAGCTTCAGGGTCACTGGAGCCCTTGGAGCTCGGTAGAGCTCATCTCAACAGAGGTGAAAAGAAAGACCCTGATTATTGTGGTGGCTTGACAAGGAGGATTCCAAGATGCCTCTGACCCTTTTTTCCTACTGGGGGATATTAAATAGGTCCTGATGATGGCCATGACTTCAGTCAATTCAATCACAATGGGAAGGCACCAATGGGGGCATGAAGGCTTCAGGGATAATGTGTGCAAGAGAAAGCTACTGTTTGGACTTTGGAATGAGAACATCAGAAACCCAGAAAGGACTGGAACAGCTTAAAAATTGGTTTTTGTCTTGGGGCACTTAGGTGGTTCAATTGATTAGGCATCCAACTTCGGCTCAGGTCATGATCTCATGGTTCATAGGTTCGAGCCCTGCATCGGGGTCTGTGTTGACAGCGTGGAGCATGGAACCTTCTTCACATTCTCTCTCTCTCTCTCTCCTTCTCTCTCTCTCTCTTTCCCTCTCTCTCTCTCTCTCTCTCAACAACAAATAAATAAACATTTTTTAAAAATTGGTTTTGGTCTTGAAATCAAAACAGGAAGAGTGGGAAGGAGAGAGAAGAAAAGAGAACACAGCACCAGGAAACAGTGTTAGGCCTAAGAGTGACAGAGAAAGAACGGAAGCAGCAGGTTGAAGCCATTTCAAAAAAGTTAAACCTGCAGAAAGGTGGGAAAGAAACACCAGAGGGAACTGAAAAAGAAATATTAGAAAAAGTAGATGCAGGTTTCTTTTCTGCAGGCAAAGAGGTGCTAGAAAAAGAATATTCCTGACATCACTGACATAGAAAAGTTACTTAAGCCTGCAGAAATCAAATGCTGAGGAAAGGCAAAATAAATCGGTTTGTGCGGCAACCTGGGGCACCAGCGCCCGCAGAACCTGGGAAGGGGCATCAGGAAGGAAGGATCCTGGATAGAAGGAACTCCAGGACCAGGGTCAGCCATGGACACTGCCGTCCCCTAAATGACATCACAAGGCTAAGAAAGCTGCGGGATCCTGCAGGTTTGGAAAACTGATACGAGAGAGAGGAGAAAGGCTGGGGCAGGGAAATGCAGGGCTACTCACAGTCACCGGTCAGACACAGGGGGCTCATGCATCCGGCAAAGGCAGGGACTGCTCGGTCCTTCTGTACCCACAAACACCCTTGCCCGTCCCTGCTTGTGCAGCAGCAGTAAAGCTCAGGGTAAGATTGAGAGAATGAACGGGGAAGCCCAAGGGCCTGGACCAACCCTGCCACTCCCATGTTGAGTGGCCTTGGACAAACTATGTAACTTCTGAAAAAAGGGGGTAAGGATAGTGGACATCTGGTAGGGTTGTTAGTGGGGGGCGAGGTGGGGGAGGGACTGAGTGGCCTAGAAAAGAACTGGCATACAGTTAGCAATCAGTCAGTGCTGGCGCTTCCTGCCTCACTGCAACGGAAATCCCGTGAGGACAGGGATTAGGGCCTGTGACCGCTGCACCTAGGACAGTGCGCGGCAAGTGGTAGTTGCTCAAAGACTCTCTGTTCGGTGCATGACTGTTTCGCACTCTGACTCTTCCTCCTAGTATAAAGGGTGGTGCCTGAGGGTGAAGTCTATCAGGATTACTGTTTCTTTGTCTCATTGTCTACTTGGAGTGAGTCCTTTAAAAACCACTTGGGTAGCTCAGTGGGTTCAGCATCTGACTCTTGATCTCGGCTCAGGTCATGATCTCTCGGTGCATGGATTCGAGCCCCACATCAGGCTCTGCACCTTTAACCTCGGGATTCTGCCTGTCTCTCCTTCTCTCTGCCCCTCACCTGTCTGTGCTCTATCTCAAAATAGATAAATGAACTTTAAAAAATAAAATTAAAATAAACAATAAAAAACTCCCCTCCAGACCATTTGAGTTATCCGGACCATTTCATAACTTCCTTCCTCATTCCACCCGCCACCGGACATGAGGCACCTGTAGACACAGAGGAAAGGTCCCTTCCTCGCTCCCCGCCCAGGGAATGGCTGGGAGGCACATCCGTTACCGTGACTGGCAATTACCCAGCCGCAGGCCACCCAAATCCCAGTGCATGCCAGTTGAGCAAGTGGCCCCCTTCCCTTCCTGAGGTTTTAAGAAGGCGTTGTCAAGAGAATGACAGAAATGCGAAAGTGCTTTTACCATGCAGCAGCTCCCACCAGCTCTGCCTCAACAGAAAATGTAAATACGGGCAGACAGGCGCCTGGGTTATTGTCTGCTGGGATCATTTAAAGAGCTACAAAGCGCGGCAGGGAGCCAAGAGACAGCACTCACTTATGGTGAGCACTTGACTCCCAAGAAGCAACCTGACAACGTGGTATATGTCCTGCCCATCCCCGGCATGCAGCACAGGGGACAGAGTGACATGGATGCTACATGAGTTCACTCTCACCCAAGGGCTCTCTCCTCCGCAGGCCTCACTGGGCAATGTCAGCAGACCCTGGAGTGGGGGGCGCGGGGGGGGGGCAGAGGGGGGCACTCTGCAGGCCCAGAGCGCAGGCAATACATCCAACAGAGCTCTCCACAAGGCCAGCTGCGCTGCCAAGAAGTAGCCAATACAGTGTGACTACTGAGCACTTGCAGTGTGGCTAGGACAACTGTGGAGCTGCACTTCGTATTTTATCTAATCGGCATTGATTTAAATCCAAATAGCTACCTCATCGGACGGCACAGCTCAGCTCTAAGTCCTAAAAGAACCCTTGAACCTCTGTCCTCAGTTCTGACATCTCAGGGAGCTCCTCCCCCAGTGGAAACCACACTTTCAATGTATATGCTTATTTAAGCAAAGTCTGGCTGCGCTTCTGGGGTGAAGGGCCAAGTGCACTGCCACCCCCAGGAATAAATGTAGAAGCCCCACCCCTCACATCTCCACCGCTCTTAACTAGTTTACCAAGTTCTTCCTCGGATATTACCTAGTGGCAAAGCAGAATACCCTGGGAAACAGGAGTTACTTCCCCCACTTGCAAAGTGGGGAACATGATCCAAGGTCGTGAAGATAAGCTTTGGCCAAGCTGGGACCTGAATCCAGATCCAAGTCCAGAGCCCAGGCTACTATTCAACTTTACCAGAGAAGAACGAAGGAAACAAGAAACGGCCTCTTTGAAAATATGAAATTTTCTTAGAAGAATACGAGCAGCAAAGTGACCCAGATTTTGATTCCACGGCAACTCAGACCGTTCTCCCCCAGGACCCTGTGTCTACGCTGAAGCGCTCCCGCTCAAAACCATCAGTAATTCCCCATCATCTGTACTCCCCGGGCACCCCTTCCCCCCCGCAAACCCAGTGACCTGACAGCACCTCGGTGCCTCTCCCACTGATTTACTCCTTTGGTCTGTCAGCACGAAGCACTTCTGTGTGCCAGCTCTCTGCCAGGTAAAAGCGTCTCTGCCCAGAACGTCTCCTGCCTGCTTTTCAGCCTGATGAAACATCTCTGACCTGCCAAGGCTCAGAGCATCCTCTTCTGGGATGCTTTCCTGGAAAACAGACAGTAGTCCCCCCACCCCCCCGGCCGCCCGGGGCTCCCCCGACCCACTCCCCACCGCCTTATCCTCGGGTTCACCTTCTCACGTCAGTTACATGCAATCAACCCAGGACCAGAAGCAGATGATTCTCCCGACAGATCATCAGACGGCCGATCGTACCCTAATGCTAGGTCACATGCCTACGTCATTTCCGTCACTGCGTCTCATCACATAGGCATTTTAGCATCTCACAGCCTTACAAGGAGGGTGAGCACAGTACGATGAATTATCCTGAGAGAGAGACCACATTCGCATAACTTTTATTGCAGTAAATTATCATAATTGTTGTATTTTATTATTAGTTCTTGTTGTTAGTCTCTTACTGTGCCTAACCTATAAACTTTATCATGGGTATGTGTGTATATGAAAAACAATATGTATAGATTTCAATACTATCCACGGTTTCAAACGTCCACCGGAGGTGGAACCTATCCCCCACAGATAAGGAGGTGCTATTGTACACATGGGCACACATATGTGAATGCACACACGTGCACGTGCACATGCACACACACCTCCAATCTGTAGTAGAAATATCTGCTATGGTCTTATGATCCTATCACATTTTCTCACACTGCTTACGGTTTGTACAAATACCCCTGTCTGCTACTCAACTGAGGGTTTGACATTGCTTCATTTATTTAACAAATACTATGCCAATTGCTAGGATACAGCAATTGAACACCAAAGAGAATCTAAACTCATGGAGCATATACCTAGTGTGGAAGAACAACATCAAATAAACTCACAGATAAATATAAATTATAATTCCTGATGGTTCCAAATCAGAGTATTGCACAGTGCCTAGGAAATAGCAGCTCTTCATAAATATTTGATTTGATCCCGCTCTCCATTTTTGCACTTGGAATATTTATCATAGAACCTTGTAGAGTATTCCATGGAAATGGTAAAATGAATAATAATGTGAATCGTGACTGACACTTAACATTATATGCTAACTGCTTGCTAATGCCTCTAGACTTACACTCCTTAATCTTTACACCAGTCCTGAGAGGTGAGTACCACTATTACCTCCATGTCTTACAGACTGGAAAATTGAGGCAAAAAGAAGTTAAAAAACTTGCTCGGGGTCGTATTCCTTTTGAGCATTATCATGTATTCATGGATTTCTCGAAACAACTTATATCAGAGGAGATCCATCGGGCTCATTCAAGGCTACCAATGATGACAGACTCGAAACAATTTATATCAATTGATGACAATAAATGTTGCTCTTTTATAAGTAAATTGCCCCACCATGACCACTTTTTGGGATAACCCAAATACATCTGAAAGCAGATACCCCAGGGCCATTGTGAAGCTCTCCTGCCCCAAATTTTATAATTAGCTACATCCAGGGAAGTCTGGTTCCTTTCAATGGAGAACACCATTACAGTTCAGGCACAGACTCAAGAGCCTGTGTGAGCTCTGGGGGGTGTGGGGGGTGTAGGAGGGTAGGGGTGGGGAGGTAAAAAAAAAAAAAAGAGTAAGAAAATAACTGGGGGATAGAGGTGTGGTGGAGAGAGAAAAGATCTAGAAATTATTAACTTTTGCTTTATACACAGGATTATTTCCTTTGTTGCAATCTTTAAATTTTACAGTTTGAAAAATAAACACAGAATGTTCTATGAAGTAAATAAACTAATGTCACATTTTGAACAACGGCCAATGGAGTGCAGCCTGGGAACTCCCACAGACCAAATAGATCACTGTCTTCTCTGGAGAAAGAGAAAAGCCAAGAACATTCTAGAACTTAAAAACCATTCCAAACCATGGTGAGGGTGCTCAGCTTCAACCCAGGGCTGAATATCCCATTTTTTTCCTGACTTGGGACACCTTGGAATCTATGTTTGTGCCATATCTGTATAGTAACAGGCGGCCCTCCTCAGCCCATGAGTTCTTGGAGCTGTTGGGGCAAAGACAGCCCCTGTGGGCGAAGCTCTAACCCCTCCCTCATGCACCCACCGTGAGGGCATAGAGAGCATGTGAGGAGGCATGCTCTACCACATCACATCACTCCATTTTATTTTCTTCTATTTTATACCTTCTTCTCTCACCTCAAATCCCCACCACCTCTCTTGGCCCTCGGATGATGACCTCACTGAGAAAATTTTTTAAATGACCTCATCTTTGCATCTGTGAGTCTGCCAGCCTCAGGGCCCTATATTCACTCTCCTCTCCTATATTCACCCTGCCTTCCTTCCTGCTGCCCAGGATCAGTTCACCCTGCTCCTAACAACAGTCCCTCTGCTCATGTATGGGATTGCAGCCCCTGTCACTTCTTCTAGGACCTCCCTCCTCCTCTCAGCCCCCTTCTCTCCTGCATCATTCTTAATGGTCTCAATGACAGGATTCCCACCCATTTTCAAGTCCGTTATTCTATCTCATACCTTGAAACAAAACAAAACCTCTCTAGACCCCAAATCACCCTCTAGCTTCTGCCCCTTTCACTGTCCTTTACAACAAAATCCGGTAAAATACTTGCCTATGCTTGCACTCTCTGCTTCCTCACCTTTCTTTCTCTCTTAGATGTAACCCCAAAGAAGCATTTATTCCAGCCATGCCATTGAAAAAGAAGAGATGTTTATGTTGCCGAATTCACTGGAAAATTGTTGGTCCTCATTTCCATCAATCCTCAGCAGCACTTGACCCAATTATCAACCACCTTCTTCTTAAACATTCGGCGTCCACTGCAAAACACTGAGTTTTCCTCTAAGTTCCAGGTTGGTTCTTCTCAGTCCCCTTTGTCAACTCCGTCTTCCCCCCCCCCCCCCGATTTTAATTGTCGTAGAGATCTAGGGCTCAATCTTTGGACCTTGTCTCTTTCTACACTCATTCCCCAACCCTCAATATGAATTTGCACCAGAATTATCTGGAGGGCTTGTTAAAACACACATCACCGGACCCTCACCCAGAGTTTCTGATTCAGTCTAGGGAAGAGCTTGAAAATTTGGATTTCTAACGAGTTGCCAGGTGCTGCTGCTGGTGGTAGTCCAGGGACACCAGTTTGAGAGACTGCCCTAAATGATCTCATCACTCCCTTCACCTCATACCACATTCATGCTGATGACACCTGGCAATACACCTCCAGCTCCCTCTCTGCCCTTAACCCTGGACTTCTAGAACCCAATACCCTCCTCACATCTCCTTGTGCACATCCAATAAGCTTTTCAAACACAACGTGACCTAATATGGCTGAATGAAGCAGGACCCCCACTAGTCTTCCCAACAGCAATACTGAGGAGGCAGCCTGGACCCCACCAGGTCCCTCATACCCATACTCAATCCATTGCAAATTCACAAATCCTACTGTCTCTACCTGCAAAATATATCCTGAATGATACCTGAATGAAACCTGAATGATATTCCTTCTCCATGATATCCTAGTCAGAACCATCACCTCCCTGTACTCCTGCAAACAGCTTCCTAGCTGAACTCTCTAGTACAGTCCTGGCCCTCTGCATTCTATCCTCCACAGAGCAGCCAGTCATATTTCAAAAATGCAAATTGGGGCATCTGGACGGCTCAGTCAGTTAAGCGCCCAACTCTTAATTTCAACTCAGGTCATGATCCCTGGGTTGTGGGATTGAACCCTGCATGGGGCTCCTCGCTGAGTGTGGAGCCTGCTTGAGATTCTCTCTTTCTCTTTCTCTCTCTCTCTCTCTCTTCCTCTGCCCCTCTCCCCAGCTCATATGTGCTCTACCTCTCAAAAGAAAAAAGTACAAATCATACATAACTGCCCTGCTCAAAATCTTCCAATTGTTTCTCACCCCTGGAAAAAAAACCTCAAACTCCTTTCCATACTTTCCAAGGCCATTTATGATCTGGCTCTTGTTTCCCTCTTCGAGCTTTTTTTTGCTACTCTCACTCTCACCCTCCCCATGTCAGTCACTGACATTCTAGATTCACCTCTAACTCACCAAGGTTGAAGCCTTTGCACCTGCAGTTCCATCTGCCCAGAATGCGCTTCCCCCGGTTATGATATGGTTTCTTCTATCACTTCAGGCAGGCAGGTCTCCACTCTAATATCACCTCCTCCTGAAGGCCTTTCTAAGCACATGATCTAAAAAGCACCCTCTTGTCACCTGTACTCTGTTATCTTCCTTTTTTTTTTAATAGCACCTTCCACTAGCTGAGCCTTATTATACATTTTTCATCTACTGGTTAATTGACTGTGTCTCTACCAGAATGCCAAGTCCATGAAGGTAAAGACTGTCTCCTTCCTTGTTGTATTCCCAGAACCCAGAATAATAACTAGCAAATAGGAGACACTCAAGATTTTGCTGAATAAATAAATAAATGGATGGATGGTCCTCATCTCTATTCAACATCTCCTCGTTATATTATCATTCATGTGCTTATTATCGGTCTCTTCTGATTCTATACAAGTTCTACAAGGGCAGAGAATTTGTTCTCTTGTTTATTGCAATAGCTTCAGCAGCTGGACAGCGGCAGACATGCTGTAGGCATTCAACCAATACAGGAGTTAAATGTCTGCATGGGATACACCCACACCCATTAGAGTCTCCCCCTAGACCTGGGGCCATTTATCTCCTCTCATTTCCAATTCTCTCCTCCTTGGACTCCACTTCCTATCTCCATCTGTTCCTGCCCTTCCTGGCCTGCACTCCTAATCCGGTTCTCTCTAGGCCTGGTCCCACTTAAGCTCAGACCATACTCTGATCTTTCAGTCATCCTGGAGAAACTTCAAAGGTTAGTTTACTACAGTAGGCTAATTTCTACTGCTGATGAACCACCTTGATCTATGCCAGTTTACAGTCACGTCCAGGAGACTGATACATGAGGCCACGTGCCTGCAGAGATCGCTAAACTGTAACTGGCAGTCTCAGGGGTAGTTGAGAAGGTGAAGCACCCTTCTCCCAGAGCAGCAGGTATAGAGCAGAGTCAATGACTCCCTACCACCTATGGAAAGAAAGTGAGGAAAGTAAAATGGCAAGGAGGAACAGGAAGGGGAAGTTAAGACTGCTGTGATACCCACTGTGTATCGGGCAATTTTATTTACATTATTTCATTCAGTTATGGCTATTCCAATTTTACAGATGATAAACGGAGACCTAGAAAGTTTAAGTAACTTGTCTATGTTTACCCAGGTAGTAAATCGCAAAGCTAGGACCAACACCACTAGACTATAAGTTCTGCAAGGGTCGGGGCTGGTCTCCACATTCCCCACTGTGTTCCCAGAACTTGTAACAGCTCCTGGCATTTCAATAAATGTCTTATTGGAAGAGTGAATGAATGAACCCAGGACTCAATGATACCAAAGCCTATGCTTTCCCCCCAACCTGCCTTTCCAGACTTCTCTTCCACACACCCTCATATGAACGCTTTATGGAAGCCAAACTGTCCTCCATAGTGTCCTTGACTATGTCCCCCTGCACCTTTGCTCAGGCCGTTCCCCCTCCATCATACCTCCTCCACCTCTCAGCCTAACCCATCCCTGCTCAGTCTTCTACTCTTTTGCAAGTCCTCCCAGATGCAGCCAGCCCAAATCGGCTCTGAATCCTCAACAGCACTCCCCAGCTGGCATTCATTCGAGAACACCAGCAATGCCCCATGTGACTCACTGTCTTCACACACACCTGTATTGCCTCCCCAACTAGATTCTTCTTGTAGTGACCTTAGCATCAAAACCATAATAAGACCCCAAACTACTAATGCAGAATAAGGACCAAAGCCATAGTAAAGGGGACAACTGAGGCTCGCCAGCATTGTGGGCTCCTTTGTAGGGAGCCATGATCTTATCAAGACACCCATTCAAACCAGCCTGTGTAGAGCACCCACAATGTACCTGACACTCTACCTGGGACCCATGATCAGTCCCTTCTGCCCCACACTTGCCCCCAGTTTAGCTGGGGAAACAGTCCTCAAAACAGAAAATTGAAATATAAGGTTATGATTACCGAGATGGAGGTCTAAGAAGCCATGCATTCCAAGATGCACAGTTATTTCAACAAAAGCTTTAGAGATAACAAACATTACCTTCAACCACTATATGTGTATAATGACTATAAGATATATATGTTAAAAGGTAAAATATGAACCTCAAAATTGAGAAAATGTGTTAACACCCACTGAAGTTTCAAGGTGGAACTTAACACAGGGGGTTGGAGCAGGGGGTGGAGCCTCGCATATCCCCTTCCACTCATTTACATCCACAAAGCACAGAACAGTGGGCAAATCTGTGTCCAGATTTCAGGTAGCAGCAGGTAGTCCCCACAAATTGGATGGCTCATCCTCTGGGTCACCTCTTCCCTCCACCAATGACACTGGGAAAGAACTTGGAAAATGATGACTGGTGGGGAAAAGACTCAAAAAAGTGCAGAAACCATGAATAATCCCAAAGAAAATCAGGGCAAATCCTAGGAAGGACAGGTCCTAGTGGGGACTCACTGTGCAGAGCTTCTCTAGAAAAGGAGGCCTGGAGAGCACACCAGTGATCTTGCATGAGGGAAAGCCCCTTAGTCACAGAGCGTCTACTGAGACAGCTGGCGACACAACTATGCACATCCTCACCATGTTTGCACACGCCTACTCCCATTACAAACAACGCAGCTCCCATCGATTCAACACTTAGTAATGCCAGGCATGTATTCACTCCTTTTCCTGCATGGTTTTTATTTGAATCCTTACAGTCACTCTGTGAGATGAGAAAACTGACATGCAGAGAGGCAAGGTAACTCACCCACCTTGCTTGTAAACGGTGGGTCTAGAAATCAAACCCAGGTCTTCTTTACTACACATACACAACCCTATTCCTAGGAACACACCCGCATTCAGCCCAGGTCCATGTTTGCACTCACAGAGCCACGATGTGCACTCACACACATACTTTGCCTGCGTCACTCAGCACCTCTCTGCACCTGCTCACAGCGATGCCCCTTACCAACCCAACCAAACCGCAGTTCTCTATTGCTAGAAGCTTACTTATGTCAGCCACGAGTTCCAAAGTCTCCAGCTCCCTCCTCCTTTGCATTCAACCAGGACCATCAGCCTAGTAAACCCACAGAATGATTTCCCTGTGGGTTCTCAATTCACACAACACAACCGCAACAGCCCATTTCCCAAGTGCGTTAAGCCCATTAAAGCCTTGCAGCCTGTCAAGGTGTGAAGGAACTCACAAAGCAACTGAAGTCCCGGGGGCCTCGCAGAGGTACAGACCTCCTCGGGCATGTGCAGACCAGCATTTCTCAAGGTGAACAGCAAAGTTAAGTGTTATGGGTGCCAGATGCCCCTGTTGGGGCTGCGACTTGCGAAAACCAGAGTGTCCAGGCCTGGATCCTCCAATTCACTCACCACTGACCTTTGAACGTCAGGAGAATAAAATGTGCTTTGAACCATAGAGAAAAACTGACCAAAGGAAGCATTCTGGGATTTATGTATCCTTCCCCCGATTTTAGACCAAACTCTGATGGCTATAACCCCTCCTGTGGTTACCCACTTTGAAATCGGGAACTTCTTCCTTAGGTATAAACCCTGCTTCTAGCACAGCCACGCGCTGGACCTAACCTCTGTGGAGGCAGACCCAGCTGCTCACCACCACTCTCTTCATGGGACCCAATAGGAGAAACAACGCCCTCAGACCGCTGCTTTCCAAGCTGAATGATCCGAGTCTCCCGTCTGCCCCTGAAGTACTGACTTTCTATCCAAGGCAGCAGTCACGCAGCACTTCTGGGCACAAATTAGAGCTGGGAGAAGGGACCAACCTCTGTGTGCCTCCATTTACCCTTACTAATGTTATGTGGGTATACCACGGCAAAGTGGTTTAAGGTCAAAGAGGCCTGGATTCAAGTACTGATTCTCCCACTTAACCTCTCCAGGTCTTTGTTTTCTCCTCTGAAAAATGGGGCTGCTATAAGGATGAAATGCTATAAGGATGATGGATGGATGGATGGATGGATGGATGGACGGACGGACGGACGGACGGATGGACAGATGGAGTTCTTATGTTTGCAAGAGACTGCATACATCTCTGCGGATGTGATGCAAGCAATAGGCCTTTTCCCAAGAAAAAGGCACAAATCCAATTTAGGAGGTCCACAGACTCACTATGTCTGTCCATGAAGTATAAGTCAAGGTCACTGAGATACAACAAGACCCTCCTAGCCGAACACAATAACTATTAGTTATTAATATGAATGGCAGAGTGTTATTAATAATCTTTTACAGATTTGCTTATCTTCTAACTACCCTTTCATTTCCTTTAGTGTATGATTTCATTTACATGTGGAATCTGAAACACAAAACAAACAAACAAACAAAAAGCAGAATCAGGCCTATAAATACAGAGAACAAATTGGTGGTTGCCAGAGGGGAGGAGGGGGGTGGGGGGATGGGCAAAATGGGTGAAGGGAGTGGGAGGTACAGGCTTCCAGTTATGGAATGAGTAAGTCACAGGGATAAAAGGCACAGCATCGGGAATACAGTCAGTGATTCTCTAATCACATTGTATGGAGACATATGGTAGCTACACTTGTGGTCAGCATAGCATAGTAGAGATCTGTTGAATCACTGTGCACTTGACACTAATGTAACATTGTATGTCCACTCTACTTCAATTAAAAACAAAAGGAAAAAGAAAAAGAAAAGGAGAGGAATCATCACACGGACCTGTCTGTAATTCAAAGTTCCCACACAGTGCCTGGCAGTTAGGGAGCCAGTAGGCATCTTTGATGGTTAGGTTCCACAGGGAGGCTATGTCTGAGATCCTAGAGGATTCTCAGAAGCCAGATGTCCTCCTTGGAAATCCATCTTCTCCCTGCGCTTCAGAGCTACTGCCAATACACTGGAGCCCAAGCCAGAGATGGAACCACTGTTTTCCCTTCCTCCTGGCCCAGAAAACATCAGTCATTCCATCTATCAAGCATCCTAAGGGCATCCAATTTCCTCCCTATTGGCTCAACGCCACAGACAGTTTGACTTCCCAATCACCACAGCAGAAAAGAGGCCATAAAGTGAGGAGAAAGAGGCAACCCACGGTTCCCCTCTCCTAGTGCCCCATTCTTTTGTGAGAAGTGCCCAGCCCAGCACAACGCCAGATATAAGGGAGGCCTTAAATAAATGCCAAGCACAGAGATTATGGATGGATGGACTAATGGATGGATGTATGTATGGATGGATGGATAGATGGATGGATGGACAGACGGATGGATGGATGAATATGAGCTAGAACTGAATCAGAAATCTAGAGATCAGTAAACCTCAGAACTAACTCTTCATAAAATCTGGATTCTAGTTCTTACTCTGCAACGAACAAACTATATTACCCTAAATAAACACTTTCCCACTCTGGGTATCCATTTCCTTACCTGTAAAGTAATAGAAGGTTAGAATGCTGACTATATCTATAGGAAACCCAAGATTCACACACTTGCATTGCTTTCAGGCCAGTATCCCAGCAACTGTTCCTGCTGTTCCCATGGTGACACAGCCAGATGGCTGCAGCTGCCACACCACCACCACAGACTCCAGCCTGCCCTGGAGACTGCTCCCAGTTACTTCCAAGACTCAAGTATATGCTCTGACAGTGCCTAACCTCGCATCATGCCACCCCCCCTTCATCTCAGGCTCTAGGGGTCTCCCTGATGCCACTGAAGCAGGATGTCTCTCAGTACTCGCGTAGTATCCAAGCATATGCAGCCCGGAAGTGTAGGGACATAGATACTTCATGGAGGGAACGTGGATCCTAGGGAGTTGGAAGTCAATAAATAAATTCATCCCCGTGCCCCCATTACTACACTGACCACTGGGAGCTGTGACTATGTGACCTTTCTGAGTATCTGTCAGGAAACCATGGCCTGCTTGGCAAGGAGCTCTTGTATTTGTTCTCTCTCCTTCTCTGCTTCAGTCTCCATTTCCCTGACTCTGGCTTCTTAGACTTAGACTCCTCAATTAAATGTCAGTGCAGAAAGTGATTACCTCATCTTTATTGTGCATTCACCGTATGTCTGGCGCTTCTGTCACCTCAGCTGATACAACCTCAGGAACAATCAGCATTTATTGAGCATTTTCTACAAACCAGGCATTGGCTTAAATGGTTTACATCATTACATTCTTTTAACAACTCTAATATATAATATTACATCTCCATTTTATAGACGAGGAAACCAAAGCATATAGAAGTGAAGTACCTTGTCCAAGGATACGTGGGTACCACATGGGGGATATGAAATACTCAGAACATTCCCATGAGATGGAGGATACTGCTGTCCCCTCTGACAGAGAAGAAACAGAAACTCAGAGAGGTCAGGTAACTCGACAAAAGTTAACATAGCCACTAAATGACAGAGTTGCAACTTGAAGCTCTGAGATACAAACCCTATGATGCTCCCTCCAAGGGTTTCTTTCAACCCTGGCATGTTAACCTGCCAGGTCTCTGATGCAAGACAGATTCCACTGGTGCTAACTCCAATTAGATCTCAGTGCCAAGGCCAACTCCCTCTCCTCACCCTTGGCTCCAGTCTTCCCACCTGCCTAGTCCCAAAGTGTCAACTCTGTCTAGTATCTCTCTTGACTTGTCTAAAAATATCAAAACAACCTCTGTGCTAGACCCCATGCTCAGAAATATTGACTGCTCCTCCCTGGAGAAGAGCTGTACTCTCCATCTCCTTTGACTTAAAGTTTGACTATACGACTTGCTTTGGCCAATGAAACTGGAGCAGAGGTGACACATATTACTTCCAGTCTTTAGCTCTAAGAACCAGTGAATGCATCATCATTCTTGTTTTCCTTTTGTCACAGAAATGGCCAGGCCACTGGTAAGATGTTACACCCAGTCTCACAGAGAGGAAAATGGGAAGGAGAGAGGTGGCCAATTTATGATGGACCTGCAGCATGATCAAGAAATAAATTGATATTATAAGTCACTAAGAGTTGTTTACTCTAAAGTCTAGGCTTCCTATCAATACATACGATGGTTCAAGAACTGGGGTGCTGCGGCAACAATATAACAACAACAAACTAAGAATATGTGGCATCGCTTCTGGCAGTGGGAAGAAAGTATTAATAGAGGCTAGAAAGATGTTTATTCATATTATGCAGTGATGAAACATTTGGCAAAACTGTCGTCTGAAATAAACTAGAAGAGAAATGTATCTGATGAGCCTGAAAAACAGAAAGTTAGTATGTGTCTTGATTACTATTGGCTGCTTTTGACAAGGACTAGAGGAAAGAGATGTGCTATGCATTGGAATATATCCTCCCCACCCACATTCGAATCTGAAGCCCTGACTCCCAGTAACTCAAAGTGTTTAGAGATAAGATCTTTACAGAGGCAATAGGTTAATCTGAGGTCTGAGGGTGGGCCCTAATCCAGTATGACCGATGTCCTTGTAAAAAGGGGAAATACAGACAGGAGACGCACTTAGAGGAAAAATGAAGAGGCACTGAGATGAAACAACCATCAATAAGTCAAGGAAAGGGGCCTGGAACAGACCCTTCCCTCTCAGCCTTCAGAAGGACCTAACACCACCATCATCTTGATTTTGGACTTCTGGCCTCCATAACTGAGACACAATACATTTCGGTTGTTTCAGCCACCCAGTCTGTGGTACTTTGTTATGGGCAGCCCTAGCAAATTAGTACCAGGTGAAAGAGAAAAGAATTGGCCACCTTGCAGACAGAAAGGAAAGGGAACAGAGAGTCAGAAATTCCAGGGCTTCCAGGATTGAAAGAGACAACTGTTTTTTATCTCCCTACAATGACAAATAAAACCCAGAAATACCTGGAGCAGGTCAATCAAAAGTCAGCCTTGGAATAAGAATCAAATCAAGGGTTGGACGCCCCACTCATTGTTAAAACATCTGAACCAATTAAGGCAGTGCCTGTGAATCCTTTCAGCTGGACAAAATGGAGAAAAGAGTCTGGCTCTTCCATGAAAATACGGTAGGTTTAATGTAATCAGAATTAATTATGAGTATGGCTCTTGGTACATACAGCTGACTGGAACTAAATCAGTGACAAAAATGACCAAGTTTTATTCTTGTTTCACAGCCAGAGAGCCACACTAGCTTCGGCCAAGAAACTATGACTGTTTAAGAAACAAAACCACACTTGACCTCCAACATTCTATGGGGAAGACGTGGAGTGACAGAGTTTTTCTCAGCCACCAAGGATGATAACGGAGGAGGAGGGACTCCCAACGAAGTGAAACCAAGAGCCGTAGAAAACAGTGGACTGGAAATCTACTTCCAGGAAGCAAAAGAACACGCCCAATTCCTAAGTAAGGGACCCTTATAACATCTCCTCCCATCACATCCCAGAATTGTGTATCTCCCATTCTTCCCCTTTCCAAAAAAAGTATTTATGTAAGTTATTCTACCCTTGATCTAACATTATATATGAGGTATATGGGAAGCAAATAATTAGCCTTTTTTGTTCATAAATATCTGAAGCAAGAGGAGTGAAATGATTATCTGATATAAAGACCTACCACGGGATCCTTGGCTTTGACTCTATTGCCATGACTGGATAGGATTTCTGTATGGTCTCCCTGCAGAGAGGCAGGGGGAACAAGTGTGTATAGAAGCCCAGAGGAGACGGAATCAATATTTGGGATGAGAAGGGAAGAGTATAATAAACTGTATTATTGTTCACAAATATTTACTGCCTTTCCCTGGGGAAGGTTACTTCCTTACTTGGTCATGATATCTTCTTTGAGCGAAAGTGAATTCAGTTTCTCAGTTATAGTAGCCACAATTCAAGTGCTCAGTAGCCACATGTGGCCTGTGGCTACTGTCTTGGACAGTGCAGATATAGGACATTTCCATCATCACATAAAGTTCTATAGGACAATGCTGTTCTGGAATAGCCAGTTCCTTTTTTTAAAATGTTTATTTATTTTTGAGAGAGAGAGAGAGACAGAGTGTGAGTGGGGAGGAGCAGAGAGAGAGGAAGACACAGAATCTGAAACAGGCTCCACGCTTGGAGCTGTCAGCACAGAGCCTGACGCGGGGCTCGAACTCAGGAACTGGCAAGATCATGACCTAGGCAGAAGTTGGAGGTTTAACCCACTGAGCCACCCAGGCACCCTGCCAATTCCATTTTTAAGAGCTGCAAGTGACCTTGATGATTTAACCCAGCCCTCTCCCTTTTAGATAGCAATAAAATCTAATGATAATGAACATGAGGGTATAAACATGAATCCCAAAAAAACCCAACTGCATAAGATCAAGACCAGAGAACTGAGAGGTAAGTAATAGTAAGTGATGACAAACAAACCTCTGTGTGGTGTCAGTCCATAATAAGGAACTGCTGAAGTAATCAGAGATATTGAGCCTGAAGAAAGTAAGGAGGGAAGACCCTGAAAGCTGCTTGCAAATACCTGAGAGGCTATTTCATGGGAAGAGGACATAGACTTACTCTGTGGTCACAAGTGCCTCTACCTGCACAAATCTTTCTTGAGTGCCAACTATTAGTGCTAGCCATTGACATCATGCTGGGTACTGATTTATAACAGAAAACAAAACAAGGAGAGACCCAGATTGATCTATGATACACTAGGAGACAAACAAAGTTAAAGGAAACCAAGAGAAATATATCATTTCAATTAATGGTAAGAACTCTGAAGAACTAAACACCAGGAAGCAGTGATTGATAACAAAACAGGGGACCTCATAGGTAAGATAGTAGGAGAAGGTCTCGTTAAGGAAGTGACATTTAAGAATAAGAGCCAGGCACAGAAAGTGCAGGGACAAGAAGGTCTTCCAGGCCTCTTCAAGGAGGATTGGTGTGGGTCAGGGAACATCTTGGTGTGTTCATGGAACCAAAAGGTGGCCAATGTGACTGGAGTGATTTAGGTGGCAGCAATAGAAAGGCATTGCATTAAGCCAAAATGTGTGTTCCTTTAAAAAATTCCTGAGAAAGTAGCCCCAAAATAATATGACCTGACTCATGATACAATGTTATCTCCATCATTGGAGGTGACCAACCACAGTACTGGAATAATGGTTTCTTGGACAATTAAGGATTCCCTTAAAGAATGCTCTCTATGGAAAGGTATATACACTAAGAATTTAAAAGCCATGGGCAACAAGGTATGCACAAAAACACACAAGAAATATCGTTTGTCAAAAATCTGAACCAAGTTAAGTCTCCATCAATAGACAAATGGATGAGGGCATTGAGGTGTTCTGTGGCAGTTCAAAGTAATGAACTAGATCTATACGTCCTCAAAAGAATGATGGTAAGTGAAATAAGTTTCAGAAAGATCCATACTGTACGATGCCATTTATATAATTTTTAAACCACACAAAACAATAACTCACAAACCATTCACTGAATGGATACTCTATGTCCAACAATGTTATAATGCATTATATGAATCAACTTACTTAATCCAGAGAACAATCCATGAGACACATGCTTTATTATCCCCATGTCACACATGAAAAAAAAAATGAGGCAAAGACAAGTTAAAGAACTTGGCCAACATTACATAGCTAGTAACAGTGAGAGCTAGGATTTCAATCTAAGGAGTCTGGCTCCTAAGTCTATACATTTAGCTACTATACATATGCCCTCCTTATTATATTTCTCGTATATGAACACATATAAATGTGGTAATACACACACACACACACACACACACGGACTGAGTACTCATCAACCACGTTAGTGACAGCTGTTAGGGAGGTTGAAAGCAGAAAGGTACTGGAAGGGAACACAGAGATTTCAACTTAGTCTGTAATTTTTTTATGGCTCTAAGCAAACTGACAAATTGTTAACATCTGCTGATTCTGGGGGACAGCGACAGCATTGTTGCTTATATTATCCTTTGTGCTTGTACATATTTTTCTTTTGTTTGACAGAATAACTCCTAGTCAACTTAAAAAAATTGTAGGACCTTAAAGACCCAAGGCCCAGAGTAGTTAAATAATATACCGGCAGCCAAGTGAGAGACCCATGCTAGAACCTGTGTCCCCAGGCACAGGCGCCCGTGCCTACTGCACAACCCCGTGCTGCCAGGTAGCTCGTGTGCCTTATTTTTTTAAGCATGAGGGCTGAGTCAGCCTAGCTTATCAGTACATCTTGGCTCCACTTCATGCACTGGCTACATCCACCAAAAGTTGTATTTAAATAAAATATTTGCATATCAAATCATATTCTTCCACTGATTTACATTCTAATTTTAGAGATGTGTTCCCACAGAAAAGAATTTAGTCCCAATATGTTAAAACAAATCCCAATTAAGAATCACAGCATTCATCAGAGAGCATTGCTGTCACTGCTGATCTAACTCTCCCACAACGGTCTCTCAAGAAAACCCTGGTCAAAGGCTACCGAGACTACATTTTCAATGGATACACATTTAAGTGCGGCCCCATGGTTAATTCCGACTTTCTTGCAAGTTCTCTTGGGGCTGCCAAATAGATCACCAGGTATTCCCCTACAGGTATTCAGCAGGCCCCTCCCACTGAAACAATCATAAAATTCTATTAAATGAAATTCACCAACTGACAAGACTACCATCTGTCCTGGCGGACTTAGAACACCTCCCAAAGAGATTTTGGCAGATGTCCTTTGGTTTCTCTTAAGAGAAGCTGTATCTTTATCACATTACATTTATTTATCCATTCCTGCTCTCATGTATTAGGGGAAAACAACCTGGAGGTGGAGTGGGGCTGAGACAGACTCTGCAGGAATAGACTCCTGAGTTCAAGTCCCATGTCTGTCACTACAGATAATGTGAGTTACTGGAACTATCTAGGTCTTGTTTCTTCCTCTGTTCGATTGATATGAAAATCATACAAAAGTAACAGTGTTGGTGGAAGGATTAAAAGACAAACTTTAGGAGTTGAGATAATCCTTTTTAAAAGAAATCCAGTTCTAACAACAATGATCCATCCTCAATACGAAGTGCAATAGGTAACTGCAAATACTCTTTGGGAGAAAATAACATAAATATTTTCCTGCATTTTTTTAATGTTTATTTATTTTTGAGATAGAGAGAGACAGAGCATGAGTGGGGGAGGGGCAGAGAGAGAGAGGGAGACACAGAATCCGAAGCAGGCTCCAGGCTCTGAGCTGTCAGTACAGAGCCTGACGCGGGGCTCGAACTCACAGACCGCGAGATCATGACCTGAGCCGAAGTCAAACGATCAACTGACTGAGCCACCCAGGCACCCCTTTTCCTGCATTTAAATACATAAATTGCTTAACGTTATTGGAACTTAAAAAACTAAATGAAGTTATTGGAAATCACTTTCTGCTTATTTATTGCCTGTTTCCCCTCAAGAGCCGGACTTTGTCTAATTTGCTTACTCTTATATTTCTTATAATTGAAAGAGTGCCTAGCACATAGTAGGTATCTGCTAAATGTTTAATGAAAAAGGGTATCCTTGCTGAACTCTTAATAATATTGATTAACATTGAAATTTTTACTGTTTACAATGAATTTATATTATCTAAATTTACCCTTAAAATATTTTGTTTTATCATAGATATTACCATTATTACCCAACATCCAGAGAGAAAACACATTCCAAGAGGTAAAGTAATTTGCTCAAGGCCAATATGTTGCTTTGGAATCGGTGCATATATATAGCAGTTTCTAAAAGAATTACTATCTTTTTACATTCTCTGCTGTCTCTCTCCATCTTCACTCTCCTTAATGTACTATTTGATAGGAGAAGGAACATGACTGAGAAAACAGATTTAAGTGCCGATGTTAGAAGTATGCAGATTTAGGTAATTATTTATTTTCTCTCTGATATATATTTAGTCACATGGTCATTGAATGATTTTCCAGAATATGCCAGTGCAGGTGTTAATTTGCCCAGAGAGGAACCTGAAAAACTCTCTCCGTTTCCACAGCTTGCTTGAGTTTTATTTTGGCAAGAGCAAAAATACCCATATTTGAGAGATGCTGGTATGTGAATTGAATCACTCCACTAATTGATTAAATGCAGAGTTATACTAAATCACTCCGCTCAAACTGAGGTTTGCCTTGTAAATGCTCCCAGAGGTAATTAGTGACTAGGCGCATCCAATCCACAGAAAAAACAATTCAGACTTGGGCAACAGTGGGTGGCAGGAAATGTAGAAGATCGCATTAAACAAACCCTTTGGGGAACTCCATCATACTCAGAGTTTCTAAGCATTAAGAGCTGTAACTCAAGCTTCAAGTACCTTTTGGTGAAAATGACTGCACATGAGCTGTGCGCCTAAGAACACAAACCACATATTTAATCCCTGTCCATTTTTAAAGGTCTCCTGGAGGTGCCACCTCCTCCAGGGAACCTTCCCCAGGTCTTCCAGTGAGAAGTTTCTCTTCAACATACTCGAGACTTTTTCTATAACCCACGACAAGCCAGCTCTCCTCTCCTCTATGTTAAAGTGTCCAAGGGCATTCTGTGTTTGCCCTTCCCGGCTACAACCTCACTGAGGTCAAGATCTTTGCTTATGCACCTGTGTCTCCCACGACATCTAGCATAAATCCAAGAATGCAACAGGTGCTAAAAGCCTCCATCTTCTGGAAGTATCTCACATTAGCCTCTGTTCTACCTCATCACAGAAAACATGCTACTTGAAAGATACTACTTTTTTCCTTAGAAACTCTTCTAAAATAGAACTTCTGAAAGGTAGCATTTTATTGGCAGAAGAGAAAAAAAGCAACACATTAAAGAATCTGCATTCGTGCGTATCCTAATTCACTTTTATAAATGAGACACCACTGGGCTTCCAACTACTTACCACCGAGCCAGGCACTGTCAGTCAGGGAGAAGTACAGTTCCAAACCCTCAGATCTTCTCGGAGTCCCAATCAGGGCAAAGCAGAGGTATTCCAAAATGACTTTTGAAACTCTAAAGCTGGTGTTTAGAATGTTTTTCAGCTTAGAAAAGATCTATGGGGCACCTGGGTGGCCCAGTCGGTTGAGCATCTGACTTCAGCCCAGGTCATGATCTCGCCATTCACGAGTTCGAGCCCCACATCAGGCTCTGTGCTGACAGCTCAGAGCCTGGAGCCTGCTTCAGATTCTGTGTCTCTCTCCCTCTGCTCCTCCCCCACTCATGCTCTAGCTCTCAAAAATAAATAAAAACACTTAAAACATTATGAAAAAAAAGAAAGAAAAGATCTATGCCAGGCTTACACATAGCCATTCATTCTCTCTGCCCCCATCCCCAATTCCTAATAAAATATAACTTGTTTCAAGCAAGAAGTGAATAAAAATCTTACTTATTCAATTCTCTGTGCTATACAAGGAAGGCAGTGACAAAGAAAACCATGAAAGGCTGGCTAGCCCCCAAATCAATCCTATCAGGCTTGGGAGTTGGTATGATAGAAGTGTTTCCAGTTAAGCACTTAACTTAAATTCATCATTATTAATAGGCTAGCAACTGGACTGAAGGTTTTCACTCCCTTAACATACATCAATTCAGAGCTGGACTTAGGATGGGGAAATAGGAGAAGGAATAAAAATAAATGAAGGAAACAATGATAAGTTTGTTTTTTTACACTATACACATCTCTAAGTACCTTCTTATAGTTCATCATTTAATTCTTACACTCAGCCTGTGTACTCTTCTCATTTCCAGATGAGGAATCTGACCCTTGAGAACACTAAGTGACATACCCACTGGCACCCCTAAGTACTCCTTCAAGGTACTTTCATTTACTCATTGACAAAATGGGGCAATAAAAGTGCTTACCTTATGTGGTTGCAGGAAGGACGATATAAACTATTACATATAAAGTTCTGAGCCCTAATCTTCTGCCCCTTCCCCAATCCTCTGCTTTTCCCACTACCCCAATCTACCTCTGCAGGTTAAAATCTGACACTAACGACACATAGGAAAGACGATACTCACAGGAGAAGGTGGCCACAGTCATATTCTATTATTTAAAAATGTACGAAGTCACATCTAATGAGAGCTCACCGTGTGCCAACTAAAGGTGTAGCATTATATATGTATCAATTTATTTCATTCTCACTAAAACCATATATAGCAGATATATATATTATCTTATTTTATCAATGAGTAAATGGAAGTACTCTGAGGTAGTAAGCGTAAGTAGATTGCTAGTTGCTATCATGTATTTATATGATAAATATGGTAAGTCCAAGAATGCAATAGGTGCTAAAAGCCTCCATCTTCTGGAAGTATCCCACATTAGCCTCTGTTCTATCTCATCACAGAAAACATGCTACTTGAAAGATACTACTTTTTTCTTTAGAAAGACAGAGCTTTTGAGGGCACCTGAGTGGCTAAGATGGTTAAGCATCCAGCTCTTGATTTTGGCTCAGGTCATGCTCATGGTCTGTGGAATCAAGCCTGAGTCAGGCTTTGCTATGACAGAGCAGAGCCCAACTTGGGATTCTCCCTCTCTCCCTCTCACTCTGCATCTCTCTGCTTGTGCCTGCTGTCTCTCTCTCTCTTTCTCTCTCTCTCTCAAAAATAAACATGTTTCAAAATTTAAGAATTAAAAAAAAGAAAGATAGAATTTTGTAAGATGCCCATATTAAATGTGGTGTGGTGAAGCAGTAAATTCTCAGAGCCCGTCTAGACCTCCATAGTCCAATATCATAAACCCTAGCCACATGCAGCAATTGAGCACTTGAAATATGGCTAGTGCGGTTGAAGAAATACATTTTGAATTTGAATTTGAATTAATCTGAATTTAAATTTAAAATGAATATTCAATGAAATAGCAGTTTTCAAGACACTGGTTAGCAGTCAGTGAAGGGCAGTGATCCTTGAGAAATAGAAAACAATAGAGATGAGTCCTACAAATACAAGATTATTGCTCCAAGAGAATCCCCAAGCTTTGTCAGAGGGAGGAGGAACTCGGGCAGAGCCCAGCAACTTCCCTGAGCTGAGATGAGGAAGGTGAGAGTTTGGGGAGACCAAGGCACTCAGACTTCACAGGACAATATACATGCGAGGAGATGACAGCAGAGAGATAAAAAATATATGGATCTCTCTTAAGGTCAGTACTCAGTGGACTGCAAGCATGTGAGAAAACTACCCAAAAACAAAGAACCAAAACCCAAAAGGTGACAGTGCTCAACATACACACAAGACTGAGAATACGATCTATTCCCACCACTTGAGCTAAAAATTCTCACAATTTATAGGGAATTGGGTAGAGTACACAAGAGGACTTGCTTCAGTGATGGGAAATAATGAGCTCTACTCTAGCACTAGCACTGCTCATGGCCATCTAAGAAACCTTAAATGTAGGATCCAAAAAGATCAAATTGTTTCCCAGTAACTTAACTGTGTCCTAGAAAAATACCATGAATATTTATAAGAATACAAAATACAAAAATAGCCAGCACTGACAAGGTAAAATAACAATGTCTGGCATTCAATCAAAAATTACTAGGCACGTAAAGAAGCAGCAATGAGAAGAATTAACCAATCAAAATTAACCCAGCACTGATACAAATATTAGAATTAGCTGTCAAGGGGCGCCTGGGTGGCTCAGTTGGTTAAGCGGCCGACTTCGGCTCAGGTCATGATCTCACGGTCTGTGAGTTCGAGCCCCGCGTCAGGCTCTGTGCTGGCGGCTCAGAGCTTGGAACCTGCTTCAGATTCTGTATCTCCCTCTCTCTCTGCCCTTCCCCTGCTGATACTCTGTCTCTATGTCTCTCAAAAATAAATAAATGTTAAAAAAATTAAAAAAAAAAAAAGAATTAGCTGTCAAGGCCACATAAAACAGTTATTATAACTGTGTTCCACCTATTCAGAGAGTTAAATGGAGACATGGAATATTTTTTGAAAAGTCAAATCTGACTTACAGAGATGAAACTACAGTATATGAGATTTTTAAAAGCAGTAAACTATACTAATAAAAGAAGCTACAGAATAAAAGTTCAGTGACCTTGAAAGTATAGCAATAGAAACTATCAAAAATAATAGAGAGAAAAGAGAATTATAATTTTTGAAATGAACAGAATATTAGTAACCTGGGACAACTTTAAGCAGCCTAACATACAAGTAATTTGGAGTCCCTAAAGAAGAGACATGGGGACAGAAAAAATACTTAAAGATAAAATGGCCAAATTTCTTCCAAATTTTTTGATGCAGTGCAAGAGATCTCACACAGAAAAAAATATGAAGAACACCACAACTAAGGTACATCATAATCAAACTGCTCAAAATCCATGATAAAGAGAAAGTCTTAAAATCATGAGAAAGAAAATTACCTACAGAGGAACAAAGATAGCCTGACACAGATTTGTTGTGGGAAACAATGCAAGTGAGAAGACAGCGAATCAACACCTTTGAAGTACTGAAAGAAAACAACTGTCAGCCCAGTATTCTATTCCCAGCAAAAATATTTTCAAAAAATGAAAACAAAATACTTTTTCAGACAGACAAAATCCAAAAGCATTCATCACCAGCAGACTTGCACAACAGGAAGTGTGAAAGGAAATCCTTCAGACAGGATGGAAATGATACCAGATGGAACTGAAAAACACAGAAAAGAGTAACTACATGGGTAAATATGTGATTAATTTTCTTATCATCTAAATCTGTTCAAAAGATAATTGGCTCAGTCACCTGGGTGGCTGAGTCAGTTAAGCATCCAACTCTTGATTTTAGCCTCAGGTCATGATCTCACAGTTCGTGAGTTCAAGCCCCACATCAAACCTGGGATTCTCTCTCTGCCCCTTCCCCACTCTCTCTCTATCTCTAAGAAATAAATAATAAACATCTGTTAAAAAGATAATTGACTGTTTAAATAAAAATAATGATAATGTCATGCGGGAAGTAAAATGTGCGACAACAGAACAATGATGAGGAAGAAAAAAGTAAACAATTGAAATGTTCTTATAACATACATAAGGTTGTATTACTCTCACTTGAAGGCAGACTGTCATAACCTAATGTCGTATACTATAAATCCTAAAGCAACAACTAAAATAACGAAGAGTTATAGCTAAGAAGCCAACGAGAGAAATGAAATGATATCATTGAAAAAAGAACTTCAATTAATCCAAAAGAAGCCAAAAAATGGAAAAAATGGAAAAACCAAAACAAAGAATAGATGGAACAAGTAGAAAGCAAATAGAAAAAAGATATATTTAAATATAAACATGTTGGGGCACCTGGGTTGCTCAGTCGGTTAAGCATCTGACCTCAGCTCAGATTATCTTACTGTTCATGGGATCGAGCCCCACCATGTTAAGCTCTGTGTAGACAGTTCAGAGCCTGGAGCCTGCTTCAGATTCTGTGTCTCCCTCTCTCTCTGCCCCTCCACCCCTTGTACACACACACTCTCTCTCTCTCTCTCAAAAATAAGTGGTAATATATATACACATATACACATATATATACACATACATGCACGCACACACACATATATATTTAAACATGTCAACAATGACATGAATAGTCTATGAATAGTCTACATACCTTGATAAAAATAGAAAGATTGTTTTATTGGTTAAAAAGGGAAAAAAGGAAAAATAGAGCAAAGACTCAACTACACGGCCTATAAGAAAAGCACTGAACATGCCACATCACATTTAAATCTCAAAATACCAACGATCCATGAAAGAATCCAGACCCAAGATCATATTGTATGATTCTATTCATATAAAATCCTAAAAAATGCAAGCTATTCTATAGTGACAGAAATATCAGTAGTTGCCTGGGGGTGAGGCCAGAGAAGGGCAGGAAGGAGGGATTACGAAAGGGAAAAAGAGGAAGTTTTTGGAGTGATAGGTATGTTTATTATCTTCACTGTGGTGATGGTTTCACGGGTATATTTGTAGGTCAAAATTACCAAATTGTACACTTGGAATATGTACACTTTATTATTATAAAATATGTCAAGTGTGCTTCAGTAAAGCCGTTTAATTTTTAAAATCTGAAACTTAAATGAGTATGTAGGGAATAGCTTGGCAAATCTACTTTTCGACTTAAAATTTTGTTAAATCTAAATACAGATCAATTATTTCCGATGAAAATTTAGCATCCAAGTCAAGATATGTTGTAAGTATGAAATACAAAACAGATTCTGAAGACTTCGAAAAAGCTTTTAAAATATCTTAATTTTTTTGTTATCGGCTATATGTTGAAATAATATTTTTAGTATACTGGGTTAAATAAAATACCTAATTAAAATTAATATTACTTGTTTCTTTTCACTTAGCATGACTACCCCAAAAATTAAAATTACACATAGGCCTCGCCTTACATTGCTATTAGACAGGGCTGCACAACAGTGTTAACCATCCTGCGGCTGACAAAATTAGGCGCCCGCCACTCCCAGAAAATATGTCCACCTCTTAATCCTGAGAAACTGTAAATTTGTTACCCTACATAACAAATCAGACTTGGTGTGATTACACTATGTATCTTGAGACGAAAAGATTATCCTGTGAGTCCATTAAAATTATAAGGGTCCCCATAAGGGGCAAAAACGAGGCAGAAGAGTCAATGTCAGAGAAGACCATATGACAACAGAGAGAAAGAGAGAAATGGGACAACAGAGCAGAGTTTCGAATGACACTGCCATGAACTTCCAGCCTCTGGAAGCCGGCAAAGACAAGAAACTGAAGACTCCAAAAGGAACACAGCTCTGCCAGCTCCTTGATTTTGGCCCTCCTGAAGCCCACTTTGGACTTCTGACCTCCGGAACTATGAGATAATCAATCTCTTTTAAGCCACTAAATTCGTGGCCATCTGGTACAGCAACGATAGGAAACTATTACAGACCGTGGCACCTGAAAGACGGGTGCTACTGTAACAAATAACTAAATACGCGGAAGTGGCTCTGGCACTGAATAATGACCAGGGGCTGAAAGAACTTCGAGAAGCATGACAGAAAAAGCCTAGACCGCTATGAACAGACTGTTGGCAGAAATAAGGATGTTAAAGAACCCACGGGTGAGGACTCACAATGGTACAGGAAACCTATATCATCTTAGGAAATACTTATTTCGTTGTAAACAGACCATTGGTAGAAACATGGACGTCAAAAATACTGCTGGTGGGGTTCCTGGGTGGCTCAGTCAGTTAAGTGTCCGACTCTTGATTTTGGCTCAGGTCATGATCTCACGGATCATGGGATCCAGCCCTGTGTCGGGCTCTGTGCTAACAGCACGAAGCCTCTCTGAGATTCTCTATCTCCCTCTCTCTCTACCCCTCCCCTACTCTCTTTCTCTCAAAATAAATAAAGAAACTTTTTCTAAAATACTGCTGGTAAGGACGAAAAAGGAAATGGAAACCGGAAGACACAGGATCCTTGCTACACAGCAGCAGAAAGCTTAGTTGAATTGTGTCCTGTAGTAGTGTGGAAAGCAAAACTCATGAAAGATGAACCTGGACATTTAGAGATTTCCAAGCAAAGTGTTGAAAGTGTAGCCCAGTTTCTCCTTGCTGCTTAGAGTAAAAGATGAGAAGAAAGAGAGACGGAAGGATGAGCTGACGAGCAGGAAGAAACTATGACGAGGGGGAGAATTCTCAGCCTATTCGGACTGCAAGAGATGATAAAATTAGGAGATTTCCTGTCAGGAAATTCTGCTCTGGGGGAAAAGTCACAGGTGTAGCTGAACAACCTTCTGCTAATGCCTCTGACGATCAGAAATTCAGAAGATTCAATTGCAGAAGGGCTCCTTGAAGAGATCGGGTGTGTGACTCATGGCTCCCCTCAGTCATCTCGGCACAGGTCAGGAACAGAGATGGGGGTATCTAAGAAAGATCTGTGGGGGATCCTCATGGCCGATGGACAGGAGGCCCTAAATGTTCCTGAGAATGTCATACCAGCAGAAATACTGCCAACTTGGACTGAAGCAAACTGACAGAGGATGAGACGAGAAAAGGCTGACAGCCTTCCAAAATTCTACAGGCAGGAAACAGGCCGATGAGACTACTCAGCCACAAGCACATGCTACTCTGCCTGAAAAAGGAAGAATAACTCAAAGGAATGAGTCACGAGCCCAGAAGGCAGAGCCGAGGACCACCTGGGATTATTCCCTGACCCTGAAATTCAATGGAGTTTGCCCTGCTAGATTTCAAAACCTCTTGGGACTCGTGGCCCCTCCCTTCTTTCTATTTCCTTCCTTTGGACAGGACCATCTATAACGGGCACCCTACACCTACCCCACTACCGTATTTGGGAAGCAGATGACCTGTTTCCTACTTTTCAGAGATCCACGTATGGAGAAGAGTTTTGTCCTCAAATGCATGATACTCAGAGTCACAGTCATACCTGATTTAGGTTATTTAGATCATCAGATTTGGAATTTTTCAGCTGACAAGATTGGATAAGATTTTGGACTTGGAGCTGATGCCATACTGAGTTGTGACTTTGGGAGATATTGGGAGGAGGGGAATATATCTGGCATGTGGCACAGAAATTAATCTTTGGAGGCTAGAGGGCAGACTGTGGTAAGCAAAATGATACCCCCCCCCAAAGATGTCCGTGTCCTAATTTCCAGAACCCATAAACATGTTACTTACATAGCAAAAGGGATTTTAGCGTGTGACTAAATCACGGATCTTGAGGTGGAGAGATTACCCTGGATTATCTAGGTAGGCCCAATATAACCACAAGGGTTCTTAAGGCAAAGTCCTCTTCAGTCAACCTCCCATAATGAAGTTACTCTTTCCCCTAAAAGAAGCAAAAATCCCTCCCCGTGGCTGGAGTCTGCTAGATGTCCCATAGGTAGTTTGCCAAAGCATAGAGCACACAAATTAACAGATTTCTTGCCTAGGAAGACCCCACTTGTGAAATAAATAAGTTAAGTAAATGAATAGTGAGTAAAGTAGGCAATAAGTCTTTTACAGAGCATATTGGACAGAGGAAATTTTAATTCAATTAAAAATGTGTATTTGTCACCTACTACATGCCATGCATGGCACTTGGTTCTAGGGATGTAGGGGTAACTAAGTAGACACGACTCCTGCCTTCAGGAAGCATGGCCTCTCAACAGTAATTGAGCAGACCTGTACAATGCCAAAAGAAAAGCAATCCTGTCTTGTATACTCTTAACCATACCCAGCTTAGGGACTTCACCAATTCTCTAGTAAGAGTAAATGGAAATTAACATAACCATAGGCTTGTTATATATCATCATATAATGTCTGCAGGCTTATTATATGTCATTAACAAGGCTTAAGTTATCGCCATAGTAAATATGTAAATCTCATCCCTTAATATTGGCCCAGTCATTCTGAAACAATCCTTTTGCTATCTTCACAAAAGGCCGAGTTAAAAGAACCTTGCCAGGAATTTTCACAGAGGAATACCCAAGCTGCCTGACTATCATATCTAATGAGGTCATTCCCCTGCAGCAAGCTCCGCAAAGGCCCCCACTGCATGGAGAGTAAAGTACGAGGCCTAACCTGGCACTCCAAGCAGGGGTAATAATTTCAATAGCTAACAAGTATACACGGCCTCCCACCTATCAGAATGGACACTGGTCATAAATCATTAGTGTATCTAACCCCCTGGATATCAGCTAAATATCAGATCTGCCTACAGGGTCCAGTGTTACCCAGCCCCTGCCTGCCTCTCCAGCCGCTGACCACTCTTTACCACACTAGACACCTTTCTATTGGTTTCTGCCTTAAAACCTTCTTATAGGCTATTTTCCCTGCCCAGAACGCTCTGAACACCCACCCCTCCCACACCATTTTTCACGTCTCTGCTGACACATCAATTTTCAGGGTAACCTTTACCTGGCCACTACCATTTCTCCCTGTACTACGCTTGGGCAGGCTATACAGCCCCTTCACAGGAAGTACAGCAATTGTAATTCAATAATTCCTTGTGTAATGACTGTTTCTCCCACTATATTTTAGAACAGGGGCTGCACCTATCTTATTTACTCTTCCTTGTAACTGGTAACCTTATGATTAGCATGTTGCCTGGTCCAGGGTAGGAGCTGCCTACTAATAGCTAGTACTTATTAAGGATCAAGTAAGTAAGTGTCAGACACTGTTTTAACCACTTCAATGGATAAGATCCTCTAATCCTGGTAAGAGCCCCAGGAGGTAGGTACTAGTATTTTAGATGAGGACATAGGCACGGTTAGGCTGGGGACTGCCCAAAGCCTCAAACTCAGTAAGTGACAGAGTTAGAATTTGATCTCAAGCAGTGGGCTTTTAAGAAACATACTATACTCTCTTGATTACTGAGAACCAAGTAAGCTGTACCTCTAAGAGAATGCAGCCATAAAACATGGTCTGTGCTCATGTGCCCATTAAATGAGAGAGAAAGAGAGATAGGAATAAGGGTAGGTGTAGGTATAGTATAGGTACAGGTAAAGATATAGATAACAGGTAAAGAAATATCATGTAAAAAAATAATATGGCTGGCCAATGGCTCGGGGCTTTGCAACTTCAATCAACTTTAGATCCACCACCCCCCACCCCGCCAAATGTCCAAGGAAATATTTCACCACCAAACCAAATATTTCACAACCATGCCTCTAGTGCCCCCCTCCAACCCTTAGAACACCCCTCAACTATCTGAACCCCTTTGGCATTTCCGAACATTCCTTATGACAATAACACAAGAAAAATAGCCGAGAAGATCTTCCGACAAACACACGCCACATGAACTCTCGCCAGACAGATCCTCCTTCCCAAGCTCTGCCCCCGTGCAAAGGAGGTACTTTACCTTGAAATAAATACGCTTTGCTGGCATTGTGCAATCCAGACACCTGAGTGACTCCAACGGTGGTGTTCACGAGGCCGAGCTCAGTGACAATATCCATCTGCAAGTCAGGGTCTGTCCCAAAGCCCACCACTGAAAAGAAAAGAAAAAAAAAAAAAAGAGCTGTCTTGGCTTCAAATATAGACTGCTGACAGCAACAATGAACAGAAATTATAGAGGCCAGGAGTGGCGCGGGATATAAGGAAGGCAGTGATGAGTGCGTGGAGATGCTACCTTCCGGAGTGGAAGAGGAGGGCAACTCTTGCCTCCAAGGGCGCAGCGACATTACAGTTTTTTTGTCCCCTCCCCCACCTTCATTCCCCACTCATTATGGATTCATGATCCCTTATCCAAAATTCTCAGGGCCAAATACGTTTCAGATTCAGAATGTATTATCATAGGCTAGAAAGTTACTATATGGCCTATATGCTACACCCTAAGCAAAGTCTAAACCCCATAATCAAATACAATATCTCTGGAGGAAAAACTATGATGTTTTCCTCTAGTTGGCTAAACAAAGACTATACATAGCCTCTTATCAGTTGAGGTCAAGTTTTACCACCAAATGAGTTCAGCTCAGGGGTAGCTTTGGCTGTCACATGAGTTCTGAAGGAACTTTGGGCTTCCGAGCTTTTTCAGATCTGGGGACTGAGCATACAGGAGAGTAGCCCTGATCTACCTCCTTCAGAAACTGACGCAGTAGCAAAACCTGACACCACCATCACTAGTAAACACCTCCGCACAGTGCTCCCTCTTCATCAGGCACAACCATCGTGATACAGAAGAGGACAAAGCAGGGGATCCTGCCCTTGTTGGAGACGGGTGTTGGAGGGAATGGCCGGAAAAAAAAAAAAAAAAACAACAGAGAATTCCCGCCAAGGGAATTCCTGAAAGTTAAATACCCTGATAACGATGTTGGCGAAACGTTGGAGACCTTCCTGCCGTGAAACATGGCCATCAGCCTTGCCTAAGAAAGGCAAATGCCTAAGGCTTTCTCTCACCCAGGGGGCGTTCTGTGCAATGACACACTTGTGACTGCAAAGTGACTTCCAATTACATGTACTCATAAGGCTAGAGATCACTGTACGGGACTGCGTTTAAGCCATTCATAAAGGCACCATCCCTCTGCACTTAGCATCTCAGTAGTGCAATTCTGATCGCACAGTCGGAAATGTTTTAATCAGCAACAGCTGTCAACTTTCGTCTGCTGCTAACGCAGTTGCTGAGGCAGGATTTGGAAAGCTCGTGCCCGATTTGTCCCAAAGAGACTGAGTGAGTGCTTATCGAGACTTCGTGAGCTATTACTACCTCATCAGCCCTCCCACCTACACCCCTCACTCCACAGATCTGGGGAAGGAAATCTACCCTCTCCTTACTCTTTTCCTCTGAGGAAAAACAGGAGCCGCTTTCGCAACAGAAAGTTAGTCTAGCTGTAGCCAGTCATTGCCAAGGCAGACAAAGGGTGAAATTGAAGGCACAGAACGTAAACTGCCTTCTCCGTTTCTGTCAGGTTTCTCCTTGCCCTCTAAGCTCAAGGTTCAAATTTCCCCCTTCCAAATGCAGCCACCTTTGAGACCAGTTTACCGAAGACAACTCTTCCTTCTCCTCACTCTGCGTTTACGCATTCATTCAGAGGTATTCATAATACCTCTTCAACAGGTATTACTGATTTTTTACTATGTACTACACATTACTGGGCACTGGAGATGTCCTCATACAGCATGCATTCCTGGGGTTGGGAGTGAAAAGAGGACCAAAAACTAATAACAATAATAGATAAGATCATTTGCGATGGCAATAAATGCCATGCAAAAAATAAAACAGAGTGATGGAATACAAAGCAACTTGGGTGGGGCTTTAGAAAGAACAGTCAGGGAAGGTTCCTTTGAACTGAACCATGAATGCCTGCAGGGGCTGCAATGGCAAGATCTGGGGAGAACACTTTCCGGGGGGTGGAGAACAGCACACTGCAAACCAAGAACAGACCTAGCATGTTCAGGGAACACAGAAAAGTTAGTACAGTTGGAGCAGAGGGGGCAGGAGGAGAGTGGTAGAAAGTGAGGCCAAAGAGTAGACCCTTCCTTTTGAGCCCGACAAGGAGATGGCTTTTATTCTAATTGCAACAGGACATCATTGGAGGGCTTGAGGTGCACGTTTAAGAGGAAGAGGATACGTTCCTACTTTACATCATGATCTCACTCAAGTACGCATTCTACCTGCTCATCCCTCACACAGACTCAGTTTGCCAAAACTGATCCCAGAACACCTACACTATGCAAAGAAGCACTGAGCTGATGGGTGTCTAGCGGCCTAAGTCACAGCACCACGAGCCTCTTGTTGAGACTGCTGATGTTTTTCTCAAAGTGAGCTCAGATATCAGCAGTGTTGTGATCACCTTGAAAGGGCAGGAAAAGAACTAATATTTCAGTTTGATCTATAGTGTTGTACACCTATATGGCAGAAATTAAATCAGGAGTGATCTCAGAGGACCTCCGAGCTGGTCTTTCTCTGGCTAGGAATTTGGAAAGTGATTTGGGGAATGTGCCCTTAGCCGGACAAGAAGAAGGAAACGTCGTCCCTGTAGCCCCCGGTGCTTCCCGCAGGGCCTGTCATCTGGTACACCCTGAATTTAGAACCTAATTAATTAACTGCTGAGTGGATGCTCCGTCACTGCTTTAGGTGACAATGACCTCAGAGCAATATGCATATCTAGGGATACCATGAGAGGACGGAATGGTATTCGGGCCAAGGAAACGTTCTTTAAAAACTGTGGGTGACTGAATTATTGGAGTCAAATGCTTACCCTTTCCAGATCCATACCCTTTGCTCTGTGGCTTTGCAGTTCCTTCCACAAGAGTTAAAGGAAACTCTACATCTTTGGACTTGGAGCCTGGCCATGCAACCTCTTTGGGTCATTGGGATGCTGGGGCTCCACTGGTCAAAGGAAACTGAGACACACGGAGACACCCCACTTGAGTTTGGCACCATGACCAGCCAAATCTGATCTAAATGAGTCAAGACCAGGACATCCCACAGACGCAGGAGCCAGAATAAATGTTTTAAGCCGCTGAGTTCTGGATGGTTTGTTATGCAATATTATTGTGGCAGTAGTTGACCTAAGCAGGGACTCAAGATCCCCTATAATGGTCATTCTTAAAATGCTCCCTGACTAGGAGCCCAGCAACTAGACAAGCCTAAAAGGCACCCAAACAGACACTGTAGAACTGGCAGCACACCCCATCGGCGCCCTTGGCTCCTGGTCCCCAAATGAGAATACAGCACACTCAAACTAGAACGTGTTTCGGAAACAACACTAAACCAAGAGCCAATTTCGGTCCTGTCTCTTCCCCCTACTAATGCTTGGAAAAATCGCTTCACTTCTCCGAGACTCGGTTCCCTCACCTGTGAAATGGGGATGATCATACCTGCCTCCCAGACTCGTAAGGTTGCCCCACAGTTTGCGTGGGAACCTCCCAGCCTCATAAGATTCCCTCATAAGGTTCTTGTTCCCACATAGACTATGGAAACACTCCCAGGACACACCTGGTGCCCAGCTGGGCTTTGCCGCGTCTGTCTGTCATAAGACAGCTCCCTAGTCTTCAATGTTACTGAATTGTACAAAATGTACAGATGGCTCCCTTCCTCCCGATCCCTCCACATGCCCAACTGACCTAGAAGGGCTTCCCACTCCGGCTGTGCTTTGGGAACTCTAAATATTAAGTCTACACTCATTCCTCCTCCTTGAGCGCACAAGCGAAGGGATTCCCTGCCTTTAAGGTAACTGTATTCCTCTTGTTATAAGAACATCCCATAAAAACAGAACAAGAAATCAATTAGGCTTCCAGATACAGTTTTCTTCTCTCCCTTTAATTGGTCTCCTTCAGGATGGAAATGCCTTGTGCCGATAGCAGGATGCGTAAGTGATAGCACTTTACGCACTGCGGAGAGAATCAGAAAGTCTATTAATAAGGTAGCATTTACATGGCCTCTCCTGAACCTTCTGTAGTATGAGAGTGTTAGTTCCATTAAAATAATTTTTTTTATTTTAATGTTTCTGCTTCTTGTCCACGCATGGAGCTCCTGCCCTTTCCAAGGAAACTCTATTAAAGTTTTCTACTTTGGCCATAACTGCTCTACAAATGGCTGAAGCTGGGAGTTGGAATTAAGCAGGATAGAAAGCTTCTAGGGAAAACACATTTTTTAAAACCTGGAAGGCAGTGTGTCACCATCACAGAGGCACTTGAGGCGTGGCTCTAGGATTCAGAACCTCCACCCTAACCTCCCAGGACACCTGCTCTGGCCGGCCACCCCATAGCCTTGCTCAGGGAGCACTCAGGCCCCCAAACCACTCCGCACACCATCAGCGTCCTGGGCCTAAGCTCGCAAGCAAATCCTCCTGGACCTGGCTCACTTCAAATCTCACCCAGCTCATTGTCCATGATGACAGCTGTTTTCTCCTCAACACAGAGGAATAGACACTGTGTTGAGATGCTCCAAGACCTCATTTAACTGCAGGATTTCACAACCACTTGATCGGATTTGGAGCCCTGGACTCCGACAAAGATGTTTAATACCCCAAAAGCAATATCCTTGAAGAATATGCTCTATGCTCCAAGTCAGGCAAATACCGCACATAATTACTGCAGTTGGGGGCTCTGTTCACAGCTTTATGATTTCATAGTTAATGAACAGCCCGGGAGGTGCTTCAAAAAGAAAAGCTCTCCTTTCCAGCAGGTGGCAGCAAAAGGCAGCAAAAATGAGCCCCCGGGGGCTCCCCGCCCATCCCCCCCACCCAGGCCCTGGCGACCGAAACAAACTAGAAAGAGACTTTTGTATTATTCACACATCCAAGCCCCTGGAGAAAAGCCACAAACATAATATTTTATCCCTCTTATTATCGTAGCCTTCTAAATTGTCATTATTGGTGATGAACCTGAAAAATCCCAAAATTATTTTTCACCTAGAAATAACAAGAACTGGAAAACAGCACCTCCTACCTTGACTCCATTTAACTCTCTAAAACAAGTTCCCTGAACAATGAGCAATTTAACCAGCTTCCTGTGACACCTATCATTAGATCTTTTCATATGTAACTGCTACTGCAAGGCCCTGCTGCTTTAATTAAAATGTGCCTGATATCATCTATTCATTTCCATTAAAAGGCAGTGATATCTGAGAAGCTCACTAAGTGAACCACATGTTTATTTCATCTTGGACTGTTAACAGCCCAGACAACAATTGTCCCACTTGACAAATAAACTTTCCAAGCGGCTGTTCAGATCCTGATAAACTAATCACGAGCCAGCCTCTGCTACCAAAGAGGATGGATGTTCGATGCAGGGATGACGGTCCCTGGGCAAATCAAAGAGGCTGCCCCCACAAAACTGCTGATCCTGCCCCTTGAAGACACAAGAAATTATAAGTGAAAGACTTGAGACAGAATTCCACTCCCCCCCAATATCCTGATTTTTCTGATAATTTCGAGGAAGAGCAATGTGGCCTCCGGTGTTCAAGAGGTGCCAAGTGGCACAGAAAACCCAAGCTCCCTAAGCAACTGCCACTCTACCATGCTTCTGCCTGGTATTCTTTCCCCAGTCTGCCCCTGGAAAACTCCCTATAAAGCCTTCAAGACACAACTCTCCAAGGTCACCTCCTGATTAAAGCCTTCCGGGACCACCAACCACCCCTCCTCAAAATGCACCTCTGTATTCTTTCACTGAAACCTCTTGTACTTCTTCTCTCCTAACCCCAACTATCTGTAGAATAAAAATGCTTTCCAGGTTCCTCCCTAGATTCTCAGCTAAGCTTTAAGTTCCTGGAAGTCAAGGACCAAGTCAGTTTCCTCTTTGCATAAGCAAAGAGGCACCCAGCAAGGCGCTCCACTGTTTGAATAAATGAATGAATGAATGCATGAATGAATGAATCTTCCTACAACAGAATTATTACAAGATGTAAAAGAGGTTGGCGTGTGGGGAAGGGGGAAAGACTGTGTTCTTAAAGGTACCCACTAACAATGCACCCTGGAGACACGATCCATTCAGGGAGGGAGGCACACTTTCTGCCTACTTTTTAAAGGACTAATGAGAACAAAGGATTTAGGCATACGAGTAATGATGTGCACTTGAGGATCTGAAAAGACCAACAAGCTGGCCTCTCCCCCATCTAGTTTCTCCTTCTCTCTCCATTCCTCCATAAGATCCACAGCACCAGATTCGGGGTGCAGAGCACTGTTAGCCCATGTTGTGCACTAGCCTCGCCCGTCCTGAACTTCTGGGGGCGCATTTCTTCCCATGTGCTCATGGATTTAAAAGACTAGCCCATCCCGAGGTACCCATACCCAAGAAGCAACTATTCTAGGCTGGACTGAGCCTTGGCGTCTCTGCAGCCTTGGGAAGCTCAGATGAAGATACTAAAGGGATAGGGATTCCTTTCGTCCCTGGAGAGTCCACACCCCTCGCTCTTGCATTAAGCAAAGGGAAAGCTGCTACCCCGCTGGGGAAATGGAAAAGGTCAGCGGAAAGCTCTTCGATGCCCAACTTTGTATCCTCAGGCGGGCTAACTGCCAAAGCGGGGCGCCTGGGGCGCAAGCGGAGGGAACTTTTGGGCCAACCAAAGCGGAGCTCCCCTCCCCAGCCCTTTACCAATAAACTTGCTGCCTGGCCTGGGAAGGAGGCTATGGCTCTAGAGAAGGGAAATGCGAGTGGTAAACGAAGAAAAGATAAAGGGAGTTGTGACTACACGCCGGTTCTGGGTGCAAAGTCGACAGCGCGTCCTAATGCTGGCTAGCATAGGAATAAAAATTCACCACGCTTCCGCCCCCACTCCCTGCATCGGAGAGCGGTATTTTCGCCCATCAAGTGCCTACTCCACCCCACCCCACCCCCACCTTCCCACCTCTACGATTAGACCCGTGGAAAGGACAGGTCTTCTCAAATCCCATGAGATACAAGGGCTGGGGGCGAGTGCGAGCAGATGGAAGGAAGGAGGTGCGCTTTAGAGTCCTCACAACTGCGTCTCTGGAGGCAGAACCAAGTGGGGACTTCAGAAATTACGCCAGTTACCCTAGCCCTCCCTGCACAATCCCCAACCGCAATTACAACAAGGAAAACCCGGTTTGGAGCTTGAGAAAATTTTCCTGTATTTTCATCACGGTTTCAGCTCTCCTGAATTATTATTATTCGTCCAGGCCTGGGGACAGGGTGGGGACAGGGTGGGGACAGGGTGGAGGGAGAGAATGCTCCTGGAGTTCTCCTGGGGAGACAGGAGCGCATCGCGGAATCCCGGGGTTCGCCCGCAGCCCTCCGCCCCGCGCCGTGCCCTCCGCGGCCGCGGCCGCGCCCGCCCGCGGGCCGGAAGCGCTCTCTCTGCGGGTGGGACTCCCACGGCTGCGCCTTCCCGACCCAGCCCAGCACCGGGAGAGCGGTTTCCACCGCACCTTTCAAGTTCGGGGATGTGGGATTTGCGGGCCGGACCTACGGTGGGTTTCGACCCGGAAGCTGGTTACTAGCAGCAGGAGGGTGCGCCGGCTCGGCCGCGCCCCTCACTCCAGCGTCCGCGAGGCCGCGTCTCCAAGAAAGGGGGCACTCATGGGGGCATCTTCCAGCCCGTGAGTCCCACTTCTCACCCTCTTATCTGGTGCAGGGCAGAGAGATCCGAGGGACCCATCCACGCTTCGCCCCCCTTCCCAGACCAGCGCGAGCTCGTCTCTATGTCTCCCGACGCCTGTGCCGGCTCTGGGCACAGCGGCGCAGCTCCCACCTTCCCCGGGATGCCTCCGACCGCCCAGCGGCGCTTACCTGTCCTGGCGGTGCACACACAGAACCACACAACTAAAATCACATCCCTCGGCATCGCTCCCGAGGGTCCCCGCCAAACGGGGCGCGCGGAAACCAGGAGGAAACAAATGCGCCTCGATCCCGAGGCGCGCCGGGCACGAAGCCGCCAAACTTGCTAGCGGGCGGCGGGGGAGGAGGTTCGGCAGCGCCGGGTGCTGCGCTCGGGGATCGCGCCCGGGAAGGCGGCTCCGGCCGCCCCGCCCCCAGCCCGCCCCCCACCGCGGGCGGTGGCAGCGCCCGGCTCGGGCCCCGGCCCCCGCTGCGGCTGCGCCCGCCTCCGAGCTGGGGCGGGAGCGCGGGGCTCGGCCACTCTGGCAGGTTGCGCTCGGCGCCGGGATCGCGTTCTCCTGCTTCGCCGGCGCGGAAGCCGCTACTACCAGGAGCACCGGAACTGGAGTCCCGGGACGTGCGGCAGAAAGGGGGACGCTGAAGACGCAAGGTGCCCCCTCGGCTTCACGCGCTCCAGCCCAGCAGCGCTGGCCTCGCCGCCGTCGCCGTCTCAGCTTCGCCGCTGCGGTGGGGGCTGCCGAAGTTACCACAGTGCATCCCGGCCGAGACCAAGAACAGCCGAGCCCACGCGGGTGGATTTTTTTTTCCCGGCGGGAACCCTGACCCGGGCGGCGCCTCGGAGCGCGCCCAGCCCCTCCCCGGAAAACAATTACTCGGGATTCGCTCCCGCAACTGGGTGGGGAGGAGCGAATGGACTGAGGGGGGTGGCGGCGGAGTCGGCGCTCTCACCACCTGTACCTTGTCCCCTCTCTCGGATGGGCCCCTGTCACTGGGTACACGCTTTAGGGGTGCGGGGGGAGGGCGCTGAAGCAGGGGGTACAGAAGCAGGGTCTCTGAGCCGGAGTGAGCTACAGTGGGGGCTTAGGGAGTCTATTTGCAAACCTTCCGGTTCTGCAGGGCAAATGCTGCCACATAGGGGAAATTCCTAACCATTTTTTTTTCTTGGTGACTTTCTTGATGATTCTGTCAAAAGCCCTACTCTCCTTTCATAGCTACATTTTGCCCCGTCCTGCGGTTCCTCTGGCACCCTCCCCCCACCCCAAAGCTATTCCCTGGGGAGCAGAGTTAGCCTTTGTTGTGGGAAAGACGTCCTCCTCCCACTATGTGACCCCCTTCCGGACCCCGGACCTTCCGTATAAAGATGTCCCACCCAGGTTTTGTCGCACGTCTATCCCGGAATGTTATTTATAACTAAGATGCAGAGTCGTGAAATCAGAGATGACAGAACCTCTGATTTAGACCGAATGAACCCCACAGGATTTATAGCTCCTCCGACTGCTGGCACTGGGCGCCTGTAAGCCCACCCCTCCCCCCACGTTTCACATTCTCAGGGCAGGAAAGAGAAACTTCTTTGAACAGCTCTCCTTCATTCCCTGGAAACCAGTTCCAACATTCCCGAATTCTCTTCACAGATAAGAATCTGCCTTTCTCACTTCTTGCACCTCTTCTCACTTTCCCTACTTCTAACTCCTACACAACTATGACCCCAGGAAACCCCCACTGAAGGTGACCAAATTGGCAGCACTGCTTATTAAGAGAGTAGCTTCTATCTACAATGTTCTTATGATCTCTGCCCTATTTTGCTAGATATTTCTGTACGCAAGCCGTTGGCCCCTAATTTACGTTATGGGGCCTTGGCAGATGAAAAAGAAAGTGAACAAACAGATAAATTTGAACTGCTGATGGCTGAGGAGGTAGAAGAGAAGTCAACAAAGAAAAGTATTGTGCACTCTAGTAGTTGAGCTGAAAGATTAAGAGGTAAACTGATGTCAAAGCTAAACGGATTCTCCAACTCTCCTGGGATTCAACTCAAGCCCACAGGGAATCCGTCTGCCTTGACTTGGTGTTTTCATTACAGAGTCGGGACTTTTTCCTTCCACCCACAGCATGGTACATTTAATGCTAGCATTGAAATCACACATCTTGCAGAAAATAGGATTCTTCAAGTTTAGTTGGCCTTTGTGAACGAGAATACCCATAAACCATGTTGTGTGGAGAGCCAGGCCCCATCTCCTCTGGACTGTTTAAGTACATCTCAACAGGAACAGCCTTTGAAACTGTTGTTTCAAAGTCCCTTTTACTGATGTCAAAAATCCTAGGATCCCTGGAAGTCGCAGTGACCCCAGCAAAGGGAAAAGGCGATCTGGGTAAGACCTTCAGAGCTCTCTATGTTGAAGTCTCTGTAATTAGTTGGTCCTGTGGGATGGGGCTTTTAGCATGTTCCATTAAAAAATAAAGCAAGACATATGTTCTGTTGAAGCTTTGCAGCATCACATCCATTAACAGTAACAAGAGTTCATCCCAACAAGGTCATAGATCTTCCTTGATAACCGAGTATTTCAATCTCCTCCTATAAGTGCATTTCTTGAGTGGGATTCTGAGTGTATAGACCTGTGTGGCTAAGGTAACTTTAGCCAAACAGAATACACCCACCAGATTTCTTATAGTGGCAACAAAGAGACCACATGGCCGTGTGTGTTCTTGGTGTTGGGATATTGCGATGAGACCTGTGTTCAATACTATCAATACGTGGATGATTCTCAAACGTGTATCCCCAGCCCCAGTCTCTCCTTGGAACCCCAGGCTTATCCACCCAACTACTTACAAGGTGTCTTCAATGTAATATGACCACAGCATCAAAATCAAAAACAGTGTGTGCTTCAGAGGACACCATAGGAAGGGAAAAGACGACATCCAGAAACAAGGAGGAAAAGTTGCAAGTTATATATCTGATCGAGATTTGAACCTCTTAAGAAACTATTACAAATAGACAACCCAATGTGAAATCAGGCAAAGGATCTGAATAGACATTCCTCCAAAGAAGATATACAAAAATCCAACAAACACGTGAAAAGATGCTCGACATCATTAACCGTCTGGGAAATTCAGATCAAAACTACAATGGGCTGTCACTTCACAGCCACTAGGAGAGCCAAAATCAAAGAGACGGATAATAAACGTCGACAAAGAAGTGGAGAAATGAGACCCCTCGTATGCTGCTCGCGGGAATGTAAAATCGTCCTTCAAATAGTTAAACATTAAGATACCATATGATCCAGCAATTGTACTCCTAGATACACACACAAGAGAAATGAAAACATGTGTCCTCACACTACGTTATACACATGTGTTCTTAGCAACGTTATTCATAATAGCCAAAAGGTGGAAAGAGCCCAGTGTCCATCGACTGATGAATGGATACATAAAATGTGATATATCTATACCGTGGAATATCATTCGGCAATAAAGAGAAATGAAGTACCGATGCTCACTATAACACAGATGAATCTTGAAAACATACTAAGGGGAAGAAGCCAGTAACAAAGGACCACACAGCTCATTCCATTTACGTGAAATGGCCAGAGGCCGAGAATCCCCAGGGACAGAAAGCGTAGTGGTCGCCTAGGGCTGTGGGGAAACGGAAGGAAGGATTAGCGGGTGACAGCTAAGGAACACAAGGTTTATTTCTGGGGTAATGAAAACGTTCTAAAGTTGATTGTGGTGGTGGATAAAAAAAACTCAGATATTCATAATACACTAAAAGCCATTGAACCGTACACTCTAAATAGGTTCATTCTACAATATGTAAATTGTATCTCAAAAGTTGTTTTTAAAAAACTTCTTTAATGACCACGGGGAAAAAAATATAAGACGGTCAAATAAGGACTTTTGATTTTCCCTCCTCCCAAACTTGCTTCCTGATACCTTCAGAGGAGACAGCACTAGCCTTCGCTACGTGCTGCCACCAAACAACCCGGGTCATCCTTGACTTGCTTTCCCTATACTCCCACATCCAAGCCATCAAGCCCTTGTCAGTATAGTTTAAAGAAAAACCCCAAGTCGACCACTTCCCACCTGCCCCTCACTACTCCCGCCTTGCTCCAGGACATCATGGTCCCTTTCCTGGCCCGCTGCTATCAATTGCCCATTTTTCCCTCTGCCTCATCTCTTGCCCCTTACAATTCACTCAAATCCCCTGCCCCCCCATCATAGCCTGCTTTTTTTTTTTTTAATATTTATTTATTTTGTGATGAGTGCGAGTGGGGGAGGGGCAGAGAGAGGGGGACAGAGGATCCTAAGTGGGCTCTGCTCTGACAGGCTGACGACAGCAAGCCCCGATATGGGGCTTGAAGTCACGAACCTCAAGATCATGACCTGAGCCTATGTCGGACACTCAACTGATGGAGCCATCCAGGCGCCCCCATAGTCTGCTTTTTAAACCATGTGTCAGATCGCATTCCCTTACAAAAAATCCCACTGTACTTTTCTACGATATTTTGAAAACATTCAAATATCGTACCAGGCCTCTGCCCCACCTCCCAGCTATCTCTCTCCCCGATCTCCCCCTTGCTCAATCCACAGTGGCTTTCTTGCTATTTCTCAAACATTCCAAGTACTACCCTGTTCCCCTGCTCGCAGACTGCTCTCACTACCTGGAACATTGTTTCCATAAAGCTTTGTGTGGCTCTTTTTACATGACTCCAATCTCCCCTTGAATGTTGGATCTTTGGGAAACCCCGCCTAAGGAAGCTTCTCACTTCGCCCAGGTCGTTCTGCCTCCTTACCCTGCCTTTTTTTTTTATAGTGCTTATTATTATCTAAAATAATGATTTAGTCTTTGACTTATTCATTATGTCTCCCCCGTATAATACGAGCTCCAAAGGAGGCAAAGGATTTTTGCCTTTCTTGTTCACCAATAAATCTCTCCACCTAGAACATTACTTAGCACCTGTCAGGAGCCCGGTAAGTGTTTGTTGAATGTCTCACTGGATGCTCGCTCAGGAAGCTGTATGGAGAACACACGTTTCTCACTGGCCATCACCAAGGCAACAGACTACCTCATCCCACTGGCCCCCAAAGATGCTCCATTGCGGACTCTTTGTGGGGCAGCGGATTCCACAGAGGCCAAGCAGGAAGGACTCTTTTTAGTATCCAAAGTAAATCCATAAGCTAGAGGCAGACCCCAGGCTGAGAAACTTCCTACCTCATTTACTGCCCTTCAGTCCCCTCCCCCAAGCCACTCTCCTTTGTCCAAACGGCCTTTCAGCTACCTTCACATTTATGGACACATAACAAGCTTCCTTATAAAAATGGAGATAATCAGAGGATATAGTGCTGTTATAGATTGGATCGTGTCCCCCAAAAGGGTATTTGAAATCCTAAACCCCCATACCTGTGAATGTGACCTTGTTTGGAAATTGTGTTTTTGCAGGGGTGTAATCGAATTAGGATGAGGTCATCAGCGTGCACCTTCATTTGCTATGGCCTTGTGAGTGGAGAATGCCTTGTGAAGACAGAGACACATAGGGACTCTAACACACTAGGGGACAAAGGAGGCGAACAATGGAATGCTGGAACCAGAAGCCAGGGAGTGCCTGCAGCCAGCAGAAGGCAAGGAGGCAAGGAAGGATCCTCCCCCAGAAGCTTCCGGGCGAGTATGCCAACACCTTGATTTCAGACTTCGAAGCTCCAGAACTAGGAGAGTCTAAGTTTCTGTTGTGTTGAGCTTGTTCTGTGTCCAGTTTGTATCGCTATGACATGACTGCCGAGAAACTCATACGAGTGCCAATGCGGTGGCAGAGACTAGGAAAACACAAAACGCCTGAGTCTCTTCAGAAACCTGGCAGCCCCAGGGCTCTCTGAAACTGTGCAGCCCTAACCTCTGTGGGCATTTTCATTTCCTGAAACACACATGCATCGTAAAGAGGGGTTGAGTGAGTATATCCATGGACGTGTTTCTGTTTTCATATAAATATATGAATTCTATATGACAGTGTCTGCTTCCAATTACTACATTCAGACTTAACTGACATCCAAATTAGAGGGACTTCTATTTTGCTAAGTTAGCTATTGTCCTTTGGCCCTGCAGCCTCAAACACATTTTAGAACAAAGCTAGATGTAGATGTGCAGGAAGAAAGAAAAATCTTAGCAGAGACACACAGACAAAGGCATCTTCTAATTCTCTAGATGAACCCTCCTACTCTATAACACTGATAATCTTGGATGAGCTTTAAATTTCCGATGACACGAACCGAGGTGTGCACAGCCCCAGGTTTTGTGAACTGTTATACAAGTATACGTTGTCCATTCCTATAGACCAGAGAAGGAAGCAGACAGTCTACCCTCAAACAGGATAGTTTCCCCCTAGAAGCAGGCCTTGCCTCCACCCTGCCCAGAATGAAAATGGCTCCATTTCTTACATGTAACTCTGGGTGGGTTACTGCTCGCATTGCTTTTCAAGGATTTACCCCTCAAGACAACCGAGTTCGGGAAGTGGGACGATTCTACCTATTTTACAGGGGTGGAAACTGAGCCATTTGCCAAATTAGTGGCTGAGCCATGCTTCAAACCCAAGCAGTATGGTGGCAGAATCTGTGCACTGAACTGTCACGCTATACTCCTTCTCCTGGGATGAAGCCCGTGAATTCAGTCCCCTTGTTGAGGCCTGTGGGAGATGAATAAATAGCAGCTCTGTTCTCTGCAGAAGTTCTGACCAATTGATAAATACAAGAGATAGCAGGAGGCCGAGCCTGACTTTTATGAATACGGAGGCAATGCTGGAAGAGCAGAGCCGACCGTGGAAGCCCAGATGGACTGACCATCTGCCCTCCCTCCAGGCTGGACCTTGGCATAGCCATCTGCTCCTGCTGCTGTGGATAAAGCGAGAAAGTGGGAGAGAACCCATTGAGAAATGAGGACCAGGGGCTCTCCCTCATCCTCTAGACGGAGCAGGAAGAACAGGGAGTGGAATAAAAGGCCAGAAGGGTTTAAGGAAAATTTCTCACCATGGAAACGAAAAGTGGGAGGAAGAGATGCCGCCCCTTGATCAACTTTCAAACTTGCCTCCATGAAGGTTCCTTCCATCATCCAGTGTCACTGGGCTGCCCATGAAAGCGTGTACCCAGTCTTCTTCTCCAGGCCTTGGAATGATCTTTATTTTTTTCCCAGAAGTCCCATGTGCCCAACACGGCAGGAAAATTAGGAGGAAGGCTCGTACCGAATGAGGAGAGATGGAGAAGTCCTCACTAAACTGCGGCTTCCACCAGCAGGCCTGGTGACCTGAAGCCATGAATATCCACTGAAGGAATTTCAGGCCATGGGATGGCACAGAGAGACTTTCGAACCAGGAGAGCCTGCTCTAGTTACTTGAGGCAACAACCTATCATACTGATTCATGACGCCGGCTTTGCCAGCTACGTAAAATGGAAACTGTCATCTCTGATGCTTTTTAGCTGCTGGCCAGAGTCACAGGCCACAAAAATTCTCCTTGCCAGAAAAGTAACATTAAATTCTTCCACATTTCCCAGTGGCCCCCTGGGTGTCTTTCTAGTCATTCTAGTTTATTTTATGACCTGTATCAGTAAGGATTCCATCTGGCTTCATATGACAGAAAAATCCCCAAACAGTAATAACTTCAATAAAGATGTTTGATGCTCTCTCAAGGAAAGACTTCTAAAGCTGGGCAATCCAGGTTTCATGTGGTGGTTCTACAAAGTCCTCAGGCAGTCAGGCTCCTTCCGGAAAGAGCAAACGTGGAGTAGAATAAAGAGAAGAAGAGCATGATTCAGACCCCCACATATCACTTCTACTTATCTTCGCGCAGAACCAAGTCATGTGGCCACTCTTCATATATCTGTTAGCTATTGCTGCATAACAACCAACCACAAAGTTGCATGGCATACAACACTAAGTAGTTGTTCTCATAAATCTAGGATTCAGCTCATCTGGGCTGGTCTCAGCTAGGCACTTCTGCTTCGGGCCACAGTGGCTGAGCTGATTGAATTCTCACAGCAGTTCTGTGTGGCAGTTGAGTGGCTCTGTCCCACATGTCTTTCATCTGCCTTGGACCAGTGGGCTAGCCAGGACATGCTTTTCTCATGACACAAAGGGTCACAAATGTGCAAGTGGCAATAGGCCTGGTCTCCTAAGGTCTACCCTCAAAACTGGCACACTGTCACTACGGTTTGCATGCTATTTAATTCAAGGATCAAGAAATACAAGCTACTTACGATGAGGACATGGCCCAGATGTGATTCGGGGTTGGGTAGAGACGTAGAGCCAGTAGCCAATCTACTGTACCTGGCTATGAGGGGACTGGGAAACATCACATTTGCCTGAGCGACAACAAGCCCAGTTAAAGTTGAAGATGTTACTAGAAATCCAGAGAAGTTCAGTTTCCACCACTGTCTCTCACATTCTACCAACTTTGCAAAATACCAATCCTGGCTCAATGCTAGTTCATTTTACCCCCACCTCAGGACACAGGATGAATAGAATTGTGAAACACTCCCAAGAAAGTAAAGACAGAGACGGAGTGCACATCAAGGCTACCATGGGCTTGGGCTGAGCGGTGCTCTCCACTTTTGAGCAGGAGAGTCAGAGTGAGTTTTTTTGTTTAATACGGTCTATGTCAAAGCTCTCAGCCAAGAAAGATCAAATTCATGCTACCTCAGAAAGTAGGGCCCAAAGCTCTCTCTGTGCATCTGTCCACAACACCAGCATGGGATGGACATGGTGGGAAAGCCATGCAAATAAGAAGCCCTCATAATATCCCTCATTTCTAGAGTTATGACTTGGTTGGTGTCTTGGAGTTCACATCTGACATTTTGAAACGGCTGGTTTCTTGCAAAATCAAACCAGCGTTCTTGCCTCAAGTTCCTCCCCACTCTAATCTAATCCATCCTTGACACAGAGACCAGGTCAATATTCCAAATGCACAGTTCTGACCCTAACAGTAAATGCCCAACATTCATCTACAGTGTTACATTTTCACATACAAACTTCGTTTGAATCCTCACAGCAACTGTGTGGGATGTATGTAAATGTTGCGGTTTTACGAGTGAGAGAACTGAGACAGTGTGAGTAAGGAAAGGAGCTGGCACTGGACTCCGAGACAATGCTTCGTCTCCGGCATCAGAGCTGCCTCTGCCAGGAAATCTCTCTCCACTATTCTACAACCTTCCATGGCTCCCAGTGGCCTGTCAGACAGCATCTGGACTCTTTATGTTGGCACCAAAGGAACTTGACTGTCAACATGTACACTACATTTTCAGCCTTAGTTCTCACTTCCCACAAGCATACACTACACCTTCTGGTTTCACCCATCACTCTTTACCAAAATGGTCTGTCGTATGCCCATGCCATCACTTGCGTGCTTTCGTCCACCTGGGAAGCTCATCTTAATACCCTCCTCATGGCCAACATCCTCTCCAGGTCCCTATCTCATGAAATCCTGCCTAATCCTCTCGGTCAGAAGGAGTTTCTTCCTCTATACTCCCTTGATATGTTCTTATCCTAAATCATTTCATGACACTTGGTACTTCCCACTATATATTATACCAACATGTATACCCATCTTAAAGCCCCACTCACTCTGAGTAACCTGGAGGGAAGGATCTAGGCTACCTCAGTTTTCCTTGCACCTTCTTACACCGAGCTCTGTTCCTTATACAGGGCCAATACTCAATATTTGCTCACCTAGTTAAAAAAAATGCATTACCAGGGGCGCCTGGGTGGCTAAGTTGGTTAAGCGGTCAACTTCAGCTCAGGTCATGATCTCGCGGTTCGTGGGTTTGAGCCCCGCATTGGGCTCTGTGCTGACCGCTTGGAGCCTGGAGCCTGCTTCGGATTCTGTGTCTCCCTCTCTCTCTGCCCCTTCCCTCCTCATGCTCTCTCTCTGTCTCAAAAATAAATAAACAGGGGCGCCTGGGTGGCTCAGTTGGTTGAGCGGCCGACTTCGGCTCAGGTCATGATCTCGCGGTCTGTGAGTTCGAGCCCCGCATTGGGCTCTGTGCTGACGGCTCGGAGCCTGGAGCCTGCTTCGGATTCTGTGTCTCCCTCTCTCTCTGCCCTTCCCCTGCTCATACTCTGTCTCTATGTCTCTCAAAACTAAATAAACGTTTAAAAAAAAATAAAAATAAATAAATAAACATTTTTTTAAAAATGTGTTACTGAGTATCTACTATGTGTCACAAACTCTTAGGTACTGGAAACATACATAATTAAGACCCCGAGTAGAGAATAAAAGTAAATTAATGAGTGAATGGATTAATGGATAACAAAAATTGAGTCCGTTTCAATGTGGAGCCACACTACATTCTAGTCATTACTTTCTCCTAGTCCTACAAGTGTCTGGAGAAGCTTCCCAGAAAACAGGAATGCGGCTGAGTTAAATGACTTGCAATATCACAATTCTCATAAAATTGCAGTTTACAGTAAAACACAAGAAAGGACTCTCCCAAACCACACATAGTCTCTGTTTCACACACTAGAATGTGTAAATCAGAGAAGTAAATCCGATCTTTGTAAAGTTCAGGCATTTTTAGAAGTAAATGGAGGAATTTCCTGTTATAAAGAGCCCCCCTGGCGAATCTTCTAGACAGTGACTACTCGTCCCACGTGGATCTCTGTGCAAATACAATTCCCACAAACAGACTTTTGTAGAACTGGTGCATTACAGATGCCGCAAGGCATACTCTTGGAACTCCTTGCAACTGTGGATTCTAAATCTCCAGTTCCAGGAGAAACATCTAGAGAGAAGGAGGAAGGAGCATCGGCAAAAGCAGAGGACAATCAAAGGGATCAGCTCAGTAAGAGCCGCACAGTCCAGGGGACAGATAGCTGTGACACAAATGGAAACAGGAAGACAGATTGGACAGAGGAACACAAAAGAGTTGTAAGAGTAAACGCCACCTGAATTCCTCCCAAGCAGAGCCCTGCACCACTCTGCAGCCCCGAGTACATCCATCCTGCCATGGATCCATGCCCTCTGTGCCCCCGCATTTTGTCATTGTCCCCGTTTAGGGAAAGGCTATTTAAAAGGGGCTATAAAAACACATCAGAGAGTTTCCAAGTAAAATTATAGAGTTTCTGGGATTTTTTGAAATGTTCCCAAGAAATACTACAAGGTTACAGTTCAGAGTGGTAACAGGGACAGGTGAAATAAACTTGAACATGAGTTGATAATTACTGAAACTGAGTGACATGGACATGGGAGTTCATTTTATGTATGCTCAAAAATTTTTCAATATAAAAAGTCAAAAGAAAACAACTGAGCGATGGGGTTTCAGGAAGGAATCGAGGAAGACAAGACAGCACCAAACTCTGATCACACCAGGCACTCTCCTTCATCTCTCAAGATAAGGACTCACGCTGAATTTGGCACTCGCCACCCGGTCTGTCCCTGAAGTACACAGTTACAGACAAGACTGAGTGTGTGTGTCAATCTCATTACACAGGATAGACACGTATGCTCTTGGTAGGTTTTCAGAGTCAGCTTGTGAGGCCATTCCATTCCCCCCCCACAGGTGGCCCAGCTCACCCCCACAGCCTGCCAACACAGAAGCTGAGGATGGAGGCCAAGCATCCTTGTGCTACAGTCGTTTGAGGACACAGTCAAGCTTCTGGGGTGGCAGGTCAGACCGGAATGCCCAGCCACCAGTCTCTGCACAAGACCCAGGAACTCAAGGCCCATCTCTGGGCAGGGAACATGGGGGCTCCACTCCCTTAAAATGGGGGAATGGAATTCATAGATTTAACAGGAATAGTCTTTCTCCTGGGCTCTGAGTTCCTTGAGATCTGGGACTGTTCTATTTTATATTCTGTTCTGCCTGGGGTCTAACTCAATCAGAAGCTACGTAAATGGTTGCTGAACTGAAATAAAGTTGAAGACTGCCAAAATGGTCATTCAAATGACCAAGGATTTAACTCACCTAGTCCCTCTGTTCAAATTCACTCAGCTTCTCTTGTTCCCTCTGTCTATTTCCCTGTGAGGGATAATTAATAATTCAGCAAACAATAGCATATTCTGATGGTTAAGAATAGAACAGTTTAATTGATATTTGTTTCCACAGTACTGCAATGTCTCATTTTCCCGGGGGGGGGGGGGGGAGTTTTCCATTTCTGTCCCAGGTTTCTCCCAATAAAATAGATCACTCCTGGGGATTTCTGAAGACCATTTGTAAGGAAAGAAAATAAATATGGGTAATGGGTTTGTAATAAACACAACACTATAATCATCATGTTTTAAACACTGACATTTATTTAGGGTTTTGTGAACTCATACATTATTAAGATAAATTCTAATTTATATCAGTATATAATAGGCAAATATATAATACAATAAATTGCATTTGTAGACATAAATACAAAATTTGAGGTAGGGCCTCAAGAATAATGACTTTTTAAATGAATAACGCACAGTATATAATATGTACTCTGTAAGATATATATATGATGCATCATTTGTAACATAATATATTTTCTTCATGTACAGTTAATGAAAAAATATAAGGACCTGATTAGGGAACATATCTTTATTCATAGGCAACAGTACCACATAAGATGCCTTCATTAGGACATTAGCCAAGTATGTAATTTCAGAATAAACCTACCCCATGATAGGTCCATAATAAAGTGCAAAAAAAAAATAATAATAAGACCAAAAAAAAAAAAAAGACAGAACAGTTCCTAGTCAATTACTAAGTATCATCCTAACAATAAAATACACCTATAAGGCAAGTGGTTACCTGAAGATGTATTTAATCCATGGCAGGCAAATCGAACCTCTGTTCTCAGAGACGATTCATGCCCAATCTGAAAATACTTTCTCTTTGGCTGCAGGCTGCTCAGAGGTGATCCAAGCCAAGACCACAATTCAAAATTACTCGCCCTTTCTGTACAGTGGAAGCCAACTCTGGGAAAGATAGGGAGCCCCGCTTTCAGAAATCCCAGGGACACTTGGTGGAGAAATTACTGTCGAGATTAAACTCACCCAAACCTTTGCTCCCAGCCTGAAAGCTTCAGGCCTGATATCCGCCCAGCGTGAAACAGAGGAAATGTCCCATTGCTGGCCTTGGCCTTCAGTGCCTGCAAGACAAGCTGCCACACAGCACGCTCTCACTGGAGTCGCCTGCCTCAGAGATGAGTGTCACAAGCCCAAATCCAGGTACGGCAGCAGCAGTGTGATCTTGCCGTCACGCGTACGTTAAGCAACAGTTTATTGCGCAACAGCCCTCTGGGAAGAGGACGATGGCGATGGCCAAGGGAACAAAGAGGAAAGAAAAATTTAATTTTAGGCATGGGAAGACCATGCTGACGGGTGAAGGTTGTCAGGCAGCACGGAGGCACGTGTAAATAACAGAGTAAGAACTTAGTTAAGGAAAACTCAACTCTAATGCAATATTAGCATCAAGACAACCCGAGTCTTAGCCATCTAAAGATCATTGTGTTAAACTCTTTTTAAAGTGCTGCTCACTGAAATACAGGGTTGATTACATTTCTTACACATTAAAAACACATTGGAAATTTCAAAGATGTTGAGGTCATGGAGATTTTCCACTGACCACCGCTTTCATGCAACAAATGAATATAAAAGAAAAAGAAACGAACAAAGTAAAACCAGATTGGTCACATCTGTACACGACAAACACACAGCCCTAAAGAGACTAAAAGTTACTAATATGCAAGACAAATATTTGCATAAGAAGCCACAACACCAACAGTTAAGAAATATACATTTTTTTTCTCCTTTAAGGATATTACAAGGTTACTGCTTTTAACATATGGCTTTTTTTTTTTTTTCTCTGAATGGATTTCTGGCATTGGTCGGTGTTAGGAAATTATCTCACAAGTGGAAAATACCTCACCATTCTGCACAGGAAACCAAGGAAAGTTTTTCTTCAGCAACGTGGTTTTTAACTCAGTTTGAAGGGGAACGCTAGAGGAGAAGTTTATGACAATGCCCTTCATTTTCTTCTTACTCATTCGTTTTTTTCCATCCAATTGACTGTGGAAGGAAACACATATCATGGAAACCTCCACCTGATAGCGTATGAGCCGGGGTGTGGGAGATGCGGCGAAAGTTGATACATGATGACAAGTCAGCTCAGATGCTGAACACCTCTCTGACAGGGAAAGCCTCAAAGTCGAACATGGCTAGAGAAATAGGTAAAAACAGAGTTTACAAAGTCACCGTTTCCAGGTAAGAATCTTTCACCTTTAAGCAAATTTTACATGAAACTTGGAAATTGTAGGGAAAAGGAAAAACACTCTGGCTGCTCAGGGAACAGCTGCTGGATGAATACAACGGAGCTGCCTCCGAGGGTAACATACACAGAAGAATGTATCCAGCAAGCGGGTCCCTGTCCTCACAAGTCAGCTTTTCATTCATATGAGACAAACCTGGCAGCAACCTTCAGGTCCCCCCCTCCTTCTTTCAATCACGACAGCAATAATTAGCAGAAGTTGGGTTGGCATCCAACATCAGACTCCAGTTTTAGCCAAGAGGTGAGAGAGGGAAGCCAAAATCATTCACCCTGACACAAAGACACCAGTCCTGTGAGAGAGTGCTAATTGACTTCAGCTCTTTTCTTCAGCCTTAAAATCGGAAAAGCTAGAGATAATTTCCAAACCTAAGTTTTTCCTCCCTGCCTCCCCCCTCCACCAGTTATCACCTGGAAAGCCTAATTTGTGGCACCACTATGTGAAATCCATCAATATGGCTTTCTTGGGGAGACCAGTGTTCATGGCAGACGAGTCACTATGGGAAACACGGAGGCACGTGAGGCCGCAGCTCAGCTTCCTAACACTGCGTCTAGGGGAAACTCAGTTTAGTCTCTATGATAGGTTCTAGTAAGTTCTAGCTTTGGGAGAGAGGCAGAAAAGGAGAAGAAAGAGGGGAAGAACAAACAAGCACTGCAGACAAAAGAGATGAAAACCCACAGTTCAAAACCCATCCCTGTTTCGTTTTCTAAAGTTTCCACAGGGCCGTTCTTGAAAACGGGAAAATCGCATCAGCGTTGGCAAATGACAATGATATTTGCCCTAGAAAAAGAGGAGCTCGGTAAAATGAGTTGAGACCTCTTTTTAAACAAATGAAGTCATTTAAAAGAAAAACATGTTACATTAAGGTCTTTTGTTAGGGTTCACTGCCGTCAAACGGGATGAAAATGTCACATCAATACACAAGATTTAAACTGAAAACTTTGCCTGAGACCCTGTAACGTGGAGACAAACAAATAAGAAAGTGATTGAAATGGTATCCCCTAAAGGAAACAATTTTAGGTTCAGATATTATTACTGTAAGGAAAAAAAATCCAGACTACACTATTCTAAACTCACCATCTCTACAGTGATTCGTAAGATATTTATAAGGACAGAAAACACCACTACGCATACACACTACATGAACACATATCACATTTAAAAATTTCATATATGCATGTTCAGGATACAAGGAGATAATAAAGGTCACGGCTTCGCCAATCTCGGCAGACGTATGATTCGCTCTCATTAGAGCACGGTTATGAGTATTGTGGATTGGGAACTCTTAAAATTGAATCGGCTAAATGTAGTCTTAAAAGCTATAGTCTTAATTGGCTCACTTGCTACTTCCCGAAGCTGTATTTATCAGAAATGTCTGTAAATACAGTGACCTAAAATGTACTACCAGCACAGTGAATATCATGGTTACTTTCTATTAAACTCTCCATTTCTTTGATTTCTCTATGACCATAGTTGGCATTTACTGTGAATGAAAAAGAGTAAAAACTGAGAAGTATTCTGCCTTGCAAGAGGTTGTGTCTTATATATAGAAAATATATAGACAGAACCAGGGTAAGTCTTATTTTTCCCCGAGGTTGAAAGACCAGGTATCTACAGCTCATAGAAAGACATTTTGAGGAGAAGACACATGGGAGCGTGACGCTGAGCCACGCATTAAATGTCACGTAGAAACTAGAGTGGAACTCTACTATGACCGTAGAGAGGCAAATTACAGGATGGCTGCTTGTCCTCAGGTGGAAGAAATGACCAAGGGAATTCACAAATACAGTTACTTCAGGGAAGAAAAAGTGAAGAAAGAGAACGCTCCACTGAGATTCGCAGTGCGCAGAGTCAAGCCTCCGAGTCCTTGGCGCACTTGAGACCCTTGGTCCAAATGAAGGAAAACAGATCCCCAGTTGTAAATGGAAACAATCGGACACCTCAGTGGTGTCCACATCCACTGGCGTGTCTTCTCCTAAAACATTTTCAGACCAGTGCTGACCCTCTCAATATACCCTCCTAAACTTTCTGCGTCTGAAGGAAATCACGACATTGCTCAGCTCAGCAACACTAGGGAGCCCAAACAACAGTCTCGTAATTCTGCCATTTCATATCAGCCTCCGCGGCACCACCAAGGACAACACACAGTGGATACCACCCTACCGCCTGGGGCTCACATACCTACTGGCGACTTCACCGGAAAGTGCTCACCTAGTTGATCGGCCCCTGCCAGGGCAAGCCTGTGCTTCCAACCCCTCTGGAAACTGACACCAGGGACACAGGCAAAATGCCTCAAGTGGCCCGTCTAGCTCTTCACTGCAGCATGCGACACCGTGTCCTACTTTCCTATATAACCACTCTCATGCATGGACATGAACCAAGATGTGAGGAGAGAGAAGACAATGGGAAGAAAGCCAGGAAAAACATTAGGGAGGCAGAGAGGAAAAATAGGATCGAGTCAGGACCATCCCATGCCGTTGGACTAGCACTGGGTACCCAGTTCCAAATCCTTCACTGGCAGTTTGAGTCCCAGGGAAGACGTTCCCAAGGGGTCGATCATGTTCTTGTAACGCTCCCCGCGGTGCTGAGCTAAGAACGGGCCCCAGTCCGGCTGCGGCGAGCACACCAACTTCAGCCTCTGCAAAGAAGCCAAAGACACACAGGGTCACAGAAGTAGCACGCCTTCCTCCCTCCTCCCCTAGGCACCCCCCATCTATCCCCAAACTGCTTGCGACCACTTTTGCCAGGACCCTTCTTTAAGCCAAGAGGTCTCCTACCAGGAGAAGCGGTTAGGAAGATAGCCCTCTTAATTAGCCAGGCCGGGGACGTTAAAGAGGAGACTTGGTTTGGTTCACTTAAAATTATTTACATAGCCCTGCAAACAATATAACAATGGCTCAGCATTTGCCTTGCACAAGATTAACAGAGGATAAAGGGCCCAGATTTTAATTATACGTTTTTTCCTTCCAAATGAAGAGAATTCGTAGGCTTCTCTCTCCACTGCCAGACGCAGCCTGCAAAGGACATGCGCTCAATTACTTTTGTTCCATAGTCCCAACAGTAGGTTGTTACATCAAAATAATTGGATTTTGTTTAACATATTTCCCCAAAGTATATAAATGGCTGGGAAAAAAAAAAACCCCGCAACCCCAAAGACACATTGCCAAGAGTGAGCAAAGATTTTAATTATCTGTTGACAAAAATATATGCTTCCGACTCGGTTCAGCAATGTGGGTTCTTGTGGGCGAGCCAGAAATAATGGGACTGCCTCTAATGCTTCAACGGAACTTTCTACAGAAAACATAATTTGATGGGAACATTTTTTAGAAAAAGGAAAGAAAACATATTTCGGACTACATAAGGGGGAACAATTATATGTTTATTACCTATTAAAGTGAAGCTATTTCTTATAGCTGTTAGTTTAATCTGCCCTTAATCATCGGTTTGCGACCTTTGTGTCCCAAATCAGCCATAATAAATTTACAGAGCCAACTCAACAGTTTAGGGAATTTCGGCCTAAGATAAAAGGAGCAGGGCTACGCTAGCTTCTGTTTAAAGGGAATGAGATTTCTGGGTCAGTTGGTGGGAGGTTCATCTGGGGCCAGAGGGAGATATCCCTGGGGGTAAAGGGGCCCACGGTAATTTACCTCGAGGGGATAGCAGACAATTTCGTGAGGATGCAAATTGGAATACGCTTGGTAAGGAGACTCCTACAGTCCCTCTGTCAACTCTGTCTCCATCTTCTGTCCATTGAAAATAAAAACCACCCCCTCCCAGGGATGCTCCGGAGACCTCTCCTCCTTTTCTCAATCTGACCAAGAGCAAAGCCTGCAGAGTCATTCTTCACTGCCCTCTACGGGCAGGCGTCTCTTTGGCTTGGTCCATCCCAAGGCCTCTGAAACTTGAGTGTGGATCAGAATCACCTGAAGGGCTGGTTAAACTACAGACGCCAGGGTCCCCTTTCCCCACCTCTGGTTCAGTGGAGCCAGCTGGAGCCCGCTCGTTTGCATTTCCAACAAGCTCCCAGCTGGTGCTGATGCTGCAGATCCCTGGGCCAAACCCTGAGGGAACACTGGTCTGGTCCAAAAGGCCCAGCCTCTGGATTTTCAAGACAGAGGCAGTGCTGATCCATCCCTAGCACATCTGAGCCGGTGACTTCTCATAAATAACAAAAGGCTGACTACACTTCACTAGTGGCTGAACAAGTGGCAGTGCCTTCCCGTCCGCCCTGGAGTCTGGGTGGGGATTTTTTTTTTTTCTTTAGAAATGAGGAAAGTATCCATCAAGGGATTAACAAAGACAAATCTCACCCCACACCAGCCATGCTCCGGACTTTTCATTGCATTGTGTGGGGTGGTGACTGGGTCATGAGCTTGGACCCCTCAGCCATCCTAATACCAGTACGACAGGAAGGGGTAGTAATTTAAAATGCCATGGGAATAGATGTTTGCAGGGAGAAGACTTGGACAGAGATGCGCATTGGAAAAGGGGGAATCTGGTTTGGTTAAAAACCAAACATTGGATGTAAACTGTGGGTAAGGGGAGGTGGGGGAGGGGAACTCCAGGAAAGAGGAGACAAGATGGCTTACTCCCCAGAGCTGTCACTGCACTGAGGAATAGCGTAATAGCTCGGCCTGCGGATTGGCTAAGTCTCTCCATTAGAGGAATAATACATAATAAAAATGGGTTTAATAGAAACGGTGGCAACTGTGATCACTTAATCACCAAGTCTCCCTGGAGAATAAGTTTACCGAATCCATTGTTTTTTAATGCACGGAGCTCTGAGAGCGTCTCCCTTGGGAGGGGATGGCAGGGGAAAGGAGCTGATGGAATTACCTCAATAAATCTGCCAGGGGCCAGATGCATTTTTATCACAAACATAATTGGGATCCAGATAACCGAACAGGCGAGCATTAGCCATCCGAGCACCATGGACCAGTTAGGGTAGCGGTAGGTGCCATAGGTCATGGGCTCCCACTGGTAAAAGCTGAAGCACAGGATAAACTAGGAAGAAAAGAGAAACACATGTGTTAGGCTGGTGATGCGAAGTATTCATTCCTAACAGCCAGTATTGAGCCCCTGCCATCAGTTTGCTGCTTTCCTGTCTATGATCCCGTGTTATACCCATATCAACCCTGAAAGAGAGGTATTATTAACCATCCATTTTCCAGATGAAGAAACTGAATTTCAGAGAGATGAAGATGACACACACTTAGCCCTCTGCATTTGCCATCTCCTAGAACTGAGCAATATCGGTGTACACACACACACACACACACACACACAGAGGCTGTGAAGACAGTTTAATGGCTATAATCAAGGTGCCTGATGCGTGGACCTGGGCATTTTTAAGGGGTTGTCTGTACTTTCTTTAGTGGATAATCAAGCTTTTGTTATAAGAAAGAAATCCCTTAAATGCATGTATTTTAATATTTTTAACAATTTTTTTAATGTTTATCTATTTTTGAGAGAGAGAGACAGAGAGCACGAGCGAGAGTGGGTGAGCTGGGGAGGGGCAGAGAGAGAGGGAGACACAGAATCTGAATCAGGTTCCAGGCTCCGAGCTGTCAGCACAGAGCCCGACGCGGGGCTTGACCTGAGCTGAAGTCAGACACGTGACCGACTGAGCCACCCGGGCGCCCCTTAATATATTTTTTAAATGAGTTGATGGGGTGCCCGGGTGGCTCAGTCGTTTAAGGGTCCTACTTCAGCTTGGGTCATGATCTCACGGCTTGTGGGTTTGAACCCCGTGTCAGGCTCTGTGCTGACAGCCCAGAACCTGGAGACTGCTTCGAATTCTGTATCTTCTCTCCAACCCCCTACCCCGCTCACGCTCTCTCTCTCTCTCTCTCTCTCTCTCTCTCAAATGAATAAACATTCAAAATAAATAAATAAATGAGTTGATTCTATGTTGCCATCTCCTTGAATGGGGAATAGCCCGCATCTATGCACTGCCTTTAAAGCTGGCAGAGGGAGACCTGGAGTGGCTGGCCAGCAGGGACTGAGCCAGAGCTGAGTCCTAGAATCAAGCATGGGGCACAGAATGGGTGCACGACCCACTCTCAACTGACTCAAGGTGAACGGGCCTCGTCACCCAACAGTGGGCCAAGAGCCCAGAGGCCATAATCTCGGCTCTACCACTAACTAGTGGAGGGACCTTCATGTCTCGGACTTCTCTGCTATAAAATGGGTCTATTTCACACTGCATACACAAAACACAGAGGTTTTCTGGGAACGATGGTCTGGTATTTACTCAAAAGTCCCCTCTCTGCCCTTTTTCACCATCACTGCACACTTTGGCTGGCAGGAGCATGAGAACTCTCTGAAAGCAAGTTTAGAAAAGGAACGAGGGAGCACACGTGGGAACAAGGGAACAAAAAGAGAGGTACTGGAAAAGACAGAACAGGGGTTCCAACCGTTCTTGCCAAAACTTTGGGGAGCACTGTCCTGAGAAACTGCGTTCTTGCCCTTGTTCATTCTGCCCATAGCAGCAGCCTAGAATAATGTACCTAATAATAATGACATAAGTCCTGCCTTCCCCCCCACACCTCTCGTTCTATCCTAAGCAGTAAAATAACAGCCCAAAAATGATTGGAGGGAATTATGTTAGGAAAGTTGATATATGGAAGTGTTTTAGAAAAGCAGGAAGCACCATACAAACGTAGGCATATCTATATTATTGCTGCGAAGCCCAGGCTGTGGGGCCAAGTGATTATTTCAACGCAACAATAATTCAATGTATTGATCTGAAGCAGCATGAGCCTGAAGACGGCTGCTGAAAACGCTGCTCCTATGGAAAGAGATGCCTTACTCTAGGCTCCTTTTTAAACATTTGCCCCTAGAGTTATAAGCTTTATTAACCAGTCTATTGGAAGTATGGCCTAATGTAATTATGGTAAGTTACTCCATTTCATTTACTATATAAATAGCAATACATCTGCTTATGCGTGCGCATAATTCGGTAACGTGATCTGACTATGTATACAATAATTGCATGGAGAATATTTATAGCTCCATAAATCCAAGAAGGCACATATAAAAATGATCAATTTCATTTCAGAGGTTTCAAAGTAATTTAAACCCATGATCTCAGTTCGTTCCAGCACACTACAAATATTCGCTTTACAGAAGGGCAAATGGCAAAACATAAGTGTTAGGCTTGGTCCTTTGGTACCCATTTCCAGTCGCACAAATTCCATATCAAACTTACGTCTGCACACCTGTTCTTGCCATAAATTTCCCTCTGCCATGCCAGCTCGGATGAAACCCTGCCCTCAGACAAGCCAGGCTATGAGAGATGATCATTTAAGCACAGAGTCAGGCCCACCCTGACTTTTTGCTGACGGCAGCCAAAGAAGAGAGAGAGGTACATCAGCTGGCAATGGATTTGACCCCTTCTACTTGTCCATAGCTCCCCAACACAAAAGGGGAATCTGGCTCAGGAGTTTTTCCGGGATCTTCCCAGGTTTCTGATGGGAGTTTCACAATTGAAATCAGGTAAAGCACAGCATAGTTGAGAAATTCTCTCAAAAAACACAGCGAGTCTCTAGAATTTCTTTACCCTGACATTCTGCTCACAGAGATTAGAATATTTTAATCCCAAACTGGCCAAACTCTACTTGGAAGTGAAAGCATTGAGTTTCTAGAAATTTATTAGCGTGTGGGCTTGAGGCCTAGAAGCCCTGGATTCAAGTCTTAGCTCTGCCTCCTGAAAGCTTTATGGCCTTGGTCAAGGCCTCAGTTCACACAACTGTAAAACGAGGGGAGGAATCATCCACCAAGCAGAGTGGTCAGAAGCATTAGGGGCAATGCTTGTGCCTTCCTCTAAACAGACCTCCGCAAATAGTGGTGCTGGTTCTGATATTTATGTGTTACCTTTCTGCAAAATATCATAAAATTCTCTGAAGCTTAATCTCTTCCAAGACAGGAAGGAAAGGCAGGTCTTGAGTTCACCCAAGAATAACTCATTGTGTGGTAGTAACTGGGGGAAATGGTGAAGCTCAAGAGAGACAGAGAATGCCCCCAGGCAGGAGAGTCTCAATGTTTGTTCCCTGCCTCCTCCCCATCAATTAAGTAAATCTGAGCTCCTCATATACATTTCAATCCTAAATTTAAGAAAGTGGAAAATCCATTTAATTCTTTTCAACCCTCATGCCCCAAATATAGTGGGACTTTTCCAACCAATTACAGCCTCTAAAATGTGAGCATTGATGGGGGTCTCAGTATGACGTCCATGTCGGTGCAGAGGGAGATCAACGCTGAATGGTTTTTCTGTCTAAACCTATGTCTTTTCAGAAATCAGTTGAGCTGTTTTGACTAAAATTCACTCTGTGACAGTTTAAAAAAAAAGGAAATATATATATTTTCTTTAGAATTTTACTTCATCCTGTCTTGTTTTCCTTTAGAGAACCTTGTGCTGAGGTATAACAATGGTCTTAATCTGGTTTCTAGTGCCACCTGCTGACTCCAACCAGAACTACAGCCAGGGGAAGCGGAGGAAAGGCAAAGTCTCCGTCAATTACTGTGCTTGGAGGGTGAATCAGGACAAAGCCTTCAGCCTGTATCACAATAAAGGAGGGGACAAGACGCACACGCAAGTCCCTATGCAGATTTAATGACACACGAAGGGCTCTGATCTTTAAGAAGATGAATGTCAGATGATCTCAAAATATCATCATCACACTTGAGGATAAGATAGTTCTCAAAAAACAGTAAAAGTGAACCATAAAAGTCTAATTTATGCTATATTGGTTGCAGAGCAGCTTTACTGAATAGTGGTTAAGAGCAAGAGTTCTGGAGCCTTTTGCCTGGGTTCGAACCCAGGCGGTGGTTACTAGTTATCAGGTGCGCAGTGCTAGGTAAGTGACATACCCCCTGTGTGACAGTTTCCTCATCTGTAAAATGGAGATGACTGTAGTGCCCACCCCACGAGGCTGCTGTGATACACAGAAAGCTCTTTGAACAGAGCCCGGACCATGGTTAGTGCCTGGGAAATGGGATTGTAATCTGGTAACAGTACACGCACAAGCGCAAATGTTCCATAAGGGGGCTCCAAACTGCATGAGTCACTGCTGAGCACCTTCAGGGGAGCCACTAAACCTCTCTGAACCTCAGTTTCCACCTCTGGAAGACAAGAATAATACACCTTGTTCAAACATAAAGCACCACCTCCACACGCAAATCCCACTATAGGATAAAGTGTGCCATCCTTACCGTTAAAATGGTTGGAGTTACAAATGCCCAGCAGACTTTCCAGAAAATGTTTGGCTGGAATCCAATCATCATTTCTATATCTTCACAGAATCTTTGCAAGCCTGCAGATAGACAAGTGGAGACAGCATTGAGGTGAGGTGGCAGGAGGCTGGGGGGAGGGAGGGGAGAGGACAGGCTCTAGAGCCCCTCACTCAAGTAAGTGCCGTTGGCTAGGGACGGCCCCAGCCTGGTGTCAACACGACCCCTAGTATGCAAGAAACCATCAGACAAATGATTTGCCGCCAGGAAGATTAGGGCAAACTGAACATTTAAACAGGTATTAAATACACTCTGCAGTGAGGGTCAAAAATGTCATCCCATGGTGACATCTAAAAAGCTCAGTCGCAGCCTAGCCCCGACATATCAGCACTGCCACAGCCTGGCATATTCGCCTGGGCGGCTGTTTTCACAGATGGCCTTATGTGCTTAGCAACGACTCCCGCAAAAAATCAATTACGATTGTGGTCAATAAGCACAGTGTATTACAAAAGCCTTGGGATTTAGAGTGAGAGTCACTACATATTGGTTTTTGCCCCACCCTCCCAAGGACACTCTTCCATGAGCTGATTTATCTTCACTCTGTAAGATGGCAACAGCCACCACCCACTCTGATGGAGCTCAAAGGACTGCTGTCCTGGTCACCGATTAACTTCACTGAAGTATCAAGCAGAGAAATGGTTATTCTCATGGCCACACATAGCTACCATCCCCATGCACTCACGATTACCAAGATTCCTTGGAAGGAGGACCACTGAGGAAGGACTTGGAAGGGGACAGCTTCTCACATTGTTTCCTGAGCTCATCAAAAGCATGGCTTTCTCCCAAGCTTGGGTCGCCATGCTGATGGGACAGAAAAGCTCCCTGAATTCAAGCTTTGTCAGTCAGCAGCTCTGACCAGGGGCGCAGGAGCCTCAGTTTAAATCTCCCCATTCCTTCATCCTCTGGTCATTTATGTGAAAAGGAGTTACCTAATCAAGAGGGGCAGAGGCACTCCTCAGGGAAAGCCCCCATTTCCACGATTGCCTTCTCCTTTTGGGAATAATCCCCTGCACATCTTGAGACCTTCTTGCCTGAAACATTGGCCACTTGTTCTTCCAGTTCCCAGGGTCTCCCAGCCCCCTTGGGTTTCTGGGTCCTCTGTCCTTAGCCCCATGAGGAGTAGGGGGCTCCCCTTCCAGTCCTCACTTGCTATCTCTTACCCTTTGCCATCCCCTCCCTGAGTATCACCTGTACGAGCTGCCTTCACTTGACCTGCGCCTCTGTCCCCACCTCAGCCCAGAGTTATCCTCTAGCCTTGTCCCCTCAATGCCTGCTCTGTGCTCCACGGCAGCAGGAAAGAATAATGTGGTGTGAAAAAACAATCTCTTGCTGGGATAGAAAGCAGACACTGGTATTCCTTCAGGGAACAAAATAGTTCATCTCAATCCCTTTTTAAAAAATGACCCTGATAATGTTCTATATCTTGATCTGGATGCTGGTTACCTGGGGGTAAAAATTCATTGAGCTCAGTTATGTGTTCCTTCCTGTATACACAATATTATACTTCAATATTAAAGCTTACCCTCAAAAGTCCGCTCCAGTCACCATCCACAAAATAATGGATCCTGAGACCTTCCATGGCCCTCAGCTCCTGTTATTTGCTTCCACTTCATGCCAAGCCCAGACCCAGCACGTCAGCTAACCCTCATGATCATGAATCACCAGGCCCTGCTGACAGCAGCCATGATGGAGGACAGCCAAGCCTGAGGTTAGCTATAGAGCAGCCTGCTCTGGGAACAGTGTGGGAGGTTCACCAAAGGCAGCTGTTCTCAACTCACTCGAAAACTTCTCAGGTGGCAGCTGGGCTTCCTGTTCTATTTTAAACCCTGATCAAGGTCGATCACAAATGCGGCACAAGGAAAAGAGTGCTGGGTGGGGAGTTAGGATCTAAGAATTGAACCCCTGTTCTGCCTCTAATTTACGGTGTGACCTCAGGAAAGGTATTCTGCTTCGGAGCCTTTGCTGGTTTACTGGGGGGACTGGAGAGGCAAAGAGGTTCCAGGTTGTTTCCTTATATTCACAGGCGAGAACTTCGTGCCGTGAGGAGTTGACCTGACCATCTTTGGATTTGTTATTTGTGCATACACTTTAGTGTTATCAAATGCCTTCAAATGAGTGGCTCCTGGACACTACTCTCTGAGCATCGCTGAGGGGACAGACTCAAAGGAACAGAAGTCAAAGCTAAGGCCCAGAAAAATACATACAAGACCCTGAAGGAAGCCTCAGTGTTTAAAAAAAAGATTCTAGAAGTTTCTGCTATCATTTTCAATTCTATTACCAGATTATTCCTCTCCAATCGACCATCCCCAAGAGATGATGATGTACAACTTGACTGGGAAGCTGATTTGATGGAGCTCAGGGTTAGACCCGAGGAAGACACAGAAATGGCTTCCTATAGGAGGAGAGGGATGGCAGTAAAGAGCACTCCAGCTTTCCCAGAGGGGTGAAAGAGCTAGAACCAGAGCGATAGGAAGGGACAGATTATGGTTGGTCAGTTTCAGCAAGAGGCAGAGTTTGATGTAGAGGGTGGTGGTGGGACAAGAGGGAGGAGGCTTGGGCTCCTGGGCTGGCTCAGTGTCTGGAAAATTATGTCCCTCTCTGGGTCTCACATGAGGGCTCTGGACACCTGGCCTCTGCCTCTCACTAGTTCCAGGTCCCCTTCTGCCAACTTGTGGGCTGGCCCTGCAGATACAGCACAGAAGCACAGGGTGAGAGCCACTAGGCATCCATCCTCCTGTCTCCTGCTCATTCCTGATCAGGCTCTCCAGCCCTTCTATCCTCTGCTGGCTCCAAACCCAGTCCAGCGATACCCATCTCATGGCCTGACTCACCCAAGTCCCCACCTGAGTCCCTTACTGAATCAATGGCTACCTTCCTTTCTGGCCTTTGTTTATGTGGCTTCCTTTTCCTGCTCTGTCCTTTCCACTGACCCAAACCCCCCTCACCTTCAAGGCCCAATTCTTCTTTTTTTTAATTTACTTATTATTTGAGAGAGAGGGAGAAAGAGAGAGAATGCATGAGAGAAGCAGAGAAAGAAAGAGATAATCCCAAGTGGACTCCACACTGTGAGTGCAGAGCCCAATGTGGGGCTTGATCTCAAGACTGCGAGATCATGACCTAATCTGAAACCAAGAATCGGTTGCCTATCCGACTGCCTACCCAATCACCCAGGACTAACTCTTGATAAAGAATTGCTCATGGGGCCTGGGGCATATGCCTAGGGACTTGTCTGTGGCATGATCTTGAACCTGGAGAGGTAAGATAGGCTCCAAAAGGGATCTGAGCAACTGCTTGTTACTGAATTAGCAGAAAAACAGGAGAAAAAATGGTAAACTCATGGCTACTATTCTAGACTCAACAAACGGATTTGGGGCTCAGAAATTAGCCCCCACAAGCTCCTTATAACCAACCAATCCTAAACTGAGAAATAAAAAACTTGTTTCAACCAACCAATCATTTTCACCCACGTAGCTTTGTGCCTTCTGTCTTTATAAACCATACTCTTGCCGTGGGTCTAAACGTAGTCTTCAGGGGGCTCCTCTCCCTCCTGTGTGGCCACAGCCGGCCTCCTGGGATGTGAGCTATCCTCTCGTACTGATCCTCACACTCAGAAGGGTGCTGCCCTTGGTTTAATGGTCTTTGGTTGCCATCTTGAAATTCTTAGTACATTTTTAATAAGGGGTTCCACATTTTCACTTTGCACTAGATCCCACAAATTAGGTTTCTGGTCCTGTGTGTACCTCAAATTATTCCTTTATAGTTAACATGAAGAGCCAAAATCCTATGTGTTAGCTCATATTTTTCCCACCTGGGTTACCAATAAGCTCAACACTCACTAAATCTGTCTTTATTTTCTTTTATATCCTTTCATTTCTGAGATGCTACCTTCTTGAGGTTTTTCCTAGCTACTCTGGCCCTCCTTTATCTTTGGGCAACTTAGTCCTGACCTTCCTCTCAATGTTAAGTGTGAAGTGGCCGTGCTCTTCCTGGGAGCTAGCTGGCAAGTTCCCTGAATATACCTCCCCGCCTTCCTAGGAGCACACAGGGTATACACTAAGCACCTAATAAATACCTGTTCATTTACTCACACACATTTACCTGTGTGAGTTATTAATGGACTGAGGCCTGTCTCTCCTAATTTTTACTGAGCCCCAGCAAATGTTGCTGGGGGAATTCCACACTGAATGAGAGGCAGACAGGGACATTTCAGTCAAGAACATTCTTACAAGTGAAGATGGAATCATGAGGAACAGGGAGGTGGTTCATGAGGAACAAAATTAACCTTGAATATGTAGAGTTCTGGAGACACTTATTTGTTTTGTTTTGTACTACAAAAACCTCAATGAGTTCAGCCTGCAGGATGGGCGACAAGAATTGAAGAAGGTCATGAGGAACAAAATTCAGCTTGAATGTGTAGCGTTCTGGAGAGACTTACTTGTTTTGTTTCGTACTACAAAAACCCGATGAGTTCAGCCTGCAGGGTAGGCAACAAGAATTGAAGAAAGTCACTGTTTGGTGTGAATCTAACATCCTTCATGAGGATGTGGAGAAAGACAGTCTGGGGGGTGAGATATGAAACAAGGAACTGACCAAAGTGGAAAACAGAGCAAGATAATTTAACATGTTGTGACCTGGGAGAAACACACAATGTAGAGCCTAGTAGATAGCAGGCAGGAGGTCTTTGTGACAGCAGTTCAGGCACAAGGTCCTCCAGACAGAAGGCTCCTGTACTGATGGGCTCCAGGAAAATGCAAATTGTTTTCTCCAAGTGACTCTACTTAGGTAAAAATCTCTTAAAGGGATCACACCTACACCAAACTCAGGGAGTTCCACTTTTCAACCTGGATCCCTCAAACCCAGATACTGGCCTTCAAGGAATCCTGACTGGAGAACCTGAATCAGCTATTTCAACCCAAAGATAAAACTTGCAAACTACACCCACCATATCATTAAGTGTGCAAATGACCCCTTCTGGAATCTCGAGTCTAAGACTATTAGAACCAAAAAGAAAACACAAGTCTCTGCCATTCACTTGCTTAGTCAGCAAGGGAGAGCCTCACATCAGTCAGGTTCATTTTCATTCTTCATGGGTCTGTGTTCAATGGCCTAAGACTAACCTTGCATTAGTCTGGGCCTCATCATCTCAGTAAAGAATGTACGACCTTCTGGAGTAAAAATTATATACATGTGCAGGCTTTTCCTTTCTTCTAAGATTCACTTCTTAAAATTCTATTTAGATCTGGGGCACCTGGGTGGCTCAGTCAATTAAGCATCTGACTCTTGGTTTCAGCTCTAGTCATGATCTCATGGTTTCATGAGTTCAAGCCCTGCATCAGGCTCCCTCTCCCTCTGTCCCTCCCTGACTCTGTCTCTCTCAAAAATAAATAAATAAACTTTAAAAAAAAATCTTAAAATTCTATGCAGGTCCAAATCACAGGTTCATACCCACCTCCTGAGCTCACCCTGAGCTCAGCACAGAGTCAGCCTGGTTCTGGAGGCTGCCGAGCACCAGCTCTCTTAGAGTCCAGATAATTTTCTTGAATGGTCCCAGAAAAATTGCCACAGTCCAGGGACTAAAACACTCAAGGTTTATTTTTCCTCCAGAACCAAGAAATCTACTATCAGATTTGTAATGGGGAGGAGGCACCATGTCACTTCTAAAAACAGAAAATGTTAAAGGCCTCTATTTTAATGATGTATGTAGTCCACATTGAGTTGTACAAGTATGCCTTTTGTGGCAGTCGGCAGCGAGGACACAGAGAGTGGAGGAGGTCAAGACAGCTATCTGAGCTTGGTCCATGGTTGCAAACGAAGTGCCATCCAGACTCTGCCAGCAGACCACCATGACGGGCTGAGTCTCTAAAAGGGGGCATCAGGGCCTCTTCTTGCCTCTTCATAGCAAAGCCTTTGGTATCTGGACAGGGAGCTAAGTTTCAATGTGGCAGATGGGCTGGATTCTTGCCAGCGTCTGCTCAGGTAGAAGGCTCTCTGACACTTCACTCTGACTCCACAGCAGGTCCTCAAGCAGCCTTCCCTGGTGACTCCAGGCTGTCTTTTCAGCCCTTGTGCTGGCCCCATTTCTCTGGCCAGAAGAAACTAAACTCTCCCTGCAATGGCAATGTGATTTCCAGACTGAGACAAATTTCCCTTCCACCAATACCCAAATCACTGTAGCATCTTCCTATTTGGGGGACACCCAAGTTTTACACACAAGACGTTTCCTTTTCACATCGTGATCATCCTCACCAGCCCTCCATTTAAATGAGGTTTCCAGGAGAGCAAGAAGCTGTTGAGTACCAGTTGGGCAGGAAGTTAACAATTACATTAAAAGCAAGGTGCTCCTACCAAGGATAGACACCTGGCAGTACAGCGAACTTTGCTGGGCCCCCAGCTTTAATTAAAAGGGGGAGGTCTGCAGAGCCATCTGGCCTGACCCCTCTTCCTCCAGACATTTGTCCTTTATGTATATTGTGTGTTCCAAGTGATACTCTGCATTTTTTTTTTTCAGTTTAGAGCATGTTGCTATGTCTTTTTGGTTTTAATATACAAATAGTCTAACCTGGCATCTTTCACGTTCCTGGCTCTGGAGACCTTATCTATCTCAGGGAGATAAGTCTAAGGGATAAGATCCAGGGAGGCCTTAGTCTAAGGATGGTTCTGAGACTTCCAGGCACGAAGAAAGCCATTAGTGCCTTGAACCCAGTAGGGCTTGCTTGTGTGACTGGCAATGCACACAAGGGGTTCAGGAGATCACCAGGTAGAACCACCCCTCCAAGCACAAGTACCTCCACACAAAAGGCAAACATGGCATTTGCTCCCCTACCTTCCTTTTGTTCTTGATAATAGCCCCACTAATTATGGGATGCAGGTTGCCATGGTGATAATAGCACAGACTAAACTGTAAGGAAACTGGAAGTTTATTCCCGGGAAAAGCTGGGATGGGGCTCTTGCATTACAGACTTCCACTATGTTAATAAAGTTTCCTAAGGATCTGTGAGCCTAGTGGTTTCTTTTCCCATTATACTATCTGAGGACCAGCCTTGAAGCTACTCCTTCATGAGTACTACAAGATCAGGAAATAATTTCACACCTGCAAAGAAGCTTTCCTCTTCCCTAATCTGGTCACTCAGTAGATCCTAACTGATCACATGCCAGACCATACCCAAAGGCACGGTCTTAGGAGTTTCTGAAACAAAGAAGGATTTCTGAGTTTCACCATCAGCCACCTTTTGCTTCTCAGTTAAATTCAGATCACAGTGGTCCCGAGGCAAGTTCGGAAATAAAGGTGCAGCCCTCTAATGTTTCCTAAAGAGCTGCAGTTAAACCCTGTCATTATCTTATTAAATATGGAAAACCCACTTGTCATGGATGCCTTATGACACTAAGTCATCCCTTGGCAGCCGGCACGGCGGTCCCCTTACCGTACACATAGGAGATCCCCACAAGCTCAAAAATGGCAATGATGACGAGGGCGTAGGACGCGGCGTACGTGTCCACAAGCTGAAACATGTAAATTCCACCCTGGTAGGTAAAAGAAAACAATCAACACCAACGGCCCTGGATCCTGGCTCTTCCCACTGTGAACAGTCAATCCTTTCATGGTGGGGAGAGCCGGGTACAAGCAGGAGTCAAAGGCTCTCCCCTCCCCTCTATAGCAGTAACCTAATCTCAGTCCAGTATGCAGGCTGGGGGCCTTGCCATGTTAGCAAAGCAATTTCTCAAGAGACTCTGAGCCAATCAATAAAACAAGCCCAGAAAAGGGATCTAACATCTCACTCTTAAAAGGCGAAGGTCAACATCTGAAGATGTATATGTGAGAGCAGGCAGATGACTTCATTTTTGCCTTTAGGAATAGACATTTCTACCCATAAATCTGCACTCGCCTGACCTTCATATGACCTTTAGGTGTCACTGGGCACTCCTCACATATCCCCCTGCCTCTTTACCTCGCTCTTTATTGTCTCTCCATGATAGATGAAGCTTAGAGACCATCTTATTTCAATTCATCGTTTTACAGATGAAGAAACTAAGGCCCAAAGTGGTGACTTCCTCAAGGTCACAGAGAGAACAAAAGCAATATATACGCTGAGTGAGCTAAGACACAGGACTAGAAGGAATTCAATAGCTGTTTGACTCCCATGTATAATGAGTAACCAACTGGAAATTTCTCTGCTCAGTAAATTTGGACTTTCATGTATTCTAATTTCCTAAAGTAGGACACACCTGCCTTGTTGGCTCAGGAAAGCTACATCTCAATTATGAAGATGCTACAAGTAACACTAGTAGCCAAGATGACATGTTTGTATCTGTGGTCAAAATCCCTGATGACCAGGTGCTGTCCACACCAGAATGGCAGTGACTCAGACACTGCTCTGAGAGCTGATAGCCATCGGGCCCCCACGTGCCCCAACTCCAGCCCATGGTCAGCAGGCAGCTCACCTGAGTGATCATCGGGAAGCCCATGATGAAGAAACAAATGCAGCAGCCCAGCGTGAAGACCGGCTTGTGCGTGCGCAGGTACTTGGGGAACTCATCCGAGATGGAGGTCACGATCGTCTCGATGGTGGCAAACTGGAATGGTACCGGGAGAGGGGCATCTGAGACAAACCACCCAACCCAAAATGTTCCCAAGGTTCTTTGTGTTTCCCACGAGGGAAAGAGGTATTTGCATAAAGTTTGGTTCTTAGGACTGCATTCTCCTGATGGGTCTCAAGGGCTTTGTTGGGTCCAGCCAAGGCCAGCAAGGGGAACCCAACAGGATGTGAGCTCTAGAAACTGCATGTCCAACCCTCAGCGACTGCACACACTCATCCATCAGGACACGTGAAGCTCCACTTTGTATTCATGAGATGTAAATTCCTTTCCTCCAGTTTACCTTGAATTTGATCTTCAATTTGAGAAAAACCCCTCTTTGCACCAACCACTAAAGCCTGAGCGCCTGTCAGCAAGATTTGTGGCAGTCTCAGCCCCATGACAATCTCCCTAAGGTCAACTTCATATTATTTCCTCTTATCCAGGCCCACGGAATTTGCATTTGGCAAAATGACACCGAAGGAGGAAGTACACAGGCTAAAACTTGCATGGAGAGTGGAGGGAAAGCGAGGGGATGGCTTCTTTGCATGACTCCATGAGTCACCCACGAATATAAAGTTATCCTGAGCCCTGGACAGGTACCTCACCACCCAACATAGCTTGGGGACACATTCAGAGATCACCAAGCCCAGCCCGGCCACAGGCTGCATGGAGGAAGCAGGCGAGGGGGTCTTCAGGAAGAACCTCGGGCAGGCTCTTCCTTTGATAAGCGGGAAGTGGCTCACCATAGTGTCAAGTCCAAGAGTGAGGAGCATCAGGAAAAAGATGATGGCCCAGAATGGAGAGAGGGGCAGCCTAGTTAAGGCTTCTGGGTAAACCACAAATGCGATGCCTGGCCCTGAAAGGAATAAGACAGATGATTGCAAACAGGCTCAGCTCCAGACCCCCTCCTCCTGGAAGCCCACAGGGGCCTCTCCACAGACATATTACATGCTGCTTCTACTGGCTGTTATTTTTCCTCACCTCCCTCCAATTCCCCAGGTAGACCTCAAGCTCCTTGAGGGGAAAGACTAGGGGAATCAGGTCCACACCTCGGCGAACTCAGAGGTGAGACTAAAAATAGTGCCAAGGCAGAAACTCAGACTCCAAGGCCAGGCTGTCCAACTCCCCATCTTTGTGCTCATGAGTTGGGGGAGCATATATAATAATTACCCTGTAGAACAGTAATTCTCAACCAAGGGTGAGTTTAGGGATCCACTCCTGACCCAGGGGACATTTGGCAATATCTGGAGACATTTTGACTCTCACTACTGGGGTGGGGGATGATTACTGACGCCTAGAGGGCAGAGGCCGGGGATGCTGCTAAATATCCTTCAAGGCACAGGACAGTCCTCGCGACAAAGAATTATCCAACTCAAATGTCAACAACGCTAAGGCCGAGAAACCCAGCTCCAGGTTAGACCATGCCCAGAATGACATCATTTCCTCCCTTTCACTATCTTTCCTCCTAGTCACTCCTCCAGGAGAAGCCTTTTGCATAAACCATGAATCCATCTACTGCTTTTATTATCTTGCCTTCAAAGGCTTGGTAAAAATAGAGCTACTTCAATCCATGGGTGATTAGTTGGGGAGAGGGGGCTGCGAGGCACAGTGTAAAGGTTAAGAGAGATTGGACTCTAATGGTCAGACAGATCCGGGTCCAAACTCAGACTCCAGGACTTACCAGCTATGCAAGCCTAGACAAGCCATTTCATTTCTATAAGCCTTAGTTTTGCCCATCTGTAAAATGGGAATAACAAAAATACCCCATGGGTGTTTATGAGGAACAAATGAGATAGCACAGGCAGAGAGCACTGAGACCAATGCCTCGCACATCATCAGAACTCACAAAATATTCGCTTTGATTACGAGTGGACAATGAACTTGGAAATTGGTTCTGACTCAGGGTTTCTGCAAATACAACACGTGGTCTCGGCAGAGGATATCTGAGCTGTCATTTCTCTGCTCTCACCGAGCCTGCCGGACATCCCTACCTGCCTCACAGCCTCGCTGGGAAGATTACTGGGACCCACAATCGCTAAAGACCCAGCAGTTACAGCTTTCCTTGTAAATAGGAAACTAAATGATAAGGAGCGGAGACAAGCGGATGCCAGGTTAATCCACAGCCGGGGCACGTTTGGAAACCAGATATTGCGGCACCTGGAGTTTTTATAACTCAAGCATAACAGCACTTTTTTAAACTGGAATTTATCAGGTTGTTAGTTCCTAATGTTGCCGAGGGCCTTAGGGTATTTAAAATATAAAGCCTTGAATGCCTAAGATACCTCTGCTTTATGCATTTATTGAACAGACGGCACAGCCAGCCTCTGAAGGCTCCCTATGTGAACCATAAAAGTCTGTATTAAACTACAGCTCAAAATAGGTCTCAACTGCAGAACACCAAGGAATCCAGTTCAGTGCTCTGGCGACCGTGAGGCCCATAAAGCGGACAAGAAGGTCTTGAAATGGCCACTAGGGGAGGACCTGGCTGACTGCTTTAACAGGATTTGACCCTTTGGGCTTTGCTGCTTTTTCAGGGGGCAGGAAATGATTTCAAAATATTCAGCCTGCTTCAATTACATCTGCCTCCCTAAAGAACACATGTGAAGGCATCACTTTCAGCAAACTCAGTTTATCTAAGGTGGCTGGGAAGCGGATTTTTAAAATACATTTTTATATTACTTTGTAGAGTTCAGGGATGTATTTTTTCCTCCCCCCACAATGGATTGACTGAGCCCCCCAGCAGAGTTTTCCCCAATGAGGTTCTTATGTCCCCTAGAAGCTGAGTCCTGTTCCTCTCCTCTCCCACTGGGAGGCGGTATAACCCAGTGGCTGGAGGGCACGGTCCATTTCCCAGGTGGACTGAAATACTGGCTCTGCCTCTTGCCAGCTGTGGGACTTAATTTTTTTTAACGTTTATTCATTTTTGAGAGAGAGAGCAGAGCATTAGCAGGGGAAGGGCAGAGAGAGGGATACACAGAATCTGAAGCAGGCTCCAGGCTCTAAGCTGTCAGCACAGAGCCTGATGCGGGGCTCAAACCCATGAACCGTGAGATCATGACCTGAGCCGAAGTTGGATGCTTAACCAACTGAGCCACCCAGGCGCCCCCAGCTGTGGGACTTTGGATAAGGCTTGTTCTCTCTGGACAAACATCAGTTTCCTTACCTGTGTGGATAATAGTACCTACCCTCGTGGTGTTTCTTTGAGAATTAAATGTGTTGGGACAAATAAAGGGCTCAGAACAATGCCCGCACTGGAACTCAGTACACATCGATCATCGATACTCTTCCCATGAAAGGGGACCAGAGAGGCTCTGCATGTCAGCAACTTGGACAGGAGGTCTCTGTCTTCCTGTATCCTAGAGAGTCTCTAAAGACACCGCCAGGGATCTGGTCAACGCAATACAACGCGGATCACAACGCACGGGGCCACTCTGCTGGGAGGTCTATTATAAATGAAAAAGTTCTCAGAGGATACACTGCCTGAACCCCTGTGCCTTTGGAAGGAAGGACTGGCATCCAGGTGACAGACAGACAGTTGGATGGATGGTCAGTCCTGCTTGAGATTATTCGTTTTGGTTCGTTTTGGTCAGCATGTCTCTGAATGATTAGGGACCTAGATCTGGGAACTCTAAATCCAATATGCACATCTGGGTTCATCTACTCTGGTCTAACCCAGGCTTTCTGAGGCCGGATGAGCATTTCCCCTGCTGGTAGAGCTTCTGGGGAGATTCTGACCATGAATCTCAGCTCCACAGGCAGCAGCAAAGAAGGTGGTTGGGAGGTGACCCTAAAGGTTGACTTCCCAGGAAGGTGCTTTCCTGGGGTAGGTGACAGAGAACATGCCCCTTCCCTATGCTCATCGTAAAAGCTGAAGACAGCCTGGTGTCGTCACTAATCCGGTCCTCAGCTCCCCCCAAAACTGATACGGCTGAGATTTAGAGTGATGACTTTGACAAAAATGCCTACCATAGAAGGGAGTGGTAAACAAAATAGAATAGTGTTAGGTCATTAAGGAGAACCTGCTTTGGACTAAAGACCAAAACACAGTTACTAATGTTGGGTCAGCGAAAATGCACCTAATGTCTGCGTGCCAACGTGGCCCAGCTAGGAGGGGGCGGGGCTGGCACTGACTGCAGGCCCGACCCCAGATGTCTGTCCGGATTCTGCAGAGCCTCCCTCATACCTGAGAAAATCAGACATCCTGCCAATCACATTTAAGAATGTGTGTGAACCCAGCTGAAGGGATAGCTGCCCCGGCGGGGTCTGACAGGAGTCCTCGTGAGCCAGTGCTCCCTCCCCCATGCAGAATGAGGCGCCCTGTCCCCGCGCCAGTGACAATGAGAGATTAACACATTAGAACCTGTGAGAAGCGCTCTCCTCCCTCGTTAAATCAGAGGAAGTGAAAAAAAAAAATCTGGAAAGGGGACGTTTTCAGAAAGAAACACGGGCGATCGTCCTAGTCTTTCTTTGTAAAGGAAAAACAAAATTCTGTTTGCGTGTTAGCGACATGTGCCTCCAAATCCTCTTCCTGGGGCAGGAAAGAGCTCAGAAGAGTTAACTAAAGGGGCCCCACAGCTCGGGAATCATAACCCTGCAACATGGCCTTGGCTCACGATGAGCTCAGCAATGTCACAAAAATCACAGACACTTTGGATCTGCTGGAAAGTGGGGCAGGACCTCCCTGCTCCAGCTACTCTGCTGGGAGGAAATGAGGACAGCTGGGGTGCACAGGCACCCCCTAGGACAAGACCTTCTCTCCCCTCCCTCCCCTCCGTGCTCCCCAGGGAGTTAAGCGTTCTCAACTGGGGAGGGGCATTCGCCCAGCAACTCTAATTTAATGCAGTGCTGAGGAACTAAACACCCTGGGGGGTTAACATTCTCTCCCAGGAGAGGTAATTACCCCCCTGGAGTATGCCAGCTCTTTAACTCTTTGAGGCCCGCTGTGCACCAGCAGCACTGCTGAAGCCCTAATTAATTATCCTTGGGGAGCCAGCAGAGAGCCCGCAGCAGCCCGAGGAGAAGGTGACATTTCTAGGGCTTAGTTCCCTCGTGCACTCGCATCAAAGCCAATGTCTGAGATTCAGAGTGAGCTCCTTGAAGGAAGCCAACCACACAGAGAAGCTGCTCCAGGGGAAACACTGTGGTCTGTCATGTCCCCACAGTTCTTGCGTGGTTCTGACAACGACGCATCCCACAAACATCTGATTAGAGAATGGTCATAATGACAGGCAATAGCCACAATGCAAGCCCTTAATTGCAGAATCCTTTGTGGAGTAAGGCTGGGAGGAAATAGAGAGTTCAATAAAAACATTAAACACTACAAAAATGCTGTGCTAGAAATACACATTAAGTGAGATGAAAATGAAAGCTCTCTGTAAACTCAAAAGTACCATACAAATGTTAGCCATTAAAATAGGGATCACTCGGATAGGAAGTAAACATTTTTTCTACCTCCCTCCCACCACCACCATCCAACCTTTCCACTCACTGGGGGAGAAAAAATGCAGATCTGCATTGCTAGCTAAGCAGAAGGCCCTGAGAGCACACCTGACCTAACAAACAGAAAATGCTTTGTCAGGAGAAGCTGCTCTGCAGTCGGTGCTCCCATTAGGCACCAGCACTAGGTTTCTACAGAGCCCTCTGCAAGGGACGTCATCCTGCAGCGGGCTGTGGCCACACCAGGTCCAGGGTGCTAGGCTGCCTAAAGAATCCTCCACCCACCCTTGACAGGTGTAACAGGTATAGAGCTCACTTATTCAGGCTGGAGCTGCATTAAGAGAGGAAAGGGAAGACAAAAGAGAGGAGAGAAGGCAGAAACAGGGCTTCTATACCAACCCTCTGGTTAGGAACTGGCCAGCTCTAACCCTGCATGAACTTCCTACTCAAGCTGGTCTGAGTCTATCCGCAAGGCAGGGCTGGGCTGTCCCACCATCCCTCCTATTCCCAAAGGCCAGCTTCCCAGGGGAGCATGGGTCAGGAGCTCGTGAGGTGAGCCTGGTGCTTGTCCTGCGGGGTGACAACTGCACTGTACCTTGGTCCGCCACGTTCTCGATGTTGACCTTGCGTTCATTGGCCATGAAGCCAATAACCGAGAAGATGACAAACCCAGCAAAGATGCTCGTGGCACTGTTGGTGCAGGTTACAATTAGAGTGTCCCTGGGGAAGAGACAAGAGTTTGACATTAGGTGTGCTTTGTGAGTAGGAAGGGATGAGGGGAAGGAAATACAAATGTGTGCCCCTGTGTTTGTAAGTACATGCGTATGTGTGTACATGCCCATTTCTGAACATGCTTTCACTGCGGGCTGGAAAGGAACAACCAGTCTTGACCAAAGATTTCTCCTAACTGCCCTATTCCAGGGCCTCTGGGTCAAGACTAGCTCTCCGTGCTCTAGAACCAGGGCTCCCTTCATCAAAGTAGCAGAGGCAAGACTGTCCATCAGAGCAGAATGGACTCCAGGACGGGCATCATATATGAGAGAAGAGAAGGTGGTGTGACCATGAAATGTCACCAGGGTTTGAGGACAGCTTGGGAGTGGGGCACACAAAAGCCCAGGGGTTGAGACCGAAGAGGAGGCCAGCCCTCTGCCTTTACCCCGGCGCCCTCTGCCGGCAACATGACTGCAGTTTCCCAGCCTGCCTGTCCAGCCAATCTGGACAGACTCAAAAGAGAGGTCAAGCTAGACGGAGCCTCAGAGACCATTCAGATCCTGATTCTCCCACCTGTTGGTCCTATGACCTTGAGTAAATCACTTCTTTCCACCGTGATTCTAAATGGTGGCAATGACCCCACCTTACTCACAGGTGGTTGTAAGGACAGAACCATACAATGCTCTGCACAGCACAGAGCCCGGCATGGAGCAAGCGCTCAGGAAACAACCCACCTTGTCTGGCCACTCAGTTTACTGATGAGGAAACTGAGGCACAGGGGAAGGAAATGGGCTAGTTAGTGGTGGATGAGGATTTGAATCCAGACCTCCTGCCTCAGCCCCGTGTTCTTTCTCCCACACCACAGAGCCTCCTTTCTACCAAAGCACACGGCCACAAGTCTCCCTTGGACAGTGTTCAGACCGATTCTCGGGTCATAAGCTCATGAGCAGATGTGACCAAAGTTCGCACACCTTAGTTGGTATTCCAGCTGCTGTGGGCTGAACTGTGTGCCTCCAAATTCATATGTTGAAGTTCTAACACCCCAGCTCCTCAGAATGTGACTGTATTTGGAGACAGAGACTTCACACAGGTAATTCAGTTAAAAGGGGGTCATTAGGGTGGGACCTACTCAAAATGGAAGAGATTAGAACACAGTTGCACACCCAGAGGGAGGGCCTTATGAAGACACAGGGAGTAGAAGGCCATCCACAGGCTAAAGGGAGAGGCCTCAGAAGAAATCAACCCTGTCAAAACCTCAATCTTGAACTTCTAGTCTCTAGCACTGTGAGACAATTAATCTCTGTTGTTCAGGCCATGCACTCTGTAGACTTCGTTACGGCAACCCTAGCAAGCTAATACAAAGGCTGTTTCCAACCTGGCCTCAGCCCAGCTCAGGCCCATTTCCTTCTAGCGTCATGCGTACACACCTTCTGTTCCAGTCCTAGGGACCTGCTTCCAACTCATATCTCCATCACCTTCCCGTCCGTTCCCACCTCTAGCTGTCCTGCCACCTGAAATACACTCCCACCTGCCCCGCACCTCCATGAAGTCATCCCAGCCATCTGAGGTCACAGTTTAACTATAATCTTTTCCTCTTTGTTCACAAAACATCTCGCACATGATTAGAAAATAATAATAATAATAATAATAATAATAATAATAATAATAATGGCAACTGCCATTTATTCAGTACTTACTATGTGTGAAATACTGTTCTACGAACTTTGCATACCTCATCTCTTACCTCTCCAAAAAATACTATAATCTGCATTTTATAGATGAGAGAAAACAAGCTCAGAGACGTGAGGTATCTTGCCCACGTCTCAAGTGTTAGTGAATGGTGAAGTCATAATTCAAATCCAAGTCCATCTGACTCTGGGGCTGGCTTCCTCCCTCCCTCTGTTCTTCCTTCCTTCCTCCCTCCCTTCCTCTCTTCATTCCTTCCTTCTCCCCCTCCCCCCTTTCTTTTTGCCTTCTTTCCTTCCTCCCTGCCTTCCTCTCTTCCTTCCTTTCTATTTTAAATCAGCTCACCAAGAGAACAGACCGTATTTTATTGTTGCTTGTCATAGATGTATTCAACTTTTGGACGTCGCCTCCTCCAGGAGCTGTCCAGCCTCTCCCAGGTGGAGGTCTTTGGGCTTCCCTAACATCACACCATCCCAATGTTTCTCAATGTCACTATGTATCAGAATCTCCTGAGAATCCTCTCTGGATATGTAAATTCTTGGGCACATCCCACCTCCAAACATTCTGATTAACAGATCTGGAAGGGGACTCAAATCCTGCATTGTTTTTCCAGCTTTACTGAGGTATAACTTACAAATACAATCTGCAATATATTTAAAGTGTACAACCTGATGATTTGATGCACGTATACATTGTGAAAAGATGCCCACCACATCTACTAACATTTCCATGCCATTAAAAGCTGGTAGCTAAACCTTAGCGGGTGGTTCCATCTACGCCAGAGGCAACCCTTTGGCTCTACCTCAGGTTAAGTGTGAGGGCGTGGTGTGGCCTTAGGTGTCTGATGACTCAGTCCATTGATTTGTCCCCAGACCTTATTCCCACTCAGCAGCCACCTCTAGGATATCGAGCGCCCCCACCTACCTGTAGCAGTTGTTGTGGAATTTGTTGTAAGAAGAGAGAGTGATCAGGCCTCCCCATGCGGCAGACAAAGAGAAGAAAATCTGAGTGGCAGCATCCTTCCACACCTGGGAGGCAAAGGGGAAGGATATCCAAGGTCACCGGAGGAGGGGAGAGGAGTCTCCAATGTCAGTGCCACGCCATCTCCCCAGGGGAAAGGCAGTCAGGAAAAAACAGGCGTCTGGCACCAACATCAATGAGAAACATACATCGTTTGTGCTGGAAGTCAAAAAAGGGCAGTAAACTCTGGGAGATTATACCTCCATTGTAATCAAAGGAGAGGAGCCCAAACTACACATACAGGTCATGCTTGTATGTCTGCCCCGTAGAACTGCATCGAAGGGGAGCGCCCTCTCTCTAGCTGCATGCACGCTCAGAAAACAACTGGAACAGCAAAATGTAGTCATGGGTACAAAATAAATACCTTCTTAAACTGACACTCTTACAGATTACAGCTGCTTTTAAAACTCTGAAGTTCTACCCTCCTCACCTTAGCAAAACCATCTGTGCCTCAGCACAGTGGATCCTATAGTGCCACGCCCTCCTTGAATCTGGCTGACAACGCCTCTTGGTTCTCTTGGCGATTTCTCTTAATTGTCCTCATAAAACTCCAGAGGGCCACTCAGGAGTTAGAGCTAGAGGTTTATATGATTTGTATAATAGAACTCCCATCGTTTTTATAAATTAAATCCAGTTTTTAAGATGTGCTTATAATACGCGAAGAGAAAGTTCCAGTGTGTGCTGGCAAGTCTGCACCTACCCCCCACATCCGCTCTCCCACACTCCTGAGTAACAAAGCTGTGGGTTTATGTAAAGATAGCCATTCGTCCAGTGAAAGGACCACCTCCCGCCATCAAGCGGAAACGCAGCTATGAGAAGATGATCCTATGATTAGTTTCTGACCAATGACGTGAAAAACAAGTGTGATATGGAACTTCTGGGGTTTCTCCTCTGTTTAAGACGGGGAGGGCGCCTATTTCCTCCTCTTTCCTCACCCCCTTTGTGCTACCTGGACTGCCGATATGATGGCAGGGGTCCTGGCGACTATATGGAAGGAAGCGAGTCACTGAAGATGGAGAGAGAGGAGCCCAGGATTCTATGAAGCCATCTAACCAGTGCTTCACTATGTACTTAGGGCCACTTTGGTGCATAAAAGGGAAATAAACTTTTCTTGTCCACACTGTCATAATGTGGGGTTTTCTGTTACATTTGGTCAAACCCAATCCAAGCTATGTGTTCCTAATATACTGTGCATAAGCCAGTTTTTCTTTAAGGTGAGAAAATTCACTTAGGAGACAATCACCCCCTCATTTGGAGGCTTTTGGACTGGGAATTTGAGAGCGGGATATGCCTGTACAGAATACACAAAGATGAAATCCAAGTGTATGCTGGCTTCCTGTGTGTGTGCCAGAAGCCTGCAAATGTGTCTGAGCCCTTTAAGTTATAATTGCTGTGGTTTGCCTAAGTACTGTTATTTTCCACCCAGCAAAACTCCGTTCCCAACACACTACAATTAGTACCCGATGAGTGGTTTGAGGTGGCCCAATGCTATTACGGGCATTGCATTCTTCATTTTAGCCTGCACCTCAACCCTGGATATAGGACAGCTACACAGGACAACCACTCCAGGGATCAGAAAACCCCCAGTCACCCACTTCTCATTAAAGATTTCCTGAGTGCATAATGGTCCAAGGTTATCAGGACCTTGTAAATGCGGACAGCAAGATACCCTGTGGGAGGAAGTCTGACCCCCACCCCTTTTACAAACTGCCCCAGAGCGGAACTCATCCCGGGGTGTGAAGGAAAGCATAAGCCCACCGTGGCATCCGTGAGTTTCTCCCACTTAGGTGTGATGAAGTACCAAATCCCAGCGCCAGCTCCGGGCAGGGTGACTCCTCGGATGAGGAGGATCACAAGCACGACGTACGGGAACGTGGCCGTGAAGTACACCACCTGGAAGAACCATCCGAAAGCGTGACCGGAGTGAGCATGCCTGCAAGATGTGTCCATGTCAAAGAGGCATGGACAGAAGTGGAGTGTGATCTGTCATCTGGACATGAGCGCCTGACGGTGAGGATGTCACAGTAGTTGTCCCCAAACTCTGCCAGGGCTGGGGACACAGGGAAGGCACTGGGACCCAAGATCAGAAAGAACCAGAAATAAAGTCTGTTGGGGGACAGCTAAGGCTGTGGGTGAGCTGGCTGCAGTGCGGAAGGAAGGCTAGACCTACCTAACCCCGCCCAGCTGTTGAGGAGACACCACCCTGAGGAACTACCGAGGGAGGAAGGCTGGGAGCCTCTCTCCTCCCTAACTCCGACCCCACCCTCTACTCGAGGACCCCAAATCCACCACTAGAGATGAGTCTTCTAGATTCAGCCTTCCATCCTTGTTTTTACAGACACCCTGGGTGAGGGAGTCTGGCCAGATGAAAAGAGCATGATCTTAGAAACATTTAGGTTCAAGTGAAATGACACGTTTGGCACTGAGTAGCCTTCATAAGCTCATAAGCTCTCTGAATCCGCTTCTGCATCTGTAAACTGGGCACAACAACACCTTTCTTAAAAAAAAAATCATTTTGTGGATTAACTCGCATAGCGTGATTAAGAACGGATGGCCATTCAGTGCAGTAAAGCTCAACTAGTAGTTACTGATTGTCTGCAACCGGTGTATGCCATGTGTTACAGGCAAAAAGATGGCGGGACTCAGGACCTGCATGACCCAGAGACAGTGTCTGCACAGTGGGCCGCACCACTTCACCCGGGATGCTATAAATTCCGGGGGAGGCTCGACCTGGGAGTTTACTAGAAGATTCATGGAGAGGACACCTGAGCCGCATCTAGAGGCCAGCTACAACTGCAGGAGGTGAGATGAGGTGGAAGGTGGAGGAGGAAAGTGGGAAGCCAGGCGTGTGAGGGCAAAGGTCCAATGACTCACTATTAGGGGCATAGAGGGGGGGCTAAGAGTGACAGGGGCGCTGGGAGGAGACCACACCATGGGTGGCCTAGAATGTCAGTTGAAGGACGCTCCTGCCTTCTGGATGAGAGGGAGGGACAGAGTCAAGAAACATTTAGAAGTAACATCAGCAGAACATGGGGACTGTGGTTTTGCATGGGGCTTATCTGTCAATCACACATCTGGGTAAAGGAAGAGCTTGGGAGCAGGATCCCATCCTATGAGCCTGAGTTCAAATCCCAGCCCCATCACTTAAAAGTTGAGCCAGCTGGAAAATGACCTTACTCCTCTGAGTCTCACACTCCTCTGAGTCCTTTGTAGCCCACACCTACGAAGTGACAATGATCTTGTGGGACTCTTGGAGGAGTAAATGGAGGAGTACAACTCACACAAAGTTGTAGTGGAAACAGAAGCACCACTTCAGTCTTACCTGGGAATTATGCCAGTGCTAAATTTAATAACACTGAATTATGCCAGTGCTAAATTTAATAACCCTCTGCTTACAAGCCAGTTGAGTCCCCAGAATGCATCAAAAGATCTTACAAGGATGAGGCTCCCCCCAAACTCTCTCTGATCCTTGACGTGGGTGCATACAGCTGGCTTGGCAAGCACTGTTGGTCTAGAGCCTCTCCATTCCCACATTCCCACCTGTAGTTCTCCCCCGGGGTACCTGAAGCATCTGTGCCCTGGGAGAGAAACAGAGACACCACTACACACAGGCTTCACAGACTCCAGGGCCTGGCAGGGGGCTCCAGAATGGCAGGATCAGCAGGCACTGGGTTTTCAGGGGATAAGGACTGATTCAGGGACTTGCAGAGGTGGGCTGAGGGAAGGTTAGGATTGAGATTAAGATAGAGGTCTTGGGCTTGGGGTACCTGAATGGCTCAGCCCATTAAGCATCTGACTTCTTCTCAGGTTGTGATCTCACAGTTTGTGAGTTTGAGCCCCACATCGGGGTCTACACTGACAGTACAGAGCCTCCTTGGGATTCTCTCTCTCTCTCTCTCTCTGCCGCTCCTCTGCTCATGCTTTCTCTCTCAAAATAAATAAACTTAAAAAAAAAAAGGTATCTCTCAGGGTCATTTCATTAAGCATTTGGGTAGATCAGTAAACCCAGCAAAGATCCCTGGCCTCAAATAGCTTACATTCTAGCTAGGATCTCCCTAGCCAATAGTGGTCATAATCATATTATCCATGGCAGGTTAGAAGGTAGTGAGTATACTGGAAGAAAGAGGACATAGAGTAGGGTAGAAGGAGGGTGGGGGTGTGCTGGGGAGGATGGTTGGGAGGACGGCCATATTGAAATGAGTGGGCAGGAAAGGCCTCATTGAGAAGTTGGCCAGGACTTGACGGAAGTGAGAGTGAACCAACTGGATATGTGGGAGAGCATTCTAGAGAGAGGGAACAGCTGCAGCAAAGGCCCTAAGGAGGGAGTGTTCCTGACTTCTAGTGACAGCAAGGAGGCCAGTGTGGCTGGCAGGAGCACTGGTAGGAGAGGAAGACAGAGAGGTGGCAGTGGGGAGTGGGGACAGATCATGTAGGGCTTTGTGGGGCCTTTACTGTGGGAAATGGGGAGCACTGCAGGGATTTGGATGGAGGGGACTAGGATCTAACATTTCCACCAGCATCAGGTTGCTACGCTTCAAGTATATAGCAGGGTGCAAGAGTAGATGCCAGGCCAGCAGTTAGGAGGCCGGGCTGTGCTCCAGGTCCTGGGGACCGGGATGACTCCACACAGGGTGTTTGAGTGCCACTGGGAGAAATGCTCAGACGCAAGATATTATTTTGCTGGAAGAGCTACAGAATTTCCTGCTGATCCAATGTGGAATGAGAAGAGAGAGAGGAGCCAGGGATGAGCCCAATGTTTCTGGCATCAGCAGCTGAAAGCATAGAGGTGCCACTGCCTGAGCGCTGCAGGTTAAGGAAACAGGAGGAGCGACTGCTTCCTCTAAACCCAACCTACCGTCAAGGTCAACTCTTTGCTCTTTCCAAGGACGGGTGTCCTTTCTCTGCACTGCTACCACCACTGATCAGGGGGCCTCTGCAGCTTCCCCGCTGCCCTTGCCTGGACAACAGGATTACTAGGGGCTGTGGGGGAGGGCAGCCCACCTCCTCCCAACCCCACCAAGCCTGCCTCTCTCTTTCCCATGAAGGGAAACCTTTCCACACACAGACCACTGTGAAACCCGAAGGTATCTGACATCTCAGGAAAAAATCGCCTGCCTTGGGAGAGCTGGACTGTCCTCCAGGTATGGGATGGGGCTGGGTGCAGCAATGATCGTGACCAGTCTGAACTCCCCACCCCACCAAGACAGTAGGGCAGGCGACAACTAAGGAATATCCTTTTCAGCTCCTGACCACGGGGGCTAGTGGGAAGTGAGATGGAAAGAGGCAGGGGAGAAGAGGTGATTTGGGCACCAGTCTACCGGGCTGAGACCCCTGCTCTCACCTGACTACCAGAGACTGTGTAGACATGACTGTTTCTGGAGCTCCCTCTACAACTCAGCTGCCAGTATTCCCATTTTGCAGAAGAGGAAACAGACTCAGATTAAGTATCTCACAAGGGGTTAAGTATCTCACTTAAGGTCTCCCAGCTGGAGCCAAGATCCAAACCTAAAGCTTTCTAATCCCAAAGCCTTTGTTCTTCCCTTTAAGGCCATTAAGGCCATTAAGATCAGAAATGGGTGGGGCAGAGCTGGGACTAGAGTGTGGCAAGCGAAGCACTAAACATGCAGTATTTAAGGAGGCACTCACTCTCAGGGGCCAATCCCACACTTGCAGGAGCCTGAGAGTGAGCATCACCTTAAATTTTGCCGGTGCTAGGCACTTGCTGGCCTCACCCAGCTCCAGGCCCTGGCTTGCGGGATGAGGCACTTACTCTGGAGATGGTGACATGGTGAACTGCAAAGGTCCACAGTTTGGTTTATAAATCCTGGAGATTTAGACGCAAATATGAGTCAGGTGTACATGGAAGCTTTATGCAAAGCTTGTGTTGGGGGAATGGGGGCTTTAGAATACACTTGTTTTCAGGATGTCTTGTCAGAGGAATTAAGCTCCAACAGTAATGAGTTGTATTTGGCAGGAGTGACAAAGACTTGTTGATCTGAGCCTGCTGGCCAGGTGTCTGGCCAGCAGCCCCCTCACAGCAGGAGCCCTGAACAGGGTTGGGTAAGGTCCCACCAGCCCGCACTAGCTAATTAGGCTACTTTGTGTTGTTGCCATAACTCTCTGCAGAGTGGCCCTGAGATAGGACGGGCTGCATTGAACCTTCAGGCTGCCTGCTGTCACCCCTGCCCCTGGAATTGTAACTCCTCAATGGGAGACTGAGGTCTCCTAGGAAGCAACAGGCCAGTCGGGGCTTCGACGGCCCTGAACAAGAGGATCTGAGTTCCTCTCTCTGTGGGACAAGGTGGACATCTCTGTTGCTTAGAAATGACGGTCTTCGTGGAATCTCAATCACAAAGGAGCCTGTCATAATGAGAACCATCAGCCTTCACCTTGGCTTCCAAGCAATGCTCCAAGATCCATGTCTGCATACCCCAGGGCAGGATATTAAATTGCGATTCATTATTTCCGGTGGCATTCCTCATTAAAAAAAAAAATTGATCATTGATCCTTAGTTGGCAACTGTTCTCAACGAAGCAGAATGATTAAGTTAGCAGATCTAAAAGAAAAGCTTACCTGCTCAGGACTCCTCCAAAATTCCCATTCCAGAAAGCCTGTACAGTCTAGCGCCAAGGATTAAGTTCTAAAAGAACTAGCTGTAAACACTGTCCTAAAAAATCACAGACTAATAAAGCTAAAAGGGTCTTAGAGCATATTCATTCTAACCCTTGAGTTTGTAGGTGTGGACACTGAGGCCCCAATGCCTCTGCGACTTGCCCTCCCGGCAATGACAGCTGATGGTGGCAGAGACAGGGCAGGAGTGCAAGGGTCTTGGCTCCCAGCAGGGGGGACTTTTATCCCCTCTGTGCGAATGAATGATGGCTCCACAATTCTCCATTCCCATCTCTTCCTAACAGCCCCTCCTGGCGAAAGGATGCCGTGCAGTGGAAGAGTCCAGGCTTTAAAGGGAAACGGAGGTAGGTTCAAATCCCACCACTGCCACTTAAAAGCTGTGTGACTTCAGGCAATTTACTCTACCTTGATGTGGCTCACCTTCTCTGTACATAAAATGGGAATCAATGTCCTTATTTATTCAATCTGCCATTGCACAGATTGAATGAACTAATGCGTGTGTGGTGGTTAGCACGGTGTCTGGCACACAGGGTTCAACAGAGCTCTCTTTCTCTTCCTATTTCCCCACCACAGCCACCAGGAGGTCAGAGTGGTGCAGTGCCCCTTCAAGACATCAGTCGTTCATAATAACAAAGATGAGAAACGCTGGGGCTAGTGAAGAGCTGACCAGACACCAGATATTGTAGGCATATGATCTGGCTTAATCCTTATAACAGTCCTATGTGGCAAGTACCGTTATCCCCAATTTACAGGTGCAGAAACTGAGGTTCCATGGGTCAAATAGTTGGTCCAGAGTTACACAGTGAGAAAGCGATAAAGGCGGGGTTTGAACTCAGGTTGATCTGACTCTAGAGCCAGGAGGCCATCCTTTCCCAGGTCACCAACAGGGCCACTGTTCTCCCTCCTGCAGTCACCCCTTCCAGCTTATTCTGCTAGGGACCTGTCTGCTAGAGACCTGTCTGGCCACTTCAGCCATGTCGAGGTTGTCCTGTCTCTATCTCGAGTTGTAAGTGACAATCCTGCCAGGGAGATTTTGTTTGAAAAATACTCGGCCACTCTTGCTAAGCAATCACTTGGCTTGGTTCCAAGCCACAGAAGGCAAGAAGTTCAGGAACCTCAGGACACACAGGTCATTGTGGTGAGAGTCATGTCAACGTTTCCCCCATCTTCCTGCTGCCTTAGAAAAACGATCTAGTCTAAATCACCCAGCAGGCTCCTTGGGGGGGTCATCTGATCCCAGCTCTCATTTTACAGAAGGGGAAACTGAGGTCAGAGAGGAAAACTGAGGTCAGCTCACCTAGTAAGTGTTCAGACAGATGTCTTAGACATGCCAGCCTTACTGTCTTTACTTTAGAAATGGGGAAACTGAGGACATCTGCAATCATTATAAGGAAACTCTGTTTTTTCATTTTAGCAGAAAAACAAATAAAAGCTATGAAGCTCAGCCAGAGCCCAAGCAGAGCTGTCCCTATACAGCAAACACCATGGGAAGTCCTGGAGGACTAGAACCCAGGTCTCCTCACCCCCATCTGCTTCTCCCCCAACCTTATGTGATTTGAGTTGTGCCAACTACCTCCTATAATCCTGAGAATCCTGCTGGGGTCCACACTTCAAGTCCCTGTGGTCCCAGATTACAGGGAGAGCAGCAGAAAGAGTTGTTATCAAAAGGTACCTATGAACATGACCCCATACCCAGGAAAGAAGACAGACTCACCTCTGTGCTGATGGGTGCCAGGTTTGGGTGCCTGGTCGGGGGGTGTGGTCTGCCTGGGAGGTAGGAGGTGACAAAGACTCATGTGCCCTTGAGGCCTGATCCTTCCAAAGTGGGTCATTTGAATATAACCACAGTGAGCCCTGGCTGGGACACCCAGACCAAATCAACTCCACAACCTATGGTCTGAGCCCACCACCACATTCTCATTCCTTCGACTTCAGAGACATTTCAGGTTTCATCCCAAGCCATGCAAATGGAGTCTGGGGATGATTAAGTATTGTCACTGAGTGACTGGTTAACTGTTCAATGGGGTTTTTCCTAAAGCAGCAGGAAAATGAGGGAAACTGTGATCCTTACAAGAACGTCCAGTATGTCCTGAGGTTTCCTGGACTCCTTGTCTTCTGTGTCTTGGAACTGAGCTTGTGTAGGAATTCCAACGTCTCCAAAGGGCTGGCCAAGCCACTAATCAGCAAGAGTGGACAGGTATTCCCTCAACCAAAATCCCACAGTCAGGACTATCACAATTTAGTGCTCTGGGCACGTGAAGTAGAAGAGTGTTGGGCTGAGGGTCACAAAAAGGACATGAAAAGCCCAAAACATGGTGGTGGGAGTGAGGAAAAAGAATCGACTTCATAATTTTGATCTTTTTCCAGCTTCTCAGCAGAAGCAATAACTGACCAGACAGCCAGACCAAGAAGCAAAAAGCCAGCAGCACTAATTCTGGAGTTTAGGGAGCGTGACCCAGTCATGCGAGGTAGGTCCCATCTGGTGAATGAAGTGGCAGCCCTCGACAGGAGAGGAAGGAAACTAATCAGTAACCACACCATCACACAGGAGCTCTGTGTGTTTGTCTCATTTGATCCTTAAAACAGCCCTGAAAGAAACATGTTATTTATTCCATTCTACAGGCAGGAGTGAAGTCACTGGCCCAAGGTCCCAGAGCTATTCAGGGCCAAAGTCAGAATTTATGCCCACGTCTCCTGACTCTCCTTCCAGGGCTCTTTGGCAGCTCCATAACACAACCACCCTTGGGTGTCCTAGACCTTTTAAGATAAATACAAGTTCTTACTTTTCCTGAAGTCTTGATTCCTTTTGCCAGGGACGCATACACAATCACCCAAGCCAGGAAGAGGCAGAAGGCTAGGGGCCACCTGATCTCTCCAGGATATTCAATTCCAGCAGAAATCTTCAGTACAAAGTACCTGAGAGGTGGAGAAAGAGAGCAGGGAGGGGAAGGAGGAAGGAGGGAGGTGACGGTCTGTAGGCTTTCATCTCCCAGCAGAGCCAGGAGTCTTGAATAAACCCCAGCCGGCCTCAACGTCCTGGTTAGGGGCCTGATGAGATTTGGGTGAGGGATGTGCTGATTTGGGTTCAAGCCCATACATTAGCACAAAGGCCAGTTGGATCTACCGGGTTTCTAACTATGTTCTGCAAAGCCCATTACGGCCCTGGGTAGCCTCGGAACAAGGCTAAGTCAGCTCTACTGGCATTGGGAGCTGCCCCAGGACAAGTGCAAGTCCAAGGGCATTAGGGGTTCTGGCACAAGCAGTCCCCTCCCCTCTCCTGGAGACAAGAGGCAGTTGTAGGGACACTGAATTGTGACTCAGGCAATCCCTTCAGCTCTGCAATGATCAAGTCCTGCACCCTGGATGAAAGTGCTGTGCTTGTAGCTTTCTGTGACCTGAACAAAGGGCCAGCCAGAATCCAGATTCTGTGGGACTACAGAAATGTCATCCCAGAGTGTTCTGACCTGCAGAGGGACGTGGTGGCTCCACTCCTGGCCTAGCTGGCAATGGTGCCCTCTGGCAGCTAGTGGGTATGCCTGTGGGAGGCTGTTTGGCAGCACATGTCCATGCTTTTTGGAACAGAGATGGCCACACTCTGTGTCCATGGTGACACAGCCCCCAGCCCACGTCTCAAACCCTTGGGGCAACCTGGGCTCAAGAGTTGAGAAAAAATTCCAAGTGGAACCGGCCTAGGCTCCCAAAACTTAGGGACCATGTTTCCCAAGCAATGAAAAGGCCCTCCTCTGTGTGCCCACTTCCCTGATGGGTTAACCATTTAGGCAACCATTCCGCAGCACCTTGGCCATGTCAACTAGCCCATGCTTTAACAAGGGACCTCTCAAAAGCCTCCTGAACATTTCCTCTTGGAAATAAAGACTAGTCCCAGAGAATAAATGAAGACCACCAACAGGGTATTTACAAATGATTTTACAATATACCTAACCACATGGATTATGTGATCAGACTTCACCTAACCATCAAGTCAGACTCACTTTCCCAGTGATCAGGGTGACCTACTCTCACTGCTCCTACGTGATCTTCAAAAGGGATTAGGTTATCATTCAGTCTAACTCTCGCTTCTGTTCTGCAGGAAACAACCATGACCCCCCTGACTGCATACAGGAGAGAGAACCTGGGAGAGGCATTAACGGCAATTGGGAGAGCTAGTGGAGATACGAGTGACCGCTTCTTACTATCTTAGTAAAGGCCACACCCGAGGGGCCCAATGATACAGGGATTTTATTTGGCTCCAGTGTTTTATTTGGATGAATTTGCTAACATTTAAAATGGGAGCGACACATAGAAAATTCAGAATTTATTTCCAACTTCTCCTACAAAATGGAAGCTCTAGCAGCACTGGCCCACCTTTCCACAAGTCGGCACTGTTTGGAGCTGAGCAGCCTCCCTCTCACATGGCAGACAGGCTCTCCAGATTGCCACAGTCCGCACCATTCACTATCGTCTTGTCTGTATTTCAAAACTTCCCTGCCAAGCCCTTGGGCACATTTGAGTTTATAATCCCGACATAAAGCTCAGCTGGAGAACATTCTTTATTTACCCTCCATTGAACTCTGTCTACATTTATCTCCATTAATAAATGATTCCATAAACTTTATTAAATATTTCTGTGGTGGCTGAGGATTTCCTAGTATTCCTGAGTCTTCAAAGACTAAAAAACCTGAATGTAAAAAGTACAAAAGTAAGGCAAAACTGCTTTTAACAAGAGAGAGATTTCTTCTTAAAACTAAATTACGACCATGACTTGTTTTCTTACTTTTTGCTTCTCTTCCCAAGTTTAGGTGGAAGAAAAAAAACAAATAAACAAGGGAGGCAAACCATAAGAGACTCTTCAATATAGAGAACAAACTGAGGGTTGATGGTGGGGGCAGGGGAGAGGGGAAAATGGGTGATGGCATTGAGGAGGGCACTTGTTGGGATGAGCACTGGGTGTTGTACGTAATAATGAATCACGGGAATCTACCCCCCAAAACCAAGAGCACACTGTATACACTGTTTGGCAATAAATTATATTTAAATAAAAATAAAAAATTAAAATTAAAACAATAAAACCGAACAAACAAAACCTAGTTTACTGAAGGTCGGCTTCAATCACATTGGCTGAAGGTTTTGCAGTGTTCTGTCACCCACATCAGCAGTGACAGCCATACCAATTCTTTTCCCAAGAGCATGCAGTCACATCGCGTCTCTAGAACCAAAGGCACAACAATCTACTCTCACAAGTCCAACCAAGGAAGAAACCTTCCTCCCAGATCATTCGAGTGGGTACAGAGGGTGCAGACAGAGGCAACCCATCCTTGGGCCACCCACACCTCTGGACCACAACTTGAAAATTCATTAATTCACTGGGTTTCCCTTAGAAAGTTAAAAAAAAAAAAAAAGATCTTACTTGAAGTATTCTTCACTTCCACTGACAAATGTCTTATTGGCCTGGCTGGTGAAGTTAACCATTGTCAAGTTGGGATAGGCAGTCATGCAGAAAGTTGAGTTCTTGATCTGTATTTTGGGATGGTCGCTGATGACACAGGAATCTGTTTAGAGATGGACAGAAACACGGTGACATCTGTACAGAAATTACACACATCTGTCTCTAGCGACTGCAAAATAAGAGCCAAAAATATTTGCCAAATATTAGAGAGTAACTGGGAAGGTGTTAACTGAACAAAGATGCATCTGCTAGGTGCAGAGGAACCCCAGGACTATGTTTTTTCATCCCAGAGCCCCCGGTACCCACGGCAGTGCCCTGTGTGGATGACAAAGTCTGTCACTTATGGAGCACTCCCCATGTGGCAGGAGCCATGCTACACATTTTGTGTGGTTATCTCATTAATGTGCACAACAGCCTAGGGGGTAACAGCTCCATTTTTTTTTCCTAATGTTTATTTTTATTTTTCACACACACACACACACACACACACACACACACACACAGCATGAGCAGGGAGGGGCAGAGAGAGCAGGAGACACAGAATCCGAAGCAAGCTCCAGGTTCTAAGCTCAGCACAGAGCCCGACACCGGGCTTGAAGTCTCGAACCAGAGATCATGACCTGAGCCGAAGTTGGACGCTCAACTGACTGAGCCACCCACGCGCCCCTATTACCTCCATTTTTAAAGCGAGGAAAAAGGCTCAAAGAAGTCAAGTAACTCTACTCGAATCACGCAACCAATAAGAAAGAGAATTGGGATTCAAACCCAGATCCTATGACTCCATAAGAAATAAATGGCTTGCAAAAATGAATCTGTAGTTGAAATTTGAAAACCGAAATCTGCAATCTGAAATTGAATCAGACATAAGCAAACCTTCTCAAGGACTACCACAGGAGCCTTAGTAATGAGTTCACCTTGAACCGCCGCCTGGCACACGGCTGACAGATGGTAAATGCTTTGAGATACAATGCCGCATCTGCCTTCCACACACTCACATGTGTTAGTGGAGACAGCGACCGTGCCAAGTGCTTGTAAGCCTGCAACAAGAGCTAACACAGTGCTTCTCAACTGGAGACAAATTTGTCCCCTACAGGACGCTTGGCAATGTCTGGAGACATTTTTAGTTGTCATATCTAGGGAATAGGATGTTACTGGCATCTAGCGGGTAGAAGCTACTTATGTTGCTAAATATCTTACAATGCACAGGACAGCCCCCCACCAGAGAATTTTCCAGTCAAAATGTCCAGCGTTTCAAGGTCGAGAAGTCCTGACCTAGGCTGGGATGGGGAAAGGGGACTCACCACGTGGATCTTAGTATGGCAGGCACTCTGCTAGACACTTTAACAATGATTATGCCATGAAGTCCTCCTCAACCCTGGGAGGTGTATATTATTATGCTCATTTTAAATAGGAAGAAACTGAAGTCTTTCTGACCGTATTATAATCTCTCTCTGACAGCTTTGTAAATACGCATCACTTGACCGTTTAAACAGAGTCCACCAAAATACTACTTTTCCCAAAAGATACTATTTTACAAAGGAGTGAAAAGTAACAATAACGATGGCTAACATAGGGCGCATACCATGTACCCTTGTAAGTGCTTTATGTGCGCCGTCTAATTTAAGCCTCACATCACCCCTACGAAGTAGGTATCATTATTGTCTACGCTGCAGATAAAGAAACGGGCAGAGAGAAGAGCAGATGCTTGTCAAGTTCATACAGCAAAACTAGGAGGCAAACAAGCGTTCTTTCTTGGGGGCCATGCCCTTGACCACTCTACTGTGAGGCAGAGAGCAGGGGTCGTAGATTTGAACACCTTCGTAAGCCAGGCTGGTGACGCAAATGATGTAGGCATAAAATAGAGGGTGATAAGGAGAGGTGGGGACTCCGGCAAACCAGAGAATATCCAGACAAACGGGGCCGTGCCATTTCCAGGTGTTTTGGCGTAAGATGCAGAAAAGTTGGATATTTACATGAAATCTCTCCATTTTAATTTTTTAAGTTTACTTATTTATTTATTTGGGGAGAGAGAGAGAGAGAGAGAGCGAGCAGGGGGGTGTGCAGAGAGAGAGAGAGAGAGAAAATCCTAAGCAGACTCTGCACCGTCAGTGCAGAGCCTGATGCAGGGCTTGAACTCACAAACTGTGAGATCATAACCTGGGAGGAAATCAAGAGTCAGATGCTCAGCTGACTGAACCACCCAGGCATCCCAAAATCTCTCCACTTTAAAATGTTGGAGATAAGGTCAAATTATTTTTAGACAACAACAACAAAAAAAAGAGCACAGGGCCACCCTAACCTTGTACACCGAATCCTAACGCATGCCATCTGTGTAAAGCAAAGTGGTAAGACTATGGGTTCAGAGGCTCCTCTGACCTAAGAGTTTAGAGGAGTTCAAAGAGTTCCTTTATCTGTCCAAGTCTCTGTTGTCTAAGAATGCTTGTATCTAGCTTACAAGATTGTTGTAAAAATCAAAGTGATATCAGGAACGAAAAAAAAATCTCACGTGCCTAGAGCGCTGCTGGACTCAATAAATTTTAGCCATAACTCATTCATCACTGTTATACATTTTTACAGGGTGGGCATCTCTAGTCTTCAGTGACCTCTCCCACAATCCCACTGGCCAGCCATAAATCACCTCCCACCTCCCACACATTCCCCCAGAATATCTCATTATAGCAGATAAAAATTATTTAAAAAAAACAGTTATAAGACTCTCTTCTCTCTGATTAGTTCTTTAAACCAGGGTTTTCAACAGCGGCACTACTGACTTTTTGGACCAGATAATTAATTCTCTGTTGTGGGAGCTCTCCTGTGTATTAAAGGATATTTAGCAGCATCGCTGACCTCTGCCCACTAGATGGCAGGAGTATCTCCCCCCCGCTTGTGATAACCCAAAACATCTATAACCATTGTCAAATCCTGAAAAATCTCCTGGGGTTGAGAACCACTGATTTTAGAGTCCTCAAAATACCTTCTTATTCAATATTATCTTTTGCCTAATCAAATAACAGAGCGTTCCAGAGGGATTCCGGGGTAATTATCAAATATTTACAAAGAGAACGTTTGTTTGCCCCAGCAGCAATCTGAATGAAGACAACAAAGGACCATCTATAGCCCTCTTCTGTAAGTTAGCGCAGAAGTTATTTCTTGTCTTCCTGCCAAAAAGTACGTCCATCCCCTAAGACCGAAGAAACCGCTAACACGCGGGAAAATGTCAAATCGCTTGTGAATCACGCGGGGAGCTTCCCTAGAGAGCATCTCTGGATGTCTCTGGATCCCTACTCTCAGCGGCAGTGCAAAGCCACGCTGTTTCTGCGTCACTGCAGAGGGCTCCTTGCGGCCACCAGCCTCCTGCAATATCCCTTCCCACCACTGGGCGGCAGAAGCATGCTTCCCAGCGCGCAGCGCCTTCAGGTGGGCCAGCGGAGGAAGGATGGGCCGTGTCATCAGAGCTCCGCGGCCCAGCAACCCTGAACAAAGAACAGCGATAATGATCGTGCTAAATTGGAAGCTGTTCGAATGGGATTCTCTTTACTCGGGCAATTATTAATAAATGAAAGCACACGAAAGACTAGGGAGAAAAGGGATCATTTAATTAAAGTTCTAATGAAAATTAAGCCATTCCAGGAATAGAAATGGTATTTATGTTATTCCCATTTTAAATGACCCAGAGGGCTCCTAATTTCACAGAACAGTCGCTGGTCTCACTTGGCAGGGCATGGATTAGCTATTCTCCGTTACAGACACCTGAAAGTTTGAGTCCTCCTAAGGAAGACAGTCTTACAATCTACACTTTAGAAATATGGTGCAAGCCCAGCCTCTACCCATGCACAGAGCTAGGGCTGGGGGAGTAGGGTATAGGGGCCTGGCATCCCCATGGTGAGGCAGGCCTCCAGAGCAATACGACCCCAGCAATGCCGAGCTGGCCATGCGATAAACACCTCACTATGACGGAAAGTCATAACTGTGAGCTACCCAATCCCTCCCTCTGAGACCGTTGGCCTGCTATCACATGGTAGGGCAGTTATAGGACAGAGGCTGAGCCTGGAGGTTATTTGTGGAACACTGCGCTAGGGGAAGGGATTTTTCCATTTCCTAAACAAGCCTCTCCCAGAATGGCCATTTGGGAAAGGGGGTGGGATAGCCACCATCTGAACTCATGACTTGTCCATCAGAGTGGCCTGTGTCTCTGCACCACCATCACCTTTTCTAAGTCACCCCAGGACTCCAAAGGACCAACACTTTTACAAAGGATAGCCTGGTCTCAGTAATGAAACACAGTCATGTGCACGGCAAACAGATTGAGGGACTGCACAAAGAGTGAGGATTGGTAACTTGCTTTAAAAAGCAGGGGAAGGGGGGGATCGGGGTGCCTGAGTCAATTAAGTGTCCAGCTTCAGCTCAGATCATGATCTAGCGGTCCATGAGTTCAAGTCCCACGTCAGACTCTGTGCCGACAGCTCAGAGCCTGGAGCCTGCTTCAGCTTTTGTGTCTCCCTCTCTCTCTGCCCCTCCCCCATGGGTGCTCTGTTTCTCTCTCTCAAAAATAAATATTAAAAAAAAATTTTAAGTAGAGGCAGTATTTAAAGCATTTGCTAACAATGAGATAAAAATTTGTCCAGCCTGTTCATACGCTCCCAAGGAATAGCCAGCATGAAAAATGTCCATTGTCTCTCTTTGCTCAGAGCTTGCATAGCTTTTATGGTTTGTACTAGTCAACTAGCTTAGCTGTAAAATGCCATTACTCTGCCTGTAATGTTTCCTGGTTGTCATCAGCCATACTGGAAACTCCACAAATCCAGAAGCACCCTCTCCCACATCCTTGGTCTAGACAACATGCTCAGCTTGCTCACACATATATATCTCTGTGTGTGTATATATATATACATATGTATTCTGACTATAAAATAAATATGTGTCCATGAAAGAAAATATAGGAAGAAAATATGGTCCCAAATCTGTCAGTAAACATTTTGTGTATTTGGGGGAGGATTTCCCCATGTTTTATGAATATCCCTGTTTAATGACTATAGAATACTTTATCCTATGGATGCATTATAATTTATTTGAACTATGAGGTTATTCAATTACTTCCATTTTGGTCACACATTTAAGTGTTCCCAGTGTTTTCCGAGACTGTAAATGTGGCTACAATGAATAATCATGTATAAGTCTTATCCGGGTCTTTGATTTTCTCCCTTAAGATAGTTCCCCAGAAGTGGATCTACTAAGTCAAACAACTGTTCAGACAAGCTTTCTTTTTGCCCCCAGAGAATCTCAGCTACAGACAGTTAGGGAACACATGGGCTGACATCACTCTGCTAGGACCGATAGGGCAGAACCTGCTGGACCAAGGACTCTTCAGGAATCCTGGGTGAGCAGGCAATCAGGAGTCATGACATCGAAATCTCAGTGCTGGTTCTACCTTTCAATTTACAGCTTGACCCTTCTACTCTCTGAGACTTCAAGTTCACTTTCTCCCCTGTAAAATAGTAATCATGCCGCCTGCCCCATGGAACTCATAGGGCTCTTATTAGGAATAGCAGAGACCTCATTTATGAAGCTTCTTTGTAGACTAGGTAACATTTAGCACGATGCTTTAGGACTGTGGCCTTGGGAGGCAGGCAAACTTGGGTTCAAATCCCAGGTCTACCATAGAGTTAGCTCTATGACCTTGAGCTCCAGCTTTTTCATTTGTAAAATGGAAATAATAATAGAAGCCATGTGTTGACCTGTCATGCGCTGGTAATACAAGTAAAAGGGTTCCCACAGTGCTTGGTGTGTCAAAAGTGTTGCTAGCTGTTATTAAGTGTTAAGGTGCCACACAAACATTAGTGGATATTATTTGTTGAAGAGAATGTTGCTTCTGAACTACTGCCCCTCGACAGCTGCGGGACACTGATCACCATGACCCCCCTGATGGAAGTCCCCAGGGAAGCTTCCCATGGAGCCTGATTCAAGCCAGCAGCCCTCCTCCAGCAGGTTCTCCCTTGAAAAGTGACCTCCCTCCAAGCACAATCTGGGAAGGACAAGCAAAGCTGAGCAATGACCTTGAGGTATTTCTGCATTCTAGACTCTATGTCCTAGAAACTGTTCTACAAGGCCATTCCAGCAGCTAGTTGTTAGTTGTGAATCTGTGAACAGCTATTGAGTGGGATTCTCTCAGAAAGCAACTTTGCAGAGGTGACCCCTGGGCTGGCAGAAATGCAGGCAAGGAGAGGGGGCATTCCATTCCAAAAAATGGTTAAGGGCATCTAAATTAATAAGGGGTGTGGTCACGCTCCAACCGAGTGGTTCTTTGGTTCCTGGGAAACTTTAAAACTATGGATCCTTGACTTCATCCCTAAACTGTCTGATTTAATTAGTCTGAAGTGGACCCTAAGGGATGTCTTGATTTGTTAGTTCCCCAGGTGATCTGACGTGTAGAAGCTTGGGCTGAGAACTGCTGCCTTAACCCAAGAATCCACCAACACCAAGACTGTGAGAACTCCGAGGCTGAGAGAGTCTAAGGGACACTTATCGGCCAGCCACCCACCTGAGAACCTCCACAAACCCCTTCCCCCCCGCTCCTGAGCACTTCCAGGTGCACAGGGTTTGACTTCAATGGGCACATGTCTCTAGTTTTAGCTCTTCTCCGTCTTACTCAAAGTCACTCTAGGTGGAGGATGGTCATGGCATGTATGTACATGCACACGTGTGTAGAAATACTCCAGTGTGAATTACTGCCATTAGGTATGTGCATCTGTCTGAGGATATGGGAGGGAAGAATCCATCTTTCTCTCGTAACACGCTCAGAGGCTTAAATAATGTCCTTGTTCTGCAATGTGCTGGCTCTAAGGCAAAGGAGCTGATTTGGGGGCTGACACTAAGAGTTAATCATGCAGCGATCACAGGATTCTGTCCTCAGCACAGATTGAGCTTAAGGGGAAAAAGGAGAAACTACTTGCTTATCGGTGCCCATTGAAATGACTAGAGAGGTTTTGAAGGTGACAAAGGTGACTAAGGCACCTTCTATTTGTACAGGGCTATAGGGCTATACTTTTCCAGCTGCTCCCATATTCTTTGTTCCTGGCTTCTTTACAGCAATCCCGTGAGGCAGGTAGGATAAAGAACGTTATTGTTATTCCTACTTTGCCAATGATGAAAATGCAGATCCAGAGAGAAAGGTTACCTGCCCCAGACCCATGTACCGTCAAGGGCACAGATGTCATTTAGGCCAGAAAGCCTTGCTGACAAAACTGCCCTGCTTGTCCTTACTTCCACCCACCTGCCTTTGACCCAGCAAGCTGACAGCTCCCCCCAGGCCCTCAAGTGCCCGGGGATTTCCGGTTTGAGCTCTCCCTGACTCTCCCTGACTCCCCAGGCAGACTTCCCCATTTCTAGGCACTAGAATCTGTTCTCCTAGTTACCTCACGCACTGAGCAGTATTTTGTGAAGTGTAGATCCAGGATCGCAGACATCAGTCTCCTAGACTCTAGGACCCCATTGCCTTCAAATTGTACAGTACATACGAGTGACCTGAAGACTTCGCTAAAATGCAAATTTCTCGACCCCACTCAAATCTAATATATCAGACTACCCGGTGGGCCTGTAAATCTGCATTTTCAACACACAGTCTAGTTAGTCATGAGCAGACAAGAATTTAATTACCCCTCCTCTGAGCCATAAGCTCCTTAAATGTTAGAATTCAGTGTATCTGGTTGTTTGTTTTCATCTCTGTGGCCACCACGTAATGTAGGGATATCCAAACTTACCTAATAGAAGTTTGGTTTTATCTTTGCATTCTGGTGTGTTCCAAGGGTTGTTGCAGGAGCCCCAGGGCAGCACAGACACAAAGGAGGCAAACAGGTAGAAAAGTGTGTAGCAGATAATCACATTGTAGTATATGGCTATTAACACGGAGATGATCAGCATTGCGATGCCACAGCCTGCAGAAGCAAGATTTCCAGGGGTTCATTCCAACCCAAATCCTAGGGAATTCTTACCGTCGGGCACAGGGAGGGGACCTAGGTCTTGGCTCTCTTTCAGAGATGGATACACTAACAGTGGAGTGGATTCTGTGTCCATCAGGGATTTGAGGCATTCTGCTAGGAGCAGAACAATGCCAGAGGCAATCTTGGGCCATTCTCAGAGGGTCCCAGAGGTAGAATGGATCAAATAAAGGAAAATGTGAGTTATCTTGTTCACAAAAGCAGGTCTCCCTCTTGGGGGGCTGTGTGGTGCCAGAGAGAGCAGGACAGGGCTGAGGAGGCTGGGGGGTAGGGGTGGACTCACCTTGTAGGGCGGGGATGGCCTTCCACACAGACACTGGCCCCTGGCTGGCAAACTGGCCCAGTGACACTTCTAGGAAGAAGATGGGTAAACCAGCCAGAGCCAGCATCATCAGGTAGGGGATGAGGAAAGCACCTTGGAAAGAAAGAGTGAGAAGTGAGAAGCCCTCGGAGGCCGAGGCCACCTGGGTCTACATTCACTCTCTGAGGTGGGAGCTGGCTTCCCCTCATTTTCCAAGAAACTTTTGATATTCCAACTGTGGTTAACAACCCTCCTCTACCAAGTTCAGTCCAGAGTACCCAACAAACACACTCCTTTTCCCAGTTTCCCTCCTAGATGGGTCACTAGGGGTTGGATACTAGTTGGGCTTTATTCTTTTCTCTCCTCTTTCTTTTTCTTATTATAGTATTTCAATGTCCTCCAAATTAAGCTCTCCCATCATTCACCCAATCCACACCTTTGACTCACTACTAGAGTCATATTTGGTGAAATCTTCTCAGCATCTCCACCCTCCAAGGACCTAACATCTATTAAGGTAGACTCCAGGAGCCCTCCTGTGCAACTCTGGGTTACCTGCACACCTCTCAGTGCTGGGTCTGCTCTGTCAGATAAGTGGCTAGAAAATCGCTCTCCCTACCACCCCAGCCACCACACACTTCTCAACTTCCTTCTCCACAGGAAAGTCCCTTCCATCCTTCAAGGTCAACTCAAATGCTTCCTCCTCCAAGAAGCCTCCCTTCTCTGTCCTCCCACAATACCTTCCCTAGGCACTGAGCACCTCCCAATATTTACATAGTGTCTTATCTAGACTGGAGCTCCCAGAGGTTGTCAACCCTTTATCTCTTTATTCCCTGGAATGCCCCCCCCCGCTCACAAACAGGACAATAGTAGTAGGGAGGCAGCACTGACTGATGCGGGTTCTCTGGGGTTCACTTCCTTCAAGGTTTAAGATTGTTTGGGAGGGCCTTGGGGAACAGCCATGATCTTTGAAAGGACTTGGACCAGGAAGCACTGTTGCATGGGTCAGAGCCAATTCGGGCACCAGGGATGCCTGAACCCAGAATGCTGTGCTCCAAGAAAGGAAAGCTGATTTTTCTCTGGTCTGCTCTTGCTGCTCACCCTTCTTCCAACTTCCTGTCTGGGCTGAAAGGCTTTCCTCTCTGGGCCCCTCCAGGAGAGGAAGGCCCACCAGGGGCCTTAAGCTCGTGTGGAGTAAATTCCGGGTCCTGCCCTAGCCTCTCATGGTGGAGTTTTCGAGAAAGGTGGATTATGCAATCCTTTTCTTCTGCTCCTGAGAAGGAGGAGGCAAGCTCTCCACCCAGTGCCATGGGCTGTGCGGGGCTGGGAGCTGCAGTGCGGAAAAGCCTGACTCCCCCTCCCCGAGCCTGGCTACACACGGAGCTCCTGGAACCACTGGGCTAGATGCAGACCCACACTTTGCAGATACCCAGAGAAGCAAAATGTGGGTACTTTCACCATGCCGAACTCCCCTGTCTGAAAGACCCTCCCTAACCCCTCCTCCTCACTGCTACCTGTCACTGGAAGCCTTATTATAGCGTCTCCGGCCCCTTTCCTGCACCCTGAACTGAGACTCTTACAGAAAACCAAGAGGAAACCCAGCGGGGTTGCTTATTTTTGTGTGGCCAGCACACGTTCTTCTGTTTCCAGGGCACCTCCATTTGCAAATGATCTGCCACCTCATAAGTACTTGTCAAAGTGTCCTAGTTTGGAATTGGAGGGGAGAAGGCATATTTTTCCATTTTAATCAGCCAGTGGTGCAGCACCTGTCTGCTGTCTGAAGCCCACCCAAGAGAAAACAAAAGACAAAAAAAAAAAAAAAAACCCTAACCTGATGGGGTGAGGGTGTCTTTGGTCCTAGGAGGAGGTCCTAGTTGCGAATTCCTATTCCCAGAGGGGGACTTTCAGTTTAGGCAATGTGGGGATGAGCCGCTGGCCAAGGCACCTCAAGGTGGAGAGGGCCAGCAAAAAGGACCTTGAATGGGCCGGCTCCCTCCTTCTTGGGGGGTACACAAGAGGTACAGTGGATCCTAGGGGCCTGGCAGCTGGTGGTAGGCACGTGGCATCCTCACCATTTCAGAAATGGTTTTCCCTCAAACGCAGCTTCTCCCACCCAGTTAAGACAAACAAAACGAAAACCATTTTTTGCCAAACGATTTGGCTAAAGTCAAAATATGTCCTGCTTGTGCCCAAGAGGATGTACGTGTGTGGGTACTTCTGACAGGTTTTGGAGAGTACAGCCCCCGGCCCCTCTCCCCTCCCCTGTCCTGGGTCGCCAGCAGCCTGCATTCTGCATGACTCAAACACCCATTTGCAAGGTCTCCTATGTAGGCTCAGATTTCCAGTCTTAAACCGTCCTTAATTTGGTGTCCAGGACCACACAGCTACTGCCGTTTAAGTACACAGAGTGCGTTGCTACCAGATTATTTGTTGGCTAAATTAGTGTTTGAATTCCAAAAGCGGCCATGCCCATTTGACTCAAGACCCAGTCCCCCAAGCTGGACCAGTGGGGGATCATGGAAGCCGACCTCTCCCCTGAGGTCCATCTCCAAAAAAAAGCCTCTGGATCTAGTGCCTACCAGTTACAGTGGCCCCTACCCTCTGGCTTAGCACCGATGCCTACGGGGGATGGAGCTGGAACGTGAGGAGGCTGCTCCCAGCCTCCCCTCCCAGCCCATTACTGAGGCTCTGGGTGCCTCCCCAACCCGCACGTGCCCGCCCCGCCCCTCCGCAGGCGGAAAGACCGGAAAAGCCATACCTCCCCCGTTCTGGAAGGCCAGGTAGGGAAACCTCCAGACATTGCCCAGCCCCACTGCGTACCCCACCATGGACAGGATGAAGTCCAGTTTGCTGGACCAGTTCCCTCGGGCCTTATTCTCATCCCCTTGCTCGTCCTCCTGGGGGCGGAAAAGCACATTGTCGGATAACAGCCCCGGGTCCACCGGCAAGCAGGTCCCATTCCACCCCTCCCTCCTGCTGAGGGTCTTTTCCAGCAAGCACGCCCCCATTTTCCAACCGAAGATGCATTGGCAAGCAGGACCCCGATTTCGAAGAGAGGATGCATCCACAAGCAGAGCCCTCACCCCTTAACCCTGCACCGAAAGTCTTTCAGCAAGCAGGCTCTCCATTCTGCTGTGAAGATTCATCTTCGACACACCCCTACACCCCTCCTTCCCGAATGAATCCTGCAGTCAGAGCACACCAGCAAGCAGCTTCCCCCAAACCTCGAACCTGTCGGTTGATTGCAAGCAGGTCCCTCCATCCCCAGCCCCTGACCAAGAATTCAGTTGGCAAGCAGTTCCCCAATATCATGCCTAGAATCCCCAGCAAGCAGATCCCTAACCAACCCCTCCCTCCCCCAAACCCTCAACACACTCCTTCCTTGGCCCTTTCCCCTTCTGGAGTCTGCTAGGCCAGAAATAGAGCTGCAATGCCTGAAGCCAGCCAGAGCCCCTGCCTCATGTTCTCTGCCAAAGCCTACAGGCAGAACCTGCCTGGCCAGTTAATTTAAGGGGAGCACCTTTCCACACCAGGGCAAGGCAAGTGGGCGGGAGAGACGTGGGTGTGAAACAAGAGGCAGAACAGAGAAGGTAGATAGAGTAATAGACAGGACATCTAAAGCCTTGAGTTCCGGTTTAAACTTTACCACTAACCATCTGGATAATCCGGGGCAAGCCACTTGCTCTCTGAGTCTCTGTGCTACCATCTGTAAAATGAGAATAACTATCCCCTGAGGCACTTTCCAGTTCCAACAACCTATGGACCTTTGAGGCTCGCCTCTCCAGGTTCACACTAAGATGTTCTCTTAGGGGCAGTACCTGGGTCTGGAATGCCTCACTACTAAGCAGAAAAAGATGAGGACGAAGCCAGCTCAAACAAATTCTAAATGTTCAGGACACGTGGACACCACACCAAAGTTCCAGGGACCTAAGCCCCTGCCTGGCCTCTACCTCCTCCATCACACTCCATTTCCTATTCTAGCAACCTGGTATGTCTCACGCTATTCCACAGGCTGTGGAGTGTAAAGGAGCTGTCAGGAGAGGAGGACGTCTCCGGAAGAGAGGAGGGCTGAGGCAGGTGTCAGGAAGGCAAGAACAGAAAAAGGGGCAGAGCTGAGAATAGGCAAATGCAGGGCTTAACCTACTCTGAGCACCTCCAGCATCTACGGTCCTCTCCCACGCACACCACCTCCAGCCCCACCCACCCTCTGATTCTTCCCGGGCTAAAAGAGTGGGAGTTCCGGCCGCTTTTGCCGCACTGCGGAGGTTAAGCAAGGCATTTGAAACAATTTTCTGCCTCCACCTGGGGTCACACTGTTGGGCACATGCTGTCAGAGGCAGTTAATACACACAGACAAACGCTCCAGAGATGGACTCCAAAAACAGGGACAAGTGGGAAGGTCTACGTGTATGTTCATTTCTAGTTATTATTCCAACAGCTGGGTTCCTGAGGTGCGGGCCTGTGGATGAGTGGGTGAGTGTGTGTGTGTGTGTGTGTGTGTGTGTGTGTGTATGTGTACAAACACTGGAGTGTCGCTAAACAGAAGGGCTGTATCAACCTGAAATTTCACACAGGCAGATATTTTGATTCAGGCACTTACCATTAGATACATGCCTAGCCCCCCAGCCCAGGGAAGGAGAGGACACAGTGGAAAGGCAGGGGGTGGAAAGGGAAGAGCTCAGGTAGGTGAGACAGGACAGAGAAAGGACGAGATCAGAGGAAGCAGGGAGACTGGAAACGGAAGACAACAGCCTGTACGGGGCAGGGTAATAATAACCAGTAATAGTTGCCTTATCCCGAACCCAGGGTTGGGATTTGCTCTGTGCATTTTTCATGCCTCTGGTTGAGCGTGAAGGATCGAACGCAGAGGCAGGTCCAGACACGGAGCTTGTTCAATTGAGATAGATTCGCTTTAAGAAAACAACAACAATAACAACAAAAATACATACGAAGTGATGATGACCAAATTAGGTACTGGGTTTTGGAAGAGCCTTGAAGCTTAAGCTTCAGTAGTAGCTTCGTGTAAACTGACCTGGCCTCAATAAGTTCTCAGGTGATAACTGTTAACTCTAAGTGAAAGGTACTACAGCACTTAAACTGTTATTCCCTAGTGGGGGGCGGGCAGGGGGAGGAGAGGAGGGTTCCTCTGTATTTTTTTTTATTTTTCTAATTAAAAACATTTTAAAGAAAAGACTCATTCATGGACAAAAGTGAGAGTCTTGTTTTCATAATCTATCTGTCTCAACTGCTTAATGAGCCTGCGCCCCAAGTTCCGCGACTACGGAGGTTGGGAAGGGACAGGTGGTGGCAGCTCTTGAAATAGTGATTCCTCTGGCAAGGTCACAACAGCCCTCGAGCCCTGAACTGGGGACCCCAGCGCAGCGCGAGCTTCCGAAGCCCCAAAGCTGCCTCCCGCATCCATTACCTGGCACTGCCAACCGGTCTCCCCATCAGCACACGTGCACCCACCAGAGCCCGGCTTGCTTCACACGCCTAGGGAGAGGGAGGCGGCGCGGGCCGGCACGACCTGCTTACCTGAGCCGCAGCGGTGGCCACGCTGCCCGGGAGCACGGACGTGATTCCATCCGTGCCCAGGACCACGGTGCTCTGGCTCATGTTCACCCAGCCCACGGCCGGGGTATTGTTCCGCTCCAGGGTGCCCTTGCCCACACTCACATTAGCATCCCCCTCGGGGCCGCGCAGGGCCGGAATCTTGCAATGCAGAGCGTTGCCGGGCCCGGCGGCCCCAGAAGGAGCTGCGGCCTGCGCGTTTCGCGCCTCGCTCAAGTCCCTCAGAGCTGCCGAGGCCGCAGGCGCCCGCGGGCTACTGAGTTTGCAGGCCCCCACTCCCGGCCGCTCCGCCTCACAGGCTCGCGCATCAGGGAACTGGAAAGTTTGGGCGCCGGTGGAAGCGGACCTGGGCACACGCGGCGTCGGCGCCACGGCGGCGGCAGGGGGAAGCTCCTGCTCCGGGCTCGTCCTGGGCGCGCACGGGCCAGCGTGGTGGCCCAGCGCCGTCGCCGCCCCCGTGCTGTTGGCTGGTTGTTTATTCATTTCCTTGGGAGCACCGCAATCCTGCAAATACAACGTGAAGTTCGTGCACACACACACACACACACACACACACACACACACACACGGGAAGTCACGGTAGCTCTAAAATACCTGTATCTACATGTAAAGACGTTCACCACTCAGGTGCAGACACAATATCTCAGGAATAAACTGGCATCTGGGTTTTTTTTTTCCCTTCTCCAAGAAAAACTGTATTTCTCAATTTGCCGGTCTTGTCAATAACCAGATGGCATAAAGCCGTTAATATTCTCCTCCCTGATGGTGGGAGAACTAAGAAAACAGGCAGAAATGTGTTTGGGGGGGGCAGAAAGGGAGGGTAGAAATAACCCTACAGCCATAAGCTCCCCGCCCTCTTTGGATTTCACATCACGGCTGTAGGGTGCCCACCTCCCCATCACCAGAGTAGAAAGATTCTTTAATTTTCCGCCCCATTTCCTTTGTCATTCAATAATGCACATTGCCTCTTTTTTTTTAAATAAGCTATAGGCAAGCTGCGGCCACAAAGCTGATGCCCTGGCACCTATGAGTGTTTCAGGCGAAATGGGTTGTGCGAATCCCAGCGCTCCAAACCCATCTTTGCCCTCCAGGTAGTAAAGGCAGGGATAAGGATCACGATCAAAACAACGAGAACAACCACCACCACCACACAACCATAATAAGCCAGATATAAAGCACAAGATAGTAACCAGGTTTGTTATCTCACACAACCTACATTCACTTCCAGATTCCCAGATATGGCAAAGAACATGCAAAGTTTCTTGGTTCTCTTTCCCCCTCCAGTAACTAGTCGCAAGAGTGTCTAATGCCCTTCATGCTTGGGGACCAAAACCCAGGACGAATTTTCATTTGCTGTTTCTCAATTGAGTTTCAAATGAAAAGATCTGCCAGTGATGGCTTTCCTGTCTGCTTTCTCCCCTCGTGTTATCTTTCAGGGCTTCTAAATATTAGCACCAATATCTACTATTATATTGTAAGAACAACCATATTACCTTCACCTCAACCTCGTGCGTCTCATCTAACCATCTTTCATAAATGCACAGATCGGAACTCATTAATTTGCACCAAATCTAAATACCTTGTCTCCAGCAAGCATTTTTATCTCAATATCCTCTAGGACTCAGAGCCACTCGCCTCAGTCCCGGCATCTGGCTTTCAGCACCGAGGACAGTGCCCGGGATCACGGTTAAAAGATCCCTCCAGCCTCGCAGCTCTACAGCCTCAGAAACCTCTTTCCGGCCTCAGGTGATGCTCACAAGAACAAGGGAGAATGCCCTCCCTTCCTCTTCCAAAATGCATAGAACACTTCAAAAAGAAGTACTCTAAACGAATCTGCCCTTCCTCCACCCGCAGTTCCCTTTCCTCTAAAAAGAACAAAAGCAAACACTTACCATGTCTGACACGGGCAACAGATTGAATGAGTAGAGAGTGAAACCAGCTATTGAGAAGACTGGGTTTGACTCCAGCAAGAGAAGCGCTTTCTATATCTCCTTGGGAAAGGCCAGGTTTGCGTCAGTGCAAAGCAAGGTGCCCTTCGTTTGACATTTTCTTGATAATACAAGTTTGATAAATCATTACCCCCTTGGATTCGAGTTTTAAAGGGACAACAGCAGAGAGTACGCTGGCCAGTTGTCCCTCGGGCGGGAGGGGGCTGCGTGTTCTGCGTGACTCATGTGGGTCTGATTACTAAACCGAAGCCGGCGGGAGGGATGACAGAAGTTTGCCTCCTCCTAATTAAGGGAAACATGGGAGGGACACGTCCCACTGCACCCAAGGCGAGGCGCAGCCGCCAACAGAGCGGATTGGGCTATGAGGTGGGCAAGGGGGAAGGAATTAAATCACTGTCATGTTTCCGTCTTTCTCTTCCTCTGGATCCCATAGCTGTCTCTCCGAATCTGCAGGCAGCGGGTTCCGCGATATTACCCCGAGACTGAGGGTCTGCACAGAACGCCACAGCTCTGCGATGGCCAGTGCTCACGGATACTGCATTTACAGGGGTGCACCTGCCTGAGTGTATGCTTCAGATCTTCACAGCCCTACTCGCAGACAACCACTGGTACAAGGCTGTTAGTCAGCCCTCCCAGAAAACTAGGGGTTTCGCTTACAAATTGAGGTCTAGTATTTGCATTCCTATTTTATCTCTATTAACACAAAAGAAATTCTGGGTAACATGATGACTGTTCTCGTTGTATTTTTTAGACTCCTCTGAAAATACTTTCGAGAAATAAAGAGGACATCATTTCCAACAGTGACCTTGTTCTTAGGTCACTTTCAAAGTCAAACGGAAATCCATTCTTTCTTCATAGCCCCTCTCAATAAAAATCCACCATAACCAGGCCAGATGTGGAAGCGCTAGGTCTGAGAGATCCTCCAAACAGCGATCTCCAACAACCAGTCGGCAGGCTGGCCAACCGGGAAACCGCAGAAGGACGTCCTACCTTACTGCGGCACGAATGAGGGGTGGCCCTAAAGATAAAAAGATGGACTTTCTTGGTACAAAGCAATGGCTATAATCAGAAGAAAGGGAAAACACCTTTACAAAGAAGGTTTAGTTTGGAGACTAAAAGGGGATTGGTAACAACACACTTCCCCCATCTCCTTTCTGGCCGGCCTCATTCGGGGAGCGCCTGGCCCCGGAGGTGCGGAGCCAAGGAAGGCTCTTCGTCCCTTCCCTGACGCCCGCAGCCCGGTCCACAGCCTCGGGGGTCGGCCCCGATGCACTCGGCTGGGCCGTCCCCACGCGGCAGGAGGACAATGCCGCGGAGGCCGCAGGCGGAGGCTGCGGCGGCAGATTGCGGTGAGCGCCCGGGGCACTGCGGGGGCGGGGGGGCCCTCCCGCCTCGTTCCGAACTGCTCCAGAGCGCTCGGGTGCCGCTGCTCACTGGCTCGCCAGCCTGGCCCTTCCGAGGGCAGCCAGCTGGGGACCCGCGGTCTGCACTAGGGTGGAACGAGCATAGGTTCCTGGAGAGCCGCCTTGGGGGGAGCAGGCTGCTTTTTATTACAGTTTCCAGTTAACATTTATTAAGCTCTCAATATTCAACCATTGTGCAAGAGCTTTCCATGAAATATCTCATTTAGCTTTGGAAAAAACCGTTGAGAATTTCCCAGTTCTAAAGCCAGGGAAACTGGGATTTAGAAGGTTGCTTTCAGACCCTGGAAAATCTCCTCACTCCGCCCTTAGGGACGTCGCGGGGGGGGGGGGGGCAGTTGTACTCTCTCAGGGGGCCTGCTCCGAGGGAAGCTCAAGGCGAGGTCGGGGAGGAGGAGTAAGGGAGACTGAGGTGGGATCGTGCTGGGCTCTGGCTGGAGAAGGGTCAGCAAAACAGGCAGGGCCGAGAAGCCCGCAAGGACGCGCGTCTTGGTGGGCGCTGGGAAGCATCTTAGACTCTGGGAACCGCCGGGAAAGCCGAGGGAGCCTGCTGGGCGCTTCTTCCGAAACAGACCCCAGTTTCCAAGGAGCCAAACGAGGATACGAGAAGGGTAAGGGCAGGCGCGACAGCCCCCACTTTCGCGCCAAGAGGTGCGTCCCTGGGTCGGGTTAGGCCCCCCTCTGCAGGCCCTGGGTAGACTTCCACCGTGGACAGTCACGACTTGGAAAGGCTCTGGCCTTTCTTCGTGCATTTGAGCCGCCCCCGCCAAGTGCGGAAGCTGGTGGAGCGTCCACCTGCACCCCCAACATTCGGGGGCGGGGCACTGACGTCCCAGGCTGGGGCGGGAGCCCGGAGAACTGCAGCCTTGGGCATAAGTGACGCTCCCGCCCCCGATCTGTCCCCAGACCTGACGTGTGGCCTGCGGGCCCTCCCCGGCCAAGTGCGCACTTGAGTTCCCTCGCGTGGTGCCTGTCACGCGTCAGGCAGTTCAGAGGTGGCTGACGCGCAGGGAAGGCTGCGGGGTGGGGGTGTGCGGTGGTAGAGACACTGCTTGAGGTCCCCACCTCATCCCACTTCCAGACGCAAGATTCTAGAAACGAGGGGCTGCGTTCCGAGTGGAGAGAGGGTCTGGGGCGGGGAGGCTAAGAGGGGTCGCTCTGAAGCCGGCGGGGGGTCGGGCACCAGCGGGCAGCAGGGCGGGGGTGCGAGGGCGGGTGAGAGACAGCCTGGTGGCCCGGGGCAGCTCGTCGGGCGCACGGCTGTGTGTCAGCGCTTGGAAGCGCCGGGATGGAGCCGCCGCAGTATTAAAAAAGAATTAGAATAAAAAGCGCAAGTCTTGGGGACTCGGGCCTCCGCCCCCGCCCTCAGCGGCCGCCTGTTTGGAGTGATAATCCAGCCCGCGCGCGGCCGCCCAAGCGGCCGTAAATCCGCATCCATCACCGCGCAGTCATTCGGTCGGAATTCACCAGTCACTGTGGCCTTAATTACTTTGTCAAAGATGAAAAATAGTAATTGATTTCGCCCTCGATCACTTTGCCCCCGCTCCTTGCAGATAAGCAAATAAATAGCTGTTTTCGAAAACCCATGTCTAGCCTGCATTTGCTGGGTGAGGGTGGGGGTCCACTGAAGAAGAGGCCATCCCGTGACAGGCCTGACCCACTGTTTGTGCCACGGCATTGGGGGGCGAACTAAAACCCGGGCGGGAGAGGGCCTGGAGGGGGGCCCTGCGCGTTCCAGGTGCTGCGGTCCACAGCACTAGGGAGCGAGGCTGGAGGGAGAGGAGCCGGCGCTTCACAAGCCGCTCTGGTGTAAGCCTGCGCTGGCGGTACCACAGCCTCCGCACCTCCTCGCACAGCAGGTGAGAAAGAGCTGAGGGGCTAATTTGAGAGAAAGGCGAAGGAACTTGCCTAAGGCCAGCGGACAGAGCCAGGACTTGAGCCCAAATCTGTGTTGACTCTGGTCCACCCCAGCAGATGATGGGAGCGCCCATGTCAGGGTTCAGCTGATGTTGAGCCCTGAACACCTTAAACTTCTATAGATGGTGGATGCCAGGGCTCAGTGTGGGTATCAGGTGACATGAACAAGACAGTTAAGAAGCCTTGCAGTAATTTTGTCCCACTTGCCCGCTACTGGTGAATTCCACCGCAGTGTTGTTTTGTGCTAAGGTATGGATTCTGCAGACAGACTACACCACCTCCTAGCTTCTGTGACCTTGGGGTGGGGTTGGGGGTGGGAATGGGGATCCTTGATGTGTGAAATGAGGATAATAAGAATATTAACCTACCTCGAGGGTTGTTTGAGGATTAAATGAGGGTAGGCATGTGAAGTGCCTGGACTGAGGTCGCTGCCTGGTTTGCTATCAATAAACACTTAGTATTCGGTCCGGAAAAATGATCTCTTTGAAATCCCTCAGATTTAGCAAGTAAAAGTTGTTTCTCCCTGGTCTACATGCTTTAAAATGGATAGACAAGCACAGAGCAGAAAGCTTTACAGAGGAGATAATCATTTTGCAACATTTCCCCTTCTCATTCAGTAGTTTGGTCACACAGTAATCAAGTATTTATCTTCATTAAAACAAAATTGGGAGCGTCCTGAAAAAGTGCTCAAACACAGAGGCTGCTACGAATGTGTCCTGAGACAGCTTTTGTTTAGATCAAGGTAAGTCTCAACAAAAAGGACAGAAGCTTAGAGCTTTAGAATCAGCTTTGCTGCCCAGTGCTCATCTGGACCTTGGGTGTCAGGGAGAACCGAGCTAATCAAGGGCAGCTTCCCTCACCAAGGCATTTCAGCAGAGTCCGAGCTTGGAAATCAGTGGCTCAGTGAAGTGACTAGTCTGTGTGCAAAATGTAGGTCTCAAATCCCGAGACTCAGACAGGCAGGGCGCTTGTTCCTGAGTCAGCAGTAGCGATGATTCTCACTTCACTGCAGCAAAACACAGGGCAGTGGGCACAGGCGCAGAAGCGGACAAGTTTAGAACAAGCTGCAAAGGACATTCAAGGTCATCTAGAGTCCTACACGTCTCTTTTACCAGTGAGAAAACAGAGGTCGAGGGAGGAAAAGTGAGTGCTCAAGGTTACTTGCAAATTAGAAACAATTAGTACTAGCTATTCTTTAAAAGGGAGAGAAAAAGAAAAAAAACTATGCTGTCTTTTGATTCAGCAATTTCGCTCTTAGGAATCCAAAACAATGGCCTGGTGCAAGAATGGTTATTATAGCATGGTTGATAACCCAAAGACTAGGGAAGAAATATCCACATTAGATCACTAGTCTAGCTAAAATATGGAATGATTTGCAGCTGTTAAAAAGAATGATTTAAAGCCACACAGTTGGCTCAGACAGATTTTCATGAGGTATTGTGTGAGAAAAGCCAGTTGCATTAAAGTGTGTGTATAATATGATCCCATTGTGTGTGTGTGTGTGTGTGTGTGTGTGTGAAGAGAGAGAGAAAGACAGAAGGAGAGAGAGGCACACATACTGTTGGTCAGTGCTGTAATTGTCATATCTATAAATTTAAGTAAAAAATGTCTAAACAATTTTTTATTCAGTGCTAGAAACTACTAGTTTAATTAATGAGGCTATTCACCAAACAGGCTACTTTTATTAGGAAGTACTCAGCCTCCATCTATTTTACTGTCTTCCTCTGAGGAGCAGAGCTCAGAAAAAGGAATTCAGTTAATTAAGGACCCGAGCCACTAATATTTGGCTAGTCTTCCTGCTAACGTCCTGGCATTTCGATCTCCTAGCTCTGTTGGGGGGGAACCTTTAAAGAACATGATCTTGGAGAATATGAAGATGATCTGTGCCTCCTCCCCCCATCCTTGTAGTATACATGAACTCTGAAATAAACCAAAATTACGCTAAACTAAATCAGAAAATTTGATTTCTAATTCTTCCATAATGACAACATCGATGCTTTTCTGGTAACCAGTATCTTCACTTCTTCCCTCTGTTCCTTCTTCTTATCGTTCTTTAGCTAGTCCTTTATACAACTGCTTTACTAGTTGTGTATGTTTTACTAATTAGTATTCTCCTCCCAAGTTTAAGTCCTCTCTGTTTATCCATCTGCTCAAATTTCCCAAACCCCGAAACGGAAAATATCAGCCTTGTAATAATTGAGGCCAACTCTCACATTACTGGAAATAAAAAATTTCTAATATATGAAGTACGAGAATATTGCTATTTTATGTCAACAATGTTAGTAAAGAAGATTCTTTTCTCTTGAATGTTCCTTTTTCTCCTAGCCTTCTGTTGCTGTCCTAGTTAGTGAGATTAAAAAAAAAATTGAGTTCAACGTCATGCAAACCTAGCAGGAATTCCCACAAGTAGAGCGGAACAGATGTTGGGAAGCATCACCATAAAAGCAGTTGATGGAGTTAACCAAGGCTATTGAGTAGAATCTGAACAAAGTTCAGAAAGGCACCATGTGAAGAGAATGGTCCAGGATGTGGGACTTTGAAAATTCAAGACTCTTTACGCCAGTAGGCAACACAGGTAAGTTTCAAGACCTTATAATTTTGTCTCTTGGTGGTACCCTTGTAAATTGGGCCTAGAGGGGCCATGGACATTGGCATCAAATTTGGTCCTGTTGGTTCTAGTGATCTGCAGCATTCAATACAAGATGAGACTATTATCAAACACTGACTGGGCAGCTCAATCTACGATCTTTGACAGACAGCCCAGAGTTAATTTATCATGATGGTAGTTGTCTCCTGGGATATCACCAATCGAGCTTAGAAATGATGCATGAAATCCTTTAGCATAATCTCTCAGGGTCTGCATTCTATTTCAGAGTGTTTCTATTTTCAATCTCAAAGTCTTTCTGGGTGGGGTTAGCATGATATGTTTGCATATGTTGATCCTTTTGTGGTAATTTAAAATTAGACCTAAGAGTTTTTATACAAGTTCGGCCACTTACTAGCTGTGTGTTCTTGGGCGGTTACTTATCCTGTGAGCCTTGCTTCCCCTTTCAGTAAAATGGGGTTTCTGTGGTGATTAATACGATAAAGTATATGAAAGCTTCTAGAATAGTGCTTGGCTCCTCTCTCTCTCTCTCTGCCCTTCCCCTGCTCACGCTCTGTCTCTCAAAAATAAATGTTAAAAAAAAAATAAATAAGTAAATAAATAAATAAATAAAAAGGGGCTCCTGGGTGGCTCAGTCGGTTAAGCGGCCGACTTCAGCTCAGGTCATGATCTCACGGTCTGTGAGTTCGAGCCCCGCGTCGGGCTCTGTGCTGATGGCTCAGAGTCCAGAGCCTGCTTCAGAGTCTGCGTCTGCCTCTCTCTCTCTCTGCCCTTTCCCTGCTCATGCTCTGTCTCTCAAAAATAAATAAACGTTAAAAAAAATAGAATAGTGCTTGGCTCAAAAAGCTCCTCCTACCTTGAGATAATCAGGTTTTAGTGGGCTTGAAAGTTACTACCTGAATTGTGACACTATTCCCCTGGACAAGTAACAAAATGACTCGTTTCTGTAGATCTTAATATGATTGGATTGTTGTCTAGGTTTTATTCTCCCTATCTTTTTTGATGGGACATGAACTTTGTCTAGTGCCTTTTTGTTTTGTTTTTTGGTTTTTTTCTTTCTCACAAGTGCCAGGCCCAGCCATGTCTACACCTCTGCATCTGCAGGATCCTTTACCCATAATGCTCTTCCCTCCAGAGTGAATTTCTAACTACACCTTTAGACCCATTGCCCAAAATGTATCTCCTCTCAGAGGTTTTTAATGAACAGTTAATATCTCCATCCGTGTGCCTCTCTAGCACTCAGTGAATACTAATTATTTCCATGTGTGTCTTTTCTTCCACAGAAACCACTAGCCATCTGTGGATACGTAGGCTTAAATTAAAATTAAGTGTAAACTCCATTCTTCAGTCACACCAACTGCATTCTTAGTACTCAAAAGCTACTTGCGCTGTACAGTGCAGAGAATATGTCCATTATTGCAGAACATTCTATTAGATAGTGCTGTTCGAAATTGTGAAAACTTCAAAGGCAGAAGAGCTTAATTTTTTTTATTTTTATTTTTTTAACGTTTATTTATTTTTGAGAGACAGAGAGACAGAGTGTGAGCAGGGGATGGGCAGAGAGAGAGGCAGACACAGAATCCGAAGCAGGCTCCAGGCTCTGAGCCATCAGCACAGAACCTGATGTGGGGCTCGAACTCACAGACCATAAGATCATGACCTGAGCTAAGTTGGCCGCTTAACCAACTGAGCCACCCAGGCGCCCCAGAAGAGCTTAATTTTTTAAAAGCTTATGTATTTCTACCTGGACTGACACACAGTAGGCACTTAGTGTTTTTGAACGAGTGCCTTAAAAATCCTAAAATAACCTCTTAATTTCTTTTTTTTAAATTTTTTAATGTTTTATTTTATTTTTGAGAGAGAGAGAGACAGAGTGTGAGTGGGGGAGGGGCAGAGAGAGAGGGAGACACAGACTCTGAACCCCCGATGTGGGGGTTGAACCTACTGACCTTGAGATCATGACCTGAGGGGAAGTCGGACACTTAACTGACTGAGCCACCCAGGTGCCCCAAGCCTCCTAATTTCTTATTCACCTTCCTGCCTTCCCTAAAACATATTATTTTGTATTTTTATTAGTTTTCATTTTTGTTTTTCTCATTATAAATATAACACATGCTTATTACAATTTGTGAAGGCTCAAAGAACATAAAAATACATATTCCACCACTCCAAAATATAACCTATTAACATTTTGCTGTAAGATTTTCTAAACTTTCATGTGCAGAAAGATGGGTTTTGTTTTTACAAAATCGAGATAATGCTGTTCATAGTCCTTTGTGACCTGCTTTTTTTTCACTTATAATATATAGTTGCTATAGCTCTGCCCTATGGCCATGAATTGTACATTTTCACTTTTAATCATTTTTAATTGCTGTGTAGATTTCATTGCACACCCCAATTTAACTAATAAACAATTATTTCACATTTGGGTTGTTTCCAATATTTATTATAAATTATATGTAAGTTACTATCTAAAGGACTTGCATATTTTTAAAAATTGGACCTATCTTATCTGGACCAGATTTTTTTTTATGTCTGACCCCAAGACATGGACACGGAGCTGAATATGAAGATGTACTCGAGCTCCGAGCCGAGGGTGACAGGACTCTGCGGCTTGTTTCCATTCCTCTTCCCAGTGATGCCTAGCCATCTGTGGATCCCTCTGGCTATAAAAAAGCCACGGGAACAAAAAAGCCATAGCATGTTTCCATGAAGACTAGATCAGTTTCTCTTTAGCATAAAGGAATGTTTTAAATGGAAAGAATATTACTTGGTAAATACAAATATTTGTATTTGTCAGTATCACACAATATCCAAATTTTACAACTATTAGGACCAAACAGATTAGCCCATCTGCTTACACAGGATTTAATTAAACAGTTGTGAGAAATAATGCAAACATCACTGAAACGTGCAGGATTTGCGAATGCTTCCTCTGCAGTGGAAACGCCTGATTCGGGGCTCCCTCTGTTTTTTACAGATTATATGGATGATGGCATGTTTTTCCAAGTCATTAACTTGGGCACAGCTTTGGGGCCAAATGAGAAGCTACATCCAAACCATTCTAAGAGTCTGGGTGACTGGTGGAGCTGACAAAGGAAAGACCCTTTGTTATTCAGCACTGTGGCAGCATTTGGAGAGTGTGATGCCTATGACAACTCACGGTTCAGCGATTCCATTGTTGCATGAAGGCCTGGTTTCACTGATACTAAGAGAAAAATGTGGATTGTGCCCCCACATGGGTTATTCAAGGTGACACTGTCAAAGACATTTCCAGAAATCATTTTCTCCTTCGGAATTTTATTCTGTCATTTTGGGCATTAAAATGGTTTTTTTTGGTTTTGGTTTTTGTTTTTTGTTTTACCCTGTAGAAACATAAGCATAAAGAAGAAAATAAACATCCTCTCACCAAGACTCTTTTGTTTGTAAGGGACAGAAACTAACTCAAAACTATCTGAAGCTCAAGGTACCAAGTAATGGCTAGGTCAAGCTAAAAATGGAACTGACTTCAAGGTGGGCTGAATCCCAGGATGCCCACAGTATCAGGATCTTCTCTGAGTCATGGACCCCATTGGTCCATCTGCCACATGTTTTCAGACTCTTGTGTCATAGAAGTCATGCCACCCAGAGTTCTAAGTTCCCATGTTAATAGACTATCATCCAAGGGGAAAGAGAAAGTTATAGCTCTACTTCAGTTTGGGAAGTTTTGAGAAAAGACTGTAAGCGGCCAGACCTTGACACAAGGCCTTTGATGTAGGTGGATAATTTGGAGCAGTGTCCCAGATGAGGGAACAAGGAAAGTAAGACAGGGGTGGGAAAAGAGTCAGTAAAAAGAGCATTAATGAGTGAGTTTACTACTGTGGGAAATTGTAGTTTAGGCCCATTGGGGTCACTCTGATGCGCCATGTGGAACACATGGCAGAGTTCTCCCACCAGGAGACAAGGAAGGTAGGAGGCAATTTGTCACAGACTCTCATCCCTTACTGGCTGAGGATTGCTCCTGAGGCTGTTAATCCCCTGCTCTTGTGGGCACTCTGCACTTGAGCTGAGCAGGTTTCCGTAGTGCTGGAAAAAGTTTCTACAGTTGTAAAATGGAGATAATAAATCTTGCCTAACTCTCAAACCTGAGGTGAAGATCAAATAATAGAATGGAGAAAGCTAGTAAATTGCAGAATGCCATGCAGTCGTAAGAACTTGAATCTGCTATTCCACTGTTCGTGGACCTGAGGCCCACGGATCCTTTCTGAGTCACACAGGTGTCTATGTATGTGTTGCAGGACAAGGGTGTTTCTTGAAGAGGAGCATGATTGGGAAGGTCACTTGTCTAAGGATAGGGCCACGAATGGACTTAGAACAAGAAAATGGTCCCATGAGCCAGCTGTGGCGATCTGCTAGCTGTCTCCTCCACTATTTGTTCGCTTCTTCTTCCATAGTAATTGGGTTTGGCTGGGTACACAGCAATCCAGTTAAAGATGACATATCCTTATCTTCCTTAGAGCTCAATGAGCCCTTGTCACTAAATTCTGCCAATGGAGTGTGAGCAAATGATGTGCGCCCTCAGGATCTTGCCTTAAAAACCTTCAGCATATGCTCCCCCTTCCTGTTGGCTGAGAGATGATGAGAGCCTCAACCACCTCTAGACCCACAAGTAAAAGCCACGTGTTAAGAATGGCCAGGCAGCCTACCATCTCTTAGCTATGACATGAAAGACAAATAAGTGTATTTAGTTACACTGGTGTCCTTTGGGGTTTCTTTGTTATAGCAACTTGGACTTTACCCTAACTAACACACGGCATGTTCCGTACAATGTGAAACTGAGCCTGCCCTAGGTGGGAGCTAGAGTCAAGTTGAGGCAGTGTCCATGCAACCAACTGCAGGATTACCTGCCACTCTAATGGAAGATCAATGAGCCATTTTTCGTGAAAGCTGTTTTCTGTCAGCCTGGCCTGCCAAGGTCACCTATATGAGGCAAGCAGTGTCTATATTGGATTGAGGGCAGAGCATGTGTCAGAGAATACTTTGTCATTCTGTGTGGAGTTGAGCTGGCTCCCATTCATTAGCTGTACCCCACTTATAATGAGAATAGGTCTTTGTGTGCCTGCTAGGATCCACACACTGAGTTTGATACTTCATATCCATAGCCTTAAGGCAGGTGGTATTTTTCAAACCAAGAAATGGTCTCAGAGGTTGAGTGATGCAATACAGAGCCTAAGTGTCAAGGCGGATTGGTGTCAGTCTACAGCCTGTGCTTCTTCCACTATATGCACTGCCTTCAAATAAAATGCCTACTTCCAAGTATGGCTTGAGGTTGCTTAAGTAAAGCTGGCATCTACCTACTGAGATGAGAGTCCTAGGGCTTGGAAGTCCTTCCCCGAAACCATTCACTAGTCCCTCCCCAAAACCATTCTAGGCTTTTATCCTTTGAGAGGATTTTTAATTTCTGTGAGCAAGTGTGACTATGCACATATGAGCATGTGTACTGGTGGGTACTTTTGAGATCTGATGAAAGCTATGGAAACATCCACACTGTTAAGGGTTGAATTGTTCCTCCCCGCAAAATATTTTGTAGTCCAGAGTCCCAGTAATTCAGAATTACTGAGGAAATTCTTTACAGAGGTAATCAAATGAAAATGAAGTGATTAGGGTAGGTCCTAATCCAATAAGACCAGTATCCTAATGGAAAGGGAAAATTTGGACATGGAGACAGACAAACATAGAGAGATCTTTTAAAGGGACATAGAGAAGATGGCCATCAAGGGAGGCTTAGGATAGATTCCTCCCTCACAGCCCTCAAAGAAACCAACCCTACTGATTGATACCTTGAGCTCAAGTTTTTAGCCTCCAGAAGTGGAGACCATGAACTTCTGTTGTTTAAGCCACCCAATCTGTGGCCCTGGCAAAATGATATACAAGTATACACATGTACATACATTGCGCATTTTACACACAAATTCTGGGGATTCATCTATGGACCCCTGTTCAAGGACCACTGCAAAGTTCTATTTCCTGAAAACATTCCAGTGGCCATAATAATGGCAATCCTAAAAAAACCCCAAAGAATTGTTTCAAAACATTGTTCTAAGGGCTTTACGTGTATGTGATCATTTAATGTTTCCAGTAACATCAGCAGCCACAAGAAGCTAATACAGATTTTGGTACTTGGAAGTGGGATGCTTTTCTACTAAATATTCAATAAACTTGGTGGCTTAAAACCACATATTTATCTTCTCACAGTTCTGGATGCCAGAAGACTGCAATCAGTATCCCTGGGCTAAAACAAAGGTGGTTGTAGGGCTATGCTCCTTCCACAGGCTCTGGGAAGAATCTGTTCCTGCCTCTTCCAGCTTCTAGAGACTGTTAGCATTCCTTAGCTTGGGGCCACATCTCTCCAATCTCTGTGTCTGTCTCCACATCACCTTCTCTGTATGTGAAAATTTTCACCCTTTTATAAGGAAACATGTGATTGCATTTTGGACCCCCCTGGATAACCCAGGATAATCTTACCATCTCCAAGTTCTTAACCTCATTACACATGCAAAGACTTTTTTTTTTCTCCCATAGAACATTCACAGATTCCAAGGATTAGGACACGGATTTCTTTTCAGGGGGGAGCATTTTTCAGCCTACTATTATCTGTCCTCTAGCCTCCCAAATTTGTATCTGTCTTACATGCATAATAAAGTCACCCCACCCCAACATTCACCAAAATTTCAACCCATTAAGGCATCGACTCAAGCCGAAAACCTCATCTAAATATCATCAAGTCAGAAGTCTCAAATCTCGGGGCACCTGGGTGGCTCAGTCGGTTGAGCGTCTGACTTTGGCTCAGGTCATGATCTCACAGTTCGTGGGTTCAAGCCCCGCGTTGGGCTCTGTGCGGACAGCTCAGAGCCTGGAGCCTGCTTCAGATTCTGTCTCCCTCTCTCTCTGCTCCTCCCCCACTCATGCTTTCTCAAAAATTAAATAAAAACATTAAAAAAATTAAAAAAAAAGAAGTCTCAAATCTCAATGATGATGTGGATAAATCATCTGCATTAACTATGAGTGAGACTGTATCATCCATCCTAGGGCAAACTTCCTCTTCATCCGGGAACCAGTGAAATTAGAAAACAAGTTACCTACTTCCAAAATACAACAGCAGGGCAGGTAGTTATAGACATTCCCATTCCAACAGGGAGAAGATGGAGAGAAGAAAGAGGTCAACCCTGCAAAATTTCTAAAGCCATCAGTGAAAATTCTATCAGGTATCAAGGTCTGGGAACAATCCTCTATGGCTGAAGGCTCTGGCATCTGGGCCCATGACTTGAGGCACATGCTATTATTATGTCCACTTTACAGATAAGAAAAAGGAGCCACTAAGTGGTGAAGAGCCTGCACAAGGTCATATAGCTAATGAGAGGCTGACTAGGGTGATGTTCCTCCAGGTTGACTGCAGGCACTCCCCTTACAGAGGTTCTCTGGGTTTATGGAGGGTGTCAGAAAGGGATGGAGACTATTGCTGCAAATTAAAAATACCTGCCTAACAATATTGTCTTTAAAAATACTAGAGCAAAAAAGCACATGTGCCAGCTGTACTTTGTACCTCCTGCCTCCACTTTTTGTGATTACCTCTTTGATGAAAACCAGGCTTCTCAAAGCATGAGCACTTGGAAGGGAGAAGCCCTGGGAAAACTGGATGCAGTTTTACAACGGGTCCAGATAACTGTCCTATATGGGTCACGCAGGTTATAGAAGTTCCCACATTTGTTGAGAGCGTGGGCTTTCGAGTCAGACCTAGTTTGGGGTCTTAGCTCTACTACTAGCTATGACCTCAGGCAAGTAATTTTTAACTTCTCCATGCTTTAGTTTCCTTTTTGGGAAATGAGATAATAATAGGACCTATCCCATGTATTTGTTGGGAATGAATGAAGTAATACATAAAAAGTGTTTAGCATAGTCCTTGATACATGTGAGCTGTTGCTAATACTATTACTTTCGTTATTTCTCTTTGTTATGATCTCTAGAGCTCTGGTGATGGTGGTTTAAAATCTGATCAATGCGGAGGCTACCAAACTTTTAAAAATATATTTTAAAAAGGGGATGCCTGGCTGCCTCAGTTGGTAAAGCATGCAAGTCTTGATCTCGGGGTCATGAGTTCAAGTCCCAGATTGGACCTAGAGCTTACTTAAAAAACAAAAAGTATACATATATGTTTTTTATTTTTTTAAGCTTATTTATTTATTTTGAGAGGGTGGAGGGAGAGAGAGAGCAGGGGAGGGGCAGAGAGAAAGGGAGAGAGAAAATCCCAACCAGCCTCCTCATTGTCAGCACAGAGCCTGATGCAGGGCTCAAATTCATGAACCAGGAGATCATGACCTGACCTGAGCCGAAATCAAGAGTTGGATGCTTAACCAACTGAGGCACCCAGGCAGCCTAAAAGTATACATATTTTTTAAAAGAAAATGCCTCATGTAGTTTCAGCCCTGTTGTTACCCAAACGATCAAATTCTTGTGCCGTTTTCCAAGTTCTTCCTAAAAAGTAACAAGTGAGAATATTAAATAAATTCCATATTCATCCTTCTAGATCTCACAAAATACATACATCCCGCTTTTTTTTCTCTTTCCCTTAGCTCTCTGTGTGATGTGCTAGGGAAAACCTTTAGGGAAGAAAAGGTTACCAGATTCATAAACCAGTTTTCCAATTACTGAGCTTTTGCAAAGAAAGATGTCACAATTGCTCAAGGTGAAGGGAAAAGAAAGAGATAAGAAAGTAAATTACCATGAAGATAGATGGTAGAAGTTTTCTGAAGGCCCAGGGAGTATTTTGCCCTGTCTTACCTGTCAATAGACATGAGGGAATAAAACTGCATACTAACAGGGAACCTGGGTGGCTCAGTCAGTTAAGTGTCCAACTTTGGCTCAGGTCATGATCTTGTGGTTCACATGTTTCGAGCCCCACGTCAGGCTCTGTGCTGACAGCTCAGAGGCTGGAGCCTGTTTCAGATTCCGTGTCTCCCTCTCTCTCTGCCCCTCCCCTGCTCATACTCTGTCTCTCTCTCTCTTGAAAATAAATAAAACATTAAAAAATTTTAAGAAAAATTGCATACTAACCAGAAAATACTTGTATTACAATCATTCCTGTGCTAGATTTTTCTCCCCTATTTCTACACACACACACACACACACACACACACACGCACAGTAAAAGATAACTTTGTCATGACAATTCAGCTAAAGTGAGGGTAAGGATGAGTTGAAAGCCCAGACAGTGGGTGTTCCTCTGTTACTGGTGTGAGTGGCAAGGAAAAGCATGATAAATCAAAATAAATCAAGAAAGATACTGGAGGAACAGTTACCTGGAATTGATGTGCTCTAAACTATTGTTATTTCCCACATCCTATATTTGATTACAGCCTCCACCTTTAGAAAGCAAAATTTGGACAAGGCCAAAGAAATTGCTTACTACAACTGGTCCAACACTGGCTGTTGACTATCTTTTGGCTGATCTCGTGGTTTTTCTTGATGGAATGACGCTTGCTCATTGGGGGTCTTATGAGCACATGGGTGTTTTGTCTTGTGAAGCAATGATGGGAGTTTTTCCTGCAGTAGACTTCTAGAATTCACAAAGCTGCCAATTTATAACTCCGACTTCATGTGAAAAAAGACTTTCCAACTGGGTTGATGTTTGACTTTGTTTACTCTTTGTTCACTGTTCACATTGTATGAACTATATTTATTCAGTAAATAATCATTGGGCAGTCTCTCTAGGCAAAGTATCCCTGAGAATATAATAAACTAGACAGATGTACCCCTGATTTCATTAACTTTACAACCTATCGGGGAAGAGGATTATTACGCTATTGTGACTGAGTATGATGAAGCTTGTGTTAATAACAGCAAACATTAATGGAATAATCATCAGGAGCCAGCTACAAAGTGCATTAATAAACATTGACTCATTCACCCCCTATGATAATTAGATAAAGTTACTAATTTCTTACCCCCATTTAATAGAGAGGATAAATAACTTGTCTAAGGTTATCAACTAGCAGGCAGTCGAGTAGGGTAATGGACCTGGGCAGTCTGGCCTCGGAGCTGGTGCTTTTAGACATTATAATTAAAGAAGCTATAATTGAAGAAGCTCTAAGTGCACAGAGTCAGCGGACAGAACTCTTTAGTGAGCAGGATTTAGGCTGGAAGTGTAAGTGTATCCAACATAAACACTTTTAGTTTTAAGTAATGCTCAGTCAACAGTGGCATAAACAAGGAGGAGTTATTTTTCTATAGCAAAATGTCTGTTGGTGTTTCTAGCACTGGTGCAGAGAGTGTAGGAAGTATGGGTTCCAGGAGGAGCCTCCACTACTCTATCACACGTCCATGTCCCCTAGCCAATCTCTGAGAAAGAAAGCAAGGGAGACAAGGGGTTGAGAGTTTTTGCTTGCATACCTTCTCTTATCAAGAAGGGAAAATCTTTCCAGATGTTCCATACCAACTTCCGCTTACAAATCATTACCCAGAACTGGGTTATGTGCCCACCTCTGGACTAGGTCAAGGGCCCACCTTCCCTGAGACTATCCTGAATTTCTAGGATTCTGTTAGGTAAAAAGAAAAGGAAGGGTGAATTTTGAGTTGGTAACCCAACAGGGTCTCCCAAAGGGAATCCAAAAAAACTAAGCAGAAAACCGAAACATGACAAAAACAAGGGGTAGGAAGAAGTTTGGTGTGGCTGGAGATAAGCTTGACAGATGGCAAGAGGTGAGGGTAGGAACGTGAGAGCCTGGACCACGAAGGACCATGCATGACATCTTATGAGTATACACTTTGTCTGGAGACTAAGGAAAATCAATAAAGAATTTTGGACAGGGCCATGACCTGAGATGACTTATTTAGAAAGATCACTTCTGCAGCCCAGTGAAGAATATTTGAAGGGAACAAGAAAGATGAGAGGCAGGGGAACTAGTTGGGAAGATGTTCTGAACTCTTAGCACACACATGGTGGCGGAGAGTGTTGGGCTGCCATATTTGGGAGGGAGAACTAAAGACAGTGATTGGATTCGGGAGTAAGGGCCCGAGAGGCACAAGAGACCTGAGGGATATTATCTGTATTTCTGCTAGTAAAAACACTATTACTAAAAGACAGAATGCCTGAAACCAAGCCTTGGGATTCAAGTTCACAATAGTGAGCTGGCAATTACTACAAACAGAAATCCACAAAGGCCATTCATTTTAGTAAATTTGAATTTTATTTTACACATGCACACACAAACACAGTAATATTAAATAGTCTTCAAGGCTTACAATAAGAATCCCAACTCACCCCACTAACATTGCTACTCCACGGAGGTTATCTACTTAATTTAGTTGTCTCTTCTGAAATCTTTATGATTTCAACATAATCATTCTATTTCTTGACTTCTAATTATTGAAGACAGGATTTAGATTTCTCCCTGTTTCACCTCTTCATCTTCCGTCACACATATGCACAAATCACACCCAGCCCCTAGGCCACCCAATGTCATTGTATCATAATTTGTGGTTAAAACAATATTCAGCATTTGCTTTATTACGGTTGTGTGAATATTATTCATAGAAGAGACATGTTGAACATCATGATGCATTTTCTTTCCATAACAACTTTTTTGAATATAAATTGCCTAGCTTTCTATGAATCTAAAAGTAAATCATTACATAACTCTCCCCTAGAAATGTAAATATTGTTTCAATATATTCAAACACATCAGGTTATCTAATGACATTATTTTGTTTCTTGAATACATCCATTGGTGAGCCTTTAGTCCTCCTTTTCCAATGTGGACTGCCTGTTCTCTAACTAAGCCTGTGCATCAACTAGCTATTTCTGCACCACAAATCACTTAAAATATAGTAGTTAAAAACAACAAGTATTCAGCTCGCAATTTTGCAGGTTGGCAAATTAGGCTGAGCTCTGCAAACTGGTCCTCCTATGTTCAGCTGGACTTCCTCAGGCATCTGCAGTTAACTGCAAGCCCCGCTTATGGGGACAGGGGTGGAGTAGCTGGCTATAGGGTGGTATGCCCCATGATCTCTTATCCTCCAGTGGATTAGCCCAGATTGCATGGTGGAGACAAGGACTACAAAGACAGAGGAAGTAAATAACCAAGACCTCTTGAGGCTAGGATTAGAACTGGTTCAGTATGACTTCCATCACATTTTACTAGCCAAACAAGTCACAATGGCAGTCCATAGTCAAGGAGTAGAATAGATTCCAAGTTTTGGTGAAAGATTCTGAAAGTCAGTCTGCAAAGAGCACAGATACAGGAAGGTCACCAACCGCAGTTATCAACTTAAGCAACCCAGCAGTCTGATGCATAGCCATTATGCCAGGGTCTCCTCTATCATCAGGATTCTGAAACCATACCAGTGATTTTAACTGCGTATGTGGGAAGATGGGGTGGGGGAGTAAAGGCCGTGGCTCAGCTGGTGCTGGTATCTCTGAGGGAACTGTAGACTCTACAAGTGTTGGGAAGACTGGATTCAGCTGCTGCTTCAAGAAGAAGGTTCTTCTCCAGGGTGAAGAAGTGGCCCGCGTGATCCTCTCAGGAACTGCAAGGAGACAGGAAGCAAATAGGAAGGAGCAAGTCCCTTCTTCCTTCTCCAGCCCTCCAGTTCCCTTCTAACAAGCCCCTTCCTCATTAGCAAAACTTAACAGGGAGCCAGCTGGCCAAGGCAGAAGGGATTTTTCAGAGTCTGGACCTCAGCATCATGTAGCAGAGTATTAGAAATATGAGTTTGCAGTAGTGAGACAACATGCTAATAACAGGCAGGTCCTGTTTTCTGTGTTTTATGTCTTCCTTATTTTTTGCAACTTCCTAACAAAGGATGTGGTAAGATAATTTTCCTTAGGTCTTTACTGTCTAAAATATCATCAACCTAACACCACAGTTTGACTGAGTATGGTATTCTAGTATGAAAATTATTTCCCTTCAGTATTTTGAAAGCATCTCTCCATTATCTTCTAGCATCTACTGTGGCCACTAAGTCAGATGCCATGTGGGTTTCACGGCCATGTTTTCATTGTTGATTGTTTGTCTGTTTGTTTGATCTTTTCTCTGTGGGAGCTGTTAGGATTTTTCTCTTTATTCCCGGTATCCCAAATTTTCACAGTGATTTGCCTTGGTTCTGTTTTTTTTTTTTTCTCTTTAAATTTCATTCTGCAAAGTGCTTAGTGAGCCTTTTCAATTTGGGAACTCATTTCCTTAAGTTCTGAGAAACTATTGAAATTTATTGAAGTCTTTGATAACTTCTTCACTTATTTTTTTCTCTCTGGTATTTCTATCATCACTTGTGGTATCATCTAATTTTCTTATTATTGTTATTTTACTGTCAACTGAGTAATCCCTCTGTTTAGTAAGGTGCCCCCACTTTCAGCAGTGCCTTGTATTCCAAGATATTAATCCTTCTGGTTTCACCTCTCCCAGGGTACATCTTAACTCTGGGATATGGATAGGTACTCACTTGATTGTGTGGGGCAGTGCCAAAGACGCAGAGGGTCACCATAGTGCCTCTGACACAGACTTTCAGCCTTCTGTTGGTAGCCCCCACCTGAACTCTGAATTCCAGATGTACTCGGTGCCTTCAGTTTCTGAATCTTTGGGAATCTATAGCAGGGACTAGTTTTCTTCATGGTGTCCCCCACTTTAGGCTTTGCTTTCTATTTTCTCTGGTCTGCTAAGTCAATCTTGCTTAACACCTGCTTTTATCTCTTTCAATCTACTCTTGACTTTGTCAGTATCACTGGAGAGTATCTCTGTTGAGAGGCAACAACGACGTGATCATCTTAACTGAGAAAGATGGGGAATGTGCTTCAGAGGTTGTGCAATAATGTTGCATAATGCTCTCAATGATTCAAGATACCGGGACTTTTTGTAGTCCCCTCCCACACTGAATCTGTGATTTGCCAATGGGATATTAGCAAATATGAGTCAAGCAGAAGCTTAAGCACTGGGTGTTATTCTCTTATGGCTAGGAACCCCCAGACCACAGGCTGAAGAAGCAAAAGCCAACCTCCTGCAAAGTGAAAGACAACAGGGAGGGAGAAGTTAACCATCCCAGCAGACCCCAGCCCTCAGTCACACCAGCAACCAGCTGACTGTAAAGGAGTGAACTCAGTTAATATCGGCAGAAGCGCTACCCACCTCAGCCTAGCCAAAACAACCAACTCACACACTTGTGAACAAATAAAATGATTTTTGTACTATGTCATTATGTTTTGGAGTGATTTGTTATGCAAATACTAACTGATACAGAGGTGTCACGTTGAAGTTTCCTCATTTGTTTCCTATGTATTTAAAGATCACAGATCATGGCTCTGCTGTTTCTGTTTTATGTGTTCCTGTAAGGTTACACTTATCTTTAACCCTTTATCTCCATTTTATTATGGTTTTGGAAAGAAATAAAAGTAGACATTGAAATCAATTCCATCACATTTAACTGCAGTCTCCATTCACTTCTTCATCCGTCCAAGAGATACATATTGAGCACCGAGTGGGTATGAGCACTTGCGAAGCAGCTCTCATTTAATCTGTATGATAGCATGTTGCATTAGGCATTGGTTTCCCCTTTAACAGATGAGACCACCAAGACTCAGTGAGGTGGAGTGACTTGCTGGAGGTCACACAATTATGAAGGAGCATTGCAAGGATTTGTTCTCTCAGCTTAGTATCAACAAAGCCTCCGGTAGTTCCGATACACTTTGCTGAACTAGAAAATAGATGGTAGACCTACAAAAGTTAGAGATGGATGTAAGATGCATCATTGACTAGACTTGACCAGCTAGCTGACTGGACATGAGAGGTGAAAAAGAAACAGTGACTGTGAATCCCACTGCCATGGGATAGCACCACAAACAAAAGGGGACAAGAGAGGCATGGATATCTTAATTGGGGGAGGTGGAAATTTGCTTCTAAAGGGCTAACTTGGATCCTTCTTGTTCTCCCCTGCATGGTTGTCAGCACTGCTTGTGGTCTGCTTGTATTGGGGAAGATTGGTTGGTGCCACTTACAGGACGTTTTCTCAGGGTAAATGGTAGTTTCTGATCATGCTCCTCAGTGGTGGGTGGGGAGCTAAGCCCTGTGAGGCTCAATATGGTTAACGGCTGTCAAATGGTTAAAACTCCAGGCATTGCTTGGGAAGTATTCCCAAAAGGCCGCCAAATGACTCTTGTGCTCAGTGTAAGGAAAATTAAGTGCCGAGAAAAGTGTGTTCAATTTAGATCCATCTGGTCTGTTGCTTCTTGCTTTTCTTTTTCTACAGGAAAGAACTATTCAAGGAACTTTGTGATTGCTTTAACCTGCTAGGAAGCCAGGGTGTTGCCTGCCCAGCATGCTGACGGGCAGAGAGAAAAACTGTTCTAATTCTAATTGGTAGTAAGCTCAGCTCAGAGCAGAGCTTGCCATCCAGGGTGCTGGCGACCCAGGACACAGACCTTGGGAGGAAAGAAGAGTGTGTGGTTTGAGAACACATCAAGAAGAAAGTAGAAGTGGCCTTTGCTAAAAATGGTCTCTTACCGTACCTTCTAGCCAGGTGAACACCTGGAACCTTGGATCAACAAGGTCACTGGATTCCAAACGAGAAAACCTAAGCCATATATTCTGGGTTTCCAAGCGTGCCTGATTTCAAATATGCATTCTTGGTATTGGAGCAGTCTGGAGTAACTGCATGGGCTTATAATAAAAGACATCCAACTATGGAACCCTATATGGAACCCTACTAAAAATGAGGGAGGAAATAACTTACATCTGTGAAGCATTTGACCATATGTCAATCACTATTCTAAGTGCTTTACTGGCCTTTTTATTTTCAGTCTCTCCACACCCACCCTGGGTAACCTCAAGGGTAGGTCCTGTTATTATCCTAGTTTTACATGCAAATATACCAAGGCTCAGGGAGGTTAGCTAGATGGTTCAACATCTACAGCTAATAAGTGGTAGAGCTGGGATTTGAATCCAGGTGACCTGCCTCTAGAGCCCAAGACTACCTTGGATCAGAGCTACATGGTCACCTGGAAGCACGGCTGCCTCTGGGGAGAGGGACTAAGGGAAAGCAGATGGAAGGCTTTCATTTTCTACTTTATCAAATGCTATCATGTGAGTTTTCCCCATTAAACATGTGCTACTTGTTTGCTGTAAGTGTATACAACAAAAGAAAAAGCAAGGCTGGGGGAAATGGGAGAGCATTGTAACATTTTTTTTTTTTTTTTGCAATGTAGGTTTTGAGTTAGGACAAGGCACTGTCCCCATTATGTTAAAGGTAGGAATTTATTTAGGCACCAGGCAAGTCTAGGCTGGGGGCCAGGAGCTATAACAGAAGTCAGCAATCTAGGCACAATGGAATTATCTTCAGAACCCCTAGAAACCACCAGTGGGCAAGTGGGAAGTGGGCAGGTTTAAAGTGAGCCCTTGAGACAGAGCAGTGGGCTGGAAATCACAGGTTAAGTGTAAACTAAAAGAGTCCAGAGCCTGGAGGGCAAGGCGACAGCTGGAAGAATGGGCAGCTGGAAGCCAGGAGACCCACAATGATTACAGGTTCAGAGAAGGTGACGTGAAAAGAAACAACTGTGAGATCTCACAAGGAGGTGAGCTGTCTCAGCCAGGAAGCCTCTTCTAGAGTTTCTGGTGGAGTCTTGAAGGTAGACGGAAGTGAAGAGGGAGAGGAAGGCCCGGAGGGTATACCTGACTGAACCAGAGTGTGTAGAGGCAGGATGAAAGAAGAGTGTGGGCGCACGGGTGGCTCAGTCGGTTATGCCCTACTCTTGATTTGAGCTCAGTCATGATCTCATAGTCTGTGAGATCGAGCCTCAGATCGGTCTGTGCGTTGACAGCATGGAGCCTGCTTGGGGTTCTCTCTCTCCCTCTCTCAAAAGAAATAAATAAGCATTGAAAAAAATTTTAAAAAAGAAGAGTGAATCCTGTCATCTCCACACTAAAAACCATTTGAATTTTACATAGAGCTTCCACATGTATTTCACTTTGCAAGGGTTTCCTTTCAAGTATGCACACATTTGTGAGCATGCAGGTCACTCTTTCAGCTCAGCAAAGAGACCTCTCTGAGGGATGGTGATGGGCGAGGCTTCCTAGGCCAGTGGGTCTGTGCATTTGGCAGGACCAAGTGTGTCTGGCTCACCACTGTAACTGTGAATCTAGCATGAGGCTGGTCACACAGTAGGAACTCGATCATTATTTGTTGATGAATTGTATGATAACTTTGTGAAATAAGTTAGTACCATTGGGAAACTGTGCTGTATCTTGGGATGAAAGTGTCAAGCCCTTTTGGGGGCTTTAATTAGTAATTTAAAATACAAATGGTTTTGATTACTAGTATTTATTGAGCACTTAAATGTGCTAACCCTTTACATTTAAAGTAACAGGAAGCCCAATCCATATTTTGCTTTAAAAGTCCAGGGAGAGTTCAGATTGCGTCAGGTAAGGTTTGATCGGGGGTCTGGCTCAGCTTCTCTGTGGTTGAGCTCTGCCCTATTCCATGTGTTGACTTTCTACAGGCCAGATTTTATTCATGGATGCAAAATACCTTCTGGCGGAAATTGAGGCCACACAATGTCTCATTCATATCCAGGAGGAGAAAGAGAAAGAAAAAGAGTGACAAAGAAACAGAGAGACAAAGAGAAAAGACAGAATCAGTCCTCCTCCTACCACCGCACCCCATTTCTAAATTTTATTCCAACACAACCAGACTGAACTAGGAGAAAACCACATGTTGATTGGCCTAGCCTAAGTAACTCATCCCTGGACCATGAGTGGAGCGACAGGGCTGGGAGTATCCCACATGCTTAGATCAGCCATGGCCTATCCCCGAAGCCTGGGATGCAGGCCATCCTAACTAAATTGCATGGCTACTTTCAATTGGGAAGAGAGATAAATTTGAGAGCAAGATGAATGCCCATTCATTTGATCCTTGCAACACTCTGTGAACTAGATTCTATGGAGAGATGAGAAAAATGACTTCTGAGAAGTTAGCAACCTGCTCAAGATCACAAAGCCAGTAACTGGCAATGTAGGAATCTAAACCCACGTCTATCTGACTCCAAAGCTCAGGTACTTGGCCACTAGACTCTAGTCCCCAATTCTTAGAGACTGCATGAGTCTCTGGTTCCCTCTAAGAGAAACCTGTTCTTGTGATCACATCTATCTGTGCTGGAGAACTCCTTGGGTCCAGGATGAATCTCCTTTAATATAAAACAAGGACTCTCCAGGGAGCCTAGGCTATGAGCTCAGCTTCAGAGACCTTTGGATTCCAGCCTCACTTTGGGGAGTGGCACACGCCTACCTACGTGGGCTCTGACCAAGAGATTGCTCTACAACCAGGACAGACCACCCCTGTTCTTCTCTCAGTGGTCATTCATCAGGCAGTTACTGTGCATCTGCTCTCTGAGGACCCATCTGTCTGAATCAAAGCCCAAAATGTTGTTCCCAGTGTCCTTGTCTCATCTTTCATTTTGGGCTGTTCCTTTGTTTATCACACCCAGAAGACTTCTGTTCCTCCCTGAATACAGGGTGGCTCTTTGTCTCATACCTGCACCCAGCCCATTTTCTTTCTTTGGGTCCAGTACTTCTAGGACAGTAACTATTTGTGTGTTCTAAAAATTTCAGTTAATTAAAAATGGCTGCCTTGAGACAGAGGCAGAGTCTGCATCCAGTCTCAGAAGGCAGGCGTGCCGTAATCAATTAGTCATGTTTGCCATAGGAGGAGAGGTATAGTGGATATTTGACACTCCTGGGCCCATATACCCACTGAAACTTCACATTTGGGACTCACAGAACCAGCTGTCCCCATTGCTTGAGCTCCCTGAAGGTGAATTTCCTGTGCTGGTGTAACTCTGACAATCTCTAGACCCCTGCCTGCCTCTTCCGTTACTCTGAATGAGGCTGAGCTGTTTACATGCTCGGTACCAAAAGATGGAGCAGTCTGGAGAGAAAGAAAAACAAGAGCGATAAGATCTGATATTGGCCGGAGGGCTCTGACGTGTGGTTTAGAATGTCTGGGTCAAATGCCACTAAGCACTAACTCATTCTATGACCCTGGGCAAGTCTTCGCCCCTCACTTAGCTTTAGTTTCCCCATGTGATGATGGACTACATCAGGAATCGTCGGTGGGGATGAAACCACTTCCTAGGGGGTGATTCGGATTTCTATAGGGACATTTTCAGTGTCACAGTGATTAGAAGCTGCTTCTGGAATGCAGTGGGCAGGAGACGGGAATGGTAGACCGTTTATTATATGAAGGACAGTCCCTCGCACTGAACTGTCCCTCACATCTGTCCCATGTCCTACTGGACACTCATGTGCAGGAAAAATTTGCTCATAATTATCTGATGATGAAATCTAGCTCTGCTTTAAACATGAACACAATTCATTTTTGGCACAACTGGTGTACATCAAGTTTTTGAAAAATGGAATTATCATATAAATGAAGGGTAGAGTACATCTTAAAAACAGCTGTATCGAGTTGTGATTTACATGCTACAAAATCCACTTGTTTTTAAAGCATTATCGGTTCAGTTAAGTGTTTAATCAGTTCAGTGGTGCCGGTAAACTTGGTAAGTCATGCAACCATCATCACGATGCAGACTCAGAACATTTCCATCCCTTGCACCTGTTCGCGGTCAATTCCCACTCCCGCCCCCAACCCCAGGCAACCACTGATCTGCTTACTGTCTCAACAGAGTTGTTTTTTCTAGAAATTGTACTTAAGTAGAACCATACAATATGTAGTCTTTTATATTTCTCTTTTTTAACATAATGTGTTTGGAGGCTCATGTGTATTGTGCCATGGATCATTAGTTTGCTTCTTCTTATTGCTGAAGAATATTCCCCTGAAGCGTACCACATATTTCTTTTCAACCCATCGCCAACTGATGGACTTCTGGACTGTTCGCCTGTTCTGGCTATTGTGAATAATGCTGCTGTGAACATTCCTGGACAAGTCTTTGCACAGACATGTGTTTCTATTTCTCTAGAACATGTACCTAGGAGTGGGAGTTGAGTTACTTTATTACTATTATTACTATTACTTTAATCAAGAGTTGTTTAAACTCTCTTGGAACTCATTTTGGAAAACTGACACTACTAATGGTATCTGAATCACCAACACAACGCTCTTGATTCCACGTGCACTTGGAGCTTACACAGGCATATACACTGAATTATATACATGATTTCATGGATGGTATAGGCTCTGACTTCATTATGTCTCTAGTTGGGTCACACCCAAACATGCCTATATTAAAGTATGTATTATTTCTAAAGTGACTTTCTTTTAATTTCTCCTATATAATAAGGGAGTTAGGATGATTTTTAAAAATCATATATACACAGGTTGCTTATGTTATTTATGAGTTTAGGATAGTAAAGAGGGTATATGAAATATTATTTAGAGAAAGGGGGTCTTGAGACAGATGGGGAAAGACTAATGACTGTCAGAGCCCTGATACCTGGGAGTTTTTAAATCCTGCTCACAGTAGCTTCATTAGAAAGGCCGGTATTCTGGATTGAAGTAAACAGCAAATCAAAGCGATCGTCCTGCACCAGGTGCTTTGATCATCTGATTGTGGCCTAGCTCTTTCAGGCCAGAATCAGAGAGAGAGGAACAAACGAACTCAAGAAAACATCTTGAAAATAAATGTACAGGAAGAGGGGTGCCTGGGTGGCTCAATCGGTTAAGCACCCTACTTCAGCTCAGGTCATGATCCCATGGTTCCTGAGTCTGAGCACCGAGTAGGGCTCTGTGCTGACAGCTCAGAGCCAGATCTGGCTTTGGATTTTGGATTCTCTGTCTCTCTCTATTTCTGCCCCTCCCCCGCTTGCACTCTCAAAAATAAGTAAACATTAAAAGAAATTAAAAAAAAAAAGAAAATGTACAGGAAGAGCTTCAGACTCTGTTACTCTGAGTTTCACCGTGAGGCACAGCACACACTCCTGGGCTGACCCCACAGTTCCAGCCCCACGTTCTACAAATGCAGAAGGGGCTGCTTGCAGAAGGCTGGGGGGAGGGGAGGACTGACAGGCTACATAAGCTGACCAGGTCTGGGGGCTCCCAGAAGCGTCATAACTAGATGCCTCTTCTATCAGACCTTCTTTAGTCTTTTAGAAAAGAGACTGAGCCTGGGAAGGGAGAGGTCCAGAAGACAGAGAGCAGGCCTCAAGCTCCCTCCTCCTCGCCCCAGCAGCTCTGGCTGAGACTTACCTCCTCTCCAATGAACCTGACCGACCTTCCCAGGTAAGGCGGCAGCACTTACTGCTGTGACTCAGGCAAGGGAGTCTGGGAGGTCTCAGCAGCTGCACCCACTTCAAGCAGTTAATCAAAGCATGTGCCTGTGTTACTTTACCTCCCGGAAAATGAAATGCTTTCCAGAGCGTTCCCTTCCTCGGGGCTTTCTTCCTTCTCCGCGCAGGGACTGGACACAGATGATTGGCAGCTTGATCCGGCTCCGCATCCTCTTCCCACTCTCTGGGCTGCCTGAGCAGTTACAGAAGAAAGGAACATCCATCAGAGCAGTACATCTTACGTGGGAGATCCGGCCAGGCCGCGAGGGGCTCTCTCTGGCCCCTCCTGTAAATCGGTTGTAAACAGGGAATCCAGAGGCTGGGCTCAGCCTCTCCCAGGGAACCCTCCATGGAAGTGGGGTAGGGAAGAGGTGGCGATCCAGTGTTCTGGGGCTGTTTTGTCACCCCGGGTGAGGCCATCATACACCTCTGGATTTTAGGGTTGGGTGGGGTTTTCTTGGGGCGCTTGCGTGGTGCAGTTGTTTAAGTATCAGACTTCGGTTCAGGTCATGATCTCCCAGTTCTTGAGTTGGAACCCCTGCAAGGGCTGTGTGCTGACAGCTCAGAGCCTGGAGCCTGCTTCGGATTCTGTGTCTCCCTCTCTCTCTGCTTCTCTCCCGCTAACGCTCTCTCTCAAAAATAAATAAACATGAAAAGAACTTAAAAATAATTGAAAAAAACCTTTTAAAACACACACACACACACACACACACACACACACAGACCTTGACACTCCTTACAAGCGCTAGTTATCTGCTAAGGAAGCATCATTCCAATGGAGACGCTGATGCCCACAGCAGCCCACTGGGCCTTGGCTACTGGGAAGCACACCCAGAATACCGCTGTGTGGCGTCCTTGGGCCACAAGCCATGTGCACCGGGCAAGGACCCTGGCAAGGACCCGGGCTGGAAGGCAGGCTTGCCTTGCCCGGCAGGGAGGCCCAGGTGCCCATGAGGAGACTGGTGGCTCTTGCCCAGGCTGGGCACCAACCTTCCATTTACCTAGGGTATGCTCCAGAGCTACACTCAGTTATAGGCACGCAGTAAGCAGACAGTCGGCTCTCTGGACAGCCTCTGCTGGGCTTGTTCCTGGGGCTGGGCCTGGGGCTGAGCCTGGGCCTGGGCCTGAGCGGGAGGAGGCTGCGGCAGCTGAGGCCCGGCCTCCAGTGTGCGCAGGAAGAGGAGGGCCGGGAGAGGCACAGAGCCCAAACCTCACCCGCCCCGCCCCCTCGTTCTACAGCCTGCGGTGAAGGCGGGGCTTCAGAACTGGCAGCTTCCTCTAGCTCACCAAGTTCCGGGAGTCATTATCTTATGTTTATGATAGAGGAATCAGGGCCTGTGGGACAGGCACTTTGAAATCTGGCTTCTGTAGGGCTCCGGTAGCTTCTACTGCCCAGCTGTAGAGATATCCGGAGCTCCAGGAGCCCTCTGGGAAACTGCTCCATTACAGACATTTACAAAGGAAAAATTAGAAAGAACAGGCAGCCTGGTTTAGATAAGAGGCGCACACCTAGCCCCAGGAAGCCGGAAGTGTGTGCCTTGCAAGCAAATTGCAGTGCCTGCCTGAGCATCCGGGAAAGCTGAATTCATGGCTTTAAAAAAAGGAAATGATCATACCACCTGCATTTAAGAACTAGAGCAAGAGATGATAAGGTTATTCTGAACCCAGTTATTTGCTCCCTGCTGATTAAACACACAGTTTCCTTCCACCCAGGTAGATGGATGGAGAAAGCTAGGCAGCATAGAAAGAAGTGCAGCCACAGGCCTTAGAGTCAAGCTGTTGGCATTTGCACATAGCCCCTCAACTTCTTGTCTTTGCAACCCTCTGAGCCTCAGTATCTCAGAGCCCTCATAGGGTTGCCATGATTAAATGAGATCCATGGAAAGTGCTTAGAACAGGACCAGGCATATATGAGTATCCCATCAAACATCAGTGGCGATTAGGGATCTGACCACTGATTTGCATACACAGCAGCTAACCTGTGAATTAGCTAATCTTTGTAGTAGGGTGGTGGGATTTGTCACTCTGCAGGGGCTAAATTCACTCCTCTGCCTTCATTGTGCCCAAACATGAAAAGGGTCATTCATTTCCTGTAGCGCCCATGGCCATTTCAAGATCTGCTTCTATTCTATAAAATGTTAAATTGGGCAAGATCCAAATAACTCATCTTGTCCAGACCATTGAATTAAAAAAATTTTTTTTAATGTTTATTATTTTGAAAGAGAGAGAGAGAGAGAGACAGAGTGCAAGCAAGGGAGAAGCAGAGAGAGAGGGAGACACAGAAACTGAAGCAGGCTCCAGGCTCTGAGCTGCCAACACAGAGCTCGATGGGGGGCTTGAATTCACAAACCTTGAGATCATGACTTGAGCCTAAGTTGGAAGCTCAACCAACTGAGCCACTCAGGTGCCCCCCATTTATTTTTTTTTTAATGTAAATCCAATGGGTTTTGAATTGCAGAGTTGACCAACAAAGTAATCTAATTTTAAATCATTTTCATCAGCCCCCTAAATAGAAACTGTATCCAACCAGCAGTCCTTTCCTATTTTCCCCCCACCTTTCCCTCCCAGCCTTGTGGAGGCTGTATCTACTGATTTGCCTATGCTGAACATTTTATAAAAATGGAATCATATAATAGACGGTCTTTTGTGACTGACTTCTTTCACTTAGCCTAATGATTTCAAGGTTCATCATCAGTCAGTAGACCTGGGGTGTTTTCCACTTTGGGGCTATTATGAATAATGCTGCTGTGAATATTCTGTATGAGTTTTCACGTGGACATATCTTTTCATCTCTCTTGGCTGCCAGGAATGAAGCTCCCGGGTCACTAAGTAACTCTATGGTCGTCCTTCGAGGCACTGTCAGACTGTTTTCCAAAAGTGGCTGCACCTTTTCACGTTTATACTGGCAACGTGTGAGGGTTCTGATTTCTCCACATCTTCACCAATACTTGTTATTGTCTGACCTCATTACAGTCATTCTGGTAGGTGTGGAGTACTATCTCACATGGTTTTCATTTGTATTCCCTGCCGGCCAATGGTGTTGAGTGAGCGTCTTTCATGTGTTTATCGGCCATTTGCATGTCTTCTTTGGAGAAAGGTCTATTCAGATCTTTTGCCCATTCTAAAATTGTTCTGTTTGTCTTTTTGTTGTTGAGCTATAAGTGTTCTTTCTGTATTCTGGATTCAAGTTTTATCTAATATATATGACTCGCAAATATTTTCTCCCATCCTGTGGGTTGTCTTTTCACTTTCTTGTCTTGATGGTGTCCCTTGAAGCACAAGACTTTTCAATTCTGAAATAGTCCACCTTGTAAATCTTCTCTTTTATCACCTGTACACTTTCTGTCATATCTAAGAGATCATTGCCTAATCCAAAGCCATAAAGTTTACTCCTATGTTTTCTTCTAAGAGTCTTATAATTTCATTTCTCTTATAATTTTCTTATAAGAGATTTCTTCTAAGAATCTTATGATTTGGGGGCACCTGGGTGGCTCAGTCGGTTAAGCGTCTGACTTCGGGTCAGGTCATGATCTCGCAGTCTGTGAGTTCGAGCCCCGCATTGCGCTCTGTGCTGACAGCTCGGAGCCTGGAGCCTGCTTCAGATTCTGGGTCTCCCTCTCTCTCTGCCCTTCCCCCACTCGTGCTGTCTCTCTCTGTCTCAAAAATAAATAAACATTAAAAAAAAGAATCTTATGATTTTATCTATCTTTGTTCAATTTCACTTGAGCAAAAAAGGAAACTGAGACCCCGCGAAGGTAGGATTTGCTAATAAGTGTCAGGTAAGTAATTTTTTTAAAGAACAGTTTAATTTTATACAACCTGATACCGATATAACTTCAAGACCTAAGAAGATCTCAAGTCATGCTAAAAAGCAGAGTCTAAAAGCAAATTTATGGTCATCCTGAAATGAAACCAACCTTTAATCAGAGGCTAATAGCAGGAAGAATAGACCTCATTCCTTGAGTCATTAGTTTGGGTCAGGCACCGCAACATGTATTCTCTTTCTACCTCTCAAAGCCACCTGGTAAATAGCTACTATTATCCTCCTTATTTTAAAGTTGAGAAAATAGTTCTCAAAAAGCTTTTTAAGTAACATTTCTGAAATCACACGGTTAATAAGAGGCAGAGCTGGATTTTAAACCCAGGGCTCTCATTCTTCTCGTAGGGTGAACTATTAGAAAAACTAATGACTATGCCCGAAACCCTAATAAAAGGGCTTCTGACAAGATAGGCACCTGCTGATGACATGAACTGGACCCCAACTGATATGCCCATTCCTTGTCACATCTGTTGGTAATTTCTCTTGGTGGGGTTGTGTTGATTTGCGGTGGGGAGAACCCAGATACCACAAAGCATCTGGGTTGCGATGGAAGTCCTGATTCATTTTCTTTAAATCCAATTTTCCACTTGGTTTGGCCAGGGCAGGAGGACGTCAAATTCTGTGACAGAGGTCAGTCCTGTAAGGTGTTTGTCTCTATTTACATAATTCATTGGAACATTTGCGGGGGAGGGGGAATCCATCTTCACTGACATTAGCCTCAGGAGCTCTCCCCGGGATGAGAGAGAAGCAATCCCGGGGGTAGATTTCAGTGTTAGCCCCGTACAGAGGTCTAAGTTTGCAGTTTCAACCAGGCATATTTATTTACATGTGGAAATTCCCAGTGGGAAGCTGCAGAACACAACTTAGGAGTGGTCCCCAAGTGGGAAATCAGATAGTACACTGAGCTCCTTTTATTTCCATTTAATTTACCGCCGGTATCATTACCATTATTTTGTTAATCATTTCACTAGCAATGATGTAACTTGGGACCAACCGAGGTAATTGCGGCCAAATGGGGAAGATGCTTATCTGAAGTATTTAGTTAGCAAAAGCTTTCATTCACCTTTTTAGGGATGGGTATTAGTGCTTTCCTTTATTCATGGAGCATAGAGCTGCCTTGAAATGCTGAAGATATTAAGAGCTCCCTGCAGCTTAATGAACTCTACACTTGGTTGAAAAGAGGGTTCTGTAATTTTCAGCTTGCTGCTGCCTGAAACTGTATCACACTGCACAGTGGAGTGGTTTCCTGAGATTCTAACAAGCCCACGTGAAACGTCACGCCTGCCCTATGGTCTGACTTTGGGCAGACTTTGCCCTCAGAAACCCGACTCTACTGTCTGGTAGGCTGTGTGACTTTGGGCAAGTTACTTAGGTTCTCTGGGTCTCTACTTTCTTATTTATCGAAAGAAGGTAACACTACTTATTGCATGGATCGTCAGGCAGTAAATGAGGTAAGATGGGTAAAAGGCCAGAGCATTCCTTGATCCATAATAGGTGTTCAGTAAATGCTGTTTCTTTCCTGAGAAAGTGCTGGTGTGGAGGACTTCTCTGCTGGGCTTCAGGATTATTTGGGAGCCAAGTACAAGGAAAGTTTTGAGAAACTGTTGGCTGGAAGGAAGGTACCTTTCGGTTGGCAAAAATGAAGACCTTGGAGAGGCTACTCTGGGTTTATGTTAGGACTCGGTTGGTCTTGTCACCTTGAGACTCCAAGGGTTGTCCTTGTTTGGGGGTGGGGGGTGGAGACCTCCCGTGATCGAGCCCCTGCCTCCCACTGCCCCTGCCCTCACTAGCTTCTCGTGTTAACTCCAAGGCCCTCCGATGGGATAGTCTCGTGCCCTCCTCAGGGTCCTTCCGTAGACTGCTCCCTCTGCCGGTCTACTCAGTCTCCTGATCCCCTAATCCTCTGGATCTCACAGTTCACCCTGCGCTTCTCTGCACAACACAGACTGGTTCCCAGGTAACTGGGCTTCTGCTTGTGTGAGATTTTTTTATCTCAAATATCTCTCACCACCAGAGAGTTGTTTCTCGAAGCCTGGATCTGGAACTATTTTGCTTACCCTCCAGGAGGTGTTTAGTAATACATGTTGAAAGAGTGAAAGAGGAAAACCCTTGGGGAAAATGAATAGGCGGCTTTGATGCTGACTGCTGAACTCTCAGTTTTGAGCTGACTTCTAAGCAAAGGCGGGGAGATGAAAGCATTAATACTAGCCGACACAGGGGCTCCTGGGTGGCGCGGCTGGTTAAGCGTCTGACTCTTGACTTCGGCTCAGCTCATGATCTCAGGTTCCTGACTTAGAGCCCAGCATCAGGCTCCACGCTGCTTGGGATTCTCTCTCTCCCTTTTTTCTGCCCCTCCCCCACTCATGCTCTTGCTCTCTCTCAAAAATAAATAAATTAAAAAAATTAAAAAAAAATACTAGCTGATACAATGTGCTTCCTAGCTGCTGGGAGCTCTTCTAAATACTTCCGTGCATTAGCTTATTCCATCTTTATAACAGCCCTACCATCACTACGATCTCCATTGTAAAGAAGAGAAAACTGAGACATAAAGAAGTTGTTCTCGGGGAATAAGCAGCAGAGCCCTGACTTGGACCCAGACACTGTGGCTTCAGAGTGTATGCTCTTGGCCATTATTTTATCCTTTTCAACACACATTCCTTTCCCCCCTTGCAATATGCTTTCCACTCCAAACCTCCCCTTCCCCACACCCACATGTGTTTTGGGAATCAGGTCCCAGATGAAATAGCGTTTCCTCACAGAGACCCTCTCCATCTCCCACCCTCGCTCGAGCCCCGCGTCACTCACAGCACCCGAATTTTGTATTCACAAATCCTGATTGGTTACTTCCTCCTCGATTGCAGGGTATGGGTTATTTATCTCTGGACCCTCCGTAGCAACCAGCACTAGCATATAGTAAGTGCTCAAAACTTGGTCATAATGGAACGCATCCATGTCCTCAGATGCTAGCTATTAATAATACTCACATTTGGTGATAGGTCATCACTTGTAGCAGTTGCTTGCATGAACTTGATCCAGCCATCCCACGTGTAGAAATTCACCCTAAGAAGATAATCATGCAAGGACAAAATAATGTCGCTGCAAGAATTGTTGATAATGGCAAAAATTAGGAACACCCAGAAGTGGTGATCAAGGGTATGTTCTCTGCACATAATGGAATCCTATGCAGCCATTAAAGGGGTAAGATAAGCAAAGCTATACTGGCGAGTGTTAAAAAAAAAAAAAGCAGATTAACAGGCCATTTTACTGAGAGCTTATTGTCAGGCAACATGTGTTGGGAGCCATTGTGGAACTGGACCCCGGCAAACATGCTAAGCCCTTTTACATACATTAGCTCATTCAATCATCACAACAGTCCTATGAAATAGGTTTGCTCCATTATAATCCCCGAGTTTATAGACAAGCAAACCAGAGTAAGTGGCTAAGCCAGATTTCAACCCATGGTTATCTCCAGAGCTTGTAATCTGCATTATACTGTCTCTTTGATCCTGTTATGTAATACTGCATAAACACTATGACAGAGACTGCTGGATACCTTTGGATACTCGTTTCTCCCTTCTTTCATGGTAATAGGATTTTTCGCTGGGCATATGGCTGCCAAAAACAAGGACTACATTTCCCAGTGCCCTTTGCAGTTATGTAACTTAGCTTGGGCCAATGGGATATAAGCAGAAATATCTGTATTCCTTTGGCCTCTCTCACAATCTCTCTTTTTTGTTCCTTCCTCCTTTTCTAGAATGCAGATGCTGTCCTTGGGACCATGAGGCAGAAGCTACATACGATATACCGACAAGATGGAATGAGCCAGGGTGACTGACAGCTATGGAGAGCCTTGCCAATCCTGAACCATCTATGCAGACTTTCATGTGAGAGAGAAAGGAGCTGCAATCATGTTTGCATCATCATTACTTTGGGCGTCTGTCATTTGTCATAACCGAACACATGCAAACACGTGGGTGTGCACAGGCATACAGAAATTCCGGCAAGGATGTTCATCATCATGTTAATAGTGTTTCCCTCAGGACTGCAGGATTTGTACTGATTTTTACGTTACCTTCATAACTCTCTGGGTACACGAGGTACTTCTTACAAAAGCAATAAATCAAAGGAAAAATATACCACAAAACCCTCTTCCTTCTGCCCTACAGTTTCAGTTCATTGGCCAAATTCTCACCTGCCCTCCCTCAGCCCATCTATAGCACTGTGTTTCTGGATGACTGCTCACCCTGGCTCTCTGGGGTGCACTTCTGGCTTGCCTGACATTGAGGTTCAAGCTTACATCTGCAAAAATGCATCTGCAGTACACCGTTGTGTTGGGAGGGGGAAGATTAGCTCCATGCTTTCTTCTTCCCTGGGAGGGGAGGAAAACCAGAAAATCAAGATGGTTGGTGTGTCCGGAGAGAAAACAGATGGAAATATATCTGCAGTCATTCATTTACTCAATAAATATTGATAGGAGGCATATATGTTCCCAGCTCTCTTCTAGATATGAGGATACAGCAGTAAACATGGACCCTTTGTTGTCATGAAGCATACAGCCGAGAGGAAGGGACAATCAACAACAAACATTCGGATACCTCTGTGCTACCCTGCTTTGTTGCCTTGTTGAGCTGGTCTGTGCCTGAACCCAGCTGTTAGTGACAGTTCGCTCCCCAGAAGATCTCAATGTATACTGCCTTATTCATTCACTTGTAAAACATTTTCTGAGTGCCTAGAAGTGCCAGCCTGTAGACTGGCAATTTAAAGGCAAGACCATCTGTTTTCAGGACTTGGCCAATCTGATAGGAGTGTCAGCACTATAAATGATTACAACATAGTCGGGAGTCAGATCCCATACAGGGTTCTGTCTGAGATCAAAAGGAACTCTAAACCTTGCCTGGAGGAGGGGTACAAGGGCCATAACAACTGAACCAAGTCCTGGTGAATGAAAATTACCAGGTATGTCTCAGGCCTGGTGAAACAATTCTCTCTGAAATGCAGACATCAGCACCACTAAAATGTATGGAGCCCTTTATCTTTCAAGTATACCAGAGAGGTCTTGGTACGATATAGTACCTTAAGTGGCTTTTCAGGTCGTGACTAACAGAGGGTCCCAGGGCAAAGAACACATGAGGGAGACTCATGGAAACAGGTGAGCTGACCTTGAGGATTCCCAGAAATATTACAGGACGAGGAAGGTGCTGGACTGGGGACTGAGCCTGAGGTCCTGTGCTGGAGACCGATGTGTAGCAGTGGCGATACCTCTACCCTGTTAGGTCTTAGCCTAGGCTCCCTGAAGGTTGAGCCTGAGATAAAGGCCTACCTGAGATGCATTTATTTGGGAATATGATCCCAAGGAGCAGGAGGGAGAGACAAGGGGAAGTGAGACAGAGAAGGCTCACTATAGAAGGATGTGTTGTTGGGTCAGCCACCCCATGATGTGTGGGAGCTTCCAGGAGTCCACTGGCATCATCTCAGGACTGTCTGCCCAGAGGAGAAAGGGGCAAGCTTTAGTCCCCATTGCTCACAGTGGCCCATGGGTGTTAATTGCCTAGAACTTCCAGCAGCTTCTCAGGCGTCCCGCCCAGAGAGTCACAGAAAGCCTGGGGCAAGAGATGTTGCCCACACTGACAGATGCACCTGCTCAAAGCAGGCCGAAGTCTGTGTTCCACTGGTCACCACACAGTGGCTGGAGTCCAAAGTGGACTGGCAGGATCTGGAAGAGTAGACAAGAGGTGCCCAAAACAGACACCCATGAGATGGCAAGGCCTCAGAAACCTGAGTTAGAGAAGTTTCTAGAAACAAGCAAGAATAATGATATGCAGTTATTGCTATTAATAAATAACAGGGGCGCCTGGGTGGCTCAGTCGATTAAGCGTCCGACTTCAGCTCAGGTCATGATCTCACGGTTCATGGGTTTGAGCCCCGTGTCTGTGCTGACAGCTCAGAGTCTAGAGCCTGCTTCGGATTCTGTGTCTCCCTCTCTCTCTGTCCCTCCCCTTCTCATGCTCTGTCTCTCTCTCTCTCAAAAATAATAAATATTAAAAAAATAAATATATAACAGCTAGTATTTATCGGACACTGATTACATACTAAATCCTTATGGATAAATCATTTCACTTAACCTCACAATACTCCTTTGCAGTATGTGTTCTTATTGGTGTCTACCATGCAGACAAGGAAACTGTGGCAGCACGTCACTTCCTCAAGGTCATACAGCTTGTAGGTAGTGGAGCCACGCTGCGTCCCCACAACAGAATGGGTAGGCAGCCTGGCTCTGGGGAGGGGCTTATATTTCCCCTAAGCCCTTTGACCATCTGGTCCCCGGTGCCAATTGTAGTGGACCGCTCTCTGTCAGAGGCCTCTCTGTATTAGCTTGTTCAAAGTCATGGTGGATGCATCAGGGACGGATTTAGAGTTACCTTCCTTGGGGGTCTGAACCCCTGGGTTGGGGCGTGGCTCTGTCACTCGGTTATGGGGTGGGGGAGTTGTGTTGGCATTACACACCCCATCCCCTGCTCATGCCTCATTTCCTCAGCTTTAGACTGCCACATTTGTAAGATCACTTTTGGCTCTACAACTCACTGACGTTAAAGATAATTCACGTAGGTGGGTCGAAGATCGTTGCAGATGGAAATAAAGACCCTCTTAAGCAAGATATGGAAAGCAAAGCCCTTAAAAGGAAAAGGATGAGGATTTCCTTTTAAGGGCTTTGCTTTCCAAAGTAAAACTTCTCCATCCTAGAAGGGATATCCATAAACAAAAAGTTAAAATGAAAACACGTGGGCGAGAGTCTTTGCAAAACACACAGAGACAAAAGATTCACATTTAGATGACACAAGGAACACCTCAAATCAGTAAGAAAAAGTTAACCCCAAAGAAAGATGCGCAGATCATGGCTAGGTAATTCACAACTAAGATAATCGACTGGGCAGTGGAAATATGAAAATATGCTCAAATTTACTACTAATGAAGGAAATGAAGATTAAAACACGAATGAAATACTGTTTTCTCGCCCACTAGGATGGTGGCCCGAAAGACGTTTGGGATTACCAGTTACTGGCACATGTACAAGGAAGCACTGATCCCGTGGGTGGGAGGAGGGGCCCAATCTGGCAATTACCTGTCAAAACGTAAAACAAATACTGGGCCTCAGTGGTTCTCCTTTTCAACATGTGATTTCAAGACGCACCCACATCCTGCCTATGGGAAGGCGCATGCAAGAATGTTCGCTCCAGCATTGCTTGTAGGTACTAAAAACACCAGAACAAAATAACAACAAAACTGGCAGGCGAGGAAGCAGCTTAAATGTCTGTCTACAATGAACTTCGGTAGTTCCATATAATGCAGAAATACGCAAAAAGAAGAGCATGGTGCAGTCATGCACGGACATGGAAGAATCCAGAGGACATACCAGTGAGTGGAAAAAAAAGAGTAAGTGTCGAACGATGCAGCGTATGACACCTTTGCAGGAAACCACAATCAATTGTTCCCATAGAAACTGCATAGAAGAGGGTCTGGAAACATAAACGCCAATTGACAACATAAATTAGTTCTGGAGAAAGGAAGAGAAGAATGAGTGCTGAGGAGGCTTTATCTCTACTGCTTTGGCTTGTTTAGAATGGCAACATAGTCACGCGTTTCTTGTATAATATTGTTGTATTAAAATACATCAGTGATCGATGGTTGACAGCTTTCCCTTTTCCCCAGCCTCCAAGTACAGAATTGCTTTGGTGTAAATTATAGGATCATCCCGAACCAACCCACTCCCCCGCCAGCACGCCCCTCGTTTGGCCCTGCGCCCACTGCCCGGTCGGAGGCCAGGCACTCGGCTTCCCCTTCCAAGATTCCATTAGCGTTGTTTACGGGGCTTTGACATTTGTTCGCCCGGACCTAACTGCGGGGCGAGGTTACAATTACAGTGGTGTTTTTTGTTCTCTCATCTTTCAATAAAGAGAAAGGTTGACCATGTAATGTTAACATTCAATCTGGTGTAAAAGCATTTCCACCAAAAGACTTTGGAAATTGATTTTTGCGGTAAGCAACCTGGAAAACATTTGTTAGAAGTTGCTGGTGGTTGGCGAGAGGTAGTCTGGGTGGTAATTTAACTGCGGCGGTTCTCAAAATGTGGCCCCAGCCCAGACCCTCTGAATCAGAGGCTTTTCGGACAAGGTACAGCAGGGGGTGTAAGCCCTCCGTGTGATTCAGGTGCACACTCAAGTTTAAGAACCTTTGATTCACATGACCGAATGTAAACTGCCTCTCTCATGGGATGCCTGGGTGGCTCAATTCATCATCTGACTCTTGATTTTGGCTCAGGCCATGCTCTCATTGTTTATGGGTTCGACCCCTGTGTCGGGCTCTGTGCTGACTGTGCAGAGCCTATTTGGGATTCTCTCTCTCTCTCTCTCTCTCTCTGCCCCTTCCCCCCTCGGGCACGTGTTTTCTCTCTCTCTCTCAAACTAAATAAACGTTAACAAAACAAAGAAAAAAAACCAACTGCCTCTCAGAAAACTTGTCACACATCTGTAAAAATAACAACCTGAACTAACTCATTTAAAATTTTTTTTAACTTTTTTTTTTAGCATTTTTTTTTATTTTTTATTTTTTACTTTTGAGAGACAGAGCATGAGCAAGGGAAGGGCAGAGAGAGAGGGAGACACAGAATCCGAAGCAGGCTCCAGGCTCTGAGCCGTCAGCACAGAGCCCGACACGGGGCTCGAACTCACAGACCATGAGATCATGACCTGAGCGGAAGTCGGCCGCTTAACAGACTGAGCTACTCAGGCGCCCCTTGTTTAAATTTCTATTCATCCCACAGATCTCATCTGAATCATCACTTTCTCAGAAAACATCTTCCAGTTCTTTGTTTTCATAACCCATGTACCTCTTCACTCTGCATTTAACACACATGCATTTTACGTTTATTTGCGTGATCATTTGGTGAAGATTTGCTCCCCAGCACTGCCTCACACCATAACGTGCTTGAGTAGACTGCAGTGCCAGGCACCCAGCAGGCACATGACAGATATGTGTGAATGGGTGAACGAACTTATCCTTCACAGACAGCTTTCACTGCCACCACCGGACTTTTCAACACATTTTCCACAAATCAGCAATGAAGCTTTCTCCATCAACATCATCACTGTTTTTCGAGACTTGAAACGGTGACGTTTTTAAGCTGGTGACGTTCATTCATCTGCAGGTACCAGGCGGCCACAAAGTCCTGTGGATCCTTGCACTGGAGCGTCTCCCTGCCTGACCCGGCATTCCCACTGCCAGCTGCCCCTAGCCCAGCTCACTAGGGCGCTCTGAGGCAGGGCAGTCTCTCGATCCATCCTAACCGCTCCTCAGCCCACGTGATCAATTTCCCTTAAACACTGTCGTTTAGTAAAAGTGTAGTTTGCAACTGCTAGTATCCGACCAGCATTTTATATTTTTCAAAGTGCTTTTCCTTACATTAAAACAGGAGCAACCATTTATTGACAACTTATGTGCCAGGCACTGAAGTGATTCTCATGACTACGAAGGAGGTATTTATTATTCATTCTATATTTTCATGGAAGGATAAAGCTAGGGTTGAGGGGGGGGGACTGGTGCGCAATCACTCAGCTCCTCCCATCTCAGCGCAGAGATAGGATTGCACTCTGATTCTAGCTGATTTTCCGACCTACCCTCTGTGCTACCTTCCACCTAGTCTTTACCCGCAGCCCCTCAAGCTGTAAGGGCTCAGGTGTTTGGATCTCATACCTCGGGCCTCCTTGTCACTCCTCCATGTCATTTCTTCTGCTCAAAGCCACACGGTAAGAATAAGCAGGAAGGAGGATGGGCTCTGGAGACAGACCTGGGTTCAAATCCAAGCTGCGTGATCCAGAGCAAATTCTTTATCCTCTGCTGAAACGGTTTCTTTTTCTGTGAAATGAGGAAAATTAAAATTATGACCCTATGGGGTTGCTACAAGGACCACATGAGATTGTTCACTTCCCAGCATACGCAAAGTGAATACTAATCAACGCTAACTATTACTATGTCGACGTCTAGTTCTTAACACAGCACACCTGAACCCTGTCCGTCTCCCGAAGGCTGCACGTAACCTGCACTCCTCTTTCCCTAACTGCATTTCTCTTTATTCTAAAAAGACTCATCTTTTTATTCTCTCAGTATATATCATAATCATTACCATTGCCGTGTTTCCAATTGTAAAAAACATGGGTGCCCTTTAAAAAATAAAATCAACCCACAAAACTACAGAGAAAAGAAAAAAAATCCGGATTCCCACCCTCCAGAAAGAACCATCGCAAAACATCCTTTCTGGTAACCGTATGTGTGTATTTGTGTAATTGAACCTAGACAGGTCGTGTTCAGAAATCTGATTTCTTTCACGTAACAATATTGAGTAGACATCTTTCCATGCCAGTAGGCATGGATCATACCATCATTTGTAACAGCTGCAGAGTATGGTATTACATCTATGCTCTGTGGATGGACTGCATTGGTGAACTGCTGCTTAACAAATCACCTTTCAATTGCAGTGACTTAAAAGAGTGATTATATATAAGGCATAATTTATATGATTATAACATATCATATATAAATTCCACATATAGACACAGATGGATGTATATACATGTTATATATGTATCACATGTCTGCAGGTTGGCTGGAATTTGGCTGACTTAGGCTGGCCTCAGCTGGGCAGTTCTGCTTCAGTTCATAGCTGCACTGTCTACAGGGGCAAGAGTGGCTCTCCTCATGTCTCTCGTCCTCTTCCTGAGGCACAGAATCTGCCCATATACCATCGAAAGCATACTACGTGGCCAAGTCCAAAGTCAAGGGATGGGGAAATAGACTTTGCTTATGATGTAGACCCGTGAGTACAGATTGTGGTGAAGAGTTGAGACCAAGAATTTAATCTACCACATACATAATTAGTTTTGTTTCCAAGTTTTTATAATCATGAGCCATTCTGAGCCTCTTTGCACATGTACTTCTGTTTACTCATCGAATTTTATCTTCTTGTGATAAATTCCTAAAGTCAAAGCTATGTCAAAGGACATATACATTTCAAATACTGACTCATATTGTTTAAAAATTTTTTTCGATGTTTATTTTTGAGAGAGAGAGAGAGCGCGCACGCGCAGGCGAGTGGGGGAGGAGCAGAGAGAGAGGGAGACACAGAATCTGAAGGAGGCTCCAGGCTCTGAGCTGTCCGCACAGAGCCTGATGTGGGTCTCAAACCCAGGAACTGAGATCATGGCATGAGTTGAAGTTAGAACCGACTGAGCCACCCAGGTGCCCTTGATTTGTATTAATAGTATTCCAAAAAAGATTCTGTAGTCCCTAATAATAGTGTAAGAGAGTGCTGGTTTTCTCACACTTTTGCCACTACTAGGTTTTGTCAGTTAGAAAAAAAAAATCTTTGCCCCAATATAAGAACTATGATGCCTTAAGTTTATTACGTTTGATAATTATTAGTGAGGTGAGAAATATTTTTGTTGGTCTTTTATGTATTTTTTTGAGGGATCTCTTTATGCCCTTTGCCTATGTCACTCTTTATCAAATAAAATCAGATTCCCCCAAAGTAAGGCGAAGTCAAAACTAGCTTCTCCAAACTCAGCTTTGTGGGATCCGTATGCCGTCGCCTCATCGCCGTCCCCTTTACTCAGGCAGAATGCAGTCGGCTAAGTTGGCAAGAACGCAAAGCATCGGAGGGGTTCATGCCCTTCAGGTGACCGGGGAGAAGCTGTGGATGTGACAGAGCGAGGAAGGCCAGAACCTGGAACCAGTCTTCTGTGAAGGGTGACAGTCCCTGTGCCTGAAAATGCTGACTCGGAAGGAAGAGTGCTAAAAAGGGCTGTAAAGTCACCATTATCTTCTTGATGGCAAGAGAAAATTCCTCTCTAATCAGTGTCCTAGGACACGGTGACAGGATATCTAAGTGGTTTCTAATCAAGAACATTTTTCTTTAAATGTAAAATCTAAAACCACAATCTGAGATGGCAGGTTCTGGGAAGAAAAGGACAAATCCTAAATCCTTGCAGGGGGGCTAGAAATGCTTTGAACTCAGGAAAGAAGGCCAAGAGATTTTTCTCCCCCTTCTGTTGCCTTCTTCCACACCACTTGCTGGGAACCCTGAGTTGGGCGATGGAGGATTTGGGGAGACAGGGACTTTGGCTGGAGGCCAAAGGTAGGAGACTAACGAGAGTCATGGCGTACACCCAGGTGGCACTTCTCAGGTGCCTGGCATTGCTCTAAGCCCTTTACATATAGGCTAACTCATTCCATCCTGGGCACGACCATATGAAATAGGACTTATTATCATTCCTGGGTTGTAGCTGAGGAAACAAGACAGGCAGTTTGTATTTGCCCAAAGACCCACAACTAGTAAATGGTGGAACCAGGATTCACACTCAGGCGGTCTGGCTCCCGAGCTGGTGCTTTAATCACTTGGCTAGGATTGCCCCAGAGGCACAGCATGTCCCAAAGTGGATTCGAAGGAGCAACCAGCCCGCAGGATGGTAAATGCTGTCTCGTGAAAAGGGAAACTGGGGTTAACAGGTCTCTTTACTCCAGCACTTCTTAGGGACTAAATACACCAATCTAAATGGCAGATTTTTTAAAAAGTCAGGGGCACCTGGGTGGCTCAGTTGGCTAAGTGTCTGACTTGGGGTCAAGTCATGATCTAATAGTTTGTGAGTTCAAGCCCCATATCAGGCTTCCTGCTGCCAACACGGTGCCTTCTTTGGATCCTCTTTCCCCCCTCTCTCTGCCCTTCCCCCACTCATTTTTTCTCTCCCTCTCTCTCTCAATAAATAAAAACTTAAAAAAAAAAAAAAGCAAATCAACTATGCGGCACTTCCCAAACATATTTGACTTTTAAAATCTTGCTTCAGAAGAGATTTTAAAGAACTTTGCATTCCACAGACCGCATGCTATTAAATGCCAGTATAGAGGGCTTTTGAGTCAGTCACACAGACTTGTGTCAGCGTGTGAGAGCCAGTTGCTAAATTTTCAGGTGATTGTGAAAGCCAGTGGCTCAACTCACTCATTATGAAAAACTAAACTTACAATTGAATAAATGATGTTACACAGGTAATGGTTACTCAAGACGTGCCACTTCCTGGTTATGTTAGTGCACTTTACCATAGTCTCGGCTCTTAAGGTTATGGCTCTACGTCTACGTAGGTCATTGTGTCTGTATAGTGGAAATATCCCTGTCCTCTTGAGCGTCTCTTGCCAAGTCCACATTCGCTGAGGGCATGCTGGTAACTTGAAATTAGCTGCAGTAAGAGTATGACACCACCCAAATCGGCAAAGCCTCCCCATCAGGGCTCTTTCGAGGGGAAGAGGTCTGTTTTGGGAGGACTGGAGGTTAAACATCTACCGGCACGCCACTGCAGACACATATGCTTAAAATACTGACTTCAGTGTTAAGGGTGATTTGGGAAGATGACTATGTTTTTGAGATTTGGTCTTCTCTTTTTTTTTTAATTTCTTTTTTAATGTTTATTTCTTAAGAGACACAGAGACAGAGCGTAGGCAGGAGAAGGGCAGAGAGAGAGGGAGACACAGAATCTGAAGCAGGCTCTAGGCTCTGATGAGACATCAGCACAGAGCCCGACGTGGGACTCGAACTGTGAGTTCATGACCTCAGCTGAAGTCGGCCGCTTAACCGACTGAGCCACCCAGGCGCCCCAGGTCTTCTATCTCTTAAGACTGTTGTGCGGGTTACATAAACCCGACTGGATTAAAGCAGTGGCTCCCACATCTGGCTGCACATCAGAGTCCCTACAGGATCCTGATGCTATTCGAGACCTACAGCATGAGAATCTCCTGGGATGGGGCCCAGAGATCTGCGCTTCCGATAGAGCTCCTCAGAACATGCAGACCTGCATCGGGGGACAACTGGTGAAAGCTACCAGTAGAGAAGATTTCTGAACCAACAAGCCGTGAAGTCATGTATCTCTTCCAACTCCAGCATCAGCAGCAAGCACAAAATCAAAATTTCTTTTTCTCAAGTATGACTTGTTATGGGGCTGAGGCAGAGAAAGGGGCCCACCCTCCCCCAAGCTATTTCGTGCCTATAATCCCCCAAAGGAACTTGACCGTGATAGGACCAATTCCCTAGGCCATCTGAAGGATGTGGAAATAACTCGGTTTTGAAACTGCCCATCATAATGGTCTTTAGCACCACGAGCTTTTACATGTCTTGCACCCACATCTGGACGGAAGTCCCAGATGCCAGGACTGCTGCAGGCCATGCAAGTCCTCTTGCTCATCATCCACACGTGAACAAGGCCAACAGCAAAAGTGGATATACCATATCAGCCCCTTGGCTAGACATCCCAGACCCTGTTTCTTTCGCTCTCCAGCCCTAACCTGATTACCAAAGTCAGATTGGCTACTTATTTCATTTTTACTATATTATACTATATATAAAAAAATATTTTCTACAAAAATACGTTTTACTATATATATCTTACTATATATACACATATATGTATGTATATACACACACATATTTGGTTATAAACTCAAAGAATACAAGAGAAGAGATCATAATAATAATAAAACAAGATTCCCTTGCTCCAGTCTTCTTCAATCCAACTCTTCCTCAGAACCAACCTCTTTAAATTTATTAAGTAATTTGTTTACAATTTTTCTTGTGGTCATTTTTGCCTTCCTAACTAATGTTATTTATTATCTCTGTTTTTTGATTCATCCATTTTAGGCATCATCTGTTCCCTCGCTCGAGGATAGAAGAGGATTTCACTTACTTCTTGCCAATTACTCTAAACATTTTACACATAACACTTTTATCGCTTATTCCATTGACAGTAGATTGGTTCAAGTTCTTACTTCAGAAAAAGAATTTTAGAATTCCTACTCTCTCCTCTGCTGTTCCGCACCCCACCCCAGACACCTCCCAGCTGCGATCTTCTGGCTTTCTACATTATCGGGGCTAAATAGACGTAGCCTGCCTAGCCAAGACGGGGACTTTGAGATTAAGTGGCCACCGTCATTTTCCTGGCTCAGAATACTCAAGATTGCCATCAAATGCTGGGCACATAAAAGGACAGCTAGCAGGGAACACAAATTTTGAGTTCCCTCAGCTACCTTTTTGTCCATTTAAGGAAAAAATAGGCTTTCTCTCTCTCTCTCTCTCTCTTTTTTTTTTTTTTGCCCTGGATCACAGGAGTTATCTCATTAAACCAAACACCATATAGCAGCATGAAGAGCCAGGGAAGAGAAGGTGTAAGGGAAATAAATCTCATTAGGGTCCCAGCAGGAGAGTCATTGGAGACACAGGCACTTATGAGAGAAAGACCTGGGAGTCCTTTCATGTTCACGTAGTCTCAGCTCCAATTCTAAAGAGAAAAAAACATATCCCGCTTGCTTTCTGAAAACACTTCAAAGGCACTCCTTAAACTATGCAAAAGGTTTTATTCTTTCAAAAACCTTTAGAATAGAGATGGGAATAAAACACTTTAAAAGAAATCCTTGTCGTCACTATTGCTCTAAAACTATATCTAGGGGTGCCTGGGTGGCTCAGTCGGTTAAGCGGCCGACTTCAGCTCGGGTCATGATCTCATGGTCTGCGAGTTCGAGCCCCGCGTCGGGCTCTGTGCTGATGTCTCAGAGCCTGGAGCCTGCTTCAGATTCTGTGTCTCCCTCTCTCTCTGTCCTTCCCCTGTTCATGCTCTGTCTCTATGTCTTTCAAAAATAAATAAACATTAAAAAAAATTTAAAACTATATCTATAAGGTTTAAAAAAGTTTTCTGATCAAGATTTCTCATTAAACTATCCCTAATTATAAATGATATTAGTTTATGTAGCTGTATGTTGAATTTTTGGAGTTACAATATTTCCTTGTTTCCTTACCTATTAATTAATAAATAAGTGAAATTATATTATGTTTTAGAAATAATATATTTGATCTTTTCTTAAAATTATTTGAGAGAGAGAGAGAGAGAGAGAGAGAGAGAGAGAGAGAGAAAAGCACGAGTAGGGGAGGGGCAGAGAGAGGGGGGAGAGATAGAATCCCAGGCAGGAACCACACTGTCAGTGCAGCGCCCGATGTGGGGTTCAGACTCACAAACCTGTGAAATCATTACCTGAGCCGAAGTCGAACACTAAACCTACTGAGCCACCCAGGCGCCCCTTTTTAAGTTTATTTATTTTGGGAGAGAGAAAGCATGAGTGAGGGATGGGCAGAGAGAGGGAGAGAATCTAGAAATAATATATGTGATCTTATTATGGAAGTTTAAACTATATCCATGCAGTTTTCACACACATAACCAACACAGCAGAATTAGCCTTTGCCAATATACCAGATTATCTACTTTTTGAAAAGGATCAATATGGAAGTAAATTAAAAACCATTTAAATTAGGGCCAGGCTTCTGGCTATGGAATGAATAAGTCATGAGAATAAAAGGCACAGCATAAGAAATAGTCAATGAGGGTGTAATAGTGATGTTATCAGGACCGATGGTAGCTACACTTGTGGTGAACACAGCATAAAGTACAATCCTGTGGAATCACTATGTTGTACACCTGAAGCTAATGTAACATTGTGTATCAAGTTACTAAAAAACCAAAAATCATTTATATGTGTATATGCTGCCTAAATGACCCACCCCTATGCAAATTCAGGGTTTTTCTGTGGATTCAGAACCATTTGATGGTCTTAGGCTCTGAAGTTTTAAAACATCGCTGTGGTCGAGAAAAAAGAAACACTTAACATACACTACTGACACCTGAAACGTTTCTTAATTCATAGAAGCGAAATAAAGTAATTCATAGGTAATAAGTAATTGAAGAGGAAAAACTGCCATAGTAACAATGGTTAATTACAGCAAATTACCAGCCTAGATTATTGGTCATTAGATGCTGCATTCATTTTGTGAAAAGTGAGATGATTCATTTTCAGAAATACCAAATAAAAGCTGTGCTGTAACTTTACAGCCTGTTGGAAATAAGTACGAACCCCCCTAGCCGCCCCCCACCTCCCCGTATTCCCACCTCCCCCCCCCTCCACAATGGAGTCCCAAACCCTTAGACACTTCACTTCCCGGTTCTTCTTCCTCTCTCCATTTTGGGGGCTTATTTTTCGTGGGCTTTGCAACGAGCATGCACCAAAGAACTGAAGTCTCTGCGTCACATCCGGATAAGGCTGTAACCTCTCTAGTACTCAGCCAATGAGGAATCAGGGGAGGGACTTCACATTAGGCGATAAATTGCCTGCTGTAACCGCCAGGAGTGTGCCTGTCCATCACACACCTGCTCTTGCAAGAACACTGATTAAAGCCTCTTTTCAGTGTGCTCTGAATCTTCGTGTCCCTCCTTTGATTGGGGCAGTGGGCTTATTTCTCACAATATTTTTCATTCAGCAGATATTTATAGGAGGGAGAAAGAAAATAATAAAGATGAACTGATAAAACATACAGTATATTAGATGGCAGTAAGTGCTATGAGAAAAATGGAGGAGGGAAGGGAACTGGGAGCGTGAGCGTGGGTTTTGCCAACCTTAAATTGGCTGGTGAGAGAAATCTTGTTGAGAAAGTGACCCGAGCCCAGACCTGAAGGAGATGAGGGAGTCAGTTAGGGGACCATCTGTGGGAAGAGCTTTCTGGGCAGAAGGAACAGCGTAGACAGAGTGTGCCCATCAAGTGTGAGGATAGACAGGAAAGCCAGCAGGATGCGTCAGTAGTAGTGCTTTGTAGGTGAAGTAGGGACTTTAGCTTTTACTCCGAGCAAGATGAGAAACTTTTGAGAGTGTTTGAGTAAATGCATAACAGTCTGATTTATATCTTAAGAGGGTTTCCTTGGCTGATGTACTGGGGATAGAAGAGGAAAGGGTGAAATGGGTCAGAAGCAGAAAAGAGGCCCTTAAAAATCTAAGTCAGTGGTTCTCAAACGTTTTTTGGTTTTAGGACTCCTTTACAAACTCTTAAAAATTATTAAGAACCCCAAAGAGCTTTTGTTCATGTGAGTTACATCTATTGATATTTTACCATAGTAGAAATTAAAACTGAGAAATATTTATAATATTTAGTTATTAATTCACTAAATAATACATCCGTGTTAACAGAAATAACATATTTTATGGAAATAAAATTTCTATAAATTTTGTACTTTTCAAAACAAAGAAGAGTGATGTTGTTTAGCATTTTTACAAATCACCTGTTCTCTGGTTTAGTAGAATACACCTAGATTCTCATAGTTGCTTCTGCATTTAGTCTCTTACAGTATGTTTTTTTGGTTGAGGTATATGAAGAAAATATGGACTCATATAATCTTCTTCAATACCCAACTGAAATATGACAAGTAGTAGTTATCTTAAAGATCAGTTGCAATGTGGAATCTAAAACTTTATCAGCAAACTTATATAGTTTCATTAAAATCCAGTGGTTTATCTTGCCCTTTGAATATCTGTAATATTATGCATTTTGGGTGGATGGGAGAATATTAGTTCGCTGAGTTATGTAGATCTTTCAAATACTCACACATTTCATTATATGGTATCAAAAATCACAGATGTTAAAAAAAATCACAGATGTTATTACTACTTCTAATCAAGTTCAGGATATGCTACTCCAAAATATGGCATCTTGGCATCTTGAATATTTCAAGCTGAAGGAATTTGAGAAATGACATATGTAGAAAGGATTCTTCCTCCCTCACCCCTCCCTTTTTTCAATTTCATTAGCTCTGCTTGTGACTTGTTGCTTCTCAGTACACAGGTGAACCCAGTGTTCAACAGTGGCCATTAGAACAAACATATATTTGATCTGTTCTTATGATTTCTTCAGGAAAAAAAAACAACAAAAAAAAACCCTTTCCCCCAAAATAGGTCATAAAACCCTCACGTGAGAGGGATCTTCTGTCCTGGGAGAAAAGGAATATGGTATCTCTAAAAATGAAGGAACACAGAAAGATAGCCCTCAAATGAACAGGCCTTGCTAAGTTTCCCCTAGTTAACTACGCTTAGCTTCTCTTCGTCTGATCACGTCTTCCTACAACTTACCATTCTTCATCAAACCTCACATAAAAACTTCAGGTTTCTTTGGGTCTTCATTTACTGCCTTATGAAGGCTTCTGTGTCATGTAAAACCTATAGAGGCATACCTCAGAGGTATTGTGGGTTTAGTTCTAGACCACCGCAATAAAGCAAATATCAGAATAAAGCAAGTCAAATAAATCTTTTGGTTTTCTGGTGCATGTTATGTTTACACTCTACTGTAGTCTGTTAAGTGTGCAATTGCATTATGTCTAATCTTTTGCTGGTGGAGGGTTCTGCCATGATATTGATGGCTGCTGACTGATCAGGTTGTGGTTGCTGGAGGTTGGGGTGGCTGCGGCAATTTCTTAAATAAGGCAACAACGAAGTATGCGACATTGATTGACTCTTACCTTTACAATTTTTCTGTAGCATGTGATACTATGTGGTAACATTTTACCTATAGAACTCTTTTTTTCCCAAGATTTAAGTCAATCCTCTCAAATTCTGCTTTATCAGCTAACTTTATGTAATATTCTAAATCCTAGATTCCTATTGTCATTTCAACAGTATTTACCAGGACCAGAGTCTACCTAAGAAACAATTTTATGTGCTCATCCACAAGAAGGAAGTCCTCAGCCAAAGTTTTATAATGGATTTCAGCAGGTCACATCTTCAGAATCCACTTCGAATATTGTTCTCTTGCTATTTCCACGACATCTGCAGTTACTTCCTCTACCGAAGTCCTGAACTCCTCAAAATCATCCATGAGGTTTGGAATCAACTTCTTCCAAACTCCTGTTCATGTTGGTATTTTGACCTCTTCCCATGAATCACAAGTGTTCTTACTAGCATCTAGAATGGTGAATCCTTTCCAGGTTTTCAATTTACTTTGCCCAGATCCATCAGAGGAATCACTCGCTGTGGCAGCTGGAGCTGTATTGTAATGTATTTCTTAAATAAAATTTGAAAGTTGAAATTACTCCCTGACCCATGGGCTGCAGAGTGGATGTTGTGTTAGCAGACATGAAAACAATATTCATCTCATTATAGATCTCCATCAGAGAGCTCTTGGGTGACCAGATGCATTGTCAATGAGCAGTAAAATTTGGAAATGAAGATTTTTCTGAGCAGAACATCTCAACAGTGGGCTTATTCAGTGAACCATGCTGTAAACAGATACGCGGTCATCCAGGCTTTGCTGTTCCAGTTACACAGCATGGGCAGAGTAGATTTAGCATAATTCTTCAGGCCCCTAAGATTTTCAGAATGGTAAAAGAACCCTAGCTTTAACTTAAAGTCACCACCTGCATTAGCGCCCAATAAGAGAGTCGGCCTGTCTTCTGAAACTTTGAAGGCTGGCACTAACTTCTCTCTAGTTATGAAAGTCCTAGAAGGGATCTTCCTCCAATAGAAGGCTGTTTTGTCTGCACTGAAAATCTGTTGTTTAGCGCAGCCACCCTCATTATGTAGCTAGATGTTCTGGGTAACTTGCTGGAGCTTCTACATCAGCACCTGCTGCTTCATCTAGCACTTTGATGTTACGGGATGGCTTCTTCCCTTAAAATTCATTCACCAAGTTCTGCTACTCTCAGGCTTTTCTTCTGCAGTGTCCTCACTTCCGTCAACCTTCATAGTATTGGAGAGAGTTAGGGTCTTGCTCTGGATTAGCTTTTGGCTTAAAGGAATGTTGTCTCTGGTGTGATAATTCTATCTCGACCACCAAAGCTTTCTCTGTATCAGCAATAAGGCTTTTTCACTTTCTTACAATTTGTGTGCCGACTGAGCAGCACTTTGAGTTTCAAGAACTTTTCCTTGGCATACACGACTTGGCTAACTGGTGCAAGAGGCTTAGCTTTCAGCCTGTCTCTGCCTTCGACATGCCTTCCTCACTAAGCTTAATCATTCCTAGCTTTTGATTTAAAGCAAGAGATGTGTGGCTTTTCCTTTCACTTCAACACTTTGAAGCTACTGTAGGATTATTAATTTGCTTCACTTCAATATTGTTGTTTTCAAAAGGGAATAGGGGAGGCCCAAGGAGAGGGAGAGAGACCAGGGAATGTCTAGTCCATGGAGCAGTCAGAACAATCACATTTAAGCTCATTGTCTCATATGTTTGTGGTGCCCCAAAATAATAACGGTAACATTAAATATCACTGATCACAGATCATTATAACAAATACGGTAACGATGAAAAAGTTTGAAATATTGTGAGAATTACCGAAATGAGACACGAAGTGTCTATGGAAAAATGGCACTTGCTTATCAATGCAGGATTGCTGCAAACCTTCAGCTTGCAAAAAATCTGTGAAGCACAATAAAGCAAAGTGCAATAAGGGCGCCTTGGGTGGCTCAGTCGGTTAAGCATCCGACTTCAGCTCAGGTCATGATCTCACAGTTCATGCATGGGTTGGAGACCCGCGTTGGGCTCCATGCTGACAGCTCGGAGCCTGGAGTCGGCTTCAGATTGTGTCTTCCTCTCTTTCTGCCCTTCCCCTGCTCACACACAGTGTCTCTCTCAAAAATAAACATTAAAAAAAATTTTTTAAGCAAAATGCAATAAACCAAAATATGTCTGTGTTAAATAAATTTGTAAGCTTTTCTCTTGATAATTTGTCTTTTGTAATAGAGGTCATAGTCAAGAACTTAAAAGTACAAGAAAAAGATATTTTTCTTCCCTTATACCATTTATCTTTAAGTCTTTAAGAACTGGGAAGCCCTCAAACTCATAGGGATAGATATAAGCTTTCTAAAATCACAATTTTAGCTTGAAAACTAGTACCTTATCATTAGCAACAAATTCTACCAGTTGTTTTATTTGAAGTGATAAGCTCAGTTTGTTCTTTTGCAGGATAGTGTCTGCCATAGTTTGTCAGTTATTCTTTCAAATAAAGATAATATTCCATGAAAAAAGTGGCTAGTGTAGCTCACAAATCAATTACACAAGTGCTTTCCCTGGAGACAAATTTTGTATTTCAGCTTGCAACAGAAGTATCTTATTAGTATCATATAGAATAGTAAAAACATGCAATCACGGGTCAAGATCTAGTGAAATTAATATTTATCACTTCAGCAAGGACGTTTTAGAGTATGTGCCAGTGAAGAATAAAATTACTTCAGTATAGTTTGGTGCCTTGAAACCCACAATTGCTTTTGCATCATCAGTGTAAAACGCCAATACAGTGAGAAAGGCAAACAATGTGTATTATTGCAAAACTAGTTTTAAACTTCTGCAAGAGTCTTATTTTGGAGTCACTAGGGGTCTGCTCTCTACATTCTGAGAACTAATGATTGAGGTGAAAGATGATGCTGGTTTGGACCAGGATGGCAGTAGTGTAACTATTTTGGTTCTGGATATATTTTAAAAGTCGATGCTACAAGGTTTGCTGGCCAGCTTGGATGTGGAGTCAAGGAGAAAAGGGTTGAGGACTGTCATGTTTCTGGCCTGAGCTACTGTAATAAGAAATTCCATTAAGTGAAGTAGAGAAAGATAGCAGGAGCTGGGTTTGGGGAAGATCAGAAATGCAGTTTGGGGAAATGCTAAGTTTGAGCTGCAGTAGACATCTCAGTAGCCATGTCATGTAGGCAGTTGGATAAAGTCTGTAGTGGAGGATAGACAGCCCGAGATACATTTAAGAGTCATCGACATCTAGGTATTCAAAGCTGTAAGACCAGATGAAATCATCGAGGGAGGGAAGATGGGCAGAAAAGAGATCCCAGGACAAAGATGCCAATGTGTAAAGGTGAAGAGGTGACACAAAGCCAACAAAGGAAAGTTGAAGAGTATGGTCAAGGAGGAAGGAGAGCAGGCAAGGCCAAGAGCAATGTCTCCAGGAGCGTGATCATCAGCATCCAATACTGCTAGGAGCTCAAGGAAAATGAGGACTGAGAATTGGTCATAGGATTTAGCGACATGTCACTGGTGACCTTGATAAGAGCAGTTTCAATGAAGTGATGGAGGCAGAAATCCTCGCGAGAACGGGCTCAAAAAAGATTTGTACACAAATGTTCATAATGGCAGTGTTCATCAAGAGGTGAATGGATAAACGAATGAGTAGAATTCCATTTATAAAATGGAATAATATTCAGTAAATGGAATAATATTCTGGTAATAAAAGGGAATGGACTGTTGACATACATCAACATGATGAATCTCAAAATCTGTGCTGAAAGAAGCTGGAAATGAAAGAGTCCATACCATATGACCCCATTTACAGGAAGTTCTAAAACAGGCAAAACAAATTTATCTTGATGGAAATCACATTAGTGTTTGGGGAAGGGAGTGGGGATAAATGTTGACCGCAAAGTAGTAGAAGAAATCCTTTTGGTGTGAAGGAAGTGTTCTAAATATTAACAGGGGTGATGAGTACATGCATAAATTTGTCAAAATCATCATACTGTACAGTTAACATGTGCATTTTATTGTATATGTTATACCTCAATACAGTTTTAAAAGATAATGGGAAGAGAGGCAACACTGAGAGTGAGCATGGACAACTTTTTTTTAACTAAAAACAATTTTTTTTAATGTTTAGTTTTTCAGAGAGAGAGACAGAGCACGAGTTAGGAAGGGACAGAGAGACAGCATCTGAAGCAGGCTCCAGGTTCTGAGCTGTCAGCAGAGTCCGATGTGGGACCCGATCTCCCGAACTGTGAGATCATGACCTGGACTGAAGGTGGATGCTTAACTGACTGAGCCCCCCAGGCGCACCATGGACAACCCTTTTTGAGTGGCCTCACTGTAAAAGGAAAATCAGAAATGTGGCAATAGCAGAAGAGGGAAGTGGAGTTATTTTTTTTTTTAAATCACAGGTGAAATAATAGCCTTTTGTAGGTTAATAAGAGAGTCAGGGAGGGGAATCTGATGATATAGAGGAGACACGCTGAAGCAATTACTTTTGAACTACTGAGCGAGTGGGACATGAGACACAGGGAGAAGCCGGCTTTGGCTGGAAGTAGTGGAAGTTCACGTAGTGGAGATACACAGGCTGTGTTGGGGGAAGAAACAGGAATGCGGAACAACTTCGAAGGCCTGGGCTTCATCTTCCTTGACTATTTGTTAAGCTATTGTTATCTTCATTTTAAACAATTACAATAAACTCAATGATAGACGATTTTTGTATGTATTTAGCTACACTCTAGAGCTAAACGAATGCTAAGTATTCCACATCAGCCAACATGTTGCGGCGATATACAAAAACTGTTTCTTTTGTAGGCTTTTTAAAAAAATTTTATTTATTTTTGAGAGAGAGAGAGAGAGAAGTATGAGCAGGGAAGGCGTAGACAGAGAGAGGGAGACACAGAATCTGAAGCAGGCTCCAAGCTCTGAGCTGTCAGGACAGAACCCAACATGGGGCTCGAACCCAGGAACCGTGAGATCTTGACATGAGCTGAAGTTGGACGCATAATCAACTAAACCACCCAAGCATTCCCCACTCCTGCCCCACCCTTTTTCTTGCACACAAAACTCTACTGGAAAGGGCAAGTGAATTGCTAAGACACTTTAAAACTGCTTTGCTCATTCTTCATTCTGCTTGGAAAAGTTCACCCTAACTTTATAGCAAGGAAAGAAACACAAAATCATTAAAAATACATATACCTTCGAAGCAACCTGGCTTAATTTGATGGGTGAGCAGGGACTTTACATACCTTCCCGTGGGGCCTAGTGCCTATGTACAATAGGAACGCCAGATTCTAGGGTGAGAACCCAGCAGGGAAGATGCCAAGGCATGTTGAAAAGTGCTGATATAAAGCAATTTCCCCAACTGTCTCTCCTAATGTTGGCAGCTGGCTTTGGATCCAGAGCCCTCTTCAAACCCAGAGGTTAGTGAGATTCATAGACGTCCTTCATTAGTTTAGTTTGTAGCTGTGGGAGGGGTTCATCCATCTCTAATTGTCACAAGTTCTTCTGTACTCTTTATTAAAACTTTCTAAATAAAACTGATCAGCTATAAAGTTTTAGTGTACAATTCCCTTTGCACAATTACAACTGTTACAATTCCAGACACCAGTCTCAAGTACGTGTGGGTGTATATATATAATTTTTAAAAATTAGGCTAAGTCTTGGTTAGTCCTCTAGGTCTCATAAATGAAGTACATCCAGTTGCTTACCTCCATATTTGTAAACACTGTAGTGCTCTATTGGGGTATATTCTCTGCCATGGCCATTAATGAATCTTGTGAAGAAATGTTCTACCTTCAGTATTAGCTATCTCTGCTCCAATAAAACTTTACTCATCAAAATGGGCAGTGGGGTGGATCTGGCCCCAGGCTGTAGTTTGCCAACCCTACAGCAGGCAATCCTTGCCCTCCGTTATCTCACTGACCTTGCCTTTCATCACAGATTCAAACTCTGTGACAGTACCGCATGCTTAATATGTTTTGGGGATATTCTGAATCCCTAGCTGTGTGGGGTCTATGCCACAGCCCAGTAGCCTAAATGATCATTTCTGGCCTGGCTGGCAGGAGCTAAGGAGCTAAGTGATGTGTCATCCGTACCATCCTGCTTCAGTCTCCCCTATTGAATGTTCTTAGCAGTACTGTTAGCATACTTGCTGTACTTGACAGTATGACTGGGGAGATTGGTATGGGCTGATCTCAAGTCCTTCACTTCACACAATACACTTTAGATATTTCACTTTAAATAGTGAGAAAGGTAGAATGCTGAAAGACACAGGTAGAGCACAATGGTTAATCCAGATTAAGTAGTAAAAAAGCAAATAACTCTGCAGGACCATAATTACTTGCCCTCCCCTTCAAGCAGGGATTATTTCAAAATGAAATGACAGCTCCCTCATTTATTTTAAAGTGTGTTCTCAGCAGTGGGGGCTACTTCTTGGACCACTTTGTGCAATGCTGTACGCCCTCAAGAGTCATTCTGTTGAAATACTCCTTCCAAAATGCTCGTTCAGAAAATACTGTTCCAATGAACAGAGATGATGATTATATTAGGATGAACCCCACACATTACAACATAACAATGTTAAGTTTTACAAAGAAAAATAGGAAAAATGTATTGTCTTAATTGAAATGAAATAGAATCTTTGGGACAAAGTAGTCTGCGATCCATAAATGTGCAGGTGCCACGGCGTGAAAGGACACTGCATTATCACTGTCAAAGACTACGATTTTCATAAAAGTTGGACAGCTGAAATTCCAATCAAAGAGCTAATATTTGGACTCTTATATTCTCATAAAATGCTTAGGTACATACATTAAAATGTTCCACCCTGGGAATGGAAACTGAAAAGAACAGAGATCTACCAAGTATAGGTGGGTTATTTATAACCAGGAGAAACTCAAAAGAGCCACTGGATGAAAATCCCATGCAAATCAAACAAGAATTTTGAAAAATAAAAATTTCATTTTTCAGAAATACTTTTTTTAAATAGTAAAAAAAATTGTTATGCACTTATAAGAAAGAAAAATGAAGCACAAAAATTAGATGGTTTTTGGTTACTTTAAAAATCCATTAAATCTTATACTTCCTTATTTTCATCATCCCATCATATTCAAATTTGTACATGAGGCCATTCCGGACAAAATTTAAAGTACTTTGAGCTACACTATTAGAACCACACATTTCCAGTAACATTGTAAATTCAAATGCTGAAAACAAGCTGGCTGCTTTAACCCAGTGAAAACAGAAATCATGCGGATGTAAGATGCAACATTTAAGAGACCACGGTCTGAAATACATCATTTGAAGGTGTTAATTTTCCCAGTGCTAGAACTCCAGTTCTCTAATAAACACCAAAAGATAATTTTTGTTAGTTTTTGCTATATTAAAATTAATTTTTGCTGAAATCCTCTACTCCATTCATATACTTAAGGGTAGTATTTGATGAAGTGACAATTCCAAAACTAATCTAATGTAGACCCCACACATTCCATGATGATGATGATACTGTCACCCAGCATTTACTGTCTTCTATGTGCTGGGGACCGATCGAAGTTGCTGCAATGTATTAACTCGAAACTGGCACATTCATAGTGGGCGAGAGGGGTTAGGAACAAGAGTAAGATCACACAGCAAGTAACAGCTGGCACCAAAGCTTGAACCTTGGCATTGACTCCAGAGCTCATGACTCTCAACCCTATGCTATGGTGCCTTGTGTATGTCTTATTTTGAAAAAGAACCAGCTTTTGAACTGGAAAGAAATATGTGACCCAGTTGTCCTTAAATCCCTGTTTTCTTAAAGATGATTCCTTGTTAAGACTTGTTCTAAATGCTTCTGAGTTTATAAAAGGCTTTAGTATGTTAAAATATTTTATAATGGTGATGGTTATTGCATACATTTTATTGAATGTTTTCTACTCTGCACTTCAAATTGTGTAAATAACTGTAAGTGACACAGTTGTACAGAGTGACAGAAGTATATATTAACAGTTACATGTTTAACTTTGCACACAAATCTAGTTTGAAAAAGATGTATTAGCAAATAAGTACTTATTTTCCCCAACCTTTAAAAACTCACATGAAACCTAGGATACTGAAATTAGATCTCCTGGGCAGCACTAGAAAACTGTGTGGTGAAAGAGTGTTTGCAAAGAGGAAGGCAGCTACAAAATGAGAAGTTCAGAACTAGAGGATAACCAACTAAGCTGTCTTTTAAATATGATTTGTGCGACGCTCTTTTCCATATTTTGGTCCCTTCCACTTGCTCTTTATTATATGCTGATACTCCTTTCAATGATACAATTAAACACTACTCCTCAGAGCAGAAATCCGCAATAAAACGTATGATAGCTTGTGTGTATAGTTACTAATTTAATAAAACATTATCCAAATAACTAATCAGTTACTACTGTTTAAAAATTTATAGTAAGAAACATTAAAAACAACAAAAGAATATCTCTGTTCCAAATTCAGATCGATTTAAATGATTTTCAATATAGCTAAACTCAATGTAGGGGTTGGATCTAGTAAAATCTTGCTGACCAGGTTCTAAGACTGTGATTGTGTAGACGGTCCACTAGGATCAGTTGGTTCCCTTCCTGAGCTGAATTATACTAGTTTCCTACCATGTGTTTCTCGCACTGAGGAGACTCATGAGGAAAGGATCATCCGTGGGCTCACATAAAGCCCGTCTCTCCACCCCCTACCCACATCCCACCCCCCATGGGAGAAACCGCAAGTCAGTTGTGCTTTTGTGGGCTTTTCACTGGAGACCATAAGTTTGAGTTGAATTATTCAAGGTGAGGGTCACAATGAGTGAACGTGGATCTTTCTTATTCTTGTGGACAGTGATCTTTCCTTTCAAGGCTTCACCTATAAATGAAAGGCAAAAGATATGTTTGAGAAAAAAAGGAATATAGTCTAGCAAAAAACTAATGTATACCTGGTACTTCTCTTTTTTGTTGTTGTGAGATGTTTTGTTATTTTAAAAAATATTAACAAGTTTAATTTTTTTTTAAAGTTTTTTTTTTTAATGTTTATTTTTGAGAGAGAGAGAGACAGGGCATGAGCAGGGGAGGGGCAGAGAGAGAATGAGACACAGAATCCGAAGCAGGCTCCAGGCTCCGAGCTGTCAGCACAGAGCCTGACGCAGGCCCCGAACTCACGAACCGTGAGATCATGACCTGAGATGAAGTCAGACGCTTAGCCAAATGAGCCACCCAGGTGCCCCACAAGTTTAATTTTTAAGGCAATTTTTAATTTTTTAATAAAGTAGGTCTACAATATTTATAGGTATAGCAATAATTGGGGAAGTGAAATTTTTATGATAATAACTCAAAAGATTGGAGGGTGTAAATGAAAGTATCCTACCCAAAGAGTCTTAAACTATAAATGAAACTGTAATAATGTTTGATGGTAGTCTGTGGTAACCTAAAGATGCATGCTGGAACTGTAGAGCAACGATTATAAAAACAAACCCAACACATATAGTTAATTAGCCAAGGGTTTAGATAAAATGATTAGAGAGTATTGAATAAAAAAAAAAGGCAAGAAGGAAAAGAATAATAAATGACAGAGGGGATAAATACAAAACAAAGAACAAATGACTGAATTAAATATAATATCACACATAATAACATTACATGTAAATGTGTTCAATATACTTTAAATAGAAAGACAGCGTCAAAGTAAAAGGAAGGAGAAAGAAATTCTATATAATCATTAATCATAAAGAATCTGAAATGGAAGTATTAATTTCATACAAATATGACTTCAGGAAAAAAAAAATAACCAGAGATAAAGAGACACATATTAAAATGATATGTTGTTCAATGCATAAATGAGACATAATAAATTTTTATGTACATATGATTACACAGCTTCAAAATGTGTGATGCATATCTGACCGAGCCATGGGAAGAAAGAGATAATCCATAATTATCACTGGAAATTTCACCTCTCCTTTGTCAATGACTGCAATAACATTGGAATAACAACTAGACAGAAAACCGGAAAGAACATGGAAGACTTAACACAGTATTAACCAACTTGACCTGGCTGACATCTACAGAACCAAGATAGATTACATCTATATATGCTGAGTCATAAAACAAATCTGAATACATTTAAACATGAAAATACTTGAATAATCCTAAAACATTTAGGAATAAAACAACAGACTTCTAAATATTCCATAAATCAAAATAAAAATGACAAGGAAAATTAGGCAGCATTTGATCTGAATGATAATGAATCACGACATACAAAAATTTGTGACCTATAGGTCGAATAGTGCTTAGAGGAAAAATTTATAGCTTTAAATGCTCACATTAGAAAGCAAAGAAAACAAGCACAGAGGTCTTCACTGGTGAATTCTATCAAATGTTTAAGGAAAACCAGTAACAAATTACATAAATTCCTACAAAAAAGAAAGGAGGGAATACTCCTCAACACACCTTTCAGGGCAGCACTACCCTGGCACTGAAACAAGATAAGTTCATTAAAAGAAAACTGCAGATAAATATCCCTCATAAACAAAGATTCAAACATCCTTTGAACAAAAACGCAAAATCATATTACTGTCTCATAAAATATAGAAAAACCATGTGACAACATTAATTTGTAACAACGTTCAGCAAGTGAGCAATAGAAGGCACCTTCCTCAAGTTGATAAGGGGAATCTATGAGAAACTCCAAGTAACCTCATTCTTAATGGCGAAGCACTGACTGCATTCTCCCTAAGACTGGGACTGCAGTAAGGATGCTCATTCTGACCACCTCGAATCAGGATTCTATTGGGTGTACTAGTGATGGTATTAAGGTGGGGGAGAAGGAATAAAAAAGGAAATAGACTGGGGAGAGAAAAGAGAAGCAAAACAGTCTTTATCTGCAGACCACATGGTCTTATACATAGAAAATCCTAATACGTGGGGCACCTGGGTGACTCAGTTGGCTGAGTGTCTGACTTTGGCTCAGGTCATGATCTGATCTCATGGTTTGTGGGTTTGAGCCCCACGTTGGGCTCTGTGCTGACAGCTTGGAGCCTGAAGTGTGCTTCGGATTCCGTGTCTCCCTCTTTGTCTGCCTGACCCCCGCCCTCCCCTCCAACCCCTTGCACGCATGCTCCCTCTCTCAAAAATAAATATAAAAAAAAAAAAATTCTAATGTGCAAAAAAAGCTACTAAAACTGTAAGACAGTTTAGCAATCTTAGGATATAAGATTAATATAAGAAAAGCACATCTCTACATGCTGGCAATGCAGAATTAGAAACAGAAAAACCCACGAGAGCATTTACAACAGCACCAAAAAAGCATAAAACACTTAAGATAAATATAACATATGTGCAATATTTAGTCACATAACACTACAAAATAGTGCAAAGATGATCACATTATAGTTGACCCATGAAAAACACAAGTTTGAACGGCATAGGTCCACTTACTGTGGATCTTTTTAAAATAAATATAGTACAGGACTGTAAATGCATTATGTCCTCCTTATGATTTTAACATCTTCTTTTTTCCAGCTTACCTTATTATAAGAATATATATTGTAAGTATATAATACATATACAAAATAAGTATTAATTGTTTATGTTACAGGAAAGGCTTCTGGTTAACAAGAGGCTATGAGTAGTTTAAACTTTGGGAGGTCAGACGTTATATGCAGATTTTCAACTCTATGGGGGGGGTTGGCCACATTATTCAAAGGTTGACTATAAATGGAGAGATACATTTTGCTTGTGGATGAAAGACAATACTGTTAAGATGTTAGTTTTCCTCAAAGTAATCTATAGATTCAACACAATTCCAATCAAAATTCTAGCAGGTTTTTTTGGGGTAGAACTTAACAACTAGATTTTAAAATGTATATGGAAACTTAAAGGATCTAAAATAGTGAGAACAACTTTGAAAAAAAAAAAGCGGGAACACTTATATCATCTTCTAAAGACAGTGTCTAACTGCCATAACGACAGATACAGATCAGTGGAACAAAATAGAGCTCAGAAACAGTCATACACGTGTATGGTCAATTAACTTCTGACTAAGGGGCCAAGTGATTAAATTGGAAAAGGACAGACTTTTCAAGAAATGATGATGAAATAACCCAATATTCATTCGGAAAAGATGAACTATTACTCTTAAAATTAACATGAAATATATTCTAGACTTAAACGTACAAGGCAAAACTGTAACAGTTTTAGAAGAAACATATAACAAAGACTTAAGGTAGCAAAGATTTCTTAATTAGGACGCGAAAGGACAAACTTCAAAAGATAATGAAGAAAATGACAAGACATGCAAGGGATTGGAATAAAATATTAACAACACATATATACATGATAAAGAATTTGTACCTACGTATATAAAGATTCTTTTAATTCAGTAAGTTGACAAACACCCCGATTAAGAATTCAGCAAGATATTTTAACAAAAACCACACACACAAAATATACAAATGACCAATAAACATATGAAAAGATGCTCAACATTAGTCATCAGGCAAATGCTAATTAAAAGTATACCTATTGCTCCACAGACAACAGAATGACTTAAATTAAAATGACTGACTTTTTCTCTATGAGCTAACAAGGATGGGGAGCAGTTGGAATCGCAACGGTGGTAGGAATGCTGAATAATGAGTGATTTTGAAAAAATTTGCTAGTTTCTTATAAAGTTAAACATACACTTACCATAAGACCCAATAATTCCACTTGTAGGTATTTACCCAAAAGAAATGAAAATGTGTGTCCACATGAAGAAATGCTTTTACGTGAATGTTTGTAGCAACTTCATTCTTAATGGTCCCTAACTGGAAACAATCCAAAGCCTAGCAGCAGATGAATGTGTAAGTCAACTGTGGTATGGCCATATAAAGGAATACTATTTGCGAATAAAAAGGAACAAACTACGGATACACAGATGTACCTCAAAATATGCTAAGAAGCTGGAGTACATTCTGTAGAACTGTTATGCCCAGAATTCGGGGACCCCAAGAACCACCAGGGAGCCAAGTCCGATGCAAGAACAAAGAGCCTTTAATCGAGCTAGCTCGAGCTCAATCTCCTACCGCACCGACGCAGCAGTGGGTCGAGAGAGAGAGAGCGCGGTCCCAAAACACAATAGTTTTAAAGGGGTCTAGGGGCAGTGGGAGGGGTGATGGTCGTGACCCTAGCCGATTGGCTGAGGAAGGGTCAAAGGTCCTGTTCCGTAGGTCAAGCTTCTGCGCAGGCGCTTGGGACTCAAGGTGGAGGACACGGAACACAATGGAGTCAGTCCCAGTTTGCCCTTAAGCAAAATGGAATCAGCCCCAGTTAGCCCTTACAGAACTATGCTGATTATAAAATTCTAAAAGAATACTAATAGTTTAGTAGTATTAGTAATACTAATATATAGTGACAGAAAGAAGATAAATGGTTGTCTTAGTCTGGGGACTGGAGCTGGGGATGACTAACCACACCGGGGATCAAGGAAGAAACTTTTATATTGATGGAAATACTCTTAATCTTGATTAAGACGGCACACACATTTGTTGTAACTCATCAAGGCATACAATAAAGACGTGAGTTTTTATTGTATGTAAACTATAGAATAAAACTGTTTAACAAATATGGTGACTTAGAACAAACTGACTCAGAGAGAAATGGAATATAATTGAGAAACCAAAAGATCCATTATGGCGATTTGGTACACAGTAAATAGAGTAATACAATCTTTTTCAGTATGAAGCCGAAGTCAGAAATGGAAAGGAAAAGTTTGAAGATTTGATTATATAAAAGTGAAAACAAAATTCCACAAAATAAGAGAGTCTAAAGAAAGAAAACAACTTAAAACACTATTACTTTCACTTCTTAGAATCACAAATATTTTAAAAAAGTGAATTTTGATTTGAGTCCTTAGGATTAATGATCAGAAGTGGAATACTTCAAAAAAGGCATAAAGTGTATTCCAGTTTTACATTCCTGCCATCTTCATCAACTCTGGGTGTTATCAGAAACCAAACAAAAGGGGAACCTGGGTGGCTCAGTCAGGTAAGTGTCCTACTTTGGCCCAGGTCATGATCTCACAGTCCATGAATTCAAACCTTGCGTCAGGCTCTGTGCTGACAGCTCAGAACCTGGAGCCTGCTTTGGATTCTGTGCCTCCCTCTTTCTCTGCCCCGTCCTGCTCGTGCTCTGTCTCTGTCTTTCAAAAATAAATAAACGTTAAAAAAAAAAAGAAAGAAAAAAGAAACCAAACAAAAAATGAGTAAAAGAAAACAATAAAAATATTTGTTATTTAGATAAACAACCACCAGAATCTGACTGCTTTCTTTGTTTTTCATTTCAGTGATTATCAGTGATGATGGGTATTATTTCAATTATTTCAAATCTTTAACCACCACACACAAAAAAATCCTTTGTGCATTGACATGAGTGATTTTGTTGATATATGTGAGGTATTGTTACAATTGTTTCTTTTTGCTGCATGTCCTCTAATGGTTGCTGCTGTTTCATTTAATATAGAAATATAGCACAAGTCAAAATGAACTAGTAATGGATACTTTAAATTTTCACGAAAAAAATTTTGAGCATCAATATTAAACGAAACAACTGAATAATTAAAAAGTCCTAACAGTAATTGCCTTATAAGCTGATACGGTAATTTTAATGTCTTAAAATGAAATACAAGCAAAACAACTATTTCTATAATAATCTTAACTTCAAAGTGAGGGTGCAGACAGCACTTATTTGAGTTAATTAAATAGCATGAGGGGTCACGGTAATAAATACATAATTCACACTGCTGAACTCCCTTCAATTGTTTAGGCCTGACAAAAGTGCCAAGACAGTGGCTATAATAGGAGAATAGATCGTAGTCATTTATCAGTGTCAAATAGAAATAAAATGACTGATGTTGTTAAGTGTGTACACTGTGGTGAGCGCTGCAAAGCACCCTCTGTGAAGCTGAGCTGTATCACCTTGTTTTTATCATCGGCAGACGGCTATTAGAACCACAAAGCAGTGTTGCAGTTCAGTCAAGAACAAAATTGATTTCATTTCGATTCCGTTCTAGTGGTTTTTTAAAATAATTTCTTCTAGAGCAATGAAATTTCCTTTCCCCAGAAGGGGGAAAAACTGAAAAGTCATTATTATCACTATTAAAGCTTAGAGTTAAAGAATGAAAGAAAAAAAAAGAAATAGATTTTTCCATCATATAAAGGCTTACTAGATATATATAAAGAGAAATAAATAGCCTGATTTTAGTCATATTTTCAAAGCCAAATTACATGAAAAAGATCTGGATTTTAAAGTAAACACTGTCATCACTGGCAGTTAAATGTACAAACATTGTACATTACATTGTACATTTAATGCACAATAAAACTATACATTACAGGAAAGAGGAAAAACGTCTTGAATTTAAAATTTAAAGTAAACGTTCTCTATTTTAAAAGTATTCATTCTGGGAGGCTGGTGTGTTACTCCCAGAATACTGGAAGGGCTCAAATGTTGAGAACATTTCTTCTGAATTATTTTTAGATCCAGGTCTTGAATAAAAAAAACAAAAACAAAAACAAAAACGCAACTAAAAAAAAAAAAAACCAAACTAGGCTCATTAATGTTCCATTTTGCTCTTGGCCAAATGTACAATTTTTAACTTGAGAAATTCCCTATTCACAACGTCTTTTCTCGCTTTCTAAATATCAAGTCTACCCCGAAGGGCGGAATTACCATTACCAAACAGAGATTTACCATTACTGAAGACATCCACCTTCCCCACCCCCAGTCCAGGCAGCATAACTGTATAGGAATATTTATAGTATTTTTACTTTAAAAAATCTTGTATTACTTTTTGGACACTAAGGTAAGATTTACATATATAGTAAATCATTCTGATTAGACTCTTGGCTTTATTTAATTTTATCCAATAATTTTGGAGCATAATGAGTCAAAAACTACTTTTAGTTTAACTAAACCCAACTATAGAGAATTCTTTAGCCATGCCAAGGCAAATTTAAACACCCATCTATTCAAGTGCAATAATATGATGAAATTTTTTTTGAAAATTTTTTAACGTTTATTTATTTTTGAGACACAGAGACACAGTGTGAGCAGGAGAAGGGCAGAGAGAGAGAGGGAGACACAGAACTCGAAGCAGGCTCCAGGCTCTGAGCTGTCAGCACAGAGCCTGACGCGGGGCTCGAACTCACAGACCGCGAGATCATGACCTGAGCCGAAGTCGGCCGCTTAACCAACTAAGCCACCCAGGCGCCCCTGATGAAATTTTTAAGAACATCAGAGTTGACAAAATGGGACCACCAAATAAAACAGCTAGCAAATGTCTTTGGCAAGATGTCACCCAAGGTAAGTAGAAGAAATTAGGTTTCAATGACACTGCATATTACTATACTTATTTGTATATTCAGCAGAATATTTACCACATGGCAAATACGACATCAGATCAAAAAGGAGAAAGACAAATAACTCATTTTCCATTAGAACCCTTTATCACAGCACACTGAGATGTGATAACACAGATGTATGCATGAACTGACCTGGGAGAACAAAGACAGCAATTAATTTTCTGAGGACAGTGAGGAAAGGAAAACTAAGCTGGGTAATAAAGAGGAAATTGAAATTTATGAAGTGAAAGAGGTCAGAACAGCTTTCTAGGTAGACTATCTTAGACAAAGAGGAAGAAAAGACAGCAAAGTTAGCTACAAAATGAGCGATCTGTGTAAGACCATATGAGCTGGAGCACACGATGTGTTTGTTATTATGTGGGGCCGTAACAGAGTGGGACTGAAAATGATGAAAAATGGTCAGACTGTAAAGGGCCATGATGAGAAATTTGGATATTATCCTGGAAATATGGACAATCCAGTGAGGGTTTTATCATTTTTTCTTATTAACTTTAGTAAGGCGTAATTTACATACAGTAAAATGTGCACATTTTACGTGTGCAGTTCAATGAGTTTTACCATTATCTCATCTTGGTGAACTTTTGCCTACTCCAAGTTTCAAAAATCATCTCTTATGTTATCTTCTAGAAATCTGGCAGTTTTACACTTTTTTATTTAGGTTTAAGACCCGTTTAGAGTTGGTTTTTGTATAAGGTAAGCATTGAGATTTTTTTTTTCCTATACAAATATTTAGTTCTAAGCACCACTTCTTGAAAAGACTATCATTTCCTATTGAATTACAGTGAATCTATGGAAAAATATAATTAACTATACAAAAGTGGGTCTATTTCTGGATTCTATTTGTTACATTAATGTTTATGTCTATCTATAGTCTAATACCTTACTGGCTGGGTTAATATAACTTTTTAATAAGTTTAGAAATCACATAGTATAAAAATTCCAATATGAGTTTTGGAAAACTGCTTGGCTACTCGAGGTCTTTCTTTTGCATTTGCATACAAATTTTAGAATCAGTCTGTCAATTTCTACCTTGCTAAATTCACTAATTCTGGTATTTTTTTCGTAGATTCCTTGGAATTTTCTGTGTATACATTCATGTTATTTGTTAATAACACTTCTATTTCTTCCCTTCCAATGGCTTTTAATTCTTTTTTCCTTCCTTATTGCACTGGCTAAGACCTCTAATAAAAGAAAACAGGAGCGAAGAGAGTGAACATTCCTGACTTGTCCCAACAGAGGAAAAACATTCAGTCTTGCTCCATTCAGTATGATGCTAGCTGTGGACTTGGTGTGGATGCTTTTACCAGGTTCAGTAAGTTCTTTTTTTATTTCTAGTATCAGTATTTATCATGAGTAATACTGAACTTTGTCAAATGCCTTTTTTGCATCCATTGATGTGACCACGTGGTTTTTCTTCTTTAGATGGTTAGCATGGTTGACTGCATTAAATGATTATAAAATATTAAAAAATTTTAAATTATTAAATCAGTCTTGTATTCCAGGACTAAATCCCACTTAGTCATAGTGTGCTGTTCTTTTTTTATATATATATATTGGTGGATTCAACTTGCTAGTATTTTGTTGAGAATTTGTGCATCTATATTCATGAGAGACTGTTCTGTAGTTTAATTTTCTTGTACAATTTTTATCTAGCTTTCGGTATCAAGGCCCTCATAAAATTAGTTCTCTTCTACTGTCTGTAAGGCATTGTGTAGAACTGATATTATTTCTTTTTTAAGGGTTGGACGAATTTGCAGTGAAGCAATCTATACCTGGAGATGGATTTGAGGCTGGCTTCCTGTTTTTGTAAACAAAATTTAATAGGAACAGAGCCATACCCACTCATTTACCTACTGTGCCCCACAGTTTGTCTGTGGGTCCCCACTGCTGCCACTGTTACTTGTGCTACCACTGTGGGGTCAGGTGGGGTATGGTGTAAGAGAGAACAGAGAGAAAAAACAGAAAAAAAAAAGAATTTCCTCCGTTCTCTCTGAGCATGAATTCTAAGACCCTCTCCCTATTCTTTAGTTAGAGTTACAGGGCTCTGCTGGGACTCCTTTCTGTCTGTACTAAGGCCTTCCTTCTGGGTTCCAGGCTGTCTGGAGTCCAGACGGGGGGATACTGGGAGCAAATCAATCAGACATTTACCACCGCTTCAGGGTACTCTGAATTCTGTTCTTCTTCAACGTGTCTGCTATTATTTACTTTTCAGAGATGTCAAGTAGCTGTTCCAAGCATTCTGGTATTAAAGTTGCATTCAGTGAGAGAGCTTATTTTTGCGGCCTCTGTGTTCTACTTATTTGTATCCCCTGTCCTTGGCAGCCACTATTCTTTTCATTGTCTCCATGGTTTTGCTTTTTCCAGAATGTCCTATAGGTGGAATCACACAGTATGTAGCCTTTTCAGTTTGGCACCTTTCACTTAGTAATATGCATTTAAGATTCCTCCATGTCATTGTGTGGATGTGCAGACCATTCATTTTTAATATAGTTATTAATATTGAATTTAAGTCTACCATCATACCATTTGTTTTCTATTGGTCCATCTGTTTTATGTTTGTATCTTTTTTTTCTTCAAGATTCCATTTTATGTTCACTACTAGCTTATTAGCTATATTTTGCGGCTGAATTTAAATTTTCAATCTGTTCTTCTGGTGTTTACAATGTACATACTTATCATAATTTACCACTAAATTGCTTCATGTACCATGTAGGAACTTAATGTATTTCCATTTTCTCATTAATGTTTTTGATCACTGCCATAAATTTTATGTCTCCCTGTTTTTTAAAATTATTTATTGATTTTTTTTTAGTGAGAGAGCACAGATGGGGGGAGGGGCAGAGGAAGAGGGAAGGATAGAAAGACAGAGACAGAATGAGAATCTTAAGCAGGCTCCACACCCAGCATGAGCCTGATGTAGGGCTTGATCCTACGACCCTGGCATCATGAGCTGAGCTAAAATCAAGAGTTGAATGCTAAACTGACTGAGCCACCCACGTGCCTTGGTCTCTGTATGTTTTGAAACCCATAATACATTATCTTTGCTTTAAATAGTCAACTATCTTTTACAAAATTAAAATAATGAGAAAACGAAGTCTTTTTTACAAACTTACACATTTACCACCTCTGACAGTTCCTATTCCTCTGTTTAGATTCAAGTTTCCACTTGATGACATTTTCCTTTCACTTGAGGAACTTACTTTTGTGTATCTTACATTGATGGTCTGCTGAGGATGAATTCTTTTGGTGTTTTTCTACTGCAAAAGTTTTATTTAGCCTTCATTTTTGAAATATATTTATTCTAGATACAGAATCTAGGTTGATAGTTTCCTTTAGCACTTTGAAATGATCATTTGATCATCATCTGGCTAACAAGGTTTCCGAAGAATACTCCGAAGTTATTCTTCGTTCCTCTGTTTCATTTTTCTCTGGTTAGTTTTAGAATTTTTTACATTATTATCATTGTTTATTGGCAATTTGTTTATGATATGTGTTGGTGTTGTTTTCTTTGTACTGATCTTACTTGGGGTTCACTGAGTTTATCCAATCTGTGGGTTAAAGTTTTTAACAAATGTAAAAAATATTTGGCCATTATTATTTCTTCAAATATATTTTCTGCCTCTGCTTCTTTCAGGGGCTTCCTTTATCACATTTAAATCAGAGTGCTTCTAATTTTCTCACAGGTTACTGTGGCTCTGTTCATTTTCTTTAAATTTCTTTTCCCCCCTTCTGTGTTTCATTTTGGATACATTTTATGCTGTTTCTTCAAGAACACTGATCTTCTGTTAACTCCATCAAATGACATTTTCACTTCAGATATTGTAATTTCCATCTCGAGAAGTTTTATGTGGATTTTAAATATCTTCTCATATTCTCCTTATTATGTGCATTATACAAAAGTAGTTATAATATGTTTCAATATGCTTGTGTGTGAATTTCATTTCTGGGTCTGTTTCTGTCCACTGACATTTTCTTGCATTCAATGTTTCATGAAAAGTTTTGGCCATGATGAATTTCATGTTCAATGTCTGAGTTTTTTGTTTTCCTTCGTTGCCATTAAAGTTACTTAGGTTCAGTTTTTTTCTTTTAAGGCTTGTTTTTAAGCTTTGTTAAGGAGCATGCAGGTTAGCCTTTATTCTAGGTATAGTTTATTTCCACTATGAAGCTATGGACTCCCCAATCTTGCTGGCTGAAACTCGAAACCCTACAGCCCATGTAAACTCTGGGAACTGTCTGGGTCCCAGCTGCCCCAGACGCGTTGCCTGACCTCGGGCATCTCAGCCTACATATATACATCTTAGTACTCATCCAAAGCTCAAGGGGACACTAAGTGTAGATTTCTGGAGCTCTTTTTCTGATTAGTGTGTACTTTTTAGTACTCTGCCCTGCAACTTCCAGCTTCTATTCATTTAGTACTACCACCGGAGGCTCAGCAGGGTTAAAAAAAAAAAAGGTGTTTTATTTCCTTATATAATCCTTTCTTTATACTTCCACAGCTGAAATAACACATGTTCCTTACTTTGAAATTTCCCTTTCAAGTCTTTCCTGCTTGTACTTTAAATTTTTTTTAACGTTTATTCATTTTTGAGACATAGAGACAGAGCGTGAGCAAGAGAAGGGCAGAGAGAGAGGGAGACACAGAATCCGAAGCAGGCTCCAGGCTCTGAGCTGTCAGCACAGAGCCCGACGCGGGGCTTGAACTCACAGACCGCGAGATCGTGACCTGACCGCTTAACCAACTGAGCCACCCAGGCGCCCCTTCTGCTTGTACTTTAAAAGGGAATTCTAATATTTTTGATGTATTGGCCTTACCATTTATTTAAAATTTAAAATACAAGTACATATACAATGGAAGAAATAAAGTGAAAGAAATAAAGAATGTAGACGGTGCCAGAAGGAAACATTAAAATCACATGCCTCCTTCATAGTATTCTAAAAAAGCTGAATCAATTAGTCTAAGGATTACTAGGTAAAAAATAGGATTTCAAAATTTCACTAGACCTCAAATATTTTGTTGTAATTAGGTAGGGAGAAAATTCAAATATTATCTTAAATCTCCTTTAAGATTAAAACAAAGATGAAATAGTATTGTCTTTAAAATTCTAACATTAAGGGGTTCCCAGGTGGCTCAGTCAGTTAAGAGTCTGACTCTTGGTTTTGGCTCAGGTCATGATCTCATGGTTCATGGGTTTGAGTCCTGAAGTGGGTTCTGTGCTAGCAGTGTGGAGCTTCCTTGGGAATCTCCCTCTGTGCCTTTCCCACTCATGCTCTCTCTCTCTCAAAATGAATAAATAAACTTTAAAAAAATAATAAAATTCTAGCATTAAAACAATAAAATGGTTACAGTAAAGAAGAAAGCAACATTTTCAAGTTTGCAAATATCAGTTCAAATACCAAAGCTATACAAAAACCAAACACACAAACAAAAAGAAAATGTAATAAAATTTCATTTGTACTTGCTTCCGTTGTTTTGCTTTGTCAAGTTTTGGAGAAAGAAAAAATGATACTATCGAGGTTTTAATTCCATACCATTGCGATCTTAAAGTGAAAACATGGCAACAAGGTGAGGCTTCACTCTAATAGTGTTTATTTGCATCTACTGAATTCAATTTATGCATCAACAATGAAATCAAAGCTACATATGAATTTAATGAAATTATATTTTAAACACACAGAGAACAATATAACGACCACCCAGAACCCCCCACTCAGCTTTGTCAAATCTCGTCATCCTCCCGCAGTTGCCTCAGTTTCTGAAAGGAATAACTCAGATATATGGCACTGACCCCCTTTACAGCCTTTCCTGATCCTACTCCTATCCTTCCCCGAGACGGCCATTACAGCGAATCCCGAGTTCTCATTTTTAAATGTTGCTTCTTACTTTTACTATGTGTGTGTATGTATAATTGCTACACACGTTTTCAAACTCCATATAAACAGTGTATTGTAGGAATTCTTCTGCAACTTCTTTTGCTTAGTGCTGTTTCTGACAGACACGCAAATATGATTTATCTATCGCAGAGATTTTATTGTATGCAACTACCATATTTATCTATCTATCTTCAGTTAATGGACATTAAGGTTGCCTCCAACCGTTCACTTCTACAAACCATACTGTTGTCAAGACTGCTGTACACAGGTTGTGGGGGAGAGCATTCAGAATACACGTCAGGGAAAAACTGGCTGTAGTGATGGATACTTACACGTCTATACTTAACTTGATGGCGTCTATACTTAACTTGATGGCGGCAAACTGTTCTCTAGAGTTGTACCAATTAAGACTACCAGCAGAAGAGTTTAAAAGTTCCATTTGGCTACATTATTGCCAGCACTCAGCATTGTTAAATTTTATGTGTTCTTTCCTTTAGTGATGTTTAAGAAACAGTCTCTTACATAGTTTTAACTGACCTCTCCTGAGTTACTAGTGACGTTGAGTATCTTTTCACCAAAGTTAGTTCTATATTCAGCTTTCATGGAGTCAGGAAGCTTCAGTGAAAGTGGGACAGGACAACTTATATATGGTAAGTAATTTAAATAAAAACAAAATCTCACAATCAAATTCTAACTTGTAGAGTTAAGGATGTAGGTATCTAAGAAGTTTCATCTAAGTGAACGATCAGTGAGGTGTAAAACAATGGAATGTAGAATTGGATCGGCCCTTGAACACTGTGAGATGGAGCAGGAGGAGACAGCGGAGCACATTCTAGACATACATGCTGAACACAGTAACTACTGAATGGCATTCTCTTTAATTTATACTTCACCTCTATCGGTGATATTTCTCCTTAGTCACTTTGGAAATGAAAATATTTTTAGTTATAGTTGCAACTTAGTAAACACTAGTTATTGCTTAAAGAAACATTTTCTGAATTATTTGTGGCATTCAAAATAAAAGCTACATAGTAAGTCACATACATTTTAACTGGCGGGAACTAAATAAGAGTTTTCTTTAAATTACTACTTTAATGAAAGGATATGCCATTTAAAATTTATGTAGCTCTGAGAACATCTTATCTTAGCATCTGTTATATTACTTCAAATACAGTGGGCACATAAAAAATTGTGCAGAATGAAGGAATATTGTTTACTTCAAAACGAGTAAGACATTTTTCCTCCTTCACTATTATTTCTCACCTGCTTTCACTGAAAATGGCTTTTCCAACAGAAATACCGTCTGTTTCCAGTGTGTTTTGGCACTCCGGGGGCCCGTGGAGAACACAACCTGCATTGGTAGAGTTCGAAAGTATCTGATGAAGTACAAGATTTTTAATATCATGCTACATTAATCTACTACATCAAATACAAACTCCAATTGCTTACAACTGCAAAGTGCTTATGATCAAACACCTTGGGGCACAAAAATAAAATAAATGTATTTCACATAATTAATTCTTATGAGAAAACTCAGGATACTTACCCTACTGTGACAATTCTTCTCAAAATATATATCGAAGTAGCCAGCAATTGCCTATTTTCAAGAAAAGAAAATAGGGATATCATTAAACTAATTACACGACATCATAACAATTATTCAGTCTTTCAAGACTCGACAAAAAGAGGGGAGCCTGGGTGGCTCAGTTGGTTAAGTGTCCAACTCTTAATTTCGGCTCAGGTCATGATACCAGGGTAGTGGTTTGAGTTCTGTGTCGGCTCCCCACTGAGTGTGGAGTTTGCTTGAGATTCTTTCCCTCTCTCACTCTGTGCCCTCCTCTGCTCACGCGTGCTCTCTCTCTCTCTCTCTCTCTCTCGCTCGCTCTTGCTCTCTCTCTCTCTCTTGAAAAAAAAAAACCCAAAAAACCAAAAAAACAAAGAAACAAAAAAAACCTCGGCCAAAGAGAGCATATCAAAGACTAGATACTTCTTAAACTTAAGACAGGTCACTATTTTTCCTGGAAAAGATGTTACACGTAAAAATAAAGTAACATAATTTGGCTTTTCCCCACAGAAACAATAAGGTCAATAAGGCTAATCAATAATCAATACGTGATTAGAGAAATGATGTGGTACACTGCTGACAGGTGAGAGATTACATGAAGGAAGAAGGCTCAATCGGCCCCCAGCTGACCCACTCTCCCAAGGAGGCTGCTGTGTAAGTTGAGCCATCTTGGACCCTTTTCGCTCCAGTCAAACCAGACAACTGCAGCAGCATGAGAGACTTCAGGAGAGACTGGCAGAAGAACTAGTCGATAAGTACAGTCTAGATTGAAGAATTACACACAGATAAATCTAAACGACTGTGACTTCGAGGCACTCAGTTTTAGGGCGGTTTGTCACATAGAAATAAATGTAATTTAAACATACTCTTTTATACAAGGATCTCTTTTAATCTCTTCTGATCTTGTGCATCCAATTTTAAATAAAGTACTAAGACTATTTTTATGATGAAATCAATGGAACTTTTAAATGTCACATTTTTTTTCTGATGATAAAACGTAGAATAGTATTCACATAAAACTTACGTTTAAGCATATACACAAAGAAGAACCTCTGAAATAACTCTAAGGGTGACTGTGACAGTATAAAAAAGTCTCTAAAAGATGAATATTCAGATAAATATGTATTTTTCATTTTTATTTAAAATTTAAGTGATACCATTTGTTTTTCTTTCACTAACGGAACTAGCATAATCTATTTTTAACACTGGCATTAAAAAAAGCAAAGCTTATAAAGTGTTAAAAACAGGACACTGATTATTGAAAAATCACTGTAAAGCTAATTTGTGTACCTGCTGCTTTTGTCAAGACTGCAAAGTTAATTTATTGCTCTGTAAGGTGAATATGAATTCGGTCCAAAACACGTTCAGTATTCAATGTCAAGGTTCATTATATTTTAGATACCAAGAGAGAGTCAAAATACTATTTATAATTCTGCCAAACAGATATATAAAGCAATATGGCACTCAAATACAAATTACTATAGAAAACCATGTAGTTAGAACATTTCTAAAACATAACTTTTTTCAGTTGATTTCCTCCACAGATTAATTCAAGTATTTCCTTAAATTTATTCCTATATTCAGTCTTGTTCACCACTGAATCCTCAGCCCCCAGAGCAGTGCCTGGCTTGTAGTACACAGTAAATATTTGCTGAGAGAATGTGCTCATACACAGAACTTACCATATTATACTTAGTTGCCCTACAATTTATTTAAGAGCAAAGCTTGTGTGTGATTCCTACTGCTGTGCCCCTTATCTAGCACAAGTCTGTTAGATAACAGGTTCTCAATAAAATTTAATTTAAATTTTCAGTCTTTGGTTTCTTAAACATAGCTCGTCTCCTTATGTAGTCGGGACACTTTATGAAATCAATGAACAACTAAACTTAGAACTAATAATTTTCAACTCTAAAAAAAATGAAGAATGTGAGATACATATGTGGGGAGAGGGAATCCTCTAATTAATTCTATGTATGATCCTACAAAGTCTCAACCTAACCTCTGAACTATGCAGGCTAGATCCAAATCGACATAACAAAGGCTGAGAGAATGGATCACTAGCACAGGCCCTCAGGACTAACCCTGAATAAAACGTGCAGGGGAAAAACCTAAGTGGACAAGTAAAGAGCTAGAGAACAAAAAGATGTGACAAGCCTGTACAAGTCAGACCCACCCCTGAACAGCATATGTGCAGGAGCGCCCCAAGACAGGAGAGCAAATGTTCAGAGAATGAAACTGAGATGTGAAGCACCATCTGCCCAGGCACTGCTGACAGAATTTATGTGTTGACTTCAACTGGGAGGATTGCCTGCTTACACCAAACATTTTCCAGATGATTATAACATGACCGAGATTACACACAACATAGCATGCACAGCATCCAGAACATAATCCAAAATTACTCAGCACACAAGAAAAGATGCCAGCTCTGAGATAGTCCCGAGTACTACGAGACGAAGACCTTAAAGCAGGAATTCTGACTATGCTGTTTTGAGGAATAAAATTAGGTTATAGAAAACATACTGAAATGAAGTGAAAAATAGGAATTCTCAGTAGAGAAATAGAAACTACAAAAAAAAATAATGGAAATTTTAGAATTAAAAAAATGCAATAACTGAAACAAAAACTTTCTGGGCTGCATTGCAGAATGGAGATGACAGAGGAAAAAAAATCAGTGAATTTGAAGACAGATCAGTAGAAAATATCTTATCTGAAAAACCAGAGGCAGGGGATGCCTAGGAGGTTCAATTGGTTAAGAGTCCAACTCTTGACTTTGGCTCAGGCCATGATCTTGTGAGATGGAGCCCCTGGGTTCCTCGCGGGGCAGCCTGCTTGGGATTCTCTCTCTCCCTCTTCCTCTGACCCTCCCCTGCTCATGTGCTTTCTCTCTCTCTGTCTCTCAAAACAAGGGGAAAAAAAAACTGGGGGAAAAGATTGAAAACAAACACAAGAGCCTCGGGGACCTGTGCATCTAACATACATGTAACTGGAAGTTCAGATCGAAAAGAAAAAAATATTGGAGCAGGAAAAACCTTTCAAAATTCTATATCCAGCAAAAATGTCCTTCAGGAATGAAGGCAAAATAAATACATTTTCAAGTAAAGGAAAACTAAAAGAATCCATTGCCAAGAGACTTTTTAGAAGAGATGTGAAGTAAGGCAGTTCTTCAGGCTGATGAGCAACAGCACAGAGAGGAAACCTGAAACACCGAAAACATCCAAAAAACACCAGAAATGCTAAACAGCTGAGTAGATGCAAAAGATTACCTTTTCCCTCCGAATTCCTTTAACATACTTATGACTGTTTAAGGCAAAATTATGTCATCTGGCAGCATTTTCCATGTACGCTTGTGTAATCAAAAAGATCACGGGGTTGGGGTAAGGAGGAGGAAGAGTAAAATTACACCAACACACACAAGTGCTTATAAAATTTGGAAGTAAAGGCTTTTTAAGCATCACACACATGCGGAAACTTCATATAAAGGAAGTTTAAAATTTTGGTATCAAAACCAAAATGAGATACTACCTTACACCTGTCAAAATCGCTAGAATAAAAAAATGCAAGAAATATTAAGTGTTGATGGCGACGTGAAGAAAAAGGAACCTTTGTGCTCTGTTGGTGGGAATGTAAACTGGTGCAGCTACTGTGGAAAACAATATGGAAGTTCCTCAGAAAGTTAAAAATAGAAATACTGTATGTTTCAGTAATTCCCCTCCTGGGTATTTAGCCACAAAAACAAAAATATTAATTTGAAAAGGTATATGCACCTGTGTAAATTACGGCAGCATTATTTACAATAGCCAAGATATGGAAGCAACCTAAATGTCCATCAACAGATGAATGGAATAAAAGGATGTGGTGTATCTTTACAATGGAATATTATCCCACCATAAAAAAGAATGAAATCTATGGGCACCTGGGTAGCTTAGTCAGGTTAGATGTCTAACTTTTGATTTCAGCTTTTGATCTCACAGTTCGTGGGTTCAAGGCCTATGTCAGACTTCGTGCTGACCATGTGGAACCTGCTTGGGATCTCTCTCTCTCTCCCTCTCTCTGCGCCCCCCCCCCCCCACGCGCTCACTCTTTCTCTCAAAATAAATTAAAAAAAAAAAAAGAATGAAATCTTGCCATTCACAACAACATGGATGGACATAGAGGGTATTATGCTAAGTGAAGTAAGTCAGAGAAACACAAATACCACATGATTTCATGTATATGTAGAATCTAAAAAACGAAACTAAGAAACGGACAAACAAACCCAGACTATTAAATACAGAGAATAAACTGGAAGTTGTTGCAGGGGAGGTGGGAGGAGATGGGTAAAACAGATCAAGGGATTAAGAGGTACAAACTTCCAATCATAAAATAAGTAAGTCCTGGAGATGAAAAGTAAAGTAGAGCATAGAAAATATAGTCAATAATATTGTGATAACGTTCTATGGTGACAAATGGTAACTACATTTACCACAGTGAGCACTGAGTAACGTATAAGATTGTTGAATCATTATGTTGTACACACAAAACTAATATAATACTTCATGTTAATTATACTTCAAAAAAATAATAAAATAAAATTTTAGTGTCAAAATTAAAAGATGAAGAAATCTGAGAATATTTGTAATATATATTACAAGAGTCACTGTCCACTGTACTACTAAGCTACTAAAAAATTAGTAAGAATATGTCAAAAATTAAAACATAAAGCAGGAAATTTATAAAAGAAAAATCAAATCATAAAGCATATATAAAAATATTTGACCTGCTTAGGAAAAAAGAGTAAATAAAAACAACCAGATACCATTTTCCTGGATCGTGATGGGGAAAACACATCTTTGATAATATCCACAGTAAATGGAGAAAGGAGCATTCATACTGGGAAAACAAACTGAAACAACCTTTCTAGAGGGAACTTAGGAATACATATTAAAAGACAAAAGATTTGTATTAAAAAGAAGTCAGACACAAAATATATGATTCTCTCTCTATATAGAAAACTCAAAACCAGCACACCTGACTTACAGTGTTCTAAGTCAGGGTAGCGGTTACCCCTGCAACAGCAGTAGAAACAGGAGAGAGTGACATTCAGTGCTCCCGGCTGCTGGTACTATTCTGTTTCCTCAGCTGAGGGCTGGATACATGGTAGGTATTCGCTTCGTGCAATTTTATCAAACTACACTTAAGATTTGTGCACTTTTCTGTTGTCTAAGTGTATATAAAGGACTCAATCAAATGCATATATTTACTGACCCAGTAATTCTAAACTTTCAAATAAAAATTCTACAGAAATTGTCAAATATGCTTGCAAAGATTTAGCCACAAGGGGCCAATTTTAGCCCGAATTTTCAACAACAGGTGACCGGTAATAAATTATAATACTTCCATGTCATGGAATAGTATTTTGGCCATCGAAAGTAATCTTGTAGGTAAATATTTATCAACTTGGATATGAAGTAAAAAGAATAATACATGTATTATGGGCACGTATTATATGTTATGCAAATGTGAGTATATATGTACATATCTGAAAAGATATTCACCAAGCTACTGAAAGTGGATGACAGATTTGGAAAGTTCATATTCTTTGTCTTTAATTTACATTTCCCATAAAAATAAACACTTCTGTGATAATAATAAATCATTTCTGAGCTAAATGATCTATAGTACTGGATGAAGAGGCACTCAATTCAACTCTTTCCTTTGCATCAGTTCCCTTAATGACACCCCAAAATTACTCATATCTGCACCCCCCAGGGCCTACGGCAGTATCTAATATATAATAGGAACTACATGAAATTGAAAAAAAAAAAGACAATTTTCCCCCAACTATAATACAATAATATTCTATAATAACAATTTACATGGTCAGAAATGTGACCTTAAGCTTGAAATGTAAAAGGTACACAAAGTAAAACATCCTATATTTAATTCTGATAAAAGACTGTCGGCAATATTATTATGTAGAACAACCATATAGAGTATAGGTTGTAACAAGCGGAGAGGCTGATGCATGAGTTTATAACAAAATTAAAGTCAAAATATTTGTGAATACAAAGATACTTTAGAACTGTCTTCGAATCCCCAAACTGAACTATCTATGAAATTTAGTTAAAATCAAAGAAAAAACTAACTTTCCCCTAAACTTCCAAAATACAGTGAAAGAGATACTGCATAGTCTGGGGTAATTAGAAAACAGGTTTTTTGTTTTTTTTTTTAAATTTTTTAACATTTATTTATTCTTGAGAGACAGAAAGACAGAGTATGAGCAGGCGAAGGGCAGAGAGAGAGAGGCAGACACAGAATCCGAAACAGGCTCCAGGCTCTGAGCTGTCAGCACAGAGCCCAACGCGGGGCTCGAACTCACAGATCGTGAGATCATGACCTGAGCTGAAGTCGGCCGCTTAACCGACTGAGCCACCCAGGCGCCCCAGAAAACAGGTTTTAAGACTCCAGATGAATAAATAAAAATGAAAAGTATAATTCACTTTGGGTTTGAGAATTTGGCAGAGATCTACGACAAAGATAGATCTGAAGTCACGGCTAGTTTACAGTTCCCTTTGAAATGGAGTTTCTTCAACTCCTCAAGCAGAACTACCTTCCTTATGATGCCTGGTGGAAGGGAATATTAAAATCAGTTCCACAGCACACATTAAGCAGAACCATGAGAAGTTAGGAAGAAATTCACCTATGATAAAAAATTATGTGCAGATAATCTACTCATCAGGCTGTGAACATTCACCTAACCGAGCAAGTAGAAAACTCTTGCTCTGTAAAAAACCAAAGGGAACTTCTGGTTTTAAAATGAGTGTTAACCCTCAAGTAGAATGCCACTTAAGTAAGTGAATGGGCTCCCTCTACCACCACCACCGCCCCCCTCCCGCCACTGTATAGGTGCTTCTTAATAATTAAAATAGGGTATTAGAAAACAGAGGAAAACATCTTAAACTTGAATAATAGTCCTAAAACCCAACTGAACCGTGATGAGTGTTTTTATTTCGGCAAAGCCATTAGAACCAATCAAATACGTCAGCTGACTTGGAGACAAAGCTATTTATTTTGCTGCAGAAGGTAAACATGCCACTATTTTTCAATTAGTTTCACCACCTTGTTACCAGCACTTTGACAGCCTATCTCTAGGTCTTTCAAATGTTAATTTCAATGAACTTACACTCTCTGTGGAAGTCATTCAAATGTAAGGATAAACAACCACCACAGGAAATTGAAAATGAGGACTAACAGGCAATGGTAATAAATAACGGGAGCACAGCTTGACCGCGGCTTGAAAAAGATCAGATAGGTTACCAGGCCTGAGCGCAGGATGAATTTCTCTTTTGTTCCACATGTACATCTTGTCAGGGGCAAAGGGAGCTGCTGCGGGGAAAAATAAGCTTTAAAATAAACTATCTGTAGGAGCTGGGTTAATCTGCAGAGACAAGGTCACAGTCAAATAAATAAAATTTCACTGAATTAAACCACTGTCAGAAAAATTTTAGCTTAAAAAGTCCTTAGACCGAGAGAAAGGAGATTTTGTGGTAATTAACAACAAGAACGATCATAATAGAAGAAAACAGAATAAAAGGAAATACAGGCACACACAGTAAACTTCTAGGCAGTCTGATCACGTTTGAATTTGGTGGGAATCCTCCTCAATCACTTTGAAGTATAAACAGGAAAATAATTCAGGCATGTAGCTTTGCTGCACATCTCAAACATTCGTGAGCATTAGAATATGGTTTTTCAAAATGAGTTGTTTGTTCTTTGTGGATTTCACAAAAAGGAAGAAAAGAACTCACCGTATTTGTAAACTGAATATTTAAAAATCTGCTTTAAGCCACATTTCGCTTGTTTATCCCATACACACAAAGGTAGATGCAGTTCATTTTATACACGCTTATTCGAAGAACAATGATTGGGAATAAAAATAAATTACCTTCTCATGTATTTTCCTGTGATGAGTACTTCTTTAAAGAAAACGTATCGTGTGTGTATGGAACAGGATGGCAGCCAATGAAATAAGATCAGACTAGACCTTATGAGGAAGAAGGAAATTAAAAATTATCATTATCACTATCACCTGCAGGGAGTAATTTATCATTTCTGTTCTTCATTGGTATCATGTTCCAACAGCGTGTGGTTACAGCAGATACAATTAGGCAGCTGGCCACAGAAGTAGGAGGATAATGTGCTTTTGATGGAGTTTATCCAAGCATGGAGATAGAGTGTTTGTAATCCATGCAGCAGAATCACTACGACAAAAATACAATTCATTTTTTTGTTGGAGTATTTCTTTCAAAATCTTAATACAGAATTCAAAAGCCAACTGATGATGAGTCTGAAACAAGTAAAGAGTAAGAAGATAATGCATAAGAATGATTACTACAGCTTACATCAGGGTATACAAACAAGATGAAAATACAAACATAAGCCACGCAAGCTGTGCATAAAGACTATGAACACTGCTAGTGATAACTGGTATTGAAACCAATAAGAAAATTATATATTATGATTTTATCCCAATATTAACTATAGCTTAAATTATGGACTCTTTCTTCTTCAATTAATTTTCTATTTTATCCCAAGAGAAAATTTGCATCTTTTCTTTCTTTCATGATTCCTCTAGGGAACAATACACATTAAGTGCCATATAATTCTCAAGGGATCCTGCCAAATTGAGTAGCATTTAGAAACAGACCAAGCAATATGGGAAGTAGCAAAAGAGACAATAGGTCTAAAAATATTTTTTAAAAGTTACTTTTATTAAAAACCTTAAGGTAATTAATTTTTGATCTAATTAAAATATTTCCAGATTATAACTGAAATTTCTTTTAAATTTACTTAGTCTGCCTCCCTTGTAATTTCAAAATTGCTTATTAAAGTGATTTTAGGGGGCAGAAGGGATCACCTCTTTAGAGCCTATAATAAACATACTTTCACTCTGACATTTCATAAATTGAAATTTGACATGTCTTAACTGCTCTACATTTCTTCCCAGCTATAAACACAAGATAATGTTTTATACACTCGAATTTCATTGACATTTACTGATATTTTCACTTTTAAAAAGCTTTTATTTTATTTTACTTTTTTAATGTTTATTTTTGAGAGAGAGAGAGAGAGAGAGCAGGGAAGGGTCAGAGAGAGAGGGAGAGGGAGACACAGAATCGCAAGCAGGCCCCAGGCTCTGAACTGTCAGCACAGACCCAATGGGGGGTTCGAACCCATGAACGGCAAGATCATGACCAGAGCCCAAGTCAGACGCTTAACCAACTGAGCCACCCAGGCATCCCCTATGTGCTTAGTTTTTTAGATTGCACATATAAGTGATAGCATGCAGCTTTTATCTTTGTCTGGTTTATTTCATTTAGCATAATCCCTTCAAGAAGCATCCATGTTGTTGAAAATGGCAAGATTTCCTTCATTTTATGGCTGAATAATATAGTCCAGTGTGTGTGTGTGTGTGTGTGTGTGTGTGTGTGTGTGTGTCTATACGCACACATATATACATACCATATCTTCTTTATCCATTCATCTATTAATGGACACTTAGGTTGCTCCCGTATTTTGGGAGTGAATAAGACTGCGAAGAATATGGTAGTGTATCTATCTCCTTGAAATCCTGTTTTCGTTTCCTTTGGACATGTACTGAGAAGTGGGATTGATGGATCACATGTTAGTTCTATTTTCTTTAAAAAAATTTTTTTTAAATTTAATTTGAAAGAGAGATAGAGAGTGAGCAGTGAAGGGGCAGAGAGGGAGACAGACAGAATCCCAGGCAGGTTCTACGCTGCCAGCATAGAGCCTGATGTGGGGCTCAAACCCACAAACCTTAAGATCATGACTTGAGCTGAAATCAAGAGTCAGATGCTTAACTGATGAAGCCACCCAGGTGCCCATTAGTTCTATTTTTAATTTTCTGAGGTACCTCCATAACTGTTTTCCATAGTAGCTGTACCAATTTACATTCCCACCAACAGTGCACAACAGTTTCCTTTTCTGTACATCCTCACCAACACTTTTTACGTCACCACTATCCTGATTTCTAAGGTCATGGTTCATTTTCATGATTATATACTTCAACATAGATGGAATCATACATCATGTAGTCTTTTGTGACTGGCTACTTTCCTTATTGTTTTTTAGGTTCACTTATACTGTTGCGTATTACTTAAACTGTTACACGGCTGTAAGGCATATGTGACTATACAGTTTATTTATCCAGTCTACGATTGACAGGCACTAAGTAAGTTTAAGTCAGGGCTTTTAGGAGTAGTGCTATGAACATTCTCTAATGACTATGTCTTTTGGTGAACATACGCATTAACTGTTGTTGGGTATACACCTAACAGTGTGGTAATACTGGAATGTACATGTTTACCACTTTTGTTAATCTTTATTTTTTCCTATATACTCTCCTTCCATTGGGGTCACTCTCTGTTTACCTGAATACCTATTCGTATCTCCTGGGAATAGTATAGGTTTAGTACAGGTTCTCTGGGACATACTGTCTTTCTCTCTTTTTATCCGTTCATCTGAATTTTTTTAAAATTTCAGATTCATTCATGTTTTAGTCTTTTTTTAAATGTTTATCTATTTTTGAGTGAGAGAGACAAAGCACGAGCAGGGGAGGGGCAAAGAGAGAGAGACACAGATTCAGAAACAGGTTCCAGGCTCTGAGCTATCACTACAGAGCCAAATGTGGGGCTTGAGCCCACAAACCATGAGATCATGACCTAAGCTGAAGTCGGATGCTTAACCAACTGAGCCATTCAGGTGCCCTGCTTTTGATCTTTTAAAAAAATATTTAATTATTTTTGACAGAGAAAGCACGCAAGTGAGGGAGGGACAGAGAGAGGGGGTCAGAGGATTCAAAGTAAACTCTGCGCTGACAGCAGCAAGCCCAATGTGGGACCTGAACTCACGACTGTGGGATCATGACCTGAGCCGAAGTTGTATGCTCAACCAAATGAGCCACACAGGTGCCCCCAGATTCAGTCTTAAGAGAGATTTTAGGGGCGCCTGGATGGCTCAGTCGGTTAAGAGATCGACTTTGGCTCAGGTCATGATCTTGCAGTTCGTGAGTTCGAGCCCCGCGTCGGGCTCTGTGCTGACAGCTCAGAGCCTGGAGACAGCTTTGGATTCTGTTTCTCCCTCTCTCTGACCCTCCTCTGCTTGTACTCTGTCTCTCTCTCTCTATCTCTCACAAAAATAAACATTAAAAAATTAAAAAAAAAAAGAGATTTTAGTCACGTAAAATTCAGGGTTGGCAGCTATTTTAGCACACTGAGGATGTCATCACTGTATTATCTTTTCAATTCAGTTGTTTCTGTTAAGGTAACATTTATCGGTCTATTTACTGCTCCCTTCAAGGTAATTCCACCACTCTACTCACAGACCCACTGACTGCTTTTAAGATTTTCTCCTTGGGGCACCTGTGGCTCAGCTGGTTAAGCATCCGACTTTGGCAAAGGTCGTGATCTCACAGTTCATAAATTTGAGCCCCGCATCAGGCTCTGTGCTGACAGGGCAGAGCCTGCGTGGATCCTCTGTCTCTGTCTCTCTCTGCCCCTCTCCTGTGCGTGCTCTCTCTCAAAAATAAATAAACATTAAATAAATAAAACATAAATAAACATAAAAAATAAACATAAAAAAAAGATTTTCTCCTTGAATTCTGTAGTTCTACGAGGATGTTCTAGGTGTTGGTTTTTTCCTCTCTCTTTTTTTGATATAATTCATCACATGCCATAAAATTCTCCTATTTACATAAGCCGTATAATTCAGTTTTTAAAGAATAGTCAGACTTGTACATCGATCTAATTTGAGAACACTTTTATTACCCCAAAAAGAAATCCTGTATCCATTCCCCTTCTAATCCCAGCCCCGTCTACAGATTTGCCTATTCTGAACATCTCACATAAATGGAATCCTTCCGTAGTTAGCACTTGTACTTAGCATAACATTTTCAGGGCTCGTCTGTGTTGTAGCATGGACTAGTACCTATTTTGTTTTATGGCCAGATATTACTTCACTGTACGGATATACCGCATTTTGTCTATTCATTCTTCAGGTGAGGAACATCTGGTTGGCTGCCACTTTTTAGCTCTCATGAATAATGCTGCTGCGAGCATTCACGGATAAGTGTTTGTGTGGACGTATGTTTTCATTTCTCTTGGGTATATACCTAGAAGTGGATGAATTTTTAAAATTAATCTTGAATATCTCAAAATGGATTAAAGATCTAAATGTGAGACCTGAAACCATAAAATTCTCAGAAGAAAACATAGGCAGTAATTTCTTTGAATCAGCTGTATAAACATTTTTGCTTCTGTGTCTCCTCTGGCGAGGAAAACAAAAGCAGAATTAAACTATTGGGACTACACCACCATAAAAAGCTTTTGCACTGTAAAGGACCATCAACAAAACAAAAAGACAACCTACTGAATGGGAGAAGATATTTACAAGTGATATATCTGATAAGGGATTCACATCCAAAATATGTAAAGAACGATTGCAACTGAACACCAAAACCATACCTCCCCCGCAATAATCTCATTAAAAATGGGCAGAGGACTTGAATAGACATTTTTACAAAGATGACATAGAGATGGCCAAGAAACACAAGAAAAGACATGCAACATCACTAATCATCAGGGAAAAACAAACTAAAACCATAATGGGATATCACTTTATATCTGTCAGAATGGCTAAAATAAAAACACAAGAAATAACAAGGTTGGTGAGGATGTGGAGACAAGGGAGCACTTGTGCACTGCTGGGGATGCAAACTGGTGCAGCCGCTGTGGAAAACAGTACGGAGGCTCCTCCAAAAATTAAAAATAGGATTCCCATATTATTCAGTAATTCTACTACTGGGTATTTACCCAAAGAATACGAAAACACTAATTTGAAAATATGCACGCATCCCTAAGTTCACTGCAGCATTATCTACAATAGCCAAGATATGGAAACAGCCCAAGTGTCCATCCATAGATAAATGGATAGAGAAGATGTGGTTTACATATATAATGGAATGTTACTCAGCCAAAAAAAGGAATGAAATCTTGACATTTGCAACAATATGGATGGATCTAGAGAGTATAATGTTAAGTGAAATAAGTCAGAGAAAGACAAATACCATAGGATTTCATTAATATGTTGAATTTAAGCAACAAAACAAGGAAAAAAAAAAGAGACCCAAAAAGCCAGACTCCTAAATACAGAGGAGAACAAACTGGTGGTTGCTAGAGGGGAGGTGAAGGGGGGTGGGGGGAGTTTGAAATAAAAGGGATTAAGAGTACACTTACTGTGATGAGCACTGAGTAATGTATAGATGCCGAATCACTATACTGTACACATGGAACGAATTTAACACTGTATGTTAATTATACTTGAATAAAAACAAAATTAAAAAAAAAAACAAGCTTATTCAGGTGATGTTGTGCTCATTGAATTGTAGCTCATTGTCTTTCATCTGTTTTAGAAAATCCTCAGCCATTATCTCTTCAAACACTGTTTGAAGTGTCCTCACCTCCTTTCCTTTGGAACTCCCATTTAAACATACACTAGACCTTCTCTCATATCCTCTGTATCTCTTGCCCTTCCCAAACCGTCATCCTTGTATCTCTCCACGCTTCCTTCTGGATATTTCTTTCTGACTTAAAATCCAGTTCAATAAACTTCTCTACACCAGTTAAGATCTGCTGCTAAACTCCTGTTTAGTTCAGTTTCAGAATATCTGTTTGACTTTTTCAAATCTGCTATAATTCTTTTTAAATGCTTCTAATCTTTGCTTGAAATTTGCACCTTCTTTTTTCTTTCAACTTAGTATGAATAGTTGTTTTTACTTTTCATCTTTTTAAGTAGGCTCTAGGCCCAACTTGGGGCTTGAACTCATGACCCTAAGATAAAGAGCTGAATGCTCTACTGATTGAGCTAGCCAGGCGCCCCACATAGTTATCTTTAAAGTGCACATCTGATACCTGGAGCACCTGGAGCTCTGGTTTTCTTGCTTACTATTTCAGCTGGTTATTGATTTATGTTGTCTTGTGGCCTTGTGTGACTCATTACCTTTGACTATGTTCTGAACATTCTATCTGAAACACCGTAGAAATAATTTAGACCTATGAAAATACTCGTCTAAAAAGAATCTTACGTTTGTGCAAGGAATTTGGGAGTGCTAGCAAATACTGAGATCTTCTTAAATCTAATAATGGGGTTTGAGAATTTCCTGGGCCGCCCAGATAATTTGAAGCTAGGCTGCAGCCCGTGCAAGGGGTTATCTATCCCTAATTTTACCCTATTCTTGGGTGCAGTGTTTCAGGGTCGCATTACAAACACTGAAAAATCATAAAGGCCCTATTTTTGTATTCGGGCTACACAAGCCTTTTAGCTGCTGCTTCTGATTGGTAAATGCCTATGGGGCAAAAGCAGTTCCAAATGTCAGTCTCATTTCTTTGGATATTCTTCTTTTCTGAGTCTTAGCTTGATAATGCTTTACTAACTTATCCTTCTGATGCCTTCAAATAGGTAGTGTTTTATATTTTCTCTAGCTTCTGTAGTTGCTTCAGCAAAAGGGTCACTCCATTTTATGTAGTCCACTGTTACAGGAAGCAGATTCATTATTGCATTATTTCTTCCTACCTAAGGCTCCTCGCCTGTAACACTCTCCCCCATTCCCTAAACTAGCTTCTTCTCGCTTATTATGTCTCTGTTTAAATATTACTTCCTCTGGGCAGTCTTCCATAATCCCACAAAATAGATGTTTTTGCACTACCTGCAATAACACTTTCCATGCTGATAATGGTTTTTGTTTAATTACAGACCCTAATAGGCCCTTAAGGGCAGTCTCACTATGTCTGTGCTCACTTCCGTATCCTCACCGCCCAAGCACAATGCCTGGACATTCTACTTCAACAGTGAAGACAACTGTGCAGTTACAAAGGCATGAAAGAGGATGGGATGTGCAGGGACTATAGGAAACTAATAAAGATTCACTAATTGAGTGAACCAATAAATAAATGACATAATATGCTCAACTACTATCAACTTTGGGAAAAGAAAATCATGATGCTTTCTCTCTTATAACTTCCTATTTTTTAAAATTCATAACTGATATTAGATGTCCACTACCTTTGAGAAACAATCTCTGATGTCTATGCCAACAACGATTACTCACTCTCTACTAACCTAGTGCTAGTATTAGGAAGGCTTCCTGGAAGGAGCCATGCCTAAAATATAGCCTTAAATATGAGTAGGATTATTGGGGAAAAGTAGGTAAGAGTGCGGCAGGCCAAGGGTATCTTTTATATGCCTCTATTATTAAAATCTCTTATAGAACACCATATTACAACTGTCTATTTATATGTTGGCCTCTCCTACTAAACAAAGGTCTTGGGGGTCAGAGATTATATTTGTGTTGTATTCACAATGCCTAACATAGATGCTAGTACTAGTATCAGTACTAACACATGTTGCTTAAATGAAAAGTTGTCTTGGGCAGTATTTTGTGCGTGTGCGCTTGCCACTTAAAAACTCCTGCAGTCTTCCACTTCTATAGATCTCTGTCTGCTACCTGCTTCCTGATACATCATCAGTTTCTCACTATTTTGTATCAGTGCTTATTGTTTCCTTATATTCCTTTGAAATGTCCTTATATTCCACTAAAAAGCAGCATGCTTTCCCTAGAAACCATCGCCCAAAGGCTCTCTGGTACATTCCTAACTCCTCAAATGGCAGAAAATACTACCAGACACAAGTAAACATTATAAATTTTAAGAACAAAAGAGCAAATATATTGAATTTAAAAGTCAATGCAGAACCAAAAAGATACTAGTTTTGTGACAGCTGAAGAGGTTTAAAACTGAAAAAATATTAATTTGCTTTTGTGGCTAGGTGATCAAGCTCTACCAAATGCTACCTGTCTTTATAAACCTTTTGTTTTACAAATGAAGAGACGGAACACTGGAAGAAATTGTGACAGACAGGGAAAAGGGGGTAGGTAGAAAAAATGATACACTTTACTTTCCAGAAATGAACAGGGTATTTTCTCTTTGAAAAGGTGAGGTAAAAACATGGTTTCCACCTCCTCATCTGAGCCCTACTAAACAAGTATCCAGCATCTGAAGTGAGAACTAAAAACCTGGCAGCATTCATTTCTGTTTGGCCTTTGAGGCTACAATTTTTCAAAGACGGTAATTATACCAGTTGTCTTCAGTTCTGGTTTTATATTTGTAATTCCAGATTTTTTTTTGTTTTTTTTGTTGTTTTTTTTTTTTTACTGCTACCTCTGTACACTGCTGGATGAGACAATGACTTACGTCTCGGGGGCCCCAGGACTCACTCTGGCCCATCCTATATCCATGGGGTTGGAAGATGAATGAAAGGATGAGGAGGAAAAGAGAAAAAAGAAATCAGATGAGACACTATGGTGCAGCTTTGGGGACAGCCAGGACATATCACTTGGTAAAGCAAAGGGTATTCTGTAATAGTTATGCCACTGTCTTTATGATCTAGAAATTTAAAATGTAACTCTTTGTAAAACTGTAGGTAGAAGAGATTTTGCTTTGAGAAGCAGCTGATTTGCATAAATGAAGCATTATGAAGAAAGGTCTCATTTCTCCAATACCTTAGTTATTCTGGTATGTGGACAGATTAAAGAGTTTTCATTGCGTTACCTTTGCCTGTAAAGAAACTAGTCTTACTGAGGTGGTACTTAGAGCCAAGTTAGTCATACTTATTCCATCTATTAATTCTCATAATCCCAAATCTCCCTAGCCAAATGGATGTTAAAAATAGGAGCACCTGGGTGGCCCAGTCAGTTATGTAACATAAAGCAATAGGTGCTTTAGGATTTTTAGAATTTTTGAATGCCAGTATTCATGATGGCTTCTGCCAGAGCATAAATCAAAGGAAATCTGAACGGAGAAGATTACTTCCTTATAGGTTATTACTCTGGGGATAAATGCCCGAATCAAAGAGGAAAATACCTGGTCAAACTCATTTACTATCACAACCTAACAATGCTAATTGGCAGCTTCTGAGATAAGTCTAAGGCGAACTCCCCTGACATGTCCAATCAAGAGTCAACTACTATTGATTATTTGATAAATAAACCATTTTTATGCTTATTGCTGTGCTTGAGAGAACTATTTCAGTCCTGCTTGAGTGTGATTATTTCTCTCAGATTTATCCTGACCCTTGGCATTAATGATTTCAAGGATGACCCTTTTCCAAACATCTAGAATTAAATTATGATTGTAAAAGAGCTTAAGAATTTCAACACTCTACTCAAATTATATTTTAGAACAATATGATGTGCTAATCCTTTTATAATATAACTCAACTGGCAGCTTTAAAATCACCATTAATGAATTTTTTAAATGCCAATTCAGAGGCACTATTTATACTATGGCTTTCAAAGCAGGATCAAGCATAGGAATTTCTATCCACTCTACGGACAAGTTACTTTACTCAACTTCAGAGTTTTTTTATTTTGTGGATTTTTGCACCCTCTTTGAGGAGGTTTAAATAATGTTTTAATACTGCAGGTGATTCCTCTCACTACTCAATGAACATAAACCTCAAAGTTAATAAATAGTGGGAAATGGTCTTTTTAAAAAATTAAGTTTTTTGGGGGGTGCCTGGGTGGCTCAGTCGGTTAAGTGTCCAACTCTTGATTTTGGCTCAGGTCATGGTCTCACAGTCGTGAGACTGAGCCCGGCATAGGGCTCCATGCTGGGTGTGGAGCCTGCTTATGATATTCTCTCTCTCTCTCTCTCTCTCTCTCTGCTCCTCCCTTGTTCATGTGTACACACTCTCTCGCTCTCTCTCTCTCAAAAAAAGGTTTTCTTAATGGTATGTACAGAAATAGAAAAGCAACTAAACACAGAAAATGAGTTGAAAAAAACCAAATTGTATAAAGGCTAAAATCCTTTGGGGTCCAGTTCAGAAGGCTAGACTCCGAGGTTGGGAAAAATAGGGGCGGGGAGGGGGGTCGGAATCAAGTGGAAGTATCCAAAATTTTATAGGCAATGCACAGGGCATACCTGGACTTACATCAAATCTAAACAATATCAGAACTAGACAGAATCCCTCTGAATATGGGACAACACTTCCTTTTACAAGGAGAGTCCTATATTATGTACAGAATTAGTCACATAATGGGAAAATCTCAGGTAATTAAAATTACTCTGGAAAACGTGTAATAAAGTTTTGCGCTGGAGACTCACATATAAACCATCGCTCAGTAAGTTCAATCCAACCAGCTCTCCTGGCAATGGCACCAATCACCGTTTCGTTGGCTGGGCTCCAGAGGAAGGAGACGGCTTGAGACAGAGAGCCATGTTGTATTAAAAATATATACTTTTAGAGGTAAGAATCCACCAAGATGCTCATACTTGAGAAAGACTTGGAAGCTGATAAGAACTGAAGGGGGGCACATGTTGACTAAATAAAATGGAAGGTAGAATCATCTGCACCGTTTAGACCATTATTTCTCTCATGGTCTTTTTTTTCCTTTCCCCCCTTTTTTTTTTTTTTTACCTTAATAGTTTATTTGGATCAAGTTATATTTATACAAGATGCTACTCCATAAAATTTGCTAAACAAACAAAAACAAACAAAAAAACCATTTTAGAGCCCATTAACTTCATGAAATTGCACAAATTAAAAAATACATCCTAAGTTCAAGAACAATTTACGTAATTTTATAACTGCTTGTCTAAAATGCTTTGTTAAACAGTCACCATATGTGAGGGATATTTTCAAAATATCCTCCACAAAACATCCTCTGATTCTATTCTTATCCATCATATCTGGACCAAGTGTGTCACAGGTCTGACTAGACAAGACAGGCCACAAATGAGTATTCCAATTCCCTATTGGATATCACTATTTGCATATCTTAAAGGTACTTCAAATTCAATATATAATAATTGAGCTCCGATCCTCAACCTCTAAGCCTGTTCTTCCAGTTTTCTTTGTCTTCAAAGAGAGTACCATCACTCTTCAAAATGTAAAAGCGAGGAACCTAGGAGTCACCACAGTCATCTCTCTTCCCCATCCTTCATTATCTACTCCCTTCTCAAGTCCTGTCAATTTCATCCTCTAGATAGCTCTTGAATAAGTCTGTTTTTCTCCAACTCCACTAAAACTGCCTTTTGTACGGCACTGCCGTTTCCTGCCTGAGCTACTGTAACAGCCTCCCCACAGGTGTCTCACATCCACCTCGACCTCCGTTTGTCTCCATGTTCCAGCCGTGACCTTTCCAAAGTGCCTTCAGATACAGCATTCTCGGCTAAAAAAACTTTGATTATTTCCCACTAGTCTAAGGAAAAGGCCCACAGCACAAGGCGCTAATGACCCAGACAGCTCTCCGCCCTCCCTAAACACCACGGTCTCCAGGTTCCAGCCTGGGCTTCTCTCACCATCCCTTTCCCCCATTATGCTTCTGACACAACATGCCCTTCTTTTGGTTTCTTTTTGATAAACTTTTTAATTTAAATATTACATACATGCAAAAAATACAGACATTTAAAGCCAATGTAAGAATTATTTTCTATTCTGAAAAAAGAGTTTTACTGAAGTACACAAGTATAAAACACACAACACACATGTAAAAGTGAGCAAATTATTGTGATTTAGCTCAGTAGACTTATACAAAGGGAGTACACTCAAACCACTACTCAGATCAAGATACAGACGCCAGGGGGCGCCTGGGAGGCTTAGTCAAAGCATCCTACTTTGGCTAAGGTCATGATCTCATGGTCTGAGTTCAGGCCCCATGTTGGGCTCAGTGCCGACATCTTGGAACCTGGAGCCTGCTTCAGATTCTGTGTCTCCCTCTCTCTCTGACTCTTCTCTACTCGTGCATACCTTCTTTCTCTCTCAAAGAGAGACCTTTATCATCCTCTTTCCAATAATTAAGTCCTCCCTACATTTTTATCACCACATTATTAGTTTAGCTTGTTTTAGAAACTTAAATACTGAAACTTTTCTGTATCTGCCTCTTTTTTTTTCTTTCATGAAAAATTCACGTTGTAATGTATAGTCAGGATCATCTTTTTTCATTGATATATACTACCCCATAAATATACCTCATTTATTTATCCATTTTACTACAGACGAATGTTTTAGCTTGTTTTCAGTTTGGGATTATAAGGAAGTATGCTGCAATGGACACTTGTGTACATGTCTTTTGGTATACATATGAACTCTATTTCTAAGAGTGAAAGACCTAAGGGTGAAATAGTTAAGCCACAGAATAAGCACACGTTCTGCTTTGGCGGCTATAGCAGGAGGCTGAGTTGTACGGAAACAATTCAACATTGTATCTTTGCTTCACCACTCTTCCGCATTTCTTAGAATGCTGTCATTAGTATAATTCTTTAAAAACACCCATGTATGAAAAATTTCAAGTATATCTATAATTACAGAACCTCTGAGTGCCTATCATCTATATTCAACAGTTACCAGTATTTGGCACACTTACTTCATCTATTCTTCGTTTCTTTTTCTGAACTGTTTTGAAACAAATACATGATATGTCATTTCTCTCCTACATACGTACTTCAGTTTACCTCTCTGAAAAATACGGACATTTTCTTACATAACTAGAATGCCCTTATTACACGTAACATAAGGTGAATTTAAATATCTGTTTCTCTCATGCTTCATAGACTGTTTGGGCTTGTTATTACATTCCCAATGCCTCGTAGCTCTTAGCACATAACACTACTCAAAATCAGTTTCTGGGACTACGTGAGGAGATTTAAGTATTCTCACCACCATCTAAAACTAACTACAAAGGTTCAGGTTTCAGAGGAGAGTATAAAGTTCAGGACCTTGCTCTAGATCATATGGCCATTTATATAAGGAGAAACTGACTGTAGAGATGGAATCACATAATTAGAAATCTTCTCCCCCCACACATAAAATTTACTTAGTGAAGCCTATTAAAATATATGCCAGATGTCCCAATAGAATCTATGATGCAAGTTCAAAACAAATGTTACTATTTCTAAGCAGCACAGATGTGTTTTAATAATTAGTTTCTCTAGCTGATTAGCTTTGCAAGGTCAAAATTAGGTCAATTTACACCTAAAAGTACAAGAACTGATTTAAAACTCAAGAAATGAGTTCAGAATTAGCAGGTTTCTACTGTCAGAGATTTTTCAAGAGCCTTGAAAGAAGATTTAAGTACACAATTACAAAGATCTTTAGGCTCATCTGAAGTTTTTTTTGTAAGCTATTAGAAAAATTTAAAGCTTAATTAAAAAGTAAAATAACAAAGATTACCATAAGTAAGGAATTGCTAAAGTTTTAGTTTTAAACATTTTAAAGTTTTATTTAATAACATTTGCATCGATCGGGTGCCTGGGTGGCTTAGTTGGTTAAGTGTCTGACTCTTGGTTTCAGCTCAGGTCATGATCCCGGGGTTGTGGGACTGAGCCCCACAGTGGATTCAGCATTGAGCATGGAGCCTGCTTAAGCTTCTCTCTCTTTCTCCCTCTGTCCCTCTCCCCTGCTTGCACACTCACTATCAAAATTAAAATAAAATAAATAAATAATAATTAAAAAAATAACACTTGCATTCCTTAAAAAACTGTAACCCAAAGACTAGTTTTGACTTGATCAAAAGCTACATGTCAGTGCCTCTTAGATATATCTTTATCAAGTATTTAATTAAAAAAAAAGGGAAAAAGCCAAAATGAGAATTGGGAAGTAACATACAATTTATTTTTAGTTCATGAACTCGAATTAAATTTGTTTATGTTCATTTACTTTTCTTAACTTTCAAAAATCTTCAATATGTAGGCTCAGATTTTCCAGATCGGGCTTTTAAAAACAACACGTACTTCTGTTCCTACTTAGGATTTAAAGGTTTGCAAAAGATCCTCACTCTGATAATAACAACGAAAAGAAAAAAGCATTGGCTAAACTAAATAATCGTATTTTTCATGGAAACCACTGAAGAGCCGTGGATGCAAAGAAGTCTAGAGAAACTATTTCCAGAGAGGAATGAGCCAGCTTTCCTTAGCTGAGCAGAAACAGTGGCTTTCATACCTACTGGCATTTACCCAATGCTGGGCCCTGGGCGGGAAAAGGAACAAAAACACCACAGGCACAGCAACTTAGCTGGGACAAGGGGAACCCAGCCAATTTTAATGGGCAGATCTAGTAGTATGTATGAGCTAGTATGGTGCACTCGAATCTGGAAGCCTAAAAGGCAGAGCTAGCAAACAAAGAAAGTGATGGAGCTGGTGGTTGTGCTGCAAAGCTGGCAGAGGTTTTCTTGCAATGCTTAGATCACAAAGCCAAAATCATCTGCAACCACACAATTCACGGTCACCATTAACATGATGTTACTATTCAACTCTGTTATTCCAGAAACTCTTGCCTAGGAAGATGAGGTTGTTTCAGGCACCTCAAGAAAACCTGTTTATATGAACAACAGACCTTTCAACTAATCCTGAGAGCAAATACCCTCTTCTTAAGAAGAGAAGGCTCAACTAGATTGTTTATTCTTCAAGATTCACTTTGAAACTCACCCCTCATTAGGTCTACCAATTCTCAGCGAGGCCATGAGCCACGCCAAATCCTTATCAGGATCTTTCCTCTTCTTGGTAAACCCTTGCTCTGCACTGAGAGATCCACTGCAAATCAGATTTCTCAAACCTCATAAATATCCTGACTTTGTCTTCCTCCGTAAACTCAGCTGTATTTTGATGGTCTTCCCAGGAAGTTGGTGAGAAGAAAGGGCTTGATCCTGTGCCCAAGACTTTGGAAATTAACTGCAATGATATCCAGCCCTAATCAAGCTCAATTCCAGATTAGATAAAAGGTATCAGCTCCACCCCCCAACAATCCTAGCTGCCAGACAGAGGTAAGTGGAAGACCATCTAGAAGAAAATATTACCTATCTTGGTCTGTATTGTCCTTTCGCATAGTGGCTACCACAAAATATAAAATGATGAAATATAAGAAGAAACAGCAAAACGTGACCCATAATGAAAAGAAAAAAAGCAACAGAAGTAGAATCACAGTTGGCTCAGGGAAGTAGCAAATGGACCTTAAAAGAATGATTATAAGTATGTTAAAGAACAACATATCAACTGTATCAAAAATCTTTACATGTCAAAGATTTATGTGAGTATGTAATCTGATAAAATCATCCTAAATATTTGCATTTTTAAAGTAAACAACAACAATGAAAAGTCACTTAATGTATATCTAGGGTTATGAAAAAGGATGCTTAGCTATAACTTCAAGGAGCTTATAAAGACAGATGCCAATATAAGTGTTGCTGGAACAGGAGGGAGAGAAAATTACACAATTACAAAAATGACATTAAAAATAAACTCGAACTCACAATATAAAACATACTAGTTCTAAACTGTATGGCCTTAAACCATTTGCTTTTGAACACTTACAAACTTTCCATAAATTTATGGACCTTACTGTTTATTTTCTACAAAGTTAAGCAGGCTGTTATGATAAAAGGTCATTTGCTAACTAAACTTTATATCCCATCATAAAAGTAAAGGCAATTTGACCTAAATGGTCAACAATATCATGATACATAAAAAATGCTCAGAAAATTGCTGTGTTTGTGCTACTAGTATTCAGTGGAATATTCTCTTTTAACCAAGAACCAAGACATTGACATGTGAATATCATATCATGTTAAATTCACCCCAAAACACAAAAACCAGTCTGTTAATGCAAAACGCTACATTAAAAATGCTATCAAATGTCTTCTGTGGCATGTGTGTGCGCCTGTGTGTGTTGGTGAAGACCACAAAGAAAAGATGTTTTCTATTAAAGGTTCTAAGAAACTTGAGAAAGCCATCTAAAAACACTATCAGTCTACAGCACACATGCTTTTGAAATTAAATGCAAAGGGGGTGTTCTTAGCATCTTGTTAGTTTGAAAAATCCAATTTCCTCTAATATTTTAATTAGGCTACAAGTTTAGAATCTCATTAGAAATAAAGGGTTATGCATATATTTAAAATGGGCTTAAGTACTCAGAGAAATCATCCATCTTGCTTTTTGGCTATGCATTCAAGTTTTAAGCCCAAGAAAAGAGGTATTTAGTATATTCGACAGGTCTGTACTTAGCAGTATAAAACCAGACACCTTTTTCTTCATTCTATCTAAAAAAGCCACATCTCTTTCTCCCCAAAGTAACTCTTTCCATATTTTTTTAATATTTTCACTAATTCTTCTTATAACAGAAAGGAGAAACAAAGTTCCAATTAGGCACTCATCCTTTTTAATACCTTTGTTATGGATTATTCCCAAATAACCAGGCGAATAATCTATCTATTCAAAAGTAGCCTTAGAGACTAAGCTTGCATAATAGCTCCAGATGGCTGGTAGCAAAAGAGTGTAAGGAGCCGGCACCACCTCACAGAGCAGAAGATAGCTGGAGTCAATATGGATGGAGAGTTGGAACTCCACAAATAATGGAAACGTAATAAAGGCATTACAGGCCACAAAACCTTACTCGTGTCAGGCTCATGTTAGGATAAGCATGCTGGGAAGGGAAGAAAGCTCCCAAGAAATTTAGATGCTTGACCAAATAACAGATTTACTCTGAAAGGGTGAAGAAAAAAATTTTCAAAGATTTATCTTTTCTCTGCAGCAAAGAGGATGATGGGATATGTGACTGACTTTATCATATAAATCTGTCGGCCTATCTCTGAGGAAGAGTGCATTTTGATCACACTCTCTTTCTCTCTCTCTCCCTCCCAAGAACTGCTAGATCACTGGCTGAGAATCACATTTTTCTATCTGTTTTATATGCAGCATGGTTTAGATTTTACAGATCTGTTTCAAATGCAACATGCTGCCTGGAATGCTTCCACATCTGCAATATCTAATTCCTAAGTTTCTTTATATTCCTTTAATAGTTTGTACAATCCCACCAAGGAGGTCTTCCGGGGTCAAAATATTCCACAAGTAAAACGTAGTGATTTATTTTTCTTCATCCATAAAATGGAAATATTAGTACCCACTTCCAATGGTTACTAAGAAGCCCAAAGGAAATAATGCTTTTAAAGTGATTAGCGCATTGCCTGACACGCAAGTGTTCAATGACTTAGACAACATCACCAAGACAATTTACAGTGACTAATTATTCGACGGAATAATCTCAGCAAGGTTAACACTGAATAAGTACTAGAATTTCTATGTTCAGTACCTGGCATGTATCCAATATATATGGTGCGAAACTACACACTCCTCTCAAGGTGAATTACAGAATATTTTTTCAGCAGTGATCAGACATATACGAGTCCACTCCAATCTTCTGCCACTCTCTTCCTAAACCCCAGACCTATCTCATTTCCAGACTTTTACATTAAAATCACTGAGGCAGGTTGGAAATAAAAATATAAATCTAAAAGGTTCTTTACAGATATAACATAACGGTTTATTTTTTCTTCATTTTTCTTATGGAACACTGTACAGGAAAAAATGCAGCAAATATTTATTTGATATAGTCTTTAATACAAAAGTTTTGATTACAATCTTTGTGTTAGACTTTACCAGCTTTTTTTCATGTTTTATTTCTATTTTACTCTTAAACACACAGAATAAAACAAAGATCATTAAAGGATAAATACAATTTCTTTCAACATAAAGTTTCTCGTACTCTATGGCAAATATTAGGAAAAGAAAATAATTCTATATATGCATTGTGAAATTCTTTCTGTAGCATTAACACTACTGCAGCTAAAACTACTTTCCAAGACTTTTTAATTGCTAGGGTACAACATGACCTAGTGTAGCCAAACAGATGTGCTGAATGAAGATCTGTAAGGAGGAACTGGACAACACGAGTTGGGCAGTGGGGATAAGAACAGGACAGTACTGAAGAGTTTCGTTCACCTGGGATTGACAGTGGTGGCTACCACTTACTGAGTGGGCCAGGGGCATCAGGGCTTACGGGGCCTGTGGTGGTGGAGGCAGCTTTATGGCAGGCTAATTCTAAGATGTGGTTTCAGAGCATTCTCTACGGGCACCTGGGTGGCTTAGTCGGTTAAACATCTGACTCCCGGTTTCGGCTCAGGTTGTGATCTCACGGTGGTTCGGGAGTTCAAGTCCCTGGATCAAGTCTTGCGCTGCCAGTGCAAAGCCCACCTGAGATTCTCAATCTTTCCCTCCCTCGCTGCCCACCCTGCTCCTGCACGGGCATGCTCTCTCTCTCTCAAAATAAATAAACTTAAAAAAAAAAAAAAAGACTATTTTCTAGAAGTTCAAAATATAGACTATTCCTTTTACCTCTTCCAATGTGTCCAGAAATTATGTTATTTACCTCTTGAGTAAATCCCCTTCTGCTTTAACAAGTGATTTGGGCTTTGTTGTCTGAAACTAAGACCCCTGACCAATAACCCCCAAAATAAAGAACATTTAAAAAAAAAACTCAATAAACTCATCTGTCTACATAATATTAAAATATATGTACAACTAAACACCGGCTTTTGAGGTCTTCACACAGTTTTACATGTGCTCTACTTTGGTTCATGTGGAGGACACTGAAAGTATATTGGAAATAATATTATTTATTGATATTGGTAACACGGCATTTTCTATCTAAGAATTCCTTTATAATCGATCAACTGTCATTAATCTTGAGGTTTCTTTTTTTTTAACTCTCAAGGATACTAACATCAAAACACAGAGTAAATCTAGGAGTTAAAGCCTTTATTTATTTTTTTATTAACAAAATTTTTTTTAAACGTTTATTTATTCTTAAGAAACATAGAGACAGAGTGTAAGCAGGAGAAGGGTAGAGAGAGAGGGAGACACAGAATCTGAAGCAGGCTCCAGGCTCTGATGAGCCATCAGCACAGAGCCCGATATGGAGCTCGAACTCACAGACCGTGAGATCATGACCTGAGCTGAAGTCGGCCGCTTAACCCACTGAGCCACCCAGGCGCCCCGGAGTTAAAGCCTTTAGCCTATAATTTCAATTGACCAAATCATTTCAGTTACTAAAAAGGACAATTAGAAAATACGGCAGAAATGAATGGGAAGAATGAAATTTTGTTTTTATGAGTTAAATGAATATAATGATTGTCCTCATATCATAAACCTGGAATCTAGATATTTACCTTTTAAAAAATGTAAAACCAACTTTAACAAAAACATCAAAGCACATTGTTAAACTCATTTGGATATAAAATAATTATTGGATCGAAATGAACTGGTACAATTTTTAAAAGGCTGTAAAGTGCTTTATGTGTCAACGTTTTAAAAAATCAGGTTTAAGAGTCAACGTTAACATAACTATAATCTGTTTCACACAGTTCCTAACTATACAGTTTTCAGTGAGTTTTTTTAAGGTACAGAGAGTGAGCAGGTGAGGGAGAGGAAGACAGAGGATTCAAAGCAGTGACAGCAGAGAGCCCGATGCGGGGCTCGAACTAACAAGCTATAAGGTCATGACCTGAGCTGAAGTCGGAAGCTTAACTGACTAAGCCAGACAGGCATTCCCCCAAATTTTAATTTCGTACAGGGTATTCTGTATAGGCAAGAGAGTGTAAGGAGCTGGCACCACCTCAAAGAGCAGAACATAGTTGGAGGATTCACCTCAGGATTAGTATTCTGAAACCTATACAAGTTTTTAAATAATATCAAGGTATCAATATCACGTATGTAAATTCATACTTTCTTAAGTAAAGGCTCACATTTTATTAACATTCTGAGTCTCCTGGCAAAAATCAATATTATTATCTTAGTATTAATATGCATTTACAAATTATTTAAGAAAAATATTAATATATTTTAATAACCTTTCCCCTGACTATTTTTAGGTGCTTCCACATATATTAACTCATTAATCTGTGTAACTGGTCTTTAAGACAGAAATTATTACCATTTTTCTTCAAGCAGTTGATTAGTCTGAGGCACAGACTACAATCTAGGTAACTAAAATAAAGTAACGAACTAGTGAATGGCAGAACCAACTGTGAATCCAGATTTGTCGAACTTTTCTAATGCCCATACTTTTTCTGTTACACCACAATGCTTCTTCAAGGAAAGGTAAATCATCAGTTTATTATGTCTCATACAGGAATATAAAATATTCTACCAAATGAACATATTTTACTTCCTTCTACATTGAGTGTTAAGAGTTACTAGGGTTGTAGGAGATGAATTTCTATGATGATGAAGATGAATGTTCTCAATCAGTTACATGAGAGGCAATAAAGAAGAGTCTATTAAAAAATCATTATGCAAACATGGTGTCCTAAGACTTTCTCCTCTGAACTAAACTAACTTTTTTGAAGTCTACTGACCTATCAAAACAGACCTGTTCAATAGCCTAACAAAGGCAAAGATAGACTGTCAAAGGCAATAGTCTTTTCCATTTATCACAAGTCTGGTCATTAATCCATTAGTCTGCCAATCAACTGCACTGCTAGTGAAATTAGTGAGTGTAGAATGAAATCGCTTACCGTGCACATGGATGTCTTTGTAATTTTCAGGGTAAAATCTGAAGAAAACTCCAAAGCTGAGACAGAGGTTGTATGGCAATCTATTTGCTACCCGATAAAAAAGAGGGAAGAATTTAGTAAAAATAGTGAAAACAAAACCAAAAACAAACAGATAAATATTACTTCTTTTTTATGCAAAAAGGATTAATGTAAACCAATGTTTGGCAAGGTGTAATCATGTTTTCAAATTCAAGGGCTACTAGCACTATCATTTAGTTAACTTTTATTTAAACTAAATTAGTATTTTTAGTTAGACTTCTCGTAAGAATACTATGTATCAAGTCATGGCTCTGATGTGCGCTGTTAAAGGTTTTCTAAGATACACTCGAGTACTTTCAAACACAATTTTTTTCCTGTGTTCCAACTAAAATCATTTTGTATACCACCAGTGGTACACATTTGGTATAAATTATCCATGATAAGAATCAACATTTTCATAGGAAATGCCAACTTGAAAACATATGGTAATGAGAAGGGTAAGGTGTTTTAGAATTTCTTTTTGTAATTGGATTTGAAGATAAGTTTGTTAGATATTAGGAAAAGCCGTAACAGTTAAAACCAAAGAGCCAAACCAACTATGAAGATTCATCTTAGGAAAGAAATGGCCAAAGAGCCGTATGTTCCTGTTCTGCCCTAGTTCAAGTCGTTCTTCATTTGACTATGGAGAGCAGACAGAGACAAGCCACGGCGGTGAAACCCGAAGCGATGCTGTGGAGGCCTGACTGCCATGAGCAGGCGATGACACAGCATACACAATGCACAGTACTTGAGGCATCACCCTCTTTAAAAGAGCTTGAGAAAATTTAAAAGAAGTTACAGTGTGGTTGCCTTTTACTTGTAGAGGACTATGGAACAGGGAACAAAATATATTTACCCAAACAAACAAATAAATGATTAACGTTTACAAAAAAGAGAAAGGGTATGTGTACCTTTTAAACACCTTTGTTTTCAGTCTAAAATCTTCTACTTTAACTATTTATTCGTAGTAGTTTTTGGCATTAAACAAAGAGATCACAGAAAAAAAAACTAGCCCTTCTCCCTAAGATTCTCCTTTTTGCTTAGCCTTGCAACTGAGTCGGCTATTAACTGTACACTCCTACCTTGAACCAAAGAATCCAAATAAATCTCTTACTATCGGCACACCACAGCACGAACAGTCCTACAATCATTAACAAGGCTATAGTTCTTTTTCTTAGAAGCTGAGTGCAATTTTAATCAGCTTGCTCTTGTTGAGAAACTTCACGTTTACTATTCTATGCCAACCTGAAATATTTTATCTATTAAGAAAATTAACAAATATTTACCGAATATCCATTTTATGCAGAGAACAATTATTGATGCCATGAAAGCAACAGTGTGACTATAAAAAGTAGACACTGTTGTGAACCTAAAACTGAACAAACTATATTTATTTATATCTAATTGAAGCAATATGACTTTTCACTGCAAAGTTATTATTTAACCCATGTAAATTTGACACAGCAAAATTCACAATAAAACTAGAGACTGACACTGTGAATAATAAGATTTTAAAACACAAAAGGAATGAACGGAGAACTCTGAGCACAGTAGGACTTCAGTTTCATAGGCAAATTCAATGTTACTCCTCACTCTGAAGAGGTGGAAGAAATGTGGCTGTGAGACGGTGTACTATGTAGAATGTACGATACGAATGAATAATCTGGTTGTAAATGAGAAACCAGAATAAGGCCAGGGAGGTGATGATGAAGTAGAAGTGACTTTTTGCCTTCAAGCCCCTCAGTATAAGGAATTTCAAGGCAAAGAGAAGTGACTCCACAGGCTGATACAATCAACTGGTCAATATCATAACCTCGAGGTGCATGAGAATGATTAATACAGGAAGAATAATCACTGTTGTGAAGGGCCATACATAAAATCAATAAATCAATTTCAAATACTGAACTCATCAATGAAAACTAATAAAAGTGGCCATTCTGTTAAAATAAAATTGGTAAAAACACCTACCTTAACACTACAAGCATCTGAAATAATAGTTGTTGGATCTAAAACTTCCACAACAGCTTCTGGAATAACTGCTTTCTTCATACAGGACATGTTGAAGCCATAAACGTTATCCCAAAACGCAATCCTATCGGCATGTTTATTCATATCACTTACTGCCACAAGGCTGATGGTGCAAATATCAGGGTACACTGTAACAGATAAATACCCAACAATTTACTATCATGTCCCTTGATGGCAAGATATACTTAAAAGGCTAAATATAAACACCAACATCATCAGTATGAATTTCTAGCGATCGATTACTGGCAGTGGGTTATTAACAGAGGTGTAGGTCAGGGAAGACAATCCAGTTCCATCTTGTAGTCTCTTAAAAAAATTCTGTTATGGGGAGGGCACAGTTAAAACAAGGTTCCTATTACAATAAATAAAACAAGATGGCACAATTAAATAAACATGAAAAGAACATATTTATAAATATTAAACTTACAGTATGTTGACTTTAAAAAGATACTAAATCTTTATACATTACTCTGAAACATACAGAGAGAGACATTGTTTAAAAAGATATGGGACATGTAAAAAATCTTACGATGGAATTTTATAGTTGTGTTGAGATCAGTTTGTATCGACTTCTCTTATTTATTAAAAAAGGAAATATTTATGAGCATCAAGTAAGTGCCAGAGAAATTATTCTAATTTATAGACTGGGGATCCAGAGCCATATCCCTACTCTCATGAAACTTATATTTAGACAATATTGATAAATAATGGACAATTATTTGTGATGTAATAAATGAATATGTGTGAAGTATAAGGTATGGGGGAAGCTCACAGCAAAATAGCTGATTTGGATTTGGCTATAGCAGGGGATTATGTAAGGTAAGAACTGAAAACCACCTAAGTTAGGAGGGGAGAGGAAAGAGTGTTCTAGGTAGAGCAAGGAGTGTGCATACAGGGTCACAATTAATATGTGCTCCAATTTCAGAGACAGGGTGAGATATAAGGCTACAAAGGTAAGAAGGGAGCAAAGAACACATGGCTGGATACACCATGGTAGTAAACTGGATTTTATTCTAAGAATAATGACAAGCCTGTGAAAAATTTTATGTAGGGTAGCAACTTGAGCAGATCTTGGTTTTGGAAAGGCCAGATGGAATATAATGTGGAGAACGGATGGGAAGGTGCAGGATTAAGACAGAGACAGAATAAGAGATAGTTGCAATGGCCCAGACGACCTGAAGTAGAGTGACGCCTGTGGGAATGGAAAGGGGTAGATACATACAGCTGACCCCCGAACAACACGGGTTTGAACTGCGTGGATCCACTTGTGCATGGATTTTTTTTTTTGATAAATACAAATGTATTTATGTAAATGTATTTTTCCTCTTTCTCATTTTATTAATAACATTTTCTTTGCTCTAGCTTATTTTATTGTAAGAATACAGTATATAATACACATAACATACAAAACACATGCTAATCAACTGTTTATGTCATTGGCAAGGCTTCCAGTCAACAGTAGGCCATTAGTAGTTAAGTTCTGGGGGAGTCGAGAGTTACACAGATTTTTACCACATAGGGGGTGGGGCGGTTGATGCCCCAAACTCCCACATTGTTCAAGGGATCAACTGCATATTCAAGGGATATTTAGGAGAAAGAGCTCACAGGTTTTTAGTTTTAGCACTGGGAAGACTGTAGTAGTAACCGTTAGATTAGGGAATAAATAAGGGCAGATTCAAGAGGAATATGAAAGTCCAACACTATGGGACAAATGGGTAAGAATATCCAATAAGCAGCTGAACAGATGGGCCTGAAATTCAAGAGATGATCTGGGTTCAAGATATAAATTTGGGACCATCATCATATAAATAGAAGAGTACGGTATGCGAACTCATGAGGTCATCTAGGGAGAGTACATGACACATACCAGAATTTAAGATATGCATAGAAGAAAAGGAGACTGGTAATAAATGGCTGAGAAGCTGGGGTCACTGAAGTAAGAAGAAAACCAAGAGAGTAAGTGTTAAGAGAGGGAAGGGAAGAGAGTGATTCAGGAAGAAACTCTACTCCAACTACAAGGGTAAAAAAGTCTGTATAACACCAAATTTTAAAAATAATATTGATTTGATTTTTTTCTCTGACAAATAAATAACAAAGTTAACTTTGTCCTTCAAATAAGATTCAGGGATTCACGAATTAAAATATAAATTACATTTTTATATCAATAAACTGAAAGCAAGTACGTATGTACCAAAGAAATGCACAAAAGAAATAATTTTATAATTTTTAACCAGCTTTCAGATTTAAACAGCAGAGAAATAACCCTCTCCTTCCCCTAAACTTTGTTTCTATCCAGAGCCTTAGGAATTTATTATTCAATGACAGCAGCACTAAATTATCTTCCAAATAAAGCCCATGATAAGATCTGTTGGTATCAAAGCAACGGTTCCTTTCAAGCCTGATGGGAGATGCCCAGAAAAATACTAGGCGCTATGTCACTGAGAAGTTTCTCAAGTCATTCCTAAGGGGGGAAGTGAGTTAGCTGTGCCCGCTGCAGCGGGATAGAGCTGACTGCCATGTAAGGTGAGTTACTTCTGCTCTCCTTCTCGTTCACAGACATGGTAAGCCTTTCGACCGTGTTTAAATTCCTGCTAATATAAATTCTTCAAAGAATCCAATCTGTTGTTGAAAATGCTGAACCAGCAAGAGTATCAGATACATGGAAGTATGTTTAGTTTCTCAAACCAGGTCCTTAGATGAGAAACAATGAAGAGTTCGAATTTTACTGCAACTTTAGATATTTGGCAACTTCTTTAGATACCCTTTGTTGGACTTAACATGACAATCATACAAGTCTCCCACATTTTGCCCTGTAATTTCATCCTTCAAGAGGAATATAATAAGGGTACAGATCGGGGATCAGTAAACATTTTCTGTAAAGTAACTATTTCAGGTTCTGTGGGCCATATGGTCTTTGTGGAAACTATTCATCTCTGCTGCTATACTGTGAAAGCAGCCACTGATAATATGTAAATAAATGAGCTTGGCTATGTTCCAATAAAACTGTATCTACAAAAACAGGCATCAGGCCAGATATGGATACCCTGATACAGAGGAGGGAGAAATGGGTGAGGGAGGTCATTATCAGGGCCACCATATTGTACTACTGCAGGGACTGTCATTCACTATATTCTGTGGGAGACTGAGTATCCTTCAGAGTTGTGCAGCGCATAGACATTCAAACTACTTAATATAGCCCACAGAGTTCTTCTATTTCAGATATTTTTTAAAATCTTAGTGAAAAAGTTTTAAGTATCATCAGTCTCTATATCGAAGTATGTATCAAGCAAATTATGGCTCATGGGTCAAATTCAACTCCCTGACTGTTTTTCTAAACAGTTTAACTGAAACAGTGCCACCTTCATCTATTTTCCTATGGTCTATGGCTACACGGTGTTCTAGTATCAAAGGTGAATAGTTGAGACAGCGACTGTATGGCTTTCAAAGCTGAAAATATATTACCTGGCCTTTTGTAGAAAAAGTTTGCTGACCTCAGGCTCTGTATCAAGCAATATGATATATTAGCAATACTGCTAAGAAATAAGGATAACTTTTTCATAAGGAAAAACCACAATTTACAACAAATTTGCAAATGTTTAAAAAATATTTTGGTACTAAGAAGAAACAAACCAAAGAAATATGATGTTACTTTTTCCAGTGTTGAGGTATATTTTCCAAGCTAATTATATTTCACAAAGACACAGAAAAAATGTTTTTTGTATTTGTTAGCATTTAGAAATGGAATTACTTTTAATCTTTGTTAGTAAGCACTATGAATATTCATAAAGGACCTGTAATCAATGTTATAGGTCAATCTAGTTCCATATCCACCTCCTCACAGCTGGCTAAAATTTTGGGCCACCTGCCAGAATCCTGACTAACCCTTTACCTTCACATTCTGACACATTTGTCATTTGATTTTTGTCAGAGAGAAGCATAATTGAATAATTACTTCTTCTTGTAGGTGAAATTAACAAAATGCTGATTGGACAAAGCACCCTCTTAACAGACCATTTATAAATTCATGGCTTTGACATCTGTGTCCTTCTCGATTCACTGCCCAGAATTCATTTGTCACTAGAACAGCTCACATGGTGAATAGATAAAGACGGGAAATCCTTTATCCCTTAGAATTGCCTCACAAACTTTGGGATACTGAAGGATAAGACTGAGATGCATAAAGAAACAATTCCTAGTGAGCAGAGGCATCACTGCATATATATTAAAACCAGAGTAAAAAGGCTTAGAACAGAAGGAGATAATAAGTCAAAATGAACTATTCTTTTCACAGTATATATATACAACATGGAGAAAGATTCTGGTAAACTAGTAGTCAATGACAAAATGATTGAAATTCATAAAGGGAAGTATACTACTAAGTTACTAAATCAGCAAATATTCTGGAGATGAAGAGGCTTAGAATTAAATTTCTAATTTATATAATAAGGGTATCTTAAAATACTAATTAATAGTTACTTGGAAATTGGAAACATTTTCCCATCATTACCTTATAGTGACTAAGGCTAGCTTAGCTAGGCTAAAGTGTGGCTGCAATATGCATTGAAAAATTATGTACTGAAAGAAAGTAGAAAACAATACTACTGCAATATCACTGAACAAAAGAAAAATAACAAATGTGAAAAACACAGATTTTAAGATGAGGAAGTATTATGTATGTATGTATGTATTATGGAAATACTAAAGGAAACCTCCAAGCACTATGAACCATGGTTAGTGGCTGATTACGCTGAGATAAGCTATGTGAAAATCAAGTCTTAATAGCATGATGCCTAAATTTATTTTGAAACTTTTATAAGGTATAAACTTAATACTAATCTTATATTACCGGCTATAGCTCATTTTACTGTAAATCTATAGTTTACCAGATATAACTCAAGAGGGGAATTAACCTTTATTGAACAACTACTTCATTTGAAGCGTCTCATTTAGACTTGGGTCTGATTCTATAAAGCTAGATTATAATCTTCATTTTACAGATAAGAAAACTAAAGTGCAGAGATAAAGTAACTTGCCCAAGTTACTGGTCTTAATCAGCTAACTAGATAACAAGTCATCTGACAAAGCTGGGTCGACTTATGGTCCTAACTGCAAAACCTGTATGCTTTCCATTACGCATGATACTACATTTTATGCTTTTCAAATGGAAGAAAGAGAAAGAGGAACCCTATTTTCCATAGGTAAATGGATACTAGTTGGAAGAGAAAGAGGAAGGAAAAAGGAGTTGAGAAAGAGATTATGAATTAATAACATTTATGAAGTAAATAAATTTCAGGAGATTAATAAAATTTCAGGGCAATGTGAGGAAAACGGAAACATTCAGCTTTACTTAGTCCAGCTGAGTTAAGGAAGGAGATCACAGGGCGATAAGAAACACTAAAAAGGAAAGTGAACAAGCACAAATGAGGGAGCAGTGAGTAAGCTGTACAATTCAGCTTTCCACATACGGAAGAAAATATAAGGAAGATACAGAAGCAATCCCGGACTTTGTAACAGAGGCAATTTCTTATTAGCACAGATTAGGTTTCAATGCAAATTCCGATGCCAAACCTTTGAGACAGATCTACTGGTGACCAATATGTATTTATATACCTGCCCCTCTAGTTTGCTGCCCTCTTCTGAACTATTTATGAAATTCTCTGCAGTGCAAGGCAAGGCCAGTTTTCCCCTACAGAAGCTGAAAATGACAGAAGTTTACTTTCTCTCCCTCCCTTGCAGGTTAGGCAGGCACACGACCTACGTCCACTCATGGTAAGCGCCTCAAGTTCTGGCTACTTTTCAGAGGCAGCAATGCCTACTGCTGGTAAGATGAGCAATGTAATATGTCAGCTAGTGCCCAGTATTAGGGTAGTGGTATCACTTCTAAATCGTCCTGGAACATGATTTTGGACATTATTCCTGGCTGCATAACCTTCCAGCCTGGTTTTCTAGTTTTCACAAAAACTTAGTAGCCTACCCTAACTGATCCTTTTAGTAAAAAAGGATATATTTTTCTCTATTGAATAGTCAGGGTAGATTTCTATTTCTTCCAACAATAACTTGATTGATAGAAAGGAAAATGTATATTTTAAATAAATTTTTAGAACAGGACTTTCCCCCATTTTGGTTCAAAAGGATCTGATATGCAGGCCTGAACATCCATATTTTTAACAAAAAGGCCCCAGTGACAGTGATGGTCTGTCAAGAATAGAAAACAGTGAGTTTGGAACTGGCTGCCTTAGTAACTGTGCACTGTACTGGATGCAATCCTCAACTTCCTAATGTTGACAATTACAACTCAAAGATGTATATATTATGAAGAAACCCAGAAGAAATGTGAATTCAGTCCTGTGAGGGGAAAAAAATCTTTCATTTTGTTTGTCATAAAAGGCAATGAATACAACACTTTTTTCTAGTAATATGGAAGAAGGTATCTCCTTTGATGAGACCCTAATATTTCTATGCAACAATTATGATCTTACAAAACTATTACCAGTTTTGAGGAAGTTTCAAAGAAATGAAATTATTTCTCTGTGCTCCTATCAGACCACAATTTTATTCTGACCCATTCCTGAGAATGTCAACCCTGATTAATGATGAAGGTGGAGACGGCTAGGCTTCTAGGGCTGAAATTTACTCTTTTTGTAATTAGTAGATATGGTGTGGGGAGGTTCTCTGAAACTAGGTAAATATTCTACTCTTAATCAAACTTTCGGATTTTTCATTTATTTATTTTTATCTCAATGGACTTGTTTCCTATTTTATTCAGAGTTATGGCACCCCACCCCACCCCTCCAAATCTAAGGTAGAAAGTATGGAATGGTAGAAGTAAAAAACGGTCTCTATTTGCAAACAACAAAAATGGTCATATAGCAAAGTCTAAGGAATTTATAAAACAACTACTAGAACTATCAAGTAAATTTAGCAAGATCATAGGATAAAAGGTTAGGAAACAAAAGCCAATTATATTTTTATACTAGCAGTAGCCAACTGAAAAGTGAAATTTAAAAAATTTCCACTTGTAAGAATGACAAAAATTTTTTTAATACCTAAGAATAAACTTAAGATATGCAAGATCTCTATATTGCAAATTACAAAATAATGCCAAGAGAAATTAAAGACTTAGAAAAATGAAAAGGTATATTGTGTTTATGGTTTTGAAAGATGCTGATTATTCTCAAGTTGATCTATTCATTCAAGCCAATCCCATCACATTTCTAGCAATCTCTTTAAAATTGACAGGCTGAAAGATTCAAAATTGGTAAGATTCTAAAATTTATTTTAAGGGGCGCCTGGGTGGTGCAGTCGATTGAGCATCTGACACTTGGCTTCAGCTCAGGTCATGATCTCAGTTTGTGAGCCTGTGCCCCGCATAGGGCTCTATGCTGACAGAATGGAGCCTGCTTGGGTTCTCTCTCTCTCTGCCCTTCCTCAGCTCTCTTTCTCTCTCTCAAAATAAACAAAAACTTAAAAAAATATATTAAAAATAAAATAAAATTTATTTTAAACACACACACGCACACACACAAACACAAACACACTACCACACTGCCAAAGCAAATTATAGTAATTAAGACAGCATGCTAATCGATGAAGAGAGACTTACAGATCAAATGAACAGAATACGAAAACATACTCAAACATATATGGCCAATTAAATTTCTACAAAGATTCTAAGCAACTTATGGGAAAGCACAGTCATTCAACAAAGAGTGCTAGAAAATATTAACATCTATCCTTACTGCACACTATACACAAAAATTAACTTGACATGAATCATAGACCTAAATGTAAAAGTTGTAACTTCAAGAAAAACACAGGAATACTCTATGCAACCTTGAGTAAGAAAGACGAAGATTTCTAGATTGGACATTTTTCTTAATATGACAGAGACTGAGCTCATGTTTAAGAGTCATTTGTAGTTCCTTTTCTGGGAGCTGCCATTCAATTCTTTGCTCAACTTTTTTTTTTAATGTTTATCCGTTTTTTGAGAGAGAGAGGGAGAGAGAGCGAGAGAGCGAGAGAGCGCATAAGTGGGAGAGGGGCAGAAAGAGGGAGACACAGAGTCCAAAGTAGGTTCCAGGCTCTCAGCTTCTTAAACCCACGAACTGCGAGATCATGACCTGAGCCAAAGTAGGATGCTTAACCACCTGAGCCACCTAGGTGCCCCTGCCCAACTTCCTTTTCCTTTTTTTTTTTTTTTTTTAACATTTATTTATTTTTGAGAGAGAGAGAGACAGAGTGCGAGCAGGGGAGGGGTAGAGAGAGAGGGAAACACAGAATCCGAAGCAGGCTCCAGGCTCTGAGCTGTCAGCACAGAGCCTGATGCGGGGCTTGAACCCACGAACCACGAGATCATGACCTGAGCCGAAGCTGGATGCTTAACCAACTGAGCCACCCAGGCGGCTGTGGTCAGACCAATTTTCTATTGGGTCTGTGGTCAGACCAATTTTTTCAATCTGTAAATTCTTTTGTAACTTTCCATATGGCATATGCTGCCACTTAGAAATTTATTTATTTAGATAACCCCAAATTTATCAATTTTTCTTTCAATACAGGAATCTGAATGAAGTTCTTATTTATTTAGAAAGCCTCTCTTCCCAAGTTTATAAAGAAATACACCTATGTCTTCTAGTATTTTTATCCTTTCTTTTTTGCACTTAACCTTGACTCATTTAATATTTACAGTGTGTGACTTTTTGTGTAGATTTATTACTTTATAATTGTGTGGATTAAAATTAAATATTACTTTTTCATTTTTTTAAAACTGAGGACTACCCAACTGTCTCAACATAATTTACTCCTCCAGTAAATTATTTCCTTAATTACATGAGATGCCATATATTCCTGAGTTTATACCAGGATTCTCATTTCTGTTCAACTTATCTGTCCATTTAAGAAAGAAAAAAACATTGCTCTAATTATTGAGGCTTTGTAATATGTTTTATATTTGGTAGCACTAGTCTGCTAGTCTGGTACCCTTCTATCTCAGTTTTTCTTGCCATTAAAAAGCTTAAAAATCTTAATTAGAAAAGAAAAAAAATTGTTTGTTGGAATTACTATTTTATAAAATTTATCCTATAAAAAATGTCGAATACACACAAAATTGAAGGAGCATAATTAACTCTCATATACTTATCATCTATCCTCAACAAATGTCAATGTTTTTAGATTACACATTTTAAGTTAATTTTGGGAAAATTGATATCTTTATGGCACTGATTCTCTTTTTCCAAAAACATGGTCTATCTTTCCATTTATTTACCTTCTTTCTATCCTTTAGTAGTAATGCTGTTTGCATATAAATTTGTCTTATTTCTAATTATGGTATTTTATAACTCAATAATGTACTAAATTTTTATTATTATAATTTTTCAGTTGATCCACTTGAGGTGCTTAGGCTTGAATCATAGAATTTACAAAGAAAATTAGTTTTAGCTCCCTTTTTATTTATTTTCTATGTTCTTTCTCTTTTCTAATAGCACCAACTAGTACCTTCGATAAAATATTAAGTAATGGTACAATAGTGGCCATCCAAATCTTGTTTTGCCTATGGGGCAAATGTTTTTAGTATCTTCTAATTAAACATGATGAAGGCTAACAGCTGAAATAATATACTTTATCATATAAACTAGGGTCCGACTATTCTTATATTCTCACAAAAAAGTCAAGAATATAAACTGTATTTTGTCAAAAACCTTTTTAGGTATCTATGAATATGGGCATGATTTCATGCCTTAGCTCTAAGCCTTATTCCCATGATTGATTATATAATATTTTGTTCCAGTTTCCTCTTCTCTGGTGTCAATACCATGACTGCTACTTTCATTCTGGAGGGATTTGCTCACTGAATATCATTCTTCATCCTTTAAACTTTCCCAAATAATCTTGTTTTAAGTGTGACTCTATAAAGTATAGAGAATTAGGGGATTTTGGGGGGATCCAATCTGAAATTCTTTTTCTTTGAACAGGTCAGCTTAACCCAGTTTAGCATTTATTGGTAGGACATTTTTCCTTGTTGTTCCTACTCCACGATTTTATGTTATCTTTCCTATATCTTTAGTTTTTGTTTTGTTTTGCTTTTAAGCAGTTGACTAGATGATCTTTTTGACTGCTTCCTAAGTATTAGTTCTTACATTTAGGAACTTCTGTGTTTTTGTTTGAGTAGCTAACTTTGTAATTACATTATAGAATACCTTTGCTCTCTATTTTCAACACTATTTATTAATCTCCTATCATGAGTAATGATAAAATTAGTATATTTCTTTATTCCTCCCCTTCTCTGTTCTTCATTATAATTTTTTTCATTAAAAAGAGAAATGTATTGATAATACTAACAGCAAATACAGAGGTGGGCATAGAATTAGTACACAGCTTTAATATGTTTTTTTTGGAGAGTGAGAGGTCAAACCGTGTCCTAATTCAGTTGAAGGTGGGAAATGACACTTCACTCTTTTTAACATCACTTTTATTAAGGTATAATAATTCACATACAGTAGTAAAACTCACTCTTTTTAGCCTTTTTGGTGTACAATTCAATTTGATTTGATAAATACGGTCATCACCACAATCAAGATATAGACAGAATCTATCATCACAAACCTCACCAGTAAATTTTAATCAATAGTATTATTTTAATGTTAACTTTGTAGTGCTAAACGTGCTTATAATTCTATTACTTGATTTGAAATGAGATTCGATAAATTCCTGCTATTAAAGATAAAGCAACTCAAGTATACACACTTCCTCCCACCTGCCTTCTGCATTCTCTTTCCAATTTTTGTAAGATGCATGATTTGACATTGTTAGAATATAAAATATTTACGCTCTATGTAGTTATCCTAAAACATACATTTGTTTTTGTCTTAATTCTAACTGTAAAAATATGCACTGGTCACAGCAAAGCATTTTCTTTTTTCCCCCATTATTATTTAAATTCCAGCTAGTTAACACACAATGCAATATTAGTTTCAGGTATAGAATTTAGTGATTCATCACTTATATGCAACACCCGGTGCTCATCACAACTGCAGTCCTCAATACCCATTGCCTATTTAACATATCTTCCTTCCCTCTGATAATAAATCATTTTCTTAAGTTTTCCTCTTCATCTATAAGTTGGCTGAATGTAAAACACTACAATTCCTGACACACAACTCGTGCTTAGTAAATCTTAGCTAAAAATAGAGGTAGTCTTTAGTAAACCCATTTTCATTAATTTTATAAAACTATTTTTATTAGTAGTAATAGCAGCGTATGAATACCTCTGAAATACTGAAGAATTTGCTTGGCAATGGCAATAACAGGGAGAATAAATACTCATTACTGGCTGACTCTGTTTTATACTCCATACCATTATATATATAGGGAGACATAAATAGAACCTAAAGTCATGTAAAAATAAACTGTGGTCCCTTTATGCTTATATGAATTTTCAATATTTTTCCTTTCTCATAAGTCAGTAATTCTTTCCAAAGGCATTGCACTAGTAATTGCTTAGTAAATCTTTCTTTCAAAAAAACATAAAGAAAACTTTGCTTTGCAATAGGAAAACAAGCACCTACATGACTGGTGATATTCATCAAGGCACACTCAAACACAAAATACACTAAATAGGCTACCTCGCGTTACTCATTTCTGACTTTTCCTTCTTTTCTCTTAATTCTGTTAACAAGCAATATTTACTAGCACTGCCTAGGCAGTTAAAAGCTGATCTCTCTTCAATATGCCTCCAGATTACCTCAATGTTAATATTGGCCAAATAAAAATAGGAAAAGAACCACATCACCTCTGATGGTGGGAAATATTCTGCTATTGTTTCCTTGACTATAACTTCATTATTTTCATGTTGTAAGTTCTTAATGAATTTCATCAAGAAGTCAATTTAAACGTATTAAACTGCTGTCAGTCCTTCAGTAAGATCAATGAATGAGGTATGGAAACTGAATCTTCCCTAGAACTTCAAAGCAAGAATCAGATTTAATAAAGTGCATTTTAATAGGGAAACAAAAAGGGATGCTGAAAACAAGATGAATACTGGAATTGGCATTTCGTGATTTAAAAAAAACAACAACAGTCAAGGCTTGACCACCTGATATGTGTCCTCTAGGACACCTTTGGCTGTTGTGAGGATTACACATGTAATCATATAACAAAAAAGTATAGTATTTGGCAGCTAGTAGACAACCCACAAACGGTAGATAATATTAATTTCAGTCATCAAAAAAAAGCCACTGAAATTATAAAAAAGATATAGCTAATTTTTGTAGGGTAAAGTATATCTAAAAATTCTAGCCAGATTCATGGCAGAGATCAGGAACACATCTTGAAATTATTGCAGAAAATCTAGTGATAAAAATGAGAGCATTTTGAAAAAGAAAGGCAATCCATTTAAAATCTATTATAAAAGAATTCTATTGTGCTGGAGAGTTTTCTGTGCTTTATGTTTTGGCCTCACTGATTTTTACTGTATCATAATTGCCAAAGTGATTGCATAGAATATGGACGGGCAGGAGGCAGAAGTATGATTAAGTGTTTTATGTCACTAGTTCAAAATGTCTCATTTTCATCTACTTCTATATAACAATTTTACCAACTGTACTCTGACTATGGAAACCATCTGATGATCTTGAAGCTTTGAGAAAGTGAAGGTGCAGGGAGAGGTGAATAAAGGGAGACAGATGTTATTCAATTCGATTTTAATGGTTTGATTCAATAAACTCACATGATGGTCCACGTGTGTTCCAGGCGCTGTGGAGCTCGCTGAAGAATCAAAGATGAGCAAAACATAATCCCTGCTCTGAAAGGGACTGTTTGCATGTAACTGTTCATAGCAGAAGGCTTATAGAAACACAATTTCACTCTGTGTATACAGAATTAATATGAGAAAGCTTTCCAAATTTATTGGGATCCAATAAAAACACTGATAAAAATCCAGTATATGCAGTATAAAAATACTGACTGGATATGCTGCACTTTAAAAACTTAGTAGAAACCAGTCACTTTTTAAATGTTCTCACTGAATCACAGAGATGACAGGTTTATACATCTAGTGAAGCCATGGAAAATTTGCCAGTAAAGTGTGTAATTTTCAACCTAGTATGAAATATTCTATTGGAAAAAAAAAAGAACTAAATGTCATAAGGATTAAAAACTGAAAGGAGTTTGTTAGATTTTGATTTCAAAATCAAACAGCTTCTCAACCTAGTCCTTAGCATTTTTATAAAAAGTACTCTTGAGAATGCCATTAACTTAGAGTCCTGCATATCTTCTATAACGTTCTACTACCAACAGTAGTAGACAAACGACTTGTCTTCAAGCTTCGTCTAATTGAAACATCTTTCATTTCTATTGGGAACTTTCTCAGTCATGCATAGTTTATCTGAAATCCAAAGGTTCACTTGGTTCTGCCAGACTAAAATTACATTATTAAAACTAGGATTTTATACTCACCCGATCCTCCTTTTGCCAAGTATTTGTTCTTTGCATAAAGGACAGAATCTAACATAGACTCAAAAAGAAGAAAATATCCCTGCATAAAAAACATTAAAGAGAAGGATTTTAGAAATGCATAATCAGTATCTTCATATGTAGAACACTTTAAATGTCTGGGCTACTCTTTTCATAGAAGGTATGTTTTTTCGTCTGCCATATACTTTCCTGCAAAGTTTAAAATTACTTTTTGTATTAAATTCTCCAAGTAATTATTAGAAAATCAGGCCAGGGTACAAAGTGGACCCAGAAAGCTTATTATGGTTGAATGTACTGTACCTTCTTTATCTGTGCTTCCACTTTCTAGACTATTATTTCTTCCTCATTAAAAGGAAAGCCTGAGACAGAAATTGTTAAAATACCCTCTAACTCCTTGGAATATTGCAATATTGTTGGAAGCCGTTTTGGGCTCACAGGTTGAGACCCCTCTCTGTGTGGAAAAGGTTGAAGCAAAGCTCCTGCCAGCCAAACTGGCGCCTAATCTTACCTCCTTCTAAATAATCTTTCAGGCCTGGATTTCTTGAACTGCTCTCGTTGGCCTAAGGGATATATGCTCTTTGGGTTTATGGCATATGGAAAAGGGGACCTGGTCTTGATGGATAAAATCTGAATGAGAGTAACCTGGTCAGAAGTAACCTCAAGGTTGTCTCTTGGGGATAGGTTACACAAATTGATCATACAGAATAGCAGTTATGAGTTGGCTAGAAATTAGCAGACTGTTAGGCCCCAAGACTCCTTGAACCAAATTAGATTTTCCCTGCAGGTATAGCACTGTGTTAATCATCCCCTCAGCCCCACCATAAAACCTCAAGGCACATCTCTGTAAAGCTTCTCTCAGTATTTGATTAACAGACTGATAGGAGAGACTGAAAACAGACTTAGGACCTTCCCCGGAGGTTAGCCTAGCCCAAAAGTTAGAAGCACTGTTTACAGATAAGGTACAAACAATAGCTAACCTTCCTGAGGTTAACATTTCACGAATCCTTCTGCTATTCCCATCCCCACACTCCTTTATAATAAGAACGCAATAACAAAATACTTTTACAGAAACTGCTGTTTGTATAAAGAACAGATAAACATGAGCCCTTCCTTACGATATAGGCTCACTCATAAAGGAAAAGAACTTAAACAAGTATTAGAGATCATGTCTCTACCTCCCCCATTATGTTAAAGATTATGGATAGAATGCCTCCTAATCTATCTATAGATAATTAACATAGGCAGGCCTAGGTAACTTCCTGTTCTCTCCCCCACCCTAAATTTATATGTTACCAACATAGAGGATTAAGGAAGTTGCCGCCTTGCTGGTAAAAATGATTATTGTTAAAGAGATCAAACTATGGAATGTCACTCATTGTTGTAATGTCACTCGCTACCTTTAAAAATAAAGACACTGAGACTAGCAGGTTGGAGATGCCAGAATTGCCAGGGCTGCCTGCTTGGTCATCAGATTCCATCTCACTCGTGGCTCTCTCCATTTCACCTGACCATCCGTCCTTCGTGGACCCCTAGATTCGCCGAACAAGGACCCCGGCACAATTTTAATAATCTAGACAGTGATTCTCAACTAAATACTCCCCCTCCCCCCCCGCAGGACATCTGGCACTATCTTGTGCCATTTTTGATTGTCACAACTTGGGTAGGGCAGGGTTGAAGGGGGAGGTAGGGTGCTACCGCATTTAATAGGTAAAGCCAAGAGCTGCTGATAAACATGCTACAACTGCATAGTAAGTCCCCACAACAAACAACTGTTGATAGGGCTAAGGTTAAGAAATCCTAGTCTAAACACTATTTCCCAAAGAGCTTCCTGCCCAGTGACTTTCTTTTTTTGTTAAAATGAATTAAAATTAAAAAAAAAAAAAAAGGGAGGGAGGGAGAGAATCTTTAAGAAACACAGATGCTTTAATAGTTTTGGAAAGTGTTAACGTAAAGAAAATTGTTGAACATACTTTAACCATGTGTTACCCACTTTTTGACTACAGACCTCTTTTTTTTCATATATGACACCTATCAACACCTTACACAACCAGTATTGTTCTATGTTCATGGAATACAGCTCTGGAGTACTCCAGATTTTAGGAACCAGTAATGAATCCTCTGCCAAGAAAGGATAATCACAGTATAGGTGAAAAGAAAATTTACCACTACTGGTATTATGAGTGAAGGATCAATGACAGCTTGAGCCAGTCTTTCTCCTTCTAGATCCTACCCCCCAACTAGCTGGAGCAGCAGGGAGAGTCAAGTGCTCAGCACAATGCTTAGCACAGAAACTATTTTATTACTGCTTAGAGTGACAAAACATGAATTCTGCCCTAAAGACAGCATTCTAAATTGAAACTGTTCTCACTTACTCATTTGTTCTGTGCACAAATAACTGACAGGATAAATACAATATTCTTTAACCACACGAGCAAAGACTTTTCAAAGGGGTCTCTAGAAAAAGAAAAACCTGCACACCCAGGATGGATAATCTTCACTAGAGATTAATAACAGCATATTTAAATTTACAGAAAATACAGCTCTCAAGCCTGAATCACTAAAAAAAAAAAAAAAACTAATTAAACTGACACTAGCAACTCTAGATTGATGTTTACCCACTCCAAGCAACGCACCAATTCATTGAGAAGAAAATACTTGCCTACGAAAGGAAGATTAAGCAACAAAGCTCTTTTATTAATGTGTTCACAGTAGGAAAATTAAGGATTTGGTAGAAACTGTTCCTCTGGCTAGAGTATTTCAGTAATATGTCTGACTCTTAGAAGTTAATCCTCTATTAATATCTTCTGTAAACTCAAAGAACAAGGAACTTTTGGAAGTCAACTAAGAAATCTTTATCAATCTAACATAAGTCATGCAGATCAGTGCACACAAATGCTTATAAATAAGCATTCAACTGTTGATTAAAGCAAATTATAATTTGTGCCAAGGAATTATTAAAAAAGAAGTCTTCTATTTAACTTATGGGAAAAAGATCAGCTGCTAAACCATGTTAATAGATTAGGGAAAAAAGAGTCCCTATTGGTAAGATTATTGCATATTAACACATTAAAATAAAATAAATTCACATATTGGTACAAATTAAATATTCATCACAGTCTAGTCTTTTTTGGAAGGAGGCGAAAAAAAATTAGTTAGTCATTGATTTGGCACTGTGTCAAGCTGTTTCTAGTATTTACTTTCGAACTGGTTGGCAAAAATCTAAGTATTTTACTTCCCTATGTCCAAATTCTGTCTTACTTCCATGTACTTCAAACAAACCAAAAGTCTTGTACATCAGTAATTAAAAGTAACTCCTCTAACAACATGCTTATTTACTGCATTTATGATAAAATTATTGTTAGCCATCCACCAGATATTAAATTGCAGCATATTTTAAACTGATGCTGCAGTCAATACCAATAGTGTAGTGACAAGGAGGGTACACTCCAGGATTCAAATCCCAGAGGAATCTTTCTCTATGTGACCTTGGACAAGTTAAATTAACATCATTGTTCCTCAGTTTCTTTATCCGTAAAGTGACAACTATGGTATTCTACTTTATACTGGCTGTTATGGGGATTAAATATGTTAATACATGCAAAAGGTCGGAATGATAAACCTTATTAATTTAGCTAAAAAATTAAGAGCTATTTAAAAAAAACATTTGTAAAGGCTAATCAAAATTTTTAAATTATGGTTTTTAAATTTTTTTTAAGTTTATTTATTTTTGAGAGAGAGAGAGAGAGAGAGAGAGAGAGAGAGTGAGCACACGCATAGAGGAGGGGCAGAGAGAGAGGGAGACACAGAACCCAAGCAGGTTTCGTGCTATCAGCAAAGAGCCCAACGTGGGGCTTCATCTCACAAACCATGAGATCATGGCCTGAGCCAAAACCAAGAGTAGGAAATGCAACAGACTGAGCCACCCAGTGCCCCTAAAATTATGTTTAATAAATTAGAGAATAAAGGCTTACCAGCCTGTCCAGAATCATAGAATGTTTATTCAATGGTCCCATATTATGATCCATGAGTCAAAACTGAAATTCCTACTTTTGCTTTTACCAGGATTCTAAGAGAATACGTTTTCTTGTATCATTTCTTTTTTCAAATCAAGCAAGACTAGGCATATGTATGCACATATAAAAAAAAAACGTTCAAAATTTCTATACAATTAAGAAACAGAATTTTGAAACCCAATAAAAATAATTTCATCATATTGACCAAATTAGTGCCATGGAATTCCTACTTTAAGATTCTTCTCACAAAGATAATCATAGGGATTTTCCCCCCAGGCCAAAAAAAAAAAAAAAATCAGTTTTATTTAATACTTCAAACTTTGGTATTTATACATCCAACTCGCCCACATGTCTTCTTCTATTTAAAATAACAAACATCAGGGGTGCCTGGGTGGCTCAGTCAGTTAAGTATCCGATTCTTGCTTTTAGCTCAAGTCATGATCTCACAGTTTGGGAGATTGCGCCCATGATAGATTCTGCACTGACAGCACAGAGACTGTTTGGGATTCTGCTCCCTGCCCTCCTGCTTCTGTCTCTGTCTCTGTGTCTCAAAATAAATAAACATTAAAAAAATAATAATAATATGGGGCACTTGGGTAGCTAGTTGGTTAAATGTCCGACTTCAGCTCATGATCTTGCAGTTCATGGGTATGAGCCCCTCGTCGGGCTCTGTGCTGACAGCTCAGAGCCTGGAGCCTGCTTTGGGTTCTGTGTCTCCCTCTCTCCCTGCCCCTCCCCTGTTCATGCTTTTTCTCTCTCTCCAAAATAAAAAAACATAAAAAAAATTAAAAAAAAATCAATAAGCATTTCTCCACATACTATGATGATTAAAATCCTGATCAAACAGTAAGAGATAGTTTCAAAGGTTTTAACTATTCAAATAACCTAATTTTCACATTACAGAAATCAGCACTAGAGAAGTTAAATGACTTATTTTAAGTCGTATGATCAGATGAATAATACTAGACAAGTTTTAGCTCCCCTTATAAACTGCTGGCTTTAAGATTCAATTCCTACTGCTGCTAAATCAAGTGCAAACAAACAAAAAAAGGAAGAAGATAATCATTCTTGGCAATAAAAATATCCTTTTGTAATAGTCATGCTTTTCCTTCCCATTTTTTCAGGCAGTCATCATATTAGGTCAGAGAATTTCTGAAAGCAGATGATCAAATGCTTTTGTTGATACAGGTAAAGGATTTAGCACAGTGCTTGGCATAGGGTTAACACATAAAACCTATAAAAAACTGTATCACGTGATTCTTTAATTTGGCAGAAGGCACCATGTGGAGTCAGTTACCATGTGGTAGAACTGGACTAAAATGGATAGAAGCAGAAGGCTAAACCGAGTCTTTCTTCTTTCATCTTTCCCCATTTTTATCTTTTTCTCTCTTTACTGGTATATAATTAAAAATGGTATTCTGAATCTATTTCTGATAATATATATTTCATTTAGTATCAAAGTATTGTTTAAGTATATGATGAGGCTTCTATTCTGTCAAAATAGCTTGTAAACCTTAAGCTAAAGAATAGCTGAACTAGTAAATTAACAGAAAAGCATTCCTTTGAACCAAGGATGGATTACAAATTTCTTCCTATTTAACGTATCCCCTAAATATGCTACATTATTTAAGACTCAATGGAGACTGACCATTTTATTGGTCATTCATTTCACTTAGTAGCCAGATTTCTGCTCAAGTATTACCTCCTCAAAAAGGTTTTTCCTTATGTCACCACATAAACTATCATCTTTTTCCTCCACAGAGCTCCATCACTTTACCCTACTTTTTATTTCATTGTGACACTCATGAATTAAAATGTTGTGTATTTTTGTGTTTATTTTAAAATTAAAATATAAAATTAAAATGTAAGCTCCAAAGGAGTAAGACTTTATCTATACTGCTTTTGGTTTATTTTTTTTTTTTTGATGTTTTATTTCTCAGACAGAGACAGAGAGCGAGTGGGGAACGGGTAGAGAGAGAGAGGGAGAAACAGAATCTGAAGCAGGCTCCAGGCTCTGAGCTGTCAGCACAGAGCCCAACGCAAGGCTCAAATCCATGAACTATGAGATCATGACCTGAGCCGAAGTCGGACTATTAACAACTGAGCCAACCAGGTGCCCCTATCTATATTGTTTGAAGCTATATTCCTAAGGGTTACAAATGTCGCTGGTAGACAGCAGTAATCAGTAAGAAATTTTTGAATGAATAAAAGAATTAGAGTTACTAACATACATTGATATATTTGTTAAAATGAAACAGTATCTGCTTTTTGTTATTCTTCTGGTACAAAATAAAACTGGTTATTTTAAAATGCTGTTTTGCTTTCAAATTAAATTTCTCAAATAGTAACAGTAGTGATAGTTACTGAGTTGTATTGTATTAAGTGTCTTTATAAGGATTAACTTAATTAATTCTTCCCTAAAGCACATTTTATTGTTATTTCCATTTAACTGATAAGGCTTACAATGTTGAGTAACTTAAAAAAACAGTTCATAGTCACAGAAACAGTTGAATGAGCAAGAATTTGAACCTTGGTCTAACTACAGAGTCATGCTCTGTATAACTATTCTATGTTGCTTATTATTTTTTTTAAATTTTTTTAACATTTATTTATTTTTGAGAGACATAGAGACAGAGCGTGAGCAACGGAAGGGCTGACAGAGGGAGACACAAAATCCGAAGCAGGCTCCAGGCTCCGAGCCGTCCGCACAGAGCCCGACGCGGGGCTCGAACTCACAGACAGTGAGATCATGACCTGAGCCGAAGTTGGCCGCTTAACCGACTGAGACACCCAGGCGCCCCCTATGTTGCTTCTTAAATTGATTTACCTAATTAAAAATAAGATTTAGTATTTATAAGGACTCATATTTATATTTATTTATAAGTGTTATACAATATTTATATTGTATTTATAAGTGTTTTGAAATGAAAAATTTCCCATAGAGGATATTAAATAAGATTAGAATTTATAAATAGGTATATGATTTATAAAACTTCAGAGTGATAACTTAGTTGGCAACTGGCTCTTAGCCACTGTCCGTTATGAAAATTATGTTTGGAAAATCAATGCAAATATTAGGATATATGTAGAACCATATATGACATCTATGAGATAAATACATCTAGCTTAAAATATTAGCAGATGAAAAAATTCATATATGTATTCCTAACTGTTGTCCTTTTTCTCAACTTTCCACTTTGCTAAACTTCATTTTACTATAGGCTCCCTATGTGATAGAATAGCCTTTAATTTCCTGGGAACTGTCCTTGGTTCTGAACCAAGTCATTTATTACTGATAGGAGAAGGCGCTGCTCCAAATGCCCGGCTCATCTGCAGTGTAATTCAGACTGTGTAATTTCACAGGCTGCTGCCTCACCTGTAGGGGAGCCATCTGGAAGAGAATTATACCCAATATTTTCTCCCATGATGCTCATGGGGCACTCTTCCTTTCAAACTGACATATACTTTTTAAAATTAAAATTTGTGTTTACACTTCAAAAATTAATTACTACAAAAGGAACACACAGGATTAAATCTGGGACTAAGATATTAACAGTATTCATTGAAATGAGAATCCTATTTTTAAAATGCCTGCTCATATCTTCTTGGGATAAGTTAATGATAAAAGAAACTTGTGATACCTTCAATCTAAGGTCTTTAATTTTTTTTTTAGTACAAATAACTGAATTACAGACACACTCCTAGGCAGAATTAACTATTTTAAAAAAAGATGCAGGAGAGATTACAAATAAAATGAAGAGTTAATCTAGGAAATCTAGTGACAAATACTCAATAATCGAGTTTATATAAAGATAAAAGTAAACGATTACCTCTAACAAGTAAGCAAGGCTACAAAATCTAAACCCCAATTTTCAGTATATTTCTGAAGCATAATAAATATTTCATGATACCTTTTTCCAATACTACTCTCAATTTTACAAAGTTTATTGTAGATAGAGTTGTTATCCAATGTTATTGGGATTATTAGTTTGTTATTAATTGAAAACAGTACATTTTAAGTAAAAAATACAAATAAACATAGATTTGTTTACTAACACTCTTTGATGGTGAATCAATGAATTAGAAACTTCGTAATCTTCCTTGCATAAACCTTTCTCAGTAATTTCCAGTTTTGGCTATTTTAAAATAGAAAAAAATAGTCTAAGGGTACTTGCCACATAGAGGATCTCTGAATACAGTGACTCCGCCTTCCTACTTCTAGTCTTTCACAACTGATTTTCACTACTTTATTCAACAGGAATCTTTTTTTATATCTCGTTCAAAAGTTTATATTAATGAATATAGTTAATATTAACTGATATTACATAAAGAAGCAGGGAAATAAATACAATAAGCTCTTGGTAAACACGTAATACAACTAATAGGAGCAAAACAAGAGCAGCACAATAAAAGGTAATTTATCAGCTTTAAGAGTTCGATTAGCCATGGAATTTAGCACATTATACAAGAAAAGAATGCAGAACATCATTAATTTGATGAATTAAACACAGGCTGGTTAAGGAAGCGTCTACTGTATATTCATGTGACAAAATTTATTCTTAATGATGCCACCTTTTAAGGAAAATCTTCCCTTAGGTCCCATACTAGGTCAGGTGGCCTTTATAATATAATATCATTTAGAGATTGAGTTATTATCAATGCACAGAAATGAGAACTTTAAAGCAAGGTTTCTCAACCTTGGCACTGTTGACATTTTGGGCCAGATAATACTTTATTATAGAGGCAGTCCTGTCCACTGTATGACATTTAGCGGTACCTCTGGCTTCCACCTACCAAAACCACCGGCACTCCCCTCCTGTTTCTCACCCTCTCAAGCCTCCCACTGTAAAAACCTAAGATGCTTCCAGATATTTCTCATTGCCAAAATATCCCTAGGTGGGCAAAACTGGACACCCCTCACCACTGAGAACCACTGCTCTAGAGACATCAAAAAAGTAATTAGATAAGTATTTTCTCCTAATCTACAGTGCTCTCTGCTAACAATGTACCAAACTTAAGTTTTTACAGGATATGATGTAACCTGTATTTATTTCACTGTTATATTCATAATAGTCTTATACACTGAATACTTGAATTATAAAGTTTTTTCAATGATTTCCCATTCTATTCCTTGACTCTTTCAATTTAAAATGTGCTAACACTAATGAATTTATCACAAATGTGATAATGAAGTTAAATGAAATTTAAAAAATTACGTAAAACCATTTTGGGCACGGTCTTTCCTTATTGACAGCTCTACGATCATGGAGAGGTGTTATGCTTACACCCTCGGCGAATACAAGGGGGCTGCTGATGTCAAGCAACAAGAATATCTGTATCCTTGACATTAACTTACTATAAAATGGGTAGGAAAAATAATGTTTTGAACATGTATGTGCATGTGCACACACCCACCCGCAGATATCTTCTCAATGTTTTATGTGTTTGGCAGAGAAATTTCTTAAAGCAGAATTTCTGGATCAACGGACGTGCAGAGTTCAGATTCTGCTCTGTATTGGGGCACCTGGGTGGCTCAGTTGGTTAAACATCTGACTTCAGCTAAGGTCATGATCTCATCTCAAGCCCTGCATCTCTGCTGTCAGCTCAGAGCCCCCTTCAGATCTTCTGTCTCTTCTCTCTCTACTCTTCCCCCACGTTTGCTCTCTCTCTCAAAAATAAACATTAAAAAAAAAGATTTTTAATTGTATCATCAACCTGCCTCCAGAAAGAATGACAATTTTTATCCTCACAACTCTATAAGTGAATTAAAGATTTACGTGTAGACAAAAAAGAGAAAAAGTTTGTGGAGAATATTTTCATATTCTGGAGTGGGGGAAAGAACTAACTATAAAAAAAAAGGCTAATAAGTTTGACTCGATTAAAATTCAGAACCTCTGTTCACCAAAAAACATAAAAAGAATTAAAAAAAAGGCAAGCTCATGTTTGAAAAGATATCAAACACACACACATACACGCACACACACACATCTCTACCTGCCACAAAGAAAACTAATCATTAAGAAATATACAGGTGATTCAAAGGAAAATGGACAAAAGAATTATACACAATTTCTTCAAACACGGGAAATCCAAATAGTCAACAGTCATATGTAGAGATGGTGAACTGAATTAGTTTTTAATTAGTACTGAATTAGTAATTCAAACACAATGAGAAACCACTACTGATAGCAGGTAGCAAGAATTATGAAGTCATACAATGTTCAGTGTTGACAAGTTTATGGAGCAGTAAAGAAAAATTTTACTACCTTGGAAAAGTCTGGAATTATCTAATAATGCAGAAGAGCAGTGCACCCTGGTATCTAGCAATTCTACTTTTAAACACAGTTCTAAAAAAGCACCCTCAAGTAACAGCATACATGTACAAGTATACTGTAGCATTATTATTTGTCACTGTAAGAGAAGTGGAAATGATCCAGTGCCCACCAACTGTAGAAAACTAAACACACTGGTGTATATTCACACAGTAGAATATATAGAAATGAAAATGAACAGATCATGCATACTGGCAATATTGATCAAAGTGGCAAAAACATAAAGAAAAGCAAAGAAATGATTATCATAGAGGATAGGAGAGTGGTAACCTCTCTGGGGTAGGAAAAAAGTTGTAACATATAATTAAAAGATAAAAAGATACTGAAAAGACATTTGAAAAAATATATAAGACATCTGAAGATGAAATTAGAATATAAAAATATTCGAAGAAAGTTAAAAATATACTACCTGCTTTCTATATTTTGATCTGATGATTATACAAGTGTTCATTACATAACTATTTCTTACACTGTAAGCTTATGCAATCTTCTGTGAATGCTGTATTTCACAACTTATTGAAGGGAAGATTTACATGCCTAGTTACATAACATACAATAGCCTGGGAGAAAGCAAAGAGAACACACACTCAAATCTGTTAAATTCTTAGAACACGTCTGGAATAGCATACAATTAATTAGAAAAATGCTAAAGTAGGCTAAAGGACCAAGAATATTATCAGGGACAAAGAAAAATACTTCATAATTATAAAGAAGCCAAACTTTATCAATAATACAAAACAACTCTAATGTATATGCACCCCAAAACCACATAAAAATATCTGAAGCAAAACCTGACAGAAGTGAAAAGAGAAACAATTCCTGAAGTACAGGTAAAAACTGTATTATTCTTTTAGTAGTTAATAGAACAAGTAGACTTAAAATAGTAAGCATTTAAAAGACTTGAATCGTACTATCAACCAACTTGATCCAATTGACAATTATGTAACAGTCCATTCAATGATAGCAAAAAACACATTCACTTAAATCAATATGGAACATTCAAGAAAACAGACCATATTCCGGGCCATAAAGCAAGTCTGAACAAATTTAATGGAATGATAACAAACACAGTATGTCCTTTGATAACAACCAAATTAAATCATAAAGCAGTGAAAGAAAGATATGTAAAAAACTGTCAAATGCTTAGAAATTAAACAACACACTTTTAAATAATTCACTGATCAAAGCAGAGATCCCGGGGTAATATTTTGAGTTGAATAAAAAAAAAACGGTGGGATAAAGCTACAATAGTCATAATGGGAAATTTATTTAAGAGGTGAAGAAAGCAAGGTGGAGAACAATATGCAAAATATGCTTACCCTACACTAAATATAAGGGTGGGGTCTGTCATGTGTTTTGTTCACTGCTTTCTCCTACCTAGAACAGTGCCAGGCACAGAGCAGCCACACAATATTTGTTCAAGGAATGAGTGTGCCAAGAGGTAGAGATATGTTTTATAACTTATTATAATGTCTCAGGAAGGATACACTAGAAACTGGTAACAGATTTTGTTGGGGGATTCTGTGTAGGTCCTGAGTGGTAAACACAAGATGAAATTTGGAACTTTTATGTATTATTATATAATCAAAAAGCAATAATAAAATTTTAAATGTATATAACAAATATTGTCAGAGCAGCTCTTATTTCATTATTTCACTTGACCACTATCTTCCATACAAGAGGAATAATTCTAGTAACTACCATTTATTAAGCAACTATTATGTGCTTGCTACTCCCCTGCAAGATTCCTTGCTTCTTCTTCTTATACATTACAATATATAGTTGTAATAATTCCTTACGCATACGCTTTTAAACTTTGAAAAACTTTTATCAATTTAAAAGTCTTTCTCCTACTAGATGGCACTCTCATTTAATGAACATAAGTGACAGTCAAATTGGTTCTTCAATTGCAGCAAATGGTCCAATAAACAAGTATATCAAAGGCAAAACTGAATCATCTCAAGATCTTTCCATATGCACAGGTGGGTCTTACTACAGAGTTACAGAATTGGTTTCCAAAGATAAGGGTAGAATATTCATATTAATTTTTATTAAAAAATATTTTTAAGTGTTCTCTACACCTAACATGGGGCTTGAACTTACAACCCTGAGATCAAGAGTTGCTTGCTCCACCAACTGAGCCAGCCGGGCACCACAGTGCATACTGATTTTTAAAAGTATTCCCAATCCCCATGCCAGATGAAAAAAATCTTTATAACTGGATTATTCAACTTTAAAAACTGCAACTAAAATATAGCTAGCACTTTTATTAAAAAGAACTACATTAAGGTACATATATATATATAACAATGTATAAAATATGCTGATTTTTGTATATATGACATAAGGGTAAAATATAAACACATACATAGCTATTATTTTTTTAAATAAGTTAAAAGCTTTAAAAAGATTATTCACTTAGGGACAAAAGAAATGGAACCACATAATTTCTTCATAATTAAAACATAAAATTAAACTAAACAAACGAAAAAGCAATTCCCCAAATTGAAGAAAAAGACACTTTTTTCCCAAATAAGTCTGGTTGTACATCAAGTTGGTTACGTAACCAGTGAAAATAATTACTTCAAATGAATTTAAAACAGTATTTAGATTGTACATTTCTCACGAGATGTACTCTAGAACAAAAGAAAATATAAAAAAATCTTCAACTGCATTTAGAAGTCTTACTGTTTAGTAGTAAAGTTGGTGTAAAATTTGTGAAATCATAATAAAGCAAATAAGTAATTAGAATTATCTTAGGAATCAAGATTTTCTGCATGGAAAAAATACAAGTATAAAATTAAAAACTTCAAGTAATAATTCTATAATCTTAAATTGAAAAAATCAGTATAAACTCATAATTTTTATATTAAAAATTGCCACATCTGTCCACTAAAAATACACACAAGCAGTGACATTCCAATGACAACTCATTACTCTGAAAATGGTAAATAAACAGAAAATACTGAGAATATACCCTAATTTTCCTATATAAACTATAGTTCATAACCAAATATTTGATGAGAGAAAATACTTAAGGAATAATTTCAGCTAACAAATAGAGAACAAATGATACATATAAAATATCACAATTTTGCAACTTTTAATGAAATAATGAATCCAAGAAATCATTTTCATTGGCTTCTAAAACCATAAAGTAGAATTGTAATGAATAGATTAGGCTGACAACTCCAAAAGAGACAATCAGACATTAAGAGTCCCTTGATTCAATATAAGAGAAACTAACCACCACTACCCTCCATGTATTCTAGGAAAAAACAAAACACATGCAACTTTAATTTGTTAAACCTCCATTTCTGGACCTCATATTTCTAGTTTACAAGAAATACAAGGGATAGAAAAACATGTTAAATGACACCATGAGGGTGCGATCATCAAAATCTAGAATGTGGAAAATTCTCCAGGATAACTGACCCAGTTTCTTCAAAGAATGGCAAGAAAAAAAGGGGAGAAGGTGAACCTATAGACTGTAGATTTTAGACTTGGTATCGAAAGCATGATCCATAAAATACAAATCGATAAACTGGACTTCATCAAAATGAAAAACTTCTGTTCTGTGATGAAAAACTTCTGTTCTGTGAAAGACCTTGTTGGGGGACTGGCTACAGATTGAAAAAAATATGTGCAAACCACATACCTAATAAAGAACTCATAAAAAAGAACTATCGAACTCAACAGTAAATCAATAATCCAGTTAGAAAATGAGCAAAAGACACAAACAGACATTTTACTGAAGAAAGGATACAGAAGGCAAATACATATATGAAAAGATGTTTAATATCATTAGCCATTAGGGAAATGCAAATTAAAATCACATGAGATATCACTACACACCTATTAGAATGGCTTCAACAAAAAATAGTGACAATATATACTGGCAAGAATGCAGATGGATGTTGCCACTGGAAGAGTCACATTGGTGGTAAGAATATAAAATGGTACAGCCTCTCTGGAAAACAGTTTGGCAGTTTCTTATGGAATTAAATATACAATTACCATATGACTAGCTATTGTACTCATGGGCATATATATATGAGAGAAATGAAAACTTGTGTTCACACAAAATTGTATATACAAATCTTCATACTGCTTTATTTATAATAGCCTCAAACTGGATATTTTTCAAAAGTTAAACAGTTAAAATACTCTAGTATATCCATACTATGGAATACTACTCAGAAATAAGGAAGAGACTATTGATATATGTACAATAATTTGGATGAATCTCCGGGGAATTAAGCTAAGTGAAAAAAGCCAATCCAAAAAGGTCACATCCTATATGATTCCATTTCATTCTTGACATGACAAAATTATAAAAATTGAGAACAGATTGGCATCTTGTACTGATGAAACTGTTCTGTGTCTAAATTGTATCAAAATCAATATCCTGGTGGTGGTATTTCACCATAGTTTTTTAAGATGTTATCATTGAGAGAAACTGGGTAAACAGTACAAGGCATCTCTCTATATTATTTCTTACTACTGCATATGATAACCTACAGTTATCTCAAAATAAAAAGTTTAATCAAAAAGTTTTATGAAACAAATTAATCAAATGCAACATGTAGACATAACTCAGATCCTGATTCAAACAAATGCAAAGTAAAAAAAATATACAAAATTCATGAAACAATCAGGGAAATGTGAATGCAGACTGAATATTAAGAATATTTTTGTACAGATGCCATATGTTTCCACACATAGGTAGGCTTCATGAGACCTAACAGAAAACGGGGTGGGGGGGGGAGGGGAGGGGAAGAGGGGAACAAAAAAAGCCACAGACAGGGAGGAAGACAGAACATAAGAGACTCTCAAAGACTAAGAACAAACTGAGGGGAGAGGGGGGTTGTGGGAGGGGGGAAAGTGGGTGATGGACACAGAGGAGGGCACTTGTTGGGATGAGCACTGGGTGTTGTATGGAAACCAATTTGAAAATAAATTATTAAAAAAAAGAATATTTTTATAATATGGAATTGTGGCTACATTGGTAATTTTGTTCAATAACATAATGAATAAATGCATAATAAACATACATTTTTATAAGTATTTATCAGTTAAAGATAGTAAAAAAATAATAGCACAAAGAAAAATAAAACAAAAATGGCAAACACTGATAATTGTTGAGGCTGATAATTGTTCACTGAAACATTCATTCTAAATTTTTTACATTGGAAATTGTCCCTAAAAGAGTGGTTTTTAACAATCAAAAAGAGTAAGTAACAGTAGTCTGCATTTGTATATGTCCAAGGTACAGAGCAAAAACAAATACAAACCATTTGGGGTAAAGCTATGTAGAAAATACATAGCAGAATATCAAACAGTACTAAACACTCAAATAAACAAGTACCAAGCACCATGAATAAAGGCTAGTAGAAATAATAATCACCAAAAGCAGACCTGCAAACTCTGATACTGTTTATGATTCATGACATTAAAAGTGGCTTGAAGATAATAATAATAAGCAAACAAAATTTAGAAGACCCTAAAAGAATTCCTAGAAGTGGAAAAAAAAAGATTGAAATTTAAAAAACTCAATAGAGGAGTTTAACAGATAATTAGAAAGAGCTTCAGAAAAAATTAGTGAATTGGTAGACTGAACCAAAGAAGTTATCCAGAATGCAGCCCCAAAAGTCAAGACAATAGAAAATATGAAGGACTGTCAGAAGCATAGAAGATAGAGAAGTCTAATAAATGTGTAATAGCAATTCTAGAAAAATTTATTAAACAAGACACAAAAACTAAAATGATGAAAGAATACATTAAATGTTAAGAATGTCTATTTATCAAATCACACCAAAAAAATAGCGCACTGACAAACCACATGCTGCTAACAAACAAGTTAGAGAGAATTATCAAGACAAGCTAGGTTATCCTACATTCACAAACGATATCCAAATAATCACTTAAAACAAAAAGGATTTATTTCTTACATCACAAGCTGACAAGAATCATTGCTTATTATAATTACCCAGGAGTCAGGCTGACAGAAGGTTCATATTAATACACGCTTCAACAATCACTGATGCATAGAAAGGGGATGTGGCAAATTGTGTACTGGCTGTTACACCTTCTGTCTGGATATGACTTCCGCTGTCCAAAGTCACAGGGCCACATCTAACTTCAAAGGGGATAGAGTAAAATTCTAATATGTGCCCAGAAACCAGGAGAGGCAGAAGACAGGAGAAGAGCTCTAACAACAAACTGGCAACTAAAATAAATAAGGAACTCTTTCAGAAATAATAATAATAAAATAATAATAATAAAAAGATAAAAATCCCCAGAGAAAGATAGTCAAAAGAAATTTGCTGAAATTTCACAGAATGCCAAAAGGCCCATAAACACATTGAATCTCAGAACTGCTACCTCTTAAACATTATTAAGTATTTGAATTATGTACGCCCTCTCGAATTCCTATATAATTGCACTCCAGAATTTCCCTCTGATTACAAAATGAAATAGAAAAGACGAGCAATTAAAACAGTCACAGTATTTATCATTTCTTATCCTGGGACGTGCCTGTAGTGTGTTGGCTGGATCTGTGTGGATACACACGAGAATGAGCTCCGTCTCTGCAATCTCTTGGCAAATGCCTGTGATGTGCATCACATTCTCACTTAATGCTTATTTAATAAGAAAAGTGTGTTCCTTCTCTTCTAAGACACAGTAGGCACATAGAACCGAACAAGGAAAGAGGAAATAACACCAAAACTAATGTCCATAAGAAAAAAATATATAAAATGTGTGTTCTTCAGGGATTACCTGTTCTATAATAAAGGTTCCTTAGATACTTAGTTAACTTCTGTGGAGGGCAAAAGTGCCAATGCCTTTGTCTTTCTAATGGTAGATTATCTTTCAAACATGACAGTACTTGAGTGTTTTTTCTTTAATAATAGCATGAAGAATAATAATTCAAGAAAAAAGTAATACTTAGAACTATTTTTAGAAATCACTTGAATGTGGTATTCAGCTAAATCAGTACTTACAAATACTAGCCTTGGGGCACCTGGGTGGTTCAGTTGGCTGAGTTTCTGATTTGATTTTGGCTCAGGTAATGATCCTACGGTTGGGCGAAAGAGTCCCCCACCTCAGGCTCTGCGCTGAGCATTAAGCCTACTTAGGATTCTTTCTCTCTCTCTCCCTCTGCCTCTCACCCCCATTCACATTCACACCCTCTCTCAAATAAATAAAATGAAAAAAAAAAAAGTATATATATAAAAAAGAAGTATTGGCCTCAAATGCCAAATACTAGAAAAAGCTGAAAATCAATGATCTAAGCTTCCATTTAAAAAAATTTTTTTAATGTTTTTATTTATTTGAGAGAGAGAGAGAGAGAGAGAGAGAGAGAGAGCATGCACAAGTGGGAGTGAGGCAGAGAGAGAGAGAGAGAGAGAGAGAGAGAGAGAGAAACAGAATGAGAAGAAGGCTCCAGGCTCTGAGATGTCAGCACAGAGCCCAACATGGGGCTCGAACTTGTGAATGACAAGATTATAACTTGAGCAGAAGTCGGACGCTTAACTGATTGAGCCACCGAGGTGCCCCTAAACTTCCGTTTCAAGAAGCTAGAAAAAGAGCAGCAAATCAAATCCTAAGAGAATATAAGGAAAAAATAAAGATTGAAGTGGAAATCAATACAATAGAAAACAAATGTTGATAAATAAAAATCAAGAAAGCCACAATTTGGGTTCTTTGAAAAGAGCAGTAAGGGACAAACCCTTAGCAAAACTGATCAAGACAAATTACACGTTATTTCCTAATAATGGGAATAGATTAAGCCTTGGGTTTGTCGCTGGTCATGTACTTTTATTGAATAGTAGCACATATTAATAAAAGTAAGGTTGAGGACTGAATTCCAGGAAAGGTCAGCTAGTCTCACATTCATTCAACTTCAAGTAACTTTAAATTGGGTATTCCCAAATAAATATTCTAGTATTTAAAAAGGATAAGGGGAAGAGAATGGAAAAATGGAGCAGACCAAATCGATGTATCCCCACTACTGCAAAATTTACCCAAAATAAGTAATCTACCAAGAACAGGTCAGGAAAACCGTTCACAAGAATAGATCAACATTTACTATAACTAACTCCTACCCTAAAATTCTCACTTGGCCTAAATAAACAATGATTTCATAGTCCTGCCATCTAAATTTTGCCCATTTAGAGACTCTATTATAGATGGTATAACTAATGTCAAAGATCTATACTCAACAGAAAACTGAAGAGGACAATTATTTTCATCAAGCCCTTTTGAATCAGTTTCAAAAAGCACTTTAAGTCATGGCTTCTTAAACTTGTCCCTTGAAGGATCTCGAAAGGCAAAAGAGAATGAACTGAAACTCCCAAGGAACTAGGAAGGACATAATAAAATCAGCCCTGCAAGGGCTCAAATAGCTATGAAGGCTAATATTTTATCTTAAAATTTTGTGAGAATTAATATTCTACTCTAAAAAAATATAAATAATGCTTTTTCCCTCCCAAATCTTCACACCATGTCTAATGTGTTACTTCTCAAACACATGATTGGCAGCTCTCTAAATCCAGGTGGAAGTACAGGAACAAGTTTTCTTTACTACAAATTGGTGGCATTTATATGATTACTCAAGTCCTGTGAATCAAAAATCTGTTCATGGATAGTTTTAAATAGAACCACTTCACACTAATTATTATAATTACACCTGTGCCAACTCAGTTACATAGGAAAATCTGTGTTTATATTAAATGCCCAATTATCTGCAATGCAAACTTCAAATTTTAGGAGCTTTCTTTATGAGGTAGAAGTAAACAGTATTACTGAAAAATTCATAAATTGCTACATAATTTCACAGTTTGAGATCAAAACTAACAAATATTTCATGTTCTCTGACTAGCTTGAGAAATTTTCATAAGGGCAGCTGACTCATATTCCTGAATAACTTATCCTCTTTATCTTCATCATAAAAATAATTTACTTAATAAACAAAAAGATTTACTAAAAAAGCAACTCATAACAGGCCATAATAGAGGCACGCTAAAATGGAATATGGCAAAGGGAATTACATAGGGCCAAAAAGGAAATAAATACAATCAAATCAATCACACATGATGCAATGAATCTCTTGGCAAAGGCGACCTCCAGAAATTTGATGAAAATAATACAGAACAACTAAAATAAAATTTCCCTATAACACATAATCGTTTCAATATAAACAACTTTGCTTAAAGGACTAAATATTTTCACTTAGATTTGGTATCAAGCATAGAAAAAAAGAGCATACATTTGAATAATGAATTCTACTAAACTTTTTAATGTACTCATAACTATAAAATAGCCTGAGAACCACTTTAAGGATTTCTCAAAGGGTTACATGTTCTCTGTAGATACTATGGTCCTACTATTATAAAATATTCCCCTTGTTAGAGTATGAAATAAAATGGCTACAGAGTGTGATCTGAATTCTAATTTAAACAAATATTGCTATGAAATAAAGGAGAGGCTGGGGAGTAGTTAAGAACTCAGATAAGTGTAAATATTATAAAACTGAAATAGTTATACATAAGGGACCTATTCTTAATTACATTTTTACACTCTTAGTTTTCATTTGATTCTTAATCCAGATGTTAGCACATCTATGAAAAAACATCTTATAAACTACAATTTTCCTTTCATTGTTCAAGTACTGTAACTATCTTCCTGTTAGTACTTATAGCAGTCAAAAATATTACTGTAAGATGTATACTTTATACTTTTCCTTAGAATATTACATATTATCAGTTTGCCTAAAAATTGTATACTAGGAACAAAGAGAATTTTGCATGAAACACACATGTAATAATGTTTATTAACATTAAGAAAATACTAAAAGTATCCCCGCCCTAAAAATCTACATCTACCAGCTGATTTTCATACTTTCCCTAATTATAGACAGGGTCAATACGTAAACGCTAGTGATGGAAACAGAGGGTCATGTGCTTTAACAAAGGGCTCCTAAACCAAGGGGAAAGCACTAAAGAGTGTTCTTCAGCCAAGTCCCTGTCCTACGCTACCTCCCTGCCTTCATGAGCTGTACAGAAAATTATAAATGAGATCTTCTCTGTGGCCAGGGAATTTCTACACGGGAAAGTTCTCCTATGTATTCCCTCATCATTCATTAATGCTAAGCCCTGTGATAGAATCTGACTACACCAAGTAAATCCTGGCTCCCAGTCTTGTGAGAATGAAAAAAGGTACATCAACAATTAAATACCTGTAAAAACCTGAAAATAGAAGCTTAAAATGAAGTATAAAAGAGAAGGAAAAGAGAGATTTTATATATGATCAAGGAACAAATCAGAAATCCTCATGGGGGTGGTGTCTGAGATGAGTCTTTTATTTTTTTTAAATAAAAAAAAATAATTTATTGACAAATTGGTTTCCATACAACACCCAGTGCTCATCCCAACAGATGCCCTCCTCTTTGCCCGTCAAGCACACCCCCCTCACCCCTCAGTTTGTTCTTAGTTTTTGAGAGTCTCTTATGTTTTGTCTCCCTCCCTCTCTGTGTCTTTTTTCTTTTCCCCTCTTCCCCTCCTCCACAGTTTTCTGCTAAGTCATGAGATGAGTCTTTTAAAAGAACTACTAGGAATCTGCCAGACAGGGAAGATAAAACACATTAAGAGAAATAAGACAATTTGCTAACACATATTTTGTTCTCACTAATCATCATTATCTTCCGTTAAGGGGCAAACTGTTTCTGCCAGAAATACACTAATAAAAACATGATAACAGAAACAGAAATAAGGGCTCAGTAAGTTGAGTGTCCGACTTTGGCTCAGGTAATGATCTCACGGTTCATGGATTTGAGCCCCACATTGGGCTCTGCACTGGCAGCGTGAAACCTGCTTCAGATTATCTGTCTCATTCTCTCTCTGCCACTTCCTTCTCATGCACTCTCTCTCTCAAAAATAAATGAACATTTAAAAAAAAGAAATATAAATAAAAGTCATTAAAAAACAGTAAAAGAACATTTTGAAGAATTCATTTTATGGAACTTTGTTACTTATTTTTGTTTTTTAAATTTGGTGATATTTTTATGATTAACTTTTATTTTATTAATTTTTTAAGTACAACAAATCCTACAGTAAAAAGGTGTCTTTTTCTCTAATGGAACAGCAAAGGAATAAAAAAATGCAAGAAAAAATGTTAAGAGCTACAGGGTTAGGGAGGAAGTATGTTATATTTCTTATCTTGAACCAATGAACATTTGAAATTATTTCAGAAAAATTTTTCAACATTTATTTATTTTTGAGAGACAGAGAGCGAGTAGGGAAGGGGCAGAGAGGTTAGAGAGGGAGACACGGAATCTGAAGCAGGCTCCAGGCTCTGAGCTAAAGTTGGACGCTTAATCAATGGAGCCACCCAGGCACCCTCAGAAAATATTTTAAATAAATAGACAAAACATACTAAATTTTAAAAATTTATTTAGCTTACAATTTTCAGAATAAAAGAAGAAAAATATAAGAATTTTTTTAAAAATTCTTAAATTTGGGTCATAAGCATATTTCTTGTCAAAAGAAAGGAAAAAATGCACCTGTACAAGTGAAAATTTGTGTTGTCAAAAACAGATCAGGAAAGAACACCTATCCTCACGGCAGCTGGCTGAACTAGCATGGCTTCATTGCCAGACTAAAGTCAACAGAAACATTTCAACATCCACCAGTTTAAAATGTGACCTATGACAGGTAGTTTAAGACTGCTGATAAGCCAAATCACAGCCATGTTTTCTAAATGATATCCTGAAACACTATTCATCAACTATAAAGAGTATTTAAACATTATTCATCAACTATAAAGAGTATTAAATATGAACAAAAGATACCCCCTCATGTGGGTATAGGTTTGTGAATGCATGCATATTATACAGATACACTTGTGCTGGTGAAGGTAGGAAAGTTAATTCTTCAGTTTCAAGGACAAATCCAAGAAAGAGAAATTTTAGGTAGCTTCTGTGAAAAGCAAGCCTAGAGAGAAAATTTACAAGAGACTTCAGACAATTTGAATGTATGCCATGAATGATCATGACAATGAAATATAAACTTCACCTAATGTGTAATTCTGCTGATAATCCTGATGACAGAAAAAAGCAAAGGTGCAAACAAGAATCATTGCAGGCAACTGTACCATATGATGCAAGGATCTTATCTATGTATTTGTAAGGAGGTCATACTGAAAACCTAGATTGAAAACAGCAACACCAAACGAGTCAACCTGGCTTAACTGGTTTGTAGCACAGAACTGGGGATGTTTACCTTGAATATTTTTTTTTTTTGTTTATTTTTGAGAGAGGGACAGACAGAGAGCAAGCACATGGGTGAAGGGCAGAGAGAGAGGGAAAGTGATGATCCAAAGCGGGCTCCATGCTGACAGCAGAGAGCTGATGTGGGGGTCGAACTCACAATAGTGAGATCATGACCTGAGCTTAAGTCAGATGCTTAACTGACTAAGCCATGCAGGTGCCCCACTTTGAACAGTTTTATTAGGCAATCAGAAATAATATGTCACAAAGAATAGCTCTATTGGTACAGTAAAATATGAAAAATGAAAAGAGATCCTCATAGACATAAATATTAACATCCTGTAGAGATTAAATTGATTTAAATGATATTTATTCAATCAGCTATTTAACTAATAATTTTATCAAATAAGAATTCCATTCAATAAAAATGAAAATGTAAAATTAAAGAGAAGCCTAAATCTGGAAATTCATAAATATAAGAGGCAAGTGATAGTTTATTAAATAATATGCCAACTGCAATGATCTGGCTTTTAAAATTACATTCTTAACTAAGAACATCTTCCAAAATAAAGGCAAAGTTCATGAATAGCCGTAGACAAAAAAGCATACCTAGATTAACATGGAATAAGTTAGGACCACACGAGAGGAGAACAGATGGATATCTCTGCAATATATGATGCCTACGGTGCTATACTGCATTACAAGTCCATTAAACACCTGTGCCCAACTATGCAGGGTATATTCTTTTTTTGTCCTTTCTTGTTGAAAATAGTTTTAAAAATGGAGAAAGAAATGCAAGCCATGGCTTAAAACTGTGTTTTTTCTAGATTTTTGTATCCTTACCACTATATGTAAAAAAAACAAAAAAAAAAAAAACAAAAAAAAACTGAAAGATAGGATTCCATGCAGTATATTTTAATTTTAAAATGCTGGTTCATGAAAATGTGGCTTTAAAATGGATTTAAAATAGTCAGCCATTTAGCGTTTGCCCCTCATTTCAGCCCAAGTAGGAATATGTGAAAAATGCTGGATATTTTAGAAAGCATACCTGCTCCTGGTTTAATTACATACTTGGAATTTTCCAGCTACACAGCTCAGAAATCCTATTAGAAGTACCCAAGTTAGGAGGGAATTTACAGGATTTAGGAGGTACTAAAAATGATATTCCCAATCCACAAAGTTGACTCAAAACTTTCCAGCATGAGCCTACTTAAAAAGCTTAATGCAAATTTCACTAAAGAAATAAGGACATCCAACGTTGATAGCCTTAGAATAACTGCCATAAATTAGTGTCTAAGGCTCCACCCAATGCAATTAACACAATCTGCTAGATTTCAATTCCACTGATGCTTAAGAAAATGCAAACTCTTAAATTATACCTTTGTGAAGAGGAGTAAGTTCTTAGTTAACACTTCCTGAATATGTTGATTTACTTCCTTGAGTGAAGGGCTTCTGAAACAATTGGCTTACGTTTCAGGTTGCAGTGACTCAGTATTGTTTGTGTTACAAACACAAAGAAATTATACCTGACCAATCCTCCAAAATGAAAGGTACTCTTTACATCAATTAGAGTCTAGGAGAATAGTAACCACAGGCTAGGAAAATAGAGAAAAATTAATGCAGGAAGTTGGTCACACAAAGGAAGTCATCAAGAAGGAAGTGAGACAACTGGACATCAATGATACCAGGAAATAACTAACACTCCTAGGCTAGAGAGACGGAAGGAAGAAGCAGAGCTGCAAGAGTCCAGGCGCAGGGTCACACAGTGGACACTGAGATTATGACAGACATGTCCAGTGGGAATTGGAGTCACAAAAGAAATAGCTTCTGCCAGCAATGTAACTAGAGGCAAACAGAAGCAAAGCAATGCCCTGGCTTCTCCCGTTCTGAAATCTTCCATATTTCCCATTGGGTTTTCCGAACCCTGTGGAAGATGGCTGACCCTGAGCCTAGAAAACGCAGCCTGCCGAGTTAGCTCCCCTTCAGCACAGAAGGAAGCAGGGGAAGAGTGTAAAATGCACCAGAGGGCAAACAAGCCCAAGACAAGAACATTTTTTCAATAAAGTTCATATTTTAAATGTGACGATCTTATAAATTCACTCAATCAAGCTAATTTTTTGTTATTATACCAACTGGCTCTAAGATTTCAATTGAATATTAATACTTCTAGATCATCTTTTCAGATTTTAAAATAAAAATTCCTAGAATATAAATATGTATAGGTAAAATTCTGCTAGGCAGGGCAAGAATTATTCAAATAGTTATAATCAGATATGGAAAAATGTTCAACTGAAGGGATAAGAAGTTTAGTAAAGTCTGTCTTTAAGTTTGCTTATAGCCTAATTTGGAATAATTTAAGGGATACATTTTCCTAGAAAAAAAGAATGGTCCCTGGAGAAATAAGGATGTCACCCAACATTTAGTATACAGTATTTTAAATTATTGCTATGTAACTGCCTCAAATGTGCTTTCTCCAAAGAACCTTTTTGTTGTCCTTAAAGAGATGCTGGGTTTTAATTCATTTTTAAAAATAATTTTTTTATTCTATATCTTGAGACTTATTTTATTTTGATGGGGTGGTGTGCACAAGTTGGGGAGGGACAGAGGGAGACGGGGAGAGAATCTTAAGCAGACTCCACATTCGGTGCAGAGCTCCTACAGGGGTTCAATCAAGACCTGAGCAGAAATCAAGGGTTGGACACTTAATCAACTGAGCCACCCAGGCCCTAGCACACCTTGGATCTTCACTATTATGTAACTAAATCCATACCTTTTCACTCACTCTTTAAAAAAATGTGGATACAAATTCTTTGGTATAAGAAAAATAATGACACTGTGATTAAGACTTACTAAAAGCCAGCCCTAGCATAAACTATATATATATATATATATATATATATATACATATATACATACATATATACATATATATATACTCTTTCACGTACAAAAGAGTAATTGCCAACAACTATCACTACTCCGGAGTGAAATTTACTAATACATTAAATCTGAACATTTCAAAATCTCCCTGAAATTCCTGCTATTTTGCTAGAATTATTACTAATGTGTTTAATATGTATTAAAACTAATACATATTTATAAATCAAAATGCACTTATCAAAATTTTTTGATAAATTCATTTTCACTGAAAATAAAGGTATCATATAATTTTTTTAAAGGCTTAAAACCTCTCCAAATAGGAAATCTTTCTCTAGAAATATTAACTTGTCTTCATCAAATTAGCATATCAACAAGTCAAATCAGCTGTGAAATACCATTAGTTTCACTTTATATACCTTTAAAAATAAATATTCTGCACTTAACTTACGATTTCAAAAGCAAATTCTAAAGCTATATGACATATCTTAATTTTATGATCTTAATAATGCTAATAAATTCTTTTTATGTGATAATGAATACTGACTATGCGGCCAGACATAAGAAAGACACCATATTCAGTATGACAGCAATAGTGGCAACATCATGTTAATTTTGACAAAACAGTCCTAGGAAGTTGTTACTAGTCCTCAGAGGTTTTTTAGTAAACATATTAGGTCTTTACAAATTTAAAAAGTAGAAAAACAATAATCCTTTATGATGATTTTACAAGTAAAGAAGCTAATTTTCTCTTTTTAAAAAGATTATGAATGGCCAGTAAATAAATGCCATATCAGATTGTGGCTGTTTTTAAAATAACTCCTCCATTCTGCCATTTATCAAACATAATTAAATGCAAAAAAACTACTTATTCCCTTTTTTTTTTTAAAACCAATAAAGGTAGTTTTTTCTGCAAACACTTACCATCCACTCAGATATAATAACATCCACTTTTTCTACAGGAAGGCGAACTTCTTCAATCTTTCCTTTAATTAGTATAATAGTATCTTCAAGTTTATTTAGTCTGAAAATTATCACAATGAATTAAATTAGTACATTAAACAGATTCAGAAAACTAGTCAAATTACAGAATTTCTTAGCAACTGTTCATATTCCAAGTTTGTTTCATGTTCAAAGTTCTGTTATTCCCTGGGCATTAGAATTACTTTTGACCACTACATGAATGTCCAAGAATGCTTCTGATTAATATGGCAATACTCTGAACGAATATTTAAAACTTCAGCCTAAAAAGAAATCTGAATCTTATCAAGAACACATGTCGAAAAAATTACTGTTTTTTTTTAAGGGAGGGGTGGAGAGAGACATACAAACCAGCCAACAAAAGTATATTTTAAAGGCAAGCAGTGTGTCACAGTGGAGAAAGAACTAGAAGACAGAAGCTCTTTCTCTGAACTCCAGATCCTCTAGAAATTGTCAGCTAAGTGATCTTCACCAAATTATATCATAATCTCCCTAAGCCTGTGTGCTCATGTGTAAAAGAGGATGATACTTGCTCTATCTACTTCACGGCCTATTATGAGATTCAAGTTATTTGTGAAAGCGGCCCACACATCCTCAGCACGTATTTCCTCAAAATATATGCTGCATAAAACCTGAATATCTACTAGGATCTTAAATTATTTAACCTTGTCCAGTGACATTCATTAGATATCTCTACATGCTTGATCTAAGACTAGCACCTAGTTTTCATCCTCCTTTGAAATAAACAATGGACTTAAGGAGATTATTTTAAAAAAGCTAAAAGCAAGCTACAAAGTTGATGTCTAGTTAAATAAATAAACTCTCAATGCTCAGAGGATGGACATCTGAGTTACAAAGAATTTTTTCTGCCAACAAAGGAGGAGGTCTTTCCTCAAACTCACGGATGTATTATTTACATAAAATTAAATACATTCATTTTAAGGGTCAATTTTGTTGAATTTTTAAAAACAGAGATACCTGAACGATCGCTATCATCAATATGTAGAACATATCTATCTCCTCAAAAATATTCATTAGCACTCCTTCCCAGAAAATCATCCTGAAGAACCAACTACTGATTTTCTTTCTTTCGTTACATATTAGATTTGTATTTTGTAGTCTCATATAAATGGAATCATAGCAAATGTACCTTTCTGTGTCTGGTTTCTTTCAATAAGCATACTTCTTAGATTCATGCACACTTTTGTGTTTATCAGTAGTTCATTCTTCATTGTTGCTAAGTAGTATTCCACTGCATGGATACAACAATTTTGTTTATCCACACACGGATGGAATTCTGGATTGTTTCCGGTTTTAGGCTAAAATGAATAACGCTACCATAAACATTTGTATACAAGTAAAATTGTTCTGTCAAATGAAAGTGTCTATGTAACTATTAAAGAAAATGCCAATCTGTTTTACAAAGTACATACATATTTTTAAATTCCACATGTACTATGTATGTACGTTCTTATTGTGTCAGGTCCTTGAAAGCACTTAGCATTGTTAAGCTTTTAGATTTTAACTATGTGATGAGATCTCATGCTTACCAAATGCATTTTCCTAATGACCGAGAATTTTTTTCATGTGCCTATTGGTCATATTCCCATATCACATTCCAATTTTTTGCCCATTTAAAAAATTAGATCTGCTATATTCTTCTTATTGAATTTTAAAACTTCTTAAAATATTCTAGATAAAAATTCTGTGAGATATATGCATAGTGAATAATTTCTACCATACTGTGGCTTTTTCATTTTTTAATGGTATATTTTGAAGAGCTAGTTTTTGATTTTGATAATGACTAATTAATCACTTTTTTCTTTTGTGGTTAATTTTTGCTTTCACCAAATCTTTTCATCTGTATTTTCTTTTAAGATTTTTGTTTCCATTTGAGTTAATTTTTCCATATAGTATCATCTTCATTTTTTTTCCCCATATCAGGACCTATTGATATGGTATAGGAAATCTCTCACAAGGGATAGTTTTAAATTCTTGAAAAAAAAAAAAGCATCACTAACCCATAGGATTACTTTGGTATCCTTGTCAAAAATCAATTAACCATATATATGTAGGTTTATTTCTGGACTTTCAATTTTGCCCCATCATTTAGATAAGCATCTTTGTGCCAATACAACATTTTCTTGATTACAATAGCTTTAAATTAAATCATAAAATCTGACAGGGTACTTCCTTCAACTTTATTCTTAAGAAAATTCTTTTGGCTATTCTGGGTCATTTTTGTTTCTATATAAATTTTAGCATCAGCTCTTGGTAATGTAATATACTTTTCAGTGTTGAATATCTTAGACATACTTTGTTAAATTTATCCCTACATGTTTGATGATTTTGATTGTACTGTAAATGGTATATATTTTTTAAGTTTCAATTTCCAGTTTTTGTGGCTACTCATAAAAAGAAGTATAATTCATTTTCATATTTTGACCTTAAATCCCATGACTGTGCTAAAGGTTTTAGGTTTAGCAGTTTTAATGGCTATTTTATAGATACCTTTTAAAAAAACATTTTACTCATTTATTTCTTTTTACAGTTAACACACAGCATTATATTAGTTTCAGGTGTGCAATATAGTGATTTATTTTACAGATTTCTTAGGACTTTACACGTACATGATCATGTTATTTTCGAGTAATGACGGTTTTACTTCCTTCAAATCTTTATTTCCTTTTCTTGGTTTATCGCATTTATTAGATTCCCTTAGACAACAGTGAATACAAGTGGTGGGAGTGGACATCCCTTGTTTTGCTTCCAATTATAGGGGGAAAACATTCATTAACTACTATTAAATATGATACTACTTATCTTTACCAGGCGAGAAAGTTCCCTTCTTTCCTAGTTTGCTGAGTTTTCCTTATGAATGAGTTTCAAACTTTGACAAATAGGTTTTCTGCATCTATTTAGATGATTCTATAGTTTTCCTTTCTATTCTGTTAATATACTAATTTTCAAATATTAAACCTATCTTGCCTTTCTAGGATTAACTTCACTTGGTCATAGCTTATTATCCTGTTTATATATTACTGGATTCAATTAGCTAATTTTGTATTTAAAATGTTTCCATCTGCTAAACTTACCATGGTGATTATTTTGTAATGTATATAAATGTCTAATCACTAAGCTGTACACCTGAAACTAATGTAATATTGTATATTATCTTCTTCAATTAAAACATGTTTCCATCTATGTTCATAGGGATACTGGCATGTAGTTTTCTTGGAATATGTGTTTGACTTTAGTATCACTATCATGACAGCCTTATAAAATATGTCGGGAAAGGTTCTATCCACTTCTAAGAGTCTAGTATTACTTCCTCATTAAATATTATAAGATATTTGTTATTTGAGCCTGGAGTTTAATTTGTGGGAAGGATTAGAACTACCAACTCATTTTCCTTATTAGATCTAGATATTCAGATTTTCTAGTTCGTCTTAAATCGATTTTGATAACTTTAATTTTTCAGAGTATTTTTCCATTTTACCTAAACTGTCATATTTATTAGCATAAAGGTGTTCATAATATTCCTCTATTATTCTTTTTGTCTATAGGATCTGTAGTGATGTTCCCCTTCAATCCTAATATTGATAATTTGCATCTTCTCTTTTCTTCTTGATAATTCTAGTTAGAGGTTTATCAATTCTTTTTAAAATAAACTTCATTTTTTATTCATTTTCTCTATTGTTTTGTACTGAACTGATTTCTGTTCTTACCTTTTTTCTCAGGTATATTTAACTTTTCTTTCTCTACCATATGTTTAAAATTTTTTAAAAATTTTTTTTATTTTAAAGAGAGAGAGAGAAAGAGTGTGCGTGAGCAGGGGAGGAAGGCAGAGGGAGAGAGAATCTTAAGCAGGCTCCATGCTCAGTGTGGAGCCTGACACAGGATTTGATCCTACAATCCTGGGGTCATGACCTGAGCTGAAATCAAGAGCCAGACACTCAACCAAGCCACCTAGGTGCTCCTCTACCATATCTTAAGATGGAAGCTTGAGTCATGGATTTTAAATGTTTGTTTGTTTGTTTCCCAACATAAGCATTTAAAACCTTAGATTTCCTTCTGAGTATGGCATTAGCTGTATACCACAAGTTTTGATGCGCTGTGCTTTTAATTCAGTTCAAAATATTTTCTAAAATCTTTCCCTCGTTATTTCTTCTTTGAACCATGGGTTACTCAGAAGTGTGCTATTTAACTGGTGAATATTTTGGAATATACCAGATATCTTTCTGCTATAGATTTATAATTTAATTTCAGTAAGCCCAGAAGCTTAGTCTGTAAGATTTACGTATTTTTCAACTTCTTTTATTGTCTTACAGGTAATCTATCTTGATGAATATTCTATGTACACTTAAAAAAGTGCTATTTTTGGATAAAGTGTTATGTAAATGTCAATTAGGTCTTCCTTACTCCTATTCATTTTATATCTAACTTGTTTTTTCAATTATTAAGAGAAAAGTATTGATCTCTCCTAACATAATTACAAACTTGCCTATTTCCCCTTTAATTTCTGTTTTTGTTCATGTATTTATTCTGAAGACTTTTTTGGATGATTATAGGGTTAGTATTATTATATTTTCTTGGTTATTTGATTCCTTTATCATTATGAAATATCCTTCTTTATTCCTGATAATGTTTCCTTTGTATATTTATATATTCACTTCAACTCTTTAAAAGTGTTTGTGTTTTCATAACATATCTTTCTCCATTCTTTTACTTTTAACTTATGGTATTCTTATATTTAGGCCAGATTTTTTTGAAGACAGAAAACGGATGGGTCTTACTTTTTATCTGGTCTAGTGATCTTCTTTAATTGGATCTTTAGAACAAGGATTGGAAAATTATGGCATTTTTTTCTAACCTATGACCATTTTCGTACAGTCCACAGGTTTAAGCATTGTCAAGAAAGAGGAAGCATCAGCAGCACAAGTGACAAAGACCACCGATGTCCCACAGAGTCTAAAATATTTACTATCTGGCCATTTACAGAAAAAAGCAAGCCAGCACTTGCTTTAGAACACTACAGAGGGCCGCCTGGGTGGTTCAGTCAGTTAAGCGTCTGACTCTTGATTTCAGCTTGGGTCATGGTCTCATGGTCTGGTGAGTTTGAGCCCCACATGGGCTCTGTACAGACATCATGGACCTGCTTGAGAGTCTCCCTTTTTCTCTCCCTCTCTCCCACTCACTCTCTCTCTTTGCCTCTCTCAAAACAAATAAATTAAAAAAAAAAAAGAAAGCACTACAGAAGTATAGCTAGGACAAAGAATATAGTGAGAACATCTAGAATAGAATTAAATGAGGTTGCAGAAAGAGAAGAAAAGGAACAGAAAAATATTTGAAGAGATAAAGCATGGAAATTTTTTAGAACTGATAAAAAGCATTAAGCCACAGACAAATCCAAAGAATCTCCAAAAGACTAATTTTTTTAGATCCATATATTACATAATGTACAACTCCAAAAAATCAAAACAAAGAAAAAACCTTCAACAAAGACAGATTACTTCCAATAAAATAACAATTACTCTGACAAGTAACTTAATAGCAAAAGCAGAAGCCAGAAGGCAATGGAATGATATTACCAGTGAACTAGAGCAAAGATGGGCAAACTTTTTATTAAACTGCCAAATAATAAATATTTTAGACGTGCAGGCCATGTGGATTCTGCTGCAACCATTCAAGTGCTATTGCTGGATGGCAACAGCAACAGACAATATGTAAACAACTTTATTTACAAAACAAGTGGCTGGTCCATGGCTAAAGTGTACTGCCTTCCACACTAGAGCATTATTACCACACACCTAAAGTCTCCAGGCAGAGAAAAACACCTCCAAGACGGAAACAAAATATAGTTACGAATGAACCAACAACACTGTTGTTTGGCTACAGCCATAAATGCACAACGAAAAAAAATGTTGAAGGGTTAGTTCAGGAAGAAGGAAAATGATCCGAGATAGTGAAATAGGAAGGAATAAGAAAAGAGGACAGACATTCACGGGTGAGTAGACACAAAGGATCAGAATATGAAATCTAACTCATATGAAACACAGATTTTTACCCAGGGTCAGGCTTTACAAACAATTTCAAAAATAGGAGCAACTAAGTGGTCCAGAGCAATCAGAGAGAAGTCTGGGACGTTAAAGATAAAGACAGTTGCTTAGGTCTTTCCTTCTGTATGTCAGGCATGCACTCTGTCACCTAGAGGAGACATGATCTCTAAGTAAGAGGCCCCTCTCCATGTACCAGATCGCTCCCTACTTATGAATCTCCTGATTGCCAGTATCTTTGAAATTATTAATGAAGCTTAATACTAGGTAACATCCCTGGGTGGCCAGGTTTGCGGGAGTCTGATGGGAAAATCTGTTAGCTCAAGGTGATGTTATTAGGAAGACTCTCTTACAGATCCATGAATCACAAAGGCTTAGCGTACTTTTTAAGCCAGAAAAAGGAGGGGACTAAAAAAATAGAAGGCTATAGTCCTGGAATGGCTACCTAGATATCTTTGGTATGAAATGGGAAAACTTAAGACTCCAAGAAACTGGCCACTGGCCTGACAGGGATCAGTAGGCAGAAGGGAAGATAGTGACAACTTGTATTATCTAGCTGTTACTAGCGTGTTTGATAAATGCCAGTCCTTTTAGAGAGGAGATAATGGCAAGAGAAGAAATATCAGAACAGTTTTTCCTCTCACTGGAAGGCCTTTTTGTGCTTATATGGCTACTCTGGGGAGATGAAATATCCATTAAGAAAGTAATGAATTTAAGACTATAGGTAATCCCAAAGATGATACAGGTAGGTGGAGGACAAGGTCAGAGAACTCCTGAGTGCTAAGAGTATTTTGTGAAACAAATGGGGCATTTCACAGAGACATACCAGAAAAGCCTAATAAATCATTACTGGCATGGACAGACAATCAGAAGGATGCATCACTTATTTTTCATACAACAGAGTAGGATTACTTGGATTGATGATAGATCCCTATGTGGCAATAAACAGGTGCTTTCAAGTGTTACAACAATTAACCTGCTTAGTGAGTAAAAGCTGGGCTATAGTAAACCTACCCCAAGAAGGTAACTGCTCTGCCCTCTTACCAATGCATACAGAGTCCTCTGAGGCAGAAGGAATGCTGTGAGTGCAAGTAACTCAGACTGACTTTGCGATAACAATATAATTCATCCTATTGACAGAGATAATGACAGATGTGGAACTCAGTGACTCCTCATTCTTGACCATTTTATGTAACCTTGATATGTAACCAAGAGGCAGTACCTGACTGCCTTATTTAATTATCAAGAATGGGATTGCCTGATGTTCTGGACATACAAAAGAAAGGGGGCATCAGAAAGAGAAAAGATGGAGGAAACAAAAACCAGCTCGTTGAGAAAGGCAGTTTAAATGGCTTTTGAAAAACAGTGGAGGAATTAGATGACGTCTCTGTTAAGGAGTTATTAACAAACTTTGTAGAGGGTGGCTCAAATCCTGGTGGGGTCATTAGGTCTCTACAGGCTTATTCTTGGCAGAAATTATTGCAGAAAGTGTTGTAATATTACAGGTACCTGAGAAATGTAAGGCAACGAGATAGTGACCAAGGTCAGAAGGTAGACTGGGGAAGAAATTAAAACAGCTGACTCGTGACTCATGCACAGCCTTACTGGGGGATATTCATCCCTTGGATGAATTTTCCATTAAAAGTGACTTAATGTCCTTGCATTGTCTGGAAGGTTAGAAATATTAACAATACAGTTTGATATATTTTTTTCTTTCTTCATTTCCAATTCTTATGGCTTTCTTTGTATTGCCTTGCTGTACTGGGACCTTCTTTACAGTATTAAATTGAAGAGGTGATGGCAGGTATCTCTGGGCGGTTCCTGAACTTAAAGCAAGTGCTTTCAATGCTTCGTCAAGATAGTGGCGGTATGTTTTTTTGGGTTTTTTTTGAGATACTACATATCATGTTAGGAAATTCATTTTTAGCTCTATTTTGCTAAGAATTTTAATATATTGATGTACTGAATGGATATGGAATCTTATCAAACCTTTTTTCTGCATCTATTGAGATGATCTCAATAGATATTTCTGGTTGATTTTCTCCTACTTAACCAACCTTGTATTCCTGGGATAAACTTTACTTTCCAATATATTGCTCAATTAGTTTTCTAATATTTCGATGAAGAGTTTTGGATATATGTTCCTGAATGAGTGACCTGTAATTTTCTGTCGTATTGCTTTAATAGAATTTTGGTATATACTGCCCTCATATATGGATGCTTGACTCTTGACAAAGATGAATGACACTGTAAAGTGGAAAGGAAAGAATGGTCTCTGCCATAAGCAAGACTGGGACAACTAGATCATATAAACAGATTATAAAAAAAAAAAGAAGAAATAAAACTGGATCCCTACTTCATGCCATATACTAAAACAATGCCTAAATGTAAAAAACACAACTATAAAACATTTACAACAGAACATAAAAGAATATCTCAATAGAGTTTCTGACTCGACTCAGAAATAGTGGCCTTAAACAAGAATGCTGCTACGTGAAAACTGAGAACTTCGGTACATCAAAAGACACTATGAAGAGAGTAAAAAGGCAAGCAAGAATGAAAGAAGACAACTGCATTACATAAAACCTATAAATAAATGAAACTTCAAATATATAAAGATCGCCTACAAATAAATAAGAAAAAGATCCAACTTAACAAAAATATGATAAAGATATAAGCAGATATTTCACAGAAAAGGAAACTCAAAGGGACAATGTTCACATTAAAAGGTGCTCAGCCCCATTAACGATCACAGAAATGCAAATTTAAATTGCAGTGAGGTGCTATAAGACCCTGGAAAAACAGTTTAAAGATAAGACAATGCCGACCAGAACTGTTCTGTACAAAACGTTCATAACAGAACTGTTCATAATAGATTGGAAAACCCAAAATATGTCCATCAAGAACAAATCAGATTAATTGTGATATATTCGTCAGTGGCATTCTTTACAATAATAAACATGAAAGAAGAACGGTTATACATAACATGAGTGAACACTAAAAATGTTGAGCAAAACAAGCTAGACAAAAAGAATGCCTAACATATCATTTTATTTATTTAAAAATCAAAGCTGAGTAAACTAAACTATCTTAAATGGATGGCCACGTAAGTGGTTAAAAGTATAAAGCAAACAGAGGAAGTGACTGCCATCGAAGTCAGGACAGGAGGTACCTGAATCACGAAGGGGCAGCATCGGACTGAAAAAGGGTAGGATTCTAAAGTGAGGTATTATTCTATTTCTTATTCTTTTATGCATACGTATGCACGTTATAACATTACTTATGTTTTTTGCACTTTTAATATGTATGTTATATTTCACACAAAAGTAAAAGAAAAGGATGCTTACATCATATTTGGGTTTTTTTCAAAGAAATATTTACTAAAATTCTTCTTGATAGAACTGCTGTAGTTGCTTACTATTTACTGAAATATTTATTAAAGCTTTAACCATTTCGAACACTTCAAGGGAAAAAAAAAGTGAGCTTCGTAAAAGAGCAAAATGTTCCCATTGCCTAGAAATACCTTCGGAAAGCTAACGCCGGAACAAGATGTGTTCTGTAAGAGGCCATCTGCTCAGGCTGTTTATCGCCTGCTACAAGTCATAATCCTGCTTGCATCAGTGATTACTGGTTCAGATATAAATACGACAGCAAAGATTAAGATCTCAGGCAACACACAGAAAAAAAGACAAAAGGCCATAATTCCCAGTAATTCTGTATTAAACAGCTCAACACAGATATCATTCACAAACATAACCTCTTTCATGAGACTGTTCATCTTAATCACCACCTGATTTCCCATTCATGAAAAAAACTACACATTTTACTTACTCTTCTCAAGCGGCTACTCACTAAACCTTTCTTTAGCAAAAAAAGCATTCCAAATGAATTCTATCTCTACAATCACCTGCTCAAAAACTAGCATAGCTTTAATCTATAGAAATATGACATTGTAATAAAAAGGGTATTTTAAGTATGTCTCTCTCTTTTTTTTTAAATGTTTTATTTATTTTTGAGAGACAGAGAGACAGAGTATGAGAAGGGCAGAGAGAGAGAGGGAGACAGAGACTCCGAAGTAGGCTCCAGGGTCCGAGCTGTCAACACAGAGCCCGACGCAGGGCTCGAACTCACAGACTGTGAGATTATGACCTGAGCCGAAGTCGGCCGCTCAACCAACTGAGCCACCCAGGCACCCCTAAGTATGTCTCTTAAGTAATCCAATAAGCATTGAAATCATCTATTTTTCTGGGTAAAAATTTTGTTAGGAAATAAGACAGGGAAGTATTGGTTGTTCTATCTGGAAAGTAGCAATTGAACTTTCATTTCATAATATGGGAACATCAGCAAGATTAATTATCTTATACTGAGCATACAGAGATGAAAGACACGTCCATGTACTTAGGAACATGGTCTAAGGGAGACAGAACATTAAACAGCACAGGGTACTACAGTGGCTTAAAAGCCCTTTAAGTGAGGGACATTTGAATTTAACCAGGAAATGACAGAGCACCCACAAAGATGTATATGGGTATGGGGATAAGGGGGCACACACAGTCTGTGTGCACAAACTGCCTCTGTGTGTGTCTGTGTGTGTGGAGGAGAAATGGCAAATTTGAAGAGCTATAATAAGTAGTTCAGTATGATTAGAGCAACCAAAGGTATATAGTGACAAAGTTGGGAGATAAAGGTGATACTAAAGAATCTAGATTTTATTCAAAGACAATAAAGAGTCATTTCGGGATTTTTAGAATGGGAAACATAGGATCCAATGTGTAATGTACTTCTGCCCAATGTGACTGAAAGACCTGGTCTAGGTCCAAAGAAGAGCATGGTCGTAGGGAAACGGACCTGCAAGCAGCGTGAAGTGTCGTGGTAGTTCATGCAGTGAACACCTCGTCACGTAAGTGACAAAATATTATAAAGTTCCTCTAGAAGGATACACCAGTACTAGGGAAGGGAAGGGAGGGAATAGGCTGATATAAAAATACACAAAGTATATTACTTTGCTTTCATTTCACTACAGCATCCAAGCACAAATACCTCTCTTTAGTTCCCAAAGCAAACTGACAATAAAGTAATATTAACTACAATAAAAAATTGATAAATACATAAAGATTTTAGAAGTGATATCAAAAGCAAAGATTCTGTTAATTTCACTGGAGAAAAGGGGGGATTAAAGTTACTGGTAAACCTGACGGATCCAGCGCTCAGAGCACACATCAGAGAAAAAGAAAGTGGAGGTGGAAGCCATTCTTCACAACACGAACAACTTGAGCCAAGAGGTATACAAAGTGGAAGTGACGAGAGACTGAAAAATCAATGGAAGGAAGGGAGATCTCCCTCCACTCCCCTCAGAGATGAAACATACACCAGTTACCTTTATTAAAAAATCCAATCCTCCATTCATAAATGCAAACAAAAAACAAAGATTTTCAACCATATGAGACAAAGGGCAGATTAAGTACATTCATGAAGAATAAACACGACGAGGCAGATCATTTCAAATGAGGGGTCCAGACACAAAGCCAGAATAAGGCTATTCAAGGAACTGCCTCCCTCCTGAATGTATCATTTGTGATTACAGATGTGCAGTTGTGAAATTACTAACATTGGGAACATTTATTATTTAAAATTAGCAATAATTCAATTTCTAATACAATGAAAAATAAGATGAAAGGAACCATCTGGATTCAAGCAGAGACAATGGGTTTTCAGGTTTGAAGATGATTTACCTGGCTTTCATGTTTGATGTCCTGGGTCCTGAAAGTTCATTAATTTATGAATTCATTCATTAAATAAGTATTTAAACTGAATACCTACTATGTGCCAGGTTACCCTTCCAGGTGGTTGGGACACATCGATGAACAAAAAAGAGAGAAATTCCTGTCTAACCTTGAGGAGCTGATACTCTAGTAAAGCTTACATTTCTATGTATTTCATCTCCTGTGACCTAAGGTTTTAAAAAGCCTTACCAAAATGTTGATAGTGATCTCTCATACTAGGATCACAGGTAATCTTTACTTTCTTCTTTATCCTCTCTTATGTCTTCCCAACAGAAAATACATCCTTCTCCCCACCCCTACTTTCTTTTTTACTTAAAGGGGAGGAGAATTGAGCAGGGAGATCAGTCTGGCTGTCCTGGAGAGAACAGATGACAGCTGCTGGGAGGCAAAGACAAAGTACAAATAACCAAGCCAGTTACATGCAGCTGTATTAATTCATATGAGAAAAGTAAAAATGTGAATTAAGACAGATTTAAGACACATCAATTGCAGGCATGGTATGGACTGAGAAACACTGGGGGTTCTCAATTAATAGGACTCTTTCCAACAAGTATGTTGGAAAAAAAGAAGCAAAAATCAAGTATGAATCCCAGGTTTATAATTTTTACCCGTGAGAAAAGAGTCAATGGAGGTCTATTCTCTTAGTTCTTACTTATCTCTGTAATCATGGCAATAATTCTAGACCAAACTCTAACAAAACGACTGAACATTCACACAGTCACTGGGTAATGATACTATTCTAAATGCCCAAAGCCATGGAGCAGGATAGGCGAGGAAGACAGCACGTTTAAAACAAACACGAATATCCCTGATGCGCGCCGGGTGTCTGACATGCAGGTGCCCGTGTGATCAGCTCTTTTTGAGAACGACGGACTCTAAGACTCAAGCAAAACTCCTTGGGTGGAGACATCTCACGTGTTTGCAGCTAGAGAGAAAAGTACATTTTGTGTGACTCTTGCAAAGAAAGGATTACCTGGGAGCCTGTCCATGACTTCTTACTGATGGATATCTTTTCTTGCTGCCCCTGGACTATGGCTTTTGCTGTAATAAATCTTAGCTGTGAATACAACTTTATACTCAGCTTTGTTCTTCCAGTGAACCACTGAACTAGTGGGTAGTTATGAGATGCCCAAGGCAGGATCACTGAGTGGACAGGAAATTAAGGGTTTAGTTGGGTGGGAGAAGAAATGAATTTAGTTTCCTTGTAAAGTGTCTTGATCACCTGCACTACCTTCCGTAGAATTCTGTGTTTTTTTAGCAGCAAATATGTTTTTCACTATTTTAGCCTCAGCAGTTCAAAGTTCTCTTCAGCTTTAACTCACTCTTCTGTGTTATTTCTATTAAATTTAGAAACAAAATATGAAGGAACATCCCTTACTTCAAGAATTTTTCCTGGTATATTTTGTGATCTTGTTCCAAATCTGACATAAGGGTCACCACTATCTTCAAAATCATTATGTTAAGTTCGTTCTTCTCAAAGACCTATACTAAGCATCTACTGTGAATCAGACACTTTGCCAGGTGTTAGGGATAAAAGGATTGAGAAGATACAGCTCCTGTCCTAGAATCTAGAGGACACTTACATAAACATGGCAAAAGATCAAATATCCTCTAGGCTTTTCTTAATGTTTCATTTCTTACAGTATTCTAGATGCAGGCAATATAAAAGATTGCATCTTGAATGTCATGGCGAGATTGAAAGTATTGCGTTGGAGCTGGAGATGGATCAGCCCTCTCGGGAAAGCTCATCTGCAGTAACATTCAGCAGTCTGAATAGTGAGCTATTCCATGGCTGAGTCAATGAGGAGCCAAGGGCAGCCAGAGTAATGGTGACAGTATTACCAGAAGCTACCCCTGCTTCCCCAGGGCAAACACAGTATACAACTGTCTGCCACTCAACAGTTCTGCTATCCTTAGGTGAGTTTATGTTCCTAAAATGATCATTCGCTGCAGAGTTTGAAGCATGACAGCACAAATATGAAACAATTTCTCATTGCCTCCACCTAGCACTTTGAGTTCTATTCACCCCTGCTAATATAACATCTTTGAAAACCTATATTCCACTTTCCTCATGTCTGCAACCTCGACTGCAAGCCTAACCTTCTTCTTAAGCCCTAATATATACATACATGTATTTTACATATAAGCCTTAATATATATGTCACTTTACATTAAGATCAATATTTACTTCATTCTAAACTCATTTCTTAAAACATTAGATCTCTCTTTTCAATAAAAAAAGAGATACAAATTATTTTATCATTTTGAACACAATTCAAGGACTGTAAACTAAATATATTTAAAAGTAATGAAAAATGCATTTTAAAAGTGCCTCTCTTTTGGAATTTAAAGTATCTTTTTAATAGATGTAAGCTTACAGAGTTTTACAGAAATTCGGCTGTGTACACGTTTCTAACAAAGAAGCCTCAGAAGACCTAAAGACAACTCACAGCCTGCTAATTGAAGAAGCTGTTCTCATTGACTGATGATACTTCTAGAAATCTCCAATATACAATACAGACAAGTATAAGAGAAGTTGAGAGCAGATTTCAAGGGAAGGGAGTCAGTATAGAAAAAAATCGGTCAAATATGGAAGTTTTATGGCACAAGAGAGTAGACTATGAGCAACTGAAAAAAATGCAGAAAAGAGAGACATCATATTTTGGAGGGAAAACTACAATACATGATTATTGTTATTTATTATTATGTTTTTAGATTTTATTTTCTCAAGCAACCTCTACACCCAATGTGGGGCTCAAACCTACACCCCTGAGATCAAGGGCCACATGCTCCACTGACTGAACCAGCTAGGCACCCCAAATAACCAACCAAATATAAAATATTATTTGGGCCACTGGTGCCAAGCTAAATATACCACTATTACTACTAATTAATATGATTACAATCACTGCTAAAATTTAATAATCAGTTACATGCCAGCTGCTTTGCAAAGCTCCATAAATGGATTCAATCCTTTTAACAGTCTTATGAGACAGATACCACCGTCAACCTCACTTTATAAATGAAGAAACAAGAGATTAAAGAATTTAAGTAATTTTCCAATTATTATGTAGCTAATTAACCAAAAAGCCAAAATCAGAAATCCAGTCATGTGACTCCAGATGCTGCGAGGACCAGCTATCCTGCCTCTTCGACTGGCAGAATAAAGAGCCAGCAAACTGTGGGAATGTTAGTGGTACCCTGTCCCCTGCATATCCTTTCAGAGAGACATTCACAAACAGAAGAACAGAAGTTATTCTACCCAAGTATAAATTTCAAATCTTTAATGGAAGACAAGAGAGAGATGATCATAGACACTATGGAAGTAACTTTTTCACAATAGGCAATGGATAATATCTCTGAAGAAACAGGATAATGTTGGCTTATCCAAAACAAAACTTATCTAAAGCAAAAAGATCTGATTTTCAAACTCTATAGATTCTTTTTTCATTTTTCTGACAGAGTGAGCGAGTGTATATGTGTGCACATGAACAGGGGAGGGGTGGAGACAGAGAGAGAGACAGAGAGAGAGAGAGAAAATCCCAAGCTGGCTCCACATGGTCAGCACGGAGCCTGACATGGGACTCAAACTCATGAACCAGGAGATAGATCATGACCTGAGCTGAAATCAAGAGTGGGACACTTAACTGACTGAGCCACCCAGGTGTCCCTCAAACTCTACAGATTTTAAGTAAAGCAAACTATTAAGTGCAACTAACACATGCCCTATAAGTAGTGAAAGGGAGACACAGCATAGTACATTGGCTGTGAGGATGAACTATGGAGTCAGGCTGCCTGGGAGCTGATCCTGGCTCCGCTACAAATAAGGACAGTAACTTAATCTCTCTGCCTCAATTTCTTAATCTCTATAATAAGGATAATAATATACTGTAATTATATCTACCTCAAAGGAAATTCAATACAGAGTATTAAATCAATGTTAGAAAATTTTATTATTAAAATGAAGCACCTAAAATTGAGTACTAAGTCATTTTCAATAAATGCTCTATGCAAAAGTTCCATACACAGCAATACTAAATTTATACACAATGAAGAAGAATATAATCGCCACATGAGGATATTTCTAAAAAGTCACTAGGGATTTTATGTGAAATAAAATGAAACAAAACAAAACAAAACAATACAAAATAAAATGAGTGTTATTATTATCCTTTTCCTTTTCTTCCATAAAGGAATTAAAATGAGAACACATCTAGTCTCACTTCATAGAAACCAAAAATGACAAACAGTAAATGGCCATGATCTTTTATAAGACAAAGCTTCTGACAAAAATATCTTACCAAGGTTCCTGGGGGGCTCAGTCGGGTGAACGTCCGACTCTTGGTTTCGGCTCAGTCATGATTTCACAGTCGTGGGACCAAGCCCCACGTGGGGCTCGGCACTAGGCATAGAGCCTGCTTGAGATTCTCTCTCCCTTTCCCTCTGCCCCTCCCCCGCTTGCACTTCCTCTCTCAAAAAAAAAAAAAAAAAAAAAAAAAGGAATATCTTACCATAATCTTACTATCCACAACAAATTTTTGATAATTTTTCTAAAACAGTATCTTCTTCAGTGTTTCTCCTATTTGTTTGCATGGTAAAGTACAAGCAGGTGAGGGTACTCTTTATGGAACCTCAAAAATGATGAAGATGTCCATAATGGTACCATAAGAACTAGGAAAAACTACCAGATAACAGAGCTGCAACACATATGCATATTCTCCAATATGAAAATCATAACCAGAGGGGCGCCTGAATGGTTCAGTGGGTTAGGCGTCCAACTCTTGATTTCAGCTCAGCTCATGATCCCAGGATTGTGGGATGGAGCTCCATGTCAGATTTTGTGCTGACAGTGCAGAGTCTGTTTAGGATTCTCCTTCTCCCTCTCCCTCTGCTCCACCCCCACACACTCTCTCTCTCTCTCTCTCTAAATAAATAAATGAACTTGAAAGAAAAAAAGAAAATCATAATCACAGACCTAGACCTATGAAAAATCTGAGCAAGATTAATGTAATTTTTTCATTCACACCAATTTGGCACTTGTTAATAATAATAGTAGGCAACTTTCAAATACCTATTATGTGCCAAGCAATGTGCCAAAGAGGTTTACATGTACATCTTACTTATGTATATCGACTTATTTTTCTTGCTCATAACCATATGAGGCAGTCATTATTATTTTTATCTTAACAGTGAAACAACGGAGGTTTCATGGAGGTTAGATATAATTTGACTGAAGTCAAATAACTGGTGAGTGGGAAGGTACAGATTCAAACCAATCGTGACTCAAACCTTATACTCTTAACCACAACACTACACTTCTACATTATGCAGTAATATCTAAATTTAAACATCTTAATTATATTTAAATTTTATGCTAATAAGGAAGAATTAACATTAATCAATTTTAAGAACAGAACATAAGTATCAATGGGAGGACCACTTAAGAACAGTTGTTGGGGATTTAATCCATGCATGGTGATTACAGTTAATGATATTGTATTTATATACTTGAAGGTTGCTAAAAGCATAGCTCTTAGATGTTCTCACCACAAAAAAAAAAAAAAAAAGGAAATGGTAATTACGTGACACAATGGAGGGGTTAGCTAATGCTGCGTGGTAATTATTCTACAACACATAAAAGTATCAATGCAATACGATGTGTATCTTCAACTTATACAATGTTATGTGTCAGTTACACCTCAATAAAGCTGGAGGAAAAAAAAGAAGTACTCAGAAGCTCCTACCCATGATTTACTCTGGAAATTGCTCCTAAGTTCCAAATGTAAGGTGCTTCTGTGGTGCTTTTGTTAAGTACACAGCTAAAGAATTCCAGTCCTATCAGCGGTAATTCAAATAAAAGCCTTCTTACTATGATATAAGCCAGTCATAAAAATCAATCCTTGATTGATTAACTGAACTCCTCAGAAATAGGAAATAATTTTAGAAAATAAAATTAAGTTTTAAAGGATAAGCTGAATAGACTTTGCTTTGTTTGTAGTTATTCTGGAATCTACTTATTTTAATGTGGAGGCACAAAGTTTAGTGCTGTAAAAAAAAAGATAACCCTTGGTCTCTAGTCTGACTGCTATCTGCTAAAAGAAACATAACTGAAATATCCAGTTTTGTAAGAGTCCTCTAACAATATTACCCTTATGTCAATGATTTCTAATTTTGAGTTATTATTTTTAATATTTTTTTTATTTGAGAGAGAGAGAGGAAGAGAAATCATGTGTGCGTGCGAGTTGGGGAGCGGGGCAGAGGGAGAGAGAGAATCTTAAGCAGGCTCCGCCTAATCCCATGACCCCGGAGATCATGACCTGAGCCAATATCAAGAGTTGGACACTCAACTGACCAAATGACCCAGCACCTCTCTAATATTGTATTATAAAATTAGCATATTTATAGACATAATTGGAAAAACAGGAAATTATATAAAAATAATTCTCACCAACAAGAACTGTGAAGAGATTCATAGCTCAAACATGTCTGGCTCAATATAACCTAAAATTCTATTATTCTAGAATGAATTTTTACTAAAGGACAAATGTGTCAAGTCCATGTTAGACAGCTATTAATGACAAGAAGACCTGTTAATCATCATGTTTAAAAATAATCTAAAATCAAGCCTTAAAATACACCTACCTTATGATATCCATTGCCTGGTAAAGTATTTCAGATTGATCAACTCCAAGAACCTTCTTTGCTCCGGCTTTAGCTGCAAACATAGAGAGAATTCCAGTTCCACAACCAACATCCAGGACTACCTGGTATAACAAAAAAAACAAACAGATATTATTGAAAAGGTCTAATATTTTAAGTTCTTTTTTTTTTAAATTTTTAATGCTTATTTATTTTTGAGAGAGAGAGAGAGATACACACAGAACTCGAGCAGGGGAGAGGCAGAGAGAGAGGGAGACACAGAATGTGAAACAGGTTCCAGGCTCTGAGCTGTCAGCACAGAGCCCAACACAGGGCTCAAACCCACGAACTGTGAGATCATGACCTGAGCCGAAGTCCGACAATTAACCGACTGAGCCACCCAGGTGCCCCTAATGTTTTAAGTTTTAATCATACATTATGAGGTTTCTGGCTAGTAATTGATCACAATACTTTAAAATTTTACTGATCATTTACGGTAGTGATTTCTATCGGAAGAAACTGAAGATATCAACACAATGAGTTGTTTTAAATTCTTCTTCTTTTTTTTAACATAAGCTCTATGTCCAGATTGGGCTTGAACTTATGATCCCAAGATCAAGAGTCCTATGCTTTACCAACTGAGCTGGCCGGGTGTCCCAAGTTGTTTGCATCCCAACTTGTTTTAAATTCTTAACAGTTTTTTTTGGCCATATTCTGCTACAGTCAGATGCAACAATGTAAATTAAGAGATATTTTACAGTAAATAATTTCAACAGACTTAATAGGGAAGTATTCTCTATTTTTAACTTCCCCATTGTATGCATGCTCTAATTTAGGCTTAGTAATTCTAAATTGTAGCAGAAATAAATTTTCTCAAGTTTGAGAGGCAAGAATTAACTTAAGCAGGAGAGCCTGATCCAATACAACTAAAAAATGCTTAAAAATTGAATATTACCATATCCCCTCCAATTCCAAAATTAAATATTCAACTCACTTAAACAATACAGGTACAATAAAAACAAATTGGTTTTGGGGCACCTGGGTGGCTCAGTTGGTTAAGCATCTGACTTCAGCTCAGGTCATGATCTCACAGTTCGTGAGTTCAAGCCCCACATCCAGCTCTGCACTAGCAGCATGGACCCTGCTTTGGATCCTCTGCTTCTTGCTCTCTCTGTCCCTCCCCTGCTCACACACACTCTTAAAAATAAGTAAACATTTAAAAAAAACAAAACGAACAAAAAAAACCGAATTAGTTTCTAGAATTCAGCCATTTCAGAATATAAGTTTTTAAAAATACTCATTATCAATGATGAAGGTAAAAAGAACCAAAGTTTAAAATGATATTGGGGATAGGTAAAAAGCATTATTTCTAAATCAATAATTGCATGTTATTTCCAGGATAGTATAGTGAAAGTTGCTCCAAAGTAAAAAACAAAAACAAATTACTGAGGAAACATCAAGCAAAATCCTCAGAGATATAGTATTCTGTGAAATTACTGAAATCTGTGGTGCCTTAAACTTTTCAATATCAATGGCCTAATATCCTATGTACTTTTCTCAAAATATGAAATTATTTCAATATTCTCCTATAACTATTTGCTGAGCATTACTAAGTGCAAGCATGATCATAGTGATGGGATACAGTAACAAACAAGACCAAGTCTCTTTCTCAATGGAGCTACAGACACTGAATTAAACAAATGCAAAATAAGGTCAGGAAGCAGAGTTATAAAGAAAAGTACCGGAATAAAGAATTTTAAATAGATTTGTGAATACACCTTGGATATATGTGAGCAGAGAACGGAAGAAGTAAGGGAGTATGCCACGGAGAGATGTGGAGGAGTGTCTTCTAAGCCACGGAGGATATTAGAAACAAGGCACAAGATTCCAGCAAAGCAAGAAGACCATGTGGCTGAGCTGGGTGAGAAAAAGTTGCTCGGTAGCGAGACCAGGGTTAAGCAGGGGCCAGATCACATAGAACCTTTGGATTTTATTCTGAGTAATGGGAAGCTACCGTAAGAACAACAAGAACTAGAATTAAGAATCTATTAAATTGTTCAACATCACTTTATTCTTCAACTTGGTAATATAGCCACACAGTTTAACATCAAAAACTGTATTTCTTACAGAAATTCTTTCAGCAGAATTTTTATGTAAACATTATGTAACACATTTTTTCCTTTCCCTTTTTACCTAAATGGAAGCATATTATGCCACTGTGCTCGCTACACACCGCTTTCTGTATTTAACAATGTAACGTAGGGATCTTTCGGTATCAGTTTACAGAAGTTCTTTCTCTCATATAGTTGTATAGGATTCAATATTATGGCTATACCATAATCTACTGATTTAGTTCTCCACTGATAGACATTTTGGTAGTTTTCAAATTTTACCATGACAATCAATACTGTAAATATAGCCTTATATCTAACCCCATTTACACGTGAGTAAACCTATAGAATGTATTCCTAGAAGTGAAAATACTGTGTCAAGAGAGAATACGCATATTTACAATTGTGCCAGACAGAACCAAATTACCTTCCATAGGGCAATTCTACTCATGAGGACTCGAACCAGCAATGTTCAAGTGCAGCAATGTCCTTACAGGTTAAGACTAGCCTATGGACCATATAATCAAACTTGTGGCTTTTTGCCAACCTTGCCAGTACAAAATAATGACGTATTGGCCTAGTTGTAACATGCGTTTCCATTATCATGAGGTTTAGCATCATTCCCTATGCTGTAGAGCCACCTGTAGTTCTTTTTATGTAAAGAATCTACTTGTATCTAATTTTCCACTTTTTCTTATGAAATTTCTAATCAAAACTTTCTTATCAAATCTTACCAAATAACACTTCTTTGTAAGTTAAGGAGATGAGACCTCTATAATATAACCTGCGAGGTTTCCCTCAGCATATATTTTTGTGTCTTGATTCTGCTTACAGTGATTTTTGCTATGCAGAAATTCTTTACTTACAGTAAAACTCATTATTCCTTTCTTTTATGGCTTTCTGCTGGATTCTGATTATAGACTCACCTTCCACATATTCTCCCCTATTTCATTCTATTTCATCCTCATACATTTTCTTCTAGTACATATATAGTCTCATTAATATACTTTTTTTTTAAGTTTATTTAATTTTGAGGAGGGAGGGAGAAGGAGAGAGAAAGGGGAGGGGGAGAGGGAGAGGGAGGAGCGGGGCAGGGAGGACAGAGAATCTGAAGCAGCCTTGCACTGTCAGTGTAGAGCCTGACACGGGTCTCAAATTCATGAATTGTGAGATCCTGACCCGAGTTTGACTGACTGAGTCACCCAGGTGCCCTAATATAGTTTTTTTTTTTTCTTTATCATAGTATATATTAAGAGGCACAGTTTCAACGTCACTTCTGTTCAGAGGGCTAACCACTGGTCCCAACATGCTATTAAATACTCTGTGTGTCCCTCAGCAACTTGATATATTACTGTTATAATCTGAAGGTTTCCAAAATTTATATGTTGAAATCCTAACCAAAGATGATGGCATTAGAAGCAAGGATCTGTGGAGGTAATTAGGTCATTAACGGCAAAGCCCTCGTGAATGGAATTAGTATCCTCATAAGACATAAGAGAGGCCCAGAAAGATCACTCTCTGGAGGAAGAGGGCATGTCTGTGAACTACGAAACAAGCCTTCACCACCATCAGTCAGTGCCACGACCTCGGATTTCCCAGACTCTTAACTGAGAAAAATCGATTTTTAAATTTTTAATTATAAGTCCCTAAGTTCATGGTATTTGCAACCCAAATGGACAGGGATCTTGAACATTAAGTAACGTTTCTGTATATACTTTGGTCTATTTTTGGATTTTTATTCTGTTCCATCAATTTATATAATCATTGCCAGTAACTACTCTAATTAACGGAAGCTTTACAGAATGTTTCAGTATCTAAAAAGGCTGGTCCACCTTCTGGTCCAGCCTCACTACAAAATTTTTTTCATAGTGTTTCTGGAAAAGTTTGTATATTTGTTTTTTCATAAGAACAAGAACATCAACTTATCTAGGCTTTTTAAAAAGGCTTAGTATTTTTTTGAGGATTGAGCTAAAATTCTAAGTTGATTTAGGGAAAATAGATAATTTCGAGTTTTCCTATTCAAGAAGATGGTATAACTTTCAATTTGTTTAAATCTTCTATCATATTTTTCAGATTTAAAAAAAACCGTTTTCATAAGTCCTGGATATTATTTAAGTTTGTTCCTATGTACTTGATCTTCTGTATTGTTTACTATTATTTTTAAGTGGAGTCCTTCGATCCATTACACCTTGAAATTATAATTCAGAGAACTGACTCCAGGAGAGAGAAAACCTAAACAGCCTGATTTCTACTGAAGCAATAAAGTTGTTGAAAGGCTACTACTGTGTCTCCTATCCTATGCCCCTCCAAAAAGGACAAGGCCCAAATGCTTTCATAGGGACAATCTGTTTTCTGCACATGTGGCCTGTCTGAGGGAGTCAGCATATTTTAACATAACTATTTTTACATACAAAAAAGGTAAGAATTTTAAGACAGAAACTATGCATCATTGCAAACAAAACTGAAACTTTTTTTAAGTTACCAATAAAATGTGTTAACCATAACAGCAAGAAAATATTGTAGTAATAGATAACATATATGCTTAGAGTATGGGTATAGTACATTATTTTGAAATATTATATGGCTAAAATAAAAATGGAAAAATACATACAACATAATCGTGATAAGTTCCCAGAAAATTTCACTGAAATAAGATATTTGAAAAATTAAAAAATTAAAACTAAAAGATCAGTGTGTACTTTAAAAGTTTGATACTATAATACTCAGCAAAGGCGACTGGAAATATCAGCATTCACATACTGTTTACGGAAAGACAAACTGGCAGCATTAACACCATCCAAGATATAAATTACTTTTTTAAAAAAGCAATTTATTTATTTATTTTGAGAGAGAGAGAGAGAAAACACAAGTTGGGGAGGGGTAGAGAGAGAGGGAGAGTGAGAAAATTCCAAAGAGGCTCCACTCCGTACTGAGCCTGACACGGGGCTCAACCTCAGGACCATGAGATCATGACCTGAGCCAAAATCAAGAGTCAGATGCTTAACTGACTGAGCCACCCATGTACCTCATAAATTACTTTTTTGACCCAGGAAGTCCACTATTAGGATTTTATCTTATTACTGTACTCTCACATATATTTAAAACATTTTAAATATTTTAGATTTTTATATTCATTGTTTCTAATATTAAAAATTAAAAGACACATTCTTACATTGGACATATGAGCCATTAAAAGAATGATAAGGAATCATCTCTAAGAAAAGCTGCTGAGTAAGAGGCTAAGGAGAGAAGGATATATGTCATACACTTCAATTAGAGTTATGTGTTCTTTTGTAACACATACATATACACACACACATATATAATTTATATACATATGCGTATACACATAAGTCTTATTTAATTCTCATCTTGCACATGAGGAAAGTGAGAGAGCTTGAGAGAGGGAAGGCAACAGGTCCCAGATTATATAGCTGGTAATCTGTAAAGCTAGCGTGCAAAGAAAGGTCAATCTACTTCTAAAGAATTTATTTAAAATACATTTTTAATTATATATTAATTATATATTACATCTAGCACAAAATTAGGTAATTAGATAAGAAACTAAAACTTGACAGAATCAAAGGAAGGCAGAAATGATAACAGAATAAACCAGCATTATTTTATAAAATGATGAAGGAATTTGATTCACTTCTTCTAAAAAAAAAAAAAAAGAAAAAAAGAAAAAAAGTGAATCTATTTAGCTGTGGATAATAACCAAAAGCATAGAGAAGGCACCTAACTGTGAATTTCTTCAATGGACTACAAATAGAAATTAATTATGAGTGGGTGATAACACGATTAAATGTCACCCAAAGTTAAATTAAATCTGAGAAACCATATGGCCTCTGCAGGAGGTTTGTGAATTGAAACAATATTAAGAAAGAAATGAAGGAGGGGCGGTTCCTGGGTAGCTCAGTCGGTTGAGCTTCCAACTCTTGATTCTGGCTTCGGTGGGTCACGATTTCACGGTTGGCTGGATGGAGCACTGCAGGCAGGCTCCACACTGATAGTACAGAGCCTGCTTGGGATTTTCTCTAGCTTCCCTCTCTCTGCTCCTCCCCTGCTCGTGTGCACATACTCTCTCTCGCTCTCTCTCTCAAAATAAATAAACTTAAAAAAAAAGAAACAAAGGAAAGGAAGCAGGAAGCAAGGGACGGAGGAAGAAACCCATTTTTAATTATTAGTACCTTTTTGAAAAATAAATCTCTACTATACATTACATAACCTGATACAGAAGCTAGTGTATGAAGTTTGACTACCTGATGGGGAATAAAAGCAAACAAAATCAATGGTAATAAAACTTGGGAAAACAAGTTTTAGATTTAAATAATTTTATGAATGTATTCCGTCATGGCACACAGAAATCATACAATCTATATCTAAAAAATAATGTGAATTAAAATATAACTAATGCATCCCACCCTAATTACTCATTCAATTTTAACATATGGTGTTTTAAGTATAGTGGCACAGGGTTAAGGTCACTAAACAAGAAGTAAATTATTTTTGTTTTAGTTTCCTGTTTTAGGGCAAGTCAATTAACCTACTGGCCTCAAATATCCACCTGTGCAAAAGGAGATAAATGCTTGCCCTACCGGTTACAAGTATATTGTACAGTAATAATGAGACAGCAAGCTTGAAAGCAAATAAATTATATTTGCTATTTATATAATAGCAATTTGATATAAATTGTCAAATGCTATTTAAATATATGGTAGTATATTTTCTAATTCTGTAGCCACAGCATAATAAAGTATCCCAAATTATTTAAAAATATGAAAGCTCTAGATTAAATATTAATAATTACAGAAAATTAAACCCTGAAAGTGTTTTAAGGAATTACAAATTGATAGGTATAATACTTTATATTACAATATATTTTTGTGAAGCCATAAGTGCCAGGCAAAACTAATTACACACAGATAACTTAAATGAAAGCATTTTAGACAAAGTGCTAAGGAAAAATGCTCTCAACTTATTAATAAGCTGTTTCCTGACTTTGGCAGAGTTAATGTCTTCAGTAATAGCAGTAAGTAAAACACAAAATAGTTGAAACATTATTATTTTCCACAGGCATGTATTTTGTCTGAAAATGTATAAAATATAACATTTCTCTCTCTCTCTTTTTTTTTTTTAAGATTTTTCTTTAATTTCAGAGAGAGAGAGCATGAGAGAGCAGGGGATGAGCAGAGAGAGCGAGAATACCAAGCAGACTCTGCACTAGCAGCACGGAGCCTGATGCCGGGCTCGGGGCCTGAACTCATGAACCATGAGATCACGACCTGAGCCAAGATCAAGAGTCAGACGCTTAACTGACTGAGCCGCCCAAACACCCCCTATACATAACATTCCTACAATCCTGTTACAAATAAAAAACAAGAAGCAGAAAGTGACTATGTATGTAAGTCAATAAACCTAGTAAGATGCATTCCATATACATAGAAATATTCAGAATTATTTAATTTTTCAATGATTTAATCTTCTGATTACAAATATTTGTGCTTTTTTGGGGTGCCTGGATGGCTCAGTCGATTAAGAGTCTGACTTTGGCTCAGGTCATGATCTCACGGTCTGTGAGTTCCAGCCCCAGGTCAGGCTCTGTGCTGATAGCTCGGAGCCTGGAGCCTGCTTCAGAGTGTGTGTCTCCCTCTCTCTCTGCCCCTCCCACATGCATGTGCTTTCTCTCTCTTTCTCTCTCTCTCAAAAATAAATAAGCATTAAAAAAATATATTTGTGACTTTTTAGTATATTCTTACATATTATAAGACAAAAGACTATTCAGAAACATGCTGAAAAAGAAACTTCTAACTTAATTTTACTTAACGAATTCTTATGCTAGTCATGTCAAAAAGTAGTAGAAAAGATGGCTCAAAGACCATGATTTTGCATTAAAAAAACCATAAATGTTTTGAACCAGAGGGATTAAAATGACTTCATTTTACAGATGAGGCCTAAAGGGATCCGCTGCTTGTCTAAAATTACGACATATCTGGTTCTTGAGAAGCCAGGCCAGGCTCATGATGCCCAGACCAGTACGTGCTTAATTTCCCTACAACATATTAATGAAAAAATAAAATAAAAATCTGGACATAATCTAACTATAAAGTGAAATTTTTAAAAGTAATATATTTGCTTCACTGGAAACAAAATGGTTTTTTAGACATATAAGATAAATTGTTCCAGCACTTAGGTGTAAATATAAAAGTCAACTATAAAAAAATTCTTAGTCTCTGCTGTAATAACATATAAAAAGCATAGAAACACTGATACAGTACAAAGAACTGATAAAAACTAAGATTTTAAAAATGAAATCACCTATGTATCTATACGAGGGATCAGCAAATACAAAGAAACACATACCATCAGAAACCTCTCACATTAGATAAGGCTTTGTTGGCCAAGAGAGCAGAGTACCATATAAATTTCAGCTGTCGGGGCGCCTGGGTGGCTCAGTTGGTTAAGCCTCCACCTTCTGCCCAGGTCATGATCTCGCGCTTTGTGGGTCTGAGCCCCACGTCGGGCTCTGTGCTGACAGCTCAGAGCCTCAAGCCTGCTTCAGATTCTGTGTCTCCCTCTCTCTCTACCCCTCCCCAGCTTGTTCTCTGTCTACCTCAAAAATAAATAAACATTAAATTAAAAAATAAATAAATAAATTCCTCATGTCTAACTCGGCTAAGTCACAAGTGAAACACCGCTCTTGGGAAACAGATATAGAAAATGAAAAGCCAATTTGTATTATATTCCAAAGAATATAAGAATCAAGAAAAGAAATTTTTCAAAATATAAAGATTGTTACTCATTGCTGCAATATCATGTGAAGCTTATGAAACAGCTTGGAGAAGTACTTTTTAAAATGAAGGTGAAAAGGGAATTATAAAAAGCTGATATGTTCTCAATATACATGTTCTTGAAGTGGAAAGAGTGGGGGAAAATTCCCAAGGGTATGTACGTGGCAGAGGTGACATCTGACTAAATTAGCGGACTAATCTCCCACCAGGAAGAACAAACAGAAAACCTGAACCTCTAGGTAAACATGCCATCGTAGAAAGGGAAGGGAGGAGGAAATGAAGAGAAAAAAATGAACAGTTCACAAGGAAGGAAACACAAATGACAAATTTCAAATGACAGACACACACACATACACACGCACAGTGTGAAATTTCATGTTTGAAATAACCTGAAACAGTACTAAGTGTAAGATATAAAGTGTCTCATAAAGGACTAAATGAGATCTGAAAAGAAAGCACATAAGATAAGTTCTACCTTACAATATTTGACCCTATTTATTAATAATAACTACCTAAAATTATTAATTTTTAATTAATTAACACAAACTAGAGTAATCATTAAAAGTATGCTTTGGTATGGGGCTTACCTGGTACATTTGAAATTCACAGGAATCATAGTAAATAAAAAACACGGTTTAAGCAACATAATCTGGATAAGCAGAGTTTAACTACACCCACGCCACTGTAATGAATGAATTTCAGTTTAGAAAATCGGTATGCCGAATGACAGCACCAACGAGCACGTCTGCCATCGGTGTCCCACCCCACGGAGCAGCATCATAAAAGTCTTCCGCGAGATAAAGCCAGAGTAACTCAATCAACTGCTATCACAATGACAACCCAAGAGAGGGCTGCTACTACCCAAGACCCACATGTAATGTCCAATTCTGTAGCCTTTGCTACTCACCTTGTCTTTGAAGATATGTGGATTTTGGTATATAAAATCTCGGTAACTTTCTGTTCGCACTTTGTCCTAGAGGGGAGAGAGAAAAACATTCTGTTTACAGGATAGACTGAATATATAAAAATTTTTAGGAAGATATTTGCTATTTTATCATAAATTGCTAATTTCCATGGTTTTTTAAAACTAATTTTTTGTCCTAAAACAATAAAAAATAGAAATACCAACAACACACAAAGAACATGTCAGAAAATCACTAAAAGTCAAATACGATCTAAGTTCTCAAAAGATATACAAATTTTTGACTGGACATGCATTGTCATTATAAAACTTCAACTAATAATTAAAGCTAATAGAAGGTGAACATGATGCCTTGCTCCTTTAAGTACAAACCGCCTCCTTGTAGTAGAGGGAGACTACTATGTTAAATATTTAAATGCTATATGGAAATATAAAAGAAAAATACCCAAAACAGATAAGAGTAAAAGTTACATTACATACAAGAAATGAATTTACACTGAGTATGGCTTTCCTAAGAAAGTCACTGAACAGCACCTATCTGATTTATAATCCTGTTTTGTTTATAGAAATGTCTGTTGTAGGAAATGACGCTTAAAAGCCTCTAATCCTAAAGGTAAATCATTTGAGCCCTGCAGCTCACACTTATGACATTTCTACACTCCGGAGTCTCACAGGACCTGTACCTAAGACAGGCATCGAATGCTAACATTTAGTTTAGCTCATGAAAAGAGTTGATTCCCTTTTAAATTACTTCAATTGAGACTTAGGCAGACAGCAAATTAAGCAGTAAGGGGCTCTGTCACCAAGTAAGTAAAATGAGCACAATAAAACAAGATTAGGAATTCAGTTTTGGGTTTCACACTAGGTAAACAGAGATGTTACACCAAATGCTACAATATCAAGATTTATGCAATACATACACTTCAAAATACATTTTTAGGCCAATACTGGGAAATTTTTTTATTAAAAAAATATAAGGAAGTTCTTAGATTAAAAGCCATGTTGTCTTTACTTAATTACGGGATATAAAAATGGGGAGGTGCAGAATTAATTCCATGTTTTCTGCTGGAATTAATTCGAATTGTTTTACAAATAAAACTTTAAATCAGGTTTATTGAACCTTTCCCTGAAGTTATTTTAAGAATTACTAAGAGGATCTAATGTTTAAATAAATTCACACAGGCTAAATCATAAACAGTCTTTTTAAAAAATATATACCATTCCATATATTTTTTGGTCATTTTTACACTCTTCTTCTACTACAAGCAGTGAATTTTACCGCGTGGACATCAGCCCATAGCTCTCGCCAATCACTCTGCCTCACCACTGCTCCAACTTCATCACCAGCGCCCCCAACTCCTGTCCCAAATCCACGCACCGCTGCTCCCACAAAGGCAGTCCTCCACCCTGGGCTCGTCCTACAGATTCCTGTGCTTTCGTTCACATGCTCACCCTGCTGCAGTAAAATCCAGAGTATACCAAACACACTGCCTTGGACACAGCAGAGCTTCAATTTAATAGCTGAAAAAATCCACTGAACATGAAAATGCAAGAAATAAAAGACTAGCACTCATAACCACTTCTAAAAATGTATTCTCAGAAAAGACTAACACTTCAATACAGAATAAGGTAATAAAAAGAAATTTTAAAAACCACTTTTTTCACAAACCTATTAAAACTAAGAAACACAAAAGAAAAATAAAATTACTGACAAGTGAAATAATCTCTTAAGACTAGTAAAGTACCATGGAATTATTCCTACAAATATAAAAAAAAATAAGAATGGGACTACAGAAGAGGTATATACTACAGATTTTATGTGCATATGAGCAGCGGTGTGTTTCAAACGGATAGGCGATGAAGGTGGAGGGACTGCACAAGTCAGCTGCAGACCCAGGAGAAGAATGGAGTCAAGAAAAGTTATTTAATGGTACTATGATCTGTGATGAATGTTTACCAGGATGAACAATATTTTTCTTGTAAAAAAAGAGAGTGATGCACCTTAGATTTACAACATTAGTCAACAATGACTCTTCTTCAGAAAGATAAAGTAGCGAAGGATTTTGAAAGTTCACGTAATCCATCCCTCTAACGACTGTGTCTCTGGAATTCAAAATCATTATCTTCATCTGAACTCCAGAAAGTAAGATCACAAAGTACCGTTATTTATAATTATAATCACAGCATATGCCAAAATAATGTCATTAAACTACCTGAGACTAAGCAACCAAAAATCCAAATACTATTCCTATAAAAGCAAGGCCAATTCTAAGCATAAAAATAAGTCCTATATGTATTTCTCAATTTTAAGTTATTTATAAAGATCAAGTGAGATTCTGGTAGCAGCACAACCTTAAATAGACTATGTGTGCTAAAACCTGTTTTGATAAGAAGCAAAATATTACTCGATATACAGAACATTTCCTACTGATCCACAGCACACAACTTAGCAAAATATAAAATGGATATAGTTCTCTTTGCATGGAATAGACACATATTTCCTATGAACACTTAATCAAGTCATCTCTAAGGAGAGGTAATTACATTGTGTAACAGTTAACAGGAATGAGGCATGGAAAACTGTATTAATAGGGATTCTTAAAGTGAAAAAAGTAGCACTGGAAACTTCAAGGTGGAACTTCTGAAGTCCACATGTATGTCAAAAGGACTTAAAGACATATGATCAGGTGTGAAGATCCTCTAGTTATGGATACACAGCTACAAACGTCCAAGATGGACATTTGGAAGTAAGTACTCAAACTGGACTTCCCTGATGACTGTACCTAGGACACTTTTATGTACTATCTACTTGGAGTCTCAGTAACCTATTCTGTCAGAAAAAGCAACACAATTTCCATACCAAAGCCATTAAAGGTTCAGGGCATTTAAATTGATGGGGTGACTTAAAATGACAAGGATGGCATAAGTGAATTCCTTAAAAAGAAAAATTTTAGATGCAATAAAATTAATTTTAACAAAGAAAACAGAGCAAATCAATTTCTTTTAAACAAATGTACTCTGGACTTAAAATAATTTGTCATTTATAAGATAACTGTTATTTGTAATGCTATGCCATTACTCAACTGACAACAAGGAGTACAACCAACTGTGACATGTCATTGGTAAAGAAATGACAAGACACTTCTTTAAAAGACCCCAAGTAATTACAATTACTATTAATCAGCAGACCTCCACTCAGTTCTTGCAAATCTGACTCAACAAAATACATACATGTTATTAAATATCCCTGGTTATTTTAAATGCACATGTGGCAGGGGAACATGGTCTTGGGGCTTAAGACATTCTTATGAGGAAGGATTAAGGAATGACTGTTTTGCTGGTTGAAAAGAAAAGGTCGTGGCCTCCAAAAATACACAGAGATGAACATCTAACGTTTTCAATAAAGTTTTTACATTCCAACATTTGTTTTACTATAGATACTTTTAGTTTTAATGAGTTAAAAAATTACATCTGTTTTACAATCTATAATACACGATAAAACGCATAATTACCAGGTATAGCTAGAAATCTACTTATATTTTATATGGACGTTATCATTATAAAAATTAAAACCAGCCAAATTTAAAAACCTGACTTGACCAATTTAGGAAATTGATTTCAAATGTAAAAAAGTTATGCCATGACAATTGTGGGAATTATTTATAAACTTTGTACCAAAGAATTATTTGCTCAAACTGAGGTCAATATTGCTATATAACACACTAAAATTCGCCGTTCCCTTTGCACCTTAAAAGGCAAATACAGAACTCATTTGTTCCTATTTAACAGTTGCTCCTGAGAAGATGACAATCAGCAGCAGCTGTTTTTTTCCAATGTTCTATTTCAAGCAAAAGATTTCCTAATACGGATGAATAATGATCTTCGATGGAATTTATAGTGACTGTGATGCTCCTGTAGCCTTTTTGACCCAAGATGTGCTATTAGGTACCAAAGAGATTTAAAGAGCAGTTACATAAAAACAAAAACAAAACAAAAAACGACCAGTTCGCCTACAGCATATATATTAAGAACTTGTTTTATTCTACTTTTCCTTCAGTATGGACTTGGTACATTTGTGCTCTTTTCTAACCTTTAGCATTTCCTCATGTATCCCGTAATGCCCGTATGAGCTGAAATAAACAGCATCCTCCTCTTCCTGGAGGTCTGCAATGGCAGTAGTAGATGAGGAGCAGGTTCTGACATCTGCGTTCATCACAAAATCCTGGGCAAATTGTCTGTAATCAATTTGAAATAGACCCTTGAGACAGGTTTATTGGACCGTGAAAAAAGGAAAGGCTAGAGGTTGAGGGAGAGGAACCGGGAAGGAGTCGGGTGTGCAGGGTGCTGAGCCTTCTAGCTCACCTTCTATCTTAAGTAACTGAAAGCTCCCCCTGCTGGATCTTAAGCAACCGCATATGCAAACCCAGTTGTAAACATCCTTCTGCAAACCACAAAAACACTGCCAACTGCAGATTATAGCTCTTTGTATCTTTCAACGGAACAAAAGCACCTTGTCTTTATCCAACTTTATTATTTCTATTGTTCTAAAAGCTGAATCGGTGTGGTTTGTTTCAACAGTATTTATATTCTTTAAAACCGTATTATGTCATGGAAAGATAATATGGGCAGAAAGTTGACCCAAATTGAGAATTATTTACATACACCACCACCACACACTCCAGCTCTTAAACTCCATTCTCTCTCTGATCACAACACATTAAGTATCTATAATGGGGTGCCTGGGTGGCCCAGTCGATGGAACATCTGACTCTTGATTTCGGCTCAGGTCATAATCTCACAGTTCCTGAGTTCAAGCCCCCACATTGAGCCCTGCATTGACAGCACAAAGTCTGCTTGAAATTCTCTGTCTCCCTCTCTCTGCCCCTCCCCTGCTCACATGTACGCTCTCTCCCTCTCTCTCAAAAATAAACAAACATAAAAAAACAATCTATAAAGGATACAATGGGGGAGAAATGCAAAGAGGCAGACAGTAGAGTTGTTGCTGGTTACTAGATTACCCAGCATAAAAATCTCAAAAACGGGGAAAGAGAACCACAATCAGCTATACTATCTTCCCTGCTGAACATTCCGGCAAACCATCAAATGGGTACTAAGGGAATGGCAACCAACTTACAAATCCAATAGCTAACACTATACTTGGTAGAAACGTAGAACCTCAGGCTCTGTTTCAGAGCTCTGAATCAGAACCTACAGTTTACCAAATTTAATGCACATTAAATTCTTTGAAGTACTGCCAGTAGAAAGCTAATTTACTCACTGAAGAGAATTATCCTATGTATCTGGCTTTCTTTCTTTTTTTTAAAATTATTTTTAATATTTATTTATTTTTGAGAGAGAGAGACAGACAGAGCATGCGTAAGGGATAGGCATAGAGAGAGGGAGACAGAATCTAAAGAAGGCTCCAGGTTCTGAGCTGCTATCACAGAGCCTGATGCAGAGCCTGAACTCAAGAACCACAAGATCATGACCTGAGCCACCCAGGAGCCCAGTGGTTTTCTAATTAAATACAACATAATTATACTTTGATTCTTTAAAAACAAAAATTTCAACACTGTATTTTCCCCAATCCTAAAAGACATTAATCACTTCCCTTTGAAAGTCTAGGAGAGAAAAAGTAAAATGGAGAAATTAGAGTAATTCAAAGAACGAAAGCTCTCAAGAGGATAACACTACCAGAAAATTACCATTTGTACAAAAGTAAAGAAGGATGTGAGAACAGGTAAAACCACAGAATTTTATGTTAATCATCTATATCTATAACAGATAAAAATGTAGCATATTGTTAATTAAAATTAATTTAAAATAAATTTGAAGTTAGACACCTACATTGTGCTTTCCATTATACAAAATGTTTTTACCATATTCCACTTTATTATAAGTTGTATTACTTTTGAGATCTAAACAACTGATTTTCTGTAAGACTGATAAATTACTTCATTCTTTGCAGATCCTCCCGTGCTCTAGCTAATGCGGCTTCAGCAGACAGTGCTCTGGCTTCCATATGTTTCAATTTTTCAACAACAGATGTATTTTCACTGAGTCCATTGGGGTATGAGAATGGGACTGACACCGGTTCATAAAGATCTTCTACATCTAAAGAAATGAATGGACATTATTATCAAGCCCTCTTCTAACAATGAAGCAAATACAAACATGTTAGCAATAAATATATCCTGAGTGCCTATTAATAATAAATATATTTCTCAGTGCAGTCAGTAGAGGAAAACTTATAAAAGTACTTTATGTTTAAAAAAAAATTTATTGTCAAATGAGTTTCCATACAACCCCCAGTGCTCATCCCAACAAGTGCCCTCCTCTGTGCCCATCACCCACTTTCCCCTCTCCCCCACCTCCCATCAACCCTCAGTTTGTTCTCAGTATTCAAGAGTCTCTTATGGTTTGCCTCCCTCCCTTGGTAAAAGTACTTCTAATTAAATAAATATTTGATATCCAAACTGTTTCCATTTAAAGAGCATGCTTTAGTTTTAAGTTTTTAATTAGGTAGCTAAGTTAACCACATATAAAAGTGTTAATTATACTGAACCAAACCCAGAAAGAAACAAAAATGTGGAAGGAAAAAGCCCTGATATGTACTTATCACCAGACTTCTTTCAAGTATACACATTACATTTCACTTCATCCTCAAAACAAACCTGAGATATAAATACCTCTATTTTAGAGCATGGGAAAAATAAATTTCAGAGAAATTAGGTGACTAGCCCAAAGTCATTTGAATGTTTAATAAAAAACTAAGATTCAAACCCATGCCTGCACTCCTAGCTCATGTTCTTGCCACTACACAAGGTTCCTTCTCAGACTCTGGGTCTTTATCAACAGAATCACAAGTATGACATTTACATATTCATTAAGGACAGTATGTACATAAAGAATTCTATATACTCAGTTAAGTTTTTCATCCTGAGTAAGGGGTAATGCAATCCATACACTGAGGTCTAGTTGCTGATATTATTGAATATCTTGATCCCTAATATTAAAAATTCTTGGTTTAAATTCAATTTCACTATGTATAATCATTAACTTCCACTGTAGAACTAATAACTGCAAAAAGAGGTTAATACATGGAGCCAGCGAGTGTTCTAAAATCCCAGTGTCTCTACCAGTCCAATTAACTTTTAGATCAACGTGAAGCAATAAAAACAATGACGATACATTTTCTCTTCAGTACAGCACTGGGAGAAATATAGCTTTTTTCCCTTATCACAAGTTGTTAGTTGTGACATTTCTTTAGAGTTGGGACAAACTAAGCTTAACAAATATATGAGAGGGGTGTCTGGGTGGCTCAGTGGGTTAAGCATCCAACTCTTGATTTCAGTTCAGGTCATGATCTCGCAGTCGTAAGAGTGAGCCCTGCGTTGGGCTCCATGCTAAGCGTAGAGCCTGCTCGGGACTCTCTGTCTCTCTCTCTCAAAAAATAAAGATTAAAGAAAAAAGAAGAAGAAACAAGTACATGAGAATATTATAACTTAGTCGAACTTTTTATAAAAGTAGTACTGCAGTACACCACTAAACTCTAACCAGTCTGCAGAATACTAAGTCATTTGTTTTAAAAAACTAAAGATTCATTCACTATTTAATTCACAAAAATTAATGAGAGCAACAAAATATGTCCAAACTATTTAAGGACAGTACCATATTTTCTACTTCGTACTACAACTCTCACTGTGTACCTTGTTTTCAAACTTCTTCAAGGGGTGCCTGGGTGGCTCAGTTGGCTAAGCGTCTGACTTCAGCTCAGGTGATGATCTCACGGTTTCTGGGTTCGAGCCCCACATTGGGCTCTCTGCTGACAGCTCAGAGCCTGGAGCCTGCTTTGGATTCTGTGTGTCTCTCTCTCCGCCCCTCCCCCACTGTGTTCTGTCTTTTTCACTCTCTCAAAAATAAACATTAAAAAAGAAAAACTTCAAACTGTTTGTCAGCCAACTTGTTAGTTTAAATTACAAATTGGAACTGATTAAATTCATTTCTTTGTTTAAACAAGTTTTTCTGTTTTGCTTTTTACTGCAGTAAAAGACAAAGTAAAAACTTTCAACACTAATAATACATAGATAACCATATACTATAAGTTAAATGTTGAAAAGGAGGAAGGATTCAGTAAACATTAAGATCCATAACTACAATTTATCAAAACAGTCTAAGTCAAAGTCTTAAACCATATTCAGGAAGATGAATTTCCACATCTACATTCTGTCTTAGGAGGTTCAAATCACCTGGATACTTCATTTTGGCAGGTGAGAAGTACAACAAAGAAAGGTCAATTTATCAAGAAGACACAGCAATTATAAATGAGTATAAACCTCACAAAAGCAAAAACCGATAGAATTAAAAGGCAAAAATAGACAATTCTTCAATCACAGAAATGTAAATACACCTCTATCGACAACTGATTAATTAGATTAGAAAAATCCAAAAACATATAAAAGATCAGAACTAAAATATTCAGCATCTTGAACTAATTATTTTTAGAATACTGCACCCAGAGCTGTATTGGACACTTTCACAGAGTACTGATCACGAACGCGGTAGTCTGTCCATCAACCTGGGTTTGTCTGATGTTTTTTCATTAGTGGAATAAAGTTATATATTTTTGGCAAGAAAAATGATGTTGCGTTCTGAGTGCATTTTACCAAGGGCTTTCTTGTGTCAAAATGACTTATTAAAGATGATGTTAACCTTGACCATTTGGTTGTGACAGTGTCCACTGGAAAAGCTAACATCTCCTTTGTACTTAAATGAGGGAGATACTCTGAACCTGTTTCGCCTTAAATTTCCGTCCACTAATCTTAGCATCCATTGATGGATCTTTTCTGCAAGTTATTTACTGGGTTGTTTGCCTGATCGTGATCCTCTATTTCTCTTTTCTCTTCTACATTTTCTAATGAAAATGATCTAAGATCAAGCTGTCCCTTCTCCATTTATTTATTCGGTTGACTACGTCATTATAGATTCATGGATATTTATTCTATCCAATGGATTAAAACCCAATAGTATCACTTTCTGTGTTACTCAAATCACTCCAGCTTTGGCCATTAGGATTCCTTCAGGTTGGCTCCTGGATTCTTTTGGTAAGTCCTCTCCTCCCCATCGTTTCTTTTTAAGAATGTCCTTAGTTTGTGGCACAAGCTCTTCCAGACTCACCTTGTGTCACCCTGCCCCAATCAAGGAATCACTCACTTGTCTAAAGAGCCTTGGTTCCTTTTTACTGGATAATGGTATTAAAATCTGGGCAATAAGTGTGCTCACTGCTACTGGGGTTTTCCTAGGCTCTTTCAACAGAGCTGGGAAATGTATGTGTCTATACTAACCCGCACATGCACACACATCTGTATTTCTGTATCCATCTGAATATATATTAAAAACCATGGAATTAATACTGATATTTCTGATTCAAATCTATCAGCACAGTACTCATTTTATCCTTCCTTATTTCCTTACTTGAAACCTCCTTCTTTAACAGTGAGAAACCTAGCACTTATAACCCATATTTACTTACTTGTCCATGCTGTTACATACAGAAAGTACCAGAACTGCTAATCCATATGCTGTGAGCAACACCTTTACTTACTCGATTACAGCATTTATATAGTTCTTTTTATCTATAGCCTCAGCACAATATCCAGTCAAGATTTCAGTTACTCACAAAGTTCCTTCCCTACCCACTTTAGCTATTACGTTATTCCTCTGTAATATGGTTAAGTTCATTTTCTAGTGTTTTATTCCATTTTGCACCACCAGTACCCTCACACACACATCCTGGATGCTTCGTTGTTGTTTTTTTTTTTACTACACAAAGGCTATGAGAAATATTACCACAGGTCTAAACGTCGGAGTTATACAAAAAGGTACCCTCAGAGAAGTGTCATTCCCTCATTATCCCTGTAACCTCAACCCCATTGTGCCTTTCTTCCCATCCCTGTCCCTCTAAACCCTGTAACTCTCTTTAGTTTCTAGTTTATCCTTCCTGTATTTCTTTTGATAAATGACTTTTTTCAAATCCCTTTCTTTCTTACGTGAACAGAGTGTCATACCATAGAAACTCCTTTGAGCTCTGCCTTTTCTCACTTAACAGTATGTCTTGGATATCACTCTACCAGTTCAGCGATCTCCGTGTTTTTTAATAGACATATACAATTCCACAGTGTGGACACACCATAGCTTACTCTACTACTCTTCTATGTATGGACATTTAGGTTATTGTCAATACTTGGAAATTATAATGCTATACTGAATAATCTTGTGTATATGTCTTTTCAGGATGTTGGAGGTACACCTTCAAGACAATTATTATCAGAGAAACTGTTGTATGAAAAAGTGCATACAGTTTGGTGAGGTGTTGCCAAATGCACATTCTACTAGCAATGTATGACAGTGCCTGTGTCTCCACAACCCTGGCAACAGAACATGTTGTCATACTTTAAAAATATTTACTGGTCTGATAGGTGAGAAATGGTGCCTCACTGTTGGGCAATTTTTGAACCTTTTTGCGTGAACTGTCTAATCATGTATTTTTCCCCACTGTTCTATCAAGTGTTTGATCCTTTGTCCCTCAATGTTTAAGAGTCCTTTATACAAAAGAATATTAACCCTTTGTGGAATGTTTCAAATATTACACAGTACTTAAAAAAACAACTCGGGGCCCCTGGTGGCTCAGGTGGTTAAGCGTCCGACTTCGGCTCAGGTCATGATCTCACAGTCCGTGAATTTGAGCCCCACGTCAGGCTCTGTGCTGACAGCTCGGAGCTTGGAGCCTACTTCGGATTCTGTGTCTCCCTCTCTCTGTCCCTTTCCCGCTCATGCTCTGTCTCAATCTCTCAAAAATAAATAAGTGTTAAAAAAAAAAAAAAAACTCATTTTATTTAGTCATATTTCATTAGTTTTTTCCTAATGTCCTCTTTCTGTTCCAGGATCCTACACAGGATACTTTAATATATTAAACTGTCATAACTCCTTAAGCCTCTCTTTGGCAATGACAATTTCACAGGCATTCCTTGTTTTTGATGACCTTGATGGTTTTGAGGAGTACTGGTCAGGTAGGTTGTACGATGACCCTTACTTTGTGTGTCTGATGGTTTTTCGTGGCTAGACTGAGGTTATCAGGTTTTGGGAGGAAGACCGGAGGGAAAGTACCATTCTCGAGACATCATATAAAGAGCTCACACTATCAACAGGGTTTATCGCTGATGTGATTATGTGGCTATGGCAGTGTTTGTTTGCCAGGTTTCTCCCTTGTAAAGTCACTTTTCCCCCCTTATACTTTCTTACTTATTTTCTTAGTCATCTTTATTAATTTAGCATCTTTACATCCTCAAAGCCTAGTACTTAACAGATGCTCAATAAATATTCACTGAAGGGCAGTGGAGGTGCAATGGTCAGTAACCAAGCGTGGAGCCAGGAGAATGACGACCTTCTCTTCCATCCCTCTTCCCCAATGGCTAGAAGCACAGACAGAGAACACAGGCAGTGCACTCAAGGGCATGCCTGGTTCAAGTTCTCCTTTTTTAACTAGGTCTCTTAAGTGTTCCAGATTGCAGTCATGACTTCATCCAAACTCCTGTAAGCCTTATGTATTTACTAATGACAATCAGTTCTCCTTTATTAAGCACTTGCCCTCTGACAGGTACTGTGCTAATACGCATTGTCTTCGCAACGATTTTATAAGGTCGGTGTCATTATCACCTTTTTACAAATTAAGGCTGAAAGAAATTAACTTTATATACCAGTGGAGAGTTAGATTCAATACTGCTCTATACCCACAGTGACCAGCAAACAACACTCAATATTTGTTCATCTAAATAATCTCTTCCTCTTCTGAACTGTACTACCTTTTCTACTTCTCATGAAACTTACAATATTTAACTTTATATAATAATACATGACAGACATTTAAAAACAAAACATTCTTAAGATTGCAGGCTCCCTACGGAAAAGATTCACTTATTCATGTTTCTAAAGCATCTAACACACCCCTTGCATCTTGTGAGTGCTCAATGAATGATTTTGAATTCAGGAGTCATGAGGAGCACTTAGTGGGCACTTTGTCATTTATCAAAGAGATAACTTTGATCACTCTGGGGAGAAATAGGATTAAAGAGAATTTGTGAAAACAGGAATCAACCTGGGACTCATCAAATTTTAGAGCCAGAAAGAGTCTCAGAAATCTGGCCTGGGTTCTTCACCTTATGGATGAAGACTTAATAACAGAAAGCTCTGTCCAGGGTCACATAGTTGCTGACTCCTGCATTAAGGTCCTTACTACCACACTGCACCACCACACAACCAAACGATGGTACTACTCAAGGGAAGAGTGGTTTCTACAGTTCTCACTCATCAGAGAACTGCTCAAATACGCACTGTCAAACTACTATATGTGAAGGGCCATGTCTGTTTAGAATGGTCTTACTGGTCTGAAAAGAGCAAACCCTCTACCTCACCTTACTGACACAAGAAACAGAGAAGAAAATATAAATGAGGGGAGAAAACATAAATCATTAACCATGGTAAGTTAGAACATTAAAGTATGTGTAAGAAGCCGAGAGAACTTTCTTAAGATCTCTGTTCAATAAGGATGGTCCGAGCACAGAGCAAGTAACTAAGTAAGATAGCTACAGTCAGGAGATGAGAGTGGCCCTGCCCCGAGGAAGGCTGTAGAGTCAGCGCACATGGGCAAGCCCATGGAAATTTGAGCGGAATCTGTTCTGCCTCATAACAAAATCTCGGTAAACTGGATGTCCTAAGAAAAGTCAATTATCAGACTTAAATATGTCAGACAAAAGCAATTCTGAAATTTAACTTTCCTATCGAAAACAACTACCTGGTGAAGTCTTTATAGAATTAAGGAAGTGATACAGCACTTTAACCACCATTTTGCCATTACAAATGGACGTACATTAAAGTAGATACTGTAAGTTCATCTTACCAAATTGAAGTAATAGGTCATCTTCTAATACTGGCTTCAAATACTCTTCTTTCTCCCAAGGCACTGGATTGTATATGGAATTCATATACTCAACTGTAGGATTCTGGATGTAAAGTTAATTGCATGTTTTTTCATTGTATATAATCACAAACCCCCCTAACAAAAACTAGGGAAATTAAGTTAAAAAAAAAAAAAAAAAGGAACCATGTCTACCTTGCATTAAACCTCTATTTAAGGGGTCTATGTTCACCTCTCACTTCATTAACTTGATTGGATGATTGCTTACATTAAATATGCAATATGGTTTCAATATTGGATTCAATATTGTTTGGATTTGGAGGAAGTGGCAACATAAACATTCATTTGAATAGAAGAGAAAAAAGGACAAAGTATTTGAAATATAGAGACGATAACCAAAGTACCTGAAATCACACTAGAAATTATTTCTGATTTTCGAGAAATCTGGGTACTGGTATTTCCCATTATCTGACACTGAATTACTTTTTCAGATGACATCAATTCACCTCCTAGACACAGTTAGAAACGACACCTTACTAAGCATGGTGTGTATTCATTTACTTTCTGCTGCAAGTTGGACTCATTCCTGATGTCCATGATTCCCCCAGTGTGATGACTGCTAAATCTAAAACGGTTCCTCATTTAGCAGTTCTTTGTATTTTTCTAAAATCAGTGCATCATTAGTCACTGTGGTATTTCTTTAGTTTCCAAACAAAATTATAAATTAAGCTACCAACTTACCTTAAGTCTAATAAAATTTATTAGCTTAATGTATCCATAAAATTCCAGTCCTACAAGAGAAGCAAAAGATAATTCACCTATTTTAACATAAGAGAAGTTTTGTTTAATTGACCTGTTCTATAGAGGTTGAATAGTAAAATATTTCTGTCCTCTAAACTACGACTTATAATATTTTGAATTTCTTAAGATCTAGAAATAGTAACTTTAATACTTCTGACTACTTTAAGAAACAGCCACATGGATGACAATTTTTAATGTTTTTGTTGCATTTCTAAAAAGTAGGAAATTAATTTTTAGAATTCAAATCCTCACTTGTGAGAACAACATAAATCAGGAAAATTTGGTTCTAGATTTTAACAAGTATTTGACAGTTGATACTAGAGCTTAAAGTTTTAAATCCCCTATTTTTAGGGTGCCCACCAAATTATAATTTTGTCAGGATATGGAGTATATAAAGTGAAATACCTTTTACATTAAGTTAAATGATGTAAGTTAAAAAACAATGAGGCTTGTTCTCTGGTTCCCTTCTTTCCAGAAATGAAGCAGGATTTAAAGCAAGGAAAAGCAACAGAATATCCAACCAACTGGGTATTATTTGTCATGAATAATGCTGTATGAGAAACTAACAGCATTTAAAATGTTTTATATGCATAATAGCATACAAAAACTTCTACTTATTAAATGAAAAAAATTACAAAATTGTATTTTAAAAATTTATAGCTTTATTTTTGAAAGAGAGAGAGTGCACAAGCAGGGGAGGGGCAGTGAGAGAGGGAAACACAGAATCTGAAGCAGGCTCCGGGGTCTGAGCTGTCAGCTCAGAGTCCAATGTGGGGCTTAAGCTCATGAACCTGACCCGAAGTCGGACACTTAACCAAATGAGCCACCCAGGCATACCTCAAATTATATTTAAAGCATGATTCCAATTCAGTTTAAAAATGTACATAAAGGGACGCACTAACAGCGCAGTGATTCTCACCGTGTCTGCCACTCGCCCACTCGCGCGCACACTCTCACTCTCTCAATTAAATAAACATTAAAAAATGTACATAAAAACGAATGAGAATAAGCCATTCATGTCTTACAAAAGAAGCTGCGGTTGAATTTATGATTTGTAAACATATCACGTGTTTAATGTCTTTTCTAGTTGACAGTAAATACAGGGACTAAAAAAACAACTCTGTATTTAATTTTAGTGGAATAGTGTAGCTCTTCTCCATCCATTTAAAGTAGAAGACTTTAATTATAATGGAAGTATGTGTAAACGCAAGTTTCAAAAGAATCATCATCTAAATGTTCATAGCAGCACTTTCGACAATAGCCAAATCATGGAAGCAAACCAAGTGCCCATCAACTGACGAATGGATAAAGAAGTTATGGTACTTATATACAATGGACTACTACGTGGCAATGAGAAAAAATGAAATCTGGCCATGTGTAGCAACATGGATGGAACTGGAGGGTATTATGTTAAGTGAAATAAGTCAGTCAGAAAAAGACAGATACCCTATGTTTCCACGAATAGGTGGACTTTGTGAGACTAAGCAAAAACCAGGGGGAGGGGAAAGGAAAAAAAGACACAGAGAGGGAGGGAGATAAAACATAAGAGACTCTTAAAAACTAAGAACAATCTGAGGGTGAAGGAGGTGAGGGAGGTGAGAGAGGGGGGAGAGGGGGTGACGGATATTAAAGAGGGCACGTGTTGGGATGAACACTGGGTGTTATATGTAAACCAATTTGAAAATAAACTATTATAATAATAATTAAAAAAAAAGAATCATCATCTAAATATTTTGCTCACCACTTTAACTTCATCACTTCTTCTTCTATACTCTTACCAAACTCAACTTTGTATGCCCCAAAGTTCATGTCATGCTTTGACCTTGTAAGTTGTCTTTTTTCATAATGACCACCTCCTTTTCCAAAGTCCACCTCTGTCCTTGCTCTCCCTAATTCTAATACGACAAAAATGCAATCACAGGCCAATGTTGTTTTTTTCCTTTTTAGTTGTGAAGTCAATATAAGCTTAAATACAGTGAATCTTATTAGAAGAATGACTTGTAATTAGTCCTTCTTCCAAGGCCACTTGTCAAAACAACCTTAGATAGGCTGCTCCTTTGTTTTTCACTATATTGAAACTGTAGAGGAAAGGAAAGTTCTGGAAGGATACAAAGTTTGAACTTAAATTTCACAAGAAAAATTTTCTTTATTTTAAAAGATACTCACCATGTTTATGGACCATGTTATCAATATTAAATTGATGCTCAGACTTACAATGTGAAAATGTTTCTTCAGCAGATGTAAATAACCTGAAAAATCAAATCATAGCCTTATGAAATAGTCCCCTCAAGTCTAAATACAGATATCGTGTTACACATACACTCCCCCCCTTCTGCTGGTTTCTAGTTTTATACACAACTAAGAAAAAACAAGCATACCTGTACATGAGAGGAACCCAGCACTACCACAGGGAATTAGTACTTCTGAGTCCCATTTTATACCCCAAACAACCTTTTTAAACGTCAAAGTTAATTTATTTGCCAAATAATAGCACTGAGATTATCAAAAGGCTTTTAAGGAAGAGAGCTCCCTTTGATAGATTCTATTTCCCTCAAGACATGAAAATTCCCTACAGAAGAGTCTTTTCTCCTCTGTCAGTGCTGCTTCCAGAGGCTTTGAACTGCAACGGCTCAAACTGCTTTTAGAAATAAAGCACACAATGTCATTTTTACAGCTGGCGTATTCCCAAAGCGCCGTATTTCAAAGGTAATCTGAAAGCACTTGCATTACGGACACTGTGAGTACCAGACCTCTTTATTGTGTGACCTGCAAAACGGAAGGACACTTAAGATAGGAATATACCGCAGAGAAGCTGCCTATTCCCGAGTGCCCAGCACGGGTGCAGCAGTTACTTTTCACCAAATGTTTACCTTGCTGTGCTTCTCCAGCCTATCACAGAGAAGTACATCGCTGATGCTCAATAAATAGTATTTTATGACAACTAAAGTACAGACATTCTGTACCTACGCAAATGAGGCTACACGTGAGAACAATGACGAATCCAGAGGAGCTAATCCACCACCAATCCGCACCAGGGCCGGATTTATGGGAATCTGGCGAAGGTTGATTAAAGTAACACTGGCCAATGCCAAGCCACCCACTTGCCCAGAAAGTCGGCCAAAGTCAAAGCTTACTGAGATGAATAGGCAGAATTTTAAGTGCAAAGAATAGGGCTTTGGATATAAGACAAAGCCTGGCATTGTGACCTTGAACAAGTTATTGATACTGTCAGCCTCTTTTTCCCTAAGTGAAAAATGTATCGATTCCTTTCACTTCCTTATGTGGGGAGCCCCTACCTAAGAAGGATGATTCTTCAGATAGTTCAAATGGAAATAATGCTGTCACTTGAGAAGTTCTCTACTTATCAATGAATTCTAGAATGGTAAAGCTAGAAGGGTCCCAAGGGATTATCTACTTTGGTGACTCCCAAACATGTTATCCAGTAGAATAACCTCAGAAAATGTCTCTATACAAACAGAAAATTGTAGACCCCATGACTGATTTAGAAGGGCTGTGGTGCAGAGTTCAGTATCTTTTTTTAAGTCTCAGGCGACAAGGGTGCACAACTAGATTTGGGAACCATAGATTCAGTCCAAAACCCTCTCACTTCACACAAGGGGAAACGGAGGCCCGTGGGACAGAACTAGTATAACCTGGCTTCCAGTTCATGGCTCTCCGTCTATAGCCACTGTGCTTCTGCCTTCTCCACAAACCATCAGGCCACACCACTGGTTCAAGGATTCGAGGGCGGGCCGCTTGGGTTTGACCGCACGTCACAAGTACCCACAGGGCCCGGCACCCTGAGGGAAGTGGGGGTGGCGCCTGGCACTAGGGTGGACGAACCTGTCACAGAACAGACAGGGGGTCTGCTGCTTGTCGTGGGGGAGATCAGCATCGTCCTCATCCTCCCAGGCGGCCTCGTCACCGCTGTCGGACAGCTCTGGCAGGTCGTCCTCGTCCTCCACAGCGCCCCGGCCGCCTAGTACACGCAAACGATTAGCCCTGCCGGAGACCGACACCAGTGCGAGCCCGGCACACGTGGAGCAAGGGTGGGGGGTGCGCTGCCTCCGCCCCGCTCCCTGCGGCCCTGGCCAGCGCACCTCCTCACCCTCCCTGCCAGGCCCCACCGTCCGGCCCCCCGTCCGGCCCCGCGTCCAGGGGACGCAGCGGGATGGTAGGGTCTTTCTCCCGCCCCGCGGCCGCGCGGCCTGCGGTCTGGGCAGGCCGGATGCTAAGGGGCCAAGGATACCCACCCGCAGCGCCCGGCGCTAACGAGCACATGGCTGTATTGCCCCGGAACCCCGCGCGCCTGGGGGCGGAGACCGGGCTGCGTAGCGCGCGCTGCCGCTTTCGAGCTCTCCGGGCCCGGAATCCCGGGAACGAGCGCCAGCGCGCGGCAGAGCCCAGAACTAGGGAGACTCAGGGTCGCCTCGAAACGCGGGAGCGCGCGCGTGGGCTTGGGAGCGCTTCCGGCCCCGAGGCCACGGTTGTTGGTCACGTGAGTTGGGTGGGCGGGACGAGAGCCCGAGCTCTGCCTCCTCCAACCGCGGGGTTGACGTAGCGCATGCCGAGTAAGCGCTGAAGCGGGGATTGAACGTCGCAGACTTTGACGTGACTTTTGTCTCCGCCTCGCGCTGCGGCAGGTCTTAGCGGGAGGTTCTCACTCGCGCCCCCCGAGCCCAGAGGCGGAGAGACGCCGCAGCGATTTTGCAGTGGGCACCGCGCCCTCTGTGCGTCCCTTATTCTAGTAATGAGTAGTTAGGAGGAGCGGCCCGCTCGGGGCGCCCTCTGATGGCGGAGGAGGCGGAGCGCAGGCAAGAGCCTGATTCTTCGATTCGTGAGCTCCCTATCCCCTTGGGGTGCAGCTGGGTGGGGAGAGGGAACTGCAGGAGGCAGCGTGGGTGTACTAGAGCCTACATAGGGACCAAAGCCTGGCACCCCGATTAAAGGATTTTAGTGTTTAAAGTGCAGTGGTTATGTGAGAGCACAGACTCCGCAACCGATCTACTCAGTCTGAATCCTAGTTCTGTCACTTTTTTACTGTGGACTTGAGCAAGATCAAGACCTCTCACTGCCGCGCCGCCACTTCCTCAACTACAAAACGGGAATAATGACTGCACTAGCCACAGAACTACTGTAAGGATAAAATGACTTAACACGTGTACAGTGCTTAGACATAAGTGTTAACTTCGTCTTGAACAATGGGCAGTAAGTGATCCGTTCGGTTAAGCGAAGGAGTGATGCTCTTCCCTACGTTTAGAAAGTAATGTTATGGCCGCTATGTGGGAGGAACACAAACGTTCTCGAACTACCTCGTGCCGTTTTCCCCCTTCCAAGCATGTACTCAAACCGCAGAATGCTTTGTTAGGTGGGAGTTGACAGAAGTAATTTCAGTAGGTAATCGTCCCAAGTTTCTAGTCCCAGAGGCTAGCACGTTTATCCCATTAAACGTACTACCTTGCCCTGGGCTCTGCATAATCCTGTCTCCCTATCATCTCAACTCAGCTCTTAACCCTGGGTGCCAGCCTCCAGCCTCTGATTTAGAGCTAATAAGGCCTTTGCTAAGAATGCTCTACAAATACAAACGACCATTTCTAAAGAAGTTTCCACTGCCATTCCAGCACCCCCACTTAGTTTCTTTCTTAGCACCTATCATTTGCTTGCTTTTTGTTTGTTTTTTGTCTTACCCCCAGCACCGTGTATGAGGGTAAAGGCATTGTCTCTTTGCTTTCATTCCTCTGGCATATGAACATGGCCTACCTCCTACTAGGTACTCAGTAAATGTGCTGAATGAAAATGAGGCCCTGTATTGCTAAACTCTTCTGAATGTATTCCTCTCCTCGAGGACAGAATCTATCGACTATTAGTTTCCCACAGGCCTCAGTGTATTTTCATAGGGTCCCCTCATTTCATGCCTCCCTTCTTGGAGCCCACGCTTGTTATCACCCAAACCACAAGCTCTTCAGAGTCCAGCCCCAAAGGAACCCCGCCTGGCAGGAGGAAGACGTTCTCTTTCCTTTCTGCAGTTCACATCCTGAGACCCTACTCATCCTAAAATATGTCTCTTTCCTAGGTGATTCAGAATGGGAATGTCCAATCCGCTCTACAGATATACACTCCCAGTTAAAGGGGACGGCCTTTATCTTCTGGTGTTCGCTGAAGCTTGGAATGTACCTGGCATCCCCTAGACCCTGTGAAAATTGAATCACTCAGATCACTTTCTTTCCCTCAGCACAGATGTTAAGACAAGTTTCATCACTATCCTTTGTTCCTGGATGGAAATTAACACTGTGTACTCCTCTTGACTTTGACCCTTCCTTGTGCATCTTTCCTTTCTTTTCCATAGTTTTTAAAGTGTGACTTCTACTGGCTATGTGAACATTTTATTGTTAATTACTACAGGGATCCTCGACCATATAAAAGAAACCACATATTTCAATTTTATTCATCCATCGCGTGTACCAATCCAGTCACAATTAATGGAACTTCCTGGAAACATACAGATACTGGAGGCTTTTATAGAGTGGTTACAAATACAAGCTCTGTGGTCAGGCTGACTTGGGTTAGAATCTTGGCTCTGCCATTTCCTAACTTCAGGTCTTCAGCTACGGACTTTTGGGCAAGGCACTTACCCACAGTGAGGCTCAGATGGGGCTGATAGTCAAAGCTATGAGGGTTATAAGGATTATCGGAGGGTTACAAGACTCATAGCATAATTAAAGGCTGGAATTTGATAAATACTAACCACCATTATACCATCCCACTGGCCAAAACGCTACATATTACCACTGATACTTAGACATTTTCTAACAATCTAAGAGGCACCTAGGACTTGTCCATTTATTTTTCTTCCTATATTTAATTCTCCCATGATTACACGAGCCCAGTTATATAACTTTTATTACATATTCTAAAGAAGCAGTAAGGCACAATGTTCATTTACACAAATACAGCAGTCGGCACAGGGTAACTCAGAAACACAAATGACGATTTTAGAACAGAACTCATCTGCAAAATCCGAAAGGTGTGTACTGCTCCTATGACTGCAGACAAGCCTTTCAAAGCAGGCCTCCTTACCAGTGGCACCAGAATCCCCAGGGGAAGCTTAAACAAAACAACAGATTCCTGCGCTCACACCCTGAAGATTCTGATTCCGAGGCTGAGGTAGAGCCTGTGAATCTATTTTTGAAAAGCTCCCTGGGTGACATATATACACGTACAAGCAGGCTCTGCGCTGCTGATGCAGAACACAATAATTTTTTATTGGACCCGGGCAGCTGAGAATAGTGAAACCACAGCTAAAACACGCTGACGTTTTTTAGACCCTGAAAGTACCAATGAGGTGGTGAGTGTTGCGTTTTACAGAGGGAAGCATTTCTCCAGCGTGGTCACGGCTTGAGAGCGTCATCGGCTTTTCCCAGGTCATGGATGGCCTTATTATCCAGCAGTTCCTTCTTCTTGCCGCTGGGGCTCACTGCGTTGTTCAGCATTGCCCTGACCACAGTGGTCACCGGCACAGAGTGCCCGCTGGCCCAGGATTCTGGTAAGGAGCCAAAGAACTTCCTAACCAACCATTCCCCTGGACGAGATTCTTGCCTATCACACATGAGAACTCTAAAGAGGAGAAGAAAAGCAGAGGAAGAGATGGTTTATTGTATTCAGACCATAGAGGGTGTTATGAACTGAAGGGTGCCCGCCCGCTCCCCCAAATTCATGTTGAGGCTCTAACCCCCAGTGTGGTCGTATTTGAAAGCAATGAGGGTAATTAAGGTTAAATTAGGTCGTAAGAGTAGGACTGTGTTCTGCAGGACTGGTATCCTTACAGAAGAGGGAGAGATATCAGAGATCTCTCCATGTGCGCACAAGGGAAAGACCGTGTCAGGTCATCTACAAATTAGGAAGAGAGGCCTCACCAGACACTAACTCTGATGGCACCTTGATTTTGCACTTCTGGCCTCAAGAATTGTGAGAAAATAAATTTCTGTTGCTTAAGCCTCCCAGTCTGCAGTGTTACTCTGTTACGGCAGCCTAAACAGATTAATACAACGAGTAAAAGGTTTTGTTCGGTGAATGAAGAGGACTGAATTTTTTTAAAGGCAGCAAAAGTGGGGTGCCTGGATGGCTCAGTCGGTTAAGTGCCCGCCTTCGGCTCCGATCTCACAGTTTGTGAGTTTGAGCCCCGGGTCAGGCTCTGTGCCGACAGCTCAGAGCCTGGAGCCTATTTCGGATTCTGTCTCCCCCTCTCTCTGCGCCTCCCCTGCTCATGCTCCGTCTCTGTCTCTCAATAAAAAATAAATGTTAAAAATTTTAAGAAAAATACAGGCAGCAAAAGCTACCCAGGAAATTCTGGACTACTCTGAACGTAGCACCACCAAACTGTCCACCCTTTCTTCCAAAGCCAAAGGTCTGTTCTTTGGAGAAGCAATCCATCTCCAGCCAACTTCTCTCAGATCTTAGAGAGCTAAGTTGTCAGCCTTTTCAAATGAAAAACTAACTTCTAGGGAAGAATGAACAGCGGCCGTACTCCAGGGCAGTATGAATGCTTACCCGGGCCTAAACACAGAGTAACGCTCGAACTGTAATTCTTCAACCCTAGCTTCCACTTCTCCCTGTTAATAAAAACCAAATTTTAACATTTAATCAAGAAGACCAATTTATCGTAATGCGTAAGCGGGAATAACCTGGGGTCTTGAAGATAATCTGCTTCTGCGGGTCCCAGTAGTTATAAATATCCTTATCTAGAATTTTAGATTCTGGGAAGTTAAGGCAGAGATCATTTAATCCTGATAGGCAGTAGTGAGTTCGAAAAGATGTACTGAATGAGAGGACGGCTGCATAGTCAGTCTGGCCTCTCGTGCGACTGATTTTAAAATCGATCCAGGGGCGCCTGGGTGGCTCAGTCAGTTAAGTGTCCGACTTCAGCTCAGGTCATGATCTCACGGTCTGTGAGTTCCAGCCCGCGTCGGGCTCTGTGCTGACAGCTCAGAGCCTGGAGCCTGCTTCAGATTCTGTGTCTCCCTCTCTCTCTGACCCTCCCCCACTCATGCTTTGTCTCTCCTGCTCTCAAAAATAAATAAAAACGTTAAAAAAAATAATCCTTTAAAATCGATCCGGAGAGTGAGTAACGTGTTAGGAGTTCAACCATCAGTGAATAACCTCCCTTCAGTCTAGAATTGAGGTCGCGGGCTGATGGACATCGAGCCTTTCTTGGTTCCCAGGTAGTTGCAGTGGGTCAGAAGATCCTCTCTATTACGGTCTTCCTAACAAATCCCATCAAATTTCAAGAGGCAGTGAGATTACATCTACGTGATGGCTTTCAATTAAATTGGTTAAACAAACTATGAATTTTCACGCCAGACGTCTCTATGAGCAGAAATCCCAGAGGAGCTCAGGCCACGGGGACGTGAATTCAGTCGTGGACTGTTCATACCATCCATTTGTCATCCAACCTGATGCATCACATAATCTTGGGTAGCTTTTTAAAACGCTTTTGTAAAATTAATGTTTTTTAGTATATTTACAGAGGTCTGCCACCTTCACCACCATCTGAGTTTAGAATTGTTTCATCACATTTCCCCCCACCCCCCAAAAACACCCAACACCAACCAGCATTCGCTCCCATCTCCTCCCCCCAAGGCCTATCCAACCACTAATCTTTCTGTCTCTGTAGATTCTGGGTATTTCATATAAATGCAATCATACAAGTTGTGGCTTTTTGTGACCAGCCCCTCATAGTGTTTTCAGGGGTCACCCATGTTATAACATGTGTCATGCCTTTTTATAGTTGAATAATATTCTTTTGTTTGTATACGCCACATTTTGTTCATCCATTCATCAGCTGATGGACATTTGGGTTAACACTCTGGCTATTACGAATAATGCTGCTATGAACGTTCACATGCAAGTGTTTTCGTAGACAAATCTCTTAGGTTTTACAAAGGTATGTTTTGTCTCCATTAGCAGTGTGCATAAAAGAGTTAAGGAAGCAGGCTGAGACTATTATCTTAGAAAGGCCTGCTTGCAAGCTTGACCTTTGATTTGTGTCTGGGAAGTGTCCCTGTCATTACCTAACTGGTAGGGTAGTTCCCAGTGCCTACACTGTTTGTACAAACAATGTGGTTTATGCCGAACACTTGGTTTCCTTCTGGAAGTTTCTAATTTTTTCCAGGCTCAGGGTGCCAACATGACCCCATAAAAACTCTGAACTCCTGGGCTCAGGCGAATTTCTCTCATTTTCCCAACACGCATTGCTGGCGAAATTAAGCCTGTGCGACTCTACTGAGAGAGGACTCTTGGAAGCTTGCACCTCTTTCCTCTGGACTTCATCCCCATGCATCCTTCCCTGTTTACTGCCTTTGCTTTATCTCCTTTCACTGTAATAAATCATCGCTGTGAGTGTAACTATACGCTGAGTCCTGTGAGACCGTCTCTCAATTTACCAAACTTGGGGCTAGCCTTGGGTATCCCCAAACAAGCCGATTAGAGATACCTTGAGGGCAAGAGCCATACCCAATAATAAACTATCATCTACTCAGGAAAACTTCAAGCATCGCTGCCTCGAAGTCTCTTCTGATGCTACGATTCCAGGCTGACAGTCAAGACCAGAGCTGCCAGATCGTATTTCATAATTACTAGATAATCAACAGGGGGAGCGACGCTGGAAATTATCTTTCGAATCACTCCTGTTTGCTACCCATATCCCTGCAAAAAACAGTCCCTGTCATTATAAAAAAAAATGAATATAATGCATTTAATGCCTTTCTGTATTATTTAGCATGTTACATTATTTAGCACTGCCAATTAGCCAGGGTTCTCCACAATATATGAAAGATAGAAACGTGCACAAACCTTAACTTGCAGATATAAAAAATTACTCGACTTATCAGCTCCTTTAGAGGACAGCAAGTTAAAATGCTTGCAGCCTCCGGCTTTTGCCAGCTCCGCAGACTTGAGGACATAATCTCGATCGACACGAACAAATCCTTCCTGAGGGTGAAAAGGATGGGAGTTATTTCCGAAAAGCTGTGAGTTCGTCTTAAAGATTACTATCCAGTGAGTTCGTCTTAAAGATTACTGTCCAGGCCGGGTGGAGGCCTGCGGGGGAACGGAGATCTAAATAAAATGCATCCAAGCATAGACCCTGGGAAAGGCTCCAAGTACGATCCTCAGGATAGACGGACCGGCTTTAGCGGCAAGGCCAGTGAGAAAGTAAGGACGGCGACATGGAAACACGGACACCAAACAAATGGGCAAGGAGCAAAAGGAACACCAAGGTCAGCCTGAGAAACTGCTTTGAGTCACACGTTTCTCTCTCAATAACTTTACAAGCTCACAACCCTCTCTCTCTTTTCTCTATTGTGTCTGTGTCAGCGCTAACGCGCAGGGTCTCGTGCACAGCTGAGAGCACCATCCAGGCACTACCAGAACAAAGTCTGTTTAATTTCCAATTTTTGTATATGTTTTACATCATACTTTATATATCAATAAAGAGCAAATCTTCAAATTGTGTTACTGACAGGTATGCGATCAGGAACGTTTGGGGGCCCCTGGTCTAGACTCGGTCTGGTGAGGGCGGTGGTAGGGTCTTTCTTCTTAATTCCTCTCTGAGCATCAGTGTGTGCCTGGCACACGAGAGGTACTCTAAAAATATTTGAATGAAAGAATAAAACTCCAACAAAAGCAGAGAAAAGACAAGTCTAATTAGAGAGAGAGGAAAAAAAAGAAAAAGAACTAAGTGGCAATAAAGAGGAAGGGGAAGCATGGTGCAAACAGCACAATGTAAATTCATTTCCAAGGCCTGATGGAGGGACACAGGCCTGTAGCCAGAAAGGGAATTCCATGAAGTAACAGCTTCTTGGGACCACCACAAATGCCGGCATCCCCGAACTCCACACGGCTGGAAAGGAGCCTAAAGCCTAGTGAAGCTGAACTTCATAAATACCCACGACTCTGTAATGAGGTTTTCTATAATAACAATTCCAAATCTGAAGACTATATTACCACCCTTGTGATTTTTTGTTTAATTACAAATTTGCCCTGTGGTCGTTATGGACCCTAAATGTTTTATTTTGTAAGGAGATGTCTGTCCTGCACTTCGGGCAGCATCACGTCCAGCCCCGTCCTCGTGGCGATGTGGAAACAAGGGTCGGTGTCGGGTGAACACCCGGCTAAGAAGAGGAAGCTGGGCGCGCAATGCGAATTCCGGACTCTGAGTGGCGCGTCTCCGTTGTACTCATCTTCCTTCTTATCTCACGCTGCATCTAGCTAACGACAATGACGAATTCATAACTGGGGTGGGCAGAATAATGGCCCCTCGAGGATGTCCACATCCTGGTCCACATACCTGTGAATATGTTCGGTTACACGGCAAAGGGGAATCGAGGCTGCAGGTGGAATTAAGGTCGCTAATCAGCTGACCTTGAAATAAGATATTCTCTATTATCCAACCGGATATCCAGTGTAATCACAAGAGTCCTTCAGGGCGGAAAAAGGAAGCAGAAAAATGGCCCTGAAGGTGGAGGGAGGGGACCCTGAACCAAGGCATGCAGGCAGCCTCTTTACCCTTTAGCCGGAAAGGGTAAAGAAATGGACTCGTCCCCAGAGCCTCCAGAGGGCAACACAGCTCATTCAACACCTTGATTTTATCCCAGCGAAATCCGTGTCAGATTTCTAACTTCTAGAACTGCAAAGTGATAAAATTTATGTGGTTTTAAGCCACTAATTTCGAGGCAACTGGTCATAGCAGTGATAAGAAACTAATACAGATTTCGATTTTAAAACCACAGGCCCAAGCAAGCTTTTTCAACTTTGTACAGAAGCAGATCGTAAAAGAAAAGTGAACGAGTTGTAAATATAGAGCTCATGAATTTTCATAAACTGAACATCTTCTGCAACCAGCTCCCAGATCAAGAACTAGAACGTCACCCCTCCCCCAAAGCCTCTCCTGTCCCTCCTCTGTCATCACCGACAGTACCTGCAGGGCGGTGTTGTGTTTCTGCCTTACTCGAGGCAACAGAAGCTTCGCTCTGTCCCCACACGGCATCGCCATCTCCTTCTGGGTTGGACACTTGCACATTCACGCCTCACAGCACACTCACCCACACTCACTCCAACTCACAACTCTGCTCTTTTACACCAGTGTGAAGCAAACAGAGTTTACGACTCCGCTCATCCTGAGAGAGGGATGAGGGTCTCTTCAGGGCCATTTTCTGAATTGAGATTTTTATATGTGCTGTATGTGTGCCAGGAGAAACAATCCAAAGCTACACAGAAAAATTCTAAAACCCTCGGCTCCTCTTCCACGTCTGTTTCTTCTACTTGCCCCAACTCCCCAAACTCTGATTTCAATGATGGGTTTGTTATTCCCAATGAAATTACAGAGTTGACTAATGGAATAAATTCCTTTTGGCCATTGCTGTTGTTTTAGCACTATTTCTTGGGAGCGTTATGGTAGTTGTCGTTGTTAAAATGCTTTTTCTTCCATCGGCTTCTGTAAAAATAAAGGAAAGATCCGGCCAATCACAAGTCCCTGGACCGACGCTGTCTCCCTCGCTTAATCCAGGCCCAGTAAAGGGATAATTTGATTAAACTGAGACCCTAATTTATTTGGCTTTAGTTCTGGATCAACCTCTCCTTAATAGAGTGCTGCCGTCTCCAATTGTTAGGTGAAAATTAGAGTGACATAAATGCCATGGGACTTTTTCAATCTGATTAGTCCGCTAAAGCACATCAATACCACCCCAGCCATCACACTCTGGCGTCCTTCCTTTCACCGGCCTGGCGAACAACTGACAACCACGCCTTGAAGGACGAGCACCCACGCTGCTGCAGAGACCCCCACGCTTAGCCCGTCATCCTGCTCAATGGGCCCTGTTGACAAGGTGCCCATACCTTTCTCCACTGCTGTTCTCTGGACAAAGCTAAAGATTGTTTTATTAGCAATCAATGGCTGTTAATCCAAAATGATTTCACAAATCCTCTGAGCCCTCAAGCTGATTATAAATACGCATTTTTCCAAGCCCACAAATTTTGAATTTCACTTCCCCCGCCCTGATGCGCGGCCTTTCAGCTGTGAATGAAAATCAAAAGCAAAGGGGTCAACGGCTTTCAAGGACTCAGAAACCAAACTTAAACGTGGATCCTGGTGACAGACTGTAACCCACACTAATTTTCTCTGGAGTGAGGAAGATTCTTTTTAGAGATAGAAGGAAGCTATCTTTGAAATCTTATTAACATCCTTTCTTGTTCTCTAACGGTGCAAATAAAAAAAGCAACAGGAGAAACAAGCTACAACAAGCTACTTCATATTCCGGAAACACAATTTTCAGAAAAACAGTGTTTAGTTTCCCTAACCATATGGCAGGAGAAAAGATATCTCTTCGGAGAACATTACGTCCATTCTGTTATAGTGTCTTTATGATTCCACAGTCAGTGTGCCCTACTCTAAGCTAGAAAACAGAATGGATTAAGTGAGTTCCCACTATAAATCTCCCTTCCAGCACCTGCTCCAAAGAATAAGCACAATGTAGTACAACTCAGCAGAGATATCTTCACAGGCTCCACGAATACGGAGGAGACAAATTCTCCAAGGACTCTTTAAATCGTATTAAAATCCAAAGCTACTAAGTATTTCTTCCCATCTTCTTTATATGTGTCTGAAAAGTGGGAACACTGTGACTTAACGACTTGTACGAACAAGGTATTTCAGCACTGACTGGCCCGGCCAACGCGCCTGCCGCAGTGACTCAGCATCTGGGGTCTCCTCCTCCAAGGACGGGGGATCTAGCATCGTGTAAAGGGGCCCACTAGCCCGTATTCCTGCTTTGGATTCTTTCTCCTCTGCTCCCTTTGCAATCCAGCCCATAAAGTTAGACTAGAAAACAGAGATGCTGACGAACAACGAACAGTAGAATCTGAACCCCATTTGTTTGTGTCCTGGAGGGCAGCTCTGTGTTTGACGTCCAGCGGTGGAAGCAAGATCTTGGTTAGAGAAAGAACTCTGGAGAGAAAAATAAAAATCAAACAGGTACTGAGCTGCTGAGTTCATCTCTATGTTCTCACAAAACGTTTCCATCTGAGGCATTCCTCTCTCTGTGTGATGGAAGTCAAAGCAGTCTGGAGATCAAAGGGGTCTCAGTGGTCGCCTCCCTCTCATTACCAACTAGGAGGCGCTGGCCCATGGGAGCTAACCAGCACATCCAAGGGTCCCATGGCTATTTGGTATCCAGAGCCTCGAACCACTGGGGGCCCTATCACTTCACAAGCACCCTCCTAGACATTAAATTAAACAGCACAGATTACGACAGGAGTCAGCAAGCTTTTCCCATAAAGGATTTTCAGATTAGCAGGCTTAGGTTACAGGAACCCAGCTCTGCTGCCATGGCACGGTAGCAGTCACAGATAATACATATATAAAATAACGAGAACAGCCGTGTTCCAGTAAAACTTTATTCACGGATTCTGAAATTTTAATTTCTTATATTTTTCATGTCACGACATATTATTTCCCTTTTGAGTTTTTTTAACCATTTAAAAATATAAAAACGTTCTTAGCTCAATGGGCTGTATGAAAACAGGTAGGCTGTACGTGGCCCAGTCTGTGGTCTGCAACCTGGATTAGAAGAAGGTATCATTAGAACCAGAAGCCAGGAGACCCTAACGATGCCTAATAAACGTTACAACGGCTCCACGAATCACATGAGCAGCACTGTCCATTCAACAGAATCTAAGAACCTGGACTGCGAGGAACAAAATGAAGAAGTGAAACCATATTACACCACCTCAAACTCACTAACCGCATCCTTCCCTTAATACACGTAAGGGGAAAGCACTATTCCCAGTGACGGCTGTGAGTTTTTGCTCCACAGCCCAGACCAATGTAGATCTGGGTTTTAAAGCATATTTCAACCTTCACTGGCACACAAGTTATGTATTAAAGCAAGGTCAAGGCCACCTGGGGACTATAGTACCTAGGAAAGCAGGCTGCCAAAAGCAGGTCCGACGAAAAGACGAACGTTGGCTTACATCACAATCTCCCAAGGAGCTTGCTAAAAATAAGTTGCCGAGCTTCCAACCTTAAAAATTCTGATCCAGCAGATCTGGACTGGGGCCAAGTAAGGAAGCCGCTGCACAACCGTGGCTTGTGAAGGTGAAAAAGAAGATCAGCACCTAACACGACTAAAGGAGATGGTCTTCCGAACAGCTGACAAAGCTAACAGACCTAGCCCTAGCTCCGGTTTCAGGAGAAATCTGGGTAGACTGAAATTTATGGGTTGGAATGTTCTCCCCCAAATTCCTATGTTGAAGTCATAACTTCCAGTATCTCAGAATATGGCTTTATTTGGAAACAGGGTCGTTCCTGATATTATTAGTTGAGGTGAGGTCATACTGAGTTCAGTGTTTCTTAATCTAATTGGACTATTGTTGTAAAAAGGAGCAATTTGGACACAGCCACACATGTGCACAGGAAAAACACCAACTGAAGAGACACACAGAGAAAGAAGAGTTATCTATGAGTCAAGGAGAAAAGCCTGGAAAAGTTCCTTCCCTCACAGCCCTCAGGGTAACCAAACCTCCCAACACTTAGATCTCAGACTTCTAGCCTCCGAAGCTGTGAGACACTACATTTCTGTTGTTCACGCCACCCTGGTTACGGTACTTTGTTAAAAGAGTCTCAGCAAATTCAGACACTGAAGATCACAGGGAGATAAGATGGCTACTCAGAGAGTGTCAACAATGAATGAGACAGAAACCATGAGTTTCTTGGAGTTTCTCTAACTGGGTGTTACAGTTACAAAACTGGGTGTTCCAGTTACAAAACAGCTACAGAATGAGACTAGGCTTGCATCAGCTTTGCAGTATTCGCCTGATGGGCTCTTTCTCAATAGAGATGGCGGCCAACCCAGAAATCAGCATAGGGTGAGCTTGGAAATTGACAGTCCCCCATGAGACACTAGCCACTTGTGAATTGTCACCTCTTTTAAATTACCTAAAGTTAGCACAAACCCCCAAACTTTATATTGCATCCAGTCTAAATTAGTTTCAAATAAAAAAAAGAGAAGAAAAGAAAAGACTTTCTGGAGGAAACATCGGCTTACTTTCTGCCATTCTCCTCTTGAACCATTTAAACCCCAACTCGTTTCTGAGATTATAGTTGGCTTACTAGTTTTCTTCTCTTGCTTACCTATCAATACTTTCATCTTTTCAAACTGATTTTGGAGAACAAAAGAACAAAAGGTATCGAGTAGCCTGAAGATGGGGTGCGGGTGGGGGAGGGGAACCAACTCCATCTAAAAAAATATTCTGGGCAGGGAAAACACTCAATTCCTCGATGAAAATTGCTTTACACAATGTGAATTCAACAAAACAACTTAAGACTTTTTCCTGGAGCATCCTATAATGGGATTTGCCTTCCGTCACGAATATCAACTGCTCCGTACCTAATGCAGTGTTTTTTATTTTGCTGAGTCACCACCAAAAATCAGGTTGGCACTTGAGACCGTTCAAGCTGCAGTGTACTAGAACAAAAGTTTTTCAACGCCCTCAGAGGGCACACTGCTTGTGACTGTCCCCGGGATAGAAAAGACTGCTCCGGCTGCTGGGCAGCTCCCCTCTCTAGAGACGGAATGTGCCAATTCCCGGGAGAGTCTAATTTCTCTAGAATCCATCCTTCCCATCCTAGAACTCAAACCCAGCTGGGTTCCGAGGTGGACACGACAGAACTGCAGAAGATCTGGAAATACATCCCTACCGAAAGCATGAATAGGATCATTCTTTGGATCCGCAGCATGCCCAGAGAAACACATCTGAGCCAAACTGCTTAGCTCATATAAACCAAGGGTTCTTAACCATGCCCCCTCCTCATGATTCTGATGCATCAGCCTGTTTAGAAATCTATGATGAGCCCCCTTGGCAGCATGGTGGTCCAGCATATTTAACAGACACATTTAGCTCCAGCAATCCTGTGCCAGGGGGATAAACTACAGTCAAGGTATAAATTAAGAGGTATTAACACTTGCCCAGGATCTACGTAGCAAAGCAATGACTTCTAACTAGGTAGTAAACTATGACTCGTGGACAGAGGCTGGTGCAATTTAGAGTATCATTAAAAGGAAAATAAAACATGGATTGGAACAGTTCTGCGTCACTTAAGGCTGAATCACCACTGAGACTGAATCATCGCTGAAGGCTGAGTCACCACTAAAGGCTAGCTGAATCGTGCTTCTGATCTGATGTCCTATATCGGGAATTTAAAGCTTGGCGTGAAAATAGGTTGAAGCAAATTATTCATGTGAGAGACAATGCTTTAAGTTTAAAACATTTATAAAGAAAAAAAAAAAGTTTACTGCTAACAGCAATGAGCCAGTAACTTTTACTCAGACATAATGGTTTGCCTTAGTCAGGGGATGTAGTTGACAGCAATATTTGCAAGAGGCAAGACCTTGTAAATATTTATGAGGTGTCTCAGCACGAAGGCCTGAACTCAAGGATTACTTCGCAGGAAGAATGAAATTATCAGTACTATCCAAAGAACAGCAAAAGCTAGGGCAGCCTATGAAATCTGAGATGATAAGAGCTTATTGACATTTAAGCACCACAGACATAAAGAAAAAGAGTAAGCAAGAAAGGAATCTTTGACATTACTGGCCAACGAAAGGGAAAGGGGTCTATTTCTTCCTTACCGCCCCAGCTTTTTTCCTGGTGGTACCCAGGCAACAGAATCCGACATCGTGACCTTGAAAGGCAGAAGCGTAGTCATCCAACTTTTCAAAGTCCACTACTTCTTGATTCTAGAGGACAAAGACAAAGCTGTCTATAACCTGCTATTATTAAAAAAGACAGAGAAAAACACCCCTCTAGATTTTAAAGAATAAATTACAGAACATTATTGAAGAGGCTGCAGCTTACCATCCAATTTTGCAAGCTCTTTCCTCTGGCATCTCTTTCTCCTGCCAGTCTCCTTCTATCTTTTCCACGTTAGCCTATTTAGCAGGGCAGATTCCTACGTATGGAAATCTCAATTCCATATAGTGTTTATTTTACTTAGTAAGAAACCTCTGAGAAAGCTAGAGCAGCACTGGTGCAGAGTGGCAGAAAATTAGGACGTTAGACATTAAGCAAGGATACAGTGAATAATTCACACAGAATTAATAAGGTACTGCGAGTTTTGTTTTGTTTTTTTAAAAACTATTTTTTAACATTTTTATTTATTACTGAGAGACAGAGAGAGACGGAGCATGAACATGGGAGGGGCAGAGAGAGAGAGAGACACAGAACCCGAAGGAGGCTCCAGGCTCTGAGCTGTCAGCACAGAGCCCGACGCCGGGCTCGGACTCACAAACCGTGAGATCATGACCTGAGCCGAAGTCAGACGCTTAACCGACTGAGCCACCTGGGTGCCCCAAGTGCTGGGGAGTTTTTAAGACCTGTGACCACGTGACTGTTACAGATACTATTTATAAAATTGATACTTGTCAGGAGACAAATCAAGTTTAGAAACTCAATTAAGGAAAATGCACAATCATATTACAAAAAAAGTTTGCAAGCTCATTTTCTCCCACCGAAAATTAATCTGAACCCAAAATCAACAATGCACTTCGATGTCCGCAGTACACATAATTGGACTATAAGTGATCTCTAGATCTCCAAAGTCAAGTTCAATTATCATTTTCTCTCTGGAAAAATAAAAGACCTGTCTATACTACCAGGAGGGATGCCAATGAGGAATAATGTCAGGGCAAAGAATGGTGTTTGGAATCTCAAAGACCTAGGTTCAACTCTTGAGCCTGCTACTTACTAAGCCTGTGATTTTGGTCAAGTTATTTACCATGTGCCTTAGGTTTTTCAGCACTAAAATGTGAATGATAATCTTTCCTTCAGTCCAATTCATGAACCACCTATGTTAGAATCAGCCAGTGAGTGCTTGACAGAAAGGCTTACTCCTAGGCGTTGCACCAATCCTTCTGAAGCAGAAAATGCACTTTTAATAAGCACTCTAATTTTCATGCTCACTCAGATTTAAGAACCTCTGTGTAACCTCATAAATTTCTTGTGAAACCAAAAAAAGAAAGATTGAGGGACGCCTGGCTGGCTCAGTCCAGTTAGGTGTCAGATTTTGGCTTGGGTCACGATTTCGCGTTTGTGGATTCGGTTTGTGGGTTCGAGCCCGCATAGGGCTCTCTGCTGTCAGCCTGCTTAGGGTCCTCTGCCCTCCTCTCTCTGCCCCTAACTTGTGTGCACACGCTCTCTCTCAAAATAAATAAAGATTAAAAAAAAAAAAGATTGAGAAGTTCCCATAACCCAGGAGTTCAAAAAAAAATGTAGTTTTCCTTCCCTACCATTAACTGTTTCAAAACGATTCTCCTGTCACTATGTGCAATGGCAAAGAAACGTAGGTTCCCATTAAGTGCATAACCAAACGATGTGCCACCAGAACTTGTTTATCAAAGTACAGAACTCAATTTCAGTTTTTAATGACCGGCGGTTACTTGACATACTCCATGAAGCCAGACTATGAAAACCACTTATAACCTAAGTCTGAGCAAAGATGTCCATTTCAAACAGTAAAGTCCTGATGGACATAAGATCTATGCAAAATGACTAGCCGTGGATAGACAGGGGTTAAGATCAGGTATCGTGAGACCAATTGTTATCTTGAAGCCTGTGGGACCAAGCTCTACAGTTGTGGGGTCTCAGGATTACATTATAGTTTAATTTACTCCAGTTCACAACGGTCTTTAAATGAGGAAAGGAATCTCTACAAAGCTTAGACTTCAAATAGGGAGAGGACTCTGGCATATCATTTGGTTAAGCACATAAGCGTGACAGTGAAGAGAATATTCCACTTACATCCACAAGGCTGCAGCCCTGGAAGTTAAGAGGGCAATTCTTGTAAGTGAATAACCACACCTTTCATTGCCATAGACTCTGCTTGCAATTCACTGACATTAGTATTGAGTGGACAGGTAAACAAAACAGGCAAAGTGGTTGAGAAAATTGCCCAAGGTTACAGGTCTGCTTCTAGAACCCAGCCTGAATGGCCCTGAAAATGTGCTCTTCTCTGTCTCCCCAGCCCCCATTACAATCCCGGCAGGCCTCATAGGAGTCTAGATTGAAAGGGCTTTGCCCAAGGTCACACAGTGAATGGAGAGGCCAACCTGGGTTTAAAAGCACGACGGAAGCTTCCAGAAAGGGCTCTCATCTACCACATTCTGATCACCTCTTCTCTACACTGGACGGGCAATGTTCAGCCTTTAGGCATAAAAATATGTTCATTCCGCAGAATCACTGCAAATACATTTATTGAGTTCCAGCTAAAATACCCACCACATTTTTAAATGCTTCCTCATCGAAGGTGAGCTTTCTCCGGCCAATGAGCGTGACTTTGGAAAACAGGTTCTGTTCCAAGATTTCTTTTAAAAGCACTCTGCCGGTTTCCCCGCTGGCACCCAAAATAAAGACAGATTTATTCTGCATCCTGAAGTCTTCTCGAAGCTTCGGCAGCGCCTCAGTCTTGGCCATGCTACAGAAATAACATCGACAGATGCGGTCTTGGGATGTTTAAGGGATGGTCCTTGCTTATTCTGGGGAATAAGGGTGGCTTATTTGTTCTAGGAACAGGTGTAATTATTCTCCGCAGTCAGGGCCCAGGAGAAAGTGCTGAGTCACCCGCAGGGCGTGGCGCCCTGGCCATCCCGCACCTGAGTCAATTTACTGCTCGGAAGGGCCCTAAAGAGAATGCGCCCGAGTGCCATGGCACCCAGGGCCCTGGTTCTCCACCCGTACCTCCGATTCCAACCCCTCCTTCCTCCGCCCACTGGTATGCGCGGCCAAGCTCGGTCCCCTGCACGGAGGGTACCTGGAGCCGGCCCCCGGCCCCGCGTCCTCAAGCCGCAGCAGGAGCAGGGCGGCCAGCACTGCCGCCGCCGCCGCCGCCGCCGCCGCAGCGCTTAGCGCCGCGGGCCCCGGCATCAGGGAATGTCCCGATCCCCGCGGCTCCGCGTCCCCTCGCCCCATTGGGCGGATACCCCTCCCAGGGGTGGGCGGGGGTCGCAGGCTGCCCCAGCGCCGGCCTACCCGACTTTGTCTTCCGGTGACTTAGCTGAGTCGTTGCCTCGCCCCGCCCAGGGGGCGGGGCCTTGGGGGAGGGCGCGGGGCGGGCCGCGAACACGTGCGCAGCGCGGCTGGGTGGGAAGCTTGGAGGCCGCCTCCTAGATGTCAGCAATCGCTGGCATCCTTTCTCCAACTTTCCTGCCGCCACCTAGGCTAAGCTCGCCCTTATCCGAGGCTTCCGCCAATAGACTTGACCTTCGCTGGTCTCTTTCGAAAACGTGTAATTTCAGTTGTGTTTTGGACATCCGTATCTCGAATTCACCACGTCAAAACCTTAGCCGTTCCCATCCAACCACCCCAAACCGAAATTAAACAAACCTTTGAGTCTCACCATGCCTATACATTTTCTCACCCTTGCCCCTCCTCTCTCAAGTCGGAAATCTGGCTTGTCCCCTTTGACTCCTTTTTTCCTGGCCTTTCCACAGTCCAGATTAATCACCAAGTCCTGTCATCCTACCTGTCTTTCAGATATTTCTCTTGTGTAATTTTCTCTCTCACTCTAGCTCACCAGTAAAACTGGTTTCCCTGCCCAGGTCCCAGATGGTGAGCCAGGGTGATCTTCCACACCCAATACTGTGGTTCACTCTCCCAGAACAGTGGTGTTTAGAACATAACAATCTACCTTGGATCTCGAAAGTCCTGGACAGAAATCAGAATCACGAGTAGGAATCCGAACAACTGTGTTGTAAACATTGGTTGTTTGGGGCTGCCCAGCCTTCAAGCACTATCCCTAGTTTTGGGAATTCCAATGTAAGTGGGACACAGGACCCCACCGCCTCCTCTAGAAGCCAAGTGAACCGTATGATTCCTCATCCAACTCCTTGGGAATTGTTATATGTAGGTGAGACCTAGACTCAGCTCATCAGACACTGCCATCCAGGTTTTCACTTTTGGGGGAGTAATAAATAGATGCAGGAGAAACCTGAGATGGGGTTCGACTGGCCAGGGCAAAGGCATAGGATAAGGGCATCCTCTGATCTGTCAGAGAGCTGATGATGTAACCCTTTCTGTGTTTTCCCTCTTAATTCCTGCCTGTTTACAGAGCCTGTTCTTTATAGTTTCTGTTACTCTTCCAATAATTTCGTTTTCCGTGTCAGCTAGCCAGAGCTACTTTCTCTTGCTTGCAATAAAAAGCCTTGAAAGATACAGAGCAAAGTGATTCATTCCCCTACTCACCTGTCACAGTGTTTGCACCCTTGCCTTTGAGTACCCAAAGCTTTTCCACTAAAATGCAATTTAAAATCTTGTCAGCTCGCACTGTCTCGAGAATTCACTTATTAAATCTGTTGCAGAGATTAATCGTCCCCAGTGTCCACTCTCCCCTTTCCTTTTCTTAGTTGTGGCATAATTGCCATACAAAACGCACAGGTCCTAAAGGTTCAGTTCCATGATTTTAGACAATCGTGTATACACCTAGGCAACCCACCTAAAACAAGATATAGAACATTTCTGTCATCCTAGAAAGGCACCTTCATTCTTCTTTCCGGGCATTCTAGAAGCAACCATTTTCTGATCTCTATTAATACAGATTAGTTTTGTCTGTTACAGAACTTCACTAAATAAAATTATACAGCATATACTCTTTTGTGCCCCAAGTTTTTCTACTCAACATAATGTTCTCTTTTAAAAAATTTTTTAACATTTATTCATTCTTGAGAGACAGAGAGACAGAGAATGAGTGGAGGAGGGGCAGAGAGAGAGGGAGACACAGAATCCAAAGCAGGCTCCAGGCTCTGAGCTGTCAGCAGAGATCCTGACGTGGGGCTCGAACCATGAACCGTGAGATCATGACCTGAGCCAAAGTCGGACACTTAACCGACTGAGCCACCCAGGTGCCCCATACTCAACATAATGTTCTTAAGACTCACCCTATGACCTGCACTATGACCTCTGTGGGCCCTTGGGACTTCACGGGCCCCTTCATAAAAAATGAGGTTAAAAAATTATATTTTACAATGGTTACTATAAAAACAAACATATTCATATTATATATTAATAAAATGTTTTCTTCAGCCTGAAAGGTCATTTTTTTCCTCCTGATTTTAAAGAAATTAGAATCTTCTCAAGGATCTGGGCACTGTGCCTACTGTACCAAGTGGGTAAGTCAGCCCTGGATGTTTCATGCATCAGTATTTTGTTCCTCTGTCGCTTAGTGGCATTCCAATGCATGAATATCCCACAACATGCTCTCTCGTTCTCTGTTGATGGACATTTGGTTTGTTTCCTGGTTTGAGCTATTATGAATAAGACTCCTATGAGCCTTCTTGTGCCAGTCATTTTGTGGGCATATGTTTTCATTACTTTTAGGTAAATACCTACAGGAGGAATGGCCAAAGCATTCACTAACGTGCACATGCCATTTACTTCTCCTACCCACCTGGTATCATTAAGCTTTTTAATTTTAGGCATTTAGTGGGTGTTGAATGATCAAAGGGCTCCTCATCCTTCTTTGAGCAATGGGGCTCTAAGTTATATCTGACCACATGGCTAGCCATTTAGGTTCTGTATTTCCTGGTATCACTTGCAAGTCAATGTGACCATGTGACAATGTTTTAGCCAATGAACCTCAAGCAGAGAAATATGTGCATATTTGAATCCCATTTTAATAAGGAAGTTACCTGCTTTCCGTTCACTTTCCCTTTCCTCCTATCATTAGGTCAGAATATGAATGTGGTACTAGTGAGCCAGCTCTGATCATGGGAAGAAAAATACCCTAGAAGATGGCAGAGCAAGAAGTTGGAACCCGAATCCCTGGATGACTGCAAAGAACAGAGACACTTACCTACCCTGGACTGCCTGCCCATCTGTGGGCAATGGGAGAGAAGTAAACTTAAGTCATGTTGGAGCTACCATAATTTTGTTTCAGCAGCTTAGCCAGCATTTGCCTAATATAAAATCCTTTTAGTCGATCTTGTTAATGGAGACCCACCGATTATTTAACGTGAGCTACATACTGTGCTAGGCACTGTGGATTTTTCCAAGATGAATCAAATACCAGAGAAATTTACTCTTGTCTGAGATGGGAAGTCATGAATACTTGGGGAGCTAAATAAAAGTACATGTGGACATTATTAAGCATCCCCCAAACCTTCAGAGGGTAGTGCATGCTAAATGCCAAATGAGTATCCACACAAGAGATGGAAACTCAGAGAAAGACAAACCCATGGTTTTTCTTCTCTGACAGTTGGCTAGCATCAAGGTCCTGAGATGATGTGACATGTCCTAAGCTACCAGGGCAACAGGGTGACAAATGACTATGGCAAAGGGGAGAAGAAAAGCATAAGGGAAGGAGGGAAAAGGAACATAGAAAGATCTTGGGCCAGAAGGGTTAGGCCAGAAGGACCTGCTAAGTCCGGGTTCGACATCACCTTTAACTTATGTGACGTTTCTTCATTTATCTTGGCCTAGGGCCTTCTGTAGGATTGGGTCTTGTGGGAAGGCAGTTCTGTATTTAGGTCAAATGGAGGGGCTTTAGGATTGGGGATCGATGCATCTTCATTTTAGAGCTATATTTTTTTACACCTTAATTAATTAAGACTCTTTCCATTTCGAGCAATTGAAATGCCAACTCAAAATGTTCTAAACAAAAAAGAAAATATACTGGCTCTTGCCACTGAAAAATTAGTGTGTGTGACAGCCTCAGGCACAGCCAGAGCCAGACCCCAGCCGACAGGGCCAGGATTCAGTTCCTTTGGCTCTGGTCTCCTTCACGATGATCTTCTCTCAGATGCCACAAGATGACTTGAAGGTTGTGAGCAGCTCCAGCCTTTTACCCAGCGTCAAAGAGAGGAAAGACAATGGCACTTAAAGTGGGTAATCTGGGGTAAGTGTACTAAATGGATGGTGTTTAAAAGACCAAACATGGGGGAGGGGATAAATTACCAAAACTTAGAGAGGACTGTCTCGTAAGAGCTGTGATCTTTAGTCGAGGAGGCCCTACCAAGGAGAAGTCAGGGTCAGGGGAATAATACCCCAACCTCTCTCTTCTCCCCGCACCCCAGCGCCACCCCCCCCACCCCTCCACCGCCCCACCCCCCGCTTTGATCGCTTGCCGGTACTTCTAATTGGCTAAACTCAACTAGGCGTTGGGGGAACTTGTATTGTGCAGATCAGGGCATAGGGCAGAGAAAGAAATGAGGAGAGGGATCACTCAAGATATTGAGCGCATCTTCCCAGATTCAAGTCTAGCAGAAAAGGGCACAATAGTAAGCAGAAGCTTCCAGCTGTGTCTCCTTCATTCTGATTACATCCTGATCATCGCTGTAACTGAGGGAATGAAGTCTGGATAGGTCCAACTCATCCCACACCACACGTCTGAGAGTAGGGAAGGAGGTAGAGCCCCCAAGGAAAGTAGGGGTTACTAGTACAAAAAGAAAAAAGCATGATGTTAAATGGCCTCTGAAGTGGCCATACTTCTCCTTTTGTTATCCCGTTTATTCGTAAATATCTATACTGAATTTTTTTTTTCAAAAGAGATCTATAAATAAATATAGCATGACTAGGACATGTGGTTGAGCACAGAGAGTTGGGGTAGAGGTAGAGGTAGGTTTTGGTAAAGGTAGGTTTTGGAAGAAAATTTTGTAATATTCCCCTATCACGGACAAATGTAACCATTAATTGCATTCAACAATTTAGGCAGCTGATTTAGTTTATCCATCACGTTCTTGACAGGAATTTTTTTTCCCCTTTTAAAGTTATGGGAGCAGAGAGTTGCTAGCATATGTGCCTGTTTCCTGCCTCCATGCTAATTTTTTTTTTTTTTTCATTTTAGAGGTGGAAAAACTGAGCCACGTACCTGTTAAATATTTTATCTAAGATCAGAGTTAATCAGGACAAGAACCTAGATATCCAAGTAAATCACTAAATATCTATGGCAATTCTAGGATCTTCTCCATGAAGGCTTAGTTCCTCTTAAATTAGCCGATTGCCCTGTATTTGTTGTATTATTCACTTTCCTTCGCATTTTGGAGTGTGTTCTCTTAGTGATCTACCACCTACGTGGTAGGTGGAAGTGTTGCTGGTTTTGAGGGGCCAAAAAATCAATTTGGCTGAAATAGAAGGACGAAAGCATGGGGCGGGGGTGGGGGAGAGGACACTGGAGAGGAAGGCGGGGTCCGGACTACACAGGAGGACCTCCTAAGATAAACTAACATGTGCAATTACTATTTAATTTTTAAAATTTACTAACTTGATTTCTTTTCATTGTATATTCAATGATCTTCAGTTTAAGGTAGTGGCATATTACTTTCATCCCTATTAATACATTTGTTAGTACTTATTACTGTTGATACATTTAATACAGTAGGCAAAAACGAGGAAATTTTTGAAATTTCTTAAAAAAGAGTTGCTTGATGAGCTCTACCTTTAGTGGATGAAAATGAAGGCAGAAGTCATGTGCAGAAAAGGGACAAAGACAGAAAAAGGCTTGTGGTTGAAGCCCTTGCCAGAGTAATCTATGGGATGAAGGTGTAGACGAGAAAATCACCGCAGGAAAGAGGAGGAAGTAACACATATAAAAGATTTTATGAAATAACTGTCATCCTTGGTTATTTAAAGTTCTCTGCAATATAAAAAGAACATAGGATTTCAAGTTTTAAGACCCGGGGATAAGCCCCAACTTATATATACGCTGGCTAGCTGTATTCATTTGGTCAAGTCTTTAGTTGTAGTTTCCTCATCTATAAATGGGACAGGGTGGGTCATGGCAAAAGCCGCTTACTGCACAGATTCATGGCAAAGTTCAAATGAGACAGGACATGGAAGGCAGTACACGGGAAGGTAGTTACGTGTACACGCCATGGCATCAGTGCACCTGGCTTAACATCCCGGCTCTGCCACCAGCTAGCTAAGTGACTTTCAGCAAGTTCCTTAGACTTTCTATTCCTTGGGTTTTCTATCTGTGAAGTGTGAATGATAATAGTTACCTAACTCATGGAGGTTTTGTTGGGGGGGAGGGGTTAAATGAGGTGATCCAAATAAAGCACTTAGTGGAGGGTCTGGGTAGCTCAGTCGGTTGAGTGTCAGACTTCGGTTCAGGTCATGGTCTCATGGTTCATGAGTTGGAGCCCAACATCAGCGTACAGCCCACCTCAGATCCTCTGTCGCCCCTCTCTGCCCCTCCCTCACTCATTCTCTCTCTCTCTCTCTCTCAAAAATAAACATTAAAAAACAAATAAAGCACTTAGTATGTAGCATATAGCAAGCACTGAATAAATGTCTTATTACAGGGAAGAATTTTGTAAACTTTGTAAAAAAAAAAAATCTAAGTACTATGACTGTGACTTGCAATTCTGACTACACTGAAGCATCTCTTAAAGCTTCAGAAAAATGAAGATGCCTGGGCCTTGCCCTACACCTACTGAATCAAGATATATATATATATGTATATATGTATATATCTTGCCAGACAACACACTATAAATAAATAAATATATATCTATATATATCTCTATATATATATCTTGCCAGACAACACACATGACACACACACACACACACATATATATGTATATATATGTTTAATGTTTGTTTAGTTTTGCAAGAGAGATAGAGAGAGACAGAGCATGAGCAGGGGAGGGGCAGAGAGAGAGGGAGACACAGAATCCGAAGCAGGCTCCAGGCTCTGAGCTGTCAGCATGGAGCTCAGTGCGAGGCTCAAACTCACAAACCATGAGATCATGACTTGAGCCAAAGTCGAAAGCTTAACCAACCGAGACACCCAGGCGCCCCCAAGATCTATAGTTTTTAAAGCTCCTCAGACGAATCTGTTGCACAAAGGAGAGATTTACCATGGCAGGACACGTTATTAGGATCCATTTCCTAATAATATCCATAAGGAGAACAAAAGTAGTCTTTACTTTAAAGCTAGCTAAGAGACCGTATAAGTGGCCTGAAGCATCCCAAGCTTAACATCTCCTTTTAAAAAAGTGTATACTTATTATATGTCAAGTAGCATTAATCACTTTATATGTATTGATTCATTCAATGCCCAATTCATCCTTATAAAGTAGAAATTTTTGTTATTACAGATAAGGAAACTGAGGCACAGAGAGGTTAAGCAGCTCGCCAAAAGTCACCCAGTTGAAAAGCGGTAGGGAGCACCCATATTGGAATGGCAGTCTTCTGGCTTGAACAACTGCATCAAACGGATTCTCTCAAAGCTATAGTGTCTCTCAAGCATGTAACCTCTCTAAGCCTCACTTTCCCTATCTTCACTTCATAGGGGACTTGGGAAAATTAAGAGAGAGACTATATGTAGAGTGCTCAGCAATGTATTTAGAATTTACCAAGCATCAAATGGAAGTCAGTCATTATTAACCATAATTTTAATATATCCATCACTAATTATTCAGTTACATGGAGATACAATGCAGGTTCCAGCTGAAGTCTAAGAATCTTAAGGGTCTGAGCCTGCTTTCCAGCTGCTGAAGCAGGACACCCGAGTCAAGGCAATGTGGGACCTGTTACTTGCATTTACCTCCTGAACGTCTATTCGTTTCTGGCACTTGCGTGTAAGGGTCCTTCGGTGCGCCGGAGGACTTGAAGAGCTACAAGGCCCATTTTGCTAGCAAGGACACAACAAGCTCTGTCCTTCAGTGTCGTCACGGCAGGACAAGCAGTGCTGCTCTGAGCGCCCCTTTAAGTAGAGGGAAAATGAATGGAGAGCAGGTGTGTCTTCTTCCAAAGAGAACTTCCTGCAGCTTTAACTTCTCAAGGAATTCAGATAATTGGCTTGAGGAAAAGGAGAGAGAGAGAGAGGCCAATGAGAACAGGCTTGCCAGACAACACATGTGACACACACTTCCCATAAATGCCTTTTATAGGCTGCGTGAGTCTCTAGGAAGAGGAGCTGAAGGCAAGTCAAGCTGATAAAGTAGATCACAGGCTAGTGGTGGGACTGGGGAAACCCAGGTCACATAATATCTTACAATTCCTGACAGAGGCACTGGTTAGAGTAGCGTGCAGAGAAAGAAAACAAAAGTGTGATCTGTAAGACTCTGTGTGCACAATGCAGAAGACCAATCCAGGTTCAGTTTCGTGCCTCCTCAGCTCCACCCAGCATCGGCAGCCTCAATTAGTTTCTGCCACAAAGCACCAGGGGGCGCCAGAGAAGGCAGAGACTTTTGTTTCAGGGACTCCCTCAGCGTTAGAAAATCCTCTCTGATCTTTATGTATGTATAAGGATGCTTACTATTAGTTCTTTAGATTTTTTTTTGAAAATGAAACGACTGTGTGCATAAGTGTGCATAAGTCTTAGCACTGGCTAATACTTTTGGGCGAGGTGTGTAACTCACAATGAAAAGGCTAAAATTAGTAAGCAGTGTTGGAGAATGCGAATGTAAAGGAGATTGCCGGTGATGAATTAATTCGTTTGTCAAATGACTATTAGCTGCTTTCTGCATGCCTGCCGGTTAGATGCTGTCGGTACCACGATAAGTGAACACATGATTTTCCACTGAACTCATTAGTAATTCACAAGTCAAAATTTTCATAATGCTATTTGGCACTCTCTCGATCCTCCTCATTTATTCACCATTAAATGTCTTCACAGGAAGCGTGTAGAAGGGATAAGCACAAAGGCCTTGGAGAAAGACAGCTGGGTTCAATTCCCAGTTCTGCCAATTTCTAGGTATTAACCTCTCTGGGCCCTCCTTTCCTCATTCGTAAACTGGGGTGGTTTCAGTACCTACCTCGATGGGTGTTGTGAGGATTCGATGAGATAATTCACACGAAGGGCTTGGAACTGTATCATGTTTAAAAGCTCAGTGTCTATTTATTCATATTCAGTTATTACCCATCCTTGGGAGTCCAGCTGAAATCACAGAGAGATTAGGTCCTAAGGCGTTGTTTGATATAATTATGCAAGCCAATAAATTCTTATTTGTTTCAATCAAGTGAGTGGATCGACTGAAAAAATCCTGACTGATACAGCATCTATATTTATTAATTTTTAAACTTGTGTTATTTTCTGTGCAAACCGCTCTCCATATCTTTTGTTTTAATTCTCATCATAGCTCGATGAGGTAGAGATGAGATAAGTAGAGATATTATTCTCATTTTACAGATGAAACTGAGAGTAAAAACCATTAAGTAGCCCACCTAAGGTCATACACCCAATAAATGGAACAATAAGGATCTGAATCCATTTCTAGTCCTGCTCTTATTACAAAATTGATATTCCCAGAAACGACAAAAAGATGTAGTGGTACAACATATGTTTAGAAAGCATGACTTCATTCATTTGAGGCTGCATGTAACAGGCACATTTCCACATCACTAGAACCTTCTCTGACTTTTCCCTTCCCTGAGTATTGGCCAGGGTCACCTTCAGAGCCCCCAAATTTATCCCTCTACCTACTGTGCTCTCCTATTTAGTAACTGCGTTACTAGAATGAATGGTCTATGAAGGCAGGACTTCGTATTGCTAACTGTTGAATCCCCAACACCTAGGATGATGCCTGATGCAATATAGGCACTAAGTAAATATTTTTTTGAATGAATGAATGAACAAATGTAGGTTAGCTTCCCTTGACCACATTGGACAACTTGGAGACTCGATTACTTGAGAACATTACACATTTGACAGCATTGGTCAAAAATCCCTTTTTGTTTATTTCTTCTATACTGTCATATAGTAGGAGCTAAACACAAAAATGCAAGCACACCCCTCCCCCCACGCTGACTGAGAGAGATTTCAATTCTATCTTAAAAGGAACTCCTTTCCTTCAGATTCCACAGCAGGATCCTGTGAGTGCCTGGTAGCACATTGGAACCGAATGCGAATGTTCCTACACTCTGTTTGAGGTTCCACTGGCCACAGCCCAGAGCGTAGGGGTCTCGTCCTAACCTGCCACTAATCATTTAGCCTCACTGAACCTCAGTTTCCTCAGGTGTAAAATAGGAGTGATCTCCCAGCTTTTTGTGAAGATCAGATCGTATGGTTATGACAAGACTGGAAAACCAAGCAAGAAGTATCAAGGAAGACATACATTTAACATATACCATTGCTGGGTAAAAGAAGTTTTTAAAAAATCTCTTTTTGATGACTGAATTCCTTAAAGTGATTGGCTTATGAAGGTAGCATAGGATTTGGCCAAATGCAAATTGGAAATAATTTAGCCAAATACGATTTGGAAGAATGCAAGTAGGTTGAAATTAATTGGCTCTTAGGGCAATTTGGTCAAAATAATAGTTCGGTGAGAAGACTTATTTTTCTCAGTTATTGGTTTTACAAAAATTGGTTGTTTTGCTTTACTTTGGGGAGAGAGGTTTGTTGTTGCTGTTGCTTTACATCTTTTAGCATTTTTGCCATTTTGAAGAATTTCTGTTTCTTTTCTTTCCTGTTAAGTCATTTTAAGTACTCCTTTGAGTTGGAATTTTCATCACTTTGGTCAATTGTCAAAGGTGTTTCCTCTCAGGAGATCAGTTTAACATTAATTATTTATACCTGGGAATTCAAAATTGAGTAATTATAAAAATGAATTGTCAGAACACAGTCAACTTCTTAGCTCAATAAATATTGCGGTTTCCCTTTCAGATATCTGAGCTCTGAGAAACTGGCTGTTTTGGCGTCTTTTTACCACTTTTACGCAATCTACTGTTAAGAGAGAGCAAGGAAGGGGAGAAAATCTTGAGTACACAGGAGGAAGCACTCAGGGTTCCAGTGTGGACAAAGACACCATTATCTGCCAAGAGCCGTCTAAAACCTCAATTTAAATGTAAAACTAGAAGGCAAACTCAACTATTGAAGTGCAAAAGGAAAGATTGGGTGGAAGGCAGGCAGGGAGAGGATTTTACTCGTCTTGATGTTGTAAACTCAGACAAAAACACTAGAGGGCAGTGCAGTGCTAAATATCTCAGAGCTGATGGCAAAGACGTCCAGACAAAACAGGCCATTAGGAAAGGAAAAAAGTCAATCTCCTAGAAATGGAGAGTGGGATGGTGTGTCAGGGGCTGGGAGGTGGGGGAAGTAGGGAAAGTTGGTAAAAGGCTACAAACTTTCTGTAAAATGGATGCCTTGGGACACAGGATTCTTGGAAGGATTAAATACAGGTATGGGAAGCGCTTGGGACAACATAGCTGCAGCATAACTCAATATTATTCTTGCCAAATTTTATTTTCCCAACACTTACCATTGCTGAACAAAACAAACAATACACAATCTGATTACAGCAGCAGACAGTTCATTTTAATCCTCGTCCAGGGTGACAAGTGTAATTAGTTTAGGCCTGCCGCATGTAATAACTATGGAGATCAGTAGAACTCATTTGAACAGAGAAATTAGAATTCTTACAGCAATGCAGCCGAGGAAAAGGTCCTATTATACATTAACATGTTGTTAAAGAAAGGTTTATGAGGGGCACCTGGCTGGCTCAGTCGGTAGAGCATGCGACTCTTAATCTGAGTGTTGTGAGTTTGAGCCCCGGGGTGGTGTAGAGATTACTTAAAAATAAAATCTTAAAAACAACAACAACAACAAAGAAAGGTTTGTGAGTAGAGCCCAGCAAGTCAAGAATTCATAATCCCATTTTTCTTGTCAAATCCCAATACCTGATCTGGTAACACGAGTAATGATCATGATAGCTTTATCTTTCCAAAGAAAAGACTTATTTTTCCAAGCCTTAATAGGTGAAAAGAATTCACCTGTTGCATTCAGCCATCCTGCCACGATGTTGGTCATAATAAATTCCTGTGCTCTGGATCAATCACTCAGCAAATAAATGTTGGGTGGTGAAAGTTTTAAGAAAGGAGCATCAACGACCAGGAGTCACTGAAGCTCTGTAGTCCTCTAGAGATTATTGCATGAGAGTCCAATGTTTAAAAGCAGTAAATATTCTGCAGGTTCAGAAAGACTTCTACCATCACTACTGGACTGGACAAATTCAGGCTGAATCAAGAATTCATTTGGGAATTAAGAAGTGGGAAGACTTAAGTTTATATTCAAATTGTGTATAAACAAAAGGAAGAGTGTAAAGTTAGCCGCTACTACTTTGGGTTTTGTTGTCGTCATTGTTGTTGTTGTTGATCTGAAATACTTTCTATATAAGCATTTTAAAAATCTTACTTTTTAATTAAAATGTAGCATCCTGCCTTATATTCTTTTGGGTACAAATGCAACTACATGTAAATGAATGAAATGAAATGAAAACATAGTAAATTTTAAGATAAAAGTGTGCTTGTGTTAAAATAATTTTACATGCTTATGAAGATAAAACATCCAAAACTCAAGCATTTATTTGAAGATGACGTAATTTGGGCAATGTTCTTGCTTTGCTAATACAACAAAACACAGTCTCCTCACATCTGTGTTATATCAGAGATGATTCACCACCCTCTCCTGTAACATCAAAAGCATCAATTTTAATTAGCTCTGCTTATTACAAAATCATCATTCAGTTTTCTAATATTCTACAAAAATGGATATCAAAAGTACTATCTTAAATGTATTGTACTTTGTAATGAAATGCACACTGCGACTCTCTGAGTTGCAAGGACTATGTATATAGGACTATACAACAAAAAGCAAAAATATGTTCTTTGTAGGAAAACTAGTGACTTAAGTCAAACCTAGTCTAATTCTAAGAGAGTAATGCTTATCGGCTTGGATAACTATTATGAGTGTCCACATGATTGACTTGATCTGTCAACCAAATTCTTCAGTTTAAAGCTGGATAGCCCTTTCCCTTGGAACTGCATAGAGGAGATCACATACTTCTGACAGGGCCAACATGAATTCATTTGGTTGGTATTACCCTTTCCCTGGGATAAGATGGGCTGCCAGAGAACATTAGTTCATTCTGCGGTCATGGTTCACAAGTGAACCTAATTGTTAGTAAAACATGCTAACTGTCAGAAACAGATGCTTTAATATGGGTAAGCCATTCTTGACAATGTAAGCTCTTGGAATGACGATCTACCCTTGAACTAGGGATTCCAGAATTCCAGAATTTAAGAGTTGGAGGAATTTTTAAGCCATTTAGTTCTTCCTGCAGCCTCTGTTTGGATTAAGGTGGAGAGTGTTCTGACCTTGTAAAACTCCCCAAGATTCTATTCCTATCTTACTAATTGATTCTATGAGCTTACAACACAAATGTTTAAGTCCTTTCCTGGAGTCCAGGGTGAATCTGGTATGCGTGTAGAAAGCACACTGAACTTGGAATCAAAAGATCTGGACTTGACACTTTCTATTTTATTTTTTTAATGTTTTTTTTTTTTTTTATTTTTGAGAGAGAGAGAGAAAAAGAGCTTGAGCAGGGGAGGGGCAGAGAGAGAGGGAGACACCGAATCTGAAGCAGGCTCCAGGTTCTGAGCTGTCAGCACAGAGCCCAATACGGGGCTTGAACTCATGAATTGTGAGATTATGACCTGAGCCAAAGTCGGATGCTTAACAGACTGACCCTCCCGGGTGCCCTGACACTTTCTATTTGACCTTCGGCAAGTCCTTTCTCCTTTCTAGGATTCAGTTTCCGCATCTGTAAAGGAAAGCTAATAATCCTTACCTATCTCAAAGGAGGTTGTGGGAATCAAATGAGCTAAGGTATGTGACAACATGCAATAATTATAAAGCTGCAAACCCTCAGGAAGTTTATAAAGAAGTAAAAATTTAGGGTTTAGATCTTAAATAATTATGCTACTAGGAATTTTGGTTATGATTGTTCTCAGGCTACACTAGCCATACCACTCACTCAGGAATCTGACACTTCGGCCTAAATTTTATGAAAGTTCCACATCCATCCATTGCTCTTAGACTCTTTTTAAGCAGTTTGTGAACTGTCCATCACTATACAAATTAAGCTGTCATCAAAATGACTAGTACTATTATACTAAGAGCCAGTGAGCCACTTGTTTAAGGAAGCCTGAGGCTAGATTGTCTAATAAGGCCTGAGTTGAGGGATTTCTTCTCGGAACCTATAAAGCATATTCCTTTATGAATAAATCTAGCTTCCGAAGAATTTGACCATCCAGAGAATCACACAGTCCTAACATGCTAGTCAGCATCCCCAAAGTCAAAGGCCCATATTGACAAGCAAAGTAGCAGACCAAGTATCTGTCATTTGCATTGTGCTTTCCAGTTTTCTACACTCTTCCATATGCTACAAATCAAATGTGTATACGACTCTCATTATGGGAGCACTCTCAGTAATTTGAGAAGTGGCAACAAAAAGTAAGGAAGGAAAGAGCATGAGTTAAACCACTTAAATATCTTAAAGCCAAACTGTAATACAGATTAAATACACAGATGTATACTAAATTGAGCTATGATACTAATATCGATCAAAATGTAAAACCGTGCCATTTATACGATGGAGTGAAGATTTGCGCCCACTCAACATTTATTTCCTCCCCTCCCCCCCAATTTCCCAACTTTTCTTTGGGAAACATTACTCATTTTCTAGCATCTATGTACTTTTGGTAGTATTGACCTCAGCTTTTGGTCTTAGGGTTGGCCCTGATTGCTCTAGGGCGATCTGAATAACCCTGACCTCTGTCATTATTCAGGAGTAGTCCAATCACAAGAAAACCTAGAACTTTTGTTTGAAGGATATAGGAAGCATCTTTTCCTCCCAGGATGTGAATGAGAAAGTCCATAGCCCAGCATACTGCTGGCAGCCATTGTAAAACTAAGAATGAAGCCAACCCAGTGATAAATACTCAGAAGACAGAGCAGAGATGCATAGAGAAAAAAGGTGGAGCTCAATCCATCTCAAGGGCTTTTCAGTTATGAAAGCCAATACCTTCTGTCTGTATTTAAGCTACTTTGAAATTGATTTTCTGTTCTTGCCAAACAAATCATCCTAAATTATATATTTAATAAAGTACTTTTGCATTCTATATTGTATAACTGGGCCCTCACAATGACTCAGTAGAGTGGGTTTAGTGTCATCTCCCTTTTACAGAAGAGGAAAGAAGTCTCAGGTTCATGACCTGCCTAAAGGCCGTCCATACCATGCAAGCGTGAGGGCCGGAAATGGAATCAGGTGTTCAGGTCTAAAATTATTGCTTTCTACTCTACCAAGTCGTGCTGAAATGCCAACCTCTGGGGAGATTTTTGAACTTTTATGACTTAGGCAACATATAAGATTTTGTAATTATTAATATTACTAAAATATGGTAGGCACATATTATAAAATCTAAAATCTCTATCTTTGGTCCTCAGCAGTGCTCGGAGTCCTTAATTTTAAATCTTTTTTGCCATATGGATCCTGTGATTTTCATTGAGTTAATGTAGTTCTTGCTCTGTACTGTATAAGAAACCAAATACTGATCTTAAATTATATGAAAGTTGGGTTGCTAAAAGCATCCCGTAGACTCTTCAAATTGCTGTCAGCCTCAAAGCATTATTCTCTGAAGAGAGGTGGGACCTTCTTGTAACCTGCTGTTAGTTTTTCAGCATTTTACTAAAAAGCCTATTCTCCAATGTCATGGATGTGGAGTTTCATTACAATGGAAAGGCTCAATTGATATCCATTCATTCATTCAGCAAACATTTATTGAGGACAAGCTAAGTGTCAGAAACTCCTGAAACTCAGTTACACATTTGAAGAAACCAGTTTATTCTACCCTTGGGTTTACCTGCCCCTTTGTTTTAATTCAGTCAGCCAATAATTAGCAATCTTCTAGGTTGAGCGTCTTCTAGGGAATGTGAGAGATTCAAGATGTGGTCTTTGAGAAACTCACAAAAGAGTTGGAGACAAAAAGAGAAGTATTGAAACATAAACCTTTATAAGAACAACTAAATTATATATCTGTAACACTGAACCTGTTTCCAACTGGTGGCCACATAATGAATATCAGATGGGCCCAGTTTTGAGAAAAAACTTCAGGAAGATAATGGAGCACAAAATCAGCACGAGGAGGGGCAAAAATCCTATTTTCCTTAATAGAGGGTCACTATCCCTCAAGAAGACCTACTTTCATGGATCTGGCTCTAAATTATGCTTGATTTAATCAAAGACTCCAGCTTTTTTGAAAGCTGTTTTCATCCGCTGATAAAAGGAATAAAACGAAAACCGTGATTTTAGTTTTAATTGGTTTTAGTTTTAATCGGTTAATTGTGATTAACCAATCACAGGTATGAGATGAAAGTATTTTCATATCAGTTAGAAAGCTTTCAGTTGTAAGTGACAGAAAACCAATTTTAGCGTTGGCTTAAATAATACAAGGAATGTGTTCTCTTAACTTCACAGGTGGATTGAGCTTTAGGAACAGCTTGATTAGGATTCTACCTTTCTTTCTGAATTTTTCTGATTTTTCCTTCTTTCTGTAATGGTTTCATCTTCAGACTGGCTTCCCACATTTTTCAGAGTAGGATCCCAAGGCCATCTTCATCGAGGTATAATCTGGGAATGTAGGGTGGGGAGAGAGTAGCCATGAAGTTTATGCTGTAATATTTCAGCTAACTCTTAGGCAAACTAAAGATTGGGAACCACTGGATCCCTGAAAGAGGAAGGTTGGAAGAACATAGTCAATTCCAGATTTTCCTATCACAACCTTTAATGACCGTAGGGCTCTATGCTGACTACTTGGTAAGGCACGAGTCCATTTATTCTTATTCCAAAGGTACTCAGAGAGAAACCGAGTTCTGAGACTCTATAAACATGATATTCTATAAACAAGAGCTCAGGTCTCTTGCCCGTATCTGTTCCTTCAGACCTTTGAAACAGCCTGGGTGGCTTAGTCGGTTAAGCGGCCGACTTCAGCTCAGGTCATGATCTCACGGTCTGTGAGTTTGAGCCCCTCATCAGGCTCTGTGCTGATGGCTCAGAGCCTAGAGCCTGCTTCAGATTCTGTGTCTCCCTCTCTCTCTGCCCTTCACTTGCTCACGCTCTGTCTCTATGTCTCTCAAAATAAAATAAAAACGTTAAAAAAAATTAAAAAAATAAAAAAAAAAACATACAGCACTTTCTTCACATGGGAATCTATAGAGGGAGAGGCAGATGGAAAGTGAACTTAAGAGAATATCATTAGAATTTTTTTTATTGCAACAATAAAAACAGACTCTGGCTATATTAGAGAAAAAAGAAGTCCATTAAGTAGACACTAGGTACTCACAAAATTGACAGGAGGCTAAGGGACCAGGCTTGGAGACAATGAGGAAAATATGAGATACTTGGAAGGTTAGGCATCAGGATTGGCCACACCAACAGTCAAGCCAAAGTTTGTGAAATCTAGTGCTTTGGGTTCCTGGGATAGGAGCTGGCTACTACCTCCTACCAAGACTACACACAAAAGAGAAGTATCCAGAAAGGAAATAAGAAGTGGGACTACCTACAATTCAACAGCAAAAAAAACCCAAGTAACCTGATTAATACATGGGTAAAGGACTTGCATAGACATTTCTCCAAAGGACATATATGGAATGGCCACCGATGCCTGAATATGTGCTCAACATTACTCATCATCATGGAAGTGCAAATCAAAACCACAATGACATATCACGTCACACCTGTTAGGAAAGCTATTATTTAAAAAAAAAAAAGATAAGCATGGGCGAGGATGTGAAGGAATTGGAACCCCCGTACAATGTTGGTGGGAATGTAAAATGGTGCAACTCCTAAGGAAAACAGTAAGGAGATTCCTCCAATAATTAAAAATTAAATTACCATATTATCTAGCAATTCCAGTTCTGGGTATATATACAAAAGAAAGGCAATCGACAAATGAATGGATAAAAAAAATGTGGCAAACACACACAATGAAATATTCTTCAGCCTTAAAAAAGAAGGAAATCCTACCACTTGCAATAACATGGATTAACCTGGAAGACATCATTGGAGGTGAAATAAGCCAATCTCAGAAAGACAAATACCATAGGATTCTACTTCCGTGAATAGTCGGACTTCTAAAAGCAGAGTAGAATGGTGGTTGCCAGGAGCTGGAAATGAGGAACTGTTGTTCAAAGGGTAGAAAGCTTCGGTTATACAAGATGAATAAGTTCTAAAGTTCTGCTGTATAACACAGTGCCTATAGTTAACATGGCACTGTGCACTTTAAAATTTATTAAATGGGTACATCTCACATTAAGCATTCTTATTAGGATGGACACAAAAGAAAAAAGGAGAACACAAAAAAGAAAGTGAAGATTATGTTTATTACCTTCATTGTGGTGTTAGTACCATGGGTGTACACATATGTCTAAACTCATCAAATTGAGTACATTAAATATGTGCAGCTTTTGTGTATGAATTATATCTCAACAAAGGCATTTTTAAAAAGTGGTGGGACTAATTTCTAGACAGCCAAATAATGGCAATTGCCCAGTACAGGGGGTTCTACACTAAAGCATTTTCCAAAGACCACTGAGCCTGCCATCTGAAAAAGCCACCTACCCCACCACCCCGGGACTGAAAGGTAGCATGATATGGGTGGCCAGACAGCACCACTGATAAGTACCAAGAGGGGACTTAATGAAGTTCCAAATTCTCATTTGTCTCATTTATGTGACATTCAGGGCATCTGAGGAGCAGACAAAAACTGCAGCTCGGGAAAGGTCTGATAGGTAGGGCTGCTTCTCCTTCCCTACAGCGTTTCTTTCTGGGGTTCACATTTATTTCCAGTGAGACTTAAATTCAGAACTTGGGAGCTTTTGTAGAATCCTAGAAGCTCCAATTTGTAAAAATCATTAGATCAAATAGCACACTGGTTTGAGAATGTTTTTGCTTCGGATGCCCTTCTTCAAAGCCCGGTATGTAAGGTAGATAAAAGTACGGCTGCTGTGACCGAAGCTGATGCAACCCTGAGCCACCTGTGTAGCTTCCCCCACTTCATCCACATCCTCCCTGCCCCCACCCCCAACCCTCTAGGACCTCTAGGTACCTGTGCAATACCAATGTCATCTATTGCTGCGATAAAGCTACATGATAAACCATTCTCTAAACTCAACGGTTTGTAACAGAGGGCATTTAGTTGACTCTCATGGTTCTACAGAATGCATGGGGTCTTGCATGGATTAGGTAAAGAAAGTGTAACTGTTTAAGGTTTAAGGGAACGCAAGCAGACCCTGCCACCTTAGTATATATTGCAAACCCTTCCACTGATGACACCCTCCTTTGGGGTCCTCTTCCTCCACTCCTATTTCAATCAAATTCTACAAATTTATAGACTGTCTACTCATTGCTCGGCCCTACCCTGGGCACTTGAGGAGCAGACTTCAACCTATGGTGGGAGTTTTTGTCACTAATTTACAGTAATGTATGAATGACGTATTGGATCTGTTCTCCTTATAACTAGTAGAACTTGTAACCACAGAGAGCACAGTTAGGTGAACGAAGGCAGTAGGGCCCTTTCAGGCAGAAGGGCAGGGCACAAACAGGGTGGCTGAGGGTGGCCTCTGCTTATTTTGCAAAGATCTATATCTTATACTTTTTAAAAACCGTATTTCCCAGGGCCCCTAACATAGAGCTGTATCTGTGTTAACTCAATGTGTAACACTGAGTCCATGTTCAGTAAATACTTCATTAATTCATTCATTTGATGAATATTCATGCACCTGCTATCTCCCAGGCAGCAGGTACTTGTCAGTTGATTGATCCATCTAGCAAAACAACAACTCTAAGAGATCATCAACATTTTTCTTCACTCACTACTTCCGAAAGGCACTGGTACCACAGGTCCGACAGGACAGGTTACAGAGCCAGGCTCTGTGAACCATAGAGTATCACACAGATAATCAGGGATTTCCGTTATTATCAACATCATTAAGGGGCAGATTTGAGAGGCTCAACATATGATCTTTGCTTCAGTTTCCAGAAGTCTAGAGCCTTGTGTGATGATGAAGGAACTCCAAAACTATTTTTTGAGCATTTGGTCTTTTACTATACCCCCAGACACTGTGGTGGCTGCCGAGGATATGCCAGTGAACAAGATGTTGCATTTGGTGTCTTCACGGAACTTACAATCCAGAGGGGCTGAGAGCTGAGAGCCATCTGGTGATTACAATGTCTTCCGGTCAACCTGTATTAAAAGTTCTTTCTGTGCCAGGCCTGTGCTAGGGGTATAAGGATGAAAAAAAGAAAGCAAAAGAGAACAACCACAACTCCTCTTTGCTTGCAGGCTACTCACGAACACATAAACAAGCAACTAGAATGACATACTAAAATTGCTATCATCCAACGTGTACTGAGACAGCTACAGGCACTGAGGAGGCTGCTGTTACTTCTTTTTATTAATGTTTGTTTGTTTATTTATTTTTGAGAGAGAAAGAGAGAGAGAGCATGAGCAGGGGAGGGGCAGAGAGAGAGGCAGAGACACAGAATCCCAAGCAGGTTCCAGGCTCTGGGCTGTCAGCACAGAGCCTAATGCAGGGTTTGAACCCAGAATCCATGAGATCATGACCTGAGCTGAACTCCGATGCTTAATTGACCGGGCCACCCAGGTGCCCCAACTACTGTTACTTCTAATTGGAGAGAGGGTGTCTGAGGAAGCCTTGAGGAAATGCTGACATGGGCTGAACTTTGTCAGAAGCTAAGTTCATCAGATGGATCTGTGAATGTTAAGACTTGATCCTTATAGTTAATGCTGGACCATTCAAAATATCCAGCTTCGGAAGATACTCATGAAACAGAAACTACTGCAGCAAGGTGGATTTAGGCTTAGTTTGGCTCATTTATAAGTGCAGTTATTTAAAAATTAGTTAAAGTGTCCCCAATGAGACCTTGTCATCGGTAACATACCACTCTGAGATCGGGTATTTGTTGACAAGTGTGGTCGAAAGTCCACATATTCTCCAGTTTTAACTTTTTCTCTCCTGGACAATGTCTACCAACCTGAACAATGGCAAATGAAAGAAGAGAGAATGTGGAGGAGAGGGAAAGGACAGAGACAGGGAGGGAGGAGGAGGCGGAGGAGGGGGAGGAGGGAAGGGGGAGTAAAGGAAGAAAGACAGGAGGGAAGGGAGGGAGGGATGGAGGAAAGGAGGGAAAGAAGGAAGAAGGAAGGGATAGAGATTATTCCAGGGACATACTGATTTGGAGATTAGAATCCAGTGCAAAAGAGACACTAGTTTTAGGGGCACCTGGGTGGCTGTCAGTTGAGCACCCAACTTCGGCTCGGGTCATGATCTCATGGTTCTTGAGTTCAAGTCCTGCACTGGGCTCTGTGCTGTCTGTGTGGAACCACTTCGGATCCTCTGTCCCCCTCCCCCACTCGCTCCTGCTGTCTCTTTCTCTCTCTTACAAAAATAAATAAACATTAAAAAAGAGAGAGAGTTTTAAAAAGGAACAGCACAGCCCAGCACCAAATAAGAAGTGAGACAAGCAGGTTAAAAGAGCCAAAAGAGTAACAACCAAATAAGCAGCTGAAAACAACCGGACAGGAGGAAGTGAGAAAAGAAAGGCAACGGAGCAGCACCCCGCGGAGGTGACCTAATTCCCAAAACAGGCAGACTAGGCTGTTGCTCCGCTTACTAGGACAAAAGAGTAAAAAGCATGTAAAATTTTACCCCTGTGCACAGAATCGCCTAAAAATAAAGATTGCTTCAGCAGAGGGAAAGCAGTTAAACCTTGGCCGTTTGCAGAGAAAGAAAACTACCATTTCATATCCAGTACGAAGTGAGCAGGCTGAAAACTGTCTCCCGAAGCCAGCTTCTGCTGGGCTCTGAGCACTGGAAAGGCAGACCAGGGTAGTTTCCCCGTCCCTCTATTGAACCTTTGGCCCAGAGCTATTTCCCAGTTTGATGGGGATTCCTATTTGTCTGCCCCCTGCTTGGGTGCCACTAAGAAGCCTTTTTCAGCTATATTGCAAGAGAACAGCCGGAATAGATTCCCAGGGAAGATGGCGAGGCCTTCCTATTTCCGATTGCTATGGCTGACTCCTAGAAAGTTCCATCCCTTGAAATGTTCAGATCCCAGGCAGCTGCACATGGCTTGATTTTCAAATCGAGTCCTGGGACCGTCACCTCCCAGGGGATTTGCCCCTTAAGCTGCAAAGCGACAGGCGTCAAATGATACCCATCCTGACACGGGGAGCCCAGGGAGAATTTTTACGTTTCACAGCTGAACCAAACTTCACAATGCGCCAGGGAGGAATTGGTAAAAGGTTGAGCTAGAGCGACAGTCTTCAAATTGGAATACTAATGATGACCTTTAATGAAGCCTGACAGTACAATCTGTTTCTCATTGTTGCTTAAGTGCCGGCTCCCAGGCTCACCCTGGCTTTCAAGGAAGGGACAGACTGGGATAAATGGCCCCTGCTGGTGAGCAGGCCTGAGCACAGCTGATCTTTCAGCCGGGATTAAATTAATTAAAGTGATTCTCTCAGCCAAAGAATTAGTCTTTTTATCTGTCATTATTGTATTGTTTATTAATCTCCAATGGAGGCTAATTGGTATCTGGGCTTTTGGGGACAGGGGATCTTGGAGTGATAGGGATGAAATTATTCTCATTTGGAATGGGGAGAACAGGAAGGGTTGTCTTAGTTCTAGATGTGAAATGAGCTTGTTAATTTAAGACCTGCATCAAAAGACTACAACAGCCCAAGGCAAGAACAGTAAGGCAAAATGAACCTATATGGAAACAGGTTTAGCTGGGTTGGCTTTGCTCCGGATTAGTAATCAATGGAATAGTCACCAAGAAACCTACTGCAGCCATGGCATTGTGCCAGGGAATTAGAAGGACCCATTCATATGCCGTGGCTCCTTAAATAGGGTGCACTTTAGTTAATGAGATGCCTGGGTCCCACGTCCCAGAGGAATCTGGAAAAATACTTGAATCCTCATATCGTTCAAACTCTCAATTTAACAGATAATAAGGGAATTGCAATCAGTAGCGATGAAGCCCAGCAAAGCTGGGGTATTTCTTAAAGTGGGAAAAACATACCAGGCCAGGCTTGGAACATCTAGACGTCAGCTGGGCTCAAAGGGAATATGGTCCCTCTTTCTTCTCTGCTTTCAGTTCTACTCTCAGGATATAGGTCACCAGGGACGACCCCCAGAGGGGATGTTGGGCCTGGTAAGATCTGGTTGGAGTATATACACAAGCTGTCTTGAGGCATCCTAACCAGGAAAAAAGAGAAACAAAGTTCTGTTTGTATTAGTAAAGACTTTTTAGTTTGCAAGTGACAGAAACCCAATTGTCCTTTGCCTCGTCGCCACTCCAGGAAGGTATATTCTATGAGAATTTCTGTTCTGAGGGCTGTATTGCTTTAGCAGTTCTCTCTACTGGTTTGAGTTCTGGCATCTAGGGATTGCAAAAGAAGCTGGTCGATTTCAAGACATTATTTTGCAAGCTTGCGATCTCTCTGGCAACGACAACCCTTGAAATCATGGTAGGCTGCAAGACTGTGAGTATTCTGTTAGTGGCAGTAGAGTAAGGTCCAAAGCCAGAAATCCTGTTCATGATCCCTGAATGCAGACACCACTCTTGTGGTTTGGGTCTCCTAGCAAGAGTCTTGCCACTCCATTTCCTACTCTGATCGGCCACCTTGGCCTCTGCAAGCAAAATAATATCCTCAGGTGGGAAACAGTGGATGTTCTCTTGCCTCCAGGCTGCATCCCAAAGGACGGCTATCTACAAGAGCCAGATAGGGAGTACACAGCCGCAAGTGTTTAGGAGCAACAGAGAGGGTCCCTGTTGCATGGCTTCCCTGTGGCATGATTATCATGAGGTCCCAGTATAATTTTCTCTTTTGTATTCTGTCTCCTTCCTTTGTCTGTACTATCCATAGTGTTAAAGGATTTAGCTTTTTTCACCTCAAGAAGAAACAACCATCTTGAATTGTTGGCCACAGCAGAAAGAGGATCTCAGTAATGCCCCTTTGTTGCTGGTGCTTGCTTGGCGTATGCTGGAAACTCACGAGGGCTCGGCCCTGTAGTGGCAACCTCTAACCACACCTATGGAGCTCACCTGGTAAAGGGTGGGGAAAACCTCAGGACCTTCACACTACAGGGGCCGCTTCCAGTCCTGCTGCTGCCACTGAAGAGGAGGGGCAACCTGCGGGTTCTCATTTGGAGGGGGAAAGTCAAAACACCTGTGTCCAAAGGACTCCCCTCTCTAAGACATCTGGTTACAAAGCATGGGCTTTTCTTAAAGCCTTTTCTGTCTGCACCCACTTGTAGTTCTAGGGTACAGGTTGCCCTAGGGCCCGAGACAGGATATCTAGGAGGGAAAAGAGAAGCAATCCAGGAGGTTCACTGCTGGGTTGTCCCTCAAACATGGGGTTTCCCTACACAGTCCCCTGCTCCACCCCGCTCCCTCTGTTGGTTGCTTTATACATTCTATACAGGGTTTTAGTGGTAGCCAATGGAAGCAATCGAGTGAAGTATGCTTGATCCATCTTGATCCAAACTCCTCTGTGTCTTTTTAACATGTCTCCACTATTCTTTGAACCCATCCTTGCTTTCTGATTCAACAAGATACTCCAGACTCCTACCTTCCTTGTCCCCGCCCTTGCATCAGTCATTTCTCAAAGGAGCTCTGTGGTCCCTTTTAGTAGAAAATGGTATTTAAGAGCCAAGATCAGAACACTAGATTGCTGTGCTTTAGGATTTTGCTTCTTCTAGGCCCTTTCCTGCCCCAGGTTCTCTCGGTAGTCAGACTTTAAAAGCAGCAGCCATGGAGCCACAGATAAGAGTGCTACCTGCCTATTTAAATGTAGCACTAAGATAAGAAAAACTAAAAATTCAATATCTGAGTTGCACTAACCACATTTCAAGTGCTCAGGAGCCACACGTGGACAGTGACAGCCACAGAGAATACTGCCAATGTGGAACATTTTTATCATTGTTGTGCCAATCTAGATAATTTCAGCCCGAAAGTCTGCATTATCTATGTTATTTGTGAAAATAAATCATAAAGCCTACATCAATGATTTCATAATATCTAGTTATTAAATATACAACATCACCTAAAACAGGCATATCATACAACTCAGGATTTGCTTTACAGCAGAAGGATGATCAATACTTTCAAGCAATCCAGTTGCTTTTGCAGCTAGCAGCTAAGCTCTTTAGTCAGCACTAGCTCTCAAAGAACAGGGATTACAACGGAGCATCTTCTTAAGAATTCGGTCCAACCACTTTCTTATACCATAAACAAAAGTAAATTCAAAATGGATTAAAGACCTAAATATGAGACATTAAACCTTAAAGCTCCTAGCAAAAAACATAGGCAGTAATTTCTTTGACGTTGACCTTAGCAACATTCTTCTAGATATGTCTAGAACGGGAAGGGAAACAAACACAAAAATAAACTACTGGGACTATGTCAAATTAAAGGTTTTGCACAGCAAAGGAAACCATCAACAAAACAAAAAGGTAACCTACTGAATGGGAGAAAATATTCGCGAATGATATATCTGATATGGAGTTAATATCCAAAATGTGTAAAGAACTTATACAAATCAACACCAAAAAGACCCAAATAATCCAATTAAAAATAGACCGAGGACATGAATAGGCATTTGTCCAAATAAGACATACAAATGGCAAAGAGACACATGTGAAGATACTCAACATCACTAATCATCGGGGAAATGCAAATCATAACCACAATAAGCTATCACCTTGTGGGAATGGCTAGAATCAAAAAGACAACAAATAACAAGTGTTGGCAAGAATGTGGAGAAATAGGGACCTTCATGTGCTTGCTGTTGGTAGGAATGTAAACTGGTACAGCCCCTGTGGAAAACAATATACAGGCTCTTCAAAAAATTAGAAATATAAATACCACATGATACAGTAATTCCACTACTGGGTGTTTACTCAAAGAAAATGGAAACTCATTTGAAGAGACATATGTATCCCTATGTTTATTTCAGCATTATTTACACTAACCAAGATATGGAAGCAACCCAAGTGTCTAACAGCAGATAGATGATGTTAAATAGGATAATATGGAATATTACTCGCTATAAAAAGGATGAGATTTTCCCATTTGTGACAACATGGTTGGATCTAGAGGGTATAACGCTTAGTGAATTAAGTCAGACAAAGGCAAATACCATATGATTTCATGTTTATGTGGAGCCTAACAAAACAAATGAATAAACAAGCAAACAAGCAGAAATTGACCCACAAATACAGAAAAAGGCTAGTGGTTGCCACAGGGAGAGGAATGAGGGGAGGGACAAAATGGGTGAAGGGGAGTAGAAGGTAAAGGCTTCCGGTTATAAGATGAGTAAATGATAGGGATAAAAGGAATAGTATAGAAAAACATAGCTAATGATATCGTTAACGGTGTTGCTTAGTGACAGATGGAGAGTATTGCATAATGTACGGACTTGTTGAATCATCACGTTGTATACTTGAAACTAACGTAACATCGTGTGTCAACTATACTTTAATTAAAAAACAATAAGAAAAGAAAGCAGTCCAAGATATATTAGTACTTAAAATGAGACATTTTTAATTTTCATTTCCCATGTGTATTTTTTCTGCTGTACCAGTTAGTAAGCCCATTGTTGACCACAGAAGGCATGTCCTAGCAGTACCATGCAGAATGTCCTTCCTCTCAGGGTACCTTAGGAGGGAGACTTGGATGTCTTGATGAAAATTTGTTGAAGAAGCTGACACGGTTCTCACATTTTTAGCATTCTTACTAAAGCATCATAAACCCAGCCCTGCTGAAAGGAATTGGTTAGAGAAAAAGACAGGAAAAAAATGATCTCGAAATTGTGCCACAGAATAAAAGATGAGAAAAATATACTAGGGATGAGAAATATATATATTTCTGTGTCATATATTTCTTTTATATTTATGTATATTTATATTTATAATCATTTGTAATGATATAATTAAATGCGATAATGGACAGATTAAGCTTACTATAAGAGCTTATAAGACTTTTAAGACTTATAAGAGCTTAATATAAGACTTGGCACAAATAGTAAATCTGTTTCATTTTAGCCTTTGATTCCTTCCTTTTTTTTTTTTAATGGAAGGTTAGTTTCTGAGTGCAAGTATATTTCTCTTCCTCCTTCTCTTAGGCTGACGAACAGTAATTCCACAACTTACCCTTTTGGTAAGCTCTCTGCATATATAATCTCATTTAAGCCTCAAACAACCCTCTAATGAGGTAGGTATCATTAGATTAAATAACTTGCCTAGATCACATAGCTTACAAGTAGTTGACGACAGATTTTGTGCATGTAGTCTGTCTTTAGAGCCAGGACTCCTAATCTCTGTGTAAGAGATTCCAAAATGAGCTGCAAAATACTTTCACATCAATTTATTATGTGAAAACGTTCAGAAAATACTGATGCCTAGCTATAAAGTCTTGTACATCATAAGAGACACCTAGCACTTCAGTATCCAGTGAAAAGAGAGGTTGGGGACCCAGACTCAGAAACAATATTAATGATCAATGATGAAGAAAACCATAGTAAACACATAGAATACTTATTTTTTATCAGACACTGGCCCTAGCAATTTATATATACCAGCTCATTCAATTCACTTCAAGGTAAGTACTATTATTAGACCCATTTTTCAGAAGAGGAAACACAGCAGAGAGGTTTAGTGACTTACCCAACACTGCATACAGCCAGTAAGTTCTGAATCTGGGACTTGAACTCAGGTAGTCTGACTCCAGAGTCCACGCTCCTACCCACTATATTGTCCCAAATGTTGCTGTCAGTTATTAGAGAAACCATCCAACCATGACTACCACTACTACGACGTACTCAAAACTGAGGCTACAAAGTCTTTAGCCTCATCGCTTCTCGGCCTTTTGGCTAAGACCAAGTGCAAAGTCTTTAGCCTTACCTGAAGAGAAGCATATAAATAGAAAATTTAAGAGAATAAATCCAGTTGCTGTGGGTATTCTAATTCCATAGGCTACTGGAATTCTTATTCTCCACCACCCCTCTCCCACGTTTGCTAATTATTTCTTTATCATTCATGTAAACACACACACACACACACACACACACACACACACACACACACAGCTCCTTCAGAAAAACTCGACCATTATGTTTGTCTTTCTGAATTATTCTGACTCTTCGCACTTGAGACTTGTAGCTCCTTGAGTCGCAATATGCCTGAAACAAAAGAGGAGATCGGTTGAAACACATGAGTGGATTTTCTTAGAAAATTGCATGCTCCCATCACAGGGCTGTCGTGAGGATCAAAGTGAGAATGTGGGTGATCTCGCTTTGAAAATTCTGAAGGCCTTCAGAAATGTAAGGGATCGTTATTGTCACCATCCTAAAAACAAAACCCCAAGCTCTCTTCCCAAAACAATTCCCCCAAACACAGCATCAATGACAGAGTTGTGGTTCACAGTCTTTCTTTGTATTGTGTTGGACTTGAGGGTTTTGGTGGGTTTTTTCATAGCCATTAATATTTGTTTCCCCGGGGCTGCACAAGGCTTACACAAGCTCATGGAGACTGTGCAGTAAGATTCATTTATGAATCGGCCAACAGATGACACTTTTTTTTTTCAAGGAAATTTGCATTTGTCATTGCAATAATTGAATTCACTGCTCAACACATGAATAAATTCCTCAAAGAAGTCTTTGTGCTGTGCTTGGGATTAAGAGTACTTCTTTCTGTCAAAGCAAGGCAAATTCTGCCCGAAATGAGTTTCTTTTGGCAGCACAAAAAAAGTGACTTGGTGAAAAGATGTTAAGACAATCCTTTGTATATAATGACTTTCGTTGAACTAACTTGCCCTATGGCCTGAGTAAAGTCGGAACATGTCTCTGGACCTTAGTTTTCCTAACTACAGAATGGGGGAGGGTGGCCTAGGATTTTGTGATCTTTTCAGAGTCTAATATTTTATCATTCTATGATTCTTCCCTTCTGAGGTGCCCAAAAGATGAAATGCGGCGCACCTAGTCCTAACAATGGAAAAACCTTAATGCCCCAGAAGTAAATGTGAGACTCATTGCATCCTAGCTGCATTATGATCAAAAATATGTACCTCTCCCTTTATAGTTAACAAAGTGTTTTCACGTATATTATTTCATTTGATCCCTACCATACATCTTTGAAGTAGCGTTTTTTTATTCCATTTTACAGATGATGAAATTGAAACTCAGAGGGGGTTGTTAAAAGTCTCTTCCAAAATTCCACACTTAATAAATGGTGAGCCCAGGACTCAAAATGCAGGTCTGGAGGAGTATAATTTCACCTACTACTCCAGGATGCCTGACAACTTATTATACGAGGAGATTTTTATTCCTTCCTTATGGATTGCAGATGTCGGCATTGAAAATTAGGCCGGTGACGCATACATTATTGCATGAAAAGATGGTAAGAAACTGGCTAAGAAAGTTTAAATCTTATTGAGCCTGTTTCATAAGCGTTGTAAAGGCAGAAGTCCCACAAAAAGCCTAAATGCTGTATCTCAACATCCACTCACTGTTCATTCATCTATGAATTCAGCAGGTATCTGTCAAGCACTTAACTATTGCTGGGCTTGGTGTTAGGAGACATAGCCTTGAATAAGGCAAAGTTCCTACTCTCCTATAAGGCATACTATAACAGGAAAAACAGACAGGAATCGTTAGGATCCTTCTGCTAGGAAATATTTAGGGTGCTGCAGGAGCAGAGAGAACAAGCATGTGGCTGTCTGGAGCCTTCACAAAGGACATAATGTTCAATCCGAGAACTGGAGGAAGAGCAGACCACTGCTAACATAAAACACGAGGGAGATGTTCTGCTTAGAAGGAAGAGCATGAAGAAAGGAAATCCTTGCTTTTACTTTTTAAAAGCTATCACCTCTTTTAAAAATATGTATTAAGATTGTTAAAGCACAAAAGTGATATGAGTATGTTGGGCCAAGTGAAATGATATAAGAGCCTATAAAAATACGTTAATATTCTCTCTCCATCCTCATTCCATTTCTACCAAACCAATATGAATTGTTCTTGGGTAGCATACACTACTTCCTTCCCCTTGTACTGTTATGTGCAGCTAATTTGTTTTAAAATGCTTAGAACTAGACAATGTGATATTAATGTGTATTAGTTGGTGTAAGTCACAAGTCAAGAAAAGTCTGTTGCTTTAAATTAGATGTGGCTCCTATAACCGCATCGGAAATCCTCGTCCTTGACAATGCAAAGACATTTTGCTGATTAGCATAGTGGATGTCAGAAATGGGTTTTTCACAGGTGAAATTAGTAGCTTGTTAGCATGATAAGATGTTTAAACTGAGTTCTCGTTGGTGAAATTGGTGGTATTCAATTATATACGACTTATCTCAACTCTTTTAAAAGACACTCCAGGGGCGCCTGGGTGGCTCAGTCGGTTGGGCGGCCGACTTCAGCTCAGGTCATGTTCTCGCGGTCTGTGAGTTCGAGCCCCGCGTCGGGCTCTGTGCTGACGGCTCAGAGCCTGGAGCCTGCTTCCGATTCTGTGTCTCCTTCTCTCTCTGCCCTTCCCCTGTTCATGCTGTGCCTCTATGTCTCTCAAAAGTAAATAAACAAAAAAAAAAAAAAAAAAAAAAAAAAAAAAAAAAAAAAAAAAAAAAAAAAAAGACACTCCACTCCCTTGCATGGATAGGGTTTAAAAGTCTAGCAAAGTCTGTATAGCCTGCTCCTCTACAGGTGGTGTCTAAGATTTGATCCTAAGGGGTACTGGTCCAGTTTGGGAGGATTTCCGATGGCCTGATATAGACCATAAAGGGAAGAGAATCCTGCCCCTGCCATATTGTCACATCTGGCTTAAGGGAACCTGTCACACAAGACGGTTAAGTTAAAAAACTGAAGGATCAAGCTTGACTTAACTGAGCTTCCAGAACTGGTGGTGTGAACCGTATGTGCTTGCTTGCTATAAATGTCCATACACGCAGTGGGATTGAGTCTGAGACTTGCTAACTAAACCTACCTAAGACTGTTAAGGTTAATATTATTTACCAATATGACCCTAAAAGTGGTGCATAACTAAACTGACTTAGATAAGTTCATAGTACATACAGATAGATACACACACACACATGCGCGCACGCACTTGTAAAATCTTATAAAGTAAAAACGTACCATACCAGATTCATTTATCTCTCTCTCTCTTTTTTTTTCCACTTAATAAATACACTGTGGTCCATCTGGGTTAAGAGATAAAGATATAATGCAATTTGTTTAGAAACTGAAAAGCATTCTATCGAGCAGATACACTCATTTCTTTTACCATTTGCCAGATATCACTATTAATGAATACTTTTCAGTTTTGTTTTATTTATTTCTATGATTATAAGCATCGCTATAGTAAGCACCCTTGAACTTAGAACCTTATTTTTAATGTTTTTATTTCTATGGAATATATTTTTTAAAATAGGATTGCTAGAGCTAATGGAAGTTTCATATATTAAAATGAAGTATATTTTAATATACGTTGCCAGATTACTTTCCGAAAAGGTTGTAGTAATAGACAGATTCCCACATCCCATTAATTTATGGGAACCACAGTTTTCTAGCATCCTCTCGAATTCACAATGGTATTGTTCTTTTTATGTTTTGCCAAACTGATGGGTCAATATGGTATTTCATAATTACTACATTTGGTATCTCTCTGATTGCTGAGGTTAAGTCTTTTTTTCTTGTGTTTTAGGCCCTTTGGATGTCCTCTTATGTGAATTTCCTGTTTATATTATTTGCCCAGTTCTAAGGTTTGCCTTTTAAGATTTGTGGAAGCACATAGTATAGTAGAAACACTAAGCTTTGTTTGCCGTGCATTTCATATTTTTTCCCAAGCTACCACTGCTTTTTAAATTTCATCATGGTGTATTTGTCACATAAAAAACATCTCTCTTACGTCATGGCTTCTGGAACATGATGTTGGAACGTGTCCAACATAACACATTTCTACAAATATTTTTCTAAAATAATAATTTTATTTAAAAACATTGAAATATTTAATCCACCTACAATTTTTATATAAGGTGTGAGTTAAGGGGGTCTTTTTCTTCTAGGAAGATAGCCAATACCATTTATTAAATAAAACGTTCATTTTTCCTGAAACAGAATGCCACATCTCATATCTTAAGTTCTCAAATGCACTAGATCTTTTTTTTTTCTTTTTTCCTTTTTTTTTTTTGTTTTTAGATTTTCTATTTGGCTCCAATGCTTTATTTTTCTTTTATTTTTCTATGCGCTTGTCAGTACTCTACTGTGAGAGCAGTAGACTTATGGTAAGTCCTACTTTCCTTGGCTGGTTGTTATTTATTAAGAAAAATGAAATAAGTGACACAGTAAATTATTTACATTTTAAAAGTTTATAATTCAAATGAATAAAGGAAATGGAAGCAGGCAATAAGTCACTTTTACCTAACTGAGTGACTCTGGAACTCCACAGGTTTACTGTAAGCGGCTAAGGAAGTTAGAAAATAGTTTTGTATTCCAAATGGTGTTACAAATGTCAATTATTATTATTCACATACGTTGTAATATATGGGATACCTATTTCTTTATGGACTGTGTTTGGATCTGTAAGCATGATGACATCTTATCAAGTGTCATGAGCCTGCTCTCATTTCTCCCCAGCAGAAAAGACGAATGGTCTACAAGGCATTAGAATCACATGCGTTGTCAAAGCTCTGGCCAACTAATTGGAAGGAACTATAGAAAACAAATGGCGATGATGAACAATGCCGGGTGGAAAAGCTGCCTCCCCAAATCCCCAGGTTAAACAGACTTAAGAATCCCATGTCGTGGCCCTGCCCGGGGAGGATTCTAAGAGGATCATTCCCCCATGGCAGCCTGGGTAAAGGGTGAAAGGTTAACAGGGCAATCCCAGGACAAGGTGTCGGCCCAAATTAGGTGTTTAGAACATTTGCTGAAGGACTTAAGTCTGCCGAGTTCTTTATTTCCAACAGCAAAAGTATTTAGAGACCAAAAAAAGACTTTTGTAAGGAAGAATTCAAGAAATCTAGTTGGGTGCCTCTCTTCGCCAAGGGAACCAAAAACGTTACAAATGTCCTCCCTATTTCAAGGAGATGATTACAAATAAAAAATGGTAACACTTGCTTTTGTGTTCTGAGGTCTCAAGATCAGTTGGTACGATTCCCTGTTGAACAACTTTCATCTGGAATTACTCTTCCACTGAGGCCAAGCAGAACTTCCAGAAAGTATCTATGATTGCCTGGTTCTCTGGCATCTAAATGCTTCCGATAACTTTTCTACATTTTAGGACTATGAATTCTGCAGTGAAATCCAGGCTTGGGGAAGGGGCAGGAAGAGGAGACCATTGTCGAGCTGGAGGAAAGAAAGTGTAATTGGACACCTGCCCCCACCCCCCTAACCCCGCTGTGCACTCCAAAGGCCAGAAAAATTTTCTTAAGTCATCCTGCAAAGTACTTAAGCACTGAATTTGTCGATGTTGCTATCCAAAGGTGGAATTCTAGAGCAATGGGATCATGTGCCTGGAAAATGACGTTTTTGAAGGGAGAAAAAAGCATTTCTTCAGGCATTCGTACAACATACTCTGAAAAGGCACCTGGTCAATTTCATCTAGCCCCAGAACTCTCATATCACCTCCCTGAGTTCTGAAGGTGTTGGCATAGACAGAACACACAGAACCACACTAGTGAATCCGTATGAAACTGGCACCGATCGAATAAGAGTTTACCTTGATTTTGCGATGACAGGGCAGAACATTTTAAAAACCAAAGGGTTTGTACCTGACACTAACTCCAAACTCTATAAGCTACAAAATTCACAAAATTTTGTGTATGGATCCAGACAAAAGGTAAAAGGGGGAGGGGCAATGGTGGTGGCAAGTATTCAGCTTACAGAAGGAACTGCAATTAGAATTCTTTCAGACTGTAAGACACCTTGATGGATTTAAATATGATACACAGGAAACAAAAAGGTGAGTCATGTACCTTCTGTGTCAGGTAAAATAAAATGCCTCAAAGACAAACAACAACCCTTAGGAACATGAAATTCTTCTCATCTCTGGTCTTCTGTAACCTAGTGCACATTTTCCGAAGATGGCTGATGGAGATTGGGGTGCCATTTGTAGAGGACGGAACGAAGCCGTCTCTCCTGGGGAGCCATCCCAGATGATCCCACACGTCTCTAGCTGCTTCTCCCTGTGTTGCTGCCTGTGGGTACCTCCATGGAGCACTTTCCTCCCAGTATCCTGCCTGTCTCCCTTCAGCAGGCTTTGGTTTTATTTCCCTGTACCTGGTCAAGGGCCCAGGACATACCAGTTTTGAAGTGGAGAGCTGAAGGGACACCGTTTTAGAAAGGCGTTGTCTCTGCTGTTTTTCTGGGGGACCCCATTTACTCATGTTCCATATTTTACCTCTGAACAAGCCAAAGAAGCTGTGTTCCCAGTTCAAGGGGGAAGCAAGAAAGTCAATCATTCTCTGAGTTTTGTCCTAAGCCCCAAATATCTGATAACACCTAAGAAGAGCCAGATCCTAAACATCTTCCAAGACATTAGCTTCAAGCAAACCTCAGCTGACATTGGCCTCAACACCCCTACCTTGAGCAATTTATGAAATAACACATATTCGCCCGACACTCACCTTTGATAGGACTCTACCCTAAATTCCCAAAAGAACACCTACCCTAGACCCCTTTCCAATATAAATCCCTACCCCCAAGCAACAACGAGACTTTCTTCTCTCCTTTCCCAGTCTCCCACACACTCCATCTTCTATTCTGTCACTCATACTATTCAATAAACTGTTTCCACTTTCTCTGGCTTGTGTTTGATTTCTATCCTGCATGAAGCCCAGGACCCTCTTCGCTGGTCCTGTGGGACCCTCCCCTGGGTTCTCAGACCTGCCTGGGCTGCATCAGTTTAATTAAATTTTGTCAAATAAAGTAAGCAAGGAGGAGGAGACCCTCATTAGCCCTAAACTCTGAGAAAGGTGGGTAGAGGAGCTGCATTTATCCAACAAATATTGATTCAGTACCTATGACTTGCCAGTCAGTGTGCTAGGTGCTGGGGATAAAGATGAGTAAAACATGGTTTCTACTTTCAGGCAGTTTATAATGGACTAGATTAGAGTGAAGCCAAAATGAGTTACAGCACTGGAGATGATGAAGAAATATGGGGAAAATGCAACGCAAAGAGGAAGGGGATGTCCAGCCAGAGAAAGGAGGTTTGAATCCTTCCTCAATGCCATTCACAAGCTGGTGGACTTGATAACCAATTAGCATTAGTCTAACCTCTAATTATGTCATGTAACCTCTGTGTCAAAGGCTGAATAATACCCCCTTTGTTAAGTAACTGTATGAATCAATAAGATAAAGGATGTTACAACATCTAGCAATCTCTGGCATGCAGCAGGCTTTCCGGTTTGTCCATTTTTCTCTTTGCCTTACTGGAAGCTAAGGGAGGGTATAAAATTATTTCTAGCTTATGATGACAACTACGTAATAACTATGTATGTGTGGGCGCCAACACTAGGAGGCCATGAAAAAAATGATAAACACTGTGTGGGGGGGGATTAGAGGTAATTCGTCTTTTCGTCTTTCTTTCCTCCCCTCCCCACTTTAGGCTTTTTATTACATCTCACTGATCCTTGGAAAATAAATAAGAGTTATAATGTTTAAAAGTCCAACATATTGTAAGATTGCCCCCAGGAGAGTAAGAGATACTCCTAATGATAACAGGCATATAAATCTACTATTTTCCAGAAGAGAGAGTTTGTAGAAAATCAAGTCATAACATGTAATGGTCTTTTCTTCACTAAGAGAACAGTAGAGAAATCCAAAAGAGATCTAAAATCCTCTAAGCCTGATTTTGAATCTCTGCACGAGCCCTTCTCTCCTTTCTGTTTATGCCAAAGATCGCTTGCATTTCAAAAATGCTTGGACCAAAGAGAACCCTCACGAAGCATGGAGAAGTCCCCGGTTTTGCCCAGTAGAGAGAGTGTACCCATGAGTGTACGCATCCTCCCCTTGGGTCTCAGGTTTATACCATCATAAGGACTGGGAAGATAACATTAACATCGGGGTGGGGGAGTGTAAGACCACAGGGAATGATGGGGCCTAGAACAACCCAGCTGGTTAAATTCTAAACTTTCAAAACACAGTGCCAGCTAAAGAAAACTTCTGAAATCGGGCTCTCGCTCATCAGCCTTTGGCCCCTGGATAAATATGCTAAGACCCTTGGGGTCAGAGTGATCTTTCTAAGTTGTAGATAAGGTCATGACCCTGCTTAAAGGCTTCCTGTGGCTCCTGGGTGCCGCAACATACCTAGGGAGGGAACAAGGCCCCCACCTACTCCTGCAGCTTTACGAGCTGTCTTTGCTGCAGCTTGCTCCCCTCTTGCCACACGCCCCTCATGTCCAGCTGTGCTGACTCTCCAACGGAAGGCCAAGTGCATGTCCTCTTGGCTTTGCACTTCTTGTTTGACCTCTCCTTCCCATCACCTTCATCAAACAAACCCTACTCATTGTTTAAGACAAAAAGTACTGTTCACTAGAACAATGATTCTTAAACTTTTGGTCTTGAGACCCCTGGTTGCTTTGAAAACTTATTATTGAGAATGCGAAAGGTTTTTGTTGGTGAGAGTTATAGCTCTTGATATTTGCAGTATGAGAAGCTAAAACTGAAAAGCTTAAAAATATTTATTCATTAAAAGAAACATAACACATCCGGGGCGCCTGGGTGGCTCAGTCAGTTCATTGTCCAAATTTGGCTCAGGTCATGATCTCGTGGTTCATGACTTTGAGCCGAATGTTGACCTCTGTGCTGACAGCTCAGAGCCTGGAGCCTGCTTCGGATTCTGTGTCTCCCTCTCTCGCTGCCCCTCTCCTGCTTGTGCTCTCTCTCTCTCAAAAATAAACATTAAAAAAATAAAAGTAAAAAATAAAATGTTTACTAATGGAAATATAGCAAAAATTAATTTTAAAAATGAAGTTTCAGGTTTGTCTTTATATCCCATAAGTTTGTTCCCCGATGGTGATATTTGGCTTGGGCCAAGTACTGATGTTACACCAGGCCTTTTAGTATTTTATATTTGTCAATCTCTTACTGCTACTTGCTGCTTTACCACATGTATTGCTTATCTTTGCTCATTAAATGAACTTTCTGTAAATGATGCTGACTGTGCACAGTCTTCTGGGCTTGCTGTTTTTCACTGAACATTATATTTGAGATTTGTTTTCTTTGCTGTATCATATTTTATGTATACACCTCAACTTATCCATTCTGCCAGTACACTGGTGTTGTCTCTTGTTTTGTTTTTTTACTATTATCAACAAAGTTTTTCTGAGTATTAAAAAATTTTAAATATAAACAGTATAAATAGCATGTTTTTATGAAAAGTAACTATTTTCCAAAACGAAACATGTTTGGTAAAGAGAGTGACTTCGTTTCACATTTTTGCAAATCCCGTTAGTATCTGGCTCAGTAGAAGAAGCTGAATTCTCCTATCTGCCTCTGCACTTGATCTGTTGGGATATGTTATTTTGGTTGCAGAGTCTGAAGAATATCTGGCCTCACAGATATGCTTTTGGGGAAACAATGAGCATTTTAATAACCATTTCATTCGTTAACTGGGTTTTATTCTTCAACATTATACTTAAACGAAACAAGCAGTGATTTCTTAAAGGTTAGAGTTGCAACGTTAGATTTGAAACTATTTTAATGGGATTTTCATACCCATTGGTCTATCTGGCTCTCTGAATGGATTTTTTTTGTCCATGCCTGATTTTGTAACATCACGCGTTGGTCATTTGGAAAATATTGGTTCACTAAGTTAGGCCGATCTTCCAAATGTTGACATATTTCATTATACAACTTTGAAAGATCACTTGCACTAATATCACTACTAATCTCATATAAGTCTTCATATTGGGATGTGTCAAATTCGCGATGTGGGCAGACAGCTTTCTGAGGTTTTAATTTTCGCCTGAAATCTCAAATTGTACCTTTAGCAACAGATACCGCGAGTCGTTTTCCTTGAAATGACAGACTCATCTCATTCCCTGGAAGAAAATGTCTGTCGAACAACCAAGTCTGAATAAGCATAGCTTGTCACTCTTTCAAGTCAAAATGGCATTTCATGAGAAAGCTGCTGCTTCAGCTCAGAACTTACACAATCCCACAGTGCTTGCCTGGAGGTAAGCGTCATGTTTTCGTGTGAAGACATGCTTCATACGCACTTCCTCGGTCATCACACAGAATATTTAAAAGACATGCATACGAGGGTCAAGATTTGATAGAATTAATGATTTTTACTGCTTCCTCAAGGAAATTCTCAAGAGAGGCTGGAATTTTTTTGTTTTCCTGCAAGTGAGTGGTGGTGGAGAACACAAAGGTTCTAACAGTGTTGATCTGGGCTACGCCTCCGCTTACACCACCATTGTTTCTGCACCAACAGGGCAAATGTCAACCTGTGAAACAAAGGCTATAAATAGCGTCTTAGCATAAAGTAAAAATAGCTGTGACCTCCCAGACTCACCCTGAATGACTGTGCTAGACTGTAAGTAACATGGGGGCAAGGCCTGTGTCCGGTGGGGTGCTGGAGCCACCCCGTACTGGCTTGCAAGAGCTGACTCGTTAACTTTGTGAGAATCTTTGCAAGACGCTTGACGTCACATTGGCCATTTGGTGTGATCTACGGTAGGCGCGTTTACTCCATAGCAATCAGGGGACTCATGAATCAGGGCCTTTTTCCCTCTTCTAGAGAGCTGATTGTTACACATGTCTATGTCCCTATTTCTTTGTGAATCAAAGTAAGTGGTGAACGGTGTTGAGTAAAACTGCCTCTCACTGCTCCCCAGCAGTTTCTCAGGCCCTTCCCCCCGTGGGGAAAGAAAAAAAGCCCTGACCAGAGGCCACTCTCATGTCGCTGTGTATGCCTAAACACCCAATGGCCGGATTTATTAACTTCATATCTTTAGCGAGGAGTTCATGTGAGACCTACCACAGGCCTAAAGATGGCTCCTGCTGGGCCCCCAGGATGAGGACAAATGTTTAGGCTAAGAGTGCAAGCGTAGCATGAATAGGCCTAAATTAGGCCGGGCCTAATAACCCGTTTACTAACACCTGTATTAGTCCTCTATCACTAGGGGTGAACTGCTGTCGGACAAGCCATAATCCCATAAGCTTTTCATTTGCATCTCCCTCATTAGCTGATTAAAACCTGAAGAAGGCAGGTTTCTGCAGCTGGTGGGCCCATTCCTTCACACTGTCTGCCTGGGTGGTTTGGGTAATGAAGTCATGAGGGTGGATGTGAGGTTTATATGTATGGAAGGGATTAGGAGTATTAGGATTTGTGTGAGCTGATGTTGCCATATTCTCTCCACTGGAACCCAGTAATTGGATGGGAGGAGAAATGGCAGACCCATTAGTTTTGTCTGTTTACTCAGGAGCAGGGTGCTAGAGATTCAATTTTGCTTTCTTTGGCTCCCTCGCCTTTGTGCAGCGGGCCCGCTTTGTCTCCTCCGGCCCTGAGCATCTCCAAACACCAGCCCTGCTAAGGCGATTCAGCCACAAAGGAGAGACGTTGGTGCCTCGGGGCCGACGAGGAGAAAACGCAGCCCCGACTCAAGTACTACTTGAAGGCAGTCCCATCCTGCTAGTCCAATCCTGGGATACAGAGCAAGAGATAATTGAAATTTATCAACACTTCTGGGGCCCTTTTTTTGATTATTTTATTAGTTCTCCACGTTTGGGATTAACAATCCTCAGCATCAAACGCACCGCAGGCTCCTTACTTGGGAAATGAATGGTTAGACGTTTCGGAGTCTTCACAAAGCAATTGTTGTGTTTGCCGGGTTTGCATAATTTTAATAGACGAAACATAACACGAAGAAAAAAATCCATTTCCTGTGCTGTTTGTACAGCTGGGGACGGAGCTCCTTGTGCCTGATAATGTAAGAGACGCGCCATTGTCTCGCCCCTAACCCCGACAATGCGGTCCCACTAATGTCGTTAACAAAACCGGACCAGGCAATTCTGAAAACTTTGAAGCTGAACATTGTCTCCAAAGTGTATGGGGCGCCACAGACGAAACGATGTTTATTCATCAGCAGTGCCGGGGCTTGCAAAGCCGCGAGAGGACTCGCCCCAGAAAAGACTGAAGAAGGGAAATGGGGACCGATCACAAGGCCAGGGTGTGAAGCCGGGGAGTACGGAAGGGAAACGTGGACGAGCAATTTCATTTTCCCTCCATGAAAATATTGGAGAGGTACAGGAGAATACTTCAACTCACTTAGATTCTCTGCGGGTTGATTTTATAAGTTTAGTTTTCTTTATGAAAAGCCACAGCCCCTGCACACACACCACAGATTCTGACGTGAAATGGACAGGGCGAATACTTTCATCAATTGTTGAAATATTCCATTTCAATTAGGTTTATGCTTTTGAATGTCTTTCCTGAAGGAACACATTAAAATATCCATCAAATGCAAGTCTGAGTGTCTGTGTTCGGTCATTTGCAAGGGTTTTAGTGAAATTGGCTAGTGAGATTAAGGGATTCAAATGAGACCCCTGTAAGCAACACACAGAGAATCCGCAATACCAGTTGTTACGAAAGGCTTCCCATAGTAAAATGAAATCTTTAAAAACAAAACACCAAGCAAGCGAGCCAGAAAAAAAAAAACAAAACAGATGAATACAAACACCACATTATAATCATTCTATGGGCACACTGATATGTGTTTTACCAATCTGCAAAACAAAACTATCCACTTCTATCTCCCTCTGCCTTTATTATTTTAATTATTTTGTCCACTCCTCATAAGATTTTAGTAAAACCAATTGGGTCCTCTGTGCTGGATGCTCAATTTAGCTAACATTTTTGAGCCCCCACCCTCTGCTGTATTTAAGTTAGAGTCAGAAAGATACTCACTCAACAAATCTTGCATAGTTTCAACCACAACCGGGCATTACCAGGGTGCATTAAAGAAAATGTGGTTAGAAAGATAGTAAGGAAAAGAGAAGAGGAAAAGTCTTAACCTGGTTCATACGATCCTTGATACCAGAGAGTCATCAAATCTCAAGAACAGAACAAATGCAGGGGCGCCTGGGTGGCTCAGTCGGTTGAGCGTCCGACTTCGGCTCAGGTCATGATCTTGCAGTCTGTGAGTTTGAGCCCCGCATCGGGCTCTGTGCTGACAGCTCAGAGCCTGGAGCCTGCTTCACATTCTGTGTCTCCCTCTCTCTCTGCCCCTCCCCCACTCATGCTCTGTCTCTCTCTGTCTCAAAAATAAACAAACATTAAAAAATTAAAAAAAAAAAGAACAGAACGAATGTTAAAGGTCCTCAAACCCAACCATGCAACCAACACTCTGAATCCTCTTTTAGCAAAAATTCAATATACTCCCGTACTTGTTTTAAGACCTACCATGTTCTTACATTTTTGTAATCCTGATCTACAAATTGATCGTCCAGCCACTTTGCATCCCTCTAAAGCTTTCTTTGCATGGCGTATTCTTCATGGGGAAAAAACTTAACATTTTTTGAGTATCTCCTTATCATACATGCCAAACGTGCAGTCTCCTGTGAAGTGAGAATAATTAATCTCATTTATAAGTAATGACACTGAGGTCAGAGAGGCTAAGCAGCCTACCCAAGGACACATGGCCTCTAAGCAGATCAACCTCCTGTTACAAAACAAATCACCCCAAACCTCATGGTTGAAAACAACAGCCATTTTATTATTTCTCATGATTCTGTGGTTTGGCTGTGAGGTTATGCTGCTCTGGGCTGGTGTGGCTGGGACTAGATGGTTTAGGATGGCCTCACTTATAGGGCTGGTCCTCTCTTCATATCATCCTTAAGGAGGCTAATGTCGATTTGTTCAGATGGTGGCAGTCTTTCAAGACAGTGAGAGCAGAAACTACAAGGCCTACTGAGGTCTAGGCTCAGAACTCATTCTGTTGATCAAAGCAAGTTACAAAGTCAGTCCCGGCTCAATGGGTGGGCAAACAGATTCTGCCTCTTGATGGGAAGAGCTGTAAAGAATTGTTGAGCATTTGCAATTGAACACATGGTCTGTGATCTATGCTCTTAACTCTAGAGCCAGAGCTTTGTTCAAGTCTTGGCTTTGCTAGGTGTTGGCTGTGATGCCTTGGGAAATGTAAGTGACCTCTTGCTGTCTGTTTCCTCATCTGTAAAATGAAGATAATAACAGGGTATTTCTAGAAATATAGTTATGAGGATTAAGTGAGTAGATACATATATATACAAAGCACTTAGAATACTGCCTGGTACAGAGTCTGCATCAATATTAATAATGATTATTATTGCTGTTGTTCATAATCCATATGTTGTATTGCCTATATGAATATTTGCTCATGTCTCGTATGTGCTAAGAGCGGGGGACACAAAACGAAGGGGTTGGGTGGGAGAGATTTAATATTCATTTCCCATCTCTTTATGTAGGCTCCATGTTGGGTGCTTTGCAGAGAGGTTTTCATTTGATTCTTAAAAGAATCTGGTAGTTTGGGTGTTATTCTCTTTGGCGACAGGTCTCTTTTCTCAAAAAGCTCAGATTCTAGAGGGAAAAACATTACCAAAAACTGTCTTTTGTTTGGTTATTTCACAAGATACTGCTATGTATTACTAACTCACTGGAGCTCAATAGCATTTTGTCATCCCTATCAAGCAGCTGAAGACACTGGTGTGCCGAGAAGTTAAGCCTCGGAGAGGTCCAAAGCTAGCATGGAGGAGAGCGTAGATTAGGACTGCTGTTTCAGGCACTCTGTTATAAGTTTTTCCACAATATCCCAATGTCTCACTTACTTAGATTAGTAATAGTCATGTGAGGAAGAAAAAGATGCCCAGAAATTGGTAAGAAAAACTTGGCTAGATGAAGGCAGGACAGCCCAACAAATCCTGGCATTACACTTCCAATTGTCTGGTGAGATCATGCTTGGATGTGGTGTGCCTATTGAGCAGGTCCGACAGCACTAATGGACCATGGCCTTCTCAGGACTAGCGTCATGGAGGCCAGTTCATAAAAGGAAATACTTCCACGGCCAGCTTGGTCTGTAATCATCTCATAGATGCAAAGCATTAACCAAAGACTAGGATGGTCACAACTGGAACAGCTTGCAAAAAACTGGGGATGTTTCATTAAATCTAGGGTTGCTATAGCTCCCAGGCCAAGGCTGACTGGCACATGTGGGCTCCTTTTGCACATCGGAGAGGATCGATAAACACCATCAGAAAGAGCAGGGTAGCAGTCAGACAGACCTGGAGTTTGATCCTGGTGGGATGGCCATGCACTGGGCAAGTCCTTCACTTCACTTTGTGAATCTTGATTTCCTCTTCAGTAATAAGCCTGCCTTTAGATGGCTGATGTGCAGAGTGTGTGAAATCCTGCCCATGAAGTGCTGAGCACTGAGCCTGGCATATGGTAAACTCTTCTTATTGGTGAAGGGTGAATTGGTAATATCAGAATGAGGAACCTAGGCATCACCAAATCCTGCCCTGCAATCTCCCTTCCTTTTGAGGGAGCTAAACGCATGAGGTTCAAAAGCAGATGGAAATCAAAATTCCCTTTTTGGTATTAGCTGCTGGCACACCCTTGTTCTGAGTTTGGGAAAAGCTTTGGTGGAGCACATAATTTCAGCTTGACGACTAGGCAGAACCTTTGCACCCTCCTCCCAAACTTCAACCTCAGAATCATCTACCTTCTAGGGGATTCACAGGAAAAGGAAGTCAAAAAAGAGAAAGAAAGAAGAAAGGTTTGGAAAGAGGAAAGAGAGAGAGAGAAAAGAAAGCAGCAGCAGAGGAAGGAGGAGGGGTGGGGAGAGGAAGAAAAAGAGAGATGATTGGGTCCACACTGATGTACCAGGCTCTGTCTAGATCTGCTTATTATACAAAGGTAGGAGGAAATGGTAGCACCGTTTTTTGTTTTTGTTTTTGTTTTTTAAGATTTATTTATTTTTGAGAGAGAGAGAATGTAAGTGGGGAAGGGGCAGAAAGAGAGAGGGACAGAGGATATGAAGTGGGCTCTTTGCTGAAAGCAGCGAGCCCGATGCAGGACTCAAACTCAAGTGAGATCATGACCTGAGCTGAACAGAGATGCTCCACCTACTGCCCCAACAGTAGCAGTGTTTTAACATAGTGACCTTGTCTGTTGACAGCCATGGCCCATTCAATGTTTTAGATTCTTGTTATTCATTTAGCAATTCTTGACAGGGGTCATGGAAGATGGTGAGTGGAGGTAGGCACTGGGAGACAGGGCTGGAGACTCACCTACTATACAGCACCCAACTATAACCACTGTCATGGATGTTGTGGCCATTGTTACATTCCTGTGCTTCAGTGTCCTATCGATGAAAATGAAATTGAATAGAGAGACTAGGGTTCCTTTCAGTTCTGGATTAATGATAATAATATTTTAGAAAAACTGTAGATAAATAAAAACCTATAAGTCAAAATATTTATTTTCTGGTGATATACTTGAGAGATAGCATGGCATAAAATAGAACAGAGAATCATACTTGGGCATATTATTTAACCTCTTTGAGTTTTAGCTTCCTGATCTGTAAATAAGAATGAATGAAAACTGTCTCTAAGTTTGGGAGAATTAATGAGCTAATGTAGAATAAAGCTTTACATGTGGCCAAGATTCAAGACATGGTAGTTCATTATTATTATCAAATATATGGTTTAATAGTCTTTATCAATTCATATCTTCATTATGCGAATTGATATACTCCTAATTTTCAGCTTTAATTTTATTGTTCCTTACCCACCACCAGCCCATGTCCAAGTAAGCACAACTGTAGAAGTAGCATCAGATTCAGAGTCTGTAAGAACTAGAATTGAACCTAAACTCTGCAGTGTTATGGTTTTGTGACTTGGAACTAATCATCTACCTTCTCTGAAGACCTAGATGATAATTCTGTAGCAAAACTTCCAGTTGTCAACTCCAGGATCCATGCTCTTTTTACCTGAGCATGTTACTGCCTGGTTAGAAGACTACATTTCCCAACATCCTCTGCAGCTAGCTGTGGGTCACATGACTGAATTGGTCCTGTAAGATATAATTAGGAGCGTTCCATGCCCTTCTTTAATTTTTCCTACTTTGTGGAACAAAGGGATGATGGCTAGAACTCAACAAACTTCTTTGCCCCTGAGGAAGATTGAACAGAGAGCTGGAGGAACCTAAATCCTGAGACAGTGGGTTTCCCATGCCAACCCTGCAAAGACTACCTCCGAATATCCTAATGAATAACTAAAAATAATCCACCTTTTTAAGCTAATTTTATTTTGAGTTTTCTGTCAGCTGTGACCAAACCTATGTAAGATAATGAACGTCAAAGTGTTTGGCACATTGTAGGCCCTCAATAATTGTAGTTTCCTTCTCTTCTTTTTCCATCAAGTTCATTCTTCTTACAAAAGCCAGAAAGCCTTTCTTAAATTCAAATATTAAACAACAGAGTCCACAGATATGCTCATGTTATCCCCATTTCTAAGTCTTTGGTAGGGTCATGATGAAGGTCAGATGAAATAATTCTGTAAAAGTACTTTGTACATTGTAAAACTCCATCTAAACGAAGGCATCGAGACATCTTCTCAGTATGGCCACAACCCCTATGTCCAGACTCATTCCTGCTCTCTTCTGCCCATTCTAACCTCCCCTTCCAGGCATCTCATTTTCCAGCTATACCAAATTGAACACAAGTTCCGACTTTTTCTACTTATGGCAGAGAAGAATAAGCATAAACCCAAGCAAATGGACTCCTTGCTCTTGGACAATTTAGTAAGAGGAGCAACTGTTCTTTCAAGAATATCTGGGAAGAAAGCCTGAAGCAGACTTATAAAAAAGCCCAGAATTTCTTGGAAGGATTAAATTGTATCTCAAAAAATTAATTTGAATTTTCATTCTCCTTTACTATATACTTGTGTTTACATTAATAAAACTAAACTATTTAAATCACTCACCCCTGAGTAGCCTGTGGTTTTGAGAATTCCTCAGATTCAGATCTGGGAAGGAAGGCCACATTTGTCATATCTCTATGCTTTTTGTGTTATTTTTTTCTGCAGAAATGTCTTCCCTTGACTTTCTCCCTCTATCCTCCTCTGTAAACAAGTTCTTGATTCCTTCAAGCAGACTGAATCACTCTCTAGCATGTTACACATCCCTCCACTATACTACTCAAGAGTAGTATTATGTCTAAACTGGTTTTGGGGTGGGGTGTTGGGAGTGTCTCTCTCATTAGTCTAGAACACCCTCCAGGGAAATGACTGCAATTTTGTACCATCATCACCACTACGATCACCATGCTCCCATACCTAGTATGGCCTAGCACTGTGCCTAGTCCATAATGGATGCTTGTTCAAGATTAGATGGAATGAACAAATTAATGAATGTTCAACAAATAAGTCAAAGGAAGAGGCATCTTTGTGGACCTTAGTCCTCAAATTTCATACCCACGCACCATCTAGTTTGGCTTAGGTCAATGCCGGCTATGACTTCCTCCATGTATATAGCATAGTACACTTCTAAAATGGACCCTGAACCCTTCTACATGTACAATGGAAAGATAAAGGCAACCACCTCCAACTCAAGTCAGCCCAGCCAGGAAAATCCACTGCCAATGTCCCAGTGGTCTCTGAAATGTCAATACTATGAAGGTTGACGCTAAGCTCCACACACCCCCACAATATCAAATGCCCGTTTGCTTCGTGTTTTGTCTGGTCTGTCAGCACCATTTACTGCTGAGCAGGTCCCTTATCTTTATTGATCACTTAATTTATCTTTTCTTAACTTCCCTTGCACCGTCTGGTGCCGTGTGTCCGTCTGTTGAGGCTGTCATGACTGGTTTGCTCTTGAAATAATAGGGGCAGCAGGTGGTGTGACTAAGTCGACCCTTCGCAGAATGGGGGACCATTCCCAGTCCCTGTCTCAACCTGCCAGTGTGTCTACACCCTCCCAGCTGTTCCACATTAAAGCAGTCAACTGTGACTTTACAGTCCGAGTTTTACACAACTGTTTTACAAACCGGGAAGAAGGTCTTTTGTCACAAATCCTTTGTCAAGCAGTAGAATGGGGGGAGAGAAAGCCAGTTCTGAGACTTGGCGCATTTTAATGACTATGCAGATAGATGCGTACTCCTTTGCTTTGGTAAAAGGGGTGTGAGTTGGGGGTGGGAGGCTGGCTGGGAGGAGAGAGCAAATGGACTCCTTGCTCTTGGGACAATTTAGTAAGAGGAGCAACTGTTCTTTCAACACTGGTTTCAGCTTCAAACAGTCGACTCCATGAAAACTTTCGTTCCTCTTGTAAAGTGAGAATAAGGGCCATCAGTTAGAGCCCTATGTCCCAGGGTCAGTACTCTGGGGGCAAGTGTTGTACAATTGAGAGAACAGCAAGAGAATGATGCCTTTGGGACTCAAAAGCCAAGTGCCTTTATGACTTGGGACTTGTAATCACATGTGAGAAGCAATGAGACAAAATGAACAGAGCACAGAGTTTTGAGTCATACAGATTCCAGCTCCAAAGTTCAGTGACTTTGACATATTTCACTGTTGACAATATGGCATATTCAAATTCCTATATCTTAATACAGAAATCTTTGTTATAATATTTATATCTATTAACCAGAAACTGATTAATCAAAACCTTTAAATAATGAAAATCCACATCTCTCTTTCTCTCTGTTCTCTCTCTCTCTCTCACACACACACACACATCTTCACTTTGACGATAAGCTAAAAGACAAGAGAAAGATAATTTAAACTTACTATTGTGAAAAGAATACATTAGGGTAAGAGTCAAGAAATCTTTCATTCTCTCTTGTGAACATTAACAAGCTGGTTGAATTTATGTATAGCACATAAACGCTGTGACTTTAGTTAGGAAACTATTAAATATAATTGATTTTTAAGATAGGTAAATCAGGAAAGTGGATGATAATAGGAGAGTGACAAGGAGATGGGGATCGTTGTCTCTCTCCTTATTTATATAGGTTTGTAGAGACAGAATTTCTACATTCTCTTGCATATTAGAACGACAGCCCTTCCTCCCAATGGCTACTCCCTAAGGTGGGAGAGGGCTACAGTCTGATTGCTTGCAGCTACTTCTCTCTCTGGGGGGTGTGAGGCATTAAAGTTGCTGTTTCCACAAGGCCTGTCTCTTTCTCTTTCTGGTTGGCTGGCCCAGAGGTTACAGGTGCAATACTCTCCTTCCAGCCCTCACCTCTTAATCCATGTGGTGAGCAAACCTGGGTTAAACCCAGGTTCTATTATCTAAAGCAGAGATATTCAAATGTGACCTGCTGACCAAAATGATTATGACCAATCAATGATAAGTAATGCAGACACTGTCATTAAGCATTTAGAAATGGTCAATTCAACCTAGACTGGGTAAATTAATAAGCGTGAAGCAAGTTCATTTTTCATATTGATGTAGCCAAGAGGAAAATATATAGCATTAACTGTTTATATTGGAAAACGAGTAAGTCTTTTAATCAATGATCTAAGATTCCATCTATGAAATTTAAAAAAAAGGAAATCAAATTAAAACCAAAGCAAGCAAAGGGAAGGATACGATAAAGAGCAGAAATAAATAGAATACAAAAAAATAGAGAAAAATTAATGAAGTTAAAAGTTATCCTTTGAAAAGATCAATAAAACTGATAAACTTCTGGCCATGCTGATCAAAAAAAAAAAAAAAGAGGGAAAACAAAAATTACCAATATTAGCAAGGAAAGAGAGTGTATCAATATAAACCCTACAGAAACTAAAATGATAATAGATAATATTGTAAACATCTTTATGCCAATGAATTGATAGCTTAGAGATATGGACAAATTCCTTGAAAGATACAAACTACTTCAGGCCTAGATGGGTTCACTGGTGAATTCTACAAAACATTTAAGGAGGAAATATGCCAGTTTTGTACAAACGCATACATAAAACAGAAGAAAACATTTCCCAAGTCATTTTATGAAGCCAGCATCATCCTAATAGCAAACACAGAGAAAGACATTATAGGAAAAGAATCTCATGAACTGTAACGCAGAAATCCTTAATAAAATTTTGTCAGATTGAATCTATTAATATATAAAAGATTATACAACATAATCAAAGAGAGTTTGTCCCCAAAATGTAAAGTTCATTCAACATTGGAAAGTTAACCAATCATGTCAATGAACTAAAAATAAAATGCTCTGTGCTCATATCAATAGATGCCCAAAAAATAAGTATTTGACAAAATCCAGCATCCATTCATGATGACATTTTAAGCAAGCTAGGAATAGAAAGGTATTTCTTCAACCTTATAAAGGCCATCTATGAAAATCTATAGCTAATGTTATACTTAGTGGTAAGAAACTGAATGCTTTTCTCACTAAAATCAAAGAAGCAAGGATGTTTGCTCTTGCTATCCTTATTCATCATTATAGTGGAGATTGTAACTAGTGCAAAGATGCAAGAAAAAGAAATAAAAGCAATGAAACAATTATAAAGGAAGAAATAAAACTCTTTATTTGCAGACAACATGATCATTTAAATAGAAAATCCCACATTATCTATTTTTTAATGGTACTGGAATAAGTGAGTTTAGCAAGGTTGCAGTATGCAAGTCAATTTTCAAAAATCAGTTATATCTATCTACTAGGAATGAACAATCAGAAATTAAATTTTTAAACGCCATTTGCAATAGAACAAAAAAAATGAAATAAATATAACCAAATATGTGCAAGATTTATGTGCTGAAATCTCTAAAACACTGATGAAAGAAACTGAATCCTACATAAACAGATATACTATATTCATGGACTGCAAGACTCAATACTGGAAAGATGTCAATTTTCCTCAAATTGATCTATAGATTTGAATCAATCTCAATCAAAATCCCAGTAGAGTATTTTGCATAAATTATAAATCAAATGCTTATTCTAAAATTAATATAGAGAATCTAGTACCTAAAATAGCCAAAACAACTTTGAACAAGTAGAATATCAAATGACTTCAAGGAACCTTTGTGTACTATTGGCAGGAATATAAATTAGTACAGCCACTATAAAAAAAAATTATGGAGGTTCCTCGAAAAATTAAAAATAGAAATACCCATAAGATCCCATAAATCTATTATTGGGTATTTACCCAAAGAAAATCAAAACACTAATTCAAGAAGACAAGTGCACCACTATATTTATTGCAGCATTATTTACAATTGTCAAGATATAGAAGTAACCTAAGTGTCTATCAATAGATGAATGGAGGGAGGCCTGGGTGGCTCAGTCAGTTCAGTGCCTGACTCTTGATTTCAGTTCAGGTCATGATCCCAGGGTTGTGGGATTGAGCCCTATGTTGGGCTCCATGCAAAGCATGGAATCTGCTTAAGATTCTCTCTCTCTCTCTTTCTCTCTGCTCCTCTCCCCAACTCACACACACTCTCTCTCCTCAAAAAAAAAAAAAAAAAAAAAAAAAGGATGGATAAGGAAAATACAGTATATGTAAACAATAGAATATTACAGTCTTAAAATGGATGAAATTGTGTCATTTGAGACAATATGGATGGACCTTAAGTGAAATAAGTAAGAATAAGAAAGAAAAATACCATATGATTCCATTCATAAGTGCAGTCTAAAACAAAATGCAGAATCAGACCTATAAATACAGAGAACAATGTGATGGTTACCAGAAGGAAGTGAGATGGGAGAGTAGGCAATATGGGTAAAGAGAGTGGGGGCTACAGGCTTCCAGTTATGGAATAAATGTCACAACAATAAAAGGCATAGCATAAGGAATATACTCATGATACTATAATAGGGATGGAAGGGGACAGCTGGTAGCTACATTTGTGGTGAATACAGCATACTATAAAAACTTGTTACAGCACTAAGTGGTACACATGAAACAAAGGTAACATTGTGTGTCAACAATACTTTAAAAAAAGACTTACTACAATGCTACACTAACACAGTGAGATATTCAAGTAAGTAGAGACATATAGATCAAGAAAACAGAATAGAGCATCTACAAATTTTTCACAGATATAGTCGATTGATTTTTGACAAGGGTGTCCAGGTAATTCAATGGACAAGTGTAATCCTTTTAGAAAACAGTGCTGGATAAATGGAACATTTATATACCAAAAAAAAAAAAAAAATTAAGATTAAATAAAATCCAATTTTATTCTCCACAAAAACAGAAGTTAACCCAAAATGGTCAGAGACCTAAATGTAAAGCCCAAAACTATAAAATTCATGGGAAAAAGTCTTTATGATTCTATATTTGAGCAAATATTTCTTAGATTTGAGACACATAAAAAGTTGATAAAATGGACTTAATAAAAAATTTATATTTCGGTTCTTTAAAAGACATTACTAAGAAAATAAAAAATCAAACAACAGAGAAAATATTTGCAAAAAATTTGATAAAGGGCTTATTTTCAGAAGGTCTAAAGAATCCTTCATAATTCAGTAATAAGAAAAAAATTAATGTTTATTTATTTTTGAGAGAGAGAGACAGAGCATGAACAGGGGAGGGGCAGAGAGAAAGAAGGAGACACAGAATCTGAAGCAGCCTCCAGTACGGAGCAGCACAGAGCCCAATGCACGGCTTGAACCCATGAATGGCAAGATCATAACCTGAACTGAAGTTGGACACTTAACCCACTGAGCCACCCAGGTGCTCCAGAAAAAATGAATTAGTAAAAAATTTGAACAGACACATCACCAAAAAAGAGGTTTGGATGGCCAATAAGCACGTGGAAACATGCTAACATCTTTAGGGAAATGCAAATTAAAACCACAATGAGATACCACTTACTAGAATGGCTCTAAGGAAAGAAGGCCAACAATAGGAAACTCAAGTAGGATATAGAGCAAACGAACTCTCATACGTTGCTGGTGGATATATACAACAGTACAGTCACTTTGGAAAACAATCTGATCTTCTTAAAAAGTTAAAAATGTACTTACCATATGACCCAGAAATTCCACTCCTAGCTATTTACCCAAAAGGAATGAAGACACACATACAAACAAAACTTATATGTGACTGTTGCTGGCAACTTCATTCATAGTCACTAAAACTTAGAAATAACCCAAGTGTTTATCAAGTGGTGAATGGATAAAGTTTGTTAAATCTGACCACTCAACAATGAAAAATACTACTCAACAATGAAAATGAATGAATTACTGATACATGTAATAACGTGACAAATCACAAAAGCATTATGCTGAGTCAAAGAAGTCAGACACCAAAGGCTACATGGTATATGGTTCCATTTATATGACTTTTTATTACTTGTTTTGTCGTTTCTGGAGGTTTTCTCTGTTCCTTTCTTGTCTTTGTTACTTTTGATCTTTCTTTCCATTCAAAGAGACCCCTTTAATATTGATATGATTTTGGGGGCACTTGGGTGGCTCAGTCGGTTAAGCCTCTGACTTTGGCTCAAGTCATGATCTCATGGTTCATGGGTTCGAGCCCCGTGCCCCGCATTGGGCTCTGTGCTGACAGCTCAGAGCCTAGAGCCTGCTTCCCATTCTGTGTCTTCCTCTCTCTCTGCTCCTCCTTTGCTCATGCTCTGTCCTTCTCTGTCTCTCAAAAAAAAAAAAAAAAAAAAAAGTTAAAAAAAATTCCTTAATTAAAAAATATGGAATACTTCACAAATTTGTGTGTCATCTTTGCTCAGGGGCCAAGCTCATCTTTTCTGTATCATTCCAATTTTAGTATATGTGTTGCCAAAATGAGTACTATCTGATATTTTTTAAAAGGCAAAACTATAAGGAACAGGATCAGAGTTGCCAGGGGCTAGCATGAGGTAACATTTTGGAGATAACCGGACTATTTTATATCTTGAGTGGTTGGTATTTCCATGACTGCACATATAGCAAAACTCACTGAGGTATACATCTAAAAAGGGTGAATTTTACTGTATGTAAATTATACCGCAACAAAACCTGATTTCTCTTTTTTTTTTTAGAAAGAGGCATGGCTGATGCCTCCTATAAAAGAGTTTTGAAACAAAACCGTATATGTGAGATAAGTGTACCTCTTAAGGAACAGGTATGCTCCTTCATTTAAACTATTCTAGAGGACAGAAAACCACCAAGACTTTTCCAATGTTACAACATGAATATAGTCCAAAACTGACAGCACATCTTAACAGACAGCAATTAAACAAATTGCCAGGGTTAGGATTATAGATATAAACATATCAGATGAAATCACGGCAAACCTATTTGGACTTTTTTTTTTCATTTTTAAAACTTATTTTAGAGAAAGAGAGAGTACAAGCTGAAGAGAGGGCAGAGAGAGACAGAGAGAGAGAGAGACAGAGAATCCCAAGGAGGCTCCATGATCAGTGTGGAGCCTGACACAGGGCTTGATCCCATTACGCTGAGATCATGACCTCAGCCAAAACCAAGAATGAAACGCTCAGCCCACAGAGTCACCCAGGAGCCTCTATTTGAGCATATGTTTAAAAGAGCAATGCAACATGGTCAAATAGGGTTTATTCTAAAATTTCAAAAATGTTTCAACATAAGATTATCTATTAACATTTGTTCCTGATTTAAGAAAACTTCAATAAACAAAAAAAGGACAACGTAACTTACTCTGCTACTAAAATATGACATTATGAGGAATCATCTCAAATTATCAGCCAAGATTCTTCTAAATAATAAAATACCAGAAGAAGATAGGAAATAAAAAATCAGAAAAAGTAGAGAAAGTGCTAATTATTTATAGATTATATGATTGGCCATTTAGAAAATGCAAGAAAATAAAGTCAAGGAAATCCTGTTATATGTTACAGCATAGATGAACCTTGAGAACATTATGCTAAGTAAAATAAGCCAGTTACAAAAAGATACAAACTGCTTTCTCATATTTATATGAAACATCTAAAGTTGTCAAACCAATAGAAAGAGAAGTTACAACGCGGTTATCAGGGGCCGGGAGAGGGGGAAAGGGAGTGGTTATTCACTGATACAGAGTATCAGTTTTGCAAGTGAGAAAGTTTTATAGATCTTATTGCAAGACAATATGCATGTAATTAACACTGATGTGTACACTTAAAATAGTTAAGGTTGTAAATTTTATGTTACATGTTTCTTTAACCACAAAAAACTACTATTGGAAACTAATTAGAATATTTGTCTATTATTGAACAATAATTTATGGATAGAATGCTATAGAAAAGTAGTGACCGGTAGGAAAACATAATGGAAAAACAGGTGCCAGTATTAATGACAAGAAACACAATACTTTGGATGAAGCAAAACTTGCAGAACCTATTTTAAAAAATTATGATTTTCTAGATATGTCTCTTGAGGCAAGGGAAATAAAAGCAAAAATAAACTATCGGTACTACATCAAAGTAAAAGATTTGCTACAGTGAAGGAAACAACCAACAAAACTAAAAGGCAACCTGCTGAATGGGAGAAGATATTTGTAAATGACATATCCAATAAAGGGTTAGTATACAAAATCTAAAAATAATTTATACAAATCAACACCCCCCAAAACCAAATAATCCAATTAAAAAATGGGCAGGAGACATGAAGAGACATTTCTCCAAAGAAGATATCCAGATGGTCAACAGACACATGAAAAGTGACTCACCATCAGCAGGTAAATGCAAATCAAAACTACAATGAGATATCGTCTAAGACCTGTCAGAAGGGCTAAAATCAACAACACGAGAAAGAACAAGTGTTGGTGAGGACATGGAGGAAAATGGAACCCACTAGCATTGTTGAGGGGAATGCAAACTGGCGAAGCCACTGTGGAAAACAGTATGGAGACTCCTCAAAAAGTTAAAAATAGAAATACCCTGGGGCGCCTGGGCGGCTCAGTTGGTTAAGCATCTGACTTTGGCTCAGGTCATGATCTTGTGGTTCATGAGTTCGAGGCCCATGTCAGGCTCTGAGCTAATAGCTCAGCCTGCTTCAGATACTGTGTCTCTCTCTCTCTCTATCTACCCCTCCCCTGCTCATACTTTGTCTCTCTCTCTCTCTCAAAACAAAACAAAACAAAACATTAAAAGCAATAAAAAAAAAAGAGAAATACCCTATGATCTGGTAATCACACTACTGGGAATTTACCCTCAAAGTACAAAAACATTAATTCAAAGGGACACATGCACCTCCATATTTATTGCAGCATTTTTTTATAATAGCAAAATTAGGGACGCAGGCTAAGTGTCCATTGACAGATAAATGGATAAAGAAGATGTGAGATATATATGTATATGAATATTACTCAGCCATAAAGTCTTGGGGCACCTGGGTGGCTCAATCAGTTAAGCATCTGACTTTCACTCAGGTCATGGTCTCACGGTTCATGAATTTGAGCCCCACATCAGGCTCTGCACTGACAGCACAGACCCTGCTTCAGATCCTCTGTCTCCCTCTCTCTCTGCCCCTCTCCTGCTCGTGTTCTCTCTCTCGCTCCCTCTTCCTCTCTCTCTCTCTCTCTCTCTCTCTCAAAAATAAACAAATATTTAAAAAAACCAAAAATGAAAAAAATGAAATCTTGTCATTTGCAATGGCATGGTTGGAGCTAGACAGCATAATGGTAAGTGAAATATGTCAGAGAAAGACAAATACCATGTGATTTCATTCATATGTGTAATTTTAAAAACAAGACAAATGAGCAAGAGAGACAAGCCAAGAAACGGACTCTTAACTACAGAGAACAAACTGATGGTTACCAGAGGGGAGGGGTGGGGGGATGGGATATATAGGTGATGGGGATTAAGGAGTGTACCCATCATGTTGAGCACTGAGTGGCGTATGTAAGTGATGAATCACTAAATTGTACACCTGAAACTAATATAATACAGTATGCTAACTATACTGGAATTAAAATAAAATAAATAAAATAAAATAACTATAAAACTTTACTAAAGCACATAAATGAAAACGAGTAAATGGTGAGACCTAGCAGGTCCTTCAGTGATAAGACTGATTATTATAAAGCTGTAAATTCTTTTCAGATTAATCTATAGATTTAATGAACTTTCAATAAAAATTCCAAATGCGTATTTTAAAACTCAGGTATAATTTTACGTATATCCAGAACATTAAAGTCTTAGAATAGTCTAGAACTTTTTAAAAAGTATTACGAACAGTGTGAAGGACACAGAGTTTGTTATCCTAGATATTAGACATTAGAACATGTTACAAAACTAAGTCGAAATGTTAATTAACAGTGACTTTACTCTCTTTTTTACCTGAATTATCTAAATTTTCTAAAGTCAAAAATTTCATTCCAAATCGGTTCTTTAGCATAGATAACTCTAGAAGTACCATTCTAGAGGCAGGTGTAGAGGCTCGTCTGTGGAGGCTTTGGGTTTCTATCCAGCCTGCAGAACAAAGTTTCTCTTCATAAGCAGGTAATAATTTTGGAAATTCCACTGGATCTCAAGCTCAAGATTATTTTCCAATACAGCTCTACTGACAATCTAATACGAAAACATTAATTCAACTAATTCTCAACTCTTTCTGAAATTGCCAGGCAGGGGGTATGATCGGACACATCAAACTTTAACACGAAGTTCCTTCTGGTTTTAACACCCTAAGATTCTACCAAGGGTTTATTTAAAACAAACAAACAATGCTTGGGGTGTTTGCCAGAATCGATACACAGAGAAATCTCCTTACCCTAGCCCTTTCCACCATCCTGGACACTTCCCTTCAACCTGGCCAATGGTTATAGATACCTACCTACTCTTTTATTAGGCCTGGCTCATACAATAGCTCTGTAACAAGGACGATGACCAAGGTAAAATCTGTGTCCTCCAAGAATGTATAGCTTATTTTACGATAAGAATTGTACTTCAAAATGGTGATTTCAAAGCCAGTAAGATCAACAATTATCAAGAAACATAAGAAAAGCTAAGGTTTTCTTCCTTAGATAACAGACAGTTAGAAAATTAGCTTGATTTTGATAAACCACTCTTCTATTGTCTTTGGGTTTTGCTTAAAGTTTTTCTGTATTTACTTACGTACTTACTCAGAAGTTCTTCAGCTGAGATATACACAGCATTCATGTCCTCTGGCTTGCTGATACTTTCGAACGGTGGAATATAAAGTGTATATAGAGATCCTATCTTCCAGTCTTTTTCTCTGCTGAAACATGAAGGCCTGGGCCTTAAGAGATAATGATAAATGATTTTCATTTTGAAACTAATTGTTTAAAACCCAACCATCAATAAGATGGCTTTTACTTCTTTCTGGATCTTTTATTTTTTTTTAAGGATAAGGTCTGACTTTCCTGATAAACCCATGTATTTCCATTAATTATAAATTAGGATTTATATAATTTATCATTATTTCCCTTTGGTTTAAGCCAGAGGTTATGTCTCCAGTTTATAATTACTTAATCTTTCCTTTATATGATCTTTAAAAAATGTCTTGCAACTTTATTTAAGCTCAGAACTTCTGTGCAAGTTGGCAGGTGTACAACTCAAAAGCAGACTGATTAAATTAACACTGGCTGTTTAAGAATGGGTTCTATTAGGTCCTTCCTCTCTTTTACCACTATTTTGCTTAATTACTTAGCTCTCAAGGTCTTCCAAGAGCCTAGATGTATTTCTTTCAATGAAATCCATGTAATGACATAATCAGGTAGAAATATTTACTACAGTAGAATTGGATATTTTTTATATTACTTACTTCCCTCCTAATCAAATCAAGGATGACTTACTAGGTTTCTAAAAGAGAGAGAGAGAGAGAGAGTTTTTTTAAGCAAAAATTAAAAATTTCACAAGCAGCAAATAGAGAATCCTATACCCTAAGAAAATCCTAGTGTAAAAATTTGAAATTAGTCTTTAAGAACAAAAATCAAAAATAATATTCACAGTATTTGGGCAACATGAATGATATGCAGCATGTTTTCTTAAGGACAGCATCAAAAATTTTAACCTATAACCAAACTCTGGGGTTCAGGTTTACCATGGAATACAAGTTTCATCGAAGATGATCGTATTTCCAGTATGTCTTACACCCCCTGCATCAGTAATGAAACAATGTGAGCGAGCAACTGAAATGCCTGCCCTCACATTCTGAAAGTTGACTTTTTCTAAACATCTTCATTTAAAAGTTCTCTAGTTGGTGTTATTTACTGTGGTCATGCAATCAAATAGCAGGGTCTCTCACCTCAGGGACCCAGGGCGTAAATTAGAGAGAAAGCACAAGTGAACTGAGTTTGGTGGTCATTTGAGACCCTGATGGACATTTGTCTACCTCACAAAAGCCTCCGTACAATTGGGCTCAATTTGTCACAATTGACAGTTTCTGCTCTAAAGAGGCCCAGATCTAGAGTGGCACAGATGTTACAGTTTTTCTCATTCCTTGGTTTGGAAGAGAGGGACAAAATTCACACAGCAGAGTTAATCCTTCCAAGCGATCTGTACAGTTCCAAACAGGCTATCCAAACCTTTTCTATCTCTTTTTTCCTATCTCCCTGATGTTCTGATCAGTTTCCTTAGGGAGAGAGAAGTTGCCCCTCAGTCATTGCCAGATCTAAGCAGCAGGAGACCTACAGGAACACAACCATTTCATGAACCATTAGAAGGCTCTAAAAAATGCAAGCTGAGAGAACATCCCCACAGAAGTCTCTGAGCTTCTGGAAGGCAGAGCCCAGCCTACGCATTGCTGTATCCCCTACCACAATGCCCAACTTGGTTGATCTCAGAATAGGCCTTCCATAAATGTTACATATCGTTGACAGAGGAGTTGACATATCACGTATATGTCAATGAGCTTACCTCATCCAAGTCCCCCTTACACCAGTTTCAAAGAAAACCCAATTTGTAATCAGATATCTACAGCAGAGTGATGAGAATGTACAACTCCAATTGTTTCTCGTGGCAAAACTCATTGAACTCCTGTTTTTTTTTTTTTTATTTGTTCCCAGAAAAAATGACTGAAGAAAACAAAAATTGTGGTGTAGGCACCTTGCGGTGAGTACAGTTTCCATATAATTGTCTTAAGAGTAATTGAATCTGTCCTCTAACAACTCACAAATTATCTCCTGACAACTTGAAATAATAGACCTTTTTGTTAAAAGGAGAAAGCTTCTGGAGACCAAAGGTTAAACAGGTCTTTTCATCATGATAAATCACTGGTTAATGAGGTCACTATTGTTGGGTATTATGAGCATTCCCTTTAATGCCATTACCTCCTGGTTGTAAAGCTGACGTTACCAAAGGCCTGCATTCTTTGAACTTCTCCACAATATTGACTGGCTTCTCAGAGCAGATGTTCCTTGGATGAGAGTGCGAGAGGGACTACAATTCTTAGTCATGGAAAGAGTTTCAAGCAAGCTTCTGGAATCCAGACGGTCTAGGCATTTGCAGAAAGGCGGTAAGATGTAGGAGAAAAAAACAAGGACACAGCTTTAACTTTGGGGTAATAACATCAATTTGCCATGAGGACCTGGCAAGGTAATAGGATAACTAGCACCGAGAGCTTAATGGTCATTAATTAGAAGTAAAGTGATAATTAATATTTTATTACTCCTTACACATCATAATAGGATACACCATCTCACTTGATCCTTACAAGAACTCTGTAAGTTGCATACATTACTATCACTTTTAGATAAAGAAGCTGAGATCCTGCAGAGAAATTACTTTCCTAGGTCCTGCAGATATTAGATGATAAGGAAACACTGACTTCAAACTTCATGCTCTCCCATACGGCCATTGCCACCAGGAGAAGAAATTAACCAATGATGCAGGTAGACTGTGTAGTATTAACGGCCACTTCAGAGAGTTCTTTTACAAATGCCAATTCCACGATGGAGTAGTTCTTCCTTTGCATTTGATGACCGAACCGAAATACAACTATCTACTTTTCACAATAGAAAGATTTTAGAGATCAATGACACAGGGAACTGGGGCACGCAGGCAACTTAGCAACACTTGAAGCCATGGAACGAATGAATGTATCATTCATGTCAAATTTGCAATAGCATTCTCAGGGCAGAATGGCTTCCAGGCTACATGTGCAATTTCTGAATCACCAAATTTCCCTTCATTTACCTTGTTGTTGTTGTTGTGTTGTGTTTTTGCTTTGTTTTGTTTTGTTAACCAGAGTCAAAAAATTGAAAAATGAATTAATGATCAGATATATTGCTAATATGAAGTCAAATATGTGAGACACCTTCCAAAAATACATGCGATTAGTATTGTGTAGGGAAAACATGTGGATATTTTGGCATGAATTGTACAATATATTCAACACCTACCGTCTACTGCCTTTGTGAAAGAAAACAGCAGAGGAATGCAATTGCAGTCACTCAAGTGCTAGTAGGCACCCAATAAATGGTTGAGTTAAACTGAAAAATACTTGTGAATTCATATCATTTTTGTTTCACAAAAATTGGAACCACTGAAATAATGTAAATGTTTTACTCTTCGACTTGCTATGAAAGAACTTTCCTCGTAGCCGAATGAATGTGGAATCGCCAATGTTTGCTGCTTTTTCTCCTCAGTAAGTGATCACATCCACCGCTTCAGTCAACCTTTGCTACTTCGACCTTGAGTTCAGCCAAAACAGCATGGGTTTGTGTCACTTTTGAGAGGACATCGACGATTCAGAGATGGGGGAAAAACATTTTTAAAAAAAGAGAGAAGAGAATCATCTGTATCCAGTATACTGGACCCTCACTAAAGACAAGGACTATATTTTATTCACTTTTGTACCTGGCAGATTGAAGGCATTCAACACATGTCTGTTGATTTCATTAAATAAACACAGGGGACATAAATGCATGAATGAAAACTTCACATATACACTATAGACAATGGCTTAAGGACTTTAGACTTTATTTCCCAAAGGTGGCTCATTTTAGAACTTAATTTGTTATCACAATTTCCATGGGTCAGTTAGGTAGGGAATCATCCCGTCTATTTTGAAAGATGAAGAAATGGACCCGCAGAGACCAAACGGCCTAAGAGTGAAATAGTAATTTCAACAAGACTTTGTCCTATTTTTTAAAACTGTAAAAGGGAGGCTGGCCAAAGTAAAATTGATCAAGTTAATGCAACAGACAGTTTTGGTTGCACGCATTCTTGCAAAGAGGAAAGGGGTTTCTGTTCTTGGAAAAAGAGTCAAAATCTTTCCTTTTGCACAACAAAGAATGAAACATGGCATTGAAACGTTAAGTTAATCTCCCAAGTGCTTTGTCCCTGTACCACCAAAGACTCTGAAATGGGGGGAAAACTCTGGATGTCTGGACTCTTATATCAAAGCCCTAATAATTAGCTCTTTTTCACTTTTTTTGAGAACAGAACCCTGGAGCCACAAGGGGGATTAGGCAAATGTTAATTAGCGGGGCTTAATGTCCAAACCAAAGCTCAGACCAGGCCTATTCAGCATTCAGATGAAATCTGAAGAAAAGTCAGGAACACTTCGTGATGTTTTGAGATATATGAATATTAAGTCCTGTATTGGCGAAACAGATATTCTGCCTAATTTCATCTTTCACCACATTTAGGTGTCACAGAGAGTCTAAATTGGAGATTAAGCCCATTCTTTTACTTTCAGTGTTTACAGAGCCTCAATCACCAAATTAACTTTAAAAAAGTGATTCCAAGAACCGTGGGACAGGTCAGTAGACAGAGATATAGTGAGAAGAGGACAATTTACATTTTGCTTCAACAACAGTCTTGTACGGTGTAAGGTTTGGCTGGTATAATTATTCCCATATTAGATGAAGAAACTGAGGTTCTCAGAGATAAAATGGGGCTAGGACATAAAACTACTAAAGACAGACTCTTGCCTCTCTGCTTTTATGACCATGGGACTTTTCCTGTCAACAGCTCAGCTTAGTGGTCAGCAGAATGGCGTTTCTAACATCTGCAATGTCTTAAAATACCTCAGTCTAATTGTGTGATAGTATGGTTGGGCCAGGCAGCTTAAATTATAACTCCAGGGGTGATCAGCTCACATGCTGTCAAGAATGCACTACCCAGGAATGGTCAGCTAATACTATCTCAGAAAAGACAGACTCCAGGAAGCACCAAATCATTCTTGATCAATAACTCACACAGCGCTAGTTGGCACAGGGAGAATCAAAAGGGGGATACTATTAGGGGAATGAATACCCAGTTAAATAGTATTATAAGTGTGAGAAAATGGGCTCTCATGGGTGAAGTGAGAGGCATTCAAGTTACAGGGATGGACTAAAGTAGGTTAGGATCCCACCCCATCTTTGTGCGAACAAGGTGTAAGAGTTGACTAAGGTTATATTCAACCCCTTAGGAATGGCACTCGTGGTTTGACCTCTAATTGGTCCTGCATCCAGCCATTGCTTCAGGAGGGTCTTTGGCTGAGTGATGCCAACTAGAAGGCAGAGAACAGTACCCAAAAATGCTGCGGTGTCTACTGCAGGTGAATCTTTCATGCAAGTTAAGGCTGGAATACCTGACACTTAATCAAGCCCACAGGGCACAGTACAGAAACTACATACAACTGTTAGTAAAAGTCTGTATATGTGCAGAATTTAGTCTAAGACTTACGTGCATTTCAATCTTGTAACAGGATTTGGGGACGAAGCTAACTTACCCACCACTAACTACAACTCTCTACCATAATGAACCTGAGATATTCATGGAGCAGTTGGTTAGGTCAGTTGATCACAACAGGCATTAGTGTGAGCCAGACATGGGTTCAAGTCCAGCTTTGCAAATCAGTCACTGAACCACAGCCGTGGTGTTCTTGGTGATATTTTGGTGATATTTCAGGCTCTGTGGTTCTTCGATGGCACATGAGCTCTGGGTTAGGATTTCTGCTAATGACCCGGACAGCCACTTCACTCTGCTTTTTAGTTTCCCCATCTATGAAATACAGGTAATGGTGTCTACCTCATAGCATTGTTGTGAAGGTTAAAAGAGATAATTGTGCAAAGTTACATCAGTGCTTAACATAAAGTAAGTGCTCAGTACATGTGACCTGCTGGTAATTACTGTTATAATTTCAAGTAGCCTAATTCTTCCACTTCATCTAAGACATGCCCTCTCCTGGAGGGAAAGGAGGGATTCTGCCCACATGAGAGGCTAGGCTCCACTGGAAGGCCTCAGCTCATAGTTTTCTGTGAGCTGAATGATGTCCCACCCACGGCCAGCCAGGTGAGCAGCCATTCTGGCTGAAAGTTCTATAGACTGCGGTGCTCCTGATCCTACTGTTTCCATCTGGGTGGCTTAGGAGAGAAAGGAAGCAGAAGTAGAGTTCAGGATGCAGAGGTACCTCCTGGAGTTAGGCAGGTGAACAAAAAGTAAGCATATTACCCATGTGGGCTCCTTGGGCTTCTCCCACAGTGCAGAAATATATTGATAGGAAAAAAGGCATCTCTTCCATTGATATTTCATTTCAAACAACTGGAGCAGACATTTGTCATTGTTTTTGGCTTGTAAGCACCAACCTCCCTGCCTCCATGGTCTTAATAAGAGACTCACCTTTGCTTCCCTCAGCAGAAACTGACAAATCAGATAGGCCCTCTCGTCACATGACCAGTATTCACACGGGACCTCGGACACCCGGGGAGGTATTCACACCTGTGACAGCATCGACATCCAGGATCCCCATGAGACTGTTTCTGTGTCATGATCTTAGTGCTATTTTTTTGTTGCTTAACCCTTTTCCTGGACCTGGTCCCCCAACTTGCTCATCAATTTGGTGATCTATCTTGTCCTTTAAACCATGGTCCTCTTTGGATTAAGTTTTCCAGAGATACTTTCTGTGGCTTACAGGCAAAACTTCAGGCTGATTTATCAAACTATTACTGCGCACCCCTGATGCCCAAGGCATAGGGATAAATACTAAAGGAGCAAAATGAAGAGATCTAAATACCCTGAGAAACTTGCCTTTGAGGAGGGGTAGAAGACAGGTGCACAATCCATCAGACCCTCCCTGGCTCACCGCTGTGGTCACTTAGTGCCCACCTTTGGCCATAATGTTGCCCCAGTCGATAGGATAACTTCTGATTTCGAATTCATTACATTCCCAGTGTTTAGCACAGGGCTTGGCAGGGAGATGGCTTCAATATATGTTTGCTGAAGAAGTGAATGAGTAAATGAAAGAATATATTACAATGTGTCACCTGGGGCCAGTCTTCCCTGATATTACCACGCTGATCTGACCACATAGGAAGGCAGGATCAATGCTTAACTTTTCTCCCCTTATTTATCAAGTTTTAAAATGATGAGTTGCTTCCCTAGGATCTTCTAAAGTTCACAAATGAAGTTCTATTTTGGAATCTTCTAATTAGCACTCTGAATTATGAATTTCACTATATTTAATATCTTCGACCCATTGCTATTAGACTTATTGAGATTCAAATCATGCCAACTTTGGGCAGTAGAAGACTCTTCAAGTTAGCCTAATGAAATGGCGGCAGAAAATTTAAGAATGCATTTGAAAGTCAAGACAAGGTGGTGTTTGAGAGTCAGAGTGGCAACTGTTTAAAATTTCTTTTTGGTTTTCTGCAATTTTTAGCATTAAAGATGCCCTTTTTATTTTTAAGAAAGTTACCAAAATTGCTCTGTGTTCAGCCTGGTGAAGGGTACTTGTGAGTGTCTATATCTGTGTCTGTCTTAGTGTCCTACTTTGCCCGCTAGAGGGTCTTTTTTCCCAGACAAATCCTTTGCAGGCCATGGCAACTGCAAGTATTGGGTAGTCCTAAGCTATATCCGTGAAATGACACAAATGACAATCAATCACATAAGTATAATGAGAGCTCTAAGACACTGCCACTGGGGTTGAAAGAGTGTAAGTTAATTAAACAAGGAGACCATTAGATTCTGGTGGGGTCTAATGCCATGAGAGCGTATGTATACAAAACAAAATCTAAGCCTATTAATGACTTAAGGTTATGGCATCAAAACCTAAGGATAACCAATCACCAACACCTAGGCTTTGAACTATAGTCAATCAAATAATTTCCTTGCTTTGCTTGTACCTCTTCTCTGTAAAAGTCTTCCCCTTAGCTCCTATGGTGGAGCACTCCTAACTACTTCTGGTCTGGTGTAGCCTAACTGGAGTCACTGTTTTCTCGGATAAACTCTTAAAATTTTTAATAAGCTTCAGTTTATCTTTAAACAGGAAGGAAAGACCACATTCCTTCTGAGATAAGAAATTAGGAAAGGGGAGCCTGGGTGTCTCAGCCAGTTAAGCGTCTGACTCTTGGTTTCCGCTCAGGTCATGATCTCCCAGTTTGTGGGATGGAGCCCTGTGTCGGGCTTTGCACTGACAGTTCGGGGCTGCTTGGGATTCTCTCCCTCTCTCTCTGCCCCTCTAAACAAACAAACAACAAACTAACGAACTAACCAGAAAAACTGGTGGGGAGGGGTTGACTCGGAACATGAAGAAAATGAGTACTATTGTGGCAGATGAGGTAGATAAGGTAGATAAACAAAAGGCAACCCCAGGGGTAGGAGAGCAGTGCAGTCAAGGGCAAAGCCTGAAATCTGGTGAGCTCCTAGCCTGCTCAGCAGGAGCGTGAGGGCCTAGAGGGTGTGTAGGGGATCTAGGAGGTTGGGACACATCGTGAAGGACAGAAAGTGCCCACCAGAGTATGTGTAAGTGTTTTGCTTTTTCAAAGGACTTGCCTTATTTTGGAAGCCTTCCCTATATAGTTGCCTCTAGTTAATGTAGGCTTTTCTCTATTCATTGCCTCTGACATTGGAAACACTTCTCCTCTAACCCCAATACAGAGTATCCTCTCCTCAAAAAGGTGAGTATATTCCTTTCATTTCCACAAAGACAGCCCACTGTGACACTGCCCACAAATCCATAGACCCCAAGTTGGAGAATGAACTAAAGAGGTGGCCAGGCCAGGCCAGGCGGGCTCTGTCGAGTTCTCCACTGCAGGCACACATTCCTGACCAAGGCCCCGCCAGCTGTGTGCCTCTGCTGACGAATGCGGCTGTACAGGCTCTGCTCATTTATCGGGTTTCCAAGTGAAAGAAGTAAAATTTGTAAAAAATGCTCATTTCGTGTACACTGATTAGCATAAAATTGCTCCTTTGTCTCAGCTGCTAGAAAGGACAATGGCACGGAGACTCCTGCGTGGAGAATTCTCCTTCTCCCTTCCTCTGCCCTGAGTGCAACAGGCCAGGCCATACAAAGACCCCAGGGAATCAGGATCAGGCAGACTTCCAATTGTAAACACCAAGGGGAGGGCACTCTAGCCCCGGCCTCCTTTATGTCTGGGTTTAAGTATGAAACAGGACCTGGACACTTGGACAGGACAGAAAATATTCTTCCCTAACGTGCAATTTCTACTCTTGTTCAAGAGCTGAAGGGTAAGACAGGAGACTCTTCATTTACTCATTTATTCTTCTGCTATTTATGCACTGGCTGGTATGTTCTAGACACTTGATAAGTACTGATTTTCCCAGAACCCTGGACTCTGAGAAAGAGATGGGAAACAGCAAATCAAGCCATTGCTTTTTGAAGAAGAACTTGGAACAATTCACCAGCCCCATGATGCTGAGATCCAAATACATATATTTGATTTCCAAGACACATAATTCTCTACATTTAATATTGTTTGAATAGGGATAAGCCACTTATAAATGGCAGGAAATTTTCTTTCTTGATGGTATCTGAAATAATGGTATGTATAACAATAGAGGATAACTTGGATTGGGAAAAAAACCTCATGGTTAAAGTCAATGACAAAATGCTTGAAAGGGATAAACAAAGAAAAAAACCCTTGTATTGGCAAACTCTGCTCATCTTAAAGCCATTTTCCTCCCCATCCCAACCCACCAGAGACATATCTTCCCGGAGGCAGCATTTTGTTTTATCAATCTGAATATGAGATTCTGTACTTTAAATTCCCTAAGAGTATCTGGTTCCTAGTAAAATAGCATGGAAACAGAATCAACTTTGGGCAGACGGACTTGGTTCTAAATTGTATTTGTAATACCTACTATTCGCTTTCTGGGTTTTTGTTGTTGTTGTTTTGAAGGTAGGCTTCACCGCCAGTCAGAAGCCCAATGCGGGACTTGAAACCATGATCCTGAGATCAAGACCTGAGCTGAGATCAAGAGTTGGATGCTTAATGAGAAAGAATGAATTCATGCCATTTGCAGCAATGTGGTTGAAACTGGAAGGTAGAAAAAGGGGCAACATGGCGGAGGAGTAGGGGGCTCCAGTATTTCGCTTGCCCTTTAAAGGGGGACGACTGAAACCATTGTCTCTCTCTCAACTCCAAAAATCGGGGGGAAAAGGTGCTAGAGCTGACAAGAAACTAAGGCGGAAACAGACACGGCCCAACTGAACTGTGAGTTTAATCTGGGTCGGATAAAACGAACTCGAACTCGGGAAGTTGAGCTGAGGGGAGGGTGAGCGTCTTCGGAGATAGCTGGGAAAGTGCCCATCGAACAACATCTGAACGAGAGGGCCAGAGCGGGTGAGACTGCGACCATCCAGCCCCTAAATGCAGGGCTTTTGAAGAGAAGTTCAGTGGCAAACAGCAGCAATCCCCGCGCGCTGCTGGGACCGCACCAACCCCGTCCTGAGCCACTGGGACGCGCGCGGGAGGGACTGGCAGCGGGGACGCAGGCGGCGCCGCCTGCGGAGCACCTCTAACCCCGGCACAATTATAACGAAATCGGGGGTGGCAGACGGCCGCACCACCGCGCCACCCTCGCCCAGCGCCTCCGGGGCGCGCGCGCTGCCGGGACAGGCAGGGGGGACCCAGGCAGCGGCTCCTGCGGAGCACCTCTAACCCCCGCACAGTTACAGCCAAATCGGGGGGTAGCAGACGGCCGCGCCACCGCGCCACCCTCGCCCAGCGCCTCCGGGCACGCACCCTGCCGGGATAGGCAGCAGGCACCCAGGCAGCCCCAGGCGCGGCTCCAGTAAACCACACTAGGCTGGCGTGGGCGGTGGAGAGAGAACAGAAATAAAGGGGCGAATAAAGCCTCCAGGACTGGTGGCGCGGGTCTGGAGAGACGCCATTGTTGTCTCACAAGCCAGGAAGTCACCCCAGAAGCCATCCCTGCAGCAGTAGAGGCCGGACCCGCCTACACTAAACCACGCCCCTCCCAAACTATCAGCAGGAGCGACTGATCCAAGTGGAGATTGCTGCCTGGAGTAACACCAGTCTTTTCTTCTTTTTAAATTTATCCCTCCCTTTCTCACTCCTACCGATCCCAATCCCTGAGCTGGTCATCCAGGGTACTGACTGGCTTAATCATTTTTTTCGTTCTTTTTGTTTTTTGTTTTTTGTTTTTTTGTTTTTTGTTTGTTTGTTTGTTTGTTTTGTTTGGGTTTTTTTTTGTTTTGTTTTTTGTTTTTTGTTTTTTGTTTTTATTTTGTTTTTTAACCCACTCTTCGAGGACATGTCCTACAACCTCTTCTTTACTTCCCTAGCCCTTTTTCTGGAATAACCAGGCCGTATAAGTTCATCTAGACGACATCGATCTTTATTCCTTTTCCCTCGCACCTGTCCTTATTCTGATTTCTATCAGTCTGGATTAAACCCTTTAGTCACTCTACCTGGGCAAAGTCCATTTCCTTCTTCTCCCTGCACCAGTCATTATTCTGTCTATATATGCTCTGCCACCAGCACACTACATACCCTGTCCTTAACGTGTAGCTGTTACTTCAGGACATTGCCCTCAGAGAGTCACTTGTTATTTTTTTCTGTTGTGAACTGCTTGTCTGGACCATTTGTCGGTACGTTTGAGTATTTCTGTGTTCTGTGTGTCTGTCAGTTTTCCTTTCCAGGGCAACTTCAAGAAACAACCCATAACACATCCAGCCAAAATGACGAGACGGAAGAATTCTCCTCAAAAGAGTCTACAAGAAGTAGTGACAGCTCAAGAATTAATGAAAACAGATATAAGCAACATAACAGAACTTGAATATAGAATGTTAATCATAAAACTAATTTCTGGCCTTGAAAAAAGCTTAGATGAATGCAAGGAGTCCCACGAGGCAAAGTTCAAAGACCTTAAAAACGGTCAAGAAGAATTAAAAAAGACATTGGAAGAAATACAGGGGAAACTGGAAGCAGCCACAGCACGGATTGAAGAGGTAGAGGAAAGAGTTAGTGCATTAGAAGACAAAATCATTGAAAAAGAGGAAGCAGATAAAAAGAGAGAGAAGCTGATCCAGGAACAGGAAAGGAGAATTCGAGAGCTGAGCGATGCACTCAAAAGAAACAATATCCGTATCATAGGAGTTCCAGAGGAAGAAGAGAGAGAGAAAGGAGTCGAAGGGGTTCTGGAACAAATCATTGCTGAGAACTTCCTCAACATGAGAAAGGAAACGGGCATGGAAATCCAAGAGGCACAGAGAACTCCCCTCAGACGTAACTTGAATAGACCTTCTGCACGGCACATCATAGTGAAGCTGGCAAAATACAAAGATAGGGAGAGAATCCTGAAAGCAGCTAGGGACAAAAGAACCCTAACATACAAAGGGAGACCTATAAGGGTAGTAGCAGACTTATCTACGGAAACTTGGCAAGCCAGAAAGGAATGGCAGGATATCTTCAATGTGATGAGCAAGAAGGACATGCAACCAAGAATTCTGTATCCGGCTAGCCTGTCATTCAGAATAGAAGGAGAGATCAAGGTTTTTCCCAACAAACAAAAACTGAAAGAATTTATCACAAATAAGCCAGCACTGCAAGAGATCCTGAGGGGCATTCTATGAAAACAAGGAGGCAAAGAACACAAACTACCAGAGACAGCCTTACAAACATGAAACTTACAGATAATACAGTGACTGTAAGCCCATATTTTTCAATATTAACACTGAATGTAAATGGACTAAATGCGCCAATCAAAAGACACAGGATAACAGAATGGATTAAAAAACAAGACCCATCTATTTGCTGTCTTCAAGAAACTCATCTTAAACCTGAAGACACCTTCAGATTGAAAGTGAGGGGATGGAGAACTATCTACCATGCTACTGGAAGTCAGAAGAAAGCCGGAGTAGCCACACTTATATCAGACAAATTAGACTTTAAAATGAACGATGTAATAAGAGATGAGGAAGGACATTATATAATAGTCTCAGGGACCATCCAGCAGGAAGAGCTAACAATTGTAAATATCTACGCACCGAATTCAGGGGCACCCAAATTTGTAAAACAACTAATTACAAACATTAGCAACCTCATCGATAAAAATGTCCTAATAGTAGGGGATCTCAACACTCCACTCTCAGCATTGGATAGATCAACAAAACAGAAAATCTCCGCAGAAACAATAGCCCTGAATGACACATTAGGACAGATGGGCCTCACAGACATCTTTAGGGTCCTTCATCCAGAAGCAAAGGAATTTACGTTCTTCTCATCTGCACACGGTACATTTTCCAAGATAGACCACATTCTGGGGCACAGGGAAGCTCTGAATAAATATAAAAGAATTGAGATCATACCGTGTACGGTGTCAGACCACAATGCTTTGAAACTTGAAATCAACCACAGGAGAAAGCCTGGAAAATATCCAAGAACATGGCGGCTAAGAAATAACCTACTAAAAGATGACTGGGTCAACCAAGCCATCAGAGAAGAAATTAAAAAATATATGGAAACAAATGAAAATGAAAATACAACAATCCAAACGCTCTGGGATGCAGCAAAGGCAGTCCTGAGAGGGAAATATATTGCAATCCAGGCCCATCTCAAGAAACAAGAAAAATCAATAACACAAATTCTAACAGCACGCCTAAAGGAACTAGAAGCAGATCAACTAAAACAACCCAAGCCCAGCAGAAAGAGAGAAATAACAAAGATCAGAGCTCAAATTAACCATATGGAGACAGAAAAGGTAGTGGAACAGATCAATGAAACCAAAAGCTGGTTCTTTGAAAAAATAAACAAAATAGACAAACCTCTAGCCAGGCTTCTCAAAAAGAAAAGAGAGAGAACTCAAATAAATAAAATCGTGAATGAAAAGGGAGAAATTACAACCAATCCCTCAGAGATACAAGCAATCATCAGAGAATACTATGAAAAATTATATGCCACCAAACTTGGCAATCTGGAAGAAATGGACAGCTTCCTAAATAGCCACACGCTACCAAAACTCAAACGGGAAGAAATAGAAAATTTGAACAGACCCATAACTAGTGAAGAAATAGAATCCGTTATTAAAAACCTCCCAGCAAATAAAAGCCCTGGACCAGATGGCTTTCCTGCGGAATTTTACCAGACATTTAAAACAGAGTTAATTCCTATCCTCCTCAAGCTGTTCCAAAAAATTGAAACGGAAGGAAAACTCCCGGACTCATTCTATGAAGCCAGCATCACTTTGATTCCCAAACCAGATAGAGACCCAGCAAAGAAAGAAAATTACAGGCCAATATCCCTGATGAATATGGATGCAAAAATTCTCAACAAGATACTAGCAAATCGAATCCAACAGCATATAAAGAGAATTATCCACCATGATCAAGTAGGATTCATCCCTGGGTTGCAGGGCTGGTTCAATATTCGCAAATCAATCAACGTGATACATCACATCAACAAAAGAAAAGATAAGAACCATATAATCCTGTCAATAGATGCAGAAAAAGCATTTGACAAAATACAGCATCCTTTCTTAATAAAAACTCTCGAGAAAGTCGGGATAGAAGGAACATACTTAAACATCATAAAAGCCATATATGAAAAGCCCACAGCTCATATCATCCTCAATGGGGAAAAACTGAAAGCCTTCCCCCTGAGATCAGGAACACGACAGGGGTGTCCACTCTCGCCACTGCTATTTAACATAGTGCTGGAAGTCTTAGCATCAGCAATCAGACAACAAAACAAAATAAAAGGCATCAAGATTGGCAAGGAGGAAGTCAAACTTTCACTTTTTGCAGATGACATGATACTTTACATGGAAAACCCGACAGAATCCACCAAAAGCCTACTAGAACTAATTCATGATTTCAGCAAAGTTGCAGGATACAAAATCAATGTACAGAAATCGGTGGCATTTCTATACACCAACAATGAAGCAGCAGAAAGAGAAATAAAGAAGCTAATCCCTTTCACAATTGCACCAAAAACCATAAAATACTTAGGAATAAACCTAACCAAAGATGTGAAAGACCTCTACACTGAAAACTATAAAAAACTTATGAAGGAAATTGAGGAAGACACAAGGAAATGGAAAAACATCCCATGCTCATGGATTGGAAGAATAAATATTGTCAAAATGGCAATACTACCTAAAGCAATCTACACATTCAATGCAATCCCAATCAAAATTGCACCAGCATTCTTCTCAAAGCTAGAGCAAACAATCCTAAAATTTGTATGGAACCACAAAAGACATCGAATAGCCAAAGTAATACTGAAGAATAAAACCAAGGCGGGAGGCATCACAATCCCAGACTTTAACCTCTACTACAAAGCGGTGGTCATCAAGACTGTATGGTATTGGCACAAAAACAGACACATAGACCAATGGAATAGAATAGAAAACTCAGAAATGGACCCGCAAGTATATGGCCAACTAATCTTTGACAAAGCGGGAAAAGGTATCCAATGGAAAAAAGACAGCCTTTTTAACAAATGGTGCTGGGAGAATTGGACAGCAACATGCAAAAGAATGAAACTAGACCACTTTCTTACACCACTCACAAAAATAAATTCTAAATGGATAAAAGATCTGAATGTGAGACAGGAAACCGTCAAAATCCTAGAGGAGAAAACAGGAAAAAGCCTCTTTGACCTAAGATGCACAAATTTCTTACTCGACACGTCTCCAAAGGCAAGAGAATTAAAAGCAAAGATGAACTATTGGGACCTCATCAAGATAAAAAGCTTCTGCACGGCAAAAGAAACAACCAACAAAACGAATAGGCAACCAACGGAATGGGAAAAGATCATCGCAAATGACATATCGGATAAAGGACTAATATCTAAAATTTATAAAGAACTTACCAAACTCCAAACCCGAAAAACAAACAACCCAGTGAAGAAATGGGCAGAAGATATGAATAGACACTTCTCCAAAGGGGACATTCAGATGGCCAACAGACACATGAAACGATGCTCAATGTCACTCATCATCAGGGAAATACAAATCAAAACTACACTGAGATACCACCTCACACCAGTCAGAGTGGCTAAAATGAACAAATCAGGAAACTATAGATGCTGGCGAGGATGTGGAGAAGTAGGCACCCTCCTACACTGTTGGTGGGAATGCAAACTGGTGCAGCCACTCTGGAAAATGGTGTGGAGGTTCCTCAAAAAAATGAAAATAGAGCTACCCTATGACCCAGCAATAGCCCTGCTAGGAATCTACCCAAGAGACACAGGAATGCTGATGCATAGGAGCACGTGTACCCCAATGTTCATAGCAGCACTTTCGACAATAGCCAAATCATGGAAAGAGACCAAGTGCCCATCAACAGACGAATGGATAAAGAAGTTATGGAACTTATATACAATGGACTACTACGTGGCAATGAGAAAAAATGAAATCTGGCCATGTGTAGCAACATGGATGGAACTGGAGGGTATTATGTTAAGTGAAATAAGTCAGTCAGAAAAAGACAGATACCATATGTTTCCACGAATAGGTGGACTTTGTGAAACTAAGCAAAAACCAGGGGGAGGGGAAGAGGGGAAAGAAAAAAAAGACACAGAGAGGGAGGGAGATAAAACATAAGAGACTCTCAAAGACTAAGAAAAAACTGAGGGTGAGGGGGATGAGGGAGGGGGGAGAGGGGGTGATGGGCATTAAAAAGGGCACATGTTGGGATGAACACTGGGTGTTATATGTAAACCAATTTAAAAATAAACTATTATAATAAAAAAAAAAATGAAACTGGAAGGTATTATGCCAAGTGAAATAAGTCAGTCAGAGGCAGCTATTATATGTTTTCACTCCTATGTGGATCTTGAGAAACTTCACAAAAGAACATGGGGGAAGGGAAGGGGAAAAAATAGTTACAGAGAGGGAGGGAGGCAAACCACAAGAGACTCTTAAATACAGAAAACAAACAGGGTTGATCGGGGAGAGGGGAAAGTGGGTGATGGGCATTGAGGAGGGCAGTTGCTGGGATGAGGGTGTTGTATGTAAGCCAATTTGACAATAAATTATATTCGCACACAAAAAAGAGTTGGATGCTTAACTGAATGAGCCACCCAGTCATCCCTTGGTTTCTGTTTTGAAGCCTCACTTACCTGATCTGTAGGAGGGAGATTACAACATTTCCTTCTCAGAAGTTGTGGGGTTAAATGAGATAAAGTGTGGCACATAGGAGATGCTCAATAAATGTTACTTCTCTTTTTATATAGAATTATGTTATACTGGACATATAGCTCAAAAAAGAAAAATAAAAAAAAGCAAAACTCATTCAATCTGCAAAACTTGCCCCTCAGGTAAGGAACTGGTCATTTGAGCGAGGTCACACACCTGGTGAAAGAGACATAGCTGAGGTTTCCAGTCTAGTGTCCTATTTTCTATACGACAGTCAACTCCATCAAAATACGCATCACAGGCCCCAAGCCCCACGCTCTGGGTCCTGAAGAGCCACAACCCATTGAAAAGACGAAGCTCAGAATAAACAAATCCAGAGAACGCCATCACAATGGCTAGGGTATTTATAAGACATTGATTGATACTGGTGAACATCTGTGTGAGTTATTGTGTCAAAAATGCAGGGATCATAATGAGCTCTGATATGATCCCACGTCTGTGACCCTCTTCCCCTGACATCCTCTGGGGGCCACCAGTTCTGGCCCGACACAGCTGCTCTGCTACCCCAGTTTGAAGTTATATTGACACAGCCATTTTCATGGTAGGCCTGTTGTAAATTTGTTGTTACATGGTGCGTCTGCCCCAAATTGCACGGTGTACGTAAATTTTTGTGTGTGTGGCGGGCCTGGCACGAGGGTTGGGGGGGTACTGGGGCTGAATGGAGCGTGTGATGGGGCAACCCGCAGGAGACCTAACCCTGATAAATTGTTTACTTGTTAGCGAGGGGGCTCAAGAGTGGGCTGGGGGCTGCGGGCTCAGCGGGACAGACGTAGAAGGTGGACCCACGCCAATTACCAGCCATTGTGGCGTCCCACCCCATGATTGACACCAATGTCTCCCCTCTCACCATGGGTCCTTTTACTATCCCGGACCCAACACAAGCCCCACTGTGCTAATACCATGGTGTCTTCAATTTCCTCTGCTGCCAGCAAAAATTAACCTAGGCCTCCGGCCTGTAGAAAACCTAAGGCCTTTATTTTATTATGCATTTTCCCCCAGTTTTTCAAGGATGAGTTAAAAAATAGAGGTTGCTAAGGCCAGTTGGGCAACAAAAGAAGCAAAGGGACAAACATTATCTTTGGATGACTGACTTCAAAGTTAATGATCTTCCCCACTGAATTGCGCCCTCCACTCCTCAATGAGGTCTATGCCATCAGATAAAGAAGCGCTTCTTTAATCCACTAACACTTCTTTGTCCCTTTGTGGCAAAATGATCATTTCATCAGTTTCGGGTACTCTCTGCCCGGAGAGTTTTTAGCCTGAGTGATTCAGAGCAGGAGAGACAGAGAAGGGTATTTCTCTACTTCATTTTTCCTCAAGTGACGGCTGAATAACTATGCAAAAAAATTAAGGCATAATGACCCAGCAACAGTGACAAAACCTAATTAGTCACGGAGGCCACTGGGTAATGAGCCGCAAAACCTGGCTCTTGAGTGTGTAATAACTGTATTTTTCTCCATTTCTTCCCCTTTAGTCACAGCCTTGTGTGGCATTTTTAACAAACTAAAATGGCACCAGATGCAACAGGGTTCAGACATTTTAACTTGAATTAAGAAACCATATGTTCCGATAAGTCATGGTCTCTTCTTTCCCACAGACTAGGTCCTCCATCTGTGAGGTAACACTCCGGTGGCGAGGAAACGATGGCCATCGGGATGATAACCCCACAAAGATGAGTGGGTGTTGGGGTTAGGAGTGGGGCCTCCAGACCCTCCCTGGACGGAGATTCCGGTTCCTGCAGGCAGCCTGGACATTCCAGATGTGGGGCCGGGACACGCTCCCTGAGCACAGTAAGACTGAGAAGCTGAAGTAGGAAAAGAAGGTGGGAGGGGGTAGAGATGGGAAGGACTCTGTCCAAATAAGAGTCTGGAATGCCGAGCATTGCCTGTAACCATTTATGACAATGTTATCCACTTTCAAGCGGCTTCAGGCTCCCGTTAACTATGTCTGAGACTCACAAAAACTTTGTACAGGGTATAGGATAGGCCTTCTCCAGCTTTGTAAGGTGAAGCAATCACAGGAAATGGCCCATCAACCGAGTTAGAAATGCAGAAATCAAGACTGGAAGCCACATCTATAATCGTCATTCCAGCATGTCTCCGATGTTTGTTGTCATTATTTTACCATTTATAAATTTCCTTTTAAAATTAGAAAGCTTTTAAAGGGTAGAAAGTTTACATATCGCATACAATTTGGCATGATCTCTCTCTTCACCCCTGCCTTCCCACATCCAAAGTCAGTGAGGTAAAATGTCATTAATACATCATTTTAATTTTGAGCAGGGCATTGTCCGGGGTGTGCCCTTGGTCCCTCGGAGTTTAATGTGAGAGGCTTCCAATCTCAGTACGGAGACACTGCCCCACAGACTTAATCTGCATTCTTCCTTTGTTTTCCGTGAATTTCGTCTTATTTCTGGCTATCACCAACTGTGGGGCTGTGACTGGGCTTATGAAACAGCAGGTATTATGATCTTTGTTCTCTGAGAGACGGGAAGTCTGGCTGCCTTTTCTTTTGTTCCTCTCCATACCTAGCGGACCAGGAAAAAGTCTCCCCAGGATGAATCCAGCTCCCCCTAGACTTCAGTAAGGACCTCATTTCCTCCTGAGCCTCTGGCCATAGAACCACATGAGGGAATCTTGAATGCAGAAGCCCATATGGAAAATGGGGTAAGAATTAACCAGTGAACGCACACACAGGTTTGGACAAAGACCACCACTTCCTCGGGGAATTTTAAAACAGCACGCATTAAAAAAGAAAATCCAGCACCAATTTTCTCCCTGTAACAGGAACAACACATAAAATGGAAAAAAAAAAACAGGACTGGCTACGCCAGTCCGGGATTTATAAAACATAAATTATATTTTTAACTCCCCATATAATTCTGACACAGCAAGGCCTGGTGTCTGGGACTGTGTAACGTGACAGCTCTTTGTCTCTCTAATCCAGGACCAGCTGCATAATTTGCTGGGCCCAGAGCAAGATAAAAAATGTGGGGTTCTTTGTTTAAATATTCCGAATTTCAAGATGGCTAGAGCAGGGCATTAAACCAAGCGCAGGTCCTTCCAAGCACAAGGTCCTGTGTAACTGCACAGCTCACAGCCCCGTTCAGCCAGCCGCTCAGAGAGCTGCCGCACCAGGATTGTGTTGCAAAGGCACACACTGGACCACCGTGAACACAGAAGGCCGCCCGGCATTATTCCGCCTTCTCACTCATAACTGTTCAGACTTGACTCTTTCTTGTCTAAACTTTGAACTTGAGAAAGTCTACTTTGGCATCTCAGAGGTACTGTATGGAAAACGGGGAGTCTCACCATGCAGACAATGCCATTTCTTCTTGACTCTTCTCCAAACTTTCATCTATTCTCGTCTGGGCAAGCTTGGCTGCTCTGTTCATTGGGCCTTTTCCTGCTCTCAAGTCAAGTCATTATCCTCTTTTTATATACTGCACTTCGTGCCCTTGTGAACCTGTTGAAAAATAGTGAAAGAGAGTTGAAAAGTACCACTGGCTCCTAAAAATAGTGCTGACGAGGAGGCAGAAAGGGGGAACTCCGGTTTTATTCAGTGCTAAAGATAACACCACCAGAATGATAGACTCCTCCGAATTGTTTGTCCCCACTGGCCATTGTCCCCTGAGCACTGAATGAGCCTCTTAGCAGCTCATGAGGGCCTGTCACAGGTAGGCACCCAACAGGGATAATTCCCAGCCTATGCTTGACTGCCCCTTTATAGACACTCACTCATGGTTCTGAAAGGGCTCAGACACTGTTGAATAAACTCCTACTCGCTTCCATAAACTTTTTCTCCCACTGAATTTTCCGGGGATGTGAGCAGCTTCCCAGCCTCGCCAGAGGATGCTTCTGAATGCACTCCTGTTCTGAATCAAAGCCTGACAGCCAAGTCCCTTTCCAAAACAAGAGAAAAAAAAAACTGTGCCGTCAGTCCCCAGGAGGAATCTGTGCTTTCTTCTGCTGGTGAAGGCCAACTCCCAGTGGCTCAGACCTTCTTCCTGTCCTTCTTATGGGTTTATTTATTTGAGTGGTAGGAGACTGTTTGTCTATAAAGGGAAAAAGCCTCTGTCTGTTGTCCGAACCCTATCTCTTTTGGTTTTGAAAAAGAAGGTCATCCCTACAGGGCATAGAGGCTCTGGGGGTCTGTTTGTTCAGAGATCCTAGAAGAGCGTGAACTTTCGAGCTGCACCAAGCTGGATCTGAACACAAGCTCTACCTCTTAGTAGCTTTTGAGGCCTCAGGCAAGTCATCTGACTTTCAGAGCCATGGCTTTCTCGACTACAGAATACAGCTAACCCCTCTCATAGGCGCTTTTCCTTCAAAGGGTAAGATAGGTCATGTATGTCAATCATGTAATAAGACGCTCAGTACAAAAGAGAGCTCAATAAAAAGGTAGATTTTATTACTAATTACTACTGTTTTTCTTACGGTCTTCTTTGGGTTTATCAGACTCTTAGGAGGCCTTTTAAGACAGTCTTTGGCTTCTGAAGGATATTTGCCCACCTGCTTTTCAGATGTCTCTAATTTGGCTTCTCAGAAAAGGAGACAATACTCCTTCCTTAACACTTATAACCCAACTCTTTAAAGTGTCCCGGGGAGAGGCACACGGATATAATTCCCCATCCGAATAATTAGAATACAAATCCCTGTGACCCCAAAGAACTGTTTTAAGGTCACTGAGGCGATAGCACGAGAAGGTCTGGGAAGGAAATCATATGAGATTTTTATTATTGTTCTTTTTATTCTGTACTCCTCGCCCTCCTTTGATTTCACTGGGTGAAATAAACAAAATGAATGCTTTATCCTCCTCTTCCACGAAGAGTGAAAGAGCCTTTTAGCCAGAAAGAGGAAAATGAGTCCAAGCGTGGTGGCAGCGTCTTGCCCTTCCCTTTCCCCCAGCATCTCCCTGGGACATCACTGATACAGCGTGCAAACTTCAAGGAGATCCACCTCTGAGATCTCAGTTTTGAAATACCACACAAGTACTTCCTTGATGAAACCAGAAAGGGTTTAGTCCCCGTGCTGACTGGTAGGTGGGTCTTCAAAAATCAGTAGGGTTGAAGGCTAGCGAGGAAGGAGGCTGCCCCACTGAGCACGTGAGGAGTTTTTCTCTAATAAGAATAAACACATTCGTGCATGAATCTAGTTCCCCCCCTTTAGGATTAGTGCAAAGTTTCCTGAGGCAAAGTAATACCGGGATTTCTGGGAAGTCAAATCTGCATGAAATTTGGTCCTTGTCCTCCTAGGGGTCATGGCCCTGCTTCTCGGTCCTCACCTCTCCCAACACTATAACGTTAACATCCCTTTTATTATACTGAAGTACAGATGTTATCAGATATGATATAATCTACCTGCATATAATTTCAAAAAAAGCAAGGTATGCCCTATCAGTAATATAAAGGAGAAATAAAAGAATTTGTAATAAAACAACATGTATTTTAACATGTGAATACTTGAGATAGGTTCTGCTAGTAATTAAGAGAGGTCAGAAGTTTTCATCCACATATAGAATCATTGTAAACGGAATAGCTATAAAAGCTGACTGTAATGTAATAACTGTATTTTGCTGGAGACTCAAAGACCACAAGCAGCGTTATCATCAGTAGATGTAATTTTTCTGAAATGGTGAAAAATCCTTGGCCAAAGGCCAAGCTAAACAAAGTATAACCATCCTTTTTCCCCCCTAAACAACGGTCTCTGCACTCCTGGAAGGTTCTCTGTATGTTAAAACCACACAGAAATTATTTAATGTCTATACTTCAAGTGGAGTTAGGTTTGAGTCTTATGGATGATTATAAACAAGTTTTTGACTTTGGATGTCTAATGGGACCTAGGAAAGTCTTACAGGTTATGGGGTAATTCTTCGTTGCCCGGAACTGTCCTGTGCACTACTCCTGCACAGTAAGTAATAATGATCCTCTCCAGCTGAGGTGGTGATCAATCCCCACACGCATACATTTCCAAAGTGCCTTCTAGGGACAGAGTCACAGCTGTTGAAAACCACTAGCTTAGAGTTCAGTTAAGGGAGTAAGTTCACACCCCAAAAGACAATCCATAGTATAAGTAATCATCTATTCAGTGCCAAACGAGTCATTCAGGAGAGACATCGGGTACTATTCAAAAGAGGGCAAGAAAACCATGGGTTCAAGTCCTCAGGAAATTCTTCATGACTAAGTATAGTTTCAGAAGAAGTGTAGACTTTGGAGTCAGATAACCCTGGGTTCAGAATTTCAACTTTGACACTTATTCCTTGGGTGCATTTGGGTAGGTAGTTTAACTTCTCCAAGACTTCTTTTGTCTACCTGTAGAATGAGAGTAATAATACCTCCTTGAAAGATATGGAGAAATAATTAAATGAGATTATATATATAAAGTAACAGGAGAATACGTAGTTTGTGGCTGACGCCAAATAAATATTAACTGTCATTGGTAATAAAGAGAGAGTTAGTTCAGCTTGTCTTTGAAGGATGACAGGAGTCAGGAAAGGCAAAGTGGGCACAGTATAAGCAGAGACCTGGAGGCAGGAATATGTATGGTGGGTTTGGGGGCAAAGTAAATACTTCAGTCAGAATGACAAAAATGGTGACAGGGGGTGGCATGATTAGCAACGTGGACACATTCAAGAGTGTGAAGCCTTGAATGCTTGGGTAAGGAGGCTGTTATTTGTTCTTGTTGGTGAAGAGAGTCACTGAACGTGGAACAGTCCCAGATACGACTGAGGTTAGAGCCAACGGCAGGCAAGCTCTGCTCTCAACGGGTGTGTTCTGTACCACATGCTTCTCACACTGCTCTCTACACTTCGGCCGACATGAACCAAGGTCAGCTTGGGTTTGAGGGCAGCCTGTCCATGATGTGTATTTTATGCATAAAAAGCCTGTTAGCAAAATTAAGCTGAGCTAATCAGATTCTTCTTTGGGGAATTTGAGAAGAACAAGATACCAGCTGCTAGAGATGAGCAGAGAAATCTCAAGGCAGACCTGGGGCCGGGGTGTCCACTTGGGACCATGGGCACACTACGGTTAGGAGGCAGCCAGGTGACAAACAGCTAGGAGACTGGATCATTCATAAACAGGAGTAGCAACTTCATTATGAGAAACCACATGGCCCATAAGAAAGACCTAGAAAACAGATACCTGTGGTACAGGTAGTTTTCTGGTTCCAGATTCAGTTTATGTGCATCCTTACAAAAATCCCCCTTTCTTTAAAGTTAGTTGATTGGGTTTATGATCCTACGTGCCCAAACATCTCTATGCACGGTAGTGTTTCTCTTCTCTGGAGGTTCCTGGAAAAAGTGATTCCGATCGTTACAAAAGTCTTAGGCACATCAGTATCTCAACTTTGGATGCGGTCTAGTTGTAGAGGGGCTATGCCGAGTTACAATCCAGGAAACCATAAGAAAGACAAAGAATGGGTTCTGATCCAAGAATGTGATATTAAGCCATATGTTTAACCTCCCCTCTCACAACAAAATTTCTACAAAAAGTATCAAAGAAAATCAACTGTTGTGAGGAAATAATCCATTCTATCTCTGGAAACTAGGGAATGGTGCCACTCACACGTCAACAATTTTAAAGGATTTCCACACATCTCAGTGTAAGCAGTACCATATTTCTGGAGGGACTGACAAATATGCCGTGTGGGAAAAAAGACTGCCTGAGTTGTAAAGGAAGAAACCCTTATGGACCCAGACAGCAGTCCCCGACTTGCAGCATTTCTTGGGGAATTCAGTGAAGGGACAAATTTCAAGCTTTTGAAGCTGCAGGAGGAGGGAGTGCTATAATCCAAAAGAATCAGGAGTCCTGCTCCAGGAGGCCATACCTGACATGGATGGATGGTCTGTCCAAACACACAGAAGAACCCGCCATAGGTGGCTCCTAGCAAGAGCAGTCCTAGAAGGAAGAGAAAAGAATGTGGTGAGGTTAATTCAGACAACTACACCCAGGGAAGAAACGACTCAACACACAAAATTACACATCCCCACTTTGACACCTCTGGTGGCTGGCTGCTTCCTTCTGTCCCATCAGGTGAAGGTATTTCTGATCAGTGAAAGATGGACAGAGACCGTGGGTTGGCCTTCACAGCCATTCTCCTCCTTTCCCTAAGGAATGAAAGGTTGACTGGGGCAGACAGCTGTTTAGAATAAAATGAGCATTTCCCAGGCTTCTTTGCAGTGAGAATTCACTCATGTGACTAAGGTCTGGCCAATGGGGTGGAGGTGGAAGCATCATATGGCAGCTTCCATAAACCTCCGCTAGTCCCTTTTTTCTTTCTTCCATCTGCTACTGGGAATGTGGGTGTCACAGCTGCCAATCTATGTTGGGCCATGAGAATAAGGAAGAGGAATACACCTTTATGGTGCCACAAGGAGCTACAAGGAGCCTGTATCCCTGAGGACTTGGAGAGAGCTGCCTTACCATCCCTAGACTGAGTGCATCCGGATTTTTACATAGGTCAGAAATAAATTTCTAACTCATTCGAAATATTGTTATTTCATATCTCTAATACAGCCAAACCTAATTCTAACTGATTCAAACAGTAAAACTATAGTAACTCTGAAGTGTGCACTTTCCCCTTCATCTGAGCTTAAACAGCTATACAAGGGTCACACATAATTAATCAGAGAACTTTCAATACTGGACAAATACTTTCCCCTGTAAACATGAGCAAAAGGAGAGAATTCCTTGCATACACAGGAATATTCAGGGATTCAAAAAAAGGGCCCATAAAGGGATGAGAAAATGTGGAGCCCTAAGAAACAAAGGAGAACTCCAGAAACCACTCCAGTTCCTACTGTCGATCAGCTCCAGAAGCTACTGCATCTGTAATACAGGATGAAACCTGCAACGAAAAGAAAAGAACGAATGGAGAGGAAAGTTTTCTTAAATGAAGCAAGTCTGACCAATGAATTTTAGAATGCAGTAAAGGCAAGAGACGACGGACTGAGTACTGCAGAAATCTGGGCGTCCCTGGTTGCCCACGCTGCACATTCCAAGCTTTTATTTTTCTTTCTCAAGCTTACAGCACAGTCCGTCCCACTCCTTCTAGCATCTGACTTGACCGATTCACGAAGAATAGTAAGTCTGTTAGGTGTGAAAGCTCTCCAACTCCTCTATACACCTACACCCAATTCCTACCTGCCTGCACTCTCGCCTAAAATTCCTCGAATCAAAGAGGAAAATGTTTATTTTCCTGTTTTCATGCCGGTCTCTTCATCTCTGTCTTCGATCACCCCTTTTTCTGATGTGTCTAAGATCAGGACTTCGTTCTTCCGCTGTTTCCTACATCGTTACCCTTTCATTCTTTGCTGAGTCCTTCTGTGCAGATTACAAATGGGGTCAAATCACCCATCTTTTAAAAAATCTTGCAATTCTTCATCAGCAATTCTGCCATATCACCTATCATTCCGGTCCCAGACATGGTCCCCAAAAGAATAGGTGACACTACCTCTATTTTATCATTTCCCAAGCACTGTCCCTTAAATAAGTTACTTAAACAAGTTGTTAAATGAATTGGTTTTCTGTTATAAAATATGTTTATTGTAGAAATTTTGAAAAATGTAAAAAGATACATCAAATAAAAATGATCCACAGATTTGTGATTCAGTGACAATTACTATGACCATTTTGGAGAATTTTCTATGCATCTAGTCTTTATATAGAATATAAAATCAAATTCTACTGTAATTATAGTGCTGTAGCCCTTTTATCACTTTATGTAATACGTTGTAATTTTTCTATATCATCTAATTTTGTCCAAAAATATATTTGAGCTCATGGCAGCACTATTCACATAGCTAAAAGGTATAAATAACTCAAATATTCATCATCTGATGAATAAAAAAAATGTGTCATAGTCATACAATGGAATATTGTTCATCCATAAAAAGAAATGAAATGCATATACATGACACAACATTAAATAAATCTTAACATTAAGTGAAAGAAAGAAACCAGCACAAAGGCCACATATTATATGATTCTATATATATGAAATGCCCAGAATAGGCAAATCTATAGACAAGAAAGTATATTAGTGGTTGCCAGGGACTTGGGGAAGGAGGGCTGGGGTGCAACATTTAAAAGGTAGGGAGTTTCCTTTTGGGATAGTGAAAATACTCCAGAACTAGATGATGGTAATGATGGCACAGCATTGTAAATGTAATAAGCGACATTGAATTACACATCTTAAAATGGTTAAAATAGTCCATTTTAAGGTTATATTTTACCACAATTTGAAAAATGATACTCAGTAATTGCAAACAATTACATCGTGTGGACATGCCATAATTTATTCAGTGATTCTTTTATTGTATACTATTTAACTTATTTTAAGTTTTGCTTTTAATTCAATATTACGGTAGCGTTATTTCATCATTAATCTGACTCAGAATGTGATAAAAGACGGTTGGCTTGACATACATTTTAAAAAATTAGACTAAAGAAGTATTAATCTATTCCTAGTACTCTGATCAGAAATTTGATCAGAAATTCGTCCTGGATTTTATCAAGCCCCTTTTCAACATTCATTGACGGAGATAATGGTATTTTTTTCTTGTTTGACCATAATATCTTTTACTTATATATTAGAGCACACAGTTCTTGCATCCCTGCTCTACATCGTACTTGGTCAAAAGGTACTGCTGCATTCTGTGTGCCAGATTTCTTCCCACCCGTATTCATACATGAGAAGGTCTACAGTCGTGTCTCCATGCTGCTGCCTTGGAATATCTGTAGAACACCAAGTACATTTGGAAAACATTTGGGGAAATGCCTTTAGCAGGAAAACATTTGGGGAAATGTCTTTACAGCAGGGATCCCAGAGCCTTTAATAGGCAAACATGCGATGTGAATCTCCGAGGGAAAGATATGAGAATTTCCCACATTTATCTGACCGTAGGACACATTTTTCAGGTCATACGTATTACCAGAACAGTGTTCATAATGTGGAAGTGTGTTGCATGCAATACCATTGGGAAATTCCAGCTGTGTTGTTCTTGTGGGATAAGTTTGTGTATATTAATACTTTGGTTACTTCAAACACTAAAATTGGATACCTCTTTATCTTTTCCTGTGCTTTGAAACTTATGTGTTTTTACTCTCTCCTGTATGATTTTGCTGAGGCATGTCTTTTTTATTGATTTAATCCAAGAACTACTGTATGATAACTGTAAATTCAGTCTCTCTGTTTTCCAATTCAGTGACTTCTTTTTGTGTCTGCATTATTTCCTTCTGCATCACCCAGTATCCTATCAGGAAAACAGAAACCCTAACAGTTATGTGAACAGAGGAAATGCATCATAAGGAATTAAGTAAGTATGCAAAGACTTACAAGATAGAGGGGTCTCTGAGGTGGCACAGAGCCAGGAAATACAAAAGGCGGTGCCAGTCCCCAGGGGAGCAGAGGCAGAGTTTGAGACTGCAGAACCTGGAGTCTTAGAGGAGAGAGCCCTGACGAGTTGGGTCCTGGTTTCTGAGAAGGGGCAGTTATCTGCTGCTACGAGGATCTTTGAGGCGGCACCATGAGGCCGGCTCTGGGAGTGTGGACAGAAGCAGGAAGCGGGACCCAATGTAGCCTCTGCGCTGAAGAAACGTTGTGAGGTGACAGGGAGAGAAGCAGCAAGCAACAGCAGAAGCACATCACTTCCTCTTCCTCCTCCCGCTTTCCAATCTCTCTCCGATTCCTCCTACTAGGTATCCACCAGCAAAAGAGGAATGTGGTTTCCAGAATCCAGGCCCAGCATCATAAAGCAGGCTATGGACGGATGAGCATGGAGACACGCTGAAGGATGACTGAGAGACAGGAGCTTAACGGCCGGTGCACCTTCCTTGGCTCTCATGTCTGAATGCTGTTTCCTTTTTTCCTCCTCCTTCTCTTCTCCTTCTCTGCATATTTCGTTACTCAGATATAATTCACAAGCCATAAAATTCACCTCCCCCCTTTTTCTCCACCACCCACCTCACCTCCCCTCTGGCAATCACCAGTTTGCTCTCTGTATTTAATAGTCTGTCTCTTTTTTCTTTGTTCATTTATTTTGTTTCGTAAATTCTACATGAGCAAAATCATATGGTGTTTGTCTTTCTCTGAGCTATTTCACTGAGCATGATATGCTCTAGGTCCATCCATGTTGTTGTAACTGGCAAGATCTCATTCTTTTTTTATGGCTGAGTAATATTCTATTATACACACACACACACCCCATATCTTCTTTATCCATTCATCTAATGATGAATATTTGGGTTGCTTCCATATCTCAGTGATTGTAAATAATGCTGCAATAAATGTAGGAATGCATATGTTTTTTCAGATTAGTGTTTTTGTTTTCTTTGGATAAATAGCCAGTAGTGAGGTTACTGGATCACATTGTAATCTATTTTTAATTTTCTGAGGAAATCCCTACTGTTTTCCATAGTAGCTCCCTTAGTTTGCATTCCCACCAGCAGTGCATAAGGGTTCCTTTTTCTCTACCTCCTTGCCAACACTTATTATTTCTTGTCTTTTGAGTCTAGCTATTCTGACAGGTGTAAGGTGATATCTCATTGTGCTTTTGATTTGCATTTCCCTGATTATTAGTGATGTTGAGCATCTTTTCATGCGTCTATTGGCCATTTGTATGTCTTCTTTGGAAAAATGTCTATTCAGGTCTGCTGCCCATTTTTTAATCAGATGGTTGTGGGGTTTTTTTGGTGTTAAGTTGTATAAGTTCTTTATATAGTTTTATAGTTTCTTAAATTATTCCTTAAAAAAAAAACAAAAGAAGAGAAAGGACAGCTTCCAAATTCATTCTACAAAGCTAGCATTACCCTTATGCCAAAACCAGGTAAGATAAAGACATTACAAAAAAGAAAACTAGACGCCAGTACCACTGATGAACAGAGATGCAGAAATCCTCAACAAAATATTAGAAGCTGAAGCCAACGATACATTTAAAAATCATTCACCACGATCAAGTGCGATTTACTCCAGGGTTGTAAGTGTGGCTCAACTTTCACAAAAGAATCAAAGTGATACATCATATTAACAAGAAAAAGGATAAAAATCATACGGTTATCGCAATAGATTCAGAAAATGATTTGACAAAGTACAACACCCGATTCATGATAAAAATTCTCAACAGAGTAGGTTTAGAGAAAACATATCTCAACACAATAAAGGCCATATATGAAAAACTTGCAGCCAACATCATACTCACTAGGGAAAACCTGCAAGCTTTTCCTCTAAGCTAAGGACCAAGACAAGGATGTCCCCTCTTACCACTTTTAGTCAACATAGTGCTGGAAGTCCTAGCCATAGCAATCAGATGAGGAGGAGGAGGAGGAGGAGAGGAGGAGGAGGAGGCGGAGGAGAAAGAAGAGGCATCTGAACTGGTAAAGAAAAAATAAAACTTTCACTATTTGCAGATCACATGATACTCTATAGAGAAAACCCAAAAGACTCTACCAAAATACTGCTAGAACTGACCAATGAATTCAGGAAGGTCGCAGGGTACAAAATCGGTATATGGGAAGCTGTTGCATTTCTATGTACTAACAATAAACCAGGTGAAAGAGAAATTAAGAAAACAATCCCATTATGATTGCATCAAAAAGAATAAAATAACCTAAGAATAAACTTAACCAAGGACATAGAAGACACGTACTCTAAAAATTTACGCTTTTAACGTGTACAATTCAGTGATTTTTACTATATTCACAATGCTGTGCAACCCTCTCTCTTTGCCAAGCAGACTCCAGGCTCTATGCTGTCAGCACAGAGCCCGACGTGGGGCTGGAATCCATAAACCATGAGATGGTGACCTGAGTCGACGTCAGATGCTTCACTGACGGAGCCACCCAGGTGCCCCAATCTTTCACTTATTCTTAAACATAATGTTCCATTTAATTATTAGTTATATTTAATAGCTGATACCTTTAAGCTCAGCAGTGTTGCTGCAGATACAGCTTTTCCACATCCGATAGTGTCTGATATTCAGTATTTTCACTTATGCCACTTCCTAAACAATCGCTAAAGTTTTGATTTTTTTTCTTTCACCCAATGGTTGTTTAGAAGAATATTTTAATTTTATTTTTTATGTTTATTTATTTTTGAGAGAGAGAGAGAGAGGGAGACAGAGTGTGAGCAGGGGAGGAGCAGAGACCGAGAGACACAGAGTCTGAAGCAGGCTCCAGGCTCTGAGCTGTCAGCACAGAGCTCAATGCGGGCTTGAACTCACAAGCTATGAGATCATGACCTGAGCCAAAGTCGGATGCTTAACCACCTGAGCCACCCTGGTGCCCCCCTAATTGCAGAATCTTGAGTAAGATTAATGATCTTTGTTGTTTTAAGCCACAAACTGCAGTTTTTCCCCCCTCCCCTTAATGCACAGTTATTCCTTAGCAGGGACCTAGAAAACTGGACATAGAGAAGGAGGTTGTAAGACGGGAAGGCAGAGAACAAAGAGAAATAAGGCCATCTTACAGTCGCCCAGGGTGAGTGCATCTTGACACTTAAAGGGCAGTTTACCAAAGAAACATGGAAAAGGGAAGAACGATTGGAGAAGAGGAAGACTGGAGTTTATTTTCCTGTGTTCATCAACAGATGCTCCATGAGGGGCTTGGAGGAGGTAAAGGTATTTCCTAGTGATGGGAAATACAAGCCGTGGACATGAACTGTAAACCCTACAGAGGGTCTCCCCTGCCTTTTAATTCATTATTGGATCCACAATGCCAGTTACATGGTAGGTGCTCCATAAATGTTTAAATTAAATTAAAACATGGAAATTTCATAGTGCCCTAGCCATAGTATTTACTGGTAAAGAACAGAAACCCCACCAAATTAGTCGAAGTAAAAGTGAGTTTAGTGTGAGTATAAAGGGGAGTTTCCCACAAGCTACAGAAGTACAGCAGGGTCTTATGAGAACAGAAAAAATATCCACTCTTTCCCCTTTACCTAGAGCCGTGTGGATCTCTCACCTTGTCTTCTTTGTCCGTATCTCATCTACTCTCTCTAAATTAGTTTCCTCTGTCAAGCTTTTAGTTTCTGTTCTCCCCAAATCCCACTTGCCTAGAGCTCCAATGGCCAACATTGACAACTGGCTCAATCTCTGCCTAAATTTCAAACTCACAGGAGAGAAACTCTAAATGGCTTATCTTGGGCCAGATATCTACATCAGTCTAAGCACTTGTAACCAGGCTGGATTCATGCAGTTCTTTGGGCTTCCTCTTGGAAACTCTGAGTGAGCTAGGTTTTCTAAGGTGGGGGAAATGGTGATTCTGTGACACGGGTAACACAGAGTTAAGGGGATTGTTTTCCAACCTTCAAAGCTTTGGGCCACAGCACATGGTCCTATGAAAGTGCCCTGAGGATATTAAACACCACCATTTCCATTGAAATACCATCAGTAAACTTCTAATACTTGGCATCACCTCTACACCCTCCATGGGTGCTCTCAGACTACTAGGGCTACAGTCAGCCAATGATCAAGATCAGAGTCCCTTCCTAGGGAGAAGTGCAAATAGCAATTCCCTTTCTGAACTTTCCAGGACTCCAACCTTCTAAAAACATGCACAGAAACACACAGGAACCAGTGTGTTAATTTGGATTAATCTGCGATGTTGAGGCAGAAAAGAGCATGGTAGCTGTCTGCAGAATATCCACCTAAGGTTGATGGTCTGGAAGGATCTTCAACTCCGCGAGGGTCCCCTAGTGGCCTGAAGGGGGCAAGGCTACTCCCTTGCTCCATCTTATTCTGGAGGAGTAGCTCCCAACAAAGAGAATCTGGTTAATTATTTTTTACTCTTCGGGCCACATGCAAAAGAACACATATTAAGTTACAAAGTTAGACCTAGAAAAAGAATGACCTAAATACAATACACTTTAATCCTTGCTTGCATATATTGTTCTGATAAAAGGTGATCGAGATTGAAGTTGAATAGTTTTTAAAAATCACATTTTCTTTTTTCTGGGATTCTGTACTTCTAATTAGGGTGATGATAGAAACCTCAAAAGCCATAATTACAAATGATTTTGTAATTGGCTCCTAAAGGCCAAGTTAATAGCATATTCATTTCAAAACCGTCTATACATAATCTGTTGCTTTGTTTCTTTAAAAAAAAAAAAACAAGAAACCCACAAAAATCAGATAAACTCCAGTTCTTGCCTCAAAATACTTTTTTTAAGAACTTCTTTTTTAAATCTTTAAAGACCCAGGCTGTTGGTTAACTGAGAGCGGCTGGGTTGATTGACAGTATCTGTCAGAGGCAATGAACTCCACTTCAACGTTGCCTTTATGCTGGTGTGTCAAGTTGTTCAACTGTGACCCTTCCATCTGTTCCAGCTAATCTGAAAGTCATTTAGACCCGCTTCTCCATTCATTTGAAACACAGCACATTCTCCTGTTAACACACATATGCAAAGTTGTCCCCTGTCAGCAACCTATGGGTTTTTTTGAAAAGTCTCCCTTACAACATCTGTATAAACATTTACACAACAGAAAATCCATTTATTGACTATTGCTGCCTCCCTCACTTACTTTTTCAGACATTTCTCAGTATAGGGTCATTTTGAACAGACCTTTAGAAGTTACTGCCCCAATTTAGTTTTTGAGCAGGAAAGATCACTTGGCCTTGACAGGTCAAAGAAATCTTTCTGTGTTAAATATGAAGACTTCTTGAGAATTCGACGTTACTTGCTGGGGTTCAGTTAGGACAGAAAATGCTTGCATGCTCTTTGTTTGTTTATTTTTAAGCAAGTTTAGAAGGACGTAGTGAAGTTCATCCGATCTACCAAATAGACTCTCTGGGCTGGGGCTCTGGGAATCTGCATATTCCAAAGTCCTCCAAGTGATTTTGAAAATCAACAGGCCTGGTTAGTTACACTTTATTAAGATGCCTTATACCGCATGACTCTACTTTCTTATTTGTATAACTCATATGATCCTCTTAAATAAAGTACTTAGTGAAAGGTAAAAAACCAAAATGTAATAACATAAGTAAAGAAAACAAAAAGCTTACTTGACTGAGTTACATGAATGTTTCTTTGCTTTCTGTGTAAACCGGAACTGCACTTAGCTGTGACGCAACAGGAATACTCGTATTATGCTGAATGGATTAAGGCCTCCTTTGGTCCAGAACTTTAAATTTGTTTTGCTTTATTTTTTTTTTATTATGATTTTTTAAATGTTTATTTAAATTTTAGAGAAAGACACAGAGAATGAGAGCAGGGGAGGGGCAGAGAGAGAGGGAAACAAAATCTGAAGCAGGCTCCAGGCTCTGAACCGTCAGCAGAGAGCCTGATGTGGGGCTTGAACTCATGAACCATAAGATCATGACCTGAGCCGAAGTCGGATGCTCAACCGACTGAGCCACCCAGGCGCCCCTGTTTTGCTTTATTTTAAACTGGTTTCTTCTCTGTGCTCTGTTCAGATCTATACTGCATTTCTCAGGTCTGGCCTCAACCAGGGCATTGAATCTCTGTGTGATCTTAAATGAATTAATTCTCCTCTATGAGATGTGGTTTGTATGATAGAGTTAGAGAAGATTATCTCTGAAGTCCCTTCCAGCACTGACATTTAAAACAAGTTCTAGGTATCTTCCCTCCCTGGTAAAAATCCTCTCCAGTCCAGAACATTCATTATCTCCAACCGTAAAGAACTGGGGGCCCACAGAAGTACAAGCTGATCAGAGTATGTCAGGAAAGTGTTTCTGAAGTATAAGAGCTTAAGGAACCACTCTTTATGAAATGTTCCTAGAATTTTAATTTACACCTCTAGCTCTAGAGTTAGAGCTAAATAGTTTCTGTTTTTTTGTTTTTTTGTTTTTTAATTTATCTACTCACAAAATATTCCACTCTCTCCTTTGAGGTTATATTTCCAATCTTTAAAGCTTGTTTTCATCACATGCATTGTGTTTGTCCTTCCATTTCACCATATCCTAGTTTTCAAAATTGAGATAGAATTGACATGTTATTATACCCGTTATAGTAGTTTCACATGTATAAGCATAATGACTCGCTATTTGCATATACTGTGGAATGATCACCACAATAAATCTAGTTAACATCCATGGCCACACATCATCAGAGACAAATTTTTGTCTTGTGATGAGAACCTTCAAAATTTACCCTGCTGTTCATTTTGTATCTAGGCCTCTTTCTCTGGTTGAAAGGACATGTAAGACTTCTGATGAGTTGTATGGCCTTGAACAAACCATTTAATCTTCTCAAGCTTTAGTTCTTTGGTTTGTAAAATGGAAGTGGAAATAATATCTACTTGAGTACGAAAGGAAATAAGTCTTACGTACAAAAGGAGACAAGTGAGAAGGGCTTTCTAATCTGTAACTTATAGAGATGCCATTATTATTATCTTTCTGGTAATTATTATTACTGCTGCTGCTGCTCATACATTGGTCCTTCTCTCTATCACTATCATAAATAAAATGCCATCTAAAAAATTATTGCTTGGGACACTTATGGAGAAAATAAAAGGGTATTATAGACATGTGTATCAAAAGCCTCAAAAACATTCATAGCTTTTGGCACAATAATTTTACTTCTAAGAATGTATCAAAATATATACCCTACGTTTTATAAGAGGATGTCCATCAAAGCACTGTTTATAGTAGCCCATGTCAAAACCAGTCCAAAGCCCATGAGCACATTACTTTCTAGTCATCCCTGAGATACTCTGTACCCAATCAAAATGGTGTTTCAGAAAAGTATTTAATGACTGCGAAAATGCTCATACTACATAGAAAGGAGAAAAATAAAGCATGATGCAGACTCACATGCCAGTATTATTTCAATATCATGGTGAAATATGTTGTCTAAATATACCTGAAACAAGAAAAAAGATATAATGAAGTATTTACAGTGTCAACAATGGGAGTATAGACAACTTATGTTTTCTATTCATCTCTGTTTTCTAAGCTTTCTTTATAAAAAATATATTATTTTTTAAAGCTGCAACACAATCCTCCCCTCCCAAGTTTCAGATTATATATTCAGTCATCCACCAAACACTTATTGAGTACCTCCTATGTGTCTTTGCCCTCTGTTGGACATGATAGTATGGTATTAGGCTTTAAGGAGCTGATAGTCTAGAAGGAGAAATTGGTTCTTACACAGAGAAAAACAGTAATGAGAAGTGGGTCTTTAGAACAGTACAAATGAATTGCCATAGAAATTAAGAGGGGAGGTTTCTCTGAAGATGTAACAGGTAAACTGTTTATTAAATCTGCAAGAACTGTTACTGAGGTAATAAGCAGTTCGCAGGAATATTTTCATTCGAATAGAAGCTTCATAGACTATTTCTTCTCATCGAGAAATTTTATTTGCTCTAATGCATTTGTCAAATTAAGCCCCAGCCCATATTTGCCTAAAGAATGGATAAAATTTAATTTTATCCATTTAATTCATCAGCAACCCCTGTTTAGAGATGAGATACCCAAGAGAGAATCTGAAGACTCTTCAAATAGCACGAGGCCACCAAAATCATACGAGGACACCTGGATTCATCTAGTTTACTCTCACTGAGTCCCCTAAACTCAGGAATACAACTCTAAATAGGCAGGAGCTAATGTGAGGAGAAAAAGAACACTTTCTATCCAGTCAAGGATTCTCTACCTAAGGGAGAAAATAAATAAAATATACTTGGAGCCTGCGACACTAGAGCCATAGTAGAAACACAAATGACCCACAGAGCTGTCCTACCATCCATTTCTGCAGCAAAGTATTTTATTGGTGATTAGATTGGAGTTAGAATATTCCATTCAGATGAGCACATCTACGTCTAAAGTATGATGAGTCATGAACTTCGGTTGCTTACAGTGGCCAAGCGGGTGTACGTATATGTGGACTGGACTGATACAAAACACTGATCTGGCGGCGCCCCAGTAAATTGGGAGAGTATGTGCCTCACCTGATGCCATACCATTTAAAATATAAAAAGCACCATGCCACACCAGTAATTTTACATCTGTAGGATAGATTTGCTCCCTTATCCTGCAGCCAAACTATGCCTTGTGCAGAAAGGCCCACAGAGAAGTCTATCCATCAGCCCATTATTCATGGTTCTAGATAAAAGTCATTAGTTTTCCCACCAATTCTAGTATCTATCCCTGGAAATGATCCTCCTCAGTGAAGAACCTAGAATAAAGAGAAGCTGAGAGATAGCCCCAGATGACCAGAGAGTCAGGCAGAACACAAGCCTTACCCAGAGGACTGTACATGATGAGAGAAATCACAACAAGCTTGGGAACGAGCGTGGTGTACTCGAGGACTGAAATCTGACTAATCTGGCCTTGTTTGCCATGGAATCGGCTGGACATAAAAACAAATTGAAACACAAATTTTAAATTCTCAATAGTATCTTAGTAATCATGTTATAAATGGGGAAACCAAGACTCAGAGAGTCAAAGTAAGGTCATGAAACAAATCACTAGCAGAGAATTTGATCAGATTCTCAGTTTCGTACCCTTCTTGGGCATGGTGTTTTACCCACTACTGCTTTTGTTTCCTATCTATCTACCTAACATTTCTCTAAATAAAACTTACCATGCAAGTACTTCGTGTATGCTCTTTAAAATGTGTTACGTTATACAAGTACACTGCATTATCTAATCATTGCCATGATAAAGGAGGTATGAGTATCCTTGTTTTTACAGATGGTGACTTAGAGATTCAGAGAGGTGAGCATGTAACCCAAGATGACAGAGCTCATTAGCAGAAATAAGATGTAACCCAAGTAATGGCTGGCTTTGAGTTCCTCTCCTGTGCAAGATCACCTTTTAGTTAGATATATTCTAAAAGCCACCTGAGTGGTTGGCCAACTGAAGTCTTCTGGAACTGTGGACAGAAGAAGAGGACTCACAGCTGACCATCAGGAATACTCCCAGATTGGAGTCCATGTATAAAGGAACTGTTTCCGAAGGCTATACAGTCAGGGCTTCCCAGGGTATGATTTTTCTGCCAGTTTTATTGAGGTATAGTTGACAAATAAAATCACATATATTTAGGGTGTACAACATGATTTAATATATGTGTACATTGGGAAAGGACTTCCACAACTAAGCTAATTAACACATCCATCACCTCCCATAGTACCATTTAAATGTGTATGCATGTGTGCACATGTATATGTGTGATGGCAACACTTAAGATTGACTCTCTTAGCAATACATTATTATTAACATTATTATTACATTGTCACCATGATGTACACTGGATCCCTAGAACTTATTCATCTTATCACCAGAAGTTTACATCCTTTGACTAACATTTCCCCATTTCGCCCACCACCCAACCCCTGGCGGTTAACTACTCCATCCGCTAGTTCCGAGTTCATTTTGTTTTTAATTCCACATATAAATGAGATCATGGAATATTTCTCTCTCTGTGTCTGGCTTAATTCACTTAGCATACTATCCTCCAGTTTCATCCATGTTGTCCCAAACGGCAAAATTTCCTTCTCTTCTATGACTAAACAATATTTCACTATGTATATATCGCATTTTCTCTATACATTTGTCTGCTAACAAACACTTAGGTTGTTTGCATATCTTGGCTATTGTGACTAATGCTGCAATGAACATGGGGATAAAAATATCTCTTCGTGAGAGTGATTTCATCTCCTTTGACTATATAACTAGAAGTGAAATTGCTGGGTCATATAATTCTATTTTTAATTTCTTAAAGATACTCTATACTGTTTCCCAAACTGGCTGTATCAATTTGCCTCCCAACAAACAATGTATAAGGGTTCCCTTTTCTCTATATCCTCACCAACACTTACTACCTTTTGTCTTTTTGGTAACAGTCATCCTAACCGGCGTGAATTGACATCTCACATTGTGGTTGTGATTTGCATTTTCCCGATAATTAGTGATGGTGAGCATCTTTTCATGTGCCTGTATGTTTTCTTTTGGAAACATGGCTATTTAGGCCCTTTACCCACTTTTCATTTTATTTTTAAAAATTTTTTAAATTTTTTAAATGAGAAAGAGAGACAGAGACAGAGTGTGAGCAGGGGAGGGACAGAGAGGGAGAGAAAGAATCCAAAGTAGGCTCTAGGCTCTAAGCTGTCAGCACAGAGCCTGACACAGGGCTTGAACCCATGAACCATGAGATATGACCTGAGCTGAAGTTGGACGCTTAACCAACTGAGCCACCCAAGCACCTCTGTCCACTTTTTAATGGAATCATTTGATTTTTGCTATTAATTGTATGAGTTTGTTATATATTATATATATTAACCCCTTATCAGATCTGAAGTTTACAAATATTTTCTCCTATTCTGAATGTTGCTTTTTATTTTGTTGATTAGTTCTTTTGCTATATAGAAGCTTTTTGGTTTGATGTTTGTTTTTGCTTTTGTTGCCTGTGCTTTTGGTGCCATATCCAAAAGATCATTGCCAAGACTGTTGTCAAGGAGCTTTTTCCCTATGGTTTTTCCTAGGAGTTTTATGATTTCAAGTATTATATTTAAATCTTTAATTAATTTCAAGTTAATTCTTGTGTATGGTGTAAGATAAGGGTCCCATTTCATTCATTTGTATGTGGATTCCTGGGATGGATGCAAGAATGGTTCAACATATGCAAAGCAGTAAATGTGATACATTACATTAACCGAACGAGGGATAAAAATCATATTATTAACTCGATGCAGAAAAAGCATTTGACAAAATTCAATATCCCTTCATGATAAAAACTCTCAACAAATTAAGTGTAGAAGAAACGTACCCCAACATAATAAAGGTTATATATGACAAGTCCACAGCTAACATCTTATTTAACAGTGAAAGATTGAAAGAAAGCTTTTCTTGTAAGATCAGGAAAAATACAAGAGTACCCACCCTTACCAATTCTATTCAGTGTAGTACTAGCAGTGCTAGCCAGAGCAATTAGGCAAGAAAAAGAAATAAAAGGAATAAAATTTGGAAAGGAAGTTGCCTGTTTGTAGATAACATGCTCTTTCATACAGAAAGTCCTAAAGATTCCTCTAAAAAATTGTTAGAACTAATAAACAATATAGATACAGTTGCAGAATACGAAATCGACATACAAAAATCAGTTGTATTTCCAGACACTAACAATAAACTAACCAATAAAGAAATTAAGAAAAAAAGTCTCACTTATGATTGCATCAAAAGAATAAAGCACTTAGGAATTAATTGAACCAAAGTGGTAAAAGATATAAACATTGAAAACTATGTATAAGACTTTGATGAAAGAAATTGAAGAAGACATGAAGAAATGGAAAGGCACTGTGTTCATGAATTAGAGGAATTAATATTATTAAAATGTCTAGACTACCCAAAGGGATTTGCAGATTCAATGCAATCCCTATCAAAACTCCTATGGCATTTTTCACAGAAATAAACAAAACAAAACAAAACAAAACAAAAGCAATCCTCAAGTCCATATGGAACCATGAAGCCCTCAAAAGCCAAAGCAATCTCAAGAAAGAAAAAGATGGAGGCATCACACTTTCTGGTTTCAAACTATATTAAAAAGCTACAGAAATCAACACAGTATGGGACTGGCTGGGACTGGCACAGAAACAGACACACAGACCAACAGAACAGAATAGAGAGTCTAGAAATAAACCCATGCATATATGGCCAACTAATATTTGACAAAGGAGCCAAGAACACTCATTGGGGAAAGGATGGTCTCTTTATTTTTTATTCATTAATATTTTAAAGATTATTTAATGTTTATTTTATTTTTGAAAGAGAGAGTGTGAGCAGGGGAGGGGCAGAGAGAGAAGGAGACACAGAATCTGAAGCAGGCTCCAGGTTTTGAGCTGTCAGCACAGAGCCCGACGCAGTGCTTGAACCCATGAACCATGAGATCATGACCTGAGCCAAAGTCGGACACTCAACTGACTGAGTCACCCAAGCACCCCAGGACGGTCTCTTTAATAAATGATTGGGGAAACTGGGGTGTGATCTAAAGGGCCAGGGAAGGACACTGTTTCAAACTTACTACACCCAACTACTTACTCATCCTTTGACTTCCTTAGCCTGAACCAAGTTGGAAATTCCAGAACAAAAGAATGGGCTTTAAATTTATGTCTCCACAGAGGTTTTTCATCCTAACGCTGAGGAACAAGATAGACTGGTATACTCCTGCCAGCAAACAGGGTTTGATGAGCTGGGGGAGGAGAGAGGGGCTGCGGAGCTGCTACGGCTGGCATGGACATCAGAGCACTCCAAACTGGCATCACTTCATCTCACTGCCCCAGAGCCAGCACAGTAAGGGCTCTGTCGACACTGGCTGAATTGAATGGAATTGCATTGGGTTTATTCGCAAGGTGATAATTAGGACAGCCTGGCTTCTGCCTATTGTCCTGGCATAATTACTCATAGCAGCCCCTTTACTCACACACTGTCCCAGGTGGGATATATGTTGTATGCTCAGGAGCTCTAGCGCCCATGGGCCATAGGAGCAGGGCAGCTCCAGGCAATGTTAAGATGGTATTTGGTTGAATCTCAGCCTCTTTCCACCTAGGCTCTTTCCACCTATGGCTAGGGGGCAGTGAGCCAGCCAGAACAACAGACCGGCAATCGACCAGGTGGAAGAAAGGTTCTATTCACTATTTGACACCAGGTCCTGAATATGGCCACAGTGGACACTTGCTGCTTTTATCTGTCTGTCGTTCATTCCCACAACTTTTGGAAATGCTCCTCAACTGTGCTTAGGAAACCTCACTCCCGTTACTATTAAGCTGCAGGGACTTAGGCATAAACCTGTGCCCCAGGCTGGTCAATCGCAGCATTTCAAGTCCTTGGTCACAGGGTTTGGTTCTGGGATAGGCATGTGACCTAAGCCTGGCCAATTATTGTTCAATACTGGATTGCTCACATTTGAAAAAAAATTTCTCTGCTACGAGGACATTGGACAACCTTGAAAATCAATTCCAAGATATTCTGAAACCTGACTGAATGGCTGAGAAGGTAAGTGGAAGCCTGGTGTCTCTGGAAAACCACGCCAAGAATGGAGTCAACACAGAGGAAAGGCAGGACAGAGAATGGGAGAGAAAGAGATGAATCCTAAGGCCAATGTTTAAATTCCTGTGTCCAGTGACCCAAAGCTAGTACTGCTAAGTTTTTTAGTTAGGGGTGGTAAACTAGTAATTTCTCCCCCCCCCCTCTTAATCTAATATAAATTGGGATTCCTATCTTGTGGAAAATAACAGTGACAACCCAGGCTAATATCAAGACGTTAATAAAAAAGTCACCTTTTTGACTTAAGAAACATGAGAACAGATGCTAAGAGGAATCACAGAACCTCGCCTTCAACTGTGTCCGTAGAAGCACATTCTGAGCTGAGCAGTGGGGTCTAGAGCATTCCTGACAATCAGCTGCCCAGGCTGCTTGAACTCTTCCTGTAATGGGAAACTCACTCTGGAAGCATCCTCATCTGTTGCTGGCAGACTCAGACATTCCTACTGAGCTGAATTCTCTCCCTCTGCACCTTCTACAAATCGATTGAGTCAGTCTGCTGCAGCCACACAGAAGAAGCCTGCTTGCCTTTCTTCCTTATGCGATGCTTCAGATATCTGAAGACAGATCTCTTGTCCCTCAGAGACAGCCATTCCCACATGCCCTGGTTCCAGAGCCTCTATCAGCGTGCAAACTCCTTTGAAGGTCTCACCGAACACACTCCCACCCTGTGAATTATAATCATAACCATAATGGCCAAGAGAGATTAAGCATTTACTATCAGCCAGGCATTGTGCTAAGTTCTTGCCACAAGCTTTATCTCATTTAATCCTCACAACAACCCTACACAAGATGGGTACTTTCATTATCTCCATTTTATATATGGGAAAATGGAGGCTTCTAAGAACTGAATTCTTCCTGCATTCGCCATCATAATTCTGCTTTTATGGCCTGTAGCAAGGGGCCTTGTATGGCACATAGGAACTTGGGTTCTAAGTCCGCATCATATTGCATTTGTACGGGGAGCTACACAATACCAATACAATATCTATGAGAAAACACTTTTCTACCATTTAAAGCCACCAAATTTGTGGTAATTTGTTACAGCGGCCACAGGAAACTAACACAACTGTTGAGTATTTGGATCCTAACTCCCTATACCAAAGATTAAATTATTCTCCCAATCATAAGGCCTGCAGCAATGTCAAAAAAAAAAAAAAAAAAGTCACACCTCTACATGTATAAATCATCTAACTGCTAAAATGTAGACCAAGCACAGGATTCATTGATGTCATTGTCAGGGTAGGACTCTTATTTCACAAGAGGAATGAGCAGAAAAACGACTCTGTGGTTTAGTAAGGAAGTTTGGGAAATACTGAGTTGAAAAGATTTTTTTTTTAGTTTATTTATTTATTTTGCAGGGAGAGGTGCAGAGAGAGAGAGAGAGGAAGAGAGAGAATCTCAAGCAGGCTCCAAGCTGTTAGCCCTGGACATGAGGCTTGAACTCACCCACCGTGAGCTCATGACCTGAGCCAAAATGAAGAGCCAGCCACTTAACCCACTGGGCCATCCAGGCACCCTGCAACTACTTTTTCAAAGTTTCTTTACTACAGGACCTCTCAGAACTTTTAATACGCTAATGAACACTGAACCTCCAAGTAGGATGTGGTCTTTACCAAGCTTATTTGATTATAGTCATTCCACCCTCGCTACTGCTTCCCTCCTCCCCCCAGGGGAAAACACTTCTAAGGACAAGTACTGGCAAGACCACAGTCAGAAGGAAAACATCTAGCCCAGCTACCTCAGGGCCCTGATGGCAACACTGAAGTCCAGCCCGGTTGCTCTGCCAAAATCCCACTGCTGGCAGTGGCGCATTCAGCGTTATAACCCAGGCCTCCTATTCCTTCTACGAAACATGTTGAACATCTAAAAAGGAAGCACTGAATGTCATCTTTAAAATCAAGGGAGGAGGGTTCTCCAGAGACAATTTTATCGAAAGGAACGTTTTCTGCAGCGAGTTAACAGCTTACAGAGTGCAGCAACGAGATATGAGGAAAGGTGGATTGTTTCCTATCTTTTGTTATTGGCATTGACCCTGAAGGCCCTTAGTCCCCCCGCGCCCCCGCCCCCAGAAGCTTAAGGAGCTTAGATCAAGGGCAGATTTTGAAATTGAATGTATTCAGATTAAGCAAAACCTTCAGTGAGAGGATTTACTCTCTGCAAGCTGTTGCCAGGTTGGGGCTGTCCAGGCCAGGCCCGTTTTCCCCAGTCGACTTGTTCCCAAATTGCTGGCGACATCCTGGCAGCCCGTTTCCTGGGACATTATACATTCACAGCTTCCTCAGCCTCCTGGATCCTGCTCTGTTTCTCCGGTATTTTTCAGGCAGGCCTCTGGGAGGCTGCAGATTTTCTTTCTTTCTTTTTTTAATCTTAATGTTTTATTTATTTTTGAGAGAGAGACAGAGCATGAGTGGGGGAGGGGCAGAGAGAGAGGGAGACACAGAATCCGAAGCAGGTTCCAGACTCTGAGCTGTCAGCACAGAGCCCGACGTGGGGCTCGAACCAGCGAGCTGCAAGATCATGACCTGAGCCGAAGTCGGACGCTTAACCGACTGAGCCACCCAGGTGCCCCCAGATTTCCTAACGATTGTGTAAGGAGATGATCCTAGGGAGCACGGCCAGAGATTCAGTCTAGAACAATACTCCTTCCTTATCCATATCCAAGCAGTTCACATCTGACAAATCATAATGAGACCGTTCCTGGCAAGGAGGAACTTGTGCCATAATACTCTAGAAGACCAGGAGCAGTCGGGAGCCCAGGGTTAAAGGAAGCTGTTTGTCTGGGGGTTTTCCTTTAAATGTTTTAAAGCTCTGGTTTTCCAGATGCGACTTTTACTTCCCAAATCTGAGAAATTGCCCCTGGTTTTGAGAGATGATGTGGCAGGAATGAGAGTTGCAAAGGTGTCTCTCAAAGCGGGTGTTCTGTTTCTGGGACGCAACGTGATCATTCCTCCACTTCAAGTGTGCTCTGCCTCAAAGAATGAGTTTCTCTCAGTATTCAGAAGGCCTTGAGTCTTTAGCTTTTCCCTTTTGTGTCGGTGTTGTAAAAAGAGCTTTTATGCTTTTTTTTCTTATGAAAAGAAATATATGTAAGTATTTAGAAATGTTAAAATACAAGAAAAACGTAAAGAAGAAAATAAAAATCTATAGTCTCATCACTAGGAGATAGAGGTCATTAACGTTTCAGGCTCCAAGTCCTTTTATTTATTATTATTATTATCATTATTACGTGTTCCGTGTCCTTTTACAGTCATTTTTAAAAATGTTTAAATATTTATTTATTTTTGAGAGAGAGACAGAGTGTGAGGAGGGGAGGGGCAGAGAGAGAGGGAGACACGGAATCCAAAGCAGGCTCCAGGCTCTGAGCTGTTGGCACAGAGCCCGACATGGGGCTAGAACTCACAAACCTCAAGATCATGACCTGAGCCGAAGTTGGACCCTTAACCGACTGAGCCACCCAGATGCCCCTAAAGTCATTTTTAAATACCATGACAGGATATTGGTGGGTACAGACATGGAGGTTGGTCCCTCTAATTCCTCCAAGATGGAAGGCAGCTCAGCGCTGCGTCAAGCACGAAGAGAATTGCCAACATAGTTGCTTGAGCTACTGTTGCCAGAAAATCTTAGTTTGTGTAGTTGGATGGAGGCTGAGAACCCACTGGACAGATGAGAAAACCGAGCACGGGAGAGTGACTGCCTTCACCCTAACACCCGACATCTCAGAGGGAGAACAGGGACCAAGAAAACTGTCTTCTGCCTCTCATTTTAATGTTTTTTCCCCATCACTATACCAGTTGTCTCACTATAGAAAGAATTCTACTAATAAAATTCAATTTGAGTAAGAACATTTGGCTATGCCAGAACTCAAAGCACGGGGGCTTTGTACGTACTAATTATTTGGCATGATGGACAAAGAATCACATAAATACAAATTTCCAAACTACTAAGAGCTGGCTTTTTAAGCACAAAGACTTTTAGTTTCATTTTAACCAATTTTGGCAGAAATTATCCTAAACAAGCCTTTTTACATACAGGCACATTTGAATCACACTTAATCTTGTCTTGACTCGAAGTCATAATTATGAGCGTCAGTTTCTAGTCTCTGCTGTAACACAGTGAGACCTTCTGGGCTTGGTAACTGTAAAATCCTGAATGGCTCCAGACTGCTAAGCTTTCAGAGTTTTATGTTGGCTTTATATGGATTTTCTGTCTCCTCCTTCACAATCAAGCTGTCAGCTATTATTTCTTGCTGTTCCCAATATGTCTGAGACCCTCTCCTCATTTGTTTCCCATCTGCCATGCTGTTTTCAATCTATTCTGTGCTGGGAAGCAGATATCCATGTCTGTTAGAAGTATTTGTAGGATAAGAGTAAGTAGGCTCTGAGTGTGTATCGAGGGGCTCTCAGTCATAAAGTTAGTGAGCAGACTTAGGAAGATATATTTTGATTGCTCAAGAGCTTTTTTAATTTTGTTTTCTCTTCAGATCGGCAAATAACTAATGCCTGAATAAATGATACAGTACACTACTTTCATAAAATAGATATAAACAGACGTGAAGAATTCAGATGTCTCCTGCTCATTTAAGCACGTCACCCCTTCCTTGGGAAGACATTTAAATCTCTAAGATTTAAGAGTGGGTTCTGGGTTCTTAAGTTATTGCTTTCATTTCTTTTAGATTTCTAAAATCACTTTCCGGGGGCACCCGGGTGGCTCAGTCAATTGAGTGTCTGGCTTCGGCTCAGGTCATGATCTCACGGTTTGTGCATTCAAGCTCCACACCGAGCTCGCCTGCTTCAGCTTCTGTGTCTCCCTCTCTCTCTGCCCCTCTCCTGCTCACTCTCTCTCAAAAATAAAGAAACCTTTGAAAAAATAAAATAAAATCACATTCCAACATAAAATTGGTCTTCTCTAAAGTCAAGTGAAGAACAAACAGTCTCCTGCATCAGGGCTGCTGTTGCCCGGCTATCCCCCCCTCGGAAGGACAAAAGTTGCCAACACTGTCGCTGCTTCCCTTGCCGCGTGTGTATTTTTGGAAAGATGAAAAATGTCCCTTCTTCCAAACTTCATAATTTTCTCAATGATCAATAAGAGCGATTTCCTACTCTGTCACAATGTTTTCTCCCAGATTCTAGATTTCTAGGAATCGACCAAAACCTCACCAAGAATAAACAAGTCCATGAGCGGGACTAGTAAACAGCTAACGTCCAAGCTCACGTGATGCTGAAATCATTTTTAAAGCTACCATTAGGAACGGGGCTGTGGGAGCAGCATGGGCTGCAAAAGCCAAGCGATTTGCAAACTTATGCCAAGACGAGGAATTACTCAATGCAAACACCTGCTATGGAGCGATTATCAAATTATCCACAGCGCAACTATGACCCTGCAAGTTGACTTTCCTTCCCCCCGCCTCCAACCCCGCTCCACGGTCTTTTGTATTTACCAGTAAACACCCACAAACCCCGCGCTCTGCTAAACCAAAAGGCCAAATTAAGCAACTCACATAGGAGTTAATGAGGGGTTGTAATAACACCAGCCCGGCAACATCTGAACGAGGCATTAACAATTTGCTCAGCACTTCCACACACGGGATCTCACTTGTGGCTTGAAATCACTGCACACTAAGACTCTTCCCTGGGAAAGTCACTCCCAGGGAGTGTTCCCAAAGAACGTGCAAAAAAAAAAACTACAAAATTAAAAGTGAGGTTAAACTGTAACCCCGAGGTTCTCTTCTATTTCATCCCACCGCCACCGCCACCCCCCACCTTTCTTTTCCAGCTGTCAGTTTTTAAAGTGTATGTTTTAATTTTCCACGGTTGACCACATCCAAAGCTGTTTTAAGGGGCATGGGATTCTATTCTTCTCTAAAATCTATATGCGGCCGCGGATCACCACAGCTGGCTCTCGTAACGTTTGCAAATTCTAACTTACTATCTAAGACTATTTCTAAGGCTATTGTGACTGACATGAGGCCTGTTTCTGGCAAGAAATCCTCTAGTTATAATGTATACCATCTTAAATGGCCTTTTTGTGGTCGTGGTCTCTACCCTTAAACAAATGCAGGGCATATATTCCCCGATGGGTGTCCCAAGGAGAGCTTGGGAAGAAACCATCATGATCAAGGCGGTTCGCCCAGACACACAGACTTGCTTGTTACCGTATTTAAAGAAGTGGCCACAAAGAAATAGTCATTGGATTTACAATAGGGGAAACCTAGTATGCATTTCCAAGGAATCACATTTTGGGGAGAATTACAGAATAATTACACATATGCTTAGATCACGAGCATTCAATGAAGCGGACAGTATTTTGAGGATTTAAGATGTTGGTGTTGTGGTCGTCTCTAAGAAACCGGGATAATTCAGACATTCAAATGCAAAACCGCACCATTTGGAGAGTGTAATGCGGTCTGTTCTGGTCACTGTTACAAATTCGGAAAGGATTCCCTGGCTGCAGACATTAGAGGCACTTAATACTTAAATCTGTTTCCAAATGTAAAGCATAGAACAAAAGTGCTGGGCATTAATGAAACGTATCCTAACACTGGTGTGCTGACACATTTCATTAAAGTGTCACTTTGGGAGAGTAAAAAATAATGACAAGAGCTTTGCAGTGTGCAACGTGGTAAGGTCCTCAGATGAAATATCATTAACTAATAACACAGTAAACATCCATTTTAACACTCTCAGCGTTTTCAGATCGGGCTTGAATTAATTTCATGCCTAGGATGTTGACTATAACCAATTACTATAAATGAATCTCTTTTATAGGTCTCAATACTGATTGTTTCTTCATGTTAGTTTTATTTTGACTGCCAGGAAATCGAGGATAATTGAAAGTTATTGCAATTATCTTAAGAAAAATACATCAAAAAATCTTCACTTTTAAGGGCAGCCATTGGTTATTTCCTGAAGGATTACTCTGCATTTTTAAAAAAATACACACTTTTCCCATTTTTGTTGGGGGACTGCCAAAATACTTTTTCACTGCACTCTAAAAAGTTAAAGTGTTCCTTTAAGCTCAACATAGTTTCTCTTCTTTTAATAATAAAATAGATAAAGTTTCAAAAATCTAGAAGGAAACTCAGTATTTTATCGGCTCAGAAAGACTTCCAATTTAATGTTGCAGTTTAAAGCTAAGAGTTCTCTATTCAGGAAAATTTTTCCATGTGTAAATATGCGTAATTTGTATTTTCAGTAAATTTTCAAAACTTCTCCCTCCGAGTCCTTGTGTTCCAAGTATCAAAACAACAAGAACTTGGCAATTTGGGCGGCTACATTGACACTCGTAAGCGACAGATTTATGTTGACTGTTTTCCAACACTTATAGATTTGTTTGATTTTGTGCAGAAGAGTCAATCTACAAAACGTAGCAAGGCAAGAAATTCTCCCGAGTTGGGCCCATGCAACCGAGAAACGAGTTGCAAAATAATAGAGAAGAGATGAAATAGAGAAATTAATCTAAAGCAAAACAAGGGAACTGCACAAGAAATTCGGAGCTGGCAAGCTCGCGATGTGAAAGGTTAATCACAAGATTTAAAATCTAATCTTGCTTTCAAAGGCAGCTCATGTAATTGCATACATTGTAAAGGGACATGAGAACAGTGGGAACAGAAAAAAAAAATTTAAACAAGCGGGCTTGATATAAGCCGTAAATTTAATATGGAGAAAAGCAGAAAATTAGCAAGAGCAGGCACAGGCCTCCGGAAAGGGTCAGCCGGGGAACTGGAAGAGTAGAAATGGCCCTGAATAGCCGTGTCTAAAGAAAAGGGAACCTTTAATTTTGGATAAATATCTTTTTGAATGGAATACTCTCTAGAGATGTTTTGGATTAAATTGCATTCGCCCATGTGGTCTAACAAGTATTTATAGGGGGCCTATCACGTGTTGCTATTGTGGGAATGCAAAAATAAATTGGACACCACAGGAAGACAGTCATAGCCCCCTAGAACACGGAGCAGAAAGTACTAAGTGAGAGTCGAGAGGTGGGAGAAATCACTCCATAGAGCGGACGGCATTTAAACTCTGCCTGGGAGGATGGGCTTGGGGGGCCACACGCAGGTGGGAAAGGGTGGAGTGCGTGCACAAGTCAGAAACAGGCTGACTGGTAGTGCCGTCTACCTACACAGGAGCAGGGTGGGCTGGGAAGGCAGATGTGTAGACATCACAGGACCTGAAGGAGTTTACTTAATTCTCTGAGAAGTGGGAAACCATTGGGGTTTTTGAATCCCACTAAGGCTAAGATGCTAACGGTGTTGGAGAAGGTTACTATCCTGTGTGGGGCAGCCTAGAGAAGGGAGGAGGAAACATCATCTCAGCAGACTGTATTTCAGGGCCGCAAAAATGTCCCGGTTCATGTCCTTGGGCTAGAGGTGCGAAAAGCCTATTGATGAGTTAGGTGTTTGTAAATTTCGAGACTGCCATTTCCTGCTACTTGGAAAAGCAGTAAGGCTTTCCACAGAGGAATAGGCAGTTTATCAGAGAACCGTGGAAGTGCCTGGCCAGGGCGTATTCCTCAGACCGAATCTCCCTTCTTCCCTAGAGAGAGGCAAGATCTGGGCTGCCTGTCCAAGGCCAGGGACTGAACAGATAAAAATCACCCCTGAGATATATGTCATTCTTCCTCGGAGCAGGAATTTGGATACATCTCAGGCCCCGCCATGATGTACAACTGCCAGCCAATAAGTATATAAGCCGCCCCTGCACTCAGAAGTGTCCTAACCAGGACAAAGACCTCATGAACATTGCAGAAGGGGGGCATTTAAAGGCCTTCAGCAATAGCTATGTGGGTTAGGGTCTGCGGAAGACATTACTAAGAAGACAATGTACCTATGAGCAAAAAAAATTTTTTGCTTTGTTTTCATAGGGGGCATTATACTTTACATTTCTTTATACTTATACTTTTCAAAATGACTTTTTGAAATTATATTATTTGGGGGCGTCTGAGTGGCTCAGTCAGTTAAGCATCCCACTTCAGCTCAGGTCACGATCTCGCGGTTTGTGCATGAGTTCGAGCCCCGCGTCGGGCTCTGTGCTGACAGCTCAGAACCTGGAGCCTGCTTCAGATCCTGCTGTCTCCCTCTCTCTCTTCTTCCCCTGCTCATACGTACTGTTTCTCTCTCTCCCTCAAAACTAGATAAAGATTAAAAAGTATTTTTAATGATATTATTTCATTTCCGCCAATAACCCCATTATGTTTGTTTTATAGGAAGAGTTACGGAAGCCCAGGGAGGTTGTGTGGCTTTCCCTCAGACCTCACGGCCACCTGGTAGAGGAGCACCTAGAACACAGGTCTTCTGATGCCTCCTCCTATTTATAATCAAGAAATACTGAAACATCTATTCCGTAGAAGGTATGCTTCTCAGTCTGAGGAGAGCGTCAAGTGATCCTAAGAATTTTAACAGAAAAATCCTAGCGAGGTTTTTGGTGCCGAATGAAAACCGGGCTCGTCTTGTCTGCATTAGAGCCCCCTGGTGGCAGGTAAAATAAGAGTTACGACTTAGGATGTCTTGAGAAGTTTTTAGGCTATGACTCTACGGAAAGATGAGAACACTGAGACAGGGAAAATAATTTTTAGCAGGGCTCATCTAATCCAGTGCTCTCACTTGGCATATTAAGAAAGTGATGTCCAGAGAGACTGAGCAATGTACTCACGGCAGCACAGCATCTTAAGCTAGTGCTTCTCTCCAGTAAGAAAGGTACCCTCAGCATCTTTCTCATTCATGGTCCTCTTGCGGGTTAACATTTGTGCTAGAGAGGCAATACTCTCTTAGGAAGTAGGACCCCAGGGGCGCCTGGGTGGCTCAGTCGGTTAAGCATCCGACTTCAGCTCAGGTCAGGATCTCACAGTTTGTGAGTTCAAGCCCCGCATCAAGCTCTGTGCTGACAGCTCAGAGCCTGGAGCCTGCTTCGGATCCTGTGTCTCCCTCTCTCTTTCTGCCCCTCCCTGGCTCACGCTCTTTCTCTCTCAAAAATGAATAAACATTAAAAAAAAAAAAGGAAGGAGGACACAAAAAGGATAAGCTCTAGTTTTTGCCCCAATAACTGTACAGATGGATACCCCCTGCCTCCTACTTTTAATAGTTACATGACCTATGTGATTTCATCCTCCTCTTCCCACTCTGAGCCTCAGTTTCCTCATTTGCAAAGTAGGACTACAGATAGTTCCCACCTCAAAGGGTTGTTTTAAGGGTTAAATGAAATAATGCAAGTCACACACCTAGCACAAGTCTGGCATATAGTAAACACTTGGTATGTGGTTATTATTATTGTTACTATTGATTAAATTTAAGATGAACTATAATTTATATGTATATAGGAACACAATAATGTTAACAATAGTTATCAACAGAATGCCTGCTGTAGACCTGATGCTTAATTTATAAACAATAATGGCTACTTGGTTTGCATGCCTAGGTATTTTGCAAATATTATGTAATTAGCTCACAGAAAAACCAATAGGTGGTATTTACAGATAAAACCTTTGAAGTTGAAATAGGTACCATAACTTCTGACAGCCTTATTTCTGATAACTGGCAAAGCCTAGTTCTTCAAGTTAAATCCAGCATTCTTTCCCTGTGTGACTAACAGCTATGTCACTAAAAGATTTTTGTTTGTCTTTATGTCTTTTGGGATTGTTGTATGGAGGAATCCTGAATTTTGCTGTGAATAATTTACTGTGATGGGCGCTTCACTCAACCTGTAACTTGATATCCCTTCTAAGACTCATATTTTTGAACTATAGTAGGAAGAATAAGATCCTCCCAAAATAAAGTTATTGGAGGCTTTCAACATTCTTTAGAGAATTAAATCAAAGAAACGTGGTGGATATTGGTTTTTATAATAAATATTCGACCCTGAATTTCTGTTATGTATTCAGAAGTAACCTGAGTTCATCTTGACAGAAAGCATGTAAGAGAATGTTTGTTGTATCTGTGTTCAGAATCTCAGGGGTCCAGGGCACCTACAACAGGATATGACCTTCTTGTGTCCATGTAATTAATTATTAAGAACACTCTCTTTTACCCTCAAAAGGGTGAATGTGTGGACAATAAATTACACAACCATCCTACCAATAAATCCTGGAGATAAAGAAAATTTCCCATCTTCTTTGAAATTAAAAAATGGAAGGAGAATATTAACATTCTATCATAAACTTCCACGACAACTGGACAAAATATATGAAACAAGTACTTTCATCTACTGGACAACAGTCAGCTCGGGGCTATGAGGTAAGTCATGTGATTGTCCCAAATTTCTGTCCAAAGGCATTTTCTTAACTTCACTGCAGTTACAAAGAAGCCAAGCAGAGCACGGTAGTTTCACTGAATAGAGGAGACAGGGGTCAGATTTCAGACAGGCTAAGACAGCCAGAATTTGGGGTCGGGGGGAAGTACTGGAAAGAAGAAAGCTACCCAGTAGGAAATCCCTATAAATCTATATGAGGTCCCATGAGTCTGTGACTAAAAATTAACCTGCACAGGGCCAGATACCACAGTCCAGGCAGAGAACGACTGCTGGAGTGCTATACATGCTGAAAAGCTACAGGAGGTTGCACAGGGCTGAGAACATTTGAATTTTCTAGAGTGGTGAGATCTGACAGAATACCAAGGACATGTAATAGAGATTCTAGAAAGATCGCAGCTTAAAGGTAGGGTTAAATTAACCTAAGGGAAAAAAGTTTTTCTAGTCTCACCCTAATAAAGCACTTTTTAAAAGAGCTTTTCTAGGATAAATCTGATCTTCCAGAAAAATAACTACCCGAAAACATAAAATTTAACACACTTTAAAGAAGACCGCAAGATCCAGACTCTCAAAGATTTAGCATCCACGATGTCCAGAATATAATTTTAAAATCAGAGCCTATGAAGAGACAGGAAATTATTATTCATAACCTGTAAAAAAAATCATTAGAACAGACCCAGAAGTAAGAGAAAAGATGGAAGAACTGAAAAAAAGATTTTAGAGTATCTGTTATAAATATGCTCAAGGATTTAAAGGAAAACATAAACACAATAAGGAGGCAGATGGAAACTATAAAATGAAATAAAAGGAAACTCTAGATTTTAAAAAGACAATTTCTAAAATGAAAAAACTCACTGGAAAGGTTTAGTAGAAGATAAGGTACTGCAGAAGAAAGTATTAGTGACTTTACCATGAGTCATAAATGATCCAAATTATAGCAATAGAGAAAAAAGGGTTAGAAATTTAATGGTGCCTCAGTGAACTGTGGAATAACTTCAAGTGGTAATTTGACTCCCAGAAGGAAAGAAGATGGTGGGAAAGGACAAAATTTGATGACTTGTGGCTGGAAATTATACAGATTTAATAAAAAAATATTAATCTGTAGATACATAAAGCACAATGAATTCCAAAAATAATAAACACAAAAGCACACAACAAGGTATATCTTAATCAAATTGCTAAAAACCAATGTAAAAAGACTATCTTAAAAGAAATCAGAGAGGGGAAGAAAAGACAATACATATAGAGGAATGAAGAGAAGGATAATCATTGATTTCACAATAAATAATGCAAACCAAAAGATAATGGAATGACATTTTTTTTTAAGCTGGAAGGAAAGAAAAAAAATGACCTTAAATCTGTACAATGACTTTAAAAATGACTTATAAAAGCATCAAAAAACATGAAAACCTAGGGATAAGTTTAACAAAATATAGTTAGGTTCAGTACATTGAAATCAAAAACCCCAGTACTGGTAAAAATTAACGAAGCCCCGAATGTTCGTGGATGAGAAGACTCATTATTACTTAAGTGTCTGTTCTCCATGAGTTGATCTATATAGTAAAAACGTTCAAATGAAAATCCAAGCAGGTAGTTTTTAAGAAATCAAAAAGTTGATTCAAAAATTTATATTGAAATGCAAAATAACTAGAAAAATTAAGGCAATTTTGAAAAGTAAGAGTCAATTTAGAGGGCTTTTGATACCTGATTTTAAAACCGATAAAGTTATAGCAGTCAAGGCAGTGTGGTATTACAGTAAGGATAAACATAAAGATAAAGGAAAGAGAAGAGAAGAGGGGAAAGGAGAAGAGGAGAGAAGAGGAGAGAAGAGGAGAGAAGAGGAGAGAGAGAGAGCTGGAGAGGGAGGGAAAGGTCATTTAATTTTTAAAAATGGTATCAATAATAAATTCAATGCAAAAAGAAAGGAATTCATTTCCACTAATGGTTAATGGTGCTGGAATGGCTGGCCACCCTTGTGGGAGAAGATCAACTCTAACACGACCTTCCACCAATACAAAAATAAACTCAAAATGAATCGTAGGTCTAAACATAAAAACTGAAACTATAAAATATCTAGAAGAAAAGTAGAAGAAATCCTTCATCCTCTTGTGATAGGCAAAGATTTCTTAAACAAATACACTAGCAATAAGAGAAAAATATTGACAAATCAGATTTCACCAAAATTTAAAAGTCTGATTTTCAAAACACACAAAAAACAAAGGTCAATCTTAGGGGTACCTGGGTGACTCAGTTGGTTAAGGGTCCAGCTCTTGAATTTGGCTCACTAACAGCACAGAGCCTGCTTGGGATTCTCTCTCTCCCTCTCTCTCTGCCCCTCCTCTGCTTCTTCACCAGCTTGCACGCTCTCTCTCTCTCTCTCTCACAATAAATAAATACACATTTTTTTTAAAAAAAGATCAATTTTCATACTAGGAAAAAAATAACCATGACATATATATCTGACGAAGGACTTGTGTCTAGAATAAATACGAAGAACACTTACAACTTGATAATAAGAAGAGAAGCTACTTTAAAAATTGGCAAAGACTTAGGGTGCCTGAGTGGCTCAGTCGGTTAAGCATCCGACTCTCAATTTCAGCTCAGGTCATGATCTCCCAGCTTTTAAGACTGAGCCTCATGTTCGGCTCTGTGCTGACAGCGTGGAGCCTGCTTGGGATTCTCTCTCTCCCTCTCTCTCTCTCTGTCCCTCCCCTGGCTCTCTCTCTCTCTCTCTCTCTCCCTCTCTTTCTCTCTCTCTGTCTCTCAAAATAAACATTGAAATAAAAAATTTTTTAAATGGGCAATTCGAGCAAGTACTTCATATAACTACACACACGTGCGCACACACACACACACACACACAGCCAGCCAATAAACATGGAAAGTTGGTCAACATCATTTAGTAACCATGTAAATGCAAATTAAAATCACAATCAGGTTCCCCTGCTGAAGATGTAAAGCCACTGGCATTTTCATACACTGTGGGTGGTATAACCACTTCGTTGTTTCGGAAAATAATTTGGCAGTATGTTATAAAGTTAAACGTATATTTTACATATGACACAACGGTTTCACTCTTAGACGTTTCCTGAAAAGAAATGAAAACAAATCTAGAAAAAGAAAACAAGAAACTTACATATGAAGATCCATAGCAACTTCATTCATAACATCATCAAAGCGGACGACCAAAATGTTGTCGAAACCCAAATAATGTTATCATCAGGTGAACAGATAAACCAATTATGAAATATTCATCTCATGGAATACTGCTCAACCACAAAAAGGAGCACAAATTTCAAAAACATGCTGAACAAAAGTACTCAGCCATCTATTGTAGGATCCCATTCTATGACCTTCTAGAACAGGCAAATTGCATCTATAGTTACAGAAATTAGATCAGTGGTTGCTTGGAGGGGGATGGGATGAGGTGGGAAATTGCCTTGGATACTTATGAGCGAATTTCTGGAGGTGATAAAAATATTCTAAGCCTAAATTGGTGGGTTCATCAAAACTCAATGAATAGCACATTTTAATTGAATATATTTTATTACATCTTAATTATAATACAACGAGGTAGCTTTTTTAATAAAAGGCAAAAGGGAAGGAAAGAGAGGAAAAAGTTCTGAAATATTATACAGCTATCAAAAATAAGGTAGATAAATATTTTGGAGTTTAAAGATATAATGTTAAGTGAAAAATGAAAGTTGTTGGATGGCACCATTGAGCACTGATCATTGGTTGTGCATATAAGTGCATCACAACTTCTTTATCCATTCATGCGCCCATGGGCACTTGGGTTGCTTCCATCCTGTGGCTACTGTGAATACGTCTCTATGAACACTATTGTATGAATATCTGGTTAAATTGCTGTTTTCTACTCTTTTGGGCATTCACCTACAATTAGAATTGCTGGACCATGTGGATCATATAATTGTATGTTTAATTTTTCCTCTATCAGTAAAATAGGTATGATAGTCCTGCTCTGTCCACACCCACAGCGCTATCAGAACCAAATGCAAAATCTCTTTAAAAGTGGTTAAACATCAAATTCAGGGGAGCCTGGGTGGCTCCATTGGTTAAGTGTCCAACTCTTGATTTCAGCTCAGGTCGTGATCTCACGGTTTTGTGAGCTTGAGCTCTACATCAGTCTCTGTGCTGACAGCGTGGAGCCTGCTTGGGATTCTCCCTCTCTCTCTCTCTCTGCCGCCCCCTCCTGCCTGCTGCTCACACACACTCTAGCTCTCAAAATAAGTAAATGAACATTTAAAAAACATCAAATTCATGTAAGAGATTATCAGTTCTTTAGGAGGAAGAGTACAATCCTAAAAATAAAATATGTATGAACAGTTCAAAAAAATTTTTTAACCTTTATTCATTTTCGAGAGACAGAGCACAAGCAGGGGAGGGGCGGAGAGAAAGGGAGACACAGGATCCGAAGCAGGCTCCAGGTTCTGAGCTGTCAGCACAGAGCCTGACACAGGGCTTTAACTCACAGACCGGGAGGAGATCATGACCTGAGCAGAAGTCAGATGCTTAACCCACTGAGCCACCCAGGTACCCCTGTATGAACAGTTTTAATAAAAATTAAGAATAACTAAAATTCATATTTATTGACTGTTTACATGTACCAAGCACCGATCTAAGCTTTTAGAGGCAAACTTAAGTCTCATTACAATCTTTCCTTTCTTTTAAGTTTGTTTATTTATTTTGAGAGAGACAGAGAGAGCTTGAGTGGGGGAGGGGCAGAAAGAGAGGGAGAAAGGGAGAATCCCAAGCAGGATCTGTGTGGTTAGTGCACAGAGCCCAATGTAGGGCTCAAACTCATGAAACCACGAGATCATGACCTGAGCCAATATCAAGAGTCAGACACTTAACCAACTGAGCCACTGAGGTGCCCCATAATCTTTTTTTTTAATGTTTGTTTAGTTTTGAGAGAGACAGAGAGAGTGTGTGCACAAGTGGGGGGAGGGAGGGAGGGAGGGAGGGAGGGAGAGAGAGAGAGAGAGAGAGAGAGAGAGAGAGAGAGAGAGGGAGGGAGGGAGGGAGAGGGAGGGAGAGGGAGAGGGAGAGGGAGGGAGAGGGAGAGGGAGAGGGAGACAGAGAATCCCAAACAGGCTCCATGCTGTTAGCGCAGAGTCCAATGCAGGACCCAAACCCATGAACCGTGAGGTCATGGCCTGAGCCAAAATCAGCAGTTGGACGCTCAACTGACTGAGCCACCCAGGTGCCCCTCATAACGATCTTTTGAAGCAGGTATCACTATTATCATTTAACGTGTGAGAAAACTGAGGCACAGAAAAGCTATATAACTTGCCCAGAGTCATACAGCTGATAAATAGGACAGTGAGAAATAATTTCAAGCAGCAATGAATTTTCCCCACATGTCAGTTCTTTCAACATTCCGGAGGTTTTGTCATAAGCTCCAACAACAAATTTTAAAAGAATAAATGCATTTTTCTCATTTTAAAGCCATAGGAGTAGTCTAGGAAATGCAAAGAGATTAAATCTGTTATTATAACTGCTACCTAAGTTTCCCCATACATGGCTTCTACTTTGATTCTGGAAGAAAAGAAGAGCCAGACTTTTTAAGTACCAATATTGTAGGGCTCAGAAACAAATGGCTTTGGGAAAGATTTTGGCTTTGTTACCTGAGGAGACTGGGCAAGGGGATGGGTGGGTGGAGCATGGAGGGTGGGGAGTAAGGGCCGCCACTGACATCAACACAAAAGAAAGAGAAAGCAAAGGAAAGCCTACACCCAGAGGCATGTTCAAGCCAATATGAGACACACCATATTTCTGCTGAGGTCTTCACGCCTTCCTTGCCTTCAAGTGAAAACTGGAGCCATGAAATTCCCGTTTTGTTAACACTAAGATATGGTAATGCCAAGCATTCATGGCCATAAGCATGGAAAATTGACGAAATTACAGTCTGTTCAGGGAAGTAATATGGGGATGAGAGAAAAAAAAATCTTTGCCTGTGGCAGAGCCCTGGTGGCAGCTTTTTAAAACAGGTGAACATTTTCTTCCCCCTCTGCTGGAAAACATCCCTTTGTGCAACATGCCAAGTGGATGCTTATGGGAAAAGGCCAGAAAAAAAGAAAATGACACAAATAATTGAGATATTTTTACGGGCATGTAAGTCAGTGAGCATTTCATTAGTATCATTTCAGCAATTTTCTCCTCTCAAAGAAGTAGCCAAATTGAAATTCTATCCTTCTACTTACTTAATGAGCAAAAGAATGTGATTATGTTGCCATAACATTGAGATTCGAGACGGTCATTTGACAGGCATGAAGAAAGTCAGGGTTAAAGAATCTAAGTAAAATTAACCTGGCCTTTTCCCATGAATGCTTTTCAACAGAATACATCAAAAACTCATCACTCCTTTATGAACTAACAACAGCCACAACGCGATGTTCAGGGCAATGCATTTCTGGCATGTGCTATACTGAATTCTCGAGCAATTGTTAAGTGTTGCTCTATGTAATCATGGAGTACTCAGCTTCCATCTTAAGTCTATTTCCCAAGGCTCACAGCTACATAATTGTGTTAGCTAGTCAACCCAAAACGTTGTGACTTGATCGACTACTTTAAGTTCTTATGAGTTACGCTGAGGTGGATGAGATATGGCTTATTTCGGGCTCACTCACAATGCTCACTGTGGGTTGACTGGTCTATGATGGCTTTGGCTGGTCTGGTATGACTTTGCTCTGTCCTCACATGGTAAGATGTCTTCCAGCGGACTAGTCCAAATTTATTTTTATGGCAATGGCAAAGTTTCGAGAAAATAAAAGCAGTCAAGGCCTCTTGACCTCTTGATCTACTATCCAAAGAGGGTAGTAGATGGTGTTGGAACTGACACCAAGTCTCTTTACCACCTTCTGTTGGCTCCAGATAAGACACTGTTAGTCCAGATTCAAAGGGTAGGGAAACACAGTTCATCTCTGGATGTGAGGAACTGCAAAATAACATTGCCAAGGGAAGAATGGAAGTCACTATAATGATCTATTTGGAAAAGGGTTGCCCCAAATTTACAAATAGACTGGAATCCAAAAGTACACTGTACTCTATTATTTGACTCTTGGAACGTGTATTCCTAAGATAACAAATGTTGACTTAGGTTCCCAAGTTAATTAACGAGTCGATTAGTACATAAGGTTGAAGAAACAAGTACGCATTGCTGATGTACATTAAAAATAAATAAAGTAGTTGCTAGTAAAATAAAAAAGAAGAAATTTAGCATGAAACGAGAAATTGCTTTTTATTGCTTCGAGAAAGGTGCTTAGGAAAGCAAGTTTTGTTAGAGGAGGGTGGCTATACAGATATTTTGAACCACTGAGATAGTAAGGACCTGTGAGAAAATTAGGAGTGCCCGGTCTCCAAGCCCTTCCTCACCATCTACTACCCTCTTTGGGCCCTACTCACCAGACAGTAGGAGTTTCAGTTCTATTCCCCACTCCACTCCAATCTCATTCTTGTACTTACTAGTGGGAGATGCCAGCAACTAAAATAAGGTTTAGGCTAGAAGCCTTGAGTTCCATGAAGATTTTTTTGTGAGGATTCTGAAAAGAACCACTGTCCATTTTCAAGTGATTGGGACTTAATTTGTTTATTCCTTTTTTTAAAAAATTTATTTTTATGTTTCAAACATAGGGAAAACTACAGAGAATCCCAAACAAACACTCTTGTATCTGCTCTTCAGCTCTACAGAATCCTAAAATTGTGGTCATGTTTGCCTCATATTTCTTTGGAAGAAATAAAGCATTACTGACACAGTTGCCCCTGTATTTCCCTCTCTGATCCTCCATTCTCCCTCCTTCTTCCTCAGAAGTAACCACTAACCTGAATTTTTTAATCATTTATCAGACCCATGAAGTATACTTCTCCCTGTGTGTATTCATAAACAACATATGGCTTTGTCTCATAAGTTTTAAACTTTATATAAATTGCTATCATATTGTACCTACAAATCCATGCCTTACTGTTTACTCAATATTTTGATTAATTTTTTTAAATTTATTTAAGTCATCTCCGCATCCAACATGGGTCTCAAATTCACGACCCCAAGATCAAGAGTTGCATGCTCTGCTGACTGAGCCAGCCAGGTGCCCCTCATTCAACATTTTAAAAACGTTTTTCTATGCTGGGGTGCCTCAGTGGCTCAGTCAGTTGGGCGTCCAGCTTCAGCTCAGGTCATGATCTCTGCTGTCAGTGAGAGCCAGCTTCCAATGCTCTGTCCTCATCTCTGTCTGCCCCTTCCCTGCTCACTCTCCCTCTCTCAAAAATAAACATTAAAAAAAAGATTTTTCTGTGTTGATGTCCAACACTAGTTTGCTAATTTGCAGTGTTGGAGAGTCGTCAATTGCATGGTTATACCAGATGTATTTCTCCATTCTCCTATTGATGGACATTAAGCAGCTTGTCATGTTCTCTATTATAAACAATATTTTAATTACTATTTGTATGCATATTTTTGTGTAATATGTATAAGAATATCTCTGGCATAGATGCCTAGAAGTGGAATTTCTATATTTTACTGTATGAGCATCTTCAATTCTATTAAATATTACTGAATTACTTCTGCTAGCTGTGTTTGGGTGTTCATTCTAATTCACCTCTAGAACCATCAGTTTTTTTCATGTTTTGCCAACTTGATGAGTATGGTAGTGTATCTCAGTCATTTTAATTACCTTCATTACTATGGAGATAGAATTTTTTGTTTATTGAGCTCTTGATTTGTGAATTATCTGTTCATATCTCTTGTCTATTTATTATTGCATTTTTTCCTATGTTTTGTATATTCTTTCGACATGAATATAATTAGCCATTTGTCACATAAATTGCAAATATTTTTCCTTCTCTCACGTTTATGGTGTTTTTGTTTTACAGAATTTTAAAGCTTATATTCAAATGCACCAAAGTTTTCCCTCATTTTTATCAAATGCCATTTTCCAACCCATGTCTTAGATCTTCACTACTTAAAACGTGGTCCACAGACCACCACGTTAACATCATTGGAGAATCACTGAGAAACACTGCTTCCCTCTCACTTCCTCCAGGACTGTACCCCTTCGGTTATTCCCTCTTTCTCTTGCATCATCTGAATCTTCCTCTGTTAAATCTTTCCTGTTAGGACACAAGTATGTCTCAGTATATGCAGTCTCGAACATTCCTTGATCCAGATTCTCCAATGAAGCTGCTCTTCATTTTTTTTTTTTCATCTCCTTTTCAGCAAAACTTTTCACAGCAGCTGTCCAGATGCATGGTCCCTTCCATGATCGGCTCCTGATCACTCCCGAGCTTCTTCTACCTGGCTTCCACTTCCATCCCTTCCCTGCAACTGACCTTGCCAAAGTCAGCAACCAGATCTTGGCTGCGGAATTCAAAGGTCACGTTTTAACCATCATCTCACATGATCTTTGAGCAGCACTGGATCCCACCAGCCGCACTCTCCTTGAAACATATTTCTGTCCTTGCTTCAGTGAAACTAGACTCCTGCTTTTCCTCCTACTTCACTGGTTGCTCTGTCTATGCCTCCTTTGCTGGTTCATCGTTTTTTCCCTAACTCCCTGCATACAAGACTGTGGCAAGGTGTGGTCCCGCTCTTTTTTCTCCAGATGTACATTCTTCCCAGGCTTAAAATTGGAGGCATACTGAGAGCAGGGCAGAGGATACTGCTCATCTCTAGTACCAGCAATAAGAGAGTGCATGGTCTACAGAGATTTTCAAAACAACAATATAATCAGTTATGTGTGGGTCTGATTTTTAGTATCACCAATTCTAGATACCATCAGTCATAAAATACTCCTTTTAGAGGGAAAGCTTTCTTTCATTAACTTATGTTTTAGATAATGGTTTAATTGTTGAGTTTTAATAAACATATGAAGCTTCAAATTAGCATATTTTTATTAATTTTCTTTAGTGTTATAGTCTACAGGCAATTTGGAAAAAAACCATTTATTCAGTCAGCTCTTCCCATCTCCCACAGAACACCTGCAGACTCAGCTACATGCATTCCTTTTAAGAGAGGTTCACAATACTTCAAAGTTATTCCATTTTGTGTCAGATACTGTTCATGTCTCAAACCCTTGGAGTACCACATATTCCTGTGCTTACACAGTTGATTCAAAGTAAACAATGACAGCACAGTGACTATAAAAATGACAAAATCAAAGTTGTTATTTCAATCCTGTCATTCTATGTGAAGATTCAGAGTATTTGTCATCAAAATTTAAAGCAGCGAAGCTGAGAGTGGATGGTAAAGAGTAATCTTTGTGTTGGTAAGTATAAAATATAATTCAGAACTATTTTACTAAATTTGAAGACCCTCTTTAGAATGAAAATGCATTCTTTTGATTTTAATTAATTTTTTATTGTAAAACTAAAGACTAAATCAAGAAAATTTGAGGATTACCAATTATTACATGATTATTATGAAAAAATGTGTTGTTATATAAAGAGGGAGTATTAAATGATCCGTGTTGAGTGTCAAGCACACTATGTGTGCTACCACGTGAAATACTGACTTATGTATGCACTTCCAAATTTCAGTGTCTAATCTAGATCTCTCTTAACAGCTCCAAATGAATGTATCTGAGTGACTGCTTGGCGACTCTACTTGGATATCCTATAGACATCTCAGAATTAGTCATCTAAATGGACCTACTGATTTCACCCCATCCCACCACCCTGGGTTAGAACTCCTTCCAGGCTTTTCAGTAAATGACACCACAATGACCCACCCAGTTATTCAAGCCAAACCCCAGGGGACACTGTTGCCTCTTCTCTTTCCCTCATTTCCATATCCAAGTAATACCCAATGGATTTCTACTAGTACCATCGGAGTCCAACCCATCTACAGATCTTCCTCAATTTATGTCCCTATAAACCCACTCTAAGTTGAAAATACCATAAATCGAAAATGCATCTAATATACCTAAGCTACTGAACAAAAGGGCTTAGTCTCGCCTACGTTAAACATGATCAGAACACTTACATTAGCTACAGATGGGCCAAATCTTCTAATGCAAAGCCTATTTTAGAGTAAAGCATGGGATATCTCATGCAATTTATTGAATACTATACTGAAAGTGAAAAACGAAGGACTCTAAGTGTATTGGTTGTTTAACCACGTGATGGCGGGGATGACCTAGAGCTGCGGTTCATTGCCCCTGCCCAGCATCACAGGAGAGGATCTTATTGGATATCACTAGCCCAGGAAAAGATCAAGATTCACACTCTGAAGTACCATTTCTACAAAATGATATTGCCTTCCACGATGGTAAAGTTGAGAAATCGTAAATTGAACCACCGCAAGCTGGGGGCCGTCTGTAGTGCCCAAAGCTCCCAGTCTCCCAACATTCGCACCCACCTGTCTGATATCCATGCCTCCCAGACAGCTTCTGGACCCAGCAGTGCTGATGCCTCTCAAAACCTTGCCATTGCTGAGTGTCACTACGGTGGCCTGCAAGCGTTTCCTGTCCAACATGATCTCAGAACACTTTCATCCTCAACTCACTCTGCTATCTTTGAGGGCTTATCTCTGATTCCCAGACCCCCAAGGCTTCCCTCCAACTCAGAGCCTTTCCACTTGTTCTCTCCTTGTCCCGGAGAAGCCTGGGAGGTTTTTACCTCAGCTCTTACAAAGGCTCATTCATTGTCATCCTTCAACTTGGAGTTGCAGCCTTCTTTGACCTTATTTATACCCATCATCAACTTCACGCTGTTTCTTTGGCTTCTAGTTAATAGTTTATCTCCCTTGTTATAATATAAGCTCCAAGAGAGCAGGTCTGCTTGCTCATCACTCTCTCTCCGGTGTCTAGCACAGCGTGGACACACATCAGGTACATGGTTAAACCCTTGTTGAGAGTGAATTAATGAACTCTCCCTTCCTGCTCTGTCTCTATATGACTGCTGTAGAAGCTACCATGCTCTTATGTGATGTTCCCCACTGGTCCAGGACAGGACATCTGGCTCACACTGGAACACCGACATTCTGCCTCAGAATTTTGGAAGTGGCGTTAAGAGAGTCATGCAATCCCTCTCAGGTAGATAAAGTTTCACCATCAAAACCCAGGTCCTCTCAATGACTTTGTTTTTTTTATTGTGCAGCCAGAAAAACAGAGACAACTTAGCACAGAGATAAATAAAGCAGACACGCATAGGGCCCGAAAGGCAAGAGACAGAGAGAGTCCTGACTGGCATTCTTGTGCATTGTCCCAGGTGCTCTGCAGCCACTGTAGCCCTGTCCTTGGTGTCCACTAGACATAGCAGAATCTGCATACTAAAACGCTGTTTGCCTAAGTTTATTCAGATTAAGTTCCTCTCGTTGGCAACCTCAGAAATACCATCAAAGTATACTCTTCTCATCAAGAAATCACATGAATAAATGATGGCTATAAATTGCTGTGCTTATCAAATGAGCAGATCAAGAAGGTAAGGTTACATAAATGGACATAAGTCAATGTCATTGTGAAAAAAAATACATTGACAATCTGAACTTGCATTTACCAGCCAAAAAGGATGGCAATAAAATGAAATAAATGACCAAAGAACTCACATGGAATAGTCCAGTGTGATGGGGCAAGAGTACGGTGGCAGGAAGTAAGAAGGCATCCGGGGGAGAAGGGAGTAGCCAACAGGGAGGGTGGCGTTACAGCACACGCACTTTGGTAGACTTGGTGTAACAAGGATGAAACTAGGTGATTTCACAGCCTAGAAGACATTCAGCCATAAGATATTCACCCGGGCTCTACTACGTGCAGAGTATTGGCATGACCTGCACCTTTGGTTTGGAATACAGTCTGTGCACTGAACAAAAAGTGGGTAGGAGTGGGGGTCCAAAATGTAGGCCAAGCTCTGCTTTCCAACTGTGAGTTTATGGGAGCTGTAACTGCTCAGAGGGTTCCCTGTTTAAAATTCACACAAAGATCAGTAGGGGTCCTGAGGCCCAAAACTTCTTGACAATGTCTTACCCTCCAGGTACTCTTATGCTAAATCCATACATTGTTATATTACAAAAGTCTTCCCGGTCCTTTGAGCTAAATCTGGAATTATTTCAGGCAGGCAGCAAGAGGGCTAAACACTTTAAGCAAAGGAATATCATGTACAAAAACATGACACATGATGGTTTGTGTCAGGCAGTGTAAGCAAGTCAGAAAAACTAAAGTGGATGCAGAAAAGAAATGGGCAGGAATGGTGCTAGAAAGGAAAGAAGCCATCAAGAAGGGCCTTGTGTTCTATACTAAAGAGTCTGGTCTTTATCCTCTAGTCCATAGAGCAACTGAGGGGATTTAAGCCAGACAGTGGCCTGCATGGGGTGGACAAATTGAAGAAGGCCAGGCCTGGAAGCAGGGAGACTAGTTAGGAAGCTGGTATAACAGTCCAGGTCAGGGCTGATGAGGACCTAAACCAAAGCAATGGCAAAGACAAGTGAAAGGAGGAAACAGGTTGAGTGACATTTAAGGAGTACAGTGGAGATAATCTGGAGATCTTAGGTCCCAGTTTGCCCAAAACAATTTCAATTTACATCTGTTTTCCTGGCCCAATCATTAACAGTGTCCCCTTGGATTTACAAAAGGGTCCTGATTTGAGGGATAAATTATACGTTTTCCCTAGGTGTAGAGCAAAAAAGACACAAAAGTCTAGGACACCCTTTGGGATCTAGCTTAGACAGCTCTGAGCTTCATGGTTCTAATCACTAGCGTAGAGAATAGAAAAAGAATACAAAAAATATGTGGGCCAGGAAATAACAGGATTATCACATATTGACTTTAAGGCGCTAGCGCAACAGTTGAATGAAATTACTAAGTAAATAGCTTAAAATATACATAAATATAGTATAAAGAATGCTGTAACTCAAAGGCCATAAGAGACTCTGAGACCATCTGTCATTGTTACAAGATTCTTTCCTCCAAAATTTTCCTCCAATCTTCAAATATATGAAGTTCTACATCAGAAACTCAAAATCACTGATACAAAGTGGAGGGTATACTCACAACACATGGAGTGAGCAAAACCAGTGGATTTTACCAATGGAAATCTTTTCCCAATGGGAACCTTCTTGCCTTGGATAGGAATATTTCATAGAAACATCAGCATGTCTAGGCTCCCAGAGAAGGGATTTAAATTATATATAATAATTCAATAAAGGAACTGTTCACGTAGTCATTTGAAGCTAAAACATTCCAAAACATAAATTAGAAATATTCACAGACTATAATTAAAAACCACTTTCTCCATTTGGAATTAAAATTAAATGAGAAGACTCATATAAGATAAACCAAAAACAAGTTACTTTTGTGACCTCTACCATGCGCTCTGTGGTTTCCTAAAATTTAGACACTTCCTTAAGCAATCCCCACTCCCAAAAAACACATGCACACACACCACTGATATGTGGGATGAACTTCAGCAAGGAAACAATTTGTCACAGCACCAGCTGAAACAGAAAGTGTCAGCAAGATTGATTAGACTTATTATTATAGGCTCCAGCACCCATCAGAACCACATTGACTGTGTTTTCTTCTTATAGCATGGGCTAGGGAGCAATAACCAGGCAGAAGCTGAAGGCCACACAAGCTGATAGCACTCACTTATGCCTGGGCCATTGGAGATGGCCCGGCCCAGCCTCTGCCAACCTTGTCACCTTCTGACATGACCACCCTGCCCATGTTGCTCTATTATCTGCCTCTAGGCTCTATAGACACCTGTACAATCCAAACATCACACAGTAGTACCATCAAGATTGATTAAGGAGATCTACCAAAGAGCAGTTTTGCTCATTGAAATGTTTTTGAATTCCAGTGGTATATCTTTGACAAAGAGGTATATCTTTGAAAGTTCTAGAGTGTGCCCATTTCTCTTACATCTTTGATTGGTGGAGGTTTAAAGAAAGAAATCAGGGGAGGATGATGAGAAGATAGACAGAAAGATGATCTGGTCCCTTGATTTACAAATAAGGAGAGAATAGCAAGAGCAACTGGCATAAACAAATTTGGGAACAGACACCTCACTCTTGGGAAGCACACAGCTCAACCGACGAGGGCAGACACGCATAAGTACGTTACAGAGTGATTGACAAGCCGAGAGTATTCATGGGGCCTCAAGCCTGGGTCTGTATAAAGAGAATGAAAAGCCGTGTTCTATCTGAATTAGTGAAGTGACAATTATTTGAGAGAGCTTCTGTAAAGGTCCTTTCCATCAACATCATTCTATCACTCTCTTTGAGTCTGACCTTCAAACTAATTTTTCAATGGAGGCAATCTCCACAAAGAGACCAGATCTTTTAACAAAGAGAAATTAAGGTCATAAATAATGTTTCCTCCCAAATTCCAGGGGACTGCAGATACTGAATCAAACATCGGGCCCAGAGGTTGCTGCTCTCTTAGTGTTCATAATGGTTAGTTTTATGCATCAACTCAGCTAGGCTATCACACTCAGTTATTTAATCAAACTCTAAGTGTTGCTGTGAAGGTGTTTTGAAGAAGTGGTTACTACCTAAAATGGCTGACCTCAAGGAAAGGAGATTACTCTTGAGAATAGGGGTGGGTCTCATTCAATCAGTTGAAGGTCCTAAGAGAAAAAAACATTCTCCAAAGAAGGAATTCTGCCTGAGTTTCCAGTCTGCCAGCCTGCCCTACAGATTTCAGATTTGCTAGCCTCCAAAATTCTTTAAAATACTTCTTTCAATATATATGTCTATCCATAGGCGTATATATGTTCGTGCCTGTGTGTGTGCCTGTGTGTGTGTGTGTGTGTGTATCCTATGGGTCTGTTTCCCAGGAAACCCTGAGAGTGCCTAAGAGGCTACCATGGAATAGGAAGAAGTTGATAATGTCTATTCTCATTATAGGCTTTAGTTTCCATCTCAGAATGAAGCAAGAAATTCTTTAAATTTGGGGCACCTAGGCTTGGTCGGCTAAGCGTCCAATTCTTGGTTTCAGCTCAGATCATGCTCTGATGGTTTGTGAGTTTGAGTCCTGCATTGGGCTCCAAGCTAAAAGTGTGGAGACTGCTTGGAATCCTCTCTCTCTCTCTCTCTCTCTCTCTCTCTCTCTGCCCCTTCCTCTAACATTTATCTCAAAATAAATAAATAAACTTCAAAAAATATATAATTCTTAAAAATCTCTGTAATATCTTCAAGTTAGCTACATTTGTTATTTCCTGCCTGTTTCCCATGTTATCAGTCACAAAACAGTTCAATGCCAAAATGTCACGGCTAGTTTCAAAAGAGACAGCAAAGCAGGGTGCACCCTAGTCTCTAGCTACACTTATCTAGGAGAGATTCTCAAAGGGGAAAGTTGGGGAGGAGTACCCAAAGTCACAAGAGTAGGCTGGGTCCCAAAATCCATGACAAGGAAGAACAAAGCACACGGGAAGGCAAACCCAAGCCAGGTACTAAGGCTTAAGGGAAGAAGGGCCTCTGATGTCTCCCCTTCCCCAAAAGTCCACGATTTCCAGCACCGGTTAGGGGGCGTATATAGACATCATCTGAATGTCTGAAACTGCCTCTCTTTTCTGCGCTGACTGCACTGACTTGCAGGATAATAAGGGTCTTACAGCAAAAACAAAAGAAAACAAAACAAAACAAAACAAAAAACCCTACCAATGAGGCTGACAGGTGTGCCCGCAATGAATTTAAGCTTTCCCAGGCAGTCAGGGTAAGAAAGCATTTCTCGCTCAGGGCCAAAGGGACATCTTCAGCAGGTGACCCTTTTCATTTTCCGCTAATTCAATTTGTGTAGAAATAGGCATAGCTCATTGACTAAATCTGCCTTTCTCTTGGAGAGGAACTTGATATGGCTTGAAGTTGCTAACCTAATTCTCATCTCCTGTTACAATCAGGAAGCTATATTTTTACTTGATTAAAATGAAGAAATCTGAGATCTGGAAAAAACCATAGAATACATCAGGTTTCGCCTCTCCATGAATGGTGAGGACCTGGAAGGGTGCAGAGAAACAGCCATATGAGACATGGCAAGGAATGAGCGGTGGGATCAGAAACTACAGAGTGAGATCAACCCAGGGCGCTCTCGTAGACTGTCCACAGTGCGTGGGGTCAGGCGGAGGTGAAGACGGAGACTGGGGGCGGCAGGGCGGATATTCCATCTCCCATCAGGAATGGTCCTCGCTAATCAGGCCCACTCTCTCCAATGTTTGCTTCGATACTTTTGGTGAAGAGGGTTTCACCATTTTGTTAGGCAGACCCAAAACAAAATTTGTTTGGTTTTCCGGTAGAACCGAACCTGTTTCCTTGAAATTTCATATCCATTCCCTCAGCAGTTCTCACTTTGGCTGACATTTAGGCTTACCTATGGAACTTCTAAAAAATTGAGGCTACATACCTGGCCAGTCAAATCAGAATTTCTGAGGGGCTAACCCAGGCTAATGAATATTGCCTAAAGCACCTCAGGTAGTCCCACTGGAAGCCAAGTTTGATAACCCCTGTGTTTGACCCTGTTCCTATATCTGTCTGCTAGGGCTACCACAACCAAACGCTGCAGACTAGGTGGCTTAAACAGAAGAAATAATTTTCTCATAAGTAAAGAGGCTGGAAGTCCAAGATCAAGGCATCGGCCTCTCTCCTTAGCTTGCAGATGGCCGTCTTCTCACGGTGTCCTCAGTGTCCTCATGCGGCCTTTCCTCTGTGCGTGTGTTTCCCTGATGTCTGTCTGTCCATTTCTCTCCATCTCTAATGCTTCTACTTGGACTAAGTCACCATCATCTCTTGTCTGGATTATTGCAAAAGACTCTTCTTAACTGAGCTTTCATTTTCTGTGTTTCTTGCCCTTCTCCAATTCCTTCTCTACATGGGAGCTAGAGTGTTCTTTTAATATCTCATATAGATCAAGTAGACTAGACTCCTTTCTAAGGCCTCAAGGCCCTAATTATCTGGCCTTTGCCTTCCTCTCCAACCTCATCTCTAGTGACATCCCACTCCTGCATGATATGCTTCAGCCACACTGGCCTTCTCTCTGTTAGGTGGGGAGAGAATATCCTCAGCTAAAAGTCAAGGTCAAGGGGAGATCCAAGCAAGCAATTAGATAGATGAAGAGTCTAGAGTTTTGGGAAAAATCTGAGCTGGAGCTGTAACTCCTGGAGTCTAGTAGGAAGCCACGAGGTAGATGAGACCACCAAGAAAGTGAATTTAGAAAAAAAGAATACTAAAGACTGGGTCAGAGCCATAGCAATCCAACAACAAAAGAAATAAAAGGTGTCCAAATCAGTAAGGAAGAAGGAAGACTCTCACTATTTGCAGATGACATGATACTACATATAGAAAATCCGAAAAGGGGCACCTGGGTGGCTCAGTTGGTTAAGTGTCTGACTTTGGCCCAGGTCATGATCTCACAGTTCATGGATACAAGCCCCACGTCGGGCTCATACTGAGAGCGTGGAGCAGCCTGCTTGGGATTCTCTCTCTCCCTCTTTCTCTGCTGCTCCCCAACTTGTGTTCTCTTTCTCTCAAATAAGTAAACTTAAAAAAAAAAACCAAAACCCAAAAAGCTCTACCAAAAAACTGCTAGAACTGATAAGTGAATTCGGTAAAGTCGCAGGATACAAAATCGACATACAGAAATCTGTTGCATTTTTATATACCAATAATGAAACAGCATAAAGAGAAATTAAGAAAACAATCCCATTTACAATTGCATGAAAAACAATAAGACACTTAGGAATAAACCTAACCAAAGAGGTAAAAGACTTGTACTATGAAAACTATGAAACACAAACGAAAGAAACCGAAGATGACACAAAGACATGGAAGACAGTCTATACTCATGGATTGGAAGAACAAATATTGTTAACATGTCTATACTACCAAAAGCAACCTACACATTTAATGCAATCCCGATCAAGACACCAACAGCATTTTTCACAGAAGTAGAACAATCCTGAAATTTGTATGGAAGAGAAATTTCAGAAGATCCTGAATAGCTACAGCAATCTTGAAAAAGAAAAGTAGGGGCACTTGGGTGGCTCTGGTGGTTAAGTGCCCAACTTCAACTCATGATCTAACAGTTTGTGGGTTTGGCCCCCGTGTTGGGCTCTGTGCTGACAGCTGGGAGCCTGGAGCCTGCTTCAAAATTCTGTGTCTCCCTCTATATCTCTACCCTTCCCACACTCATGCTCTGTCTCTCTCTCTCAAAAATAAATAAACATTAAAAAACTTTTTTTAAGAAAAAGAAAGGCAAAGTTGGAGGCGTTATAATTCCAGACTTCAAGTTATATTACAAAGCTATAATTATGAAAACATTATGATACTGGCACAAAAATAGACACATAGATCAACAGAACAGAACAGAAAACCCAGAAGTGAACCTACAATTATATGGTCAATTAATCTTCCACAAAATAGGAGAGAATATGCAATAGGAACAAGACAGTATCTTCAACAAATGGTGCTGGGAAAATTTGACAACTACATGCAAGGGAATGAAACTGGACCACTTTCTTAACACCAGACCCAGAATAAATTCAAAATGGATTAAAGATCTAAATATGAGATCTAAAACCATAAAAATCCTTGAAGAGAAACCAAATAGTAACTTCTCTAACATCAGACATTGCAATTTTTTTCTATATAGGCCCTGTGAGGCAAGGGAGATAAAAGCAAAAATAAACTTTGGGACTATGTCAAAATAAAAAGTTTCTGCACAGTGAAGGAAACAATCAACAAAACTGAAAGGCAACCCACGGAATGGGAGAAGATATTTGAAATGACATATCCAATAAAGGCTTAGTGTCCAAAATATATGAAGAACTTATAAAACTCAACACCCAAAAAACAACTAACCCAATTACAAAATGGCCAGAAGACATGAACAGACATTTCTCCAAAGAAGACATACAGATGATCAACAGACACATGAAAAAATGTTCATCATCACTTACCATCAGAGAAATGCCAATCAAACGTACAATGACATATCACCTCACACCTATCAGAATGACAAAAATCAACAATACAAGAAATGACAGGTGTCGACAAGGATGTGGAGACAAAGGAACCCTCTTGCACTGTTTTTGGGAACGCAAACTGGTGGAGTCACTCTGGAAAACAGTATGGAGTTTCCTCAAAAAGTTAAAAATAGAACTACTCTACAATCCAGCAATTGCGCTGCTTGGTATTTACCCAAAGAATACAAAAATCACTAATTCAAAGGGATATATGCACCCCTGTGTTTATAGCAACATTGTTTAAAATAGTCAAATTATGGAAGGAGCCCAAGAGCCCATTGATAGGTGAATGGATAAAGAAGATGTGATATATAATATATAATGTATATAACATATAGAACACATATATTAATATGTTCTATATAACATAATGTATATATAATATATGCATGTATATATTATATATACATATAATGGTGTATTAATGTTATATATACCTATAATGGTGTATTATTCAGCCATAAAAAAGGATGAAATACATTTGCAATGACATGGATGGAGCTAGAGAGCATAATGCTAAGTGAAATAAGTCAGAGAAAGATAAATATCATATGATTGCATTCATACGTGGAATATCAGAAAGCAAATAAACAAACAAAGGGAAAGAGAGACAAACCAAGAAACAGAGGCTTAACTGTAGAGAGCAAACTGATGGTCACCAGAGGGGAGCAGGGTGAAGGCATGAGTGAAATAGGGAAAGGGGATTAAGAGTACACTTATCATACTGAGCACGGAGTCATGTATAAAATTGCTTAATCACTATATTGTACACCGGAAACTAATAGAACACTGTATGCTAACTAACTGGAATTAAAATAAATATTTAAAATTTTTTTTATGTTTATTTATTCTTGAGAGAGAGAGAGAGACAGAGTATGAGCAGGGGAGGGGCAGAGAGAGAGGGAGACAGAGAATCTGAAGCAGGCTCCAGGCTCTTAGCTGTCAGCACAGAGCCCAATGTGGGGCTCAAACCCACGAACTGCAAGTTCATGACCTGAGCCCAAGTCAGATGCTTAACTAACTGAACCACCTAGGCACCCCTGGAATTAAAATAAACCTTAAAAAAAAAAAAGATTGAGCCTTGGTGTTCTCTCAATGTTTAAAGGTCAGGGAAAGGGAAAGGGAAAGGAACCCATAAAGGAGAGTGAAAAGCAGCAGCCAGTGGCATAGGGGAAAAACCAGGAGATTTGGGGGCCTCGGGAGCTCTCTGGGAAGCTTGTTAGAAATATACATTTTTCAGAAATATCCACTGGAGTTTACAGTATGAAGATAGGTGCCCAAAATCTGTGTGTGTATGTGTGGGTTAAGCAAGTACTCCTAGTCTTCTTACCATCAGAGACGCCTGGGAAACATTACCCTAACGCTCGTCCCCATCAGAAGAATCCATCACCTGCCTGGGGCCCTTTTACCTTCCAGGGATCTCACCCCCAAATACACTGCTTCTGAATCCCCAAGGGACTTGGGATTAGGAAGTTCATAATCCAAACTTATTATTTCTTTTTCTCTTCCTGGGACTTGTTCTAAAACAACTCAAACTTTTGCTCTTGAATCAATCAATCAGTGGTTTTCTCTTCATTCACAAAGACTGATACGCCACTTCTACCTAATCTCTTAAGCTAGAGCTGCAGTCAGGAAAAGAAGGTGGAACTTATTTCAGCACATGCGCAGTATATCCAGGTCCTGGCCAAGAGTCAGGGGTTTGAAGGAGAATTAAAACCAACTAACAGACATATGGGAATCCCCAAGTCCAGACATAAGAGCAAACCACAGGTTAGAGCTCTCCACTCAAATTTCGGAGCTGGCTTATCTTTGAAAAGCAAACGGTATTATTCTGAGTCTCAGGAATCACGTTTACCTTTCCCCAAAGTTCTGATGCCAGCCATGTCAAGATGATACTTACACAACCCCTGTTACTGGCGTCCTGATGCCGCGGTTCCCAGCCCCACCTGCTCCATCTGGCTTTTCAAAGTCTGTGAGCACAGACTCTTCCTAAATTTCCTTACTCTGAATGTTAAAAATTGTTCCCATCCATCTGATCAAAATGGGAAACTTTTTGCCCTCTGCGACAGAAATCATTCCATGTTGGCCACCTGATGGGTACTTGGGGTTAATTAGAAAATCCCCATCAAGAGTTCAGAGGCCAAAATCAGCTGTCAAAATCCCACATTCCCCTCTCTCCCCTCTTTCAAGTGCAAAACAACCTGTGTCTGAAGATGTGCGGGAGATAAAAGGGCACACAGCAGCGCTGGGGGCTTTGACTCCGTCCTATTCACCGCCCCACCACCATGAATACGGCAAAATCTCAAATGAAAGTTTTAATCTCCTCACTGCATTCAGCCTAAAGAGAAAAGGGCTTCCTTTTAACATTTTCCCCCCTTAAACCTTTTGTGTTACAATGCTCCTGAAAAAAGCGGAGATTTCACTCTGACCCGGCGAGAGCTTTACGCCAAAGAAAGCAATGCACCTCAAACTCTTTGTGCTGAGATAAGAAGGGCCCTCTGGCCGGAGGAGGCAACGCGCGCGAAAGCAGCAACCCATGGTGGCCCGCGCGGGGGCCCCTCCACCGACCGGACTACCGGGACAAGTGTGATCGCGCCGTGGGCTCCGCGGCTCTCAAAACCGAGGAGCCTGGAATGGGAGCGCCAGTGTGGATGGCTTACCAGCCAGGACGCGGGTCTGAAACTCACCAACACCCTGAGACCAGGAGGCCCAATTAGGTCCTTTGTTTTCACACTCAAAAGGAGAAAGAACGACTCCGCTCCAAGTTCAATGCTCTCCAAGCCACCCTGTGGAGAGAACCTCGGACCGGGTGTCCACAAGACCCTGGATGGTTGTAGGAGGCAGATCTGGCCGCCTCTACAGGCCTACCTTCGCGCGCAGACTCGGGCCCCTGGGCTAGCGCCGGCTTCCGCGCGTGCACAACCCCTTTGCGTGCAAATCGTGCCTCCCCGGCGGAGCCTGAGTTCCCAGCAGGACCTGCCTTCAGTCTTTCCTGCCTTCACAGTCACTCCCTTTGTATGTAATTAATGCTACTGGGTGCTTGTCACAAGAAATGCAATCCCCCCCCAGCACTTCTTGCATCTAAAAAAAAGTTTAAAAAGTATGACGTTTCTTTGATTTCCTCCAGAGAGCTGCCCCAGATGTTTGAAATTAGCACCTGATATTAATCCAAAACGTCGAGAATCAAGCCAAACGCACCGTTCGAAGCCCAACACGTTTATATTGGCGCTTTAATTTGGTGTTGCTTAATTCTGACAGGCCGGTGAATGCCACGTTTTCAAAAGGGTGTTTTTGTCGAGCGGCTAGAGTTCAAAAGGTCCTAAGGGCGCGCCCAGCTCTCTGAGCGAGCTGCGCGCAGGGGCAGCGGAGCCCGTTCCAAAGCAGCCCGTGCGGGTTGCTCCATTAAGTCTACAAAACGGTGAACGCACCACCCCTTTCCTCCGCGTTTCTGCCTCTTCTTGTTTGACAATCTGCTTCGCTAACCTTTCCAATATGATTGGATAGGATATGATTTTCTGATCATATGATTCTGAATATGATTTTTATTGGCGGTCATAGACAGCCTGGCAGATCCAACGATTGTCCCTTGCCCCTGGCAAAACTGCATCGATTGCATTTGACAGTTTTGTTTTAAAAATCTGTGTGTACAAATCCTCCCAGTTCCCTCTCTGACCAGTTCTTTTTGGTGTGAGTGACTCAGAGTGTGTGTAATATTCAAAACCTTGGAGACGGTGTGGGGGGCGGGGGGCGGGAAGAATAGGGAATTAGTTTCAAAAGATGTCTCAGATTCACAAGTTTGAAAAAGGAGCTTTGAGAAGGGGTGGGGTGGAGGGGAACAAAGGCCAAAGAGCATTTAACATTATTACATATATCTGTGCTGAATGGCATCTGTTAAGATGAAAAGCGCATACAGTGACTTGAAGATTCCTTCCATTTCCTTCGCCACTTGCTGAATAAAAAGGTTGTAGAAAACGGGCCGTTTATCATTTTTAGGCTGTTAATTTTTGCCAACTTCTTACACCAGACACAAGCACACATACAAACACTGCCAAACTGAGAGCAGGTTTAAATGGAACTATCTGGATAATGAGACTAATACAATAAAACGGAAGTACTAATTTTAACACTAAGTACATACTTCTGAAAAATTCTGTTCATACAAATTCATACCGCAAATGCACAAAAACAGCCTTGAAAGGAACACGAGTGCAAATTCTTCTGTGACGTGAGGAAGACTTTTGCAATGGGACCAAACCTCTATTGATCTGTTTTGTATGTCTGATATTTCTCAAAGCCAGCATAGCTGTTTTATACACACATAACGTACTCAGATTAACAGTTCTCCAGAACCAAATACAAACTAAATAGGTTGAGTGTCGTTTCTTTTTTGTAAGCAAGAAAAAAGGGGGGTTAAATGTCACTTTTCTAATTATGTCATAGATTTAAAATCATATGTGTTTAAACACACAGGACATTTCCTCTCAAGGGAAAATGACGACATCTATAAAATCTAGGGATACCTCTGCAGGGATGTATCTTGAGCAGTGAAAAAGAAGTCACTCAGAGAATATAAAGCTATTTTTAACTCCTTCACTAAATAAAAGTGTCAAATTTACATCTTTACGAAGAGGAAATAAGATGATCAAATTTAAGTCTCCTATGTTGTAGCCGAATTATGAGTAATGTACAACTTACGTAAGTCGATTTAACGTGGCTCTTTGAGGCAAAGTTTTCATTTGATTTTGATGCTTTCTCCAGAAGTTTTAGAAAGAGAGGAAAGGGAAGATAATGGCTGTGATTGCTTCTAAATTTCAGTTAAGACAAGATGGAAGAAGGGCAAAGCTGTAGGATATGGTGATACCCAAGCTTTATCAGAACTATATCAGAACTTGGCAATTTGAAAATTAATTTGCGAACCTCGTTACGAATTGGAATCCTAGTTCCCATCGAAACATCTTCAGCTTGCCTTAAACGGAAAGCCAAGCTGCTGTGAGTCACCTGTTGTGCTACCTACCTAGTCCAATTAGACAAGTCTTTTGCCTTTGTGGGACTAAAACCCCACATGAGTCATTACTTTCAGACTAACTGAATCTGAAAACCCCAGTCAGAGTGGCCTTTTCATGCTCACAAAGTCAGCAGGCGTCTTGCCTCTCATAAAGCCTGAAATCTAGCAAGCGCATGCGGAATAATTCACATCACGGCCCCTGAAACCCTTTGAAGCAAATAAACAGAAAAGAAAAGAAAAAGAAAAAGATTAAGATTTGATCTCAATTTAAACATGTTAACAGTAACCCTATATTATTCCAGATTTTACCCAGCTGTTTTGGATCTTTAGCGAATCTGAACAAGAGAGCAAACCTGTTTTCAGGATTAGAGAATATAAAGGTTTTCAAAAGGAGTCGAACCCTTTTCTGAACTACATGTCTCCTACCCTGGCTTCTTGCTTGGCAGACTTTTAGGATTCAGTGCCCTTGATTTCTTTCTCACTTTCTTTTGCTGCAATGATCAGGCTCTTATAATTACTTCCCAACCCAGATCGCCCATATTCCAAAAAACTGTAAAGATTATGGGGCACACAGGGTGGGCTCAAAATCATTTGTCTCACGGGCCACTGGGATTTATTTCTGAAGGCATTCATAATCATCTATGTCAAGTTCAATGAAAGAAGCTTTAGTTTTACTCCTTTTTTTAGGAAGACACGAGACAGAAAAAAAACTAAATATGACCACATTTAGGGTAAAGGTGCAACCACTTATCAAATAATCACTCCCCTAAAAAGAAAGAATTTGCCTAGTTTTCCCAAAACTGTAGAGAAAAAGACATTCTCATGAGCAAGAAAGCTTAATGATTGATAGAAGCTGATTCTGCAGATTAAGTGCACATGGGAAATATGTAAGTGTAACAGCAGGTAAAGATCGTTGGGAGTGAATGACTAGAAGGGAACTATTTGTATACAGGAGCAATCAGAAGGGCGTTTGCCATTACAATTGGGTTAATCGGGCTCCATAGAAGGTACTTCAGGAGCTCCAGGGAACAGGTCATTCTCGAGTGTCCTTCATTTGGGGGTTAGAGATTAAGTGCCTGGAAAGGTACACTTCATTTGTTTGGGGAAGGGAGAAAAGGGTTTGGGGAGAGAGGTGTACGGGAATATTTACTGAAGAGTCCTACTAGACAGGTGTCCCTCACAAGATTCCTCTCGGATCCCCATTTTTACAGATGAGTAAAATGAGCTTGGAAAGTTCAAGTTTCTTGCACAAGAAAGACAGCAACTACTTGGTGGGGCTGAAATTCTGATTCAAGGCTCTCCTTCTGAAATAACATGCTGACACTCTACCCAAGCTCAGAAGGCACGTGTTAAGTGTTCACAGAAAGGAGTACATAGAGAAGTAGGTATTGAGGCTCCTGGCTTTTTCCGTTACCTGTTCTCGCATCATTCATTGCAACACGTTAATAAACACTCACTAAGCATCTTTTACTTTCTACCACTCCCCAAGAGTTTTGGTAAAGGTTACATGCCTTGGATAAGGTTTCACAGAACCCAGGCAGTCTTAAGTCCATCCCCTTCAATAAGCCCTGACAGCTACTGCAAAATAAGTCATCTGGCCAAAGAAGGAGAGGACATTACATAAAGCTGATCTGACGAGGATGTGTGCTTCCTAACTCAAGGGGAAATATGGCATGGAAACAAGATTCTAGAGTAGCAAGAATAAATCATGGACCCAGTGTGGAAAAAGCGACAAAGATGGAGACATCCAAAAACCTGGGATGGATTTCCTACAAAGCAAAACAGTAACATCAGTACTTCCCTGTTAAATTAAGAATAAGTGGAAAGCCACGACACATACAAAGGAACAAATAACATTGGGGAAAGTTAGAAAATATAGAAAAATTATAAATTGAAAATAAAAGTAATCCAGTCCCAATACTCAGGGATAGTCACTATTTTCTTTTTTTGGAAATATACATACACATCTACATATGTAGTATACATGTATACGTATACTTTAAATATAATATCTTATGTGCAATTTTTAAAATGTTTTTTTTTAATTTTTATTTATTTTTGAAAGAGAGAGAGAGAGAGACAGTGCTAACAGGGGAGGGGCAGACAGAGAGGGAGACACAGAATCCGAAGCAGGCTCCGGGCTCTGTGCTGACAGCCCGATACAGGACTTGAACTCACCAACTGTGAAATCATGACCTGAGCCGAAGTCAGATACTTAACCCACTGAGCCACCCAGGTGCCCCTTTTATATGTAATTTTCTTTTTCATCACTAATTATTATGTCAGCTGCGTCCTCCCATGCCATTAAACAGTTAGTCTTTGGAAACATTCTTCTTAATGTTATTTATCATATTTTTAAACCAATTCTCTACAGTTGGGAACCTGGTAAGTCTAGTTTTGGCTACTATAATTTGCTTCATGTTGTACAAATATTTTGTATTTTGTGGATATCTCTGATGATTTCATCAACACTTCCAAAAGGATTGTGTTCATTTACCCTCCATGAAGAAAATACAAAAAGAATCTTTTTACTACTAAAAAGAAAGAACGGGGGTGCTTGGGTGGCTTAGTCAGTTAAGCAACTGACTTCAATTCAGGTCATGATCTCGCTGTTTGTGAGTTCGAACCCCACATCAGGTTCTGTGCTGACAGCTCAGAGCCTGGAACCTGCTTCAGATTCTAGGTCTCCCTCTCTCTGCCCCTCTCCCACTCATGCTCTGTCTCTCTCTCTTTCAAAAATAAACACTAAAAAAATAAAATAAAAAATAAAAAACGCCTACCAACTGAATGTAAAGGAGAGAATATATTATTACTTGAAGTTCCTTCATTATTAGGTTGAATATTTTAACATGTTTGTTGATATTTTTGTCTTTTATGCATAATCTTTAAGTCCTTTGCCTTTTCTGTTATTGGTTATATTTGACTTGTTGATTTTAAAGAGCTCTTTGCATATTAAGAATATTAAATAATTCCAAAAAAAAGGAATATTAAATAGTTACATAAAACTACACTTTGACCTCTTTTTCAAGGCCCAGACCAAATTATGTATCTTTCATTGTGCCTTTCTTGACTTCAGCCCTAACTCCAGTCTCCTATTGCCAAAACCCTGATACAATATTCAATACGGAATTATACACTTTTAACAACCCTTCAAGCTTTTTCTTTTGTCCTCCATAATAACTTTCCAGAGGAGAGTTTGTCTTTTAACAACTACAGAGATGACCAACTTAACATCCCTGAGTCCCCAGTGTCATTAGCTATGACACCGTGGTAATTTAACAGATGATGGAACTGGGGGTTCAGTCCACACCATCAACGACTACATGGTTATCCTAAGTACCTGACCAGCTTTCTGATTCTTCCCGCGTGCACCTCCCAATTCTCACGTTAGGATGTTTAAATTGAGATAAAATCCTAACCTTATTTTCACATTTTCTCTTAGTTTACTTTAAATGTATGAGACACAATTCAAAGAGCTCAAAAAGGAGCTTTAGTTGGTAAGAAATAGAAAAAAAAGTCTTTTGGATTTTTGTAAAGAATACCAAATTCTCTCCGTTTTTTTTCCTGATCATAATTACTTTAATGATACTTTGCCTTTAAAGAATATAAAATTTCCCCAGAACTCGATTGTATAGGTTGACTCATTTACATGAGTCACCCTAAAATCACACCACACATGAGCAATGATATCAGAAATGAAATAAAAGTGCCTATGGCTTTCAACATTTTGTTCCTCCCAAATCTTGCTCCAGAAGTCTTTACAAATCATTTGGATGTTCTGAATGAATGGCTTTATCTTTCTTTTTCTTAGAATGGGAACTTACCCAGTATTCACTCATAAAAGACTTTTATTTAAAAATTGCTCTCTCTGTATTTATAATAGCCAAATTATAAAGGAAGCTCAAGTGTCCATCGACATGAATGGATAAAGAAGTGACATGTGCACGCACACGCGCGCGCACACATATGCGTGCACGCGCACACACGCACACACAATGGAATATTACTCAGCCATAAAAAAGAATGAGATCTTGCCATTTGCAACAATATGAATGGAGCTGGAGAGTATAATGCTAAGCGAAATAAGTCAAGTCAGAGAAGACAAATGCCGTATGATTTCACTTATATGTGGGATTTTAAAAAACAAAACAAAGCAAACAAAAGAAACCAAAAACCAGACTCTTAACTCTAGAGAACAACCCGATGGTGACGAGAGGGGAGGTGGGTGAGGGCATGGGTGAAGTAGGTATAGGGGATTAAGAGTACACTTAGGATGAGCACTGAGTAATGCATGGAATTGCTGAATCACTCTATTGTGCACCTACAACTAAAATAACACTGTATGTTAACTACCCTGGAATTTAAATTTTAAAAGAATAAAAATTAAAAAACAAAATAAAAATCACTCTCTCTGAAGTGGAGAAGATTCCAGGGATGGCTTAGAGTCTGGAAAGGCATCTGAAAAATCACTTCTTATTGGGAACGGGAGGAGAAATAGGAGAGAGAGAGAGAGAAAGAAAGAAAGGATCATATTTGATTTACGCACAAGGTATTATTTTCATGCAATCCAATCGGACTTAGCTGCATGAGGATGCAGCACGAGGATGAATAAGGAGGAAAAAAAGGCCATTTGAAAAGGTGAAATTCATGCCTCCTCTCTGGAATCGGGCAGGTATGTGTTTTAGAAAGGACTTCAAGCTTCTTCTAGAGGAAAGGCCTGATTTGAATGTCATTAACACAGCTGGGCTTCCAGGCCTTCTAAAATGGTCTTTCATTTCCATGTGAATATTGGAAAATGCCCTTCTTGGGGGGGTGGGGAGCGTGGGCAGGGGGACCAGACCTCTCTGCCTACATCCTGGCTAATTTACATGCTCTCCAATCGAGGTCATATCAATATGAGACCCCACCTCTGTCAGTGTTGCAGGTCCCTTAACCTGAGAACCTTGAAGCCCACTGAGAGCTATTCATACTTGGCAGATTGATTTCTTCAGTCATTTCGTCATAGTAACTGACAATTCACTGCCATCCAAGTGTATCTGGGAGCACAATGCCCACATAAATATTGTTGGCAATTCTCAGCATATCCCTTTGTGGAAACAGTAGGTTAATTTACTTCTGCCACTCGACTTTCTATAGCCATGCGGCAGAAGATCGTTTCCTCTGCAACCGTACGGCTGACAGACCCAGTAGGGCTTGTTTCAAAGAAGCAGAGGCTTCAGAATCCCCCATCAATACCGAAGAAAATGAATCAAAACTTCAAACACAGGTTAATCCAAAAGTGGAGACAGGGGGTCAATAAGAACATAGAAACTTCAGAATCAGGTACTGCCCAAGTCCTAAAGCTATTCTGGAGAGTTCGGAGCATAGACATAAGAAACAGGGAAATACCTCTACTTTAAAAAAAAAAAAAAATCACGAGAATGACAAAGGGCAGAGAAGCCTCCTTAATCACACCAGCTAATTTAAAAGGTGCGTTTTAAGGGGCGCGGACTCACAGAGCGGGCGGGGAAGTTCCTGAGAGCAGCACAGAGAGCTCCAGGGTGGCCTTGGTCTACAGCGGAGTTTCTTGTTGCTTCCCCAGCTGTTAATCCAACGATCTCTGAATGAAGAGATGGCTGCAGGTGTGACATGGCAGAGAGAACGAGGGCTTTGGCAGTAGACATTCCTGGATTTGATATCGGGTCCCACCACTTAGCCATGGAAACCCAAATCCCTTAACCTTTCTGAACACAGTTTCACCACCTGCAAAATGGGATGATAAAGGTACCCACTTTATGGGTTGGTCGTAAGGATTAAATGAGACTATTTATTCATTCAATGGTCTTTTCTAAGTTCTTTCTCTGCAGTAGGCACAGGATTTGGGAGTGGGAAATGAAAATATTGAGGGGGGATGTCTCTATCTTTGAGTTTAGTGCCTCCAATCAGAATGGAAAATAAAATTGCTTTGACATAAGATATGACTCTCAGAGTTGGCTTGGAAGAATCAGGGAGGGCTTCTCAGAGAAGACAGCTCTTGAGATTTGAAAGAAGAGGGGTGCCTAGGTGGCTCAGTTGGTTAAGTGTCCGACTCTTGGTTTCCACTCAGGTCGTGATCTCACGGTTCGTGAGTTCAAGCCCTGCATCAGGCTCCGTGCTGACAACGAGGGGCCTGCTTGGGATTCTCTCTTTCTTCAGCTCTCTCTCTACCCATATCCTGCTTGCACTCTCTCTTTCCCTCAAAATACATAAATAAACCTGTAAAAAAGAAAGACGTTTGTCAAGCAGATTGGCCGGAAGGAGACATCCCAGGCAGACATGGAGGCAAGAGGGGTAGGTAATAGTACTCTTATTGTTGCTGGAGTATGATGCGCAAGAAGCATGCGGCAGAAGACAAGGCCGGGCAGGGAGAGGACCAAGTCGTAAAGAGCTTCGTGCTTGCCCACTGTGGAGAAGTTCGGTTTTTATCCCGGAATCACAAGGAGACTTGGAAGCACGCCTGCTCCTGTCGAGCCTTACAAGGTACCATGCGCTGTGCCCCATCACTGTGCTACTCTTTGTCTGGTCAGAGGAAATCAAAGCTGATGTCGCCGTGGGAGCTGATTTCCCACTTAGCTCCTTGTGATGAAAACAGCGAATCAAGTTTGTGTCCGGGTGTGTGGGGAAGGGGGTGTCAGACAAACCTTTGGAAAAATTCTATCCATGTCTGGGGTCAAGAGGCAAGGATCCGCCTTCAACTGGCCTTTCGCCTCCGAGCCTTTCTCGGTCTCTCTGCTGTGTGTGTAAGTAGCATCTGCCAAGCTTCGATGTAGGAATTTTATGGCATCAGAGATTGCTAGCACCTCGACTAACTACGTGCTGTCTGAGGCTACCATCTGCTCTAGTTTTCTCCTGCCCATCTCCCGAGTGTGTGACCAGGGCACTGGAATATCTAAAGGAGCCCAAGCTCAAGGAGAAGGGAGCTCCAAGCCTCTCAAGCCCAATTAAAGAATATACATTTTCTCAGAGGGTTGGTACCACTCCCTAGTTCTGGGGTCCAGGTAAGGAGAGTCAGGACTACTTGGGTACAGGGAAAACAAATCCTAGAAATCCAGATGCTTGGGCTTTATCTATACTCACCCCCTATGTGACCTTGGGGGAGTCACTTCACTCCTGTGAGCTGCAGCTCCCTCATCTAAAAACTGGGAACAAACGGCAGTACTCACACTCTGCTGGCTGAATGGCGCGGCAAGGTCTGTGTTCAGGTTATCTGTTGCTGCGTAACGGCTACTCCAAAATACAGTGTCTTAAAACCACAACATTGCCCTTGACGAATCTGCCATCTGGACAGGGCTCGGTGGAGACAGCTTGTCTCTGCTCCACTTGGTTCCATCAGCCAGGGCCATTCGTGGCTGGGGCTGGAAACTCAGAAGGCTCAGACACTCACGTGTCTGGCAGCCAGCGCTGACTGTGGACTATCACAGGGCTTTCTCGGGACATGGCGGCAGGTTTAAGGGCAAGGGCCTGAGACAGGCAGAGCATCAGGCCAAAGCCGTCTTGTTCTGTGATCTAGCCTCCGAAGTCACAAAGCATCACTTCTGCCATTTTCCCATCAGTTACAACAGTTGCAAGTCCCACTGCGATTCGAAAAGAGGCAACGCAGACCCCACCTCTCCATAGGTAGAGTGTCAGTGAACTTGTAAGAAGGTGACATGCGATGGAATATTCACAGGACCATCTTTGGAAAACACCCTGCCACTTCGTGTAGAGGAAACAGGTTTGTGAAGTCTAGAGCAACAGATGAACAGTGTTGCTAATCCTCACGCCCTCCCCTTAAGTGCTGTTCTGCATATTTAAGAAGTACTATGATTACTAAACTCTTTATTTGTCTAATATCTATCAGTGACTCCTAGACACAGGCACTGTTCAAGATGCTTTCAAGTGCAGGACCTCATTTCACCCATATAACAAGCATGAGAGGTAGGATTTGTGAGCCCAAGGCTCAGGGTATTTAAGTGACAGCTTTCATTCATTCACTCAGTAAATATATATTAAACACCTACTTTCTGTCAGGCAATACGCTCAAAGGGAAACAACAATAAACAAAACAGGCATGATCTCTGCCCCATCTACTGGAGGAGAAAAAAAAAAACAAAAGCCAAATAATCATAAAATAGGTTGATTATCATTGTGATCAACATTGTGGTGGTAAGACCCTATGTAGACTGGCAATCAGGGAAGGCTTCCCTAAACCATAACACTTTATTTTTTTAAAAATGTTTAGTTATTTTCGAGAGTGAGAATGTGAGTGGGGAAGGGGCAGAGACGGAGAGGATCCAAGCGGGCTCTCAGCTGTCAGCATGGAGCCCAATGTGGGGCTCAAACCCACAAACCACGAGATCATGCCCTGAGCTGAAGTCAGACATTTAACCAACTGAGTCACCCAGGTGCCCCCCCAAATAACATTTTAAATGACACCTGAAGAATGAATGCCAACAAGATAGGAGTGAGAGTGCAGGAGAGCATTCCAGGCAGGGGGGACTGCCGTGCAAAGGCCCTGTGGTGGTGGGAAAGGGCGACAGCTGGACTAGAGAGAATAAGGATGACCTTGTTTTGAGATGCAGCTAGAGGGGTTAACAGGAAAAACACCAAACCAAACCAAACCAAACCAACCAACAAACAAAAAAACACAATACCATGCCAAGTCTTGACCAGTCGTAAGCCAAAATCTGCAGAGTCGGGTCCTGAACTTAGAGCTTCTGAGCATCCACACAGGGCTAGCTCTATCCAAGACCACTGCCTGCATTGCATTAGGCAGACAGCTGCCTTCCTGCCATCTCCAACAGATTACTATATGGGGTAGGGCAGGCCACGTGTTTTCCCACTCAAATGACAGATTTTGAAGGGTTGCACGATCTTCCCTCTATGATTAATCTCCATAGAGTATTGAAGCATGGGGCCTCAGCAGGCACTAAGAGTTTATTGCTCAGCTCATTATTCTCAGCATGACAATGAATAGTGCAAACTTCCTCATAACAAACCCCCAAAATGCAGACACCCAGACACTGATCTAGGAACAAGGAGGCTCCCTAGAACCTGGATGGCGCTTTACTCTGTGGAAATGAGAAAGCAGAAGGGTTTCAGGCCTCGATTTGCCCTTTTGTGAAATGGGGAAATTCTACTCAATTACTTCCTATCCAATCTATTAAAAATTAACTGCCCTAGATCTAAAATAATCAACTCAGTTATGCACCCTTCCTGCACACACACACACAAACACGCAGGGACACGATTCTTTGCTGTTTCTGTAGGAGAATCAGTAAGGTCAGGAAGGTCGTACGGCAGGACTCCAAGGAGAGAGAGTCTCAGTGCTGAGGTGGAGAGTCTGGAAAGAATGTTTGCAGATAGAAAAATGTCTTTACAGAGCAGGCTTCCCAGCAGCCCTCTGGATCTCTCGCCCAGAGTCTGGAACTCTTTCCAGAGTTTCGGTTTAGACTTTTGAAAGGAAACAGCTTGGTTTCTCTCCTGGCAACTGTTTTAGGGTGCTGGAGGCTTGGAATTAAAAAAAAATGTCTCTCTTTAGCAAAAGATTCGTTACTGGGCACTCAGACACTAGGAGAAAATGGGGGTATTTTTGGAGACGGGCGCTACGTACAAAATATTCTGATTCACGCAGTCATTCACAAAGATCGGGGCTGTTTTACTGTGGTATCAAGTAATATAATGATTCAATATGATCCTCTACATAAATCTCTTACTACATGGTTATTCGTAATTTTAAAAAACGACCAGTTTAGGATTGCTCATCAAAGCCTGATAGAGCATCACAGAGTTAAAAACAAAGGCCACCTCTTCCCAGATCAATTTCTGCAAATGACTGAGAGCTTCATAGTGACTCGGTCATTCTTCTGGGAACAAGACCACCTGTTTTCTCCACCGGCTATTACTCAAGAGCTACGCGTGGGACTTCCATGCGCTCATAAGGATTATTATAACCTCACTACAAATGTCTTCTAAAAAAATTCTTCTTAATGTTTATTTTTGAGAAAGAGAGAGAGAGAGAGACAGAATGTGAGCAGGGGAGGGGCAGAGAGAGAGAGGGAAACACAGAACCCCTGACGAAGGACATAAATTCATGAACCGCAAGATCATGACCTGAGCCGAAGTCGGATGCTTAACCGACTGAGCCGCCCAGGCGCCCCTAACCTCACTACCAATTTCTCATCAGAGATCAACTCTGGTGACATGATTCTTAACTCAGAAACCATCCAAATAGCCCCTGAGATGAGAGGAGGCTAGAAATAAGGTGGTGCTTGGGAAAAGAGATACTCTTTGGGGAAAACATCCTGACTGTAGTTTTCACATTAGCGATTCTTTCACTGTTTAAGGGGCCTTGATTCCTGGAGCTCCCACTGATGGGCTTCCATCTCCGACACTGCACGCTGCAGTCACCTAGTTTTTCTGGGTATGAGTCTGAATTTCCTATCAAGTTTAAGTGTCAAAGTAGGTTATGCTTTATTGTCATCGAGTGCCAATAAACGTTGGTGAGAGGTTTAAAAAAATAAGTTCAGAAACAGATCCGATGCAGTGGTTACGTTGCTGCTTACAACTGAAAGTACCTGAGAATATAATTATGGTGCTACTATTACCAGCATAAAAACTGTCTGGATATTTTTAGACTAACCTGTGTAGCAGCTGTCTAATCAATCAACACACCGTTGACCAGATCGTGTAACTGTGAATCATAAATCACATATGCGGCAGCCCAGCTGGGGGTAGGAACATTATGGGAAATGGGGGGAAAATGCAGTGATGACCAGGCAAGATTACCCTGGAGAGCCCTAAGTTAGCCGGCCTATGCAAACGATCTAAAAGCCTAGACTGTATGGCCCTTGCTGTTTTTGAGACGACCTCTGATCATAAGCCGTCCCTGTGATTATATTTAAACCAAACTCTACCTGGTTACAAGTGAATAAATAATTACAATGGGAAAAAAGCTATATGTCATAAAAATAATTATTTCCCACAGGGATATAAATGAGAAGCTAAGTATTATGGGACTAACAGCCCTAATTTTGGTCAAAACATCCATCCACCTACTTATCTACCATGATTTATCAGGCATGGTTTTGGGCACTGGAGATAAAGTCATAATTGAAATAGACATCATCATTGCCATCATGGAACTAGAACCTGGGAGGAATGAACTCAATGCGCTTGGAAGTTTAAAAGCGATACGTGTTATAAAACAGAAATGCCAGAAGCCATAGAACAGGATTTTTCTGCTGAGTGCAGTTAGGTAAGGTTTCCTAGAGGAAATGGCATTGAAGCATCCAATGCTGAGATCTGACACATTACCAGGTGGGGGTGAGATGGTAGAGTGTCCCAGGAAGAGAGAATAGCATGTATAACAGCCCCATGTGGAGAAAATGCCTTCCAAAATTGTTAGGAGGAACTGGAGGTGGCATATGTTATACCCCATGCAGCAAGAGTGTTGGGGGTGGGGAGGAGATGAAGCCTAAGGCTGGAGAAATTGCCAGGGGCAAAAAAAAAAAATGTGAAAACTTGCAGGCCAGGTAAAGTCATTTGGATTTTTGTCTTCAGTTCAACGGGAAACCATTGATTGTTTTTAAACAGAAGAGTGACAAGAGAAGATCTGCATTTTTAAAAGACCCCTCTGTCTACCGAAGAATAGAAAAGGGTTTGATCTGGGCAGAGAGGATGGGGAGAACCCTACAGAGGCTGTCTGGGTAGCAAGGGTGAACGATAATGTTGACATAGACTAGGGGGGTGGCATTGGTTCCATTTAGTTTTCCAGATTAATACAAACCACTATCTTCATGGTTTTATCTCATTACATAGCATAATCAAACTATGGTCGATAAGTCTGACCAAATATTTTCATAGAATTCAGTCCAACTGTATTAAATAAATACAATCCAAGTACTAAAATATCTAGATTTAAAGAGACTTCTATGAAAACGGGAAAAATTACTTTAGAGAACCAGGGGTATACCAGCTTGTTGAATTACATATTCATGAACTAAAATTTAATCTATTCTAAGTAATAATGAATGTTTATCTTCTGTAAGCCTTTCTTTTCCTCATTTTTCTTTTTAAAAATATATTAATTTTGAGAGAGAGAGAAATGGAGTGCATGTGAGAACAAGAGAGTGCGTGTGAACGGGAGAGAAGCAGAGAGAGAGGAACAGAGACTCCCAAGCAGGCCACCTTGGCTGGCTGGCTGGCTGGCTCAGTTCCCTCTATCCCACCAACAATCCCACCAACAAACTGTGAGATCAGCACCCCTCTTTTTCTTTTCTTTTTTTTTTTTAACCATATTACTGCCTTAGTAAGGCTGTTACTCACATGACTTCCTAAGCTTAGGTGGAGCCAAATGTTTTGATCTTCAAAAAAAGCCTGGGGTTCTCTGGATCTGCCTTGGGGAAGCCTTGGGGTTCTCTGGATCTGATTCAATCATCAAAGATAATAACAAAGAAAACAGGAGACAGGGTTACAAGGGAAAGCTTCTCTAAACCCCACATTGGGCAAATAATTCAGAAGTAGCCCAAATTCTTTTAGTAGCTAAAAGAATTGATGCTGGATTTAAAGTAGGGCCAGAAGAGTATCAGATTTCCTATCAGACTATGTTTAAATTCTATATATGTTCAAATTGAGTATTTCCTATTACAACCCCAAATAAGAACAGTCATCAATTCTAAATTTGTTCAATCAAACACTCACTATCTACCATGTGCAAGGCAAATTTTTCACAGGAGTAATGCTGTGAAATGGTTCCATTATTCTGCATATTCAAATCTATAGCATATTACAAAGTAAAAGGAAATTTTTTAAAAGAGACTTCAAGGAAATAGCCCTCTTAAAATCACAGCTTTGATGAAACCCTGCAGTTTTAAATACTTGGGATGCACAAATAAAAGCTGAAAGTCTTAAAAATCATGTTGACACTTCTTATTAAAATTTGAGAGTTGTTTATGACCAAAATGATTCCGAAATACTTATAGGAAATTAAATATGTATTTCAAGGGAAAAGTTTGGAAAATGCATGCAACATTGTTAGTGAAATAATGTATATAGGCCAATATAACAAATTTAGTGTTCATTCAGAACGTTAACTCTAATACAAAATAAACTGCCTTGGAAAACCAAATAGAGTCTATAAAAATATAAATATTAGGCCTTGTGGCCTAATTTCAGAATATCCTTTGTGGACTGTAAACTTCTCAAGGACAAAGTTTAGGTCTTACATGTACTTTTAACTCTGGAGTCTGGAAATTCCTTAAATCTAAGAAGCACTTGGAAAAATCTTGGGTAAATGACTAGATCTTTAAAAAAGTGGAAATACACTTAGTCTGGGAGTTCATTTATACTTAGTTATCCCTATTACTCAATGCAATTGGTATAAAAGTTAGGAATGAGGAAAAACCACCAACGTGTTCAAGATGGAGATGGCTCATGTGATAAAAGGTACTTTGAATTCCTGACCAAGCCCAGATAATCTTGTCTCATCATCAGAAGGTATTGACTCCTGGTTGTTTGCTGGATACACAGCCTTCTTAGAACACCTAATTCATATAATTTAAGGTCTGATTATCCAATTTGTGAATGATCAAAGTCCCTTTCCTGTCCTCATCTTCTCCCGTGGCCATTTTTTCTGGACCTTTGTTTACTTTAACTTAGCCATCCTTTTTTCTCCAGACTGGGAGAGTAAAGGAAACTCAACTCAGCCTTTCTTTTGCTTTCTCTCTCCACCTTTTGCTTTCTCTTTCTTTTCCTCAGCTTTTACCAATTTTTGTTCATTTTTACTTTGATCAAAGTAGTATGTGCACATAATTGTAAATGTTAAAGTGTACTACAGAGTCGACATAATAATCCCCAGCCCCTTCCCCTCCTGTTTACTTCCCACCCTCCTCAACTTACTCTCTAGATAGAGCTATTTTTGTATATTTTAAACAGTTTCTCCTGGTATTTGCCTCCATATGTCTAAACTATTTGCTTCGAGTTCTATTAATTGATTTGTACATTTTAGACATCATCTGTTGAATTTCTGTAATGGACAATGAAGGTTTACCCCTCTTGCTTAGTGCTTCCCATCCATTCTCCTAGGATAATTATATCGCTATTTTTGGTGCAATCACCATCACATGTTTGCTTTACTACAAGTATGCAAACACTGTTCATTGTTGAGCCAGTATTAGCCTATGGTGACATTGCCTTGATTGCGCAACTTTTTACCCTTCCTAAACTTAATAATTTCTTCTCCTTATTTACATAGCTTTCTGCATAGCTATCATTTTGTTCTTCCAAAACTCTCCCTCAAAATTATAACATCCCTCCAAATACTGTCCTCTTTTCCACATTGTCAAATGAATCAGACGATCACCTCTGGCTTCTCCTGGGCCATTCCATCTATCTACTTCTCTCTGTATCCTCTAGTCTTGCTGCCCCAGACTTCCCTTTGCTTCTCTCCTAGGTTGGATCCCTTATTTCTAAGACTCCCATGTCTTCTTCTTTGGATTATCCCTTCTTGTGGTAAAGCATCTCCTTCTGAAGCTTCTTGAGAAAAGGTGGAAGGAAGGTCTTCTCACTGCTAAGAATCCTACTCTTCATTTTTGAGAAGCCTGCTCCATTGCAATCTCCTTTAAGGCAGGGGCCATGGGCTAATTTTTCTTTTAATCTCCCAGGCCATACACCACCTTTCCCCCATTAGTCATTACTCATCACAGGACACTGAATTATCTTGGGCATTTATCTGTTTATTAATCTCTCATCTTTCTGTCTTGCATGCCTTATTCAGTCAACGTATCCTTAGTGCATGGTAGCTGCCCACGCACCCAAACCACCGAATGAATAAATACATAAATCAATAAAAATGTGCAGAAGGAGCATGAGTTTGAGAGCTAGACAGCCTTGTACTCAAACACTAGCTTTGTACATTAGTTCTGAGACTAAGAAATTGATTCAACATTGCTGAGATTCCATTTTCCCATTTGTCAAATAAAAGTAACGACTTCTCATTTGTCAAATCAATAAAGATGCTGATATGTTTAGGGTTGAAATACGATGTCAATCACTTACTTTCAAATGGTTGGCCTTTCTCCTCCCCAAAGATATATATATATACACACAGAGAGAATAGATGAGGCAAAATGGTAACAATTAGGGAATACAGGCAAAGGATATACAGGTATTTGTTGTACTTTTCTTTCAACTTTTCTCTAAGTTTTACATTTTCCAAAGTACAAAGTTGAGAGGGAAAAAAAGGCATAGCTATCTCAGAGGTTCTTTATTAGAATTAAAGAAATCTGATAATGAAGCACTTAGCAGTGTGCCTGGCAGTACCAGATGCTCAATAAATGTTAATGTCCTTCGTCCCCTGGAACTAATCCCAACCACCTGCAGTGGACCCCCTGTGACTTCACAGCCCAGCTCCAGAAACTTCTCACTCAACTTTACTCCCCATGGTAAGCTGAAAAGTGCACCTGCCTCCTGCACCAAAGATCCATGTTAAATGCTTGGAATCGGTGAATGTTATTTTACTTGGTAAAAGGATCTTCAGGGATGTAATTAAGTTATGAACCTTGAGACAAAGTCATTTTGGATTATCTGAGTGAGCCCTAAATCCAATGACAAGTCTCCTTGTAGGAAACACACTGAGGAAAAAGTCAAGAAGAGAAGGAGACAATATGAAGAAAGAGGCAGAGATTGGAAGGATGAGGTCACAAGCCATGAGGCCAAAGAATGCTGACAGCTTCTGGAAGCTGGAAAAGGCAAATAATGTATCTCTCCCTCTGAGCTTCCAGAGAGAGTGTAGCTGTCCAGCCCCTTGGGTTTGGACTTCTGGGCCCCAGGACTGTGAGAGAAGACATTTCTGTTATTTTAAGTTACCACGTTTGTGGTAATCTGTTATGGCAGCCCTAAGAAATGCACACACTCCCCCTGACCAAGCTCTTAACGTGTCTTCCTGTCTGCCAACAGCCTTCACTCAGCAACTTGCCGCACATTTCTACCACCAGGGCCCTGCTCCCTGACGTCAGGCACTCCATTTCTCTTCTGCTCGCCTTACAGCATCTCTGTCAGCTCTTGGCTGCAAGATCTCTCTGATGCTAGCTACCTGCTTGTCTCTTTTGCATGGGACTGGTCCTTCCTATCTCCCAAGCCTCACTCTTGTGGTCTAGCTCCCTGGCCCCGGAGGTCTAATCATCTCTGATCGAACTAACTCTATTAACTACCATGCCCCAGAATTCACATCTTTAATTTTTTTTAATGTTCATTTATTTTTGAGAAGAGAGAGACAGCATAAGTAGGAGAGGGGAGAGAGGGAGACACAGAATCCAAAGCAGGCTCCAGGCTCTGAGCTGTCAGCACAAAGCCCGATGCAAGGTTTGAACCTGTGAACTGTGAGATCACGACCTAAGCCAAAGTCAGATGCTTAACTCACTGAGCCACCCAGGCGCCCTGACATCTTTAATATTCAAAAGTGATGAGCATAATAATCTATGGTGAAAAGAAATCAGCCAGTGGTTGCTTTTGGGGGTGGGGTTCGAAGTAATGAGGAAGGGGGTACAAGAGAACTTATTAAGGGTTACGGAAACGGTCTGTGTATTGATAGGAATCTGGATTACATGGATGTTTGCGTTTGCCAAAAGCGGTCAAACTGCAACACTTAACAAACTGTGTATTTCACTACATGTAAATTATTCCTCAACCAAAAAAGGAAGAAATTAAAAAGCAAAAGAACAAACCTACTAATAATAAACAGACTTAGAAGAAAATGAAAGTCATTGGGTTAGTTCAGGGTTTCTCACCTTTGGCACTACTGACACTCTGGGCCAGACACGGCTTGGAGGGGCTGTCCCGTGCACTGAATAGCAATATCCCTGGCCTCTACTACTCGTTGCCAATAGTATTCTCCTGGTACTCACCCCCACCACCAAATTTACAACAACTAAAAATGTCTCCAGGCCTTGCCAAATGTCTACCGGCCAGAAAATTTACCTCTAGTTGAGAACCAGTGGGTTAGTTAATATGTGGTATTTAACCATAGCCATCCCCTGCAGAGGGACTATGTTCAATATGATAAGCTTTGGAGGACCAACTGAAAAAGGCAGACCTTTCTCTGAAAGGAAAAGAAAACTGGTTGCCAGGGATGTGGGCATGACCTGATATTTCTCCGCTTTTCAGTTCTGGCTGTAAAAGGAAAAAGAAGTAGAAAGACACCTATAGAATAAGAATATCCAAAATGGTAGCATAATACCAGTTATTTGAATACTTGTTGTGGGAGTGGTCATATAACACCAATGATAACAATTATTTATGTTTAGTATAGATTTTAGATCCTTTAAAAATCCACTGATTCCCCCTAACAATATCCCTTAGAGAAAGCTACATATTCATTTCTCTACTCTGTAGATAATAAAATCAGGAGACAGTGAAACCAACCAACCACCCTATATGTTAACCAACTTGAATTTAAATAAAAAAATGAAAATAAAAATTTAAAAAATCAGGAGGCAAGGGTTAAGGGATTGCCCAAGGTCGCAGTGAGATGAAGAATGGCTAGAACCAAGACCTAACCCTTGGTCTCCTGGAGAAAGGATACGCATCAGAGAAAACTCTGTCTGGAAGGAAATTAGTAGTCAGTCAGACCCGGAAGGGAGCTGGCTCTGCAGACGCAAATTCACTCATATGAATAATGCATAGTAAAAAGTAACGATGTTACTTTAGAAACTGTAGTCGCTGAAGATTGTCTTCTTCAACACGGTGGGCAGGAGCACACTTTAGGAGGATGTATGTGCGGTTACGGTGACAGCAGTGCCCAGCACAAAGGGAAACTCAGAGACTCTAGGAGCATGTTGCCCTGAAATGTAAAATCCCATAATCAGGCAAGGATGCCTCATTTCTCAGAGGCCTGGCTGTGTTGTAATCTCTGTAAAGGCAGAGGCCTCATTGTCTCTCTCTTTATATGCCCCAGAGTAGCTTTTACGTAATATATGGCACAACCTGCTTGTAGATTTCAAGCACTAAATAGATTTCAGTGATGTCGGATATCTGAAAATGCTTTTCACGGGACCCTGGACTTAGCTCCAGTGTTCATCAGTAACATCCTATTTGCCTGGTTAATTCCCTACCAACTTATGAACTTGCCTGAGACAATGGCTTCACCAAGACTTTTTCTACTTAAATTTCCAAAGGTTCTTCACTTCCTACCAGACTATTTGGTCTGACTTTGAATATGTCTCACAAATTGACGGTAGCCAATTTATCCAAAGTGATTGTCTATTCCCCACAATCTCATTCCTAGGCTCCAGCCATACCAAAACCATCACAAGCTCCTGAATGAGTCAAGCTCTTTCTAAGCCTCTACTTTCGGGGCTAGAAGGGGTGCGGGTGTTCTCCTTAAAATAGAGGGTTCAGGAAGAGACTCCCTAGCTAAACTAAGGTGAGATTGGAAGAGGGAGGTGAGGGATGAGCTATGTGAGTAGCTGGAAGGTGAGCATTCAGAGGGAACATCCAGGCAAAGGCCCTAAGGTGAGAATACACCTGTCAACTCAAAGAGCCACCAGGAAGCCGGTATGTCTGGAACAAAGAGAGGGAGAATCGGTAATAGGAGGTGAGGTCTGAAGCATAATGGGGTCATGGGGAAGGCAGTGCGAGGCTAGGGAGGACCTACGGGCCTTTGTCAGGGATTGGCTTTAGTTCTGGGATAGGAAGGTTTGGACGGTTTTGAACAGAGAAATGGCGTGATCTGACTTGTACTTTGAAAGGGTCCCCCAAGCTTCTGTGTTGAGCACTGTGTTGTACCAGGTTAAAAGCGGAGAGACTATTGCAGTAAAACAGGCGACAGATGATACGACTGAGGACCAACAGGCAGTGGTGGAGTGGCGGGAAAGACAACAGTTGTGCAGTTATATTTGGAGAGTAAAGCCTAAAGATATTCTCTTTAAGCTTCATCTCGATGGATGGGAATTAGCCAGGATTGAGCATAGCCTCCACACAGGTCCTAAGAGCACAGAAGAGCATGGCTACTTCCAAGGAACCAAAGGCAAAGGAGCTGGAGCTTAGTGGACACTGAGGCAACACAGTCGGAGGAGGCTAGTGAGGTGGGCAGGGGCCATTGAGACAGGGCGCAGGAAGCCACGGGGAGGAGTCTGGACAATGGGAAGTCTTGAACAGGTTTTGAGCTGGGGCATAACTTGATGCAATTTATTGGATTTTTGTTTTGTTACTTTTTTTTTAAATCGCTGAACTATTTATTAAAGTATATTATATACACAGAAATATGCATGTGTAAGTGTACAGGCTGATTAAATACTCACAAATTAATCCCAGTTATGTAACTGGATCCCAGATAAAAAAGCAGAACATTTACCAAGCACCTTGGAGTCTTCCTCGGTATTATCTTCCAAGCAATTTAAAAGGTTGCTGTCACTGTTAGGTTGAGACTAAATGGATTGGAGAGGGAACTATTAAAAAAGTCTTATTTGTATTCAGCCAAATATGGGTGCCTCCCCTAGTCCCAGTTCTTCTTGCTTGGGGCCATGTGGAATGGGCCTGATTTCCTTCTCTGAGACTCGCTGCAGTCCTCAGAACCCCTCCACTTTCCTTAGCGCCTCCCACATGCAGTGACCCAGGACTGAGTGCAGTGTTGGACCTGAGACCTACTCAGGACAAAACCAGATTCCGTGCCTGGAGCCTGAGATCCATTATTTACCGTTAGCGGCAGCCAGGACAAGCTTCACACGCTGCTGCTGCTCACGAGGCTATGTGTCCTGACTGGCCTCAGTGACTCCTCCATATCTGATGGGTTGCACAAAGTGAGCGCCACAATCATTTTGGTCCTCAGGCATAACGGCTTTCCACGAATGCTCAACTGGTCAGAATCCAAGTATGTGGGAGGGAATGTGTTTGTTTTGTGTCCCTGACGTATAAGAAGATGTTGAAGGGAATGAGAGTTGGTTAACTTTTCTGTCTCTTAGTAGCCAGCCTAATTTTATACGTATAAATGGGTAATTCTCTTTCAGCATAAGGATACTCTTTGATTTATGTCAGGGTACAGATCCCAAAGAAAGCGGGGTCCTAGGCTGAGTGGAATTGTGTAGAATTCTTTCCCTCTGCTCGATTAGGCTCTTGTTCCTTGATGTTCCTAAGAAACAAAGGCATTTGCTGTCATCCCAGATGCATTAAAGCGAAGAGAAAGTGAAAGTAACATTAATGGAGCATCTACCATAGGCGTTTCTTTTAGAGTAGGAAGTTCTCATGATAAAATGTGGAATTACTCATGCAATCAATTAGAAAACAGGATTTGCCCTGCTATTGTTTTTAAAGTATCTCTATCTGGGACTTGTAGAAATAGAAGCATTTTGAGCCAACATGGCAGCGTCATTTGAATGGCTTTGGTGCTTTACTTGCCACAACAATGGATGATGAGGGAATAAAAGTAATAAGAATGAGTGAGAAATACTAAAGATAGTATCTGTAGTCCTGCGAAAAGAGAGCTCTTTATTCTTGAGCAAAAGCTGGAGGTTATCAAAGTTGGATTTGCTAAGTAACGTTTACTGCAATATTTAAAATTTCTTTCCTATTATCGAAATGCATGTAGGAAAAATAACTTTGATATTGAAAATCTGAAACTCCTGAATCCTCAGCCCCCTTCCTTCCGTTCTGTTTTTATAATGTAAGTTTCTCAAAATAATAACACTGATTCCATCGGCACGCCCGCCATCACATGCTGAACCAGGCTGTGCTAGGCAAGTACGTATTAAATAAACAGGCTGAGTCAAAACAGGTCATGAATGGCACGAAGTTCTGTAAACCAAATTACTTTGTTTCTCTCTGGGATGGCAAACAGACCTGAAAATCTTTTCAGAAATACCAGTGAAGCTGGGTAAGTCAAAACTGAACCTATCTGTTTTCTGAAACTATGGATGTCTTTGGACCAGAACCTGAACCAAAGGGATATTTCACTTGGGCCGGATTACCTGTCCCTCCTCTGAAGCTGACGCTACCGTCTGAGCCAAGAGCTAAGTCCCCCAAAGCAAGTACCCCAAAGAAAGGGCCTCGGAAGAGATGCTTCATCCCAGGAAGAGTTAAACTTCTTGCGCAGAGCCAGAGCCGGGCTTCCTTCGACTCCAACCGCGCTCACTCCAGAAAACAGCTCTGGGAGCCCCAGAGGGGGCTTGGGCTGCTCTGACTTCTCACACACTCTTCTTTCAAATGAATTTAAACCTTTTCTTGCCCAAATCCCTACGGAAGAAAAAAAGAAAAAAAAAAAAAAGTAACCACTCTGTAGTTTTTCTACTATTATGCAAATAAATTAATCAGGCAATGCTCCTGTGAGAATTAATTTATATTTGAATCCAATGAGGCCTGGAGGCGTGCTGACTGAACCCCCAGGCCAAAGCCTCGGCTAGGTAGCACCTCATATTATTCCTTTGACGAAATGTGAACTGACATAAATACTATGGCCCCCTTTCAATCCGATTACCCCGTTACTTCACATCAATGCTACCCCAGCCATCAGATTCTGGCGTCTTTCCTTTCACCGGCTCCAGGAACAACGGACCACTCCTCCTTGATAAACAAGCACCCACGCTGCCACCTCGTACCCCCACTCTTAACCCATCATCCTCACTCAATGGGCTCTATTCGACAAGGTATTTTATTTTGTTTGTAGGAATCAGGGCCTGAAAAACAGTTCAAAATCAGGCCTGGCTGGGGCTGTTCATTCAAAGCTGCCCTGTCACACAAATCAGTCACTGAGAGCCCCTGGAATTAACACCCCTGGAGTATCCACCCTTTAACGGATGTCCCCTTGGGACGCTCCCTCCCCCGCCCCCCCCCCTCAAACCCATTTCATCGCCCTCCATTACGTCTTAAGGACTCTTTTTAAAACACACAAAAAACAAACAGCGGCACAGGTCTCCCTTGGCTTGCGTGACCTGAAGCTCAGTCAAAATGAACCTACATTTTAAACCATACCTTTGTACTAAACTCATGTTGACAACCACTAAATTCTTTCCGTCGCTCTGCACAGAAACTTAAAAAAAAAAAAAAAAAGATCCATTTCGATCCCCACCCCCCCCCCCAAACTCTGCCCGTTTAAAAAGCTTGGCTAAATAATCCACCAGGTGGGGGGAAAGTTTTTTCTACGTGGGCAGCTCAGTTTCTGGAGCCCCTACCTTGGTAATTAGATTAACGGCGGCGACCAAAACAGTCCCCGCTCTCTTCACTCTTTACGCCATTTATGGGACGTAACTGATCGCCAAGTATCTTGAGCGGTGGCAGAAAAAAAATCTGGATTTGTGAAGTGCTCTATGCTGCACATGGAAATGAGAGGGGGAGAAAACAAAGCAAGCTTTGTGTCAAAACGGCAACTGCAAGTAACTGTAATACCTGTTTTTCTGAGAAAAGGGCAGAAGTTACATATGCTCATCAACGACTATGTTTGTCAGCTTTGTAGTTAATTAGTTTAAACATTTCGGTGCCTCCTTCTAGCACAGTCTAAAATAGAGGACGGGGACCCTAGACGCAATGCTTTTCTTTCTGAATCAATGAAGGCCAAATACCTTCTGGAGCCGCAGGCCCTCGACAGGCTTTGAATTTGAGAAACCCTTTGAAACATGTTCTAAGTATGTACATATTTTTTAATATCTTTTTTCTTTTCTAGCATTTCATTTTATTCTTGAGAGACAGAGAGAGAAAGAAAGAGCATGAGCAGGGGAGGGACAGGAAAGAGGGGGAGACACAGAATCTGAAGCAGGCTCCAGGCTCTGAGCTGTCAGCACAGAGCCCACACGGGCTTGAGCCACGCACTGCAAGATCATGACCTGAGCGGAAGTCAGATGCCCAAACGACTGAGCCACCCAGGCGCCCCCCTAAATATGCATATTAAGAAGCTCTTCACTTTTTAGAAACAAGAGAAAGCAAAATAAGTGTATGAATTGAAACACATGAACCACTCACTCAGTTACCTACAAGGAAAGTTATGGTTTTACCAAAGACCTTTCGTATTGTTTTCAAAGCAACTTGCTTTCTGCTATGCCGGAGGAGAACACCTCTGTTTTCATAGAAAGTAAGCTTCTGTTTAAAAGGAAAAGAGGCCCTTAGTGAATTTATTAGATTTGGGTGAAATTGTCACTACAAGTAACACTCTCTTTTCCTTTCATCCTAGTACTGGTGCCTTTGCCCAAACATCTAAAATTTGCTGCCTGGGCTCTGCCAGATTCAGGTTTAGCGGCTATTCAGGAACATTGTTATAGACCATATTTTTACTCAAAAATAGATGCAACTGCTTTATTCCCTTCCCTTGGCCGGGTGGTTCACTATTCATTCAACAAACGCTCATTCAGAATCTACTGATTGCTAGATGGGCCATGGCAGCAGGTTCTCTCTCGCATTTAGGATGGCCTGTGTGGCTAAAATCTTCACTCCATACCCTTCCTATACCTACAATTTGGGGCCACGGGAATCTTCTGGGGCAAGCTCAGCCCTACTCAGTCCTTCCCCCTAATGAGAAACATCTAGGAGACTTAGTTCATGAACTTAGGGGACTCAGCATTCAGTCACTTTCCTTACTGTCCCTTCATCATGTGACAAAGGCCCCCCCAGGCTACCCAGATTAACCCCTTGCCCCTTAAGTTCCTGTAATGACCCTTCATCTTCTTGTTCTTCAGTCCCTTCCCAGGTCACCTGGCTGCCCAGAATTGCTTCCAATACAGAGCTTGCCTTCCTCTAACCCAGTGGTCCTCAACCAGGGGCAATTTGGGCTCCCTCCTAAGACTAGGGGGGGTGCCCCTGGCATCTAGTGGGCAGAGGTCAGCAATGCTGCTAAACACCCTACAGGGTGCCACATTGAACCCCAAACAAAAACTGAAGTTAAGAAAACTTGCTATCATGGGTCCCCACCCCAATCCCACAGGCACCGTAGGCTACTGAGTAGGAATGGGGACATTGAGTCAAATCTGCCTCTGCCACTAAATTAACTACACGATGTCTCAGTTTCTTCGTCTGTAAAACGGACTTGTTATGAGAAGACAAGGAAATAATATATGTATGAAGCACCAGCAGAGTACTCACTAAATGGAAGTCATAATTATCATTGCAACTATATTATCGTCCCTAGAAATGTACCCCAAGAGCCGACCCCCTGAGTTCTGTTACTTTTTATGAGCTTGCTCCCCACGGCTGATGGTTTTCAGAGCACAGAAGCTGTATGGAGGCATGGGTCTACCACTCCTGTCTCCAGAGTCCTGGGGGCATTGTTAAATTACCCAGAGTTGGTCTTAGAATCCTTCTCTACATAGTACTTTAGATGCAACTACCAATCAGAGGGATTCAGCACATGAACTAAAGTCTATTTGCCACCTATAATCCATGTTATCTCTTATAAACTGGAGGTCATCTCTTCCTAGAAATACTGTGTTCCCTATCGCTGAACGTGTTTAAGTAAGGCTACCATTAAAGGCATTTTATTTCTAATATGCATGGGACTTCATGCACATTAGGATAACCATCTTGGTCGTACGAGACACGCACACCACATCTGCAACCCATATGCTCACCACGCAAGGCATGAGGAAGATGCTGTGGGTGGGTCCGTTAGTCAACACAGGATAAATTCTCTGATAACCCCAAAATCTTATAATGGAAGCTTTCTCTTGTCTATGTCACAGTCCAATACAAGATGGGTGGTACACCTCCCAGCCATGACTCAGGGATCGGTGCTTTCATTACGTGCTGTACCTCTACCGCTCAATCTCGGGGCCTCCCTGTACCAGGGGAGGGAAAGAGAAACAGGACCGTGGATGAGATTTTGTATGCCAAGCCTGGAAGCGATGCACCATGCTTCTGCCCACATTCCACTGCCCACGACTGAGTGTGTGGCTGCATCTAGCTGTGAGGAAAGCTAGGAAATGCTGTCTGTATGTCCATAAGAGGAAGGAAGGAAGATGACCTTCTGGTGAGCATAGGAGTCAATATCTGCAATAATCATTAAAAATGTTTATAAGACAGGAGTCAGATAGTAGTAAAGAACAACTCCTAGGATTCGGCCGTGAATCTAACTTTGGGTGAGCCCACTTCACACACTGTGTCTCAAGACATAGTAATAGACACTGATTGTTCCATATCTAAAGCCATACTCAGATCCTGATAGGGATCTTCTCTGTTCAGAAACCTGACACCTATGTATCTCTAGGAAAGCGACCCTTGATCGATTTAATTAAAAATGCTAGACGGGCATTGAGGAGGGCACTTGTGGGGATGAGCACTGGGTGTTGTATGTAAGTGATGAACCATGGGAATCTACCCTCAAAACTAAGAGCTCACTGTACACACTGTATGTGAGCCAATTTGACAATAAATTATATTTTAAAAAATAAATAAATACCTAAAATGCTAATTTTGGGGAGCCTGGGTGGCTCAGTCATTTCGGCAACCAACTCTTGATTTTGGCTCAAGTCATGAGCTCACAGGTTCATACATCGAGCCCTGTGCTCTCTCCCTCTCTCTCTGCCTCTCCCCTGCTTGCACGTGTTCTCTCTCTCTCTCTCTTTCTCAAAATAAATAAATACACATTTGTTTAAAAAATGCTAATTCCATATTCCTTACCAATGACTGGCTCAGACGTGAGCAACTGGCACTCTTCTGGCCAATGAGACAGGAGCAGACATCCTCCAGGTGGGCTTCTGGAGATTTCCTTTCCTGCTTATAAAAGGAGAGAGAAGACAACAAACTGGCTCTCCTGCTGAATGTTGTCACTTGCACGTGATGCCTAGAGCTGGGGCGGCCATCAGAGACCACGAGGGAGCTGGCCAAAGAGGACAACGCAACCCGTGAAGGAGAGCAGAGAAGAGAGACAGATGGAACCTTGATTTTTAGTGTTATCAATGAGACAATGAGTTAATGAACTCTGAACCTGTTGTACTTCTGGAATTCTTGCTTTATGATGTAATAACTTCTCCTTATAGTTTCTGTTATTTTGGAACAGGTGTTTTGCTAAAGCAGCCAGAAGTACTGCAGCTGACAGATAGATATGCACTAAGCACTTTAGATGTATGCTCTCCAAAATGGAGCCAGCAGAGACCTGTGGTTCGTGTGTATCTACCTCCCTCTATCAGAGCAGGGAAGTAAGAGCTCCCCTAACTCTGGGTCCCTTGCCCACACAAAGTTCACTTCTTATAAATCTAATGCTTACTTTTAGGACTAAAACAGGTGTTTGAAATACTGCTTCTACTTCTTAAGATTATCGTGACGATTACTTGCCTTGATACAGAAGCACTTAGAACAGTATCTGAAATTCAGTAAATGCTAAATATATACTTATATCATTACAACTACCAGTAGAAATAGAACTTTTGATTTTTATAAACGAAGGTAAACTTTATCAGTTGCTAAATGTCCTCTGATTGTCAGTTTGGCCTGTGAGTATAAGGACTTCTTCATCCCCGCAGTACTTAAAAGCAGAGGGAAATGGCTCCGAGCCAAGCCACAGATTAGCTTAAATCCCCAAACTTTCTTCAGAGGTTAGTTCTGAGTCAGTACAGAACCACGGTTATGAACTTAGGTCCCTGTGTGAGACTGAGCTCCAAACCTCAGCTCTGGTATTAACTGCGTGTCAGGATTCAGAGAAGCAGAACCAATAGGCAACATACCATCTATAGCATGTATGTATCAAGCGCAGGCTGGAATCCACACACACAAGCTGGAACCCCACAAGAACAGACTGGAATCCTGGTCAGTCCCTGCTGCATCTGACCTTGTAGATGTGTGGCTGTCCTGCAAAAGCCAGAACCCTTCTCCAAGGAGAAGGTTGGACCTGACTCAGGAGTCAAACAAGCTGCGGAAGGGGGGCCACGTGCTGCCTAGCAGCTGCCTCCCATCGCCGAGGTGAGCCAGCTGATCGCCTACAAGGTGGCTGCTACTTTCTTTCCACCCTCCCAATCTCTCAAGACTGTTTTGTGGCCCATCCTAACTGGGATCCCATGGGGAAGGCAATTCTAAAAAGTGGAGTTTAGCCTACCCAGGCTGACACAGTGCAAAGCCAACATAGTAACGTTATTAAATTTCTTTAAGTTTCTGTGTCTTCTTCTGTAGGTCAGTGAGGATAATAATAGGCTCTACCTCATAAGGTGTTGTGAAGATTATTATGTATGGAAAATAATTAATACAGTACTAGGCATATAATAAGTTCTCAATAAAGTGAACTATCATTATTATTATCATTATGTTGTTGTCACTGTTGTTTGGTTAAATGTCCTTCACTGACATTTAAAAGAAAATAGGGCATTAGGATGTTTAGTTTCCTGAGAAGAAAGGAAACTAATTTTCTTATTGGCCAGTCACAGTTCTAAGCAATAAACAATCAACATTTTTCACAGTCTTTTAAGGTAAGTATTATGATACCCATTTTAGATGAGGCATTTGAAAAAATGAAGGAACAGAAAGTAACTGGACCCAAGCTAGTAGAGTAGCAATGGATGCTCACTCTCTCTCTCTGTCCATAGAATGCCAAGAAGAAAAACTTGGTGATCGAAACTGAGTGATGAGAAAGTAGCCTTTAAGCTGCAATTTGGGGGTGCCTGGGTGGCTCAGTGGGTTGAGCATCCTACTCTTGATCGGGGCTCAGGTCATGATCTCATAGTTCGTAAGATCAAGTCCTGAGTCAGGCTCTGCAATGACAGTGGGGAGCCTGCTTGGGATTCTCTCTCTCCCTCTCTCTCTGCCCCTCCCCTGCTCACGTGTACATGCGTGCTCGCTCACTCCCTCTCCCTTTCTCTCAAAATAAATAAACATTTATTGATTTAAATAATTTAAAAAAATTAAAAAAGAAACTGCAGTTTGAAGGATGAGCAAGACATAACCAAATGAATCAAGCAGAGAGAATAATATATATGCAAAGGTATACTGGTAAGAAAGAGCCTGGCACCTTAGAGGAGGGAAGACAATGAGGAGGCAAAAGTGTGGTAGAGCAGGGGTGGGGACAGCAACTGGGTGGGGCCCACTCCTACTGCTCGTCCCAAGCGAAATGGGAAGATCCTGGATGGCACAAGCTGTGTCTGTCTTGTTCACGCCAGTATTCCCAGACCCTGAATAGCGCTTGGTGGCACACTGCAGAATCTCAATAAATGTTTGCTGATTGAAGCAAAGGATTGGGTGATAAGATACGATTTATATATCAAAATCTCTAATTGGTATAAAGTATGCCTCCTCCCTCTTTCTGGTTCCTCCTAGTAACACAGAACTGGCTACTTATTTTCTTTCTCTCAGCAGCCCTTCAAATACCTGACTATGGCAGTCATGTCCCCACAGTCTCCACTTCCCCAGGCCAACAGCCTCAGCTTATTGGCATCAGTTTCCCATATTCGGAAGCTCTAGTCAATGCTGTCCAAGGAACTTCTGCAATGATGGAAATGTTCTATATCTGTCCCATCCAGTATGGCAGTCTTATGTGGCTTTTGAGTCATGTGTGGCTATTGAGTATTGGAATTGTGGCTAATGTGACTGTGGAACTGTATTTTAAGTTTTATTTATATTTAAATTATTTAAATTTTACGTAATTTGAATTTGAACAGTCCCATGTGTCTAGTGGCTACTGAATTGAACAGCGCAGCTCTAGCTCTCCACTCTGACTCTTTCTGATAATAAGATGGACATCTCGGCATTTTCCCTGGGCTTCCTACCTTCCTTTCCACCAGAATTAACCAATTCTGATACTCTGTACCCTGTGCTGGGCTTCTGACCCATGTCTGCTAATTTAGTACCCAACGCATAAAGCTGGAACCCCTTTCTTTGGCAAATGCCAGTTATCGGAATAGCGGCTTTTGGATTTCTGGGTCATATAATTTCTCTTAGTGATGAGTTCCTTAAGATACATATTTATACACATAGTTTCTGTCTAAGAACCTAAATGAGGGTTGGGTAAGGATCTGCCAGTGCATCCATTCATTACACTATAAAAATTAAGCATTTATTTCATTTAATGCCGTGATAGTATATGTGTTACCGTGAGCATGGTTCCTGTGCTATAGGAGGTGACTCTCCATTAAACATATTTAGTCAGTAAGCATAGTCACTGATACTATCCACTAATGGTCAACAGTACCAGTTGAAGTCATCACCTAACCATTCAAATCAGCAAAGAGAACTCACCTAGGGGATACAAATGAAAATTAGGCAGTCTTTTGACAAAATCTGGAGTTTCCCAATCTATCATCTAGAGAACCAAACTGTGTAAGTGAAGAACCAAGAATGACAAGACTTTATAAGAGGCTAGAAGAGAGTTCAGTGAATGAAATACACTGAACTTTAAGGCAGGAAAGGTCCTTTTAGATGAGACAAAAGAGTGCTCCCAGAACTTGAAGAATTTGTCACTCTGCACGCATTTCTCTGAATGCACGCCACATGCCAGGCACCACGACACGGAGACAAAGGCTACGGTTCCCACCCTCAATGAGTCTACGGTCTACATGGGAAACAAACATGTAAATTATTCTAATATAATGGGTACAGATGCTGGATTTAACAAATAAAACTACAGACCATCCTGTTAAATTTAAATTTCTGATAAATAATAAATAACTTTTTTAGTATAAGTACATCCCACACAATATTTGGGACATACTTATATGAAAAATAGTATTTGTTTCAAATTCAAAGATAACTGTGCATTCAGTATTCTATCTAGCAACTCTAAATACAAGGTAATAAAAATGCAATGATTAAAGGGGATATTAGGTACTACAAGAAAATATCCGAGGGAATGCAGACCGCACAGTACGTGTCAGAGAAGGGTTACAGAGGAGGCAAGGCTTAAGCCAAATCTTTCCCAACCAGCAGAAGTTCGCCAGGCAAAGAGGGTACAGAAGGAGAGATATACACAAAGGCACTGGGGTCTGAGAGAACAGGGCGCACTTGAGGAAGTGGAGGTAGCTCAACAGGAATAGAATAAGTAATAGGTTATAATCTCCATAAGTAGGAGAAAAGCCCAAGTCAGAATCCAGGACAACCCCACGAGCTAAGGGGTGAACAGAGAAAAGCGACTTCATAAAAAGAGTAAGCAGCAGTCTGAGAAGGAAAAAAAGAAAACCGCGAGGCCAAGACGGAGGGAGAAGTGCACAGCGAGGAAGGCCGCAGGTAGGCCAGGTAAAGTCAGTCCATCGACAGTGCTAACAGGGACATCAGAGACACTGACAAAACCCATTTCAATGGAATGTGATGGCAGGAGGTTGAGAAAGGGCATGGAAGTGACTCCTGTCACTTCCCAAGGGTAGACATTTGGTTTCAAAAAGTTTGATTGTTAAAAATAGTTTCATGCTTAGACCTGGACCAACAGGGAACTTGCCTGGGCCCTGAACTTTAAAGAGAGGCCCAGTCTGGCTCCCCTTCAGCTCCACCCATGTCCACGAGGCTAAGGGGACATGGTCACCTAGAGCCCGGACACTCCCTTTTAGGCCCTGGAATTCTTTAATCAGATAGAACCAAGTCTGCTTTCGAAGACTACACAAGCCTATTCCTAGGTCTCTTTTTCCATGAGTTAACTATGCCCCTAGCATGCTCATTTCTAAACCTGAGGCACAGATCAGGGACTGTTAGGGATGGAAGCGTGTGGATGGACCTTGGACATGTGGACCAGGTGTCTGCACTCTTGCATGACCATTCATGATGTACGATGGACTCAGCATGGGGAGCGAAGTAGGGTGTGCCACAGGTTTCTACCTACGGTCTTATCTCAGGCCTCAGAAAACTTAGAAGAAATATGTAAGAAAGAATTGTGAGTGATGGACATAAGGCCGAGAGAAAGTGCTTTTGAAAATGAGCACTATTTGATGTTTTCTTTTGTTTTTAAGAAAACTCTATGCCCAACACGGGGCTTGAACTCACAACCCTGAGATCAAGAGTCACATGCTCTACTGACTGAGCCAGCCAGGTGCCCCCAAAATGAGCACCATTTAGAAGAATCTGTGGTAAAGGGGATATTAAAGCTACAGGGAGAGAGAATGATGAAAAACTAGGTCCCTGTATTAGTGAGAAGTTCAGCAGCAAATATTTCCAAGAAAGAAACCAATTACAGAAATGTGGACGGGGTTAAGGAACTAAAGAAGGGATGTCAATACACCAAAGACGAGCAAGCCGTTATGTCCCATTATACCCCTAGGCCTGAAAGTGCAGTAGGTTGTCAAGATAATATTGCCAGAGCCTAAGGAGCTTGGGATCTGTAGCTGCAGTCACTCCCGGAAATTCAACAATCAAGAAGAAAACAAGAGGAATAAATACCCCAGCCTTTTTCTCCTCTTGCCCTCGACTTGGTGCAATTGCCTCCCATGGACTGAAACCAACTAGAAGAAACCAGCCAGCAAATTATCCTGGGGGCAATGCATTCTCTAGAGGCCAGCCTCTTCAGGAAAAAGCAGAGCGAGAAGGGTTGGAAGTAGATGTGTAAGGGAAAACGAAGAATAAATAATTAATACTGTCTCCAAGAAGGCAGGAGAGACTTAACTAAGTGGAAATGCGAATAGAATGGAAAGGAAGTTGGCAGGAAGGAAATGGAAGGCATTTGTGTTGAATACCCATCTCTTTTGCTCTCTGCAGTTAGAGGGGAAGGTTGATAGTGGATGAGGTAAGCAGGCAAGGGAATGTTTTGATTTAACTCTTGGAGATGGTAGTTGACTTGAGGCCATTGTGCAGTATAAGTAATACCTTAATATAAGGCTATTTTTCCCATCCCCTCTCAATGTAAGAGGGATGTCACATTTTCCAAGCGTCCCTCTCCTTCCCCTACATTAAGCAGAACCACAGAGCAGATAAAAGTCTTGGGGGATTTTTCCTCCCCTCTTTCCTGCAATTAGCTCTAGGACCACCTCAGCCTCTGGCCAACGAACCTCCAACAACTTAGAGGCCCACACATTTCAGAATACTTCCCACTCAAATACTGACTCATGATTCAAAACAGCCTCTCTAGGGGCACCTGGCTGGCTCAGTCATAAGAGCATGCAACTCTTTTTTTTTTTTTTAATGTTTATTTATTTTTGAGAGACAGAGCATGAGCAGAGGAAGGGCAGAGAGAGAGAGAGGCAGACGCAGAATTCGAAGCAGGCTCCAGGCTCCGAGCCATCAGCACAGAGCCCGACGCAGGGCTCGAACCCACAGACCATGATATCATGACCTGAGCCGAAGTCGGCCGCCCAACCGACTGAGCCACCCAGGCGCCCCTAGAGCATGCAACTCTTGATCTTGGGGTTTCGAGTTCGAGCCACGTGTTGGGTTTAGAGATTACTTTAAAAAAAAAAAATAGACTTATTTTCTTAAGGGACCCTATCTGATACGTTCCTCCTCTAACCAAATCAAGACTCTTTACCTGTTAGAAGAAAAATATTTTTTAAAGCTAATTTTCACATTATAAAGAATTAGTAGTCTTACCCCTAATCCTCCCATGGTTATCTGGATTTGAAAAATACCTCTTTGTCCCAAAAAAGGAATCTCTAAATTTCAGAGAAAATGAGCTTAAGAATTTGGGATGTTTAGGGGCACCTGGGTGGCTCAGTTGGTTAAGCATCCGACTTCGGCTCAGGTCATGAGCTCATAGTTCGTGGGTTCAAGCCCTGTGTCGGGCTCTGTGCTGACAGCTCTGGGCCTGGTGCCTGCTTCAGATTCTGTCTCCCTCTTTGTCTGTCCCTCCCCTGCTCACACTCTGTCTCTCTGTCAAAAGTAAATAAACATTTAAAAAAAATTTTTTTAAAACAAAAAAGAATTTGGAATGTTTAGACAAGGATATTTCCCTCTCTACCCCCTCCAACCACCCTAAATCTAAAAATGACTCCTTTTCCTTTATGTTTTAAAACGAACTATCTGTTGTTGCTGCTGCTGCTGCTGTTGCTGTTTAACATACAGAGAGAAAAAGGAGAGGGTGAAGCAAGATTCCCTTTTGGAAAAGAGTGTCTCGGTGCATAGGCAAACAGCTTTTTTCCCTCGTGGGCTCTTAAATGTTGGACAAGATTAGGTGTAATATCAAGACAAAACGCCCCAGGGCTAGCTTGAACACTAATATAAACCTCACAACGCCAACTTCTCACGCCCAAAGTTAACAAGACCAGTCTCCTCCGGAGTCCCCTGTTCTTATGTGTGTGTGGCGGTGGGGAGTGGGCCAGTTCATTTCTCCAGGACCTGTCACCCAACTCCCTAGACCGCCAATTCCCCCCGCACCCTAGGGGGCAGCTCCACCCCAACACAAAACCAGCCTCGCTAAGAGGTATCTGTTCCGATCCGGGATCCTTGGGGACTGGAAAGAAGGCGGAATGTATTTCGTACTCTCTCTTCTCCCTCCGGCCGTCGACAAAAGCGGCCCTTTCAGGCGCAAAGAAAGGTCCTACGCCCTTTCCCACCCAGCGCTCATCAGCCAACTTCACCTTCATCCAAGCCTCTTTATCCAGAAGGACTCTGGGACAGGAAATCAATAGTCCCAGCTTGAGGCGAGGGGAAAGGGCGGGGGGAGGGGAAGCTGGGACAGGTTGGTGGGGCGGCGGTGGGGCGGTGAGGAAGGGGTTCGCTGTGGGGCCTCAACGGGTAATTAAAGCGGCTGAAAGGCGCTGCCCAGGACCAGGGGAGCGAGCCAGGGAGGATCACCTGTTTTACCCATGGCGTCGGGCCACACTTCGTGGCGGGGCCAAGACGGAAGAGGAGAGCGCTCAGAGGGCGATGCAGGGTAGGACGCGGGGCTGGATCCGAGGGCCCAGCGGCCCCGGGGCTTTGCTCTCCGCACGGAGTGCATCACGAGACCCGAGGCGCCAGGAACCGCGCCGGCGCAGTCGTCCGGGGCTGGCCGCTCTGCGCCAAAGCCTCCAGCGCACTGGGCGCTAGATCCCTCCACGCCTGGCGCGCCCTGGGCACCCGGAAATGCTCTTTCCAGGGGCCCGACGGGCCCAGGCGCTGGGAGCTGATGCGGCCCGCGGTGGGGCCATAAAGAGCTGAGCGTTTTTAAACCTAAGGTCAGATCTGGAGGGGCCTATAGAGAGCTCGCTAGGGCAGTCCCTCGTTTCACACACAGGGACACTGAGACCCGGGGGAGACCAGGGCTGCTTCTAAGAACACCCAGCAAAGTGAAATGGATCCAAATGTGAGTTAAAAGGATATTTCACTCGGCAGTCTGAGGGAGAGCTGGCCAAGCAAGGGAAAGCGAAGGCAATTTATTTTTAAGGCGAGAGAGAAAGGGAAACATTAGCTTTGAGAAGAAAGAATACGAGAGTGATTTCCCAGACAAGGGCGGGGAGTGGGCTGGAGTGCCGGAGAGAAAAAGTAGTCAAGGCGCAGCTCATCTAAAGTTAATTTTGATCATTTTGAATGGGCCGAGATCGCCTGTGCCGACGCCTCGCCGTGTTAATATCGTTGGGCCGCGGCGTCCAAGCCCCGCGTTAAAGTAAACTCCCGCCAGGCAGGCACTGCTCGCCGAGCTGCTCTACAGAGATCCTCTTTCTTCGGGTTAAAAAAGAAGTAGAAGAAGAAAAAGAAAACACAAAAAACCCACAAAAAAACACAACACACAGTTAACCACCTGTCGGGGCTGAGGATACAATGAGGCTCTTCGAAAAGGAGCTTTTCATGCATGCGTAATATATTTGTTCAGCTATTCACTTAATGAAGCTGATAAATGTGATGCAAGACAATAGTCAAGTTAATCTATTTAGTAAAATGTTTTGAGACTTTCAGGCTACGTTAAGGAGGGGAGCGTTCGGGGACATTTTCATTTAAATGCGCTCATCTCCCCTCTTAGGCTGCACAGGGGGGTTCGGCAATCTATGTGAATATAATTTCTTATAAATGTGTCTTTAATGGGTTTAATTCACCCTTGCCAGCTGTTTTGGGGGCTATTTTGTAAGAGCAAAACAAACGTTTCAGGCTTGGAAAGCTAGTTAAAATTAGTTTCGGTCAGCGAGGCCAAGCTATATTTCCTGCAAACCATCTGCTTGATTGGCACAATAGAAGGATTTTCAAGGAAAAAGGGTGGGGGGAGTGAGTTTGAAAGGAATGAGGGGTGGGGGGAGACGATAGAAAGGGCTAGGGAGGCCGGTAGTTCCTTGTGGCCTATTCTGAAGGTGAACCCCTTAGAGGTGTCTTAATAGAGCGGCTTGCCTCCAGGGCTGGGCGACTGGAAAGCTATTTCAGCCCGAGCCTCGTCGCCCTCCTCTTTGCCCAGTGGGTCAGCTCCCCCCGCCCAGCCCCGGACCGGAGAAACCAGGCAGCGGGGGGCTTTTCCCCCGGTTGTCGCCTTTCCGTGTCCTGCCTAACTATCGAGGCGCGCTCCAACTGTTGGCAGTCCCAGCCCAGAGAGCCGCGGCCTGGGGGTTCGAACCCATGCAAAGTGCTACCTTGAGGTCCCAACCTTCCCTAACTTACGCTGGTTATCTTTTCCGAAGGCCGGGAAGCTTAAGCCACTCTATATACTTTGCAGGCCCTTCTTCCTCCGCGGCCTGCGTCCCCGGAGGTGATCCCGGCTCCGCCCACACCGCAGAGGGCCGGCAACTGCGAGAGCTTGGCGCGTGGGGCTGGGACCCGCCCGCTCTCCACTGCCGGGGAGGAAAGAAATTCCCCAGGGCGGGTTCCGAGAGTCCACCCTGCGGTCCCAGGGAGGCTTTGGCAGGTTTGGCTTTGTAGGCCCCGGGAGTCCTGGCCGGCTCTGTCGCAGCCTCCCGAAGCAAGCAGTAGCGCCCGCGGCACAGGCAAGGACCTTAAAGCCAGCCAAGGGCCTCCGATTCTCTCTCTCCCACTCGCGTCTTTTCCCTTGAAAGAGAAATAACTCAGCTCTGGGAGAGAGGATGTGCGCGACTTATTTGAAATAAACTTGAAGATAACGACATTACAATGAATGGCAGGACGCACAAAACCCCATGGGCTCAGGTCAAACGGCATTAGTCACAGGTCTTAGCCGCAGCCGCCGCGCCGCGCAGCCCCTGAGGCTATCGCGGAGTTTGAAAAGACGCGTTCAAGGAGATCACTTAAAGTAAGATCCTTTCGTCCGATTTCTTGCTTCCTTAGGATTTAGTCTGCCTTTTCACTGGCGGCCAGCCCTCGCCCCCGCCCTCACTTTTCCTCTTTGCGCCTTCGGAATTCTTCAGGGGGCTCTGCAGACGGGCCGCTGGAGGCAAGGTCCACGTGGATCTCAGCAAGGGGTTGACCCACCTTCCAGAAATGTCAGGGCCCCTTTTACAAGCGGTGAAGTTAGCAGCAGTTAGTCTATAGTAAGGCAGAATGACCCGGGGGCGGGGGAGGGATGTGCACGCGCGCACGCGCGCGCGCGTGGCAGTAAAGAGCCAATGGAGCGTGTCAATCTGCAGGATAATAACTAAAAACTACACCCAGGGAAATGCCCCAGCAGGAGAAGAGGCCTGGGGAAGACGATGGCGCTCGGAGGGCCCCAGACTAGCTCTGAGTTCTGAGCACTCCCCTCCTCCCTGCCAAAATCCCTGCAAATGGAGGCTCTATTTCGATCTTCCGGAAGACTAGGCGGGCGCTTCACTGATGGGTAATTCAACACCTGTAGTTACGGCTCTCCTCCTTCCCTGGAACGGGTAACAGCTCCAGGCGGGGAAGAAAGGAACAAGGGAGGGAGGGAGAAGGAAGGGGAGGAGGCCTCGGCGACGGAGAATTAGAGATGGAAGAGTTGGAGGGAGAGAATGCAAAAAAAAAAAACAAAACAAAACAAAAAAAAAACAGATTGGATCTTCCAGCTTCCAGAAAGCAGTTGGGGAAGGGGATAGCGGGAAATTGACTGCGATGGAAAACTTTGTGTGGTGGCAAGATGAAAGTGCAGGTGTTCAAACAGTTTAGACTTTTCTCTCCTATTTTATTGCAAGACTTCAAAAAGAAAAACTTTGGAAGTTCTTCACACACGTCCCTCCTCCGTTTTCAAGGGTCTCCAATTAACCAGAACAATGTATTTTGCATATTTAAATAGCCACTTATTTAAAAGTTCTTTTCCTTAGAGGTTTTCGACAGCCTGCCTGGCCCGTACGCCTCCATAAGACTCTTGGGCTCAGAAACTCCATACTTGCGTCATCGTAAAGCATTATAATTCGGCTCCAGAGCCTGGCCCTAAATAACTTTTTAATTTGAATCAAGGGAGAGCTTTAGCGGGCTCCGTTTCTGGTTTAATGTGATATAAATCGCAGATGCACTTTTATTGAATGGTTAAAGCAGCGACATGGCGATCATCAACACAAAACGCCCTGAACAAAACCATCGAGAGAAATAAAGCTGGTTAATAAGATTTTTGAGAAAGCTTTGTGTTAAAAAGCAAAAAGGAAAACCAGCTGAAGGTGACAGTTAGTTCATGGTTAATAGGATCAGGGCGGCCTGGCGGGGCTGCACACTTCTCTTTGGGGAGGTTCAGCCACACCAAAGAAATGAATGGGACATTTAACACATCTGTTATCTCGCCGAACAGAGAAACGGGGGGATCGAGGTTCAGCGTTACCCCAGCCCCAACCCCCCAGTAAAGCGAAGGACTGTCTCCTGGAAGATTCTCGTTTGAGGCCCCAGATTAAGGATAGGGTCTCCTGATATCCGATGAGCATTCTTGGGAACCGCGTTCTTTGCAGGGTGTTTTCAGGTGTTTGTAAAGTTGCAGGTAATTAAGAAGCTGCAAAACTTCGGCCAAGTTAATCACCCAGCAATGGGTAGGCCTCTCTCGAGGAATCACAACTTTTGCTGCTATGGCTTTAAAAGTCCAGGCGGTAAGTTTCAGATGAAACCGCTGAGGACTCCTTGGGGTGGGAAAAGGGCCAGCATAGCACTGCTAGCATTCAGGTCGCCCGACCTGAGGCTTCTCAAGGGGAATCCCGCAGCCCAGCCTCGGTGCTTTGCTCCTCTCTGACGCTCCCCCAGGCGAGCTGCGGAGTGCTGCTTGGTGACACTTCTAGAGAAATGTCGCTGAAATCGTTTTCTAAGTTTCTGGGAGTTTGCAGGAGACACATTTTACCATTCAGGTATCTACCAACTGTCTCAAACTCCATTAGTTTCCCGACACGAAATAACTCAAATCAAGACCTCCTCCTCCATCCTTATGGACTCCACCTAATAACCCCAAAGCATTAATTCCAAATCTCCCTGTGTTGTCAGACTGGCACCCCACAAACACTGCTTTTACCCACCCCTCACGTCTGCTTTATGCCTCAGCTGGAGTAAGGTATACAGCCCCAGACTGAAGAAGGGAGTATATTTTCGTGTTCACTGACTTGAAATTTTCCATTGCCCTCCCCGCAAGGGGGAGGGCTATTTTACTGATTGCCTGGAGACGAATTTCTATGAATATTTATTGATTTATTTTCCAGACTCGGCAGGGGAGCTGCAAATAAATTTAGTGCGTTCTTTAAATAATTCCTTTTCTATGAGGCAAGATGTCATCCGAAACTTCTAAATAGGCATTTAATTAGCCCGGGTGTTGCTTCGGAACAAAAACTCCCGGCGAGAGCTTTGGGGGCGCACTGTATTGCAAAGAGGCGGTCGATACGCAGAATTGATGCGCGCCAGCCTTTGTTGCCGGCCCATTGTGCGGGCCATGCTTATGAAGACTAATCCAATCATAAATTGCACCCCTGCGCCAATCAGAGCGCCCAGAGCCTCCGGCGAATGAAGCTCGAGTGGAGAACTTTGTTGAACTTCATTGTCAGAGCTGTCACTTTTCAAAGCGCTTTAACGGGCGGGCCACTATAAAACCATCACCTCGACGGGAGGACCACGGAGGACTCGCAGACGCCCAAGTGCGATCATTGCTTGGAGACGTTTGCTAAGCCCAAGAGAGAGGGCATCGCGGGGGCGGGAGGGGCGGGAAGCGAGGCATTTACCCTCAGGCCACTGGAAGAAGGGTTATTCCGCCCGCCCCGCGCCTAACATGATGTTCCCTGGCCTCCTCGCGCCCCCAGCCGGGTACCCGAGCCTCTTGCGCCCCACGCCCACCTTAACGCTGCCCCAGTCCCTGCAGTCGGCATTTTCCGGCCACTCGAGCTTCCTGGTAGAGGATCTGATCCGCATCAGCCGGCCTCCCGCTTACCTGCCCCGCAGCTTACCCACGGCCAGCATGTCGCCCCCTAGGCAGGGGGCCCCCGCGACTCTCACAGACACCGGGACCTCGGACCTGGGCTCCCCGGGTCCGGGCAGCCGACCGGACGCTTCACCTCAGACGGCCGCCTCCCCCGCCAGCGAGCCAACGTTTCTAAAGTTTGGGGTGAACGCCATCCTCTCCTCTGCGCCCAGAACCGGTAAGTGAGGGCAAAACATTGAGGGCCGGTCCAGGTGCGAGTCCTTCTTGCCCGGGTTTGCTGTAAGCAGCGGGCACCCACCCACACATCTGCGCACATACACTTACGAAGGATCCCGGAGCCCCCACTCGCGCAATGTGAGACTTAGGTCCAGCCAATTCCTTGGAAGAAAAGCCTCCAGGTTCGCCCCACCCTCAGAATGAACTTGATTACCTGCAGTCGGAGAGGGTGCCCGCCCCTAGGCGTGTTGTGTTTCTGCCCTCAAACTTCTGGAAGCCAGTTTTTATAAACTTAAGACAATATATTTACTAGCTTAGCTAGTATAATGAATCTACAATTCTTTTCTTACCTGCCCTAATACTACCTAACTCGTTAGTGCCTCGGATGAGAATCGGGACAGGGAGACTGAGGTGCGAGGCGGCAGGGAGGAGGGTGGTGGTGGTGATGGAAGGATTCCACAGATGACATAAAGTTAGGAAAAGATTTCTTTTACTCTGTCAAACTATTGAGGAAGATGCCTTTGAAGCCAGCTGAAGGGTTAATCATATCATGTATTCAATGTTCTGTATAATAATCAAGTACCTAATCAAATTCCCTTCTGTCTCCCTCCCTCTTTTCCTTTCTCCTTTACTCTCTGCCAGAAACATCCCCTGCCTTACTCCAGAGCGTCCCTCCCAAGACCTTCGCCTTTCCCTATTTTGAAGGCTCCTTCCAGCCTTTCATCAGATCTTCTTATTTCCCAGGTAGGTCTCATCTCCCTTCCCGGGGGGCGGCGTCCCAGCCTCAGCCCGTCACTCCCTGCTCCGAAAGCCATATTTCTCCGTCCACCCCTCGGGGTTATGCTCTGGTTCAGAGGTTGCGAGGCGTACAACATTCACGAATCCGTCGCGCCAATTTGATGCCCTATTTAGCACAAGCAGTGACTGCTTGACACTTTGCACCAATTCCCTGCTCTACAAATTAGCAGGAATTGTCATGGTCCCAATTTGAGGCGGTTCCCTTCCCGGCGAGGAGCTGTTGGCATCCCTTCACGCCGCCGTTTTCCCACAGAGTCAGTGCACTTGGCCACGATTCCCCCACAAAGGTTTCAGCACCATGACCAATTGGTCAGCTCCTCCGGGCAGCCACACACAGACCGGCCCTCGCCCCTCCACGCCGCCGAGAGACACCTACCAGCCGGGGCTAATTTCTCTTTAAGACTCATTCAGGGTTTCGGGCTTTTCACAAGACCACATGGGGTGCCCTCTTGTGTGGGATGCCTGGGGTCGCCCAGGGGGAGGGGGACTAGATCCTCCCACAACCCCAACCTTCTATTCCCAACCTCTTCTCAAACCCTTCTCCCCACTGCCTTATCTTTTTTAAAGATTCTGAGCGTCTAAAATAAGTCTGAGGGAAGCCCGTAATTGGGTCCTAGTCTAGAGGAGAAACACCTTCAACAGTTAACGCGAGGTTTTCATCCTGGAATCCCAGTGGTGCCTCAAAGTATAGCTCAAAACTCAGCAACCACCCAGAGATAGAGGAGAGCCTATAAAGAGAAGAGAGACTGGACACGGTCGGTGGGGGATGGGTAAAACCACGCAACACTCCCAAATATCAGCGAAAGAAATAAGCAATTGATTTTTAAAAGGGGGAGAGAGAATTCACCAACAGCCCCCACCACCATTCATGCTGCTGCTGATAATGGAATGTGCTCTCTTTCTCCCTCATCTCAATACTCTAACAAAAACAACCCGAGCTTTATAAATAGCTTTTCATGTCCATTTAATGAAAATGATTCCGGGAAGAGAAGCCTCTGCCATCAGTATTCTCCCAATGGTCTTGGCCTGCAGTTGTGTTTAGTTTGAAAGTGTAAATCTCTTTTGTCCCAGTAATATATGGCTTTCGCTGCTTGTCCTCAGTCTTTTTCTGTTAGTTCATTACTACACAATTACCATTCACGCTTCATTAGAGTCTCTGTTTCTTTTGGATTTTTTTCCCCTCACTTAAAGGAAAACTCTCCCCCTTTTTATCATCCCAATACCCATTGGGGAGCGGTCAATGTGCTAATTAGCTGCCACTTTTCATGTATTCGGGCCGAATTCTTTACGTTTTGTGGGGGAGGGGAAGAAAGATTAATATGAAAAAGATGAATGCTGATTGGATTTTTCAAAAAAAAAAAAATCCAAAGCGGATTTTCTTCTGTCAAGTCAGTAAAGCACCTCATTTTCATCTAAAGAATGCAAAAGCCACCAAGGTGATAAAAGCACAAGGGGGAAACCTCAGCTGGATAGTTTATTTTTATTTTTGTAATTTTTTTCTGTGGCTATTTTAGCTGATGTACGCAGGTTTGTTCCCTTGAGACTGTTCCCCTGAGACTGTTGAATGGAAAAACGAAACAGGCTATTGTGGAGGCTGTTTTCTGGGTTTCCGTGGTTTTACCTAATCCGGGTTTGCCCGGTTGAAAGGGAAAGTTATTTGGGCGGAAAGCGCCTTTCAGTCTCGCAGGTTTGTAGGTTCCTGGCCTATTCTCCAAGAGGAGAAAAAGGAGAGCTTTAAAGAGATGAAGGGATCAGAGAGAAAACCCGAAGGAGGCCACTAGGGAGGGGCAGACGCTACCGCCCCGGCGGGACGCCGCCCACTCACTCGCAGCCCCCCACCCCCACCCCTCCGCAGGGTCCTCGAGCGTCGTGCCCATCCCGGGGACCTTCTCCTGGCCGCTCGCTGCCCGCGGCAAGCCTCGCCGGGGCATGCTGCGTCGAGCCGTGTTCTCCGACGTGCAGCGCAAGGCGCTGGAGAAGATGTTCCAGAAGCAGAAGTACATCAGCAAGCCCGACCGCAAGAAGCTGGCGGCCAAGTTGGGCCTGAAAGACTCACAAGTGAGGGCGGTCTCCCCACAGCCCCACCCTCCAGGCTTTACCCCGCCCCCACGCAGCGTACCCTTGGGAGGGTTCTCGGAAACGCCTTAGGTCCCATCCTACGGATGGGGGAAGTAAGGTCTAGAGAGGGAATGAGCGCACGAGCCAGCTTCCGTGGGGCCACTCGGGACAGCCCACTCCCGTCCCCGCCCCATCTCTCCCCGGCTCGGCGCCCTCCTCCCGCGCCCGGCCAGGTCTGGGACACGAGGATGGGGGTAGAGGAGCGAGGAGCTGAGGAGGGCGTGAGGGTAGGGTGAATTCCTTGACCGTGTGAAGTCACTTCGGGGCTTGGGCAGCGGGCAAGGAGGGGGAGAAGGACAGGGCCTCTTACCTTCCCCTACGGTCCTGCCGGAGCCCCTCCCCCAAGCCCTTGGTGGGGAGGGGCTGCGATAACCGCCGCTTGTCCCCTGCTCTCTACTCCCCGCTCCAGGTTAAAATATGGTTCCAGAACCGACGCATGAAGTGGCGGAACTCCAAGGAGCGCGAGCTTCTGTCTAGCGGGGGCTGCCGAGAGCAGACCCTTCCCACCAAACTCAATCCGCACCCGGACCTCAGCGACGTGGGCCAGAAGGGCCCAGGGGATGACGAGGAGGAAGACGAGGGCCGGGGCAGTCCCGGCCACCGCCTGGTCTATCACGCGTCCCCCGACCCTCGGCACCTGCGGGACCCGCGGCTGGAAGGGCCGCTGCCTGCCTCACCTGCTCACTCCAGCAGCCCCGGCAAGCCTTCGGACTTCTCCGACTCCGAGGAGGATGAGGAGGGCGAAGAGGAGGAGATCACCGTGTCTTAGGAGCCCTCCCGTGCCCTGGGTACTGTTTGGAAGTGTTTTAAAACTGAAGAGGCGTGATTCAGTCCGCTTAGTCCCCACGGTCCCGACGCTGCCGCTTCCCTTTGCAGAACCTTCGCCTGGTCGCGGGCGCCCCAGCTCCTTCCATTGACCAAAATGGCGTTTCCTTCCCCCACACCACCTCCCAACAGCTGTCTCCACGCAAGTGAAATTTAGGTCTTGGGCCCAGCCTTAACTTTTCCACCCGGGTCCTTGTCTTGCTTATTGCAAGCTATTTTAAACACAGTGGGGTGTCACTCCTATAGCCTGGATTTAGCTGTGAGCCAGGTCCTGCTGGTCTTTAGAAGCAATAACACTACGAGGGAGGAAACTATGGAGGAGGAAACAGAGTTAGGAGTCCCAACATCAAGCATATAACTCTAAGACCTCTGACTTCCTAGATCCACCCTTCTGTCTTAGGTGGGAGTGTCTCCTACCCAAGTCGACTCTGGTAACCCAGTCTTTCCATAGCAGCTCCCTTAGATATCTGAATTTTTAAAAAATGAATTAAAAAAATTTTTTATAAACATACACACCTTCTGGTCTAAGGCACAACATAAATAATGAGTTTTTTTCCTGTCATATTCCAAATGCTGTCTGGGCAAAGAAGTGAGTTGTTGAGGGAAGAGTCAGTCCCTATTTCTGTATGTGTGTTTCAAAGCGTTTTCTTTGTAATTTCTTCATCCACAGTATATGCACCAAGCACTCTACCTTGTACTCTTTTACTATTTCTGGGGGGATTACACTGACCTGCAAGACTCTTAAGCACTGGGCATGATTGTGAGCAGAGAGAGAACCCACAGCCTCCCTGATTTTGATTCTTTTTATTTTTAACAGAACTTTGCTGTCTTTGCACAGCTTTTATGAACTGTACACTATTTTGTACACATGTGTTGTATGGATATTTTATACCAATGTTATTGTGAATGACTATAAGGGGTTGACTAGACTTTCTACTCTCTCTATCTTTGCAATGGCTTTTAAACTTTAAAAAGGTAGCTGTTTAATTGCATAACTTATAAAGAAATACTTATTTTGTATTTTTACCTTGTACAGAATTTTATATATGTATATATGTATCAAATGAACAAATGCTAAATAAAAAGTAGAATGGACACAGTGGTCAAGCATATCATTAATTCACAGAACGTCAGAGCTGAAGGGGATGGAGCTTCTAGTTCAAGTGATACTGGAATTTATGGAGGGTAAGCTCATATTCAAGAGAGGATGGCACATGTCTAAAGTCACCCAGCTGTTTAGTGGCCAAGCTGGAACTAGAACCCATCTCTGACTCTCAGGCCAGTGCCTTTTCTGCTTCCCTGTACCATCAATAGCCATATTTGCTATGGCTACAAGAAAAGTAGTTCCAGGGGCGCCTGGGTGGCTCAGTCGGTTAAGCGGCCGACTTCGGCTCAGGTCATGATCTCGCGGTCTGTGAGTTTGAGCCCCGCGTCGGGCTCTGTGCTGACGGCTGAGAGCCTGGAGCCTGCTTCGGATTCTGTACCTTCCTCTCTTTCTCTGCCCTTCCCCTGCTCATACTCTGTCTCTCTGTCTCTCAAAAATAAATAAACGTTAAAAAAATTAAAAAAAAAAAAAAAGTAGTTCCAGTAAAGTGGTACCAACAAGTCAAGTCTACGGTAATCCTTCTTCTCTAAAGACTGAAATGATGGACTAAAAGAAATCAGTGAATTAGTTTAAGCTGTTCAAGTTTATAAGGGTTTTCCTTTCCCTTCATGAAAGTTTATATAATTTCTATTCCCCAAGGAAGCTCCAAATTATTAGTCCTGTCTTTTGTGTACAAACTGATTTTCTCAGGATGTCATCTATAGCCGTGACTTGGGAGCCCAGATACAGACTCTGGGGCTCACAAGTGAAACTAAACTTCTTTAAAGACAACTTTCAACAGCAACAATTTAACCAGCAACTTAGGCGTAAAGAACATCAGATAGAACCCTGGTAAAGGCTTCCGTGTGCTTTCAGAGGTTGGTTTCTGCTGCCTCAGCCACACAGACGCACGTTTCTTTATTATCCTAACCCACACCCCAGTAGTCAGGGGATAAAAGTTGTTAAACTTAAATTTCAATAGTTCGTAGCCCATTTAAAGTTGGAATTTTTCTATTCTCAGTTTGATTCTCTTTCCAAATAACACAAGTCCTCTCTCCATGTAAGGTTCTGATATCCTTCCGTGTTGGGCCTGTTCCTGACGCTGGGGGTCACTATTTTCATTATTGTTTAGAAATGATTCTGGGAACTTGAGAAAAAAATCTTATTGTCATAATTATCTTAATCCAAGAAACCCTCCACATTTCCCCCTCAGCACGTATGAAAGTTCCTAGCTTGGTGTTCTGTCCATGGTAGGCATATAGCCTTTTAGATAAGAAACTCTGCTCTGAGTGATTCAGGCGATTTTCTCCTTCTCTCTCCTGTTGCCTGGACATCCATAGATGGGATCCTGACCAGAGTGGCCCACTTTCCCCTCCCTGCTAGCTCAAGCCCACAGTTCTTACTTACCGTCAAGAACTACTTTCAGGCATGGGGATGGATTAGTGTCTACATTCAAAGTACTTTGGAGGCGCCCTCATGTTCATTGTGGCGTTATTCACAATAGCCAAGAAGTATTCACATTCTTATCATTCACCTCATTCACAATAGCTTCTGCAACCTAAATGTCCATAAATGGATAAGTGAATAAAGAAGATGTGGTATATAAACACAATGGGTTATTATTCAGCTTTAAGGAAAGAAATCTTGTCACATGCCAAACATGAATGAACTTTGAGGACCTATGCTAAGTGAAATAAGCTAGTAATTAAAAGACAAATACTTCATGAGTCCACCTATATGAGGTATCCAACACATTCAAATTCATAGAAACAGAGAGTGAGATCGTGGTTGCTAAAGGTTGGGGTCAGCTGGGGGAAACGGTCAAAAGTTTCCATTTTACAAGATGAAATTTGTAGTGCAACAAGGTAAATATGGCTAACATTACTGAACTGCAAATTAAAAGTGATTAATATGTGTTTTTAAATCTCAATTAAAACATTTTTTAAAAATTTAAGTAAATTGGAAAAATAACTCACATGTTAGAAGAGTTAAAAGTACAGCAATGGTCAAAATTATGACCAAATGAAAAAATTCGCGGTAAGCAATATTATCATAATACAATGTGAATGTGTTACATAATATAATGCAAGAAGCAATAAAGTTTTTCTATATTAAGAAAAGTTAGGGGCACCTGGGTGGTTCAGTCGGTTGAGCACCGACTTGGGCTCAGGTCATGATCTCGCGGTCTGTGAGTTCAAGCCCTGCGTCGGGCTCTGTGCTGATGGCTCAGAGCCTGGAGCCTGCTTCGGATTCTGTGTCTCCCTCTCTCTCTGCCCTTCCCCTGCTCACGCTCTGTCTCTATGTCTCAAAAATAAATAAACGTTAAAAAAATTAAAAAAAAAAAAAAGAAAAGTTAATGGGGCACCTGGCTGATTCAGTCAGTAGAGCACGCAACTCTTGATCTCCAGGTTGTGAGTTCAAGCCCCATATTGGTAGTAGGCTTAATGTAAGAAAAAAAGAGACAAGAGAATTTCCTCTTTTCCAGCTGGAGTCATGGAGGGTGCACAAGAGAAAAAAAAGAAGGTTCCTGCTGTGCCAGAAACCCTTTTTAAAAAAGCAAAGGAATTTTGCAGAGTTGCGTCAACCACCTAAGAAAGAAGTGTGCCCAAAAAACGCTTCGAAAGGCAAGGAGGAAGCTTATCTATGAAAAAACTAAGCTTTACCACAGGAATATAGGCAGAGGGATGGAACTGAGAGTCCGTTGCCAGAAAAGCTGGCAACTTATACGTACCTGGGGAACCCAAATAGGCATTTGTCATCAGGATCGGAGCTACCAGTGGTGTGAGCCAAAAGGGTTGGAAGGTGTTGCGGCTTCTTTGCCTTTGCCAGATATTCAATGGCACCTTTGTAAAGCTCAGCGAGGCTTCGGGTAACCTGCTGAGGATATAGCATAGGGGTACCTAAACCAGAAGTCAGGGAATGAACCGATCTACGAGTGTGCTTATGGCAAAATCAACAATAAGCGACGGAGAGCACACTGACTGCTCGATCTCTTGATAAATATGGCACCATCTGGATGCAGGATCTGATTCATGAGATCTATACTGTTGGAGAATGTTTCAAAGAAGCAAACAACTTGTTATGGCCCCTCGAGTTATCTTCCCCACAACGTGCAATGAAGAAAGGGACTATCCATTTTGCGGATGGTGGCAACAGAGAAAATCAGATCGATAGGTTTATTAGAAGGATGAACTAAGGTATCTGCCATGGTTATTTTTGTCATCTGGTCAGTTAATAAATGACTGTGTTCAAATTGGAAAAAAAAAAAGAGAGAGAGAGAAAAGAGAGAGAAAAAAAGAGAAAGAAAAAAGAGAGAAGAGAGAAGTTAAGAAAACCTAGAAAAGGAAAGAAAAACTACCCTCAACTTTTAAAAATGTGTATGCTACTCCCTTATAATCACAAAGCTTTACATCTTCAGAACTATAAATGCCACGTGTTGGCTTAGCTGAGTCATGAGGACGAGGACCATGTCCATTTTGCACACTGTTTCCCTGGTGGCATGCATAGTCCCCAACACATACTGAGTGTTTGAGGCATGTCGAGTGAGTAAATAAATTAAAGGGCGAGACAGAGACACTCAAGAGCCTAGACCATAAGTCTGGAAGTTATAAATCTTTCCAATGAGCTGAAGGATAACTTAGGTCAATGATTAAGAAAATGAGACTAGGGGCACCTGGGTGGCTCAGTCGGTTAAGCGGCCGACTTCAGCTCGGGTCATGATCTCACGGTCTGTGAGTTCGAGCCCCACGTCGGGCTCTGTGCTGACAGCTCAGAGTCTGGAACCTGCTTCAGATTCTGTGTCTCCCTCTCTCTCTGCCCTTCCCTGCTCATGTGCTGTCTCTCTGTCAAAAATAAATAAATGTTAAAAAAATTTAAAAAAAAAAAAAAAAAAAAAAGAAAATGAGACTAAATAAAGTGGCCAAATGTGTTTTTCAAGGTCAAACCAATTACTTTAGTCCAAAACATTGAAATAGCTGTATCTATCTGCGGAAGACTAGTAGATAAATACAAAAAGGTGTGGCAGGAAGGCATTCGGTGGGGCGCATCCTGCCGGGTGGAGAGCTCATCGAAACGCAGATCAGGATTCAGAGCTCCGGATACGCAGCACGGCTAACCACCTGTTGGTTCACAGAACACACTCTAAATAGCAACGCCTTAAAACTCACATGAGTTTTATCCTTGTGATAAGCCATCTAAGGCGGATACTATTATCCCTGTATACAGATGCAAAAACTGAGGCTGAGAGTTTGAGTGATTTCCCATGGTTACCTAAGCCAGAATTCAAACTCAGTTTCATTGAATTCTACCACACCATCCTGCTCCCTTGACTAAACTGAGAAAACCCCACCTAACCCAATTCCAACCAATAAGAGCTCTCTCATAGAGCTTTATGCATTTTAATATTCTGAAGTTACAAGAAAAAAGATCAATGGTTCTTTAAAACCTTTATTATGCTCCTAAATCTCCCCACCGTATCATCAGCCCGCCTCTATGTGGCCTAAATCAGTGACCCTCAAACTGGTGTTAAAATTCCTTTATGCTTTTTTTTTTCCTTTTAAAAATCATTGAATATATAAAAGATTTTTCGTAACTATGGGCTTTATCTATCTACATTTTTGGTAGAAGAGATTGAGACTGAGGAAAAATAAAATATTCATTCATCACTTCATTTTAAAATAATTTTATCAAATATCAGTATAAATACCATATTTTATGGAAAATAAATACATATTATAAAACAAAAAATAAGGGAGTATTGTTTTTACATTTTTTGCAAATCCCTTTTGTGGTTGGCTTAAGAGAAGACAACTGGATTCTTTTTAATTTTTAATTTTTAAAAAATGCTTACTTTTTTTGAGAGAGAGAGGGCCCAAGCAGGAGAGGGGCTGAGAGAGAGGCAGACACAGAATCTGAAGCAGGCTCCAGGCTCTGAGCTGTTAACACAGAGCCCAATGTGGGGCTCAAACTCGTGAACTGTGAGATCATGACCTGAGCCAAAGTTGGACACTTAATCAACTGCAGAGCCACCCAGACCCCCTCTCTTATCTATTTCTTCACCTCTCAGGATATGAAGAAAATTCGTCTTCATACAGATATGCAATTGGAAAGGAAGGATTATTTGTACAGCTTTCTTAGATAATTGTGGCTATTCTTTGATACAACAGCAAAATTCGACAAGTGGTAGTTTTTTTTTTTTTAAAGGTTAGTCACAATTTGGAATCTAAAATCCTATCAAGAACTTTCAACTCTGGAACACTATGATCTATTGGCCTATCTTGCAATTTGAATGAATATTTTACCCATGCATGATTTTGTAACATCACGCAATGGTCATTTGGAAAATATTGGTTCATTGAGTTATGCAGATAACATTGAGAGATGTTGACACTTTTCACATATTATCAAATAACCCATTTGTTCATATCACCACCCAGCTCATCATAAAAGTCGTTAAGTACTGAGAAACTGTTAAGTTCATATTGGTAGATACGAGTTTTCTGAACTTTATATTTGTATTTGAAAGCTCAATTTTTATTATTGAGACAAGTTCTTTTCTTTTCTCACTTCATTAATTTTTTTTTAATTTTTGAGAAAATGTCTATGAGATACTATTGTCAGTCACTCTTTCAAGTAAAGATGGAGTTCCACAAAAAAATGCGGTTAGTTCAAACAGCCACACAAGTTCTAGTCCTTGAAAATAACAAATCATCGCACTTCAGTACACAGGAGAAGTGCTTTGTGCACACTTCTCATTTCGTCATGCATAATATTCAAAGATTATATATGTTAGGGGCACCAGGGTGGCTCAGTCAGTTGAGCGACCGACTTGGGCTCAGGTTGTGATCTCACCATGAGTGAGTTCAAGCCCCCATCAGTCTATCTGCTGTCAACGCAGAACAAACTCAGATTCTCTGTCCCCCTCTCTCTCTGCCCCTCCTCTGCTCATGCTCTCTCTTTCTCAAAAATAAATAAACCTTTAAAAAAAGATTATATATTTTATACATAAGTGTTGGAATTTAATGACAATAATTGCTACTGGCCCATCGGGCACATTCTTTTTTTTTTCCTTCAAGTTTTTATTTAAAATTCTAGTTAGTTAACTCATATGGTAAAATTGCTTTCAGGTAGAATTTGGTAATTCATCACTTACATATACCGGTGCTCATCACAAGTGTCCTCCTTAATTCCCATCACCGTTTTAGCCCATCCCCTACCCACCTCCTGCCATCAGGCACCTCCTCAGGAGAAACTGGCTCTCTAGAGGGAGACAGTAGAGAAGGCAGTGACCACTAGTGTGGTTTAGCGCCGTCCCCTTGATTTGCTCTATGATGCCAGCAGTCACTGAAGGTTGCTTTCACACTACCAAGAAAAATGTCGATAGAGTTATTCCCGGATAAAGCACGAGATTCAAAAAGGCATTCAGCACTTTGAATATTTCAGCCACCCTTGTGCTTGGGTCTTAATTAGTCTCTATTATTATTTAGTCTCTACTATAGCTACCGAGTGTACTTCCTTAGATAATTCAAAACGCTAACTTACTCTGTAAGATGCTTTAGAGGCCTTTTCACCTCTAGTCTGAAAGGTTGTAACAAACCATTTCTAGTTCTTAAAGAGTGTATCACATCCATGTCTTAAAAATTCAATTCCTTTCTTTAAACTTGAATGGCTGGTTTTGAAATAATAGCTCAATTTCATTGGAACCATGATACTATTCCAAAATGATCTGTTATGTAAGACAATAAAGGTAAAGTACTGACATCCATGAAGCCGAGGGGAGAGAGAACTTTGGACACATTTTCTTTCTTAAAAAAAATTTTTTTAAATGCTTATTTACTTTTGAGAGAGAGAGAGAGAGAGAGCACCTGAGCAGGGAAGGAGCAGGCAGAGAGGGAGACACAGAATCTGAAGCAGGCTCCAGGCTCTGAGCTGTTAGCATAGAGTCTGATGCGGGGCTCGAACTCATCAGCTGTGAGATCATGACCTGAGCCGAAGTCATTTGCTCAACCAACTGAGCCACCCAGGCGCCCCAACATATTTTCTTTCTTATTTACACTTGTATCCATTTTGGGAGGGGATATATTCCTCCCTTCTGCAGTTAGAGATCCCCGATGTGTTACTGTCATCTGTTTTAGTATCTTTGGAAGTAGACCGTGCACCCATGGGTTAAGAAAAGGAGTCTTCTAGCCTCCCTTTCAAGAGCCAAAAATTCGTCCTTAATTATAAGAACACATATGACAAACACTTACTTTAAAATAAAATATAAAACTCTAAAATAATAGCACTTTTCGGGGAAATCTTACCGTATAAAACATTTTCAAGAAGTTTTAAAATATTCATTGCTGAACAAGACAACAAAGTGTACTTACTTCTTGTGTTTTGGTATAGACTCAAGGAAAACTTGCGATTTCGAAACAATAATTTAATGGAAGATAATGAGGTTACTGATGTTATAGCAGATATAACGGAAGAGAATAAGGAAGAACACAGTAGAAGTATTAAGAGAAGAAACTGAGTTAATCACTAAAAACGCACATAAATCTAAATCTACTATCTTAGAAAATTCTAAGAAATACAGAATCCGTAACCACATATTCTGATAGCTGTTAGAAGGAGACGCCTTGACACATGCAACCCCTAGAAAATCCCACTGGAGAGGTCTTGGGGACTCCTGGGGCCCCCAGATCACACTTTGAGAATCACTTATTTAAAAACATAAGTGCTTTGTGAATGGAGAGATGGCAGAAAACCAGCAGGCCAAGTTCCTACAGCCCCACTTACAAACTTAGCAGCAACCACACATGCTTTCCTCACATCCTTCTTTCACCCCCTCCTCTGTCAGCCCTTGTCTTCCCTGAAATAACCCCTTCTCCATCCACACACAGCTCATCTTTCCCACCTGGCACCTTCCTATGAGCTTTTAAACATGATCAAGTCCATCCCTTTCCCGGAACATACCCTAAAACATCTCTTTCCGCAGTTTCCCTCTAGTTACTGCCAGATGTCTCTCAGCCCCAGAGCTGCCTGAGCAGCTGGGGCTCTTTGCCCCCTGTATTTCCCTTAACTGTCCGTGTTCCTCAGAGGTTCTATCCTTAATCCTTGCTGCTTCGTCCTGTACAACTGACGCCAGTGACCTTCTCTCCTCTCTGGTTCCAGCTAACGTCTGTCTGATGAGTCTCAATCTCAAAGATTGTCTCCTCACTTCCGGACCTAGAGAGTCAACAGGATTTGGATATCTGGCCTTGAGTGTCCCAAAAGCCTGTTAAATTCCACATGCCCAGGACAAGTGCTATGTTTTCTAGTTGCGGCACTGCATTCAAACAAAGCAAAGCAAAACTAAAATACTCCACAAATGCCTTTGTCTCTCTTGTCAAAAAAATTGCTCAAAAACCCAAATTCTGTTCCTGACATCTTCCTCTCTCAGCCACTCCATACAATGAATCAACCACTAAGGCCTGTCCCTTATTAAGTCCTTAATAGATTTTCTAGTCTTCTTTTCATTCTTATTGCTACTATCTAAAAGAAAAGCTATCTTATTATTATTTTTATATGCCAGATGCAGATTGGCATTATATATATTATTTCCTTTAATCTACACTATGATTTTTTTTAAGTTTACTTATTTTGAAAGGGAGAGAGACAGAGAGAGAGCACAGGGGAGAGGCAGAGAGAAAGGGACAGAGAGAGAGAATCTCAAGGAAGCTCTGCTTTGTCAGTGCTTAGCCTGACTTGGGGCTTGAGCTCATGAACTGTGAGATCATGACCTGAGTTGAAATCAAGAGCCAGATGCTTGGGGCTCCTGGATGGCTCAGTTGGTTAAGCATCTGACTTTGGCTCGGGTCATGATCTCACAGTTTGTGAGTTCGAGCCCCACATCTGGCTCTGTGCTGACAGCTCAGAGCCTGGAGCCTGTTTCAGATTCTGTGTCTCCATCTCTCTCTGCTCCTCCCATTCTCATGCTCTGTGTCTCTCTCAAGAATAAAATAAACATTAAGAAAAAAAAAAGAGTCGGATGCTTAGCCAACTGAGCCATTCAGGCACCCCTACATGAATACTTTTTAATCCCATTTTACAGATGAGGAAACAGACGCAGAGATTTTCCTGATTATCCCCTTTCCCGAGCACTGAGAGCATCTGGGAAAGCTTCATGGAGAAAGACCAGAGTCTTGAGAGATGGTGTGTTTTTGATGGGACAGGAAGAGATAACCATACACCAGATCAGTTCAAGAAAGACTTAAAAGGAAGAGCAGAGGGCGGAATGTTTCTGGAATGTATTTGAGGACATGGATGCTATGAGAAGATGTTTCTACTTGGAGGCAATGAATTAAAACAAGCAGCCACTGAATGACATGTTTCCAAAGTGCCTCTCTTTCCCTTTCTTTAATATAAAAGAATAACAACAATGGCTGCTCAGTCCTAGTGTGCCGGGTATAATGCTAAAGCTTTCATTTACTTTGCATGGAACCTTTGCTACAACCCTGCTTGGGAGTTATCAGCATCTGCATGGGACAGTATGGGAAACTGAGGCTGAGTTATCCCCCCAGCTATCCAGATGACAGAGATTCAAGCACATTTGCTTTTCAAAAAGGGCAGAGGTGCCACAGAACCTAAACCTCCACCCCGTCCCCTACCGCACTACCAACTTCAGCCTCAACCCGGGGTTCTTTCGGTGAATATTTACTCTCTCTCCTTTGAAAAGTGTCTTTAGCTGAAGCCTCACCATCCGAATTTGGAAAGACAGTATCATCTAACTGTGGAAATGGTTTTCCTGGCAAAGACCTGCGAAAGTCTGTGACTTTGCACTCTTCAGAAACGAAAACGTTTCCCTGATTTTAAGTTGATGGCTTAACTTTAAAAGAGAAAAAAGGGGGGAGGGCAAAAAAAGAGGGTGTCTGGGTGGCTTAGTCACTTAAGCCTCTGACTTCAGCTCAGGTCATGATCTCACAGTTCGTTGGTTCGAGCCCTGTGTCAGGTTCTGTGCTCCTTCTGCTTCCAGTTCTGTGTCTCCCTCTCTCTCTATTCCTCCTCTGCTCAAGCTCTGTCTCTATCTCTCTCAAAAATAAATACACATAGAAAAAAAAAAAGATTTTAAAGGAAAAAAAATACTTTTTGGTACTGGTGTAAAACCAAACCCAGTTAAACACAGCATGGAATCCCAAATGGGATCTTGTAACGGAAAAAGACGTTAGGTAAAAACTGAGACAATCGGAATAAAGTGTTGACTTTAGTTAACAGTATTTATTGCTATTGGTTTATGAATTGTGCCAAATGTACCACAGAAACATAAGGTGTCAACATTGGGGAAGATGAGGGCCCAGCGTAGGGAAGCTCTCTACTATTTGGGCAGCTCTTTCTGTAAATCTAAAATTATCCCCAAATAAAGCTTTTACTTAAAAAATTTTTTAAATCCAAATCTGTTTGCATAGATGTCTCAATGAGGAGAAAATGTGACCACATTCTGCATCGTTTAAATGGCAACAATACTGCCCCAAATACGGTGCTTACGAGGAGGAAAAGCGAAGTTTCAATGCATTCTTTGGTAATCCAAAGCAACAAAAGTGTGCACTCCACCCCCTGCCCGAACTCCGTGGGGCTGATGATTCTATTATTTAACCCACTCATCCTTACTCCCCACCCCACCCCCCACCATCAGGATAATGCCTCCTGGAATTCTTTTTGGCACAAACATCTTGTTTTAGGACCACGTTTAGACTGGGATGGAAAGAGGGTTATTTACACCACACAGGCATCCCTCCGTGAAAGACGGGCTACCCCCTACACTTTCCTAAACTTTTCTGTAAACACCACACCCCGGCAATCACTAACAAACTAAGCAAAGCAGATCAAGGGGCGGAGAGCTGAGTTTTTATTGTTCTTAGTGAGAAGTTTCATTTCAACTAACAGCTGTCACTAAACTCCTCATTCTCAAGTCAATAGGACTTTTTTTTTACTGGGATTGATGATTAAGTAGTGCTAAGGCTTGTATTCCAAGAAAACTCCCCTTTGAAAGCTGTAGTTATAAGGGGAGATGACCAGGAATGAACAATAATTAATTACTGACAAGGCATTGGACGGACTAGTTTACAGAGACCTATTTTATGTACAAGTATTCGAGAAAGTAGGTTCTCATACAAAGTTCACCCAAGTTCTCCTTGCCCCAATAGTAAATTACCCCTCATATTTGTTCAGATCTTTAACGTTTTACCTCACATCATCTCATTTGAGTTTTACAATAATCTCTATTTGATAATCAAGGAAGGATTTATTTTTTCCATGTTCCACAGAGGCTCAGAAAGGTTGATTGATTTCCCCAAGTTGGCACAGCTTGTAAATAGTAAAGATGGAACTTAAACCAAAGCTTCTTAACTATAGGTCAGGGATCTTTCAATTGAAAAGTATATTTATTGAATGCCTCCTCTGTAGTTATCTCTCTGGTTGTTCCTGGGAAGAGAGGGGTACCTGAAAAAAACACAGATCTTGGTTTCAGGGAGCTTATAGTTCAGTGGAAGAGGAAGAGAATAACCAAGTCGGTGAAGGCCAAGGACAATTACAGATTATCATAAGGACCACCAGGGAAATAGGCAGCAAAGCTAGCCAGGGAAAGCCTCTTTAAGGAGATGCCATTTTAGCATGGATCGGAAGAACCAGTGGGGCACATATTGTGGAAAGGATGCTCCAGACTTCTTATTACAGAGGCTGCAAAGGGCATGATGGGGTGGAAGATGCTTCCAAGGAACTAAGAGATGGGATGTGGTCAAAGAGAAGGATAGCCTGGACCAGGATGGAGTTGGGCAGGTGGGCAAAGACGGGATCCCTCAGAGCTCTGTGGGCCCATTAAGGGGTTTAAATTTCATTTTATGCAGGTCAGGAAAGTACCAAAGGGCTTTAAGTACAGATTGACATGATTTGATGTGTATTTTTTAAAAAACTGTCCTGAACACTAGGTGAAGAATGGATCGAAGACTGGTCTAGTTCTACCTATGGGCAAGAGTGGAAGCAGGATAATCAGTTGGCACTAGTTAGGAATTATGGCGGCCTGGACTAGGCGAGCGCAGTGAGGGTCAAGAGAGATCAAGGGCTAACAGGAGAATCAGCAGGCTGTAGGAACAGACTAAACGTGGGAGGGGAGGGAGTCAGAGGAACGTATTGTTCAGTAAAGAAGCCAGCCACAGACCGTACGTGGATTTGTTGATGAAAAAGAAAAGATACATTTGTTAATAAAGATTCTAAAGAATATATATATATATATATATGTATATATATATATATAGCCAGAGCTTGTAAGTCAATATTGGGTGTAAGAGAGAGAGAAAACCCCGAATGAAAACAGTTTATGGAAATATACACATTTTTCTTCTATATACATGTATGGGGCTGGAATGGCGGCTCCAAGTTCATCAGCATCTCAGACCTTCTGGAACTTTCTCTCTTTTCCTCAATACACAGCTCCCATTTTGGGGTCTGTGACATTGTGATTTATAATAAGAAATTTGTATTTGGTTGTCGTCCCGGTTTCTGGCACAGAGTTCCTAAAATCCTTGCAATTTCCTAAGCGATTATTAGGATGGTAACGTCATTATGTTAATGAGGCGACTTCTGGAAACCACCCAAGATGAGGGCTGGGTGTCCATGGAGCCAGTCACGTGATTACAGGTTTGGAACTTTCAGTGCCACGCCCACCTGGGGAGGGGTGAGAGGCTGGAGATGGAGTTCAACTCCCAACGGCCAATGATTTCATCAGTTGTGTTTACCTAATGAAGCCTCCTTAAACCCCCAAAAGGATGGGGTTTGGAGAGCTACTGGGTTGGTGGACACGTGGAGATTCGGGGAGAGCGGTGAACTCAGAGCGCCCCCAATGACCTTGCCCTATTCATCTCTTCCACCTGTCTATTCCACCTGAGTTAAATCCCTTCATAATAAACCAGTAATCTAATAAGTAAACTGGTCTCCTGAGTTCTGTGAACCGCTCTAGCACATTAATGGAACCCAAGGAAGGGGCTGTGGGAACCTCCAACTTATAGCCAAGTAACAACCTGGTCCTGCAGTTGATATCTGAAGTGCGCATAGTCTCGTGGGACTGAGTCCTTTCCCTGTGGGATCTGATGCTGTCTCCGGGTAGAGAATGTCAGAATCGAGTTGTACTGTAGGACAACCAGCTGGCATCACAGATTGCTTAGTTTGGGGAAAAACTCCATAGAGTGGAGAGTCCCAGGTAGCTGCTCTGGCTCTGACTCTCAAACAGTAGAAGGGAGAAAAGAGAAGGAGAAAGTCACGTCCTTTCCTCAGAAGAAGAGTCCCCACAGCTGTACGTGCTAATTCCCCTTTGCCGCCATGAGCCACAACTCTGTCACAGCAATGCACGGGGCTGCAAGGGAGGGAAGCATAATCTAACTCCTGGGAGCTTCTATGACAGAGATGAAGGGGAGATTAGATATTGTGGGCAACTCTCATTCTCTGCTCTGTGCGCCGGCTGTCTACAGTGCTTCTGCTGGGGAAGCAGGTGGTGACAGTGACGGAAGGACTCTTTGTGTTTCCCCTTTTGGTCAGGCTTTGCCTCATTTGTCTACTTTGGGAATGCACACACGTATTATTTGTGTACTTTTTTTTTTTTAAGCCAAAGAAGGGTTGGAGAAGGAGAAGGAGCTTATGCCAGGATGGGGCAGAGTAGAAGGCACCAGCAAAGGAGATGGAAGGGAGGCAGCCATAGAGGTGGGAGGAAAGCTAGGAAAGTATGTTGTTGTAGAGGCAAAGACATTTCAAGAAATAGGGGCATGTCTTTGCACCCAAGATTTCTAAAACAGCAATAAAGAAGAGAAGAGAAGCTGCTTGACTAGATAGAAATCATGGGGACCTGGGATCAGTTTTGCCTAAGACATGGGGGTGTAAGCCAAATAGAAGTGATCTGAATAAGAGCTGCCCCAGAAACAGAGAAAGGGATCTAGGAGGGGTCGTGTGCCTTGGGGTAGACTCAGGGATAGACACTGAATAAGGCAAGCAGCAAAGGTGCATTGGAGAATTTGGGTTTCCTGCAGAGGGGGAGTGGGGAGGAAGAAGCGGGTTTTGGTATAGGGGAACAGAGCTGACACTCTCTTACTCAAAGCCAAGTTACAGGTAGACAGAGAAATAACATCTAAATACCTCTTATTGTTTCTAAGTGCTAGTCTACAAATCATACATTTATTTCCTAACTTATTCATCCTAACAACCCTATATGGTAGCTTTGATTGAATAAACTTGTTTTACATTTACAGGGGCATCTGGGTGGCTCAGTCAATTAAGCGACTGATTTCAGCTTAGGTCACGATCTCACGGTTCGTGAGTTCGAGCCCCGTGTCAGGCTCTGTGCTGACAGCTCAGAGCCTGGAGCCTGCTTCAGATTCTGTGTCTCCCTGTCCCTCTCCCCTTCTCCCATTCATGCTCTGTCTCTCTCAAAAATAAATAAACTTAAAAAAAAATAAGTAAATAAATTCCAGTCTCGAGATGGAGACCGGGATGCTAAGCTGTCACTCTCTTACCCAAGGCCAAGTTACAGGCAGACAAAGTAATAATATCTAAGTGCCTCTTACTCTTTCCCAAGTACTAGTCTACAAATCATACATTTATTTCCTAACTTATTCACCATAATAACCCTGTATGGTAGGTTTTGTTGAATAAACTTGTTTTACATTTACAGACAGTGAAACTGAGGTACGAAGTATTAAGGAACTTGCTGGAGGTCACACAACTAGCAAATGGCAACGCAGAACTTCAAACCTAAGCAGTCCTGCTCCGGAGGCCATGCTCCTAATCATTACTGGTCTACACCACCTGCAATAGTTACCTACTTTATGGTAGATGGCACATAGTTATTGCAGACACGATTGGATCACAAAAGGAAGGGCATTATTTGGAAAATAACAGAAGAAACCATTTCCCCCGCTCCGTCTCTGTCGTATTGTGCCTCCAACTTGCTATTTGGTCTGAGATACACCCACAAGACGTGGGTCGAGAGTTTGCTGTGTGCTAGGCATGCTGTTGAAGTTGGTTAAGGCGTTGCCTGTAAAACCTCTGCTAAGCCTACTTGTGTTGCCTGGCTGAGAAGAGTAGCAAGACTTCTTTGATCTTGAACTAACTTTTAAGGTAAAATGTATTATCAGAGAGGCAATATGATCTAAGAGAAGACAGACAGATCTTGGTTCGTTTCTTATCTCTGTCATTTATTGCTCTGTGTACCTTGGCTAAGTTTGCCATTTATTGCTGTACCCAGGCTAAGACACTCAATTTTTTAGACTCAATGTTTCCATAATTAAAACGGCAGGATATTGGCAGGGGCCTAAGAGAGAGAGAAAAAATGATCAGCTTGCTGAATTGGCTCTAAATGACCATGTTTTGGGGCACCTGGGTGGCCGAGTCGGTTAAGTGACTGACTTCAGCTCAGATCGTGATCTTGCAGTTCGTTGAGTTCAAGCCCCACGTCGGCTCTGTGCTGACAGCTTAGAGCCTAGAGCCTGCTTCAGATTCTGTGTCTCCCTCTCTCTCTGCCCCTCTCCTGCTTGCACTCTGTCTCTCTCTCTCTCAAAAATAAACATTGAAAAAAAAACTAAAAAAGATAAATGACCATGTTTTGATCTACCAATTAACATTGAATAAGATCACACATTTACACCGAAATAAGAAATGAATACAGACCAGCAAGTCACCAAGCAGCTCCCATAGGTGTAAAGGTCTGTGATCAAACGCCATGTTTCTTCAGCAGGTCATCACACCTGAGCCTTGACTTCTCCGGCGTGGTTTTCATGCTCTGTAGGCAGATTATTGCATACTAATAATTATTTTATACTTTCTTACCAGTTGGCATCATCAACTGGTAATCTTCATATTTTAAGCTTCTCATTGGGAAAAAGGAGGTTTTCCTCTGACAGTCTTCCCAGTTGTCTGCTTGGCAGGGCAGCCAGCATGGCCCTCCCACCACTTAGGGCTGCCCCAAGGGCCATCACTCATTTCTTGGCTCACCACCACTTAGGACACTCGGACTCCTCTTCTCAGTAAGATGTTGCCACTTCCCCATGGGCAGTGATGAAGGAGTGAGTGTGGACCAAGCCATGCTTCCCTTCCCGCCGTGTCCCTAGGTTCTACACACCCCTACCCATGCATTCTGAAGGGCAGAATCACTAAAGGGGGAAGGCATCCACCTGTATTGCAAACATGATGCTCCCTTAATCCTTGGAAAAAGCAGTTGTACCAGTTAGGAGTGTTTTGGGATGCAAATCTCACTAACAGTGACTTAAATGGTAGGAGCACTTATTATTTCTTTTTATAAGAAAATCAGATGTAGGGCATCCTAGACTTGAGTCGACATTATCATCAAGGCCCATCTTCTGTTCATCCTTCATCTTCTAGTCAACCTTGCTTGGCATGTGGGCTTTTGAGGTGTTTTATTTTTTTGGTAGAAAAAAGAGTTGACATATTAGTTTCAGAGGTACAACATAGTGATTCATCAATTGTACACATTATGCTGTGCTCACCACAGTAAGTGTGGTTACCATCCATCCCCATACAAAGTTATTACAATACCGACTATATGCCCATAGCTCTACTTTTTGTCCCTGTGACTCATTCGTTTTATAACTTATTTTTTGACTGGAAATTTGTACCTTTTAATACCCTTCACCTATTTCACCCATCCCCCCACCCACCTCCCCTCTGACAACCACTAGCTTGTTCTCTTTGATTCTATTTCTCCTTTGTTGTTGTTTGTTTTTTAGGTTCCACAGATAAGAGATCATGTGTTATTTGTATTTCTCTGACTGATTTCATTCACTTAGCACAATTCTCTCTGGGCCCATCCGTGTTGTCATGAATGGCAGGAACCCATTCCTCTTATGGCTAATACTCCATTGTGTATACACACCACATCTTCTTTATCCATTCATCAACTGATGGACACTTGGATTGCTTCCATATCTTGGCTATGGTAAACCACGCGACAATAAATATAGGGATATATCTGAATTAGTGTTTTCATCTGCTTCAGGAAAATATCCAGAAGTGGAATTGCTGGATGATACGGTATTTCACCTTTTAGTTTTTTGAAGAAACTCTCAGAGTAGTTGTACTAATTTACATTTCCACCAAGAGTGTACAAGCGTTCCTTTTTCTCCACATTCTTGCCAGCACTTGTCATTTCTTACCTTTTTGGTACTAGCCATTCTGACTGGTGTGAAGAGATAACTCGTGGTTTTGGTATGCATTTCTCTGATAACTCGTGATGCTGAGCATCTTTTCATGTATCTGTTGGCCATCTGCACGTCTTCTTTGGGGAAATGTCTATTCAGGTCCTCTGCCCATTTTTTAATTGGATTATTTATGGGATTTTTTTGTGTATGTGTGTTGAGTTGTGTAAATTCTTTATATATTTTGAATACTAACCCCTTATCAGATATATCATTTGCAAGTCTTTTCTCCCATTCGGTAGGCTGGTTTTTTGTTTTGTTGATGGTTTCCTTCACTATGCAGAAGCTTTTTATTTTGGCATAGTCCCAGTTGTTTAATTTTGCATTTGTTTCCCTTGCCTCGGGAGATCTATTTGGAAAACTGTTGCTATGGCTAATTCTAAGAGATTATTACCTATATTTCCTTTTAGAAATTTTATTGTTTTGGATCTTACATTTAGTTTTTAAATCCACGTTGAGTCTATTTTTGTCGTGTTTTGGTGTAAGAAAGTGGTCGAGTTTCATTCTTTTGCATTTGTTGAAGAGACTGTCTTTTCCTTGTTGTATATTCTTTTTCTTTAAGTTTATACATACATATATGTATACATGTGTACATATACATATATATGTATATACATGTGCATACATATACATATATATATGTATATACATGTGCATACATATATATATATAGAGAGAGAGAGAGAGAGAGGCACACGAGAGTGAGCACGGGTAAGGGGCAGAGAGAGAGAGGGACAGAAAGAGAATCCCAACCAGACTCTGCACTGTCAGCATGGAGCCGACGAAGGGCTTGAACTCACCAACTGGGAAACGTCACATCATGAACTGAGCTGAAATCAAGAGTCAGATGCTTAACTGACTGAACCACCAGGCTATTGTATATTCTTATCTCTTTTGTCACAGATTAGCTAACCATACAAGCCCGGGTTTGATTTTTTTTTTCCTATGGTGGCAAAATGGCTCTTTCAGTTCCAAGAATCACTTCACAGTACCGCATTCATAATAGAAAGAAAGAGGGACAATGGCAAAAGGAACTTTTTTTTCTACACACACACCTCTTTTACCTTGGAGGAAAATCCTTCCCAGAATCCTACAGCCAACATCCGATGTCTCATTGGACAGAACTGGACCCTTGCGCACCACAAGTCAAGTGGCTGTCAGTTTGGCTTTGGCCAATTATGATCACTCTCTGTGGCTGGGCATATTGTTGCCTGAAGAAAATTGGAGTTCTGTTGGTCAAAAGGGTAGGAGAAGGATTGAGTAGACAACCACCAGGGTCTTCTGCAGCATCTAAGAACTTAAGTCCTTCTTTCTGTTCCTAACCTTGCCCCTCAACTCCACCTCATCAATGTATTTGGCCTCTCTTCAAAAAGCTTCCCTCTTCATACGTTAAACAGAAAGCTTTCCATTGACTTTTTGGAGAACTCCTTACCCCTAGGGAATGGTCTTGCTTCAGTTCTAGCCCTTTCTCCTTCTGTTTTACATGACCATCCCTTCCCTCAAGCCTGAAGGAGGTAAAGAAGTAGCATCTGTATGACAAATGGGGGGAGGTGGGGTGCTCCAGGTCTAGGAAAGAGAACTCTGATGCTCTCATTTTTCTGATGCCCAGGAAGAATCCTTTCAAATCTCATCTTTATAAGTGGGAGTTCACCTCTTCATTCTCCCAACTGTTCTGTTAAGAAATGTTGAATCAAATACTGTCATGCGCACACACCTGTCTCCCGATGACAGACACTACATCTCAGAGGCAGTACAGTAGAAACATGAATTCTAATGCCTCTGGGGTCAGGCAGGTGACAGAAATCAGTGCAGGGGGCTACCGTGGGGACTCTGGCGAACTGCAGAATGCAGAGCTCTCCGAACAGGCTGAGTTCTCTTTTCTCTAGCTGATTGTTTCCATGTGCGAATGTAGGTCAAATTTGACTGGTTTTTAAGAAAAGCTGGAAATCTAGAATTTAGTGCAATTTCCTACTTGGAAAACAATTAGGAAACGTATCTGTGAGCAAACTTATCTGTGGGGTCACTGCAGGATTTTAAACAACTGGTTTTGGAGACCTTGTCTACGTCTCTACCTAGAAGTCTCTACTTCACGACATTGCGTACGTAGAACTGTACACTTCCTCTCCTTTCCCCCAGCTTCTTTGAAATGGTCCCTTTTGTGCCTGCCTGGCAAAGAAAGAGGCCTAAGCTGAGCTGTACGTGTCTGAGTAATGACACTTAGTTATCAAAATGGACTTGGAGATTTTTGTTTCTTTCAACTATGCCATAATATATCATCACTAGTATTTGTTTTAATGTTTAGTTTTTTTCAGACTTAGCCAAAAGGAGCTCCTTGAAGCTGGCTCCCGTGTCCCTTAGATACGTCTCCAACGGTTCCTGAGCACTTCGGTGCTTCTTGGCACAAAACATTCCGGGCCTACTTTGTAATTTTTCTGCCACATGCCTGAAATCAGCTGCTTCGCCAAGAAGCTCAGGTTTATTTTTTCTTAGTGGAGAATGGTGTTTAGAAATCAAGATCTGGGTGCTAAGTGTGCTTAGTTGTACTATAATATCTGTGTTTCTACGCCCTTTGAGTAGCCAAGAAAGGCAAGTCAGCCAGATGGAGGATTGGCATTGCTTGGGCTTTGCTGCCCCCTCGTGGCCACTGTGGGGTATAATAGGTATAATAGGCTCCCCATAACTGCACTGCAGGAGCTGAGAGAGGTCAGTTGTCCCAAGCACATTCTGATTCCCAGTACTAAGGGGAGGCCACAGTCTGTTTCCATTGTGCTTCCTGGGCTCGAGGTGATGAGCCACACTAGGAAACCACTTAGCTAGTCTAATCCTTTCATTAGACAAATGAGAAAACGGTGGCCCTGAGAGTCTCTAAGGCAGACAGCCAGGGTACGAGGCAGTAACTCAGGTCTCTGGACCCCAACACTCTTTCCACTGTGTCCCGCCTGAGGCAATCTTGCCAGGTAAGCTAAACCCTGGACTCTCCTGCAACCAAGGTGGAGATTGCTCTGCTGCTAGGTCAGGTGGTCCTCCAGCTTTCACTTGGACTCCCACGATGATGGCGCACGCATTGCCTTAAAAAGCAGCCTCTTCCCCGTTTGTGACCTTAGGAAGTCTCCACTTGTTCGCAGCCCCACACGCCTCTCTGCATCCTCCCCTCTTGCACCCAGATCCAGGCTCTGAGGCCCCACAGCTCTCATGGCCAGAAAAGGCCACGCTGGGAGGACAAGGAAGATCGAGGAAGTGCTTCATGGCATTGGCGCACTCTGCACACACCGCCTCCCTGGATCCTGAAAGACAGGTGTAGTTAGTCCCATTTCACACGAGGGGGGTTGTGGCCTAGGGGAGTGGCATTAACCTGTCCAAGTTCACACATCAGTCAGTGCCAAGGTGGAGGAGACCGTGCCCTCGATTTATGGATTTAGAAACCAACTTCTGAGAATTCAAACCATGAGCTAGTGGTGGGATCGGGATCAAAACCTTCATCTGTTCATTCTCGAGAGCCGCATTCTGGCTGCCCTGCAGTGCTCACTAAAGGCAGCGGCCAGGCAGGCAGCCTGGGGTAGGATTCGCTTCTGAAAAACCTTATTTTGAAGTATAACACTCACGGGGGGAAAAAGTGCGCGAAAAATAAAGAGACGCCCAATGATCGATCACAAAGCGACTGCTTGTGGGGTCACCATCCAAGTCAAGAAATTGGATGATGCCAGCAACCTTTGCCCCTCCCGACCACTGCCCCCGCTCTCGTTATAGTTTTCCCATCTACCCATGCACCCGCCCTACATGCTAGTGTGCACTTTCCATAAATCGAATCATACTTTTGGCATCCTTTTGTGTCTGGCTGTTTTCACTCAACATTCCCCCAATATTTGCCTACAAATATTTTCACTGCCGTGTGACATTGACATATCACAATTCTCCTTGTCTTCTATCGCCAGTGGATGTGTGGGGATTGTTTCCATGTTTTGTTATAGTAAATATTAGAACTGCTATTAACGATGGTGTGTATATTTCTTTATATATAAATATAAATATATACATATATGCATTTCTGTTGGGTATATAACTATAGTGATTAGCTAGAGTTGCCATAACTAAGTACCACAAACCGGGTGGCTTAAAGCAACAGAAAGGCATTCTCTTATATTTTGGAAAGCTAAGAGTCTAAAACTAAGGTGTCAGTGGGGCCATGTTCCCTTTGAGACTCGAGGTAGACTCTTGCCTCCCCCTAGCTTCTGGTGGAAGCAAGGGACCCTCAGCCCTAAGCGCTCCTCAACTTAAAGCTACATCACTCCTACCTCTGCCTCCATTTCCTCACGGCATCCTTCCCTCGTATCTTTACGCAATCTTCTTATGACGACACTGTCATATGGCCGTAAGGGCTCACCCTACTCCAGTGTGACCTCGTCTTAATGAATCACATCGGCAAAGATGCTATTTCTCAATAAGGTCACATATGGAGGTTCTGGGGGTTAGGACTTCAACATATCCTTTTATGGGCTACAATTCAATCCATAATAACAAGGAAGAGTGGACTTGCTGCGTTGGCTTATCAGATTCCGAGAAAGGACCGAAGTGGAGATAGCCAACGTGTGCTGCGGTGTCAGGAAGCATGACTCAGGGTAGGGCTGGGACCAAGGTGAGGTAAGGGAGGGGCCTGGGGTACAGAGTTTAAGGCAGACTCACTCTTCAAGGGTATGTCCTTGCTGCGTCATCCTCGAGCAGCCCTGAGGGAAGGAGTAGACAAAATGTGACAAGGAAGAGAGAAAGGCAATAAAGAACTCCTTAATTGCCACTGTGGGCAAATGGGGCTCAGTCCCACTGGGAGCCTGGGAAGAGCCCTGTAGACCATGCCTCCCACTCATCCCACAGAAGGATGGGAATGCTGGGCATTCTTCCACCAACTTCTATACCTTGTTGGTTGTAGGTTGTTCCTCAGGGCACTAAATCTCCTGTGGGCTGCTCTGCACTTGGGCGGAAGAAGCTTCAGTGGCACTGGAGAAAGGTCTCAGACAGGGGAGCAGGGACGCTCGGGGTGCTTGTGGTGGGATGCAGTCAGCATGCCAGTTGTCCCCTGCAGGCTCAGATGAACTCAGGGGTATGGATTGAGGCATCAACAGCGTCTGCTACAGCTCATGCCTTCCAATGTTCAGACCCCTCATTTGGTGCATTGAGTCTGTTCTGTTACTGATGGTCCAAGGTCATTGTTGGTCACAATCTCTCAAGAAAAAAACCCAAATGGGGGAGTTAGTGGAACAAGCGAACAGCTGGTCCTTGGGCCATCACTGACGCTCAGCATCTCTTTTCTCCGTCCTGCATTCTCTATTACCCTCAGTCGGCACTTTCTTCCGGAAGGGTCTGAGCAACTAACTTGGCCTTATTGGGCTATGGTGGCTGCAAACGCCCATTCACAGTCATCGCCAGTCAGGGAAGTATCAAGAGGTATTTCCGAGAATTCTCCAAGTTCCAGACGTACTTGCCCCCGCTCCCATTGTGCAGCCCTAGCTCTTTGTGATAATCAGGCTGTTACCTTGCCAGCACAGTACCTCTAGTCACTTAGCATCAGGGGTCCCAAGTGGTCCAGTAGCAGATGTCGTTTTAAATGCAGCGGAAGAAGAAAAGCATCTCTCCTCCGACCTTCCCCTGCCTGCCCACACACACCAGGGACAGGCACCTCTAATTTTGCAGAGCCTAAAGTTGTAGGACAGGAAGCAAAAAATTCCCCCAGCAGGTTGCTGGAGGGGGCCACTCCGACTTCCACTCCTCATTCCCCAAACTCATGTGTTCTATTTTTTTTTAATTTTAAAATCTTTTTTATTCTGAGGGAGAGAGAGAGAGACAGAGTGTGAGCAGGGGAAGGAGCAGAGTGTGAGCGGAGACACGGAATCCAAAGCAGGCTCCAGGCTCTGAGCTATGAGCACAGAGCCCGATGCGGGGCTCAAACTCATGAGCGGTGAGATCATGATCTGAGCTGAAGTCAGACGCTTAACCGACTGAGCCACCCAGGCGCCCCTCCAAACTCATGTATTCTAGTTATTGGGCACCAGCAACGATAATGGACAGTGGTTGCAAATGTATTGTTTCCTGGAAAACAATGCTCCAATACAGAACGCCTTTCCCAAGTTGGTGCCTTGAGTCTTTAAAAGGATAGTTCAACCTCCAGCTTTACAGTAGGTTCCAGCGGATCCTACCGTCATGGGGCCTTGGTCAAGTTCCCTTCTCCATGAAATAGGTCCTTTGGTCTGAGATGTTATTCACAATTCCAAGTAGTAAAGCAAGTCTGTGTTGGGTTTATTTGGGACTCTATCTTCTTGAACTATTGTCAGGTCTTGTACCAAGATCATTGTCTTAAGCTCAAGACTGAGCTTTATAGTCAGTCTTGATATCTGGTAGAGAAAGCTCGGTTTTCTTTTTCATTGGCTATGCTTCACCGTTTGCATTTCAAAATACATTTAAAATAATCTTGTCAATTCTGTAAAACTAGGTTGGGCTTTTGAGTGGGATTGCATCAAATCGATAGTCCATTTTGGGAAAACTGACGTCTTTACAACATTAACTCTTCTAATCCACAAAGATTATATATATATATATACATATATATATACATATATATATATATGTATATATATATATATCCTCATTCCTTTGGGTCTTTCTCAATTTCTCCCAACAATGTTTTATATATTTCTGTGTAGAAGTCTTTCACATCTTACATTTCATTTATTTCCTAGGTATCAGATAATTTTGATGCTCTTAAACTGGTACCTTTTAAGTTTTTAAACTCTGGCTGCATATAGATGTTGATTAAAAAAATTTTTTTTTCAAGTTAGCTCTACCCTCAATGTGGGGCTTGAACTCACAATCCCAAGAGTCACCTGTTCTACAGACTGAACCAGCCAGGCACCCCTATTCAGTTGGTTCTTGTGCATTGATTTTGTATCCAGTGAATGTAGCCAACTCATTATTTCTAATAATCTATCTGTGAATTCTTTCAGATTATCTAAGTGCATAATGTTATCTGTGAATAAAAAGTATAACTTTTTCCTTTCTATCCCTTTTGCTTCACTCCACTGATTAGTCTCTACTGTGATATTAAGTGGTGACAGGAGGCATTTTATCTGCTTCCTAAACAGGAAAACATTTGACATTTTAGAACTAAATATGATTTCTGGGGTGCCTGGCTAGCTTAGTGGCTGGAGCACGTGCCTCTTGATCTCGGGGTTGTGAGTTCGAGTCCCATGTCGGGGGTAGAGATTACTTAAAAATTAAAAAAAAAAAGATGCTGTCTATACTTCCTGCTTTTAAATATTCCTTGTAAATACTTAAGACATGCTGATTGCAGCCTTGTGAGGAAACTCCGAATCAGAAGACCCAGCTAAGCCACATCCAGATTCTTGCTTCACACAAACTGAGAGACGTTTGTTGCTTTAAGCTGCTAAATTTGGATGGTAATTTGTTACACAGCAATAGGTAACAGGTGTGGAAGGGATGTGTAAAGCTCCCCTCTAAGTCCAACCTAAGACGAGCATCGTGTGGCAGGAAGGGCGTGGGTTCGAGAACTCCATTTCCACCAGACAGTAAGTTCTTCAACATTGCTCAGCCTCAGGTTTCTCTCCCTGTAAAATGGAGCTAAGAGCATCCACCTCTGGGAGGTGCTGTGACGACGCATGATGAAGTCAAGTTCACAGTACGGTGTCCGGCATCGTACAGGAAGTACTTAAATGCACAGCTCTGTTCCTTCTTTCTTTTTGAAGTCCTCCAGTTCACCATGCCCTTTATATACGCTGACCCTATTTCCTAGATAACATCGGAGAAGACTGTGTAGCAATGGGGAGAATAGTTGAAGTGGAAAAGCTTAGAAATTCAGGATATCTAGTTGACAGATCCATTGTACCAGCTCCCCTTGGTTTTTTGGACCGGAATTTAAAACCGCCTCTGCTAAGCATCTGGATTCTCTCTCCCTGGCTGGGCCAATGTGATGCATTGTGGGAGTTGTGCCTTAGGAGTTGGGCACCTCGCGTCACTAGCAGCTGAGCTAGCTACGTAGGATCGAGTTCATAGCAAAACCGGAGGCCTCGATACAAGCCGTTAAAATTTTTGTTGTTGCTATTAAACGTGAATGCTAAGACGTGATATCATCTCCCACCACCTGTGCTCTGCAGTGGACGCCAGCTGCTGTGTGGAATGGGGCCCCGAAGATTAGAGGCCGCCCAGAGAGGCAGGATTTGGATTTGGAAGATGAGGCTGAAACTCCAACTCCCACACCTCTTAGCTGATTGGATCTTTGGCAAGTTGTTTTCTCCGAGCCTGTTTTTTTTTTTTCACGTGTAAAATGGAAGTAGGAGTATTTACCTCCTCAGGGTCATTTTGCCGATTATATTGGGAGTTTGGGAAAGCAATTTGGCCATGAATAGGTTCTCAATACATTAAAAAAAAAAATCTTTCTTGTGCCGAGGAATTGACCGGGGGTCCAGCTGGCGATTGATAAAGTTTGCTGCTCGAAGGGTGATGCAGGGCCCACGGCACTGGCATTGCCTAGAAGGAGGTGAGAAATTAAGAATCTGGCCCCACCCTGGACCTACCAAATCGGAATCTGTATTTCCACAAGATCCCCAATGATTCATAAAGGTGGAGAGGAGTCTGAAGTTTTGCATTTCCAAAAAGCACCACGCACGTGGCAATAACTTAGATGAGAAACTGAGAAGAGGTAGGATGTTGAGGACATAGTGGTGAAGACAGGTTTGCAAGTGTTTTGGGCTCTCTCTGTTTGCCGTATCCAAGGGAGAAGAATGGCTTCCTGTTGGAATGAAATTGAACTCCGACAAGGACTTGCTCCGGCACAGAAAAGCCAAACCACGAATCTGAATAAATAAGCGTCAATTTTATTGAATCATGAATAATTTAAGACTGGTACAATCATCAGCTTTGTTCTCTATGACGTGGGGCATGATCTTCAGTAGATCATTGGCAAATCCAAAAACCTCATGACAAATGAAAATTAAATAGGGAGGGAGGGAGGGGAGGAGGAAGGAAACATACCGTACACAAAATACTCAATTCCTAGTTTTCTCTTTAAAAATGGCTAGAAAAAATTCATCAAAATGCAGCACTTTAATCGATTATTTACAATTTCTATGTTACAATGAAAAAAATGTACATCTTATAGGACATATTTCATAAACTGCTCCACTGGAAACAACTAGATTAAAACAGCAAACCTTCCATTTAATATCCACAAAGTTGGATTCTTTCTTTCTTTTGAAGTAGATTCACCATGGTCAAATTTGAATACACAGAATTTTGAAGTTGAAGCATCAACAGTAAAATAAAAACATGTTCCCAAGACACAACGAAGGTCTAGGCAAGTCTCGTTCCTTGTCCCACCCCTACCCCACCCCCAAACTTAAATTAAAAGATATTCCCATCTCATTTATGGCCTGTATAATTCTTGGCAGTTTGGGAAGAAGACTTTTGGCTTCCATTGGTAACTCAACATAAATGTTGCATAGAATTTCATACATTTCAAAATCAGCCTAACTGTAGAAAAAGGCAAAATGGAAGCATTTCGGACAGAGCCCTAAATGAGTACAAAGTCACTTTGTCAAAGGTGAGTGACACGAACGTAAAATATGACCGAAATAAGAAATGTGCATATCAGACAACCCTGCTTCCCGAAACTTTAGGAAGGACACGGAGTTGTGAATCACACAAGGGCTACACTACTTGAAATCACTGGTCACTAGTCAGGCAGCACCAGGGACAGAGGTCTCGGTTCTAAGCCTGGACCCAGTGGGAGGGAAGTCTGGAGAGAGGGGAGGAGAGAAAGAGAAGGTTTCACTTAAAAAAAAAAAAAGAAAGAAAGAAAGAAAGAAAAAAAGTTAAAAAGTTTCAAACAATATTGATAGGTGTCTACTCACAAGGTGACTGGGAAAACTGCCCCCAAGGAGAAGTCCATTTTACCTCCCCCCAAATTCACAGTATGAGCGTGTAAGGTCATCGTGGGGAAACAGATTGAGAAGGACCACTCTTCAGGTTTACCAGAAGGCTCAGGGTGTGGCCCGTGGTCACAGGCTAAATTCATGGTTTAAAATTTTTATGAAGGAAAAAAAAAAAAAAAAAAAAAAAGAACAAGACACACTCACACACCCAGATGGCTAATGAAGGCTGCACACAAGAGAGTCTGAGTTTATGGAGAAAAAAGCAAGGACAGCACAGAGAGGCTTTCCGTTCACCAGCTAGTGGGACTCATTCTCCTTTTTCTTTAAGGAGGAAGAAAATGGTGTCGTCCAATGTCATGTGAGCAGTTTCAGGTCAAGTTCTTGTGGTAAGAAAATGAGAAAAAATGTACAGAGATAGACCTTCAGAAATAGGAATGGGAAAGATGGAATGAAAACCCTGATCGTTAACGGAGACACCCCCACTGGGGTCCAGTAAAGATTCTCTTTAGAAAGCAGAAACAAACAACTTAAAGATTTACTACTCTCTGTAAAGAAAATACCGGTATGCTGAAGACACATACTATTGGGTATGTATCAGCAATGTCATGTGGACTTGGAGGAACTTCTGCCTTTTCCTGCACAGGACAGATCATTGTCTAGTCAGAGTGTTAGCTGGAGACTGTTAAGAACCTAAAAAGAAATGCATCTTTTTTTTTGTTTTTGTTTTGTTTTTGTTTTTTTTTTCTTTTTCTTTTTCTTTTTCCCATGGTCACGCATCCACACAATGAGTCTTTTGGATGAGAAAAGTCACAGCAACTTGAGTCCTCCTAATGAGTAGATGACTTTAGCCCTGTTTGCTCTGATGGGGGAAACAAAAAATGGACCCCAGGCAGGCACAACACTTATAAATGAACACGGTTAGTACAAAACCAGTAAGGCATCACTTTGGGAAGGTCAGCACCGAAGAGGTCAGGCAAGACTCGTCCGGACGGAGGCCGGGGCTTCTGGAAGGGAGCGGCCGCCGGCCCCTTGCTGAGTTGTGTCACGTTGGTTCTGAGGAAAGTGCAAGTCTTTTGCGAGGTGACCTCAGCACCCCCACCCGGGGTTGGGGCTGGCACGCCTGAGGTGTCAATGTGCGTTCTGAAGCCTCGAGGACGAGAAGGAAAGGCAAGGTCCCGGCTCACCCACGCGTGGAGGATGGGGTCCTGGTCCACTAGGAAGGACACAACCACCCCGCCCCCCCACCCAGCCACAGCAGGAGGCGGCGAGGTGTGAAACCGTGAGGATGGACAACTGAAAAACCAGAACTCAGCAGGACCAAACCGAAACGCAACTCCTGCGGTTCTTTCTTTCACCAAAGGACTGATTCTGACCAAAAGGGGGATGGGTGGGGGAGGAAAAATCTTCAAAATCAAAGAGTCAGGAAGAGGGAAACTCAACCTCATTGGCAAAGGGGTAACCAGTTCTCCAAAATAGACCAATTCTCACTGTACACAGTGTTTGCAGAAAGAAAAACCTGATTCATTTCTAGAGGAGGAGGAAGTAGACACATGCTGTCGGCATCGCGGCCACAACCGCTCGCGCTCAGGGATTGACTGGAGGCTGACGGATCTGAAGGGTGTGGTTGAACTGGAACAGGCAAAATACCTCTCGGGTAAGGAGAGCACCATTTAAAAAAGCAAAACAAAAACAGCAAGCACGCTTTGCTTTTCCCTAAGGTTTCCCTGTGTTGCAGCTCTGTAGTGCCTTAGCGAACACGGTTCTCTTCCAGGGTCGGCGGGGTCGAAGGCGGGGAGGCGGATGCAGGGGCGCTGGCGGCACCACCCGGTCGGGGGGTTCTGTGCTGACTGGAAGCTGTGGAGTCCACATTTCCAGGCTGGCTCCAGCCTCTTCTGCCCTGGGCAGCTCCCTGGCAGGATGCTGTTTGGTTTCAGAGCTTCTAGTGGGTTCTTGGTTTCCTGTTTTTTTTTTTTTTTTTTCCTTTTTCTTTTATAATCTTTTCATTTCAACGGTGATGATCCTTTCCCGAGAAGTAACTTCAGTGTCTTAGGGAGGTCACAGCAACAAGGCAAACGATAATAAAATAAACAGAAGATAGTGCAGTTCTCACTGTGGAAGGAAGCGGTCCCAAGGCGGCTGGCCCGGGAGGCCCGCACCCGGGTCAAGGCTGGAGGACGAGGGGTCTGGGTATCCCTGCAGCTCTCACGCTGCGGCCGGGGGCTGGCTCAGGAGGGCACGTTCGGGACGGTGCGGGGGACGCAGGTGGAGCAGGGCAAGGACGGGGGAGGTGGGTAGGCTCCACGGCTGGCCCCCGTCACAGCGTAGACTCCAGGGACGAGTCCAGGATGTCATCGTGATGGCTGTTGCTGTTGGAGTCGCTGTCGTAGCTCTGGGGGCTGGAGTAGTTGGCCGCCTCTTGCAGCCTCATCAGCATGTTCATCTGGGGAGAGAGTGAGGGCGTGAGCAGCTTTCGGTCCGTGGCTGCCCACCTCTGGCCTTCTCCAAGCTCACGCTACCTCCTCCAGACTCGCTTCGGGCTGCAGCCCACGGTGGGGGCCGTGGACACAAGTGCAGACTCTGGGCCAGGCTTCCGGGGTTCAAATCCTGCCTCTACCACTTACTAGCTGCACAGCCGTGGGTAAGTTACTTAACCTTTCTGTGCCTTAGTTTTTTCACTGGCCACACGTGAACAATAATCGTACCTGTCCTACAATGTTATGGTGTGCGTTGAGTTAACATATGCAGAACACAGAAAACAAAATAGGAAGTCGCCTATGAATACAATATTTACTTGTTATTTGGAAGGGACACACCTTACTCAAGCACAGGCCTCAACTGGATAAAGCAGCCGGTCCAGCGTCGCTGCTGCTAGAACAGGTGCAACAGCACTGCCGGCATCTGACGCACACGGCCCCCCTTCAGGGAGCAGCAAGCCCACGGGTCCATCTGGCTCTGGCCAGAGGGCAGCCCGGAGCCGGCTGTGCGCCCGCTCCTGTCAGGGCCGCCACGGGAGATAAGTAACAGCACCAGTTACAAGCGCAGCCACGAAGCACAGAGAAACCTGGATTCCAAGTCAGGAAACATTTGCCTCTCTGGGCAAATGACCTACCATCTCTGAGCCACCAGTTCCGCATCGACAGAGTGGAGAGAACAGTAGCGGCTGTATCTCAGAGGCTGAAGTAGGGGCACAAAATGACCCGATGTGCATTAGACCCTCAGAATAGGGCCTGGCACGTGGTAAGTGCTCAACAAATGAGATCTGCTCTCGCCATCATCATTTGACTTAAAGAGTTTAAAGAGTGTTCTTAAACCTTCCCAGGTCTACAGTCTATTGGTTGTTTGTTTAGGAGTGAAGGGGGGAATTTGGAACTTCTTTGCGACTGTCGGCTGTGTATTTTATATTTTATGTAGCAAGTAAATTACAAAGTAGGGTCTCTCTGAGCTAAGGGCAAGACTTGATGCAGCTGGGCAGGAAATCCAGCTGTTCCCTGGCCAGCTGCCCCTTGGGATGCTCTGGGGTCTCCTTAGGGGAGCCAGGGTACAGGAACGCCATCAGCTGGTGTCCATCTGCAAAGCCACCAAGGCGGAAGAGGTGGGGCTGTAGTACCACGGACCGTCCTTTGCAGCTGTGATTACTCACTCATCAGAGACCCCCAGGGTACTTACAGGAGGTGTTCTGGAACAAAAATGAGTCAGTCCTGTTCTCTTGGAGGTCTCAGTCTCATGAGGGAGAGACAGACCAGTACATAAGAGAGCTATTCTAACAGAGATCTCTGGCACTGGGCAGGGAGAAACAGCAGCTATAAAGTGGGGGTAACAGAGCTGGCACAGCTCCCTTCTGAGGGTCTGGGGTTGGAGGGAGAATTGTTTAACTGTTCTAAGAGCTCCAGGTTTTACCTGAACCCCCTCAGGTTTAATCAGGGACACAAATATTTGCGGGTAAGAAAAGAGGGCCTGAGGATGAAGGGGCCAATCTTTCCTCTAGATACCTCCTCAATTCTCTTCTCTTCCTGAGCGAAGACCTCCTGAGCCTGCAGCCACAAAAAGGCCTCCTCGACTCTGTGGCTTTTAGCCGTAATTCATGTTAGAAATGGCTTCTTAAAGTCTAACCCTTTCTTCTACAAAACTATTGTTGTCAACGCTATAAATTAGGGTGTGCGTTAGTAACAAATGATAACACCGTTTCGAACAGGGTTCCTGTTTAAAAAGTCTCCACAGGACCACAGCTCCTTGCTGCCAGTCGGGAGGATGGCGGACAAGCCAAAGTAGCTATTATTATTTTTATCTAGCCCATCAGTTAGTCATCGGGCCTAGAACAACAAGTTAGCTGTCTTCTAATCCTGCTGCATCCCTTATGAATATGTTCTTTCATTAAGTAATGCAAGTACTATTCTCTGCTGTGTTTTTCCTTTTGCCTTAGCTGCCAAGGTAGCTCAAGGGTAAACTGAAGGCATGATAATGGTCATTTAAGTATGGGAGGTTCTGGGATATGTGCTTCCACCTTCTTTTATAGAGCTTTTGATTTATTAGATCTCATTTCGCAGTAGGACTACGTATGGGTCTCATGTAGGCAGGGAACACTAAAATTACAGTGTTATCGTCCCTGGTCCAGGTTCGTCTCAAAGGGCCTCGATTTGCTTTAGCGATCGATGGTGGGGGTAAATAAGAAACTCGGGCAGTGTTAAAAGCTTCACTCATGTCACTGGCCTTGGGACCCGTGTTCAGGCCTCCCTGTTTCTTTATGCGTCCCTCCTGCCCTCAAACCTCTCGCTGCCTGTGCTCCTGATCAGGGGGCTTGGGCTTCTGCTCCGTAGCCGTCTCTGCCTCTGCTCTGTTACTCGTGGAAGAGATTAACGAAGAAGGATGGTACATGATAAAGGTGGCTCTCACATCAGAGGGCAAAGAGTGGACAGGGATGTTTGGGGGGGAGGGGGATCAAATTCTTAGCCTGTTACCTTATACCAGAACACATTTCGGAGGGTTAGGGGAGAGTGAAAAACCGACACCATTGGAAGAAAAATGTGACTAATCTTGGGATGGGTCTGGCCTTCCAAAGCAAGACCCTGGCTCGGTCAAGTCTGTATTCCCAGCATGCCTTGCATGATGACCGATACATGGCAAGTGCTCTGGGAGCGGAGGACTCACCAGCGGGTCTCCTTCAGCGTCACTAGGGGGCATCTGCTTGCTCGTGGACCCTTCCCGAGGTATGGAGTAGCCATCAAAGCCGACGTCCTCAGGCCGGAGCTGCAGCAGGGGAGGCCACTCGTGCTGCTGTGGGCTGGCTGCCCAGGGATAGGTGTCCATCACCCACTTGGCAGGATCCTCCCAGGGGGCCCGCCTTCCGTAGAGCTGAAAACAGGCAGAGAAGGAATCGTCTGGGAGTGGCCGGAGACCTCTTCTGCAGGCCTGGTTTAGCAGTCATCCGAAAAACTCCTTAAGCCTGGCTCCATGCCTTCCCTGATGGCGTAATTCCACTTCCAGAATTCTACCCTAAGGAGGTCACCCAAGGCACGCACAGCTTGATGTGCTAAGACTGAAGGCAACATGACCTGGGGCGGGGGGGGGGGGGGGTGTCAAACACGCCGACTCTGGAGTCGGATGACCTGGGTTCACATCTTAGCTCTGCCTCACCATGTCACCCTAAATTTTAAGCTTTGCTGACCCAATCTGAAAAGTAGCCACTGGGGGCGGTGGGGAGGGGGGACAACAACCATATGATTTGAAGCATTTGCCAATTTCTGTGGTGTAAATACACCTACTGTGGCCAATTTCAAACTACCAATATGGTGTCACTGAACTTGGAGTTGGAAGGAGGTGTTGACCATCAGCTCGCACAAGCTGGCTCTAATATCCCATTGGGTGCACCCCACCCCAAAGATTGCCTCCCACACAGACCAAGTGCTAGGCATCAACACCATAGTCAGGGGTCACCAACAGCCCTGGTTTGGAAGACCCCATTTCTGGAAGCAGGTCGGACCTTCAGAGCCCCTCTTAGCAGTGCTGGTCACTTTCAAAACAGCAGACTGTTAACAGAGGTACCAACATGGGTACTGGAATTTTAAGTATCTCTCTCATGTAGCCTTCCAAACTGTCTGTAACAACTAATTTGCTCTTAAAACAGAAAACTGCGGGGTGCAGTTAGGCACCTGACTTCAGCTCAGGTCATGATCTCACAGTTCGTGGGTTCGAGCCCCGTGTCGGGCCCTGTGCTGACAGTTCAGAGCCTGGAGCCTTCTTCAGATTCTGTGTCTCCCTCTCTCTCTGCCCTTCCCTTAATCGCACTCTGTCTCTCTCAAAAATAAATAAACATTAAAAAAAATTAAAAAACAAAACAAAAAAACAGAAAACTGCGTTATCACTTAATTGAAGGCCTTTTCTTAAGCCTGAAATAATGATAAAATTATTCTAGGGACTTTTAAAAATATTTATTTACTTATTTATTTACTTTAGGGGAGAGAGTGAACGAGCGAGTGTGGTTATCAGCAAGCACGTGAGCAGGGGAGGGGCAGATAGAGAGACAGAGAGAGAGTGAATCCCAAGCAGGCCTCCTGCTGTCAGAGCAGAGCCTGACATGGGGCTCGATCTCACGACCTGTGCGATCATGACCTGAGTCGAAATCAAGAGTTGGCCGCTTAACAGGACTGAGCCGCCCAGGCAGGAGCCCCCTCCGGTGACTCTGACTTGCAATGTCAGGAAATACATGCACTCTTTCAAGGACAGGAACCCAGGCTGTGGCACCTCCCAAGGCTGGGCTCTGAACTCGGTATGGCTACGCGTCGTCTCCATCTTTTCTCCGTAAGCCCACCCCTGCCGCCACATCTCACAGCTTACAGTGTGCCAATGGCGCTTTACGAATATCTTATTTAACTACCACGTGATTCCAAGGAGCAATCCTACGACCTGAGTTTCCCAGATGATGGGACAGGCCCAGGGAGGAAAGGCAGCAGAAGCAGAGTCCAAGTCTGTCCGCCTCCGTGCACCACTGAGTCTAAGATGTAGCAGACGTGCTCATGGCCTGGATGAGCTGCGCTCGCCCAGCCTGGTGCTGGCTGTGGCTCTGGGAGGCACCGCCTCTACAGGGGACCGTGGGTATAAAGACCAAAGACTCATGAACCACAAGGGCCGCAGGGGGCACCAGAGTGAACCTGCATCCAGCACAGCCTGTCTGCTCCTTCTGCTCTCCCAGCTGAGAAGGGGAGAGAGGACTTGCTAACGGAACGGAGCTGCGCTCTGACAAAACCACATCTATACAAGTCAGAGGATGCCCTGTCTGGAAGGAACTGGGGCCACCTAGCCTCATGTACCAGATGGGCAAGTGAGGCCCAGACAGAAGCTCCGGCTGTGAAAGGTTATGGAGCAGAGCTGGATTCGGACCTAGAACCTCACCTTCCGTGTCTGGGCCTTCCCCCTCTCCACCCCTCCTGACGGACTCTGCTCTGAACCACTTGGTATCGGCAAGAGCCACGTGACTCAGCCAGAACCAGAGCAGAGAGATGCAGACCAGACCGTCCACCAGACAAGGATGTGGCAACTTGGCTGACTCACCATTGCCTAAGGCACCTATGACCTTTACGTACGATTTGCCGGGAAGCCGCCCACCCTGTGTTCTTGGCCTATGCGCTTACCCGTCTCTCCCCATGAGCAACTGGCTCCTCCTGCCCTCAAGACACACACACAGCCTCCTATGACCTCACTGCTTTCTCAGACGTTAGCACCCCTCCTGTCTAGCGCTCTGACCCTGTCTGTCGCTAAATCTTCCTTCACCCTGGGGCAGTGGTGAGTCTCGGGCCTAAGAATTCAGATGTTCTACAAGCAACTCATAGTCTGAGCGAGAAGGGTCGCTTGAAGGTGTGCGTGTGTGCATGTGCGTGCATGTCGGGGAGGGAGGGAACACACACGCATCTGGGGGGTATTCAGAACTGAAGAAGGGTGTTCTTGATCAGAAACATTCCTGCAATTTCTAGAAGCTTCTCCCTCCAAAGGGAGGACTGGACCACGTTTCCCAAGCCAGACCTCCTGCGTGAGGCTGAACCAGAACCTTATTTCTGGAGCCAGTCTGGAGGAGGAGAGGCCCCGGGCTGCAGGGCGACAGAGGAGCTCATTGAGTCCTTAGACATAATATGGCCAGTGGTTTTTCAAGTATTTGCTCTTCCCCTGAGCCCACTACCGAGTAGTCTGAGCACTTTCTGGGCTCCACAGAAGACAGCAGGAGAAAATACTCTTCTGGTCTAAGCTTTTCAGATCACGGGCAGGAAACCTGAGGCTTACAGACAGGAGACTAGCCCAGGATCTCAGAGCAGGCTGTGTCATCTGATAAATGGCCCGCCAGGGGGAGGCAGGTCTTCTGAGCTGCTCTGGAGACTTTGGACACTTTGGCAAATGTTAACAGTGACAGCTCCAGAGGGGAACAGGACTGGGAACTGAGTCATAAGACAAATGTACATCAGGCGCATGTGAACATCATTTCCAAGAACCGAAAATATTTTTACAAGCCTCCACACTTGCCACTAGACATGTTCAAGACCAGGTGATGAATGGTTGGGTAAGTACCATGGCAAGCAAAGGAATTATCATAAAAGCTCCTTAGCCCAACTGCAGAGCCCCGAGGCAGCTCTGGGAAGCAGCAGAGACAGTTGGACAGAGAGACGGACAGATGGGACATGCACTTGCCCCAAGGCAGGGAGGAGTCTGCTGTGCAGGCTCAGGAACTGTGGGCCGAGACACACTGGGAAGTAACAGCTGGGCCTCTATGAGCCTTTTGACTCTGCAGAGCACTGCCCTCATGGCCACGACACTCACTGTGGGACAGGTGAGTGGTCAATGACCCCCCAGAGTGCCTAGCACACAGTAAGCGTGGACTTAAGGTAACATGAAGGACAGTAGGGAATCAAACTTTTTTTAAGATAAAGGAATCCTTGGGGCGCCTGGGTGGCTCAGTCGGTTAAGTGTCTGACTTCGGCTCAGGTCAGGATCTTGCAGTCCATGAGTTTGAGCCCCGCATCGGGCTCTGTGCTGACAGCTCGGAGCCTGGAGCCTGCTTTAGATTCTGTGTCTTCTCTCTCTCTGCCCCTCCCTTGCTAGTGCTCTGTCTCTCTCTCTCAAAAATAAAATTAAAAAAAAAATTTTTTTAAAAGATAGAGAAATCCCTTTGTTACATGCAATCTTATGTAGAAAAGCACCGTATAAACAAAATACTTTGTTCCCTGAGCCACCTGAGGCTTCTGGGAGTTACGGGGGTCCTCAGAACAGCCTGGAAATCACAGAAGTAATGGAAGGACCAGCCATATCTGGGTCTACTGCTGGTTCACCATATCCCACTGGGTGAACAGTCAAAACCTTTTATGAGGCTGGTGAACTCGTTTAGGAGGCACTCACGGAGCTGTGGGAACTAAATGAGACCACGCACGGCAGGCCCCTCTCACGGTGCCCAGCAAGGAGCTGGCTGACTTTCCTTCAAAACCAGAGGCATGAAGAACACACCAGGTTTCCTCCTGAATCAGCACATTCTGTAGGTTTTCCCCGGGCCCCTCACGATGAGGTCACAGGTTAGGGGCAAGATGGTTCACTTTCGAGCTGTTTAGTAAAATGAAAACGCTAACTCTGGCTGCCTCCCCGTGGTTGCTCCCACACTCTTGAAAGACTGTCTTTTAAATGACCTCACAGTACAGAGAGGCAACGACTTTTCTGGCCTCACACTGAACTGGCGAGTCCCATCAGATGGTGGCAGGGCTTGGTTCCCTGCCCCAGTGGACTGTTCTATAGCCATCCCCGATTCTTTCAACTGGTTGCCTCCTCGCTCTCAGTGGGAAGGAGACCTTTACAGTGAACTCCAGGAAAGGAAGGGAGTTCAGACTCCACCTTTCCAGCCATGCCCAGAAGGCCTTCTTTGAAATTCAGGTCCAAAGGAGCAGGGTCTTGGCATATCTGTCCTTGGTGAAGTCAAAGGGCCAGCTGATGTGTAGTTCAAGGTTGGAGCACAGCCTCCCCACTGCTGGTTTGTGCCTCCTTGAGCGAAGGAAGCTCTTATCCAACAGAGCCCATGGGTTCTTCCAAGCTACTCTGAAGTTACTCCCCATCCCTCAGCACAAGACCGATTTCGAGCAAAGAAGCAGCAAATGGACGACTGCAGGGGGGGCAAAAATAAGAGGAAATGGTGCACCTCCTCCACCTCTAACTCCCCTGCTGCTTTTGAGCAGAGTGGGTCTCCCAGAGGTGCAGGGGACACCACAGCCCCTGGAGGCTCCTGATGGAGAACGGAGAAGGGCTTCTGAAATGAAACAGACGTCAGGAATCCACCATGTAGGAGATGCTTCTACTGGCCCAAGAAAATAGTAGTGACTCTGTGACGGCTGGGGTCTGTGGTGCTGACAGATCATCTGAATAAAGGCTGAATCACGGTCCGTTGACCCAGGCCAGTGAACTTATCTACCTAGCGAGATTCCACCACAGAGATGTGAAATCCCTCAGGCCTTTCTTTGTGAGAGCCACAGGACGCGGGAGAAGTGTTGCCATCAACAAACGATCTCACACGTGGCTAAGCACTGCTTCTGGGCTGACCCCAGGACTGTCAAAATCTTGCTACTCTGCCTTTGCGGTGCACTTCTATTTCAACACGGCGGCCCGCGCTTGCAGGATCTGTGCTCCAGTTCACAAAATAACGGTCACAGGAAGCACGATACGTTCTTTTCCTACTTGTCATCTGAATGCCTCTGAAACTATAGGTGCTGCTGCACATTACAAAGCAGCCAGGCTCGGCCAAATGTACGGAAGCGACAAGCACGGACAGCAGCCGTTAACGGGTTTTACCCCCTACATGCAGGTGGGTGTGCCCCTCCCAATCCCTCCACGGGCCCACGACAGCACCTTGTGGGTCTCCCGTTGCCCAGTACGGAGGAAATTCAGGAGCCCCTGGGAACATGGCTGGTTCCGCTGTGCCTGCTGTTACTCAGCAAAAAAGCTGCAGCTGCCTCCAGGCTCAACAGGGACACGCCGCCAGCTGCAATTTACCTGCGAAGCATTCCATGCCAGGCTGGATGAGAAGTAAAGGGTGCTGCCTTCCAGCTGCTGCAGGGCCGGGACTTACAGCCTCGTGGGCCCCAGGGTCACCCGGGAGGGGTCCTGGGGACGGGTAGTGAGTGCCACAGGGCCGAGGCCTCAGAACCTAGAAATCGAGCCAGAGGCCCGGACTCAAATCCCAGATTCCTCAAGTTTCACTCTTACGCTCTTGGGCAAGTCATGTATTCTCTTTGCGCCTCAACTGTCCACTTCTGAAAAATGGAGACCCAAAAGCATGTTTTTCTGCTCAGGTCCCAGGACTAAGGCAGGGCTTAAATCCAACAGCAGACAGGAGAACACTTCGCAAACCGTGAGGCTTCCATACACTTCGCATACACACGTATGCTTCCGGTACGCTTCCATTTCTTGTGCGCCGTGCTGAGCACTTTCTGGCCATGACCGAATCTAGCGCTCGCGAGAACCCTTGGCAGCAGAGGATTATTATTCTCCTCTTCTATCAGTGAGGGCACTGCGGCACAGAGGCTGAGCGACTTGCCCGGGGTCACACGTAACAGTGGCAGGGCCAGGATTTGCAGCTGAGTGTGTGTCCTACTCTGTGCTAGACTGACGGTCTCGTCGCTGAGACCTAGACGCCTAGAGGAGGAGATCGAAACAACTCATCTGGTCACCAGAACGACCCCCAATTCTGAGGAGGCCAGTGGCAAGTGTGCTGCTCACCTGCAGTCCTTCTCTGACGGCTTCGAGGAGATAGGGGATAATGGAGTAATTCCACAAGTCGGTGAACCACACCCTCGAGCCGTCCACATCGATGGGGCAGGACAGGAAGAGCCGGGGACCTGGGGACCACAGGGACAAATCAGAGCTGAAGTTGGAGGGTTAAGAGAAGCCATGTTCCGAACAAACCCCACGGGAGGGCCCCTGCGAGTTTTCTGAATGACAGCAGAAATGCCAGCTGCCGGGTGGTGGGCACGAGGCAGGACCCTCCCCCACCCCGGGATCTCTCTCCCCCAGAAAATCACGCAAAAGAGAGGAGAGGCTTTACAGAGAAAGACGTTCACAGCAGTCTTATTAATCCTGACCTTTGAAACAGAAGTGTACCACATGTCCAAGAGAAGAGGACAGTACACCCCCATTTGCTTATTTTGCAGCCTTTGGAAAGGACTGTAGACACTGAGGATGCCCGTGGACGATGTGAAATAAAAGAAAATAGCATCCAGTGTGCACACTGTGTCTGTAACTACAGGAAGCACGCCTGTCTGGACACGGAGAGAAAACAGAAGCTCAAATGAAGACAATGACATCAGGACGCGGGAATGATCAGCGCCCTTTTGTTTCTCTGAACCCGAAGCTTCAGGAATGTTGACAACGTTTTATTTTTAGCAAAGCCAATGTTGCAGGCTGGTTTGCTCTTGCAGGAGCCTCGTCGTGGGGGCCCTTCACCAAGCCAGGAGTTTGGGCATCAGTCCGGGGTTGGATGCCCCTCCCTGCTGCTGATCAGCCCCGGCCTACCGGGCCGAGAGGGGGCGGAGACACAGCCCTGGATCCAGATGACTGCCAGCCTAGGGTCTGCCTTGGGCTGTGACCGCCCCTCTGTCCCCTTCTCATCCGTGTGGACGGTGCAGCGTCCAGCTGACCTGTGCCTGCAAAGTGCTGTCCTGGCCAAGGCCCTGAGGACACTCAACTGAGGACGCCAGCGCTCCAGGAGCAGTGCCCATCCACCGGCCAGGCCACCCGCCCCCGCCCGGCCTCCCACCTACCTATGGTGACATCCGAGGAGCTGTGGGCCTCCAGGAAGCGGTTGAGGTGATGCCAGACCTTGGGAATCCAGTCGATGATTTTTACCAGCTCCACATTCCGCACCCGCCCACTGATCTCCGTTTCCATAAGCTTCCGCCTTAGGAACCGGCCAAGAAAGCCCTTCACGGGCTCCGTGTGGTTGGCACAAAGCACCCACCTGGAGGACAAGTCAGCAGTGCTTTTCAGTGATGATGTCTGATAAAAAAGATACCAGCCGCCCCAGTCGAAGCCCGTTAGATCTGGAGAGTGTCTATGTTAACAGGCAGGCCTCCCTGTACACCAAACGCTGCTCTAACGCTGGACACGCATGAACTCCCAGTTTGTCACCGCAGCCGTCCCCATTTCACAAACAGATATGCTGAGGCACAGACAGGTTGCACAACCTGTCCAAGATCAAACAGCTAGTTAATAGAAGGGCTAAGATTAGAACAAGGACAGTCCAGCCCCAGAGCCTGGGCTCTAACCACCGAGGCTGCTGCTTCTTGTGTTGGAAGTCAGGCCCTGTGCCGGCCTCTGGAGCTGTAACCAGCTGTTAGCTGTTCCCTAAAGCACAGTCCAGTGGAGGAAGCGGAGAAGCAAACAGAGGAATGAAACATAATGAAACCTGGGGAACTCAGGAAGGCTTCTCAGAGGAGGCGATGTCTGAGACCAGAGGGGGGCAGGGGTGCGGGCCTCGGACCATGCTGCAGCATCTGCACAGGCAGGTGGGGTGTGTGGGAAACCGCCAGATTCAGAGCAACCAGCAGAATTTAGTATTTAGACTTGACCAGCCCACCTAAGGCGTGTGATTCCATTTTGGAGCCAATGGGGCGCCACCGGAGGACTTTAAGCATGAGGGTCAGATTTGAATTCTAGAATGCTCACTCAGCTGCCGCTGGCAGAGGAGATGGCTCGCACGGAGCCAACTGCAGGCAGGCCCATTGGCCACAAAATGATTGCAGTGGTGTATTGGGAGGTGGGGCGGTGGGGTGGTGTGCGGGAGATGGGGCGGAGGGTGGGGCAGTGCGGCGGTGTGCCGGGAGAGGGGGCAATGCCGGGAGATGGGGCAGGAGGAGAAAGCATAGACAACACAGGACAGACCATGCAGAGGTGGCCATGATCTTGGGCCTGGGGGAGTTGACATTTCTGACGGTTACGATTCAGGTCCACTTTCAATAGGTCTCCCTCTGGGATGTGTGCAGGACAGTCAGTGTAAGGGAGCCGGGGGGTGGGGGGCTCCCCACAGTGGCTTCTCAGCTGCACGTCAGGGCCCAGGCAGGAGAGGGGGTGGTGCGGTTAGCCAGGAGTTAGCGGCGCAGGGCACAGGCAAGCAGCAACGCAACCTTGTGCGACCGAACTGGACAGCCCCTCCCACATCCCTGCACAGTGACAGCTCCCTGGTACAGTGCTGGGGCAGAGGGACTGACGGGGGACTCACAGGCCCACAGACCCAGTGACGAGGGGACATTCATAAGCACGTTCACTAGGGATGGAGAGACGCATCAAGGGGACGCCAGCCCAGAGCTGTCCCCCTGACACTGCCACCCCGGGGGCAGAGAGTCAGGGAGACCTGGGCTCCTGTCTCCGCTCTGCCACGGACAGGCTGTGTGACCTCACACGAGTCAATTCTCTGAGCTCTGGTCTCCCCATTAGCAAGAAAAATTTAACTACTGTCACTGCCGTGACGATGAAATGAGTGAGGCCGGGGAGGCTGCCCGGCACGAAGCCCGGCCCAGTGCAGGCCCATGAAAAGCAGTCCCTTACCTGAAGTTGTGGTGAAGCTGCAGGTTGGGGGTAGAAGAGGTAGCCTGGTTCATGGTACCAATTATGTAAGGGCTGTGGGGCGCAGGGAGGAAAAGAAGGCTCTGTAACTCGAAGCCAAGCCAGGGCGGGTGCTCACAGAAGCCCATGTCATCTGAGCGTCCAGGCAGGCGGCTGGTGGCCTTACCCACCACCCTGACGCCGACCTCCCCCCCCCCCCCCCCCCCCCCCCCGTGAGCAGAGTGCCCGCGCGGCTTCCTGGGGGCCGGAGCCGGCCTTTACCATTTATGGTCCTTGCAGTTGAGCAGCCCATTGAAGATCTCGCCCAGGGAGCTGACGTGATGCAGGTTGTCCAGGATGATGACGAGGGGCATGTCCACGGCGTTGTTCTCGCTGGCGCATTGGTCAGCAAGGTTGGACAGGTACTGGCGCAATTCCTGCGGAGGCCGGGAAAAGAAGAAGTGGCTGAATGCGCCCCGGAAAGATGCACACGCTCAGAGCCATCACTTTGCCCGGGTCAACGCAGGCACAAAGGCCTTTCGGGAGGCCGTGCGGTGAACAAGTGTGTGTCCATCTACTACACAGCATCTGGCTGGGGCTCAGGAGACGTGGGGTGGGCAGGGGGTGAGGACGGCCTGGGTCCAGCCTCCCGGAATTCACTGGGTAACAGAAAACCTTCCGCCCGGGGCAAGAGCACAGCGCCGTGGGGGTCCCGGGCATGGTTTTGTGTCCCTGCTCTGACACTTCTCTGGAAGTATTGTCATTCTTCTTGATATTGCTTATCATGCCCACCTTCTGGTACACTTGCACCTGCCCAAGAGCTGCTTACACAGAAGCCCTCGATGAATCAATATAGCAAAGGAGCCATCCCCACACACAGGCAAGCACTGCTGATTGCAGGTGCAGGGACAGCGGGTCTGCATGCACGGAAGCCCTGGGAGGTCTGGTGGAAAGGGTAAGCTCTGGAATGAACTGTGGAGAAGACATGGGGGACTGGCTGGAGCTGGTCTGCAGCCCAGCACGGCTGGGGTTAGGGATGTGCCAGTGGCGGGGGGGCGGGGGGGAGGAGGAGGGGGGGAAGGGGGGAAGGGGAGAAGGAGGGGGAGGAAGAAGAGTAGGGGGTGGAAGGGGAGGACGGGGAGGAAGGGGAGGAGGGGAGGGAGAGGAGGGGGAGGGGGAAGAGACTGAGCTGGCACAATTTCCTGGCCCATCCAACCTACTGAAAGCAATCATCTGGGAATGAGGTCTAGGAATCTACATCTCTGAGCACGCCAGGTGACTCAAGGCAGAAGAGTCATTTCCCAATCACCGATGACTCAGGGCCAGCCAGGGCGAACGATCTATCACCTCCCATTGCACTGAACACTGAAAAAGTTTGAGTAAGAATTTCCCGACCCTCGCCTCGGCCTAGGTCCAAACGTCTCCATCGGTCCTCATGAAGCAGGACTGAACCCATTTCCTAGCTCTGAAGTCTAAGACTCCTACTTGAGCCCTAGACCACTGCTCTGTACCATGGAGGGGTCCTAGGCACATGGCCACCTGCCTCGAGCCCCAGGTTCCTCTCCTGTGATATCAAGGTAGCAACAACCCCTCCCTTGAGGATACTGTTGTAAGGCGGTCAGTTTGCTGGTTATGGCGAGCGGTGTGTGATGGGAGCTGTTATTATTAGCATTATCGCTGTTCCTCAAGAGATTTCATTTGGGAGAAACCACAGCGCCGAGAAGGCACGTGACAAGTTCTTGGTAAACTAAAGTAGATGCATAGGGGGCGATCCTAAAGACCTACTAACACTGAGCTTCATACGCGGCTCAGAGCGGGCCAGTGAGGAATGAGCCAGCTCGCCTTACAGTTGGCGCTCTTCACTGAAGCTGCGGATCAAAGCCTCCCCTTCTGCCTGCCCCTGTCCTGACTTCCTTCGCCAGGCTTTCGTAACCACCGAGGGAGAGCACAGAGGAAACGCTGCTTTCTCATCAGGGTGGCAGGGGCATCGATGGTTCTTTTTTTCTTTTTTTTTTTTTTTATAATGTTTATTTAGTTTTGAGAGAGACAGAGCTAGAGCGGGAGAGGGGCAGAGAGAGAGGGAGACACAGACTCAGAAGCAGGCTCCAGGCTCCGAGCTGTCAGCACAGAGCCCGATGATGGGCTCGAACCCATGCACTGTGAGATCATGACCTGAGCCGAAGTTGGACGCCCAACCGACTGAGCCACCCAGGCGCCCTGCCTCAGCTGTTCTGAAAGGGCCAAACAGCAACCCCTGGCCGAGAAGCAGCCTCTGAATGACCTCCTCACCTTGCTGGACTTGTGGTCCACGTTGAAGGTGGCGATGACGCCATCTGTCAGCTCCCGTCCCTCCCGAAGCACCAGGTACTCGGACAGCCGGTTGGCCAGGTAGGTTTTCCCGGTGCCGCTGGGGCCGGAGAGGATGATCCGTCGGTGCTCCACCAGCAGGGAGACGTAGCGCTGCAGGATGGGCTTGGGGATCAGGGATTCGAACACCAGCGAGTCCAGGCTGTTCTCCGCGAGCCCTGTGTTGGAGAGGGACAGGAAGAGTCTGAAGCCCCGTGGAAGCTCTGCACTTGTCACCTGAGACAGCCTTTCAGTGGCGGCCACACATCTGAGATCACTGCCCACCCAGGTACACGGCAGGCTGGGCGCAAGCGGCCAGTGCTCCCTTATCAGGGGCACCACCTGCTCCAGCCCCTGGCTTGGCCGACTTGCCCAGACGCAGACTCAACCTAACGCCTGGACCCCTGGGCCCCGTCTGTCCTCTGCAGAATTCCTAAGACTCTGGGCTCCACTTGCCTGTTTGGATTTTCTATGCCACTGGGGTTTGCCCAGACCAAACCTGAGTCTCCCGTGTCCTCTAGGACCCCGGGGTGGCCCTGTCACCCTGTTTGCTCCTGCGTGCCACGTGCCACTGCCGCCCATACTCACATATGCCACAAAGGTAGCAACGCTTTCATCTTTAAAACAAAGAAATGCAATTTGATTCAGGGATATGATGATTGGCAGGCGAAGGCTAAGATGCTAACTACTGAGACTCTGCGTCTCAAACAATGTCAAGAGGAAAGGTATCCGTCCCCTCTCCTGCCTGGGACATCTCCGCCCATCAGGGCTGTCGGCTTTGGAAGAAGAATTATTTTCTGGATACCATTCTCAAAAGAAGATCCACCCCAGGTTACCGGTCTAAAACCTGAGGTAATTCTGTTAAAACTCACCTCACGAAAACCAGTGTATGTACATAAAAAAAAAATTAAAAGCATCTATTCTTTTTTATTTTTTAAAGATTTTATTTTTAAGTAATGTCTACACTCAATGCGGGGCATGAAAACTCACAACCTGTGACAAGAGTCACCTGCTCTACTGACAGAGCCGGGCAAGTGCCTCATTATTATTATTATTATTATTATTATTCTATTTTATAAATAGCATCTTCCTTCTACATAATTATTCATTCCAAAGAGACCCCTCAGATGCATTTATATGCTTGTTTCTACTCCTCCCCTCACCGAGCACAGCCCCTCAATGCAGGGGACTACTCCAGAATGACCCAGATGGAGGTTCCTAAATGACTTATCTTCTGGGTATAGGCCTGAGACTTTCCTGGTACTGAGCTCAGGGTAGTCGACACTGGCGCAACTTGATGCAAGGTCTCTGGTCGAAACTTAATAGTAAGAGAGGAAAAAAGCCGCGAAAACAACTCTCTCCACATATAGGCTGCTCTTTTGGGTCTTTTGTCCTAAAACCCCCTGGGAGTCACTGTTCTGCAGATGAAGTCACTTCAGGGCATGCCCAGTCACACCTCCACCTCTGATACCATTTAAGTGCTCCATCCACAGCCCACAGACCTCTCAGCTCAAACCCTTGCATGGTTTATAATGCCTTGAAGGCATAAGTTTCAAGCACTGCTGGAAAACAGAAGAGTCAGTGTCACTTAAAAATAAACCTGAGCGGGGCATCTGGGTGGCTCAATCAGTTGAGCGTCAGACTTGATTTTGGCTCAGGTCATGATCCCAGGGTTGTAGGGCTGGGCCCCACATTGGGCTTTGCTCTGAGCGTGGAGCCTCCTTGAGATTCTCTCTCTTTCTATCCTTCTACCGTTCTCCTTTGTTCGTGCTCTCTCTAAAATAAACAAAGAAACAAAGAAACAAACAAATCGGAGCTGATCCCTCGAGATGCTGAACAACTTGATAGTGGCGGGCCAGGCTGTGGTGGGCTGGCATGTTCCAATGCACAGACCACCTTGTCACTGTTTGTTTGTGCAGAGGTCTAGTCTCTGCAATGGATCACTTCTTTCACCCCTCAGTGCCTATAGCTGTCGCCTATAAGCGACAGTGTGTGCTTACCAGCGTGAAATGCAGCTTGAACCTGTGATATCAGAGGCTTTCCTTGAAGTGTTGTTGTGGTGTGCTGGTCCCCCCTCCTCCTGCCCCTTATAGTAGGACTCTTCTTTCTTATGGGGAGCTCGTTCAAGGTGGTTCGAGGTGGTTCAAGGTGGGGCTGACCCAGCACCTTCAGCCACGAAGGAGCGGGCTTGGGGCCAGGCTGGGCCAAAACATCTCCCTGGTCATAATGGCTGGTTCAGTGATGGCCATTTGACTCAGGTGGGCCAGAATCACCTCTGAGAATTTTCTGTCATATTTTTCCAGAAGGACATTCTCTAGCTTAGTGGATCCCAAGCTAGGACACAGCAGGGCCACTGCGGCAGTCACATGCAGAGAACCCAGCTAATACGCAAAGCTGAGGCGGGCTTGGTTCTGACGGCACTGTTGGGATACCCGGGTCCAGCACCGTTTGAAGCGTATTCCTGGATTTCTCGGGTGCATTTCCTTTTTCGCTAAAGCCAGTTTGGGGTAGGTTTCTGTCACTTGCAGCCTGAGACCACGTTTGTGCAATTTCGCTTGCTAGCCAGATAAGAAGGTTGTGTGTGAGGCTCAAGCCGTAGTAACCTACAGCTTGCCACCGTGAGAGCAAGTGTACAGATTTTTGCTGATAAGGAATGGTGAGGTGCTTCTGGAAAACCTTCCCATCAGGAAACAAAACTTGCATTAAACCGCCCCCAAAGAGCACTGTTAAAACCACAGGCAAGAGCTGTGCCTTCTAGGGAATTAAGAAATGGGACGCCCTGAAGGTTGTTTAAACATACAGTGTTTACTAATCTATTCTTTAGTGGGTTCATAAAACATAGGAAAAAAAGGGGGGTTGCACTCAAATATATTTGTGTCAGACTAAACAGCCTATTTAATACGGCAGGGGTTAGTGCACCAGCACACTCTTACCCGCCTGCCCCTAAACACAACAGGGTATAATGATGTAGTATTCTAGACTTACTTGCCATGAAACTGTTTTTTCCCCCCAGGATACTTTGTGGGCCTAGAGTTCCATGGAATACACTTTGGCCTGGGGCTTAACATCCCTGGGGGATGAAGCAATCGGAAGCCCCAGCAGCGTCGTGTGTGGGCGAGAGCCTCAGAAATTTCATCAGGGTGCTCTGAGTGATGCCTCTCGGGCAGATCGTGGCTCCCGTCCATGGAGTGGGACCACGTCCAAGGCTGGCTGGCAGGAGTGATCCATTGGTATCGGCGGAGCCCATTTCAGCAGGGTTATTAAGATTCCATCATCTCAGAGTCAGAAGGCTAATGGGACGTTTTGTTATATCATTTCAGCCATAAGCTAAAATTGTTTGTTTCCGATGGTAGTTGAAAAAGCTAAAAACCGTTCAACGTGCTTAGGTAAGAATGACTGCGGTTGCAGTGGTAGGGAGGCAAGGGGGGGGGCGCGGGGGTGGGGGGGGAGAAACCAACCTGCACACACATGTGCAAACAAAACTGCGGCCACGGTTTCCAACCATGTTTTGTTTTGCCAAGTCACAAAACGAAAACCGCCGTGCCTGAAAACTCGGACCCCCGCCATAGGCCGAATTACCTTTGACAGTGACAGAGATGGTCGTGTTCTCCCCGACCAGATAGCCACAGGGAAGAAGCTCGGGGGTCTCTGAGGCGTTGCTGCGCCTGATCTCCCCGATGCTGTAGCCCAGAACGCTATCTGAGTTCAGCCCCAGCTGACTCACGGGATCCACGTGAATGATGTATTCCTGGGAAGAAAAAAATCAAGACCCTATCAAAGATGTGGCTAGACATCTGTCCATGACTCCTGTTTTCCCTGGGTGATTTACGATCGTCTTCTTTCCCAGTTGACGCCTGGGTGGAAACCGAGCTGTGGAACGAGGTGAGAAGAGCTGACGTTCTATGGGGACGCTGCCCGAGCATCGCGGGCCCCTTAAAGGACAGATTTATTTGGTTCATGATGCGTGGGGAGCCCTACCACAATCGTGAAATGTTTAGTCTGGATGAACCAAGCAAGGAACAGTTAGGCTGCTTTGGGTAAGTTCAGCTGAAGTCCCTAAGACGAGAGGGCCTGTGAAAAGGGCTGGAAAATTCACAAGAAAGTAACTCTGACAAGAAATCTCGCCACCGGCCCCTTCCCTTGGCTCAGAGCTCAGACTACCCTGATGACAAAGGGAACACAAAGGGAAAAAAAACAGCTCCTGACCTTTAAACAGGAAAATCTGGGTTTAGTTTGGAAGGTGTGCCGTCTGAGGTGAGTGACCAAAAGGTTTCAGGTCAGTGAACTCGGAGTGGAGGTCATGGGCTAGGTCGCGGCTGGACAATGACTGCTGTGAAATACTGTCAACAGACCTCTCAACCTTTAATGGTTTCATTTCCTCACATGTGATGCCCCATAGGCTCTTTTCAGCCCAAACTGTTGTCTTTAATCTGAGGATGTCCCGACTGCCCATTGGCAACATCAAGGTTTGGCTCCAGGCAGCAGGACCGGTCTGTCCTCAGCCATTCACATCTCTTGCCCGGTCTCATTGCTACAGCCCACCAAGATGGCTGCCACCCGCTCCAGTGATGATTAGAACAAGTACAAAAATAACTATGTCAGAGAACAGAACTTCCTGCGCGTGAAGCCACCTGAATCCAGATACTAGAAAAAGACTGGAGCGTACGAGTTAGGTCAGGTTTTGAAGTCAGACCGGCTCAACTAGACCAACATGATTGACTTCTAGGTCCATGACCTCGGGCAAGTGACATGATCTGAGCCTCACTTTGCTCATCTTTAAGTGGGAAACTAATAGGACCTTCCTCCCAGGCCTGAAAGTAAATTGGGGTAATGTTAGCATGATCTCTGGCACCAAAAATGTAGGTTACCATTATTGCTCAGGGGAATATGATTAATGAACACTTATGATTGCTGACTCACTTCAGGACAATAGGAAAAATATGTACGAAAAGCTTCTTTCGAAACCACCTCGTGATTGAAGGTACCCCTCAGTACTCATTAGTTATTTCTCCTGTGACAACCACCCACCCACTCCAGTGATGATTAGAACAAGTACAAAAATAACTATGCCAAACTCTTTGACTCTGGCCATTGATCAGATGTTAATGTTATTTGAAGCACAAATCCCAGACTCTGAAGTGTTGGCAAGGAGGCTGGGCAGGTCAGGTCAAATTCTCTCGAAATGAAGAATGGAAATTTGATGTTTTAGCTCTGGCCACAGGGCACTCACTCCAAAGTGTATTAAATAAGACATGATTCTAAGGTGAAGGGAGAATTTGAACATAAGCAGCTCACCACAAGAGGCTCAGGAAATTGATCAAGGCTGGGGAAATGACCCTCACTGGCTGGCCAACCACAGCCAAGGGTAGCCGGGAACAGTCTGGTCAATCATCGGTCTGTACTTACCGTTTTCCTATTACTCGACTGCCAAGGGACAAGTCCCGACAACACAAGGACGGGGCGGGGGGCAGGCCCAAGAAGTGGCCAGGTTCAGGACACAAACGGCCCCTTCCCTCCCTGAGCCCAGGCACCCACTTCAGGCAGACTACTGTAGCCGTCTACTCAGACACTTACTTTGAAGAGCCGTCTAACCACCCCGTCGAGCACATCCCACTTCGTCTTGCCACTAACTCCAATGCAGCCAATAAGAAAGAGGTGCGGTCTGGAATCCTAAGGGTAAGGAAATGCAGAAGGTGAAAAACAGGTGAATCTTTTTTGACACAGTTTAGCAAGGACTCAGATGGCCTTAGAATGCCACCAATGGTTTGAGAGGGGAATAAAAACCCGATACGACTTAGATCGAATGCAATAATCTTAAAATCTTTCCCTGCTCCATTACAAAAACAGCAATCCGTGGGTCAGGAAAAGAGGATCTCCTCTTTGGAGTCTAGAACCTTCTACCAAAAGTGTACCTTGTACAGATGCGTAGATCACATCCTTGCCTGGAATGCTTTCCCCTCTCCTATCTGTCGTCTCTCCCTTTCTAAACCTTGCTTCCAAACTCACCTCTTCCAGGAAGCCTTCAATGATTAACCCACCAAGCTCAGAGCTCACATTGCTTCAGTGGTTCTGTCTATAACTTATATACTAATCTGCTCTATACTTATTTTTTAGGTATTTATGTCCTCTTTGTAAATCAAGTTTGTCTCCTTGCTAGATCTTAAACTCCCTCAGGATAGAGTACGTTCAATTCTTTTCTTCTTTTTAAAGAACGTTTATTGCTTTTCTGCTATAAAACGTTTATTGCTTTTAAATTAAAACTTAAAATATACTCAATTCAGAAAACAAAACTCTGGGAAGTTCACCAAAAAATACTCTTTTCCTACTTCTTTTGAATTTGTGCGCACAGAGCTCTGCACAGTCAGGGCTAACTAATCGCAATGATAACAGAAAAACTCTAAGAACATTCCATTTTGTTGGATTTTAGAATCTTAGCTCTGACATGCTCATAAGGATACAGAAATATGAGGGTGGCGGCAGGGAGTAGGGGGCAGTGACGTATGTGGCTGTTGAGCAAAGTCAGCAGAGAAAAGAGCACCAGTCCCGTAGGGAGACGATCTGGCCTCGCCAGCCGCCTGGTAATCTGAAGGACGTGATGCTCAGGCATTAGCTTCTCACTTAGAAAACTAAGGTGACATTGTCTGGTCAACCAACTTCATCTGGATGCCGTGGCGATCCAATTTTCAAAAGGGACTCAGACTTTTGTGAAGTGTAGAATCTATGTGTTCGTGTTGAGGCCCATTAGAATGATGCGAATCCACAGGTAGCACCCAAATTGCTTGAGAAGAAAGCCCCAAGAACGGATTTCCCCCTGACAGTCCTGTCACTAGTTAAGCTCTGAAAAATGGAGCTCTTTGGATGAATTGGATCTTTTCAGGCTAGATGACGAGAAAATCGCTGGCAGCCCCAAACTCTGGGCCTACCCCTTCAGCAGGACCAGAGGGCCAGCCACACGGTGGAATCCTCTGGCAAAGAAAGCCTGGCTGCAGACGCTTTGTTTGGGTGGGCACCGTGGGTTCCCTAGCGCTCTGAGACTACAAATAGCGTGTTGGCGAGACGGCTAAGAAACCACCAACAAAAAACTGAAGAGGACTTGAAATAGCAACTTGTGAAGTCTTTCTCCACTTATAGGAGATGGTCATTTGGATTTAACCCATGACTGCCCTACCCCTAAAATAGTCCCTCGTGTGGGTGTGGCCTCCTCAGACTCTGGAAGAGAACAGAAACTACTCAGAAAACTGAGATTCCTCAGCCTCGGGGAGTCAGGACGCCCCGCTGGCTTCGCTTTTAGCCACGTGTGTCGCCTGGCCACCTCCGTCTCCCATGCTGTCCGCAGTCTCTGAGCACCAGGCAAAACTGGTGCTCTTGGGTCAGCCGGATGTGGTCAGCTCGCTTCTGTGCCTTCTGTGCTCACTGTGCTTAGCTGCCTCTGAAGTGCTTTAGGAACACATTTAGAAAAGCCATTTCTGACTGATGTCAGCGTTTAGTTGGTTCCGTGGAAATGCAGCAGGGGAATATTTTTAGTACTCTTTATTAGACTTTCCGAACACGAGAGGGAGGGAACGGTTGTTTGTTCACTTTAATTGTGTCGAGATGCTGCTGGGGATTATGGTTAGTGAAGGAAGGGGTTAGTAGTACTTCCAGATCACCTTAGGTGCTGAGGTGATATGGTTTGACCATGACATCACTAAGCTAGGTAGTTCTACCTGGGGAAGGGACAGGCAGAGCAGGGAGAGGGATCCAACTAACCTCCTTCCACTTCATTTCCTCCTGAAAGCTGACAACTATCTTAACATGCCTGCCTCCTTCCTTCCGAGCCGAGCATTCACCAGTGTCATCCAGCAACATGTCTGCGAATGGAAAACATCAACAGCCTTAGGCACGTGGGGACAGCAAAGCCGGCTTCCTGACACCCCCGCTGCTTGTTGGCACGGCAGCGGGACAAACCAGGTGTCGGGGTGCAGGGAAGGGGGGGGAGGGCGGAATGGAGAATGCAACCACAGAAATCAATGGTGGACCAACCAAGGAGCCAGCAGGCTGACAATGTACCTTGCCAAATGGAAGTGCGAGGCAGAGGCTCAACCAAAACGACAGCAACGCAGCATCATGGGTAAGAAATCAAAGCGTCAGCCTCGATATGCTTACAAAGAAAATCTAGATCATGTTGGCTAACTACCATGCCAGCCTGGAATCCATCCTGAAGGCGGGAAGACCGCAGACCAAGCCACTGCCCCAACTGGGACCTGTTACTCTGGGGCTTCTAGGCAGCAGTCAGCTTGCAGGTCACAGCCTCTTCAAATGGATCAAACAGAACTCAACATGGTGGACGAGAGGGTCCAAGCGCACGGCTTGGAGAATTCGGGGCACTGGAGCAAAGCATGACAGCAGTCTAACGGCTGGGCTCATGTTGGTAGCAGACGCACACCCAGACACACACGCACACCCCAAGTGCACACACGCCTGTTGCCTCTCCATTTGCTCTGTTCATCTGCTTGTCTCGGGGCTCTTGCCTGGAGAGTGGAGTGTCAGCTGCAGGCCCTGGCCTGCCCCCGGCCCCGTGCTGCCACTCACCCAGGCTGGTGGACTCGCTGAGGTTCAAGCTGTGCTGGGAGAGGCCCATGGACTGCCTAGGGGAGGCGGAGAGGGACACCTGGGAGGGCGCCCGGCTGCACCCGCTGCCTTGAGACTCCGACTTCAGCCGGTCGTTCTCAGCTTTCAGCTTCTCTATTTCGCTCTGCGAGAAGTAAGGGAGAGGCTCACCTAGTAGGTGGAGGTAACGCGGATAAACCTTTTCTGGAGGAGGGGCTGGAAAGTTCCCTGCAGGGATCAAGTGGGTATCCCAGCTGAGGCCCAGTCAGTCACATTGCCAGAGAGGTTCCACTGTACTTGCTGTATGCATCTATTCAAGACCTGTCCGGCGGGGCAAGGGCCAGCCTTTGGGACAGGTGGCCTCTGAAAAGAACTCAGAAATGTTTCACAGAGTCTGCTGCCCGAGGCCTAAGTGGAAAAGAGGCCTACGATCTAAGAGGTTTGAGTGACTCTGGGTTTGACGGGTGTCTTTCCCACAGGACTCAGAGGCTCTGTGAGCTGCTCTGCACTGTGGACCTCAGAAGGGCATCAAGTGTTCCACGGAACCTCCTTTGGGAAATACTGTTCTCCAGTGAGGTCCCATTTGGCACAGTCCACAGGGCTCTTTGATTTTTATGAATATTTAGAGGAAACCTACCATGTGCAAAGCACTGGTGCTATAGCCAGAGAAAGGGATGCAAAAAAAAGAATAACCAGAGCACCCAAATGCCTTCCAATCCATGGTGGGAAGTGAGGGGCTGTAGGAACAAATCCACAGGAATTCAGACAGGGCACTAACACTTCTGGATGCAGGACATGGGAAAACTTTGCAGAGTAAGAGGCTAAACTTTGAGGGTCCAATTCAGATGCGCAGAAAGAGATCCTTGTGGGGGGAACTCGATGAAACAGGAATTCCTGGGCAGCCAATGGAAGCAGGGGCTCCCTCTGGCTGGTGAGTAGAGTCTGGAAAGTGGAACTGTGAACACATGGGTAGTAGATTAAGAGTAAAAAGGGGGGCACCTGGATGGTTCAGTCGACTGAGGATCCGGCTCTTGGGTTTGGCTCAGGTCATGACCTCATGGTTCGAGAGTTTGAGCCCCTTGTCAGGCTCTGCGCTGGCAGCGTGGAGCCTACTTGGGATCCTCTCTCTTCCTCTCTCTCTCTCTCTCTGCCCCTCCCTAGCTCACTCTTTCTCAAAAATAAATAAATAAACTTGCAAGAGGTAATGGCAGAGCCACTAAAAGTTACACAAAGGGGAGAGGCGTGGTTCCTCTTACACTTCTAAAAGACTCATCTTTGGCCAATATGCAGGAGGGCATGAAAAGAGGAAGAGTCTTGCTGCTTCGGAAAAGAAAGAGAAAAGAGAGAGAGAGAGAGAGAGAGAGAGAGGCTAGGAAAGCAGAGGGCTGCTAGGTATGCAGCCCTAGGCTGGCAGACAGCAGCCTCCTGCCACTCCTTCCCCAGACAGCCTTGGGCTCAGCCCACGCTCCCGGGCTCACCTGCATCCTATTCATGGCCTCCCGGAGCTGGTCGAGCTGGTGCGCGGAGCTGAGGGCTTCTAGCCGGATGTCCGTCAGCTTCATCTCCTTGTCTCTCAGCTCATTTCGGAGCTGCATGACTGTCTCGGCTTCACTATCCATGCACTCTGAAATTCTAGGGAGAGGGAGGGGGTGTTACTGATGAGAACAGCTTGGAGTTTATCCCCTTCCAGTCCTCCACTGACCACTGGTCCACGTCCATCAGCAGGTCTGTGCAGCGGTGACCCTGTCTCACCACCTGCCCAGCGCTTCCTGGAGGCAACAACATCAAAGCACCCGAGGTTGACAGATTGTATTACTCCTCTATGATCTTCCTTTGCAGAGCTCTGGCAATCGGAATGGCTTTGGTGTGCCTTTCAGCAAAATTCCAATAATCGGGGATAAACAGAAGCTGGCCAAAGGGAGTAGTAACCTTTGGGGCTTGAAACCACCCCTCACCCCGATGTGTACACAGCTGGGCCCCTTTAATGACACCACATGGTCCTTGAGATCTAAACCCACTCAGAGAAGGAAGATCAACTGTCTGTTTTAAAGATGAGACACTCTAAGGTCAGAAGGCTGAGGAGAGATTTCTATTTGCCCAAAAGCGAAAGTAACCTAAAGATTCCTGTGGAGGGAGTTAGTCTATCTTTGGTCACATTCTAAAACTCAGTCTTCTGAAAGGGTCTTGAGAGAACAACATTCCTTCCTTCCCCCACCCATCCACACCGCTTAATAAACTCTCGGCAAGGAAGAGAAACATCTTGGGAAGTCAGACAGCAGACAGGGTGACAGGACACAGAAAGCAGTTTTAGGTGAAAATTGAGCAACGCTGTGGTTCAGTGTCGTCCTTTCCACTTGTAGCCAAATCAGGGGACCTCATGGAGTCCCTCTGTCTTCAAAGGTGGTCCTTCTGGGCTGGGTTCCCTACGTGATTAGTTAGGTTCGCCGTTCAGATACCTAGCAAGTCAGCACTAAGTGGAAGAGCATGAAAGTTATGATGAATTGCCATGTTAGAAAAGGTGGCTTTATGGAAAAAAAGAAAAAAAAGTATGCTGATTTCAAAGATCATTGTATCTGGGGTGACGGGGTGATCCCGAATAAGAAGTTTTGACATTTCTTGGACTGAAGACCGGAAAAAAAAAAAAAGGCATGTTCTTAAAGTTACAAAGCTGAAGTTGATTATCTCTGAAAGATATGATGAACATACGGTCTCTGCAGAAATAACTGGGCAGCCCACTCTCCCAGACCAAATCCTGGATTTGAGGCCAAAAAAAGCCTGACCTGTAAAACTGGTTGAGGGTGTGGAAGTGTTCTCTGCTGGGAGGAAACCATTTATAATTGCTGAAAGAAGTGTAATTCTATTTGGAGGGCAGAAAGGTCTAGAAGAAAAATTTAACACCTGAATAGCCAAATCGTTTTGTTGTTATTTTCTTGACCTGAACCTGAATGGTTTTTGTTTGAGGGACGCAAAGAGAGGAAAACCACCTCCTATTTTTAAAAGTTGTTAGTAGCCAACGGAGTTTCTCGGCTTCGAAGTCTTCTAAACACTCTGACTCCTGAAAATATTATGATCATTCCCATTCTATACCTGTGAGAAACTGAGGCCAACAGATCCGGACTAAGAGGGCTAGAAAATATCTCTAGAATTCAGATCCTGCCCTGTCCCCAACTCTCACACCTCTCTGTGCTTTGACTAGCCTATAGTTTTGTAAGGTTTAAGGAAATGGTCACGCCTTTCCAGTTTGCAAGGTTTGCAGTGGGAGCCTGCACACACTAGCTTCTTCTTGAGAGAGGAATATGGTTTCCTGGTTTAAATGGAGTGTTAAGTCTGAACAAAATTCCGCTGTGACACTCCAGGCTTCGTGAAACCACGCCCCACACAGACTTCGAAGGCTCTGATTCATTGCAGAGAACCGTTGGCCTTGATTCACACATCAGTGTGGTGCATCTGGCGCTCTAGGGCAAGGAGTTTTGCCCCAGTCTCCTTCACACGAATTGTACATTTCCCCCAGAAAGCTTTCTCAACAAGACAAGACTTCTTCAGCACCTACCTCTGTGGGATATATCACATGGGCTACTTCGCGAAGCTTGGCCAATGACTATACAATAAGAAGCAAACTAAGATAAAGTTTGTGTTGAGAGTAAGTGCACCGAGAGTACTGTGCACCCCGTCCCCCGCAAACAGCCCAGTTCTCAGAAACACACGACTGCAAGGTGACACGAGAGGGATGTCCTACTCAACACAGAGATGATGTTCAAAATGAAGATTTTATTTTCAAGCAATCTCTACACCCAACAAGGTGGGGCCCTGAACCCACAACCCCAAGATCAAGAGCCTCATGCTCCACGGCCTGAGCCAGCCACGTGCCCTGAAAATTAAGTTCTTCTGCAGCAGCCCCAGCTAAGTTTTAGTCTCTATCCCTATTGCGCAGGACAGCACTTTTTCCCTTGGTTCCTTCCACGCTAGACCTTTGTTATGTCTCCGGTAATTTGGTTGCACTCAACAGGTCACCCTGCTGCATGGCTGGCTGCTCCAGAACCAGGGTTCTCTGCATCACTTCTGGTGTCCGATCACACTGATCGACACGTAATAGGTGCTCAGCAAATGCATATGGAATGCACGAACGACTGTGCCAGGCATGTGAACCATATTTTGTAATTTACTATATCTGCTACTAATTCCATAAAGAGGTATTGCCATGATCTCCTTTTACAAAGGGGGAGACTGAGTCCTAGAGATAATAACATGCCCATTAACAATGATAGAATCAGGTGCCCGGGGGGCTCAGTTGGTTAAGTGCCCAGCTCTTGGTTCTGGCTCAGGTCGTGATCTCACAGTTCGTGAGTTCGACCACTGCATTGGGCTCTCTGCTGTCAGCACAGAGGTCGCTTTGGATCCTCTGACCCATCTCTCTCTGCCCCTCCCCTGCTCATGATGTCTCTCCCTCGAAAATAAATAAACTCTAAAACAATGAGAACAAGCCTCCCCTCTCCCCCAAATGACAAAATCAGGATCAAGTCTGGTGGGTCTACTTAACTCTAGAACCCACGACCCTGAATTATATCCAGCGGGCACTCAGTGCAGGCTCATCCACTTCACGGACTACTTCCTGAAGCGACCTGATGTAGATTTTCTCCTACTCAGTTCCTAACACGATACTCCCATATTCCCACCGTCTTGGCCCAAAGACGGGGCTGTTGGCATACCTAATTTTAAATGCCTCCAGTGTGGGAAGCACTGCCTTCCCACGTTACCATTCCTTTCGCCCACAGGGTAGGAACTTTTCTGAGCCCCCCGCCCTCCACTTCTCTGCCTCCGGTTTCTTCTTTGAACTTCCTCTCACATTCAGATTTGCACATTCTTACAAACCCTTCAAGGTTGGAAAGAAGCATTTGCTGTCTGCCCACCCTTTGGAAAACCAGACCAAAAACAAACATCTCCAGTGTGTGTGGATGCTGTGGAATGTCAGAGAAGGTCAGCATGCCCAGAGTCTGCTCCGCCCCGATCCCTAGGGGGAAAGTGGTTTGGAGGGAGCATTCTCGCAATGGCTGCTGGGAGTGCTGCACAGCCCAGTGCATCATCCTCTCCTCCTCACCCTCCCTGGCCGCCCAGCAGCACTTGACCTGGCTACCACCCACCTCCCAGCAGTTTCTTCTCTCTGCTCCTGGTTTCCTCCCCCCTCCTCCCATCTCGCTGGCTGCTCTCTTTTCTCTTCAGAGCACCCAGAGGTCAGTCCTTGGGCTGCTGGCTTTTCTCCATCTCCATTCAACCCCGTGGAGAACCCCCCAGATCCAGCTTTCAACACCACCTATGAGCCCACGTCTCCCAGATCGACGCCTCCAGGAGTCCCAGGTTGGATGGCATGTCCATGTGGATGCCTCCCGAGCAGCTCTGACTTCGCATAGCCAAACCAGAGCTCCTGATGCCCCTCCCCCACCCCACCTGCACCTCCTACCCATTCAAGAAACAACGCCTCCACCTATCCAGGTACTCAAGCTGCAAATCTAGGAATATTCAAGGATTATTCTTCTCTTTTCCCTCACACTCCACATCACCATGCGCTGTCGACTTTCTTCTTGAACACATCTTCAATCCATCCAGGACTCACCACTACTATGAGTTAGCATTCGTTTCAACCTACCATTTGAACATCTGCAAATCCAACAGTACCTACCTCTATGCAACTTATACTGTAGGTTTTTGGGTGGCAGCAGGGGCGGAGGGACAAAGAAGAAATAACCTGGGGAAACCGACACGTCAGGTGGTGGTATGTGCCATGGTAAAAAATAAAACAAGGGAAAAGGGGGCGATGGGGAGTGCTGGCGGTCATGGGGGTGTTATTTTACGCAAGGTGCGCAGACAAGGCATTACTGAGAAGGTAACATTGAACAGAGACCCGACGGAAGAGAATATCCCGAGAAAGAGTGTACCAGGCAGATGAGAAAGAAAGGGCAAAGGCCTGGGGGGTAGTGATTGGAGTGCTCACAGGATAGGAAGCAGGCCAAGGTGGGTGGAGGAGGAGGACAGTGCTACTGGCCCCTTAAGTGGGTTGCCCTTCCTCTGTATTCCTTATCTACAGAAAGGAGATGGATCTTTGCGAAACATGAATTCAGATGATCTTACATTCCTGCTTCAAACTCTCCAATGGATGGGATGCCTGGCTGGCTCAGTTGGTAGGGCAAGCGGCTCTTGAAGTTGGGGTCGTGAGTTCGACCTCCACATTGGGTGTAGAGATTACTTAAATAAATAAACGTAAAAAAAGAAAAAACACCTATCCAATGGCTGGTAACCCATCACACAAAGACGCAGATGCAAATTTACTTGACTTCGAAGCCTCCCGTGTTCTGGACCTGCCTCCCTCCGTGGCCTCCTTTCTTGCCACTTTCCTTCTTCCTATCATGCGGCGGCCACACTGGCCACAGGCTGGCCATTTCTTCTTCCCAGACACGCAAAGCTTGTCTCTACCTGAGGCTCCCCGCACTACCTGGGGTCAGTAAGGCTGTCCTGCTCCCCGCAGCCTATTTCCTTCCCCCACCGGGTGCAGGGATTTCATCTCTCCCCTCGTGGGTGGGATGGCCCCGTTCAGTGGACTGTGGGAAAAGAGGACATGTGTCTCCTCCAGGCCTGGCCCATAAAACTCTCCAAGAGAAACTCCTGCACTCTCTCCCCTCCCCCGCCCCGCCTGCTGGCACTCAGTAGAGGACTCAGGTCCAGTGGGATGGCTGGCCCCAAGACGGAAGGAGTCTTCCTCTCAGGCTGCCCGATCGATGAGGAATATCTGCACTGGGTTCAGAGTGAATCGGCGACAAACGGTTACACGTAAAGCCGCTGAACTTTGGGACTGCACTTGTCACAGGAGCTAGTGTTACTGACCGGAACTAACCAGGGGTCCCTCTTGTCATGAAGATCTCAGCATCAACGTCACCTCCTTACCTGACCATCCTGTCTACAGGTGCTGCCAAGTACTCTGTATCCCGACACCCTATTTTAATTCCTAGCATTAACCTCACCCTGAGCTGACTGTTTTCTAGTTTATTCAGATTTACTTGTTTGATGTCTGCCTTTCGCCCTGGTCTACCAGAACTGAACTTGATCCGTCTGTAGGCCACTGAAACCGGTGCCTGGCATGGAGCTGGAGCAGAAGCTCAGCAGTGAAAGGAGCTACGCTGGGAGGTGTCCCCACTGGCCCCTAATCCCCAGGGGGGCGGGTTAACTCTGGTTCACGTCGTCTTAGGTCTCTGCAGAACATCTGGAGTAGTGCCCTGCTCACATGGGCTGTTACATACAAAGTTTAAATCCCCAAATAAACAATAGGTGAGAAGTTCCTTTTTCTCCTGGTCAGGAGAAAGAAACTGAGGTGCTCTGGAATTATGGCGCATGTGAGTCACAGGCAACGGGTCCCTTATTAACCTCTTAGGTCCCCTGCAGGTCAAACAGGACCTTGGGCATTTACTAATTCTTTACACAAGAACACGGGCCTAGGGCGGGCATCGCGGGGACGCACTGCGGCCCTATCCTCAGCGTCCTCTCCCTTCCTCCCTTCCCCTCCCCAGGTTTGTACCCTCACTCATAATGAAGTACATGTTCTAGTGGCTTCCCTCTTACCAGGGTGCTCCTCGAGAGACGAGGAACTGCTAATCTAACTAAGTAAAATGGAGACCCCCAACGGAGCCATGCTTCACGGGTGGGTGGGACAGCTGAGAAGTCGAGGCCTTATGCTGTTTCCTGTCTTCCACTATCTGTCTTCCGTGGTGACCACGTGGTGGGTGTGCCGCGAAGACCAGGCCGAGCCCCCTGCCCACACAGCCTGCACCCATCTGGTAAGCTGGCCATCGGACACTTCTGCAGGCTGCTGTCTTCGGCAGGGTGGTCGGATGGCTAAGTGGACTTAGGGACAGCTCCACACACCTGGCTTCCTGAGACTGAAGGAGAAGAGGAAGGAGGCCCTTTATGCACAGTGTCTGACTGGGCCCTCACAAGTATCCAGGGAAGTGGATGTAATTAATCTCCTTTTCACCAATGAGGAAACTGAGGTGTCTACAACGACCCACTCCTTTGTCCAATCCCACCTCAGCAGCTACTTGGACCCTGGCCCCAGTGGCTCTCTTCTAGGCACTGGCTCATCTTACTAATGGTCCTGCCAACCACCTGAGCTTCAGTTCTTGCATTCCTGGCCTGGTATACCATGGGCTCTAAGGGAATGCACTCCTGTGGGGCCAGGGTAATCTTTCTCACTGCTGCAGGGAACTCATACCTGGGTCCGTCCCCACTTGTCCACCCCAAGCCATTCCTGACACGCTCCTACCTGTAGAGTCTGGGACTTCTGTTATTAGAAGAGATGGGGCACAGGGCTGTCTCCCTAAATCTCCAATGGAGCAGTGATCAGTGGGTGCTCAGAGGAAATCATGGGAGGTTGGCTAGGCAAGAGAAGACGACTCTTCCCTTCGATCTCCCTAGTTGTCAAGGGGAATAGCAGATTAGCCAATGTCATGTGAACAAACACCTGTCTCACTTAACAGAAGAACCAACTGTGCTCCCGAGGAGCTCTGTACAAACTGACTCATCTAAAATCTACTAGGGGATCATGCAGCCATCCAAAAGAATGAAATCTTGCCATTTGTAATGACGTGGATGGAGCTAGAATGTATTATACTAAGTGAATTATGTCAATCGGAGAGAGACGAATACCCTATGATTTCATTCACATGTGGAATTTAAGAAATAAAACAGATGAATATATGGGAAGGGAGGGAGAGAAGAGATGGAAACAAACCACAAGAGACTCATGATGACAGAGAACAAACTGAGGGTTGACGGGGGTCGGTGGGTAGGAGATGGGCTAGACGGGTGATGGACATCAAGGGGCGCACTTGCTGTGATGAGCACTGAGTGTTGTATGTAAATGATGAATCACTGAAATCTACTCCTGAAACCAATACTGCGCTGTATGTTAACTCACTAGCGGAGTTCATGGTGATGAATCATTTGACCAAAGATAGAACCCTTTGGCAAAGAGAACTGTCACTGCGTCTTCTCCATTTTTTTCAACTTCCAAATGCTGAGTGTTGACCTTGGAGCAAGAGTCAACACGAAATTTTGATCACAGAAGCATGGCGTAATCTCTTTAAGTTCTGTCACGAAAATGAACTGGAATTTCAGCAAAAACCGTGAAGATGCATAACACCATCTTCCCTCCCGGCAAGATGTTTGCAGTTCATTCACACCCATGTATCTCATCCAATCCTTCGGACAGGATAAGTAGCCGACAACTATTATCCTACTCTGGCAAATAAAACGATGGAAACACAGAGGTTAAGTGACTTGCCCGTGGCTACCAGAGCGATGCCACCGGGACAACGGAAGATTCCTTTCTCTTTCAACCTCTCCAGTCCTGAAACATGAGCAGAACATGCCCAGTCCTATGAAACGTGACATACGAGACCCCAAGGGGCAGATGTATGCTAACAGGACACCTAGCTACTCCTGTTTGATGGAGTTCCTCGAGGTCAAAGGCATCGTTGGCCCAGCCTGTGTCCCTGACAGAAAGACTTACAGGGAGTTGGAGTGAGAGGCCCTCAGCAGCGGAGTGGAACCCGTGGAGCCGTTGTGTGGTAACTTTGGCGAGGAAGGCAACGAAGAATCTGTCATCTCCTCGATGTCTGAATGAGAGGATGCAGACTTGGGGGACTTCTTCTTCCCGAAGGCTTGCTTGAAGGAGCTGCGTAACTGAACATAAGAGACTGTCAGCCTGGCAGGGGCTCCCACCCAAAGCCCAGGCCTCGGCAACACAGAGACATGCAGACAAAAAAGCAATTAATTCTCCCATGTTTCCCCCCAGCACCAATGACAAAGGTTCCCAACAGCTCTCTCGAAACGGTGCAGTAAGGTAAGAAGAGTTATCTGGTGCTGACAGCTCAAAGGACTGGACCTGTGGGTGACATTCCATGCCTATTCCTGCTTCAGGGCTAGATGCCAACAGCAAGACAGAGCCTGGCTCAGCAGATGGATGTCGGGAGGATGAGGTTACACAGCAACAAAGCAGGATGCTCGGACATGGTGGCGGATGCGGGTGAGATTAGTCATATCAATGGATGGGTTAGCTTGGTATCTGATATTAACGGTGGTCTTGCTTACCTCATTGACCTGCCAGGGAAAACGCAAGCAAAAATGGGGAAGGGGAAGGAAAAAAGACAATTTTTAACAGAGAAAGCCAGTGACAGGGAAAGCTTCGGACTTCTCAGACACGACATGGCTCATAATAAACACCGCACACAGAGGAGGTTTCCGGTAGGAACGCGAATCTTTCAGGGCATTAGGAGCATCTTCCGCCACAAGGAAAGGCAAGGAATAGTGTTTCTGGAAGGCCCTACAATCCGAGTTCTTCCAGCTTCTTTGTCTAGTTGAAATGACTGCCCCCCCACCTTCCTGTGCCTCTCACCCTTTGTCTCGTAGCAACCATCTCTCTGCACCTTAACTTAGTTTTGGCATGTCTGTGTCTTCCTTTCTCAGCAAGAAGAGTCTCACTGCTGCACTAGGACCCAACACAGCCCTTTGGAAGATCTACTCAGGAGCTCCTGCTATCCTGGTGTCCACGTAAGATGACAGAACAGGCAGGGAACTAGCCAACTCTTGTTCCTCAAGAAGTGGCTCTTTGTGAGAAATTCATTAGCCATACAGGGAAAAGGAAACGGGTACGTCACAAATGCCCCACATCATGAGACTGACCTAAAAAGTCTAATGAGAATATTTAGTCTAATGAGATTAAAGAATTAAAGTGCAGGGTCTTCTCTGAAAGCCATAAGCATGTATTTTCTAGACCAAAAAAGTTAAATTCTGTCTTGAAAAAAGGTCTTTTAAAAAGTAATTTCCTTTCTCCTAAAGTCTTTCCTTCCTTCTGAAAACATCCTGGAGGTTTCCTTAGCCATTAAGGAATTTAGGAACAGGCCATTCTGAAATAATTAATGGGATTTTTTTTTTTACCCATCAGTATTTCATCTGTAACCAATGGCATGTCCAGCATGTGATCGATTAAGACCTCATTTCCTAATTGTCATCGTATTTCCAGTTACAGAAACAGAAGGATCTGGTACACAAGCCATCAACCTAAATCCTTGCCTCTACCTCTGGTAAAAGGCCGGGTGGAAGAGGAGATTGCAAAGATCAGACAGAATTAAGCTTTGGGATTATCTGAGAACGCCAGTTATCCATCCTCCCCAATTCTACCGATAACCTAGAACTGTCTGTAAGCAAATTAATATGTTTTATTTTTTGAATTGGAGAAAATGGATAAACACTATTTTTCATAGAGAAGAATTCTCCCTCATCACTTTGACAATCAAGTCAGACCATAGTTACCAACAGTATATTAGAAACAGCAACATACGTTAATCCTACTTAAGGCACAGCAGAGGAATTGATTGAAAGCCATTAGTAACGAAGAGACAATTTAATCATTATGATGAGAGGGTTGCACTGAATTGGCCTTATAGTCTTCCAGTGCAAGTCATCAATAACGAAAATTACTCAAATCTCAACTCCTCTATTGCTAGACCTTGCCACCCATCCAAGATAACATGAAATGAGGGAGAAGTACATGGGATAAATGAGGAAATTGAAGCTACTGTGAACACACGATGCGGTCGGCACCGACAGATGGGGCCCTTTGAGCACTAGCCTCCTTCAGCTCGACCTGGGGTATCCCTGTGCTGAAGACAGGGAGCAGCAAATGCCATTCAGAACTCCACAGCCTCCACACAACTCCACTGCCTCCACACAACTAAAACTGGTTAGGTAGGGGGCGCCTGGCTGGCTCAGTCAGTGGAGCATGTGACTCTTGATCTCAGGATTGGGAGTTCAAGTCCCATGTTGGGTGTAGAGCCCACTTAAAAAAAAATGGTGGGTGTATGGAATAGTCCCAGGAGAATGGGAAAGAACTGCTCAAGACAACACTGTACAGAAATTCAAGCAGTTCACTGGGATTATGGAAACATGGAGAAACAATGCATTGGAAACTGGGTCTATTAACCTTGCTGTTTTGAAATGCAGCTCTCCAGTTTAAAACCTTGCCCTAACTCTTAACATCTATATCGTGACACTTTTTTTTTAATGTTTATTTATTTATTTCTGAGAGAGAGAGAGAGAGAGAGAGAGAGAGAGAGAGAGAGAGAGAGAGAGGGAATCCCAAGCAGGCTCCTCGCTGTCAGTGCAGAGCCCGACACGGGGCTCAAACTCACTAACTGTGAGATCGCGACCTGAGCCAAAATCAAGAGTGGATGCTTAACGGACTGAGCCACCCAGGCGCCCCTACAACATGACACTTTTACTTATAGGACATGGTCAGAAACTGCTTAGAGAAAAGGTGGTTTAATGCTATCATAGTCAATTGTGTCAGTAAACAGATAAGGGATAACTAATAATACACATCCTCCGCCCCAAAGTAACTAAGAAGAAACCGCTTAAGAGTACCTTTGCTCTAGTGCCTGGAACTTTGTGGCTAAAACATGATGATGATGACATGAAATGTGTATGAAATGAAAGATGAGTATGTCACATAAAGTCGCATGAAACAGAAAAACTCCAAGGTGGGAGTGATTTTGTAAGTCCTGGTGTTTGGCTGAGCACAGCACTCAACTTGGTAGAAACACATCCACGGGCTTCTTTGGACCTATTCCAAAGGCTGATGCTCTGAAGTTAAGAGCTGGCCTGGGCTCTTTCTGGGGGGGACCCTGGTCTGTTAGTACTCACAAAAGTCTTTGGATGTACACTCACCCAATTCTTTCTCTTCTTCTTCTTGGAATCACTCTCTATGTTGCTGCCCACGCTGGAGTGGCTGGTGGCACTGTTGATGCTGGAGACGCTGTCGGAGGAGTGCTGTCTGCGGATGCGGAGGTCCGCAGACTGGGAGGTGCCATTTCCTGAAGACGCAAGGCAGGAGATCAGCAGCTGCTGCCTTGAGCCCAGTCCTCTGTCCCGGAAATGACTTTTATACCGAAGTCCACACATGCCTGAGTATTTCCCAATAGACATCACCTTCTGCTCTCAGCAGCTGGTTTGAAGATCCTTGAGCAGGTGGATGCTACGCCTTCTTTAGTCAATTAGATGAAGGCCCATTCTACCCACTTGACCAAATGGAAGTCAGGGGAGGTTTCGAGAGAATCCCTCCCTGACACCAGCTCTCTTAAGCTTGAGACAGGTACCTAATCATGTTTTTGAACCATGGCACAGTCACCTGTTTTGTCGAGCCACCCCGAACCCCACTCTGCCCTGTACACTCCTGTCTCACGAGCCTTCTTTCGGCTCCTTGGAAATGCCGAGCCCGTCTCATCTTGGGGTCTTAACACGTGCTATTCTCTCTTCCCGGAACGCCCTCTGTGCTTACTCGGGCTGGCCAGCTCTTGCCAATCCTTCCCATTTCGATTCTGTCATTACTCTTCCGGAGGCCCTGAGAGCTGAAATAACGGTGATGCCAGAAATCACACTGCCTGCAATAAAGTCTGCGGCCAGTTTTCTGCACAAGCACAGAAGTAAATCTAAGGGCACTGGTGTCCGAGTCCAAGAGACCTGGGTTCTAGTCCCACTTCTGCATCTTATAGTCTGGAAGTGACTCTCGCCTCTGTAACTCAGGGTTCTCCATCAGCCCAACGTGGAGAGGACCAGCACTGGACTCGCGAGGTTGTTGGGGAAGGAAAATGAGATAATCAATAATTTCAAGCACTGAGCAGAGGGCTTAGAACACAGTGCGTGGTCCACAAATCCTAGCCCCATAAATCACCGTTAGTTCTACCATTACCATTAACGTCACTGTTGCCGGAGGTAACTCATCCTTGCAGCTCCCTTTCTCCCCCCGTGGAAGACCCATGAGGATGAAGCAATTTACTCAGAAATATTTTCCTGGACACACAAGACATGCTTATTTCAGGTTAGCCCAAGTCGGTAGGGAAATATCAGAGCATGCCTGAGGTGAAGGGCTTTAAGCTTAAGGGCATAAGTGAAGCGAAACATTTTGCCACGTGGCCAATGACAGGTATTTTCTTTCATTTTTGAGATACACCCGGGGAGAGGCTGAGCCGGAAGAGTTATCTTCCTGGAGGCCTGGAGGTACTGGATTCAAAGCGTTTGCCTTCCGGGACCTGACTGACTGACGCGGACGCACACCCCGGGGCGGGGAGACTGCGTGGCATGTTGTCAGGGGAGGGTTCCTAAGGGCAGGCAGGTTGTTGGTCTGAAGGCCGCTTTCCTTCCGTTACCTTTGCAGTTGAGCTCTGGTGTGTTAATTACTCCATTAATGGCAGCCTGAGCAGCTGCGTTCTGTTTCTTTAGCAGCTCAATGGTTTTCCTTAACTCATTCAGTTCCGAATCCTGGGGAACAGAAGAAAAAAAAAAAAACACCGGTCATCCTGCAATCATTCTGGACAGAGCTCAAACGAAGCGCAACTCGGTTGCAGCACAGGGGGGTAGGGCACGAAGGAGTTCCACAAACCTCTGTCCCATTCATTTAGGTTACATCAATTTTCAACGGGCGTATAAGCACACGGAAGCAGTAGGAACAGGACTGGGAGCTGGGTCACTGATGCTGCGGCCACCCCTCCATCTAGGTCACATTTGCACGCAACAGACCTACTCTTTACGACTCAATTCCAATAGTACAAGTTCACTAAAATCTATACTACTCTCTGGAATGAAAGAGCGTATCATTTTTAGGTTTGTTGTTCATTCCAAGCAGGGAGGAGGAAAGTACCCTTTCTTGCTTTACCTTTTGCTCAGCCGTCATGGTCAAACTCTGGAGCCTGATGGTCATGTTTCCAAGACTCTGTTCAAAGGCTGCCACCAGGTGAGCCTGGAGGAGAAAAGACACCACCTCAGTTAGATCCCCTTGCAAGGCAAGAGAGCCTACTGGGTGCTGGGTCGTAAGGACTGCAATCCTCACTGGGGCCATGCGAGTTAGCCCCCGTCTAATTCTTCAGCCCTTGGAGCCCCCCTCCCCACCTCTCTTTGGGATCCAGTTTTTCACATCCTCAAAGCTCCCATGCCTCTTCCCACCTCGGCGGCTTTATAGGTGCTTTCCCTGCTGCCTCCCTAATTTCTACACACCCTTCTCAAGAGATCTAAGCTCATGCCTTCATGATGGATTGGCTCCCTCGTGTTCACTCTCAAAAGCACGTGGACCGCTGATCTATGTGCACTGTGGGGTCGCCGTCGGAGACACATGCACTCCTGAGACTGCTGCTTCATGTCTGTCTCCTCTGCACTTTTGCTCACCGAATGCCAAGCTCACAGGAGAGGCTTATATTGGGCATATTTGTAGAACTGGATGCACAAAGTGGTTGGCATATTTTGCTTGTTATAATCCTGGTTAATAAAAGCCACCGAAAGGCCCATCTGCTACCTCCTTGGAGAAAGCTTCCCCTGTTCCTCCAGGGAGTTGTGACTTTTTCCCCCGAGGCCCCTCTCTGCTTTTATACACTTCTGTTAGAACACGGCATCAGACACACCATTATTCTCTACAGTACGAGGACTCCTTGAAAAGCATGTATCCCACGTTCAGAGATGTTAAAAATGCAGGGAAAAAACCATGTATCTTAGAATTGAGAAATGTGATGTTCTTCTGTCTGCCCCTTTCTCTGCAACCCTCTTCAGGGGTAAGATGCAAGCTTATGTCCTAACATGAAGCCTCTTCCTTCTTCCATACAGCAGCAGGTGAAATATTGGTTGGTTGACTGAGGATCCTGACGATATGGTTAAAATCAAGAATAAAGAATGGACAAGGGAGCCAATCCTGTTGACTCTCTGTTTCTCCATCTATAAAATGGGAGCAATATCTATCTTCCTCCCAGGGTTATTGTGAGCCTTCAGTGAAACAATACAGGTGAAAATGATCTATAAACTGTTATGGAATTGCAAAACACGGGAATGAATGGACACTGTGGGGGAAGGAAGAGGTTCGGGACTGGGAAAGCAATAAAAGATAGGATGAGAACACAGGCGGGGAGAGATCAAGAAAGGGCTCTAGGAGAGGGGTGGGCAGATACAGGAGGCCGAGGAAATGGGAGTCTTGGGAAGAGAGAACTAAGATCTGATCATTCTAGAGGAGAACATGACTGATGTATTCAGTGAAGAATAAAAGTGGGCTAACAACTAGGGGAGCGGTGGGACACTGTCTTGGGTTGTGGAGAGGGTTAGCGGACACGACCCTTTAAAGAGGAGAGATAGCGGTGCCTGGGTGGCTCAGTCGATTGAGAGTCCGGCTTTGGCTCAGGTCATGATCTCGCAGTTCGTGGGTTCAAGCCCCACGTCGGGCTCTGTGCTGACAGCTCAGAGCCTGGAGCCTGCTTCAGATTCTGTCTCCTCTCTCTCTGCCCCTCCCCTGCTCATGCTGTGTCTCTCTCTGTCTTTCAAAAATAAATAAATGTTAAAAAAAAGTTTAGAGAGGAGAGATCAAAGAAGTCAGAGGCCTTGGTCACTAGACTTCACCAAGCAGGGACAGGTGAGGAGAAGGCGTATCTAGCATAAACTTTTGGGTCTTTTTTCTAACAGCTCTAGGAGTTAGCAGGGAGCAGGACCTCTTGTAATAAAAATGTTAAGTGGATTAGTCAGTTTCTTTCCGACTGTCTTGCCCTCTCGTTACTAAAGATTGAGAAAATGCTGTTGCAGTTTGAAATCAAGAGAGAGACGCTTTGGTTTGCCAGGGAGAATATGGCAAAGCCGATCAGTTTAAGACAGTTTACACAGTGGATGAAGCAAACAGGGCCAGGGGAAGGATGTCGAAAAGAAATGACTGTTAACCTTGCCATTTCAAAGGAAGGCCAAGGTTACATTTAAAGGACTGAATTTCCATTGATCTCAATTCTTTGACTGCCACCCAGGATTCTACTTGTAGGCACTTGTACTTCCCATTCAGTTAAAAACAAAAACCTAACCCAAGAAGACTAGCTATTGAGAAGCGTTTTTGCAAACTCAAGGAAGCAGCCATGTTTGCTCTGAAGAACCGGAGGTTTGCATTTGCCGTCGAGAGAAAGGACTGACTTTGGGTCGTGAGCAACTGTGAAAACACAGGCTGAGAGGCTGTTCTGAGCCTGGTTCAAAGCCACACAACAGCCTTCTTACCAAGTGCCATTCTCACAGTCCCAGGAAAACAAACACGAGTGGTATAAAAACACCCAGAGAAGGTGGCTTTGAGTAGTTTGTCCTAGAAAAACAAATACAGCTTGGCCTGTGAGAAAGATGGCAGACAATAAAACACGCTAGGGCTGCCGGGGGTGTGTGGTAAGACTAAATATTTACTTTGAAACAATACTGGATTTCAATGGCTTTTGTGAGGAGCAAAACACACTTTTGGAATAATAATAATGATGTAAGGGACCTCACTCTGCCTCCTCTGGAGCAGAGGGTAGAGTTCCAAATGGCTCAGCCGTAAGGTCCTTTGGGCAGCCCGAGGTCACTGGAGGAATTAACCCACACTTTTGGATAAGTAAATTCATCTGTTTTTTGATTAGTAGGGGGCACCAGTTGACAGCAGTAATTCTTAACCAGGGGAATAGCTCCAAAAACCACCTGAGATGGGGGTTGCTTTTAAATCTCACAGATTGCCTCCTTGAGTCTGGGGTTTGGCTTTGGATTCGAATGGCACCCACATGAAGACTAACCCACAGAATACCTCTGGGTTTTTTTTTTTTTTTAATAAGTTCTAAGCTTCAAAATTCAGACCTCACATCCATTTCTGATGTTCTTTTGACAGTGTTACTGACGGTGGAAGAAGCAAAGACAATACAGGAGGGGAACGAAACACAGTGGCCTGGAATGCGAGGGCTTAAAAACAACTCAAAGACTCCCAGAAACGCGCGAGAACTCGGGAGAATGAACAGCGGTGAGAGAAGTTACCGGTTCCTGCGCTTGTAATTAAGGTCCAGTCCTGCACGAAGCACTTCGTGTGCAGATTTTAAGAGAAACCGTTTCCTTCAGGAGACTCGGGCTCAAGCCAGGAATTACTACCTGGGCAAAAACTCCAAGTGAATGATTAATTTGAGTATTGACTCAGCTTCCTGGTCCAAGGAAGACAACCTTTTGAAGTTGCTTTTCATCTTAAGAGCACACTACGGGGTTGTGCAGGCTGCTCTCGGACAGGCTCGCCCACACGTAGCTGTGGCCTCACACTGGGCTGCGTGCTCCCGGCAGGAGGCCTTGCTTCAGGGGCATCTCGGCGCCTTCTAAAACCTCAGGCTCTGCCTTCTGAACTTCAGCCCTTGTGGTTCACAGCTCTTCAGCAGGGCTCCTTTGCAGACCAGAGGTCTCTGCCTCCACTCGGACCCCTTAATTCCATAACCACGCCACAGTCAGGAAGCCTCAGGAGGAGCGAACGCAACGACCTCATTGGTCTGCTTGAAACACACTGATTCAGTGGGAAACCCAAACTCTCCACCTAACGGCCGAGAGCCAATGTGATGTGACCTGCCCCTGGCTTTTCTTCGACGCCTCTCTTCCCGACTTCCTTCTCCCCTCTGCCCTTGCCACCGCCCCATATCCAAGCCATCGACTCTATAGTTTACTTACAGTTTCTAAAGGCACCAAGATCTTCACCTTGGGCTTCGGCACAAATACACATATTTGTACACTGGTTAGAACGCTGCCCTCCCCTATACAGCATCCCTCAGGTCACCTCCTCCAAGAAGCCCTTCCTGACCTCCCTTTGCACCACAAGCCTGAGTTATGTGCTCCTCCTACAAATTCCCACAACCTTCTGCCCCCCCCCCCCACCCAACAGTTATCCTATTATAGAAAATTGTTTTGTCTCTCTGCTGAACCAAAGAACACTAAGATGACAGTGACGGTGCTTGCTCTGCTGTTGAACCCACAGTGCCCGGGGCATAGTTGGCACATAAACAGTTGTTGAATTGAATGCTGGTTGGCAGCACTTCCTGAACACGTAATTGTGCATATTGTAATTATAGAACAGTCAGCTAGTTATTTGGAGCCTTCGCTTTCTTTCTTTTTTTTTTTTTTCTTAAGATGAAAATTCTCAGAAAGAGGAAGAAAAGGGAAACGAACTTTTCTGACCACCTGATAGAGTCCAGTACTGATCACGTGACAACCTAGAGAGCCGAGTATTACCATCCGCCATAGCACAGAGGAGCACACGGAGGCTCAGACGTTCCAGAATCTGCCCGAAGCACAGAGCCAGTAAGTGCCAGGGTGGACAGTCACACTCATGATGCTAACAGCCCGGGCCCTTCACACTGTACTGCTTCCCCGGTGCTGGGGGGCAGGCGGCTATAAGCTACCGTCGGAAGGTAGCAGTGGCTGCGCCCCCTCCCGTGGCGACCGCCCCGTATCTGTACTCACGTTTGCGGTCAGCTGGGTGGTCAGAGCTGAAACCTTTTCCTGGGAGGCATCCAGCTCCCGCCGCAGCTTGCGAATCTAAAGATGGCAAGGGACAGAGTTACTTGCGTTCGGCGTCCATTCCCTGCCGGAGCCGGCTGTAGGAACTGAGAATAGTGACAGAGGAAATCCAGACAGCAAACTGTTCCTTACCTCGGACTGGCATTTTTCTTCTGGCTGTAAAGGAATCATAAGGGCAATTAGACCAGCGGAGGAACAAAGAACAGTGCGATACAGCCTGGGGGAACAGCAGGACCAGAAGTACTGAACTTATTAGTTTCGTCCCTGGTGTTATTTTTCTGGATAAACTGGTTCAGTTAATTTGACCGACCAGAACGGCCAAATACAAACAGCATATTATTTTAAGAAATTAGGAAGCGGGAGAACAGCACTCTAATTATTTTGGTTGCGAGGAGCCCCTCTGCTACCAAGTGGAGAAAATCAGTTTGGGCGCTCATCTCAGAGGAGGAGCCAGGGCAGGGATTAGCAAATAAAAATAAGTATATCCCATGCCACTCTGGGGACAACTTATATTAAAAAGTTATTTGTTGTTTTTTATTTTTGAGAGAGAGAGACAGCGAGGGAGGGGCAGAGAGAGGGAGACACAGAATCCGAAGCAGGTTCCAGGCTCTGAGCTGTCAGCACAGAGCCTGACACAGGGCTAGAACCCACGAACTGTGAGATCATGACCTGAGCCAAAGTCAGACGCTTAACCGACTGAGCAGCCCAGGCGCCCCTGAAATTATTTGTTGTTAATCTGAATTTCTAATTTAACTGGGCGTTCTGTATTTAATCTGGAGATCCTAGCCAGGGGGAAAGGAAGACTGCCCACGGGGTAAGTGCCCGGGTCATTCCTCCCTCTCTTGTCTCTGGGGCACTACCTCCAAGGTGAGGGAAGGTGGGAGCCCCATCGCCCTGCCTGCTGATTCCCCAGGTTGTGAGGATGAACGGGGCCTTCACCTTCCTGCCGCCCCAACTCAAGCCCCCCAGTTACCTGCAACTCTGGGAAGTAAAGGTGAAGCCTGAGGGCCCTCCTACTGGCAGAATCTTCCACACAGGGCCCCTTGTCTGTGGTGACACAGCCACCTGCTAGCCAGAGACCCTAAGACTACCTCTCTCTCCCCATAGGGGGAACCTAGAGCAGGGGGAACCTTTCTTTCACTCTCCTTGGGTTCTCACAGGGGCCCATAAAGGAAGACCCTCCCCACGTCCCGCATTCTGGACAAAGTTGGAAGTGTTCCCACCTTCTCTCCACCCCTCCGTTCACACTTCCCTAGGGTTGGAGCGGCGACTTGGGAGTCAGATAGGCTAGTGAAGATCAGTGAGGACTCCCGTTTTGTCCTTGGGTCCTAGATGTGTGTCCTAAGCCAATTCTACTAGTGACAAACCCATTATTTAAAAAATAAAAAAAATCAGCTTCTGACTCTGGTGTCTATTTCTCTATTAGTTCGGAATGCAGAATGGCATGATGCATTAGACCGCACAGACCCCACACCCATCGCTGGGGCAGGTGGGGGGCTGTTTCCTGTCTGGTGTCCCTTCGCCCTGCTCCTCACCCCCCTGCCCTGACTCCTGATCCTGCCCAGGAGGGTCCTTCCTCCAGCTGGCCTCTAACAACGGCAACTGGTTTTTAGGAACACAGGGGGTCAAATCATTTAATCCTTGTAGTAACCCTGTGGAGGAGGTCTGTATTCCTTCTGAGGCACAGAGGTTATCTTGCCTGAGGTCACCCGGCCGGATGCTCTCATCTAAGAAACGCCTTCAGGAGAAGGTTGGGAGGGCGGTGCCCTCAGGCCTTCCTCTTCCTCTCTGGGAATATTCACGCATCCCTTTTTGTTTATCTGTTCATCCATTCGTGCCCACTACCACCACCTATCAAATATTTACTGATTTCCTACATGCGGGGCACTGTTTTAAGAACCTGGGATACAGCTGTGAGCATGACCAAGTCTCTCTCGTGTCGCTTACACTCTGCTAATGAGGAGTATTTGCTGAATGCTTACCACGTGCCAGAGACTGTTCTAAGCCCTTTCCACTCGTTCTTCATTTAGTCCTCATAACAGCCCTTTGAGTAGGTACTAACGCTATTCGCTGACATTTCACAAATGAGGAAACTGAGGCACGGGGAGGTGGAATAATTTGCCCATGGTCACAGCCGTTAAGAGGGAGAGCTGGGGTTGGACCCAGGGTAGTCTGGCTCTAGAGTCTATGATCTTAATGAGCACACTCTCCCGCTCTTCTGCTACAGCTACGTTCTCATGGAGGCCTTCCAGAAATAAGGCCCCGGACTTCTGTGTCTGATCCAAAGAAGAGAAATGAACAGTGAGAATGTCACAGCTATCTAACATTTGGGAGGCGGATGGAGGTCTGTCGGCACGCTGGCCCACCCACAGAGGACGAGCCCCACTTCTAAACACTCCTATCCACGGGCCTAATGCTCCTTCCCCGTACCTCTGCCACTGTCGCTCTGCCCACTGTCTCCAGGGTTGGACCCGTCCTCACCAGCAGCCTGGAGCAACCACGTGCTCTTCACTCTTACCCGCGGCTGCTGCTCTGGGGACTCCACGTGAAGCCGGGAGCCTCCCTCCACTGACAGTTCCTGCCCTCCACCAACCGAGACAGCCAGTCTAATGCCAGATGTGGCATCTTAGATTTCCTCTACTCCAAGAAAAGTCTACTCCATGACTTCTCTGTGGCATTCATTCAGCAACTGTTGCTTGTTCTTTCCCTTATAATTAAAATCACAGGCAATTTTCAGCCAGAATGAGCATTCTTGAATATCCAAGAATTACAGAGATTGCAGGGAAAAACCTGTTATCATCCAATAAGAGCCTTGAAAACACTCAGCTATCAAACAGACTCTTTGGTCTGGGCTGGTGGCCACTTACGGAACTCCAACGATCTCTTTTTAGAACGAGAACATGTTCGCCTTAACCTTTACAAAGGTGTCCGAGTCTCAGAATTCTATTATCACCAAGTGGCTGATAATAGATGAGGGACCACTATGTCGTGTACTTGGTGGTAGCCGTGTAGCCAGATACAGTTTGGAATTCGCAGTCTAGCACAAAAATATTCAATGTTACACTTTTTTTTCTTAAGTCTGCAAAAGTAACCTATATGCTCAGAGAAGGCACACGTGCAGGACAGTATAGGGGAACGTTTGACTCAGTGGCTCGGTGGAATGTCAGAAGTTGCGGACAGCCGTCTCTGAGACCGCCTGGCTCCCTGACAGCAAGGACAAATCGACAGCTACCCAGAATAATGACGTAATTTGTAGGAAGTCCTACAGTGAGAAAAAAAAAAAACAAAGATTAGGCCCTGGGCCTCTTGCTATCTAGTTAAACATGAAGTTCAAAAATTATTATTAGGTCCTTGGTAATGTGTGAATTTATATCAACTCAGAAAGAATTTGAAATTTCATGAAAACATCAGCTTCCTGTCCACACACCCAGACCAAGAGCTACTGAAAGGCCTCGGATGACAAGAGCCGCCAGCGGTCTGCGCGAAGGCGGCGCAGCCAGGAAACGCGAGCGATGGCTTCCTATCTCTAAGTTCTCACAGCGGCAGAAGTCCCTGCCCTTTCCCTCCAAGGCTGGCTGGTGCAGGCCAGCCCCAAGTTTTCACTCTTCTGAGAAGAACCTTCCTGCTCGGTGTTGAAAGGAAACCCAGAGAACTCTGGTGGGGAAACAAGGGGCGTGGGGACGGCAAGGTCTGTGGTGGCCACTCCACACCCACCCTATGGAAGTGGAGTCCCATGTCCCTAAGTGTCCTTGGGTGCATCTGGCTTCCGCCTTCAGCAGAAGGCTCCTCTCCCCACCTGCACCACATCCTTGGGGTTTATCCCAGAGCCTGGCATCTACTCAGGGCTGGTAAATACTATAAGTAGTAAATCTAGGTTTGAAAGTACTATTTTGGCACCCACGTCACAGAGTTTCCCTCTGTGACAGAAGACAGGATTCTGTGTATGGACTAGTCGGTAGAAGGTCATCTCTGTGGCTTCAATAATCCCTCTTACTAACGAAAGTGAGGACTCAGTGATGAAACTTCAGATAAGATGACTGGCTAAGGAGCAAGGTGTTTTGGAGGTGGAGGGGCACGGTGGGTCAGAGCAGGAAAGATCCTTTCTAGGTCCTTCAAATCAGAGCAAGTCGGCAATCACTGAAGTCTGTCTGCATTTGCTACTGGCCTAAGAAAGAACAGTTAGGCTCTGGCCTCTTGAACTTGACTCTAGGATGGTCTTTAAACTTATAAGGGGCCATATATAGTTTGTCCTCTATGCATATAGCCCAAGAACCTGGCATTACCAAAAACTGAATTACTAAAATATCTGTCCTCCATGGAACTAAGGGCTAAAGGATTTCCAATTCTTAATTAATAAAAGGATTTTTTCCTATAGGAATTCCCAAATTAAAGTTTTTAAGATAAATAGTTACACACATAGCTATAACAAGTAAGCACCTCGGAACAAACCCAGTACCATATTTGGATTACGTCTGGCTTCTGTTCAGTAGACCGCTCAGTGGTGATGGCCAGCCTTTATGAGAGCTTATGTACTCTGTACACTATAGTTAGGGCTTCACACTCATCTGCTTATTTCATTCAAGCCTGGCTTTTAAACACCTACTATATATATGCTAGGCTTTGTTCTAGGCACTAGGAATAAAAACAGAAAAAGTCCTTGTCCCCAAGGAATTTACACTGTGTGAAATGTCATCTCCCTCACAGTAAGGACTGCTGTTCTTCCTACTTTACAGATAAAGAAACTGAGGCAGACGGAAGATTAATAAGTTATTTAAGGTCTTTCTTTTCTAGGGCTACCAGCAGGTGGCCAAGGCTTCTCACCCATCCAACTAGTTACCACCCGAAGCACAATGACACTTTAACAAAGTCAGTTTCTGATTTATCCGTTGATACGTTATGATCAACAGCTGTTTGTGAATTTCAACTCTCGTTCCCTATTAAATGATCGTCTTATAAAGGAAATACTTTCTGTAGGAGAAATGATTTTATATTTTATTCTTGATACACTTGATAAAGGAGCCCCAGCTCTCAGGATCATAGCTATCCATACGGCATTGATTTATACTCACTGTGGAATAAATTGATGATGTGCTGGAAACCAAGGAGAGCGAGGATCCGTGAACTATTTAAAAAGAAAAAAAAAGGTGAATTGCACGACTAGATACTATGGAGTCTAAGGAGAGAGGAAGAGAAACTCAATATTATAGGCAGCTTAATCTCACCTTGACCCAACTTTTTCTGGTTTGGCGATAGGTCGGAGTCAAATAAAGAGTAATTTGTTAAGGGAGTCTCTTTTCTTTTAGCACATTTTGTTTCTACAGCCTCTAAATACCTTTCTCCCCCTATGAAAATAACACATGATTACCGAATAAAAGTTCTCAAGTACAGAGAAGTGTTAAAAAAAGAACACATTCACTGCCATAATCCATGTGACTCATAATTCTACCACCCAGAGGCGACCTATTACCTGTTCCACTCCAGACATTTCACTTCTTTCCTTTTTTCTAATATATTCCTTTAGGGCTGAGATCGTTTTGCGTATGTATTTATACCCTGCGAGCAACTCTCACTTGCGTGCGCACAAAGATGAGCTGATTATTATGAACTCGGGAGGCTCGCTGTTGGCCATTGCAAATTCGTTCTAGATGGACGCGCAGTGGAGCACTCGTTTAGAAGATATATCTGCTGAAAGAGAGACTCTTCTTTCGATTTCTACCGTGTGTACAAAATGAGAAGCAAGTGGCGTCCTCTTTTCTGTTTCCGACTGGTACCTGTGACTTAGAACCGTCTTCATACCCTCTTCGCACCCCTTCCGGTCCCCAGCCGGTGGAGAGACATTTTATTGTTTTCCTGTAACTTTAAATCATGGTCTTTTCTCAGACTAAGTATCCTAGCTGATTTCTCTTTCTGGGAACTAGATTCCTCAATGACATTTCTTAGGAATCTCTCGGAAACTTTGTGAAAGATATAAATATGCCTGTGGAGACATCAGAGACTTTTAATTGGGCACAGCTTTCCTGACCAAGAGTGGAATGCTCTATCCCCACCCACCCCCACACCCCCCCCCACCCCCCAGCTATCCCCTGTGGTCTGAGAGTGGGAGCTGGGGAGGAACTTTCCACGTGCACTAAACGGCTCGCACTTACCACCCAAGAAGTGAACTCAATTTAGATCAGCAGGCGGCTGAAGCTACCTTGCCCACAAGCTATGGGACCAACAGCTGAGCCCACCACCCAGGGGTCTCCGCACCGTCTTCGCATAAACCTCCCGACGTCCTGCTCTTCCTTTATCTGCCCCTAGCACATTCTGAATCCTGCACTTCTCTCCCGAGCATGGCTTCATAGCGCTCGGCTGCCTCAGTCCCCTTTGTGTAGGAAGCTTCTCATTTCTGCCTGCCCGAATCGCCAGGATCAGCGCAGACGATGTCTCTCCAGGGACCTTCTCCTCGTTTCCCTGCCCGCCTGCCACCGGATGCACCCCCTCCCTCCCCTGAACCCATACAGGTCCTTGCTTGCCTGTCCAGCCCTCTTCTCTCTTAGCAGGTGCCTGCTTTTCTGAGGCCATCCTTACACCGTCACGTTGCATCCCATCCCTTCCTTAGCAATGCCTAAGGTTACAGATCTCCTCCGTCCTTCTTCCATCTATCCATGACCTCTCTGGCCCTTGGCCCGGAAGAAATCAGTTTACAGTGTTAATGGCCAATAACAGCTCTGAGTGTTAATCCGTTCACACGTTAGCAGACACCTCTCATGCTCCGACCGACTGGCCCAATGTTCTAAAGGGGTAAGTTACTTTAGTCCCATGACATGGGCACAGTAGGGGCAGAGTATACCGGAGGCCAAGTTGGGGGAAGAGACGTGGGTAATACGCAGCTAGGTCCTCCCATCACACCACCTGCTCGGCCAGCACAGGGCAGCCGCATGGAACTGGACTGCTGGAAAATGGAGGTGTTTTTCTTCTCCCTCTCCAGCTCGTACACACAGACTTACCGACACTGCCTTCTGCAGTATCCCCGTGCGAGCCTAGGGCCGCAGGCGAACAGCATAGCTGGCAGGCTTCGGTGGGGGTAATTATTTGCCTCTGCGATTAACTCCTCTCACTTGGTAAATAGCAAGGGCAAGACTGTGGTCCAAAAGAAGATTCCTTGATTTCCAGAGTCAACCCCAAGCTGAACGTGGCTTGCCTGAACCATGAGAGTTGGCCTCGTTTCGAGTGAACTGAACCGAATCAGGGCCTGGGGTCTGTGGCTTGGATACTTGCGGACGGCAAAGCGCACACGAGGCACACAAAGCCAGAACAGCAGAAGCACGCCACGCGTTTTCCACCCTCTACCCACAGCTCTAAAATTCTGAGGCTACGAAGCACCAGAGGGACTTGTGTGGGCCACCTCTGCCCCTGAGTCATCTGAAATCCAGAGAGGTTAAACGGTCTGCTTGAGGTCACACAGCATTCAAGATCAGGATCTGCTGACCAGAAGCCTGGAGACACTTTTGCTCTTAATTTACTGGTTTTACTGGACTTACTGGTTTCTGAAAGGCTTTTTTTTTTTTTTTTTAAGCCTTCTGGTGTGTTTTAGAATGGTTCCTCAGCTCCTCATCCAATCTACAGAGACACGAGCTGTGACCAAACACACAAAAGATGCATATTTGAGAAAAACATGGTTTCAAATCCCCTTTAAAGCACAGGTGTCTATATACACGTGCTCTAGATACACGGAAACGACAGGGCATATTCTAGCCAATAAAGCGATCAAATGCCCCGGCCGCTACACTTGGCATCTCGTATATAATACAGAGATATACTCCGCGTCATGCTAATCGAAGCCCTTTCTCATTTATACTACTGTTTGAAGCAATCCTCACCGTCACAGAAAATTTGTAGGTAATACTCCCAGACAGGGCAGGAGTTGCTACCATTAAGAAACAAGAGTCATTTAAGACCCAGAGAGGCCAAGTGATGTGGCCAAGCACACACAGCAAGTCAGGAGCAGAGAATGTACATCCAGGCAATGTATTCGAGTCCTTGCTCCACTGTGGGTACAAACGGAGGAACCCGTGACAATGAGACACCGTCCTGACGGCTAACGGACCACCGTCCGGAAGGTGAGCATAAGGGAAAACAGAGAACACGCTGATGAAGGAGCAAGTCAAAAAGCCCAGCAGTGACCAAGGCAGAGCCAAATGTCAAGGGGTAGGACTGAATAGAGAAACACAGGACAGAGAATCAAGAGTTTAGGACCTTGTCCCCAAGCTGCTGCTTCTGTCTCGATTCTGCCATAAATAAAATGGGAATGAAATGGCCTTTGGGGAGAAGGACAAAACAAAACAGGACAAGGATAGCGGCCACCATTGAATGAATACTTGCTCTCGACCTCTTTGGAAGTCGTTTTGCATTAAATGCTTTCCGGAATTTATCTCACCTAATCTTCCCTTCGATTCTCTGAAGCAGGTTCAATTATTTTCTGCCTTTCAGCAAACAGGAAATAGGCCGAGCAGGGCCAAGTCCCTTACCCAAGGTCTCATGGCTAACAACAGACATGTCAGGATTTAAATCACAAATATAACTCAGGGGCTAGAAACGCCAGAGAGTTGAAAAAAAAAAAAAAAAAAGATTTATTAATGAGTTGTTCTGTTCCTATGGATTCTGTAAGAACCGATTTAGACTGTCTTAGCAATTAGGGATGATTGCTGAAGTCCCTGGATTTGTTTTTCCGCAAAGACATCCATCTTTAAAATGCCTCAAGCATCTCCCTAAATGTACGCTATTAAAGTGAACTCTAAGATTGCATAACGCATCTGCTGGAAATTAATTTCCCTGAAATAACTTTGAAAGGTTGCGCCTGGGCCATGCCGGCACCTAATCTACATATTTATGCCTCCCGCTTCCTTCCAATGGAAAGTGCTAATTAAATCCCACAAAAACCTCACCTAAGTGCGTGTGCTAATTCTTATGTTTCTGTCCTGCTTTCTGGAATGCGATATCCCCAAGTGCCTCTTCTAAGGAGGTTCTATTTGGTCCAAACAGGAGATGTAAAAATTTCCCAACTGTTCCCATAACCCTAGGATTTAAAAATTAAAAAAAAAAAATTTTTTTTTTCAAAAAAAAAAAAAGAGCCTTCACCCGCTGGGATTGAAAACACCTAACTGTACAAGCTCTATTTTGTTTTTGGGGTGTAATATCCCTGGAAGAAAATCGATTTGATGCGAAGTTTCCCCCAACGATGAAACTGTTACGTGTTCACAGTACACGACAGCGGTCAGTACCTCCGGCCCCTCAAATCTGATTTTTACCTCTGCCCTTCAGTTCAGCGTCGCCATGAATCATTAGGGTTTACAAAAGTCTAGACACTGCTTGTGGGCAAGCGTTTTTTATCAATGTCACTTTGACACCCCAGCTATTCCACGGTCTTGCTGCCTGACAGCTCGATTCCAGATGGAATGAATAGAAGCTCTCTGATGACGGTACCGTCATGGCTCTGGGTCTTTATGAGGCGAAGTTGGCTTGTTTGGACAAGTTTCAGTTCTGAACACGGTGCACTCAGGCACACGCATGACAGGGAAGATGAACAGAGCCCAGGACACAGCTCCCTGTGTGAGTCGTCACCGGGAGGGCTGGGGGCTCGGTGGCCATGCTTTGGCTAGCACGCTGACTAGAAAAAAGTTCAGCGGCCAACTGCCTACTGAGGGTCAACAGATCTCCTGTTATCACTGCCCTGAGTGGTGAGAGCGCTCATTCCAGCTCTCCAGTCCAGCAAAACACTCTTCGGTAACTCAGGCTCCAACCTTCCTTAAACCTCTGTTCCCAGCAGGTTCACCAAATTCGGATTTACAGACTCGCTTCGTGTCGCTCGCTGGATGTCGCTGGATGCAAGTGACACATAAATCAGGGTGAAGGGACTGAAGTCTCTAGGAAGATGAACCGGGGGAACTGCCCTGTAACTAAACTCTTTATAATTTTTGTGAACGAGTATACTGGGCAAAAGCAAAGCTTTTATTCTGTGTTTCCTTCCCTCTTGATGTGTTCAGGGATTTCTGAAGACAAGTTCGTTTGTGCTCTCCTCCCCGAAGGACGCTGGGCATATATTGGCCCACTCTTGCAGGGGTTGGGAGTAGAGGGAAGCGCCCATGACTCCCTCCCCTCCCACATCCTCTTCCATCGCTGGCAAAAAAAAATCACAACTAGGCCTATGGCCTTAGCCTGGGCTTCAATTGCTCTGGGAGTCCCCGTCCCCTAGCTGGGGACTCCCAGCTGTCGGGACATCCCTGCTGAGGCTGAATCTATGGGCTAGGACATATAGTAACGTTATTGGGTTAATGCTTGTATACATTATTGAATTCTCATAATTCTATGAGCTGGGTTCTATTATCACTCTCATTTTGTCAGTAAAAACAAAAACGAAAACAGAAAAACCAAATGGAGATACAGAGACATGAAGCGACGCATCCGAGATCATATACCTGAGTAGGGGTGCGAGATTCGACCTTGGTAGTCTTCCTCCATATTTTTAACCACTAGTCAAATGCGTACTGATTCTAATGTCCTATCATTCCCACCTTGGAGAAGCTTTCCAGGGGTGGGGCTGTCCCTCCCTAGCATTCTGACTGCCTGCTTCCCTAGCTCACACCTTAAGTGAAAAAAAAAAAAAAAAAGGGACAGAGAGATGACCTGAGTTAGGAAAACGGCTGGCAAAGATGCCCACAGCTATTTTCTCCCAAAATTCTGATTAAAATGAACAAAACATAAGGACCCAACCCAAAGCACTCACAGTCTGTGAGCAAAGAAGAAAAAGGGCATACCTGAAGGGAAAGGGTTGAACTGAATAAACTTAATAAACCGGGGCTTGAGAAACAGAAACTTCTGGTGCTGCCCACAGGCCCCTAGAGCCACAAGGGTGCGTCAGCACAGGGAAATGAACGAACTCTCCAGAAACTCACTCTGCCAAGACGGAGAGCCAGCAGCTGAACCTCAAGATGGAGGCGCATGCCAAGAAGCTGTGGCCCAAGTCCAAGAGGGAGAAACCTAGAATGGAACTTGGTCAGCTCCCAGTTCAGTCATGTTTCTTCAGCAGCTTCTTCCCTGAAGTCCTGCGAGGTCAAGGAAGAGCCAGACCCTGCCATGCAGAGCTCCCCAGCCCCAAGCCCCAGAGTGAGCGGGAGAGCTGGCGGGAAACCCTTAGAGGTGCACATGAGCTCAGTAGGGAGGGCCAATTAATCACACACTGCCTAACCCGGGACGGTAAACCTCCCTGCTTACCTTCTTCAAACCCATCCCGGAAGGAACCCGAGCGGCTCATGGTTCTGCTCTTCTCATCCAAGGACATGGAGCTATTCCGGAACCGGCTGTCGGTGTACGGGTCATACTGCCCATCGGCATTGGAGAGGCTGTGGGTCCTCAGCATGGTTGGGTTGGACAAGCTCATCTGGGTAACAGTGGTGGGACTCGCTGCAATAAAAGGAAGGGCACTGAAAGGTTGGAAGTTCATGTTTCTGTTCAAATCCTGGATGGGGACGACGAGGGAACTGATTAGTGTCAGCCATATCTGTCCATGCCAACTCCCCTCCCTGGTCTGTTTTCTAGAAGGTAGTCACACCAGCATTTGAATAACAGACTGAGAGCTAAAAATAAGGGAGGAAAGGTGGGTGAGTTCCAAAGCAAGGCTCTGGGCTTCGGCTTTCCAACTTGGCACGTTCGGACAAGCTAGTGTCACCTTCCAGGCATGAGCTAATTACTCCCTGGGCTCATCTGGAACAACTCCCTCTAAAGCCGAAGCCCAAAATAGTCCAACCAGGCTTTTGATCAGACGGGAAGCATTTGTGCATGACAAGAAACTCTTGCCTCAAAGAGTTCCTCCGGGAAGGAACCATGCGAACACAGGTCTCACTGCCTCCAAAGGGGCACGCTTGGTGAGGGCGCCTAACGAGCTTCGGCGCCAAGGAGTACATCCGCCTCGGCCCAAATGGGCTTTTAAAATTAAAATCCTGGGGGAGCCTGGGTGGCTCAGTCGGTTGGGCGTCCGACTTCAGCTCAGGGCACGATCTCATAGTTCATGGGTTCGAGCCCCGCACTGGGCTCTGTGCCGACAGCTCAGAGCCTGAAGGCTGCTTTAGATTCTGTGTCTCCCTCTCTCTCTGTCCCTCCCCGGCTCACACTCTGTCTCTGTCTCTCTCAAAAATAAACATTAAAATAAATAAAGAAATAAAAATAAAATTAAAATCCTGCCCATTTCGGTAAAGTACAGTATTTCCATAGTATCCATTCAGTTAATTAAAAATGAAAAGCCAAGCCTTACTTGATTCTGTGTTTTGGGGCGCCTGAGTAGCTCAGTCAGTTGAGCATCTGACTTTGGCTCAGGTCATGATCTCGCAGTTCGGAAGTTCGAGCCCCACATAGGACTCACCGCTCAGCCTGTCAACACAGAGCCTGCCTCGGATCCTCTGTCCCTCTCTCTCTCTCTGCCCCTCCCCCACTTGTGTTCTCCTCAAAATAAACAAATATTTTAAAAAATATTCCATGTTTAACATCACAATATTCAGCAAAGGCTGCCCTCAAAGAACGAGACGAGACTAGGCAAAATGATTCCCCTCCATCAGTCTTTGAAGGCTCAGCTCCCATCCTTCCCTGTCATTTTTAAAAAATGTTTCCTGATTTCTTTTGGGTGGGGGAGGGGCAGAGAGACAGGGCGAGGGAGAGAATCCAAAGCAGGCTCCGTGCTGTCAGCGCAGAGCCTGACATGGCTCGATCGCTGAACTGTGAGATCATAACCTGACCTGAAATCAAGAGTTGGACGCTGAACCAACTGAGCCACCCGGGTGCCCCCCTTCCCAGTGATTCTAGCCAGGACTGATCTTCTCTCTTTCTAATACTTGCTACCTGATCGTATTCAGTTTTTATTACACGGTTTCATATAAAGCTTCGGATTGTTCTCTTTTACCCTATTTATGAGTCTGTGTGGGTGTGTTTGTTCCTCTAGAAAAGAATCCATTAACATGTCAGCAGGGACTGCGTTACAAATTCTTTTCCTCTCCCCACTGTGCCAGTCAAAGCATTATGTCAGTAGCAGGCATTTCCAAGAGTTGTTCACTCAAAACCTGATCTTTATTTTCCAGCTTAACAGAGCAAGGCAGATGACCGAACATGGGATATGCTCCTACTTCTTCAGATATCAGCCTACATCTTCAGAGGCCTGAGAAACGGACTACGTTCTTCTAAAAGATGGGGCGGTTTGCTCTTTGCTATTACCCTACTTACATCAGGCACGTAAAGTACTGACTAGAGTACCGAACGCTTCTCTGTTTCTTCTTTCTTTTGCCATCGATCTCCTATAACCAAACTGCACTGCTGAGGGCTGATCAGATACGGAGAAAGATGCGATCACGTGGCTCTTTCAAAACAGAGGATTAACCTCTGCCCCGTGGAACCGATCGACGCGGCTAATGACCAGAGGCTACTCACCAAGCTGGGAAAAGTTGAATCTCGTTCCGGAGGGCGAAGTTACACTGGAGCCCGAGGAAAAAGGGGAGCCGGCAGCTGTGTCCTGCAGGCCTCCCGCAGAGTGGGACCGTAACCATTCTCTTGCGTCTTCTTGAGTGCGAAGCTGGGAGGTGGGAGTATACCTGGACGGACAGAAGTCAGGCTGGGATTAACTAGGAACAACGCTTATGAAAATGAACTCTGTGGAGCGGATGATAAATATACCAAAAAAGAAATACAGATCCAAAGATGATGTTTTAAAAAAAAAAACCACATCAGTCCACATCCTGAAACGTATGAAGTTTCTCCAAACCTTTTTTGCTACTTGGCTGCCTTTGGGGAAAACTGTAATTCCTTTCAGTTTGGAGGGAATACATAAAGAAAGCAAGACCAGTAAATGCTCAAAGGAGCCGTCACTGGGCGTATCTGGAACATGCTGATTCACGATAGTGTCATTTCAAAGCCCCCACCTTGACGGCACTGAAGCAGCAAAATGAGCTGCTGTCAGAGCTTCGAGGACGTTTTAATTAGATAGCTCGTGGTGTCTGCATTCTAGAGCCCAAGTAAGTGGCCGTGAATGCCGGCGGATCAGCAACCAGACACGCCACGGAAGGCGTGAGGACACCGATGCTTGCAGTGCTTGCTGCCATCGATCCTCAGTAAGTCTCCATAGAAGGAACCCCAAATCGCTGGGTTCCACAGAGGTCATGGGCCCGCCTCCTCCTTTATTAGGAAACGTATCTGGTCACGATGTACCGAATGTCTGCGATGTGCCGGGGGCCTTCACAGCCATTATCTCGCGCATGGCTCCGCCCCGCCCAGCGATGCAGATGCCGTTATTCCCACCCTACGTTCAGTGAAGACGGGGCCTGCCTTGAGTCCCGTGCTGAGATTTCAATCCATTTTATGTCTAATTTGAAAATCCATGCTCTTCTCATTAGGCCCGCAGGCAGCATCTCCAATTTCTGAAATGCACAGCGGCCAGCGGCCCTTTGGACTTATATACAGATTACCATGGGCTGACTACTGAGTAGGTCAAAAGAGGGGCTCCCTTGACTCAAGGAAAAAGAGTTGCTGGTGGTTTGGCAGTGGACATGAATGTGTAGGGAGAGAAGGAGGGAGCTAGAAGGGGGAGGCAGAGTGGGAGGGGACCCAAAAAAAAGGAGTTTCTCCCTTAAATGTTTTGGCTATGGCTGATGGACATGCAACTTTCTAGGTCACATCGATTGCATGAAGATAGCCCAGCACAGTAACCCTATTCTGAAAATTTAAAAAAATAGTTAAAAAAACCCAGAGCTGCACCACTTTGATAGATCTGCTGTAGAAATATAGATACAGGGCGCCTGGGTGGCTCAGTCGGTTGGGTGGCCAACTTCGGCTCAGGTCATGATCTCGCGGTCTGTGAGTTCAAGCCCCGTGTCGGGCTCTGTGCTGACAGCTCGGAGCCTGGAGCCTGCTTCGGATTCTGCGTCTCCCTCTCTCTCTGCCCTTCTCTCCTGCTCACGCTCTGTCTCTATGTCTCAAAGATAAATAAACGTTAAAAAAAAATTAAAAAAAAAAAGAAATATAGATACATGTGTATCATTTCAAAATATTAATATTTAGAGGGGTTAACTTCCTCTTAGGGCAATGATGTCAAACGCCTATGAAGAGTGGCCGTCATGGAAGTGTTAGCATGGGTGCTGACAAGCGGCCCTCGAAGGCACAAAGAAAACTGTTAAGCACAAAAGGTCTTGCTAACTCCCCCCAAACCTCTATGGCCAAAGTCCTGAACTTCCTCCCACCGGACGTCTCTTGGGAAATTTTCAATCCTTTTATTCTTAGATTCTGAGAATTGGCCTTCCTTGAGCTCCTACTGAAAGGCAGCATTGATACCTATCTCACGCTACTGTTCAAAATGCCCTTGGCCTTAAGAGCTGCACGTTATTAACTACAGACATACATGACAGCAATGAAACATTTCATTCCAAGTTCCATGTTTTTTTTGCGAAAGCACTTAATGCTTAGTGCAAGGTGCAGCAAATGCTACAAAGAACAAGATGTTTAAGGAGCAGGAGAAGTGACAGCTGCGACCATAAGACCATGGGACAGGCGTTGGAACTGGAGTCCCCCTGGTCGTCACGGTGAAGGAGATGGTGTGAGCAATGGAGACTTACAGCATCTTGTTTCACCAGGACGCGCACCCACAAGTGAGCCATGACTCAGAAGGAACGTTAGGATGTTCCTTCCGGGTAGTCTTTTCTTTCTTTACACCAAAGCCAATCACGACCGTGTCTTTCTTGTTGGGCACTGAAAACTGACACGATTCTCGATGAGAATATTCAGGAAGCGCAAAGCATCTGCCTTGGGCAATTTTCTACGGGCCGAGAAGTTCAATGTTTTCAAATTCGAGGGAAATAGGTGTCTCCTTCGCCCTCGTCCTGGCTGACAAACCAACATGCTCTAAGTCATGTCTTTCCTTTCGGAAGACAGCCGCGAACAGAACGCTCATGGTGAATGGCGCATCGATTAAACCCACTGGCCCCAGAAGGAGCAGTAGCTGCTCTCTGGGCTTGCCCAGGGATGTTCTTCATGAGATGGGTTTTTACCACGGGAAGACTGAAAAAGCACAGCCTTTGCTCAAGCAAAAAAAAAAAAAAAAAGAAAAAAAAAAAAAAGCCAACACATGGAGAGAGGAGAATGAGAGGGTGCCAGGGGAACCATCGTTGCGAAGGCCCTGCTGCAGTGGCCAAAGCGGGGACCCCAGCCCAGCCCGAAACCCGCCTCCCCCCACCCACCAGCCACGAGAGTCACACAGCCAAGCCCCAAAGCCACACCGGACGGCATGGATGCAAGGAGGAAACGCAGATACCTGAGTCCTTTTTTAGGCAAAGTGTTCCTATCAAGGTGCGGGTCACTGTAGGAGAGTTAAAACAAAAATGAGAACTTCAGAGAAGCACAGGGAAAGCAGGCAGGGTAAGGAGGGGCCGAAGACCTGGAGCCAAGAGACTCGCGTCACCACGGAGTGGTCCCTCATCCGGCTGCACATGCAACACATCCACGGGAAACAAGAGAAGCCTAAGCCTGGGGCTGGCTGACCCTAGTCCGTACCTTACCCCGAGTCACCGGGAGGCCCGAGGCGTCCACTCCACTCCAACTCTTCCTCCTTTCCCACAGGCTCAAAGCACAACTCGAGCGCCACCCCGCGTCGAAGCAGAGCCCACACCCGCTGCTGCTCAGTCACCCACCTTTGTACCACCACCACTGCTTCTTGGGGAGAGAGAGGCCGGGTTCCCTGCACCCCTAACTCTGGCCCAGCACCCCCCCCCCCAAATGTCACTGACAGGGATTTTGAGTGAGAGAAGGGACTTGTCGGAGGCTTTCAAGAGGCCAGCAGTCTGCATATTTGGAATTCATCTGTAGCAGAGTGAATTCCAGGTCCCTCTTAGTTTGGCATAGCTGGGAGCTGAGCACCGGGCCCGAGCTGGAGCGCGTTACGACTTGCTGGCTGATAAAGTCAAGGCATTTGGATTTCCAAAGAACAAGCGTTTAAAAGCTTGGTCTGTTGAGTCTGTCGAAAACAAAGTTTCTGCTGTTGACGGGGTGAAGAGGATTTGCATTAATTTTTTTTTCCCCTAGCATGAAACAACATCTGGTTATTACGCTTGGCCAGGCCGCGGCTCCCCCACAAATTGAAGGTCAGTATCCGTCTCTGAGGCCCACCCACAGGGCAGCCGGGGGCAAACAAGCCTCTTAGTCTGTAAAGCCTCAACACTCCACGGATTCTTTTCCATTATCGTTACAGGAAACGGGCACACAGAACACAACAGCCTGCAAGACGCAACAGCCAAACTGCAGCAGAGGACGTTTAAAGGGAAAAGGGCCAGCGCGTGGGGAGTAGGGATGGGGGGGAGACAGAGGTGAGGGTCCAGGCGCACGCACGGTGGGTGGTGGGTCGGTTCCGGGCTGGGAGGGAGAGGGGAGAGAAGAGGGAGAAAGGGTGGGAAGCTGGGAAGCGGGAACATGCCACGGGAAGGCCGAGATGCAAGTGGGAGCTTCTGCCGCCCCAGTCCCAAGCTGGGGAGGGAGGGGTGCCAGCCGGTCCCCCCTCCCCCTGCTTCCAAGGCTTCAGCGGACAGCGGAGCAGACCCTCACTGGCATATCTGGGGTCACAGAGTACACCAGAGCCACGAACACAAGCGGAAGCCTCAGGCCAACAGCCTCACACAAGACGTCTGGCTTGACACAGATGGGTGGAGGAACCCGGAGGCTCGGTGCAGTCCCCGGCCTACAATGTCATTACCTGTCCTGCTTCCTGGGCAGAGTACTTCTGCAGAACTTAGGGCTAGCGGCAGGGGAAGAGAGAGGGCTAGAAGTCCAGGCAGGTGGAAAATAAGAGAAGGAACATTAGACGGGAGGAAAGGGCAGGTGTCGTTACACACAACGATTAGAACGCGTTTCTCATCCCCCACGCTGATCCCGGCGTTCTTGCCTACGTGGAGAAACTAGACACATATCGCCGCGGCGGACCCCAGAGCTCCGAGGATGCTTTTAGTCTCTTGACGTCCTGTCACTCGGGCTGGCAACCCTCCAGTAGGAGGGTGTCTGTCTGCCGTGAGGACCACCGAATCTACCCAGCCGCCTAGAGTTTCCTGCCGCCCACGCCACGGCCGGCCGGCCACCTACTCTGCCTGCACAATTACAAGGGGGAGTAGAGACAAGCAGCTGATGAGCAAAGAGAATAAAAAGGAAGGACCTCAAAGGCGGAATGCCGCTTCAAACGGAAGCATTAAATCTGCCCCCCAGAGACTTCCAGCACCTCCAAGCACTAAGAAGAGTCACACGGGAAAAGATAACAGGAAGTAGAGCCGAGCTTAATTCCATTCCAAACTGGCTTCCCCACGGAAAGACAGCGGAGGTTAGAAAAGCGCCGTCTCCCAGGCCAAGGGGAATGAACGTTTGGGACTCCTAACATAACCCTCGGACTCCTGGAAGGGTGTCCTTCTGAGAGACACGAGTGCACGGCACTCACCTTTCCGACAGCGTGGTCTTCACACTGTTGGTTCTGACGAAGGGGGTCAGGGAGTCGTCTTTAGACGGGGCGATGAGGCCCGTGGAAGAATTGTGACTCAGGCCCCCTCCGCTGCCCAGGGAGACATCAATGGACTCGCAGCTGGTGTGGAGGCTGCTGACGGACTGGAAGCCCAGGCCATCCTTGCTGACCGCCGAGGAGCTGCTGGCGTTGGTGCCCCAGGTGAGGCTGTTGGAGGGGCCCGAGTGGGCTGAGCTGGGGCTGGAGGCTAGAGGAGACTGGTTGCTATCCACGTTCTTACTGTAGAGGGGGCTGCTGCTCCCGCTGCTCAGGGCGCCGCTGCCTGAGGGGGACTCTAAGTTACCTTGCTGGGTGGAGGCGGCGTGAGGATTGGAGATCACCACGGGATTTTTCATGGTTTCAGCTGTGGCGATGGGCACTTGCTTGGTAGGCTTTCCGCCAAAGAGTCTGTGGAGAGACAGAGGGTTGTGTGGGTTGGACCCAGCCTCGAGGGGCGCTGAGCAGTCGAAGTAGGGTGGGGCACAGGAACAGGAGGGGTGAGAATCCTGGGAAGGGGGTGCAATCATGGCCCCTGAAACGGCGAATGGTGCTCCCATCGGGAAAGGCCACCATGCAGGGGGGCCTGGACACTGGCGGATCCCAAGGCTCCAGCTTCAAGTTCTAAGCTGCAGCCGAGACCCCGAGGGCAACAGGCCTAGCTCTTCTTACTTCCCTTTATTTCCATAAACAGAATAACTAGAACACTGCCCCAGTCCAGGAAACATCTAGAGGGAAAAGAGCCACCATAATCGTCTCTGTATCCGAGACCCCAGGAACAAAGCAGGTGCTCGGTTTATGACAGCTCAGTTCCACGGGACTTGGTTGCTTTGGTGTCAGAGCCAACATGAACGATCTAGAATCTGGATGGGGCCTTCCCAGATCTACACTCCTGCGAACACCCGATCTGAAAGATGTGTGGCTAGTCCCACCCAGGGATCTAGAGAGAAACCTTGCTGCGGTCACGAGATGTTAGATCAGACACACCGGGTCTTCGTGACAGAAATGTCAGTCCATGTCATTGCCCCTGCTCGGGACCAAAACCGTGCTGTCAAAAAACAGGAAACGGCACCTACGTCTTCAAGTCAAAGGGCGGGTACGTGCTCTAGTAACGCAAGTGATTCCGGCCCCCAAAACCCTTACGGAATGCGCATCTCTGCCAAGTGATGAAACTGCTACGTATTATGACGGGCAGGTTGCCTTTTGCTCAGCTACTCAATGGTATGAGCCCGATCTCAGTTCTCCCCAGAGAGTCCTCAGAAATCCCAATTATTGAAGAAACGAACATCCATACTCATCACCAATCCTCACCTCAATGATCTGGTGACAGGTTAGAAAACACTTTTTGCCTGATGACAGTCAGAGAATGAAATATCCTCTGGCACGAGGAATCTTGGCTTTCTAATGCTTACATACTTCCAGTAACAGGAGCCTCACTACTTCAAAGGGTAACGCACTCTACTGTCAAGCACTTCCCAACCATAAGAACACCAAAATCTGACCTGTCTTCTTCGCTTTCACTTGTTGCCCCTAATTCTCCTCTGGGTAACTCTACAGACGAGGCCCAACTTTTTGTCCGCTAGTCCTTCAAATCCTTTGAAGAGAGAGATCACTTCGTCTAAGATTTCTCCTCTCCATACTAACACACAGAAGGAACTGAGGACACCTCTTAATGATTTAGGAAAAATGTAACCAACGGGCATTGGCTGAACGGTAGCCGAGGCGGAGCCTGAGAATCTGCATGCACTCTGCAGCATTCTATTACAGTAGCCTCCGGGTCTAGTAAAATACCTTTGTAGTCACTCAAGGAAATCTATAATACCAAAGAACGAATAGTACATATAACACTTGAGGCAAGAAGCAGAGAAAATTTTCGTTTACAAGGCAATCTGTTAAAACAACAAAGAGCAGCCCAACAGGACCTTCCCCTGAAAAAATTAATCATTACTGAAATTCTAACAATCAAGTCTAGACAAAGACCAGTGAACTGCTTCATGGACACCTTTCACGTGGCAGGCTTCCTCTGAAGTCTTTTCAAACACTCCTGTTCACCCCCAAATACCGACAAGGGCACATAATTTTTATTTTTCGCTACTTAATTCTCTATCCTCGGGACTTAAGCTCTTTCCTGGGAGAAGACATTTCCTGGGAAGGTAATGAGATCATATAAACAAATAGAATTCGTACAAATTTAAAAGGACCCGTGTACAAAACCACAATATTTTCACGCGAGAATTTCTAGGCAGCGTGGAAATGTGGGAGAATGCCTTTTTGAGGTAGTAAGAAATTAATTTCTCTTTTTCAGAAATGCTTCTGCATTAAAAGGTTTTCTTTCTTTTTTTTTTTAAGGGACGCTAAAATTTCAGAGACAAATTGAGAATTAAGCACGCAGTATAAAAAAAAAAGGAAGGTGGGGGAGGGGGCTACCTGAGAGAAGGATCTGGCTGAGATCACAGTCTGGCATAATGACGAAGAATTTCAGCCACAGAACTAGGGAGGTGAGGGGATACAAAACCCCTCTGCCTTGCCCTCCGTACCCACCGGGTCTAGGAGTATATTAAGATCTCCTAGACGGTAGCCAGCTTTGACTGCGGACTTCCTACGGGCCAGACGTGGTTACAGAGGTTAATCTTCGCGAGCACGCTCAGGTAGGTGTTCCATTTTACAGATGAAGAAACTGACACAAATTGTTAAGAAAGGATACGTGGTGGCTCTTAAGGTGGACCCAGGATTCAAACCCAGGATGACGGATTCAGGGGCTTAGGTTTTTCATCCCAATCTGGGAAAATACAATCAGCTGACTACAGAACTGCGGGCAGGTTCTGACCAAACAGAAGTGGAGGAAAACAGAGGCTGTTTTCACTGAGGCACACAAAAAGTCATTCATTCAGGAGGCCATTCTGTGTATTCCAGTTCTGCCCAGGCCATCTACCCCTCTTACCTGCGGAGCGTGGGAGAGGCCACATCGGGGTACTTGGCCCCCGGCTGGAGAGCAGCCTGAGCCGCACTGGACATAGGCTGGGATGTCGGGGTCACTTTCACGGAGTTACAGGAAGCCACGCTCTCGTTGTCGGACGAGATGCCTTTCTCCTTATCTGTCTGGTTGACCAGCCCCGGCAGAGAGCTGCCCAGGGCCGTTTTGGAAGGCTCCCTGAGCTTGGGCACCGGCAGGCCCGCGGACTTGCTGCTGATGTTGGAGTCTATGCTGCTGGTGCTCGACCTGTTCCCAGCCCCGTTGCGGCTGGCGGACTTACTGGGCCTGGGCAAACTCCGGTACTGCAAGTTGGTCCGGGAGCTGAGAGCCAGGTACCCGTCGTCCTGGTTCTGAGCCCCGTCCATGCTCGTCTTCCGGACGGTGGACCGACCGACGAGCGCAGACGACTTGGGGATCTTGCCCAGCGTGGCCGACCTGCTGGTGACCGTGGCCCCGCTGGCTGTGATCATGGCCAGCCCGGCGGCCGAGCCGCTCTGCTTCTTGAACCCGAAGCTGTTGGCATTGGCGCTGGGCGTCCTGGAGCTGCCGGAGAGGGACTTCTTAGCCTCGTCACCACTGCTGCGGCCTGCGTCGGATGGGGAGCGCTTCACCTGGGAGGCTTTGGGCGACAGCCTTCCCTTCTCAGACACCTTTGCGTCGTCTGTTTTTCCTAAGAGAGAGAGAGAGAGAGAGAGCAGCAAGGTTAGCTTGCAAACCGAGAAGCCAGCTTGTACAACTCCTTTTGTCTAAAATCCTCCCCTCCTCCGAAGAACTGGTTCACCTTTTCCTTGGGGAAAGCAGTAGCCTTGGGAGGCAAAGGAAAGAGCTTTTCATAAAGATAATCGAGTCTACTACTGTCACCAGGAGCCTTCTAGGAGATGTCGATGGCTTTACCCGTTTGCAAAAGCAGTCTAAATTCACCCAGAACACGGCAAAGCCAGCCAATCGCAGATACATCTGGGAAAGAGGTCCTGCCTTCTCCTGACCTCTCCTCCTCTGTCCATTAAGAAGCTGTCCCTAACGTGTCCAGGGGGCACCCTCTGCCTTCCTGCAAACACACCAGCTTTGTTTTCACACATCCCGAAATCATGGACCACATGAACTCGACATGAAGACAGCGCGGAGACACATGCCCTTGAAAAACCTGCAGGGGGGCGTGTCGGTTCTTCCCGAGCACATGGTGAGGCCAATTCAGTACGCCTCAGAGCTCGACCATCCTTGGAGTCTGAGGCTCGCACACTTACGTATTCCCACTTAGAAAAAGGCAGAGACGTGTGAACCTTTCTGCAAGCTAGTTATTAGCAGAGTCTAAGCTCAAAGAAGAAATACCTGAGCATTTATGGGGGGACTTGCGGACAAGGTCAGGTTCTCACTAGAAGGACAGCAGTTTTGGTTTCCAGACTAACAGGTGCAGGTGAGACAGCACAGCCTCTTACTCACCAGTTCCTGGGGTCTTGAGTGTGCCTGCCGGGGCAGCCGCCTTCGTCCTGGGCATGGTGATGCCCACCTGAGCCGTCATGCCTCGTCGCCACGAGCCCGTCTGGGAGATGACCGAATTCTTCTTGCCCGACGTGCTTTTGTCGGACTCGTCAGACACGTCCGAGGGATTCCGCCTCCACTTAGACCCTGGCTCCATCTTTATGCCGCTGTCTGACCCTCCGTCTGACTTCTTGACGTCATCGCCTGACCACAGGGAACCCCTCTCCACCTGTGAGTGCTTCTCAGCGTCGGTCTGTGGATGAGACTCTGAATTAGTCAGTCCTTCCCGAATGCCGGGCCGGGAGCCCCCCAGCCCAGAGTAAGAATGTCAATACAAGGAGAGATAACTATTTGAAAATGTTTGGGCCTTTACAGTCTGGTGATCTTGCTAGAAAACTTGTTTTGGTTCGAGGAAAGTAGAGGATATAACTACGGCCTAGAAGGGAGTACAGAGGGAGAGTAGGAGGGGCCAGGGGATAAAGGGGGACAGAGCCCCTCGGAGGAGAACCGTGAGCAGATGGAGACGTAGGGAGAATTCAGCCAACTCTCCGCCACCTGGCGCCAAGCGCCTCTAACTCCGGAGACCAATCTGCATCTAGCATCCAGTCTCCTGGCCTGTTTCCTTTTGTTCTGCTGTCTTCCTATCACTCTGCAGGCAGCAAAATCTTTGAATACGGCACAGCGCCACAGTCTAACACGCAGCCCGAGCATGCGAGGGTGGCTGCCAGTTCCGCACAGATCAGGGCAAGAGAGGGGCTGGGAGGAGACAAATCCTCAAAAGCCACTCCCCGCACCCCCCCTGCCGGTGCCGAAGCCTGAGGTGTCTGCTCCCACAGGCTCCCTTTATATGCCACTGCTTTGCTCCTCTTGTGGGATTTTGTTCAGACAAGGGATATAATTAGCCAGCTTTCTTTGGGAGAGCCCTGACCTGCTGGCCATGGAACCAGGAGGGGACAGAAGTGTGATGTTAATGATTCACTGCAGTGACAAAGCACAGAGCTAACCAGAATGCTCTGGGGGCCTCCCTAGGGGGTCGGGGCCAGTTGGCGGGGATGCCGGTCGGGAGAAACAGTGCAGTGAATGGAGAAGGGACTTAGCAACACTGTAGGGTGGCCACCCCGAGTTACAAGTCCTGTACGTACCCTACTCAAAGACCAACAGCGGGCAATGCCAGCAGGGTAGGGAATCAGAAAGACAACCTGGCAAGAATCTGGCCGAATGCCTTTCATCCAAGAGTAGTACCCGTGCCTTCCTCTGCAGACACAATGCTGAATGGGACAAAGCTAACTACAGACAAGCGGCCCCAGTTAAATCACCTCCCTGACAGCGCCGTGGTCTCCCTACCCGCCTCAACCCCGCACGCCTTGTAAATTCCACTCCTCCATCACAGCTACCTTGTGGGTGCCTTTGCTTGTTTAGCCATCCCTCAAACACATACTGCATTCCCTCTGGGTACTGGGCACCAGAAACAGGAGGGGGACAGAACTCTCGCTCCCTGACTGTGGGGAGCTCCCCATTCACCCGTGGCAAGGGACGCAAGACGGGGTGTTCCCGCATCTGAACACACAGCAAGGGCACAGCCTTGGCACACATGCCTTCCAAACTGCTGCAGACTTCCGCAGAGCGATCTCGGATCCTGGCCACTCGCTGGTCAAGGAGAGTAATGACAGTCCCCCTCGATTTTACAGATGCACTGAGACCAAAGTTCCCCGCTCTCCGTCCCCACCGCCGCAGCCTGTAAACACTTCAGTTTGTTAATTCAACCAGAATATCCTCTAAGCCTGCTGCCCGCCAGGTACCGTGGAAGGTCTGAGGATCCGTGGGTAAGATAAATCCCCGGCCCTTCTGGAGTTTGCAATCCAGTGAAAGAGGCAGAGGTCGGATAAATAAATACAAATAAATGAGTAATGGTGAATTTTGAAGAATCTCCTATGAAAAAGGACAAAGACTATGAGAGAGAAGTACACTGATGTAATTTAGACGATGATGATGGGGGGGGGGGCGGTGGTCAGGTAAGGTCTTTTTGAAGAAGTGCCCTAAAGAGTGAGAAGAAACTTCCTGAGAAGAGTTTAGGGAGGAGTATGTCAGGCAGAGGGAAGAGCACATGCAAAGGCCCTGAGGCAGGAAAGAGACTGGCTCTGGAAACATTCGATCCACAACTATTTACTGGGTGCCACCATGTGCCAGGCAAACTTACAGGGACTAGGAACGCTACAATGAAGAAGAACAAGTACAAGCCCTTGATTTCCTGGAGTTCATGTTCAAGTACACATTCTAATACGCGCTAGGAACCACTGAAAACTTGGCATATACCACATTCTGGGTTATTCTACTATTGCTTTCATGTGCCCATACCTTATTTTACCCAATCAAATTGGAGTGATGCCAACAGTAGTACCAGTAACAACTAACATTTATTAAGTACTTATTATTGCTAGGCACCGGGCTAAAAAAATCTATGAGGAAGTTACTTACAGTTCATAGTCTCAAATTCACATAAAGAGAACTGAGGCACAGAGTAGAAAAGAAATTTGCCCGTGACCACACAGTGAAAAAGTGGAGATTCATGGATCCTCGGGAGTCTTAAATGAAGAGCCCGTATTTTAGCCACTATGCCGCACTGCCTTTCTGGAGAAGTCCAAGGACGTGAGACGTTTCTGCATGCCTTGCAGCACCTAACACGCTGCCTACGCCCAGTAGCTTCTCCTTCCATACTGGCTGCCTGGCTGTTCCCCAACTCCAGCCTAGCCTCCGGTGCGCCCCCCAGAACTCTGATAGAACCAGAGGCAGAGAGCGTGTGCGTGGTCTTGGCCCAGGAGTGTGGTTTGAATGCCCCTCTAGAAGGAACAATCATCCAACCATCACAGTCCCAGTTTGGTCCAGGGCGGGTAGCCTTCCCAGCTCTACTCTGCCTCGCAGGCGTCTGTCCCGGGACACTCTCTTGGCTTTCAGTGCGCAATTCCTTAGCTATGTGCCAGACCGTATGGTGGCACCACCGGGGATAAGATGAAGAAGTAAGTCCCAGCCTCTCCGTTCCCGGAGCTGAGAGCCAAAGGGCGGCAGGCCAGCTGCAGGGGGCTGTACAAAGAGCCACATCCTCTTGGGTCTCGGTGTCTTCGTCAGGCACTAATTTCATTTCAAATGGCACCTCATTCTGTAAAGATTTTCCAACTGCCCCTACCTGGAAGTCCACTTACTCCTTCAACATCCCAGAGGGAAGGCACCCACACATAGGTGGGGAGGAGGCCTGAAATTCTGGAGGGCTCACCGCCGAGCGCCCAGGTTGCTCAGGGACCGCAGAGGGGACAGTGAGAGGGTGGAAGCAAGGTGGGTCCGAGGAGCAAGGTGAGGGTCACGTGGCCCAATGTGGGGGAGGGGCACGGGCGTGGCGTGAGCTCACATACTGGGAGCTGCCAGTTCTTTGTCGTGTGTGACCCTGGAGGGAGCGGCTTCCCTCCCCTGGGGCTATTACCTGTGTATAAAATGGAGATACACAGACGGGAGTCTTAGAGACCCAATGAACTCAGTGTCTAAGTGCAGGAACTCAAACACTGGCTCTTCTGTCAGCAACCCTCCCACCTCTGAAAATCCCCAGCACTTGGTTGTCCTTCGTTAAGCATTTTTCCCATTTCTCTGTTGCATTAGGATGAACACGGGACTCGTCTTTCCCGCTTTGGGGCCACAAGCCTCTAGAAGCCAGGACGCTGCCCTCTTCACGCCTACGTCCCCCGCAGATCAAGACACTGCACTGGCTATAGCTTCAACTGTAGTAATTACAGTGACATCGGCGACATCCACGTCATCGCTGGCCACTTCTCTTGCTAGGTAGGCACCGCGTCCCTCTGCACACATGGTCAGTTCATCTAACCCTCTGAGCCTGCACTATTATCCTGATTTTACAGACCAGGGAAGTCCAGGGTTGAAGAAGGAAAGCACCCCGCCTCAAGTCACAAGCGGCCGCACCTAGCAGGTGGGCAGAAGGGGAGCCCTTCCTCCTCGCCGAACCCTACCCCTGAATCCGGTCCAACATCCGGAGATCATCCAGAGAGCTCGGGGCTCACTGGAGGCCACGCGGGACAGGAATCCTGTCACGGAATTCAGGACTTTATTTCCTGGAGTAGCAAAAACTAAACTCACATGGAATTATCTCCCCCCCGCCGCCCCTCGCATATTTTATTAAAAACTTCACAGGAAGTGAAAACGAAGGGCCGTGTGTGACGTCTGCTTCTTTGTACCCCTGGCACCTGGAACGAAACCTTCCACGGACCGAGAGCAAATACTGAAGGACCAAGGACGTGGATGGAGAGACGATGACGTCGGGGAGAGACGTGTGTTTGGTAAAGCCCTCTGCCACCGACACATCGTCCTAAAAAGAAAATGTTGCAGAAGGGAAGATGAATTGCAAAATATATTAAGAACACCGCCAAATGTTGGTTACTGACACGAATGGAGGAGGGAGGCAGACGGACAGGTAACCCAGAGGGAGGAAGAATGAAAAGAAAGAAGGAAAAGGAAAAGAAAAAAAAGAAAGCGACTTGGGTACCTACCAAGAATTAGACGCCGAGAAAGATGGCCAGTAAGTATTTCCACACCGCCACCACACTCAGCCTTCAAGGGAAGCCTCATTTCTGTGACGCCACGGACTAGCAGGCAGGGGCTTGAAGAGCTGGTTAGCTTATCCAAGGATGCCACAGAAATGGAACCTCCACCCTGACCTCAGAGTCTTCACCTTCTTCTCCCTGACACCGCAACCGGTCCGGCTGCCCTGCCACACTCACCGGGGCTCACGGGGGACGTCCATCAAGCGGCTGTCAGACCTCAAGCAGGGGGACGCTCTGCCCAGCAGAGCAGCAGTGATCGGAGGCCCCGTGCCGGACACCCGGGCACGTGTGCCCCACCGAGGGCACCCCCAGTGCTCCTCCCCATCCTCGAGGAGAGTCGTCACTCACAGACAAAGGGGACTTTCATCTCCCAGGGACGGCTCCTCTGTTAGCCCCTCCGCTACTCAGGCTGCTCCTTAGGCTTCTGGACAACGTTCCTGTCCCTCGCATGTAGTTCCTTCTAGCGGTTTCCTCAAGCTTTTCCAGTACGAAAAGCCGGCCGGGCAACCGGTCCTCCACCTGCTTTCTGCAGGATGCGCTGAACCGCTGCTTCCCCCTGCCGCTCCATGCCTTGCCGGGGACACTGTGTGCTCCCCGTTCGATCGGGGGAAGCCCGCCTGCGACAGAAACCTGACCGAGCCCAGGGGAATGATGGCGGGGCGCATCTTCCCGTTGCCTGAGGCTGCTCAGGGAGGAGTAATGGTCCTTAGCCTTCCTGAGAGTAGGAAGAGGGGAGGAGGGGGGAGGCTGCCATTTCCGCTGATTCAAATATTTGGAGATGCTCCCTGGACAGGAACAAAGAGATGCCAGGGACACCACCTCCGCAGGAATCCTAGTAACCACGGGTGCAAGTCTACGTTTCTTTTATTCCAAGACCTGCTTGCTTAGTTTTCACTTAAGTGTTTTAAACTCGGGCAGTCTTACGGCAAAACAAAACAAAACAATACGCATAACCCCTTGCATCCCTTGAAATTAACTTTCTGAACCTTATCAAAAGACAGGTTTGTGTAGTATCCTTGAATCTTTTCTGATGTGACATTTTCCAGATGGAAGCAAAGAGATGGTCGAGGAGGAGGGGTTCCTGGCATTACCCAGACCTGAACAGATCAGACAGGAAATCATCTGTAAGTCCCACATGCTAACTCTGTATCCATGTGGAAAACAGGTGCCAATTCTAGCTTTGTGGGAGGGAAAGGAAGGACAAGGAGATTCTTCCAACACAGACTCTCCTGGCCTCAACGTGCATCTTAAAAGCAAGACTTTTGCGACCTCAAAAGTAAACAAGAGAGAAGCCTACTGGTTTACTCACCTTTCCCTCCCCCTCCACCCCGCACCAGCCCTCTCTTTCTGTCTCTCCCTCTCCTCTCTTGGTTCCCCACCTCAATATCTAAGGAGAGTCTAGAAGCTTGGTTGTTATTGTTACTCTGAAATTAGAAAGAGTCTCGGGGAAAAAAAAAAAGTGTCCGTGAGGAAAGGAAAGCAGGTGGACACTGTGACAGCTGGCAAGGGGGAGGCGGCAGGGACACAGGCTGGCCGGGTGTTTCTAACTTGTGTCTAACTGCTGATCGAACGGTGATCCGTCTCAACCAAAAATAAAGCATTCATATACTAAACACAGGATCTTAAGTATAGAGCTTGAATGCATTTTATAAAGTAGGGGCGCCTGGGTGGCTCAGTCGGTTGAGCATCTGACTTGGGTTCGAGTCATGATCTCGCAGTTTGTGAGTTCGGGCCCGGCATCGGGCTCTGTGCTGACAGCTCAGAGCCCAGAGCCTGGGGCCTGCTTTGGAGTCTGTGTCTCCCTTTTTCTCTGCCTCTCCCCAACTCACCCTCTGTCTCTCTCTCTCTCTCTCTCTCCCTCTCTCTCTCTCTCTCTCTCGTTCTCTCTCTCTCAAAAATACAGATTATCAGCACCTCCAACATCTCTGGGCCTACCCAAAAGGTTTTCTTCCCGTAACAACCACCACAATGCACCTCTCAACAATAATCAGAAACTCTGGCGAAAGTGCAAATGCAAAAAGTCACAGGCAATCCCGGAGTTAACACCCGATGTATTTCCTCAGGCAGTCAGTGTCCACATTTCTGTGGGGCAGAAGTACTCCCACGCTCTGACACGTTCTTTATTTAGCCCTGTCCTCAAAAAAAAAAAAAGATACCTTTAAAAAGCATAGAAATTTCCAAAGCAGGTCGTGTCTTGCAGAGAAAGAGCTAAGAAAGGAGGCGAGTGTGGAAGGGAGCGAAGGAAGGGGGCGAGGGCAGCTCTGCCCTCCGCAAGAGCCTTCAGGGAGACTGTCCCAATCAGACCTTCGCACGGCTTCACTGGAGGCAGCGGCCCCCACCGGTGGGAGGGACCCGGCACGAGAGGTCCCAGTCCCCGTATACCAGTGCCGCCATAGCTGACCAGTCCTTGTGCCGGTCAGTCCCGACTTGGAGGCTGGCCACGAGGATGGCACCTCGGTTTTCCACTAGTAACACGAGCTCGCTAGAGCCAGCCGCTCTGACACCAAGGAGCCCTGTGAAGGGAAGCGAACGTGCCCACACGAAGCCACTTTGGGAGCAAACATAAGGTGGCATGGTATCCGAGAAATACCATCTCAGAGTTTCCAAGTAGGGGTTGAAAACGAACCACCTTGGGGTCTGGCAGGTACACTGAAGGGTGTAGCAGGCCAGGGGCAACTGGGGCGCGTGGGGACGTGTGTCCGAAGGGGGCGGACACTTGGACGCCTGCTGACCGTTGCCCTGTGGAGAACGTAGGTTCAAGAAAGCAAGATCTTCTGATTTTTCAAGAGAAACCAGAATCTCATTTTCAGGTGAAATCATGCAATTTTTAAAATGCAATATGGAGTCTAGTTTAAAACGAGAGGGACGCCATCAACCACAGAAAACCCATCAGCGGGAGCGTGGGACCTACAGACGGACAGCTCCCGACCCCTCGTCAGGACGAGCTGGTCTTTCAGCCCAGGACTGTTGGTGTCTGCTCCCACCTTCATCGCTCTGGAGAGACCAGCATGTGCCCTGGACAGCAGTGGCCCCCGGGGCCCAGGAACACACACGCCCAGTTAAGAATGACCAACTGAGTCCAGCATTCTCTTTAAAAAAAAAAAACAGATTCTGAAACTAAGGTGCAGGAAGGAAATCCGGCTTTATCAAGGCCTTCAGAGACGATGGTGGGGCATCTCCACTCCTGCGTCCAGGGCCCCACGACCGGACCCCCTTTCTCTTGCCAGCGGGGGCAACCGTTCGTGAGATGCAGTGAGCACATCAGCCCTCACCTCATAGACCTGGGGATTCTGCTCACCCCCCATGGCCCCCTTGGTCCACAAGCCGAGGCTCCCCGCTGGCAGGGGCCCTCGGGGGAGACTGATCCTTACCTGCACATCCAGGTTTTTGCGAGAGGAGGCAGGTGTGTTGGCATAGGAACTGATGGAGGAGCTGGTGTTGATGTCATCGGTGCTGAGGTTGTCTATGGTGTCGCTGATGCCGCTGCTGACGGAGCTGCTGTCATCCCAGCTGCCGAGACAAACACACCCTGAGCATGAAAACCTCACGCTGCCTCAGCTCGGGCCAACAACATGGACAAGCGCATACCGTCCCTACAGGGTCCCCGTGTCATAAAACCCCGGGCAAAGTTCTGCCGCCCCTAATGTGACTCGTCTCCAGGGCACCGTCTTTTGTCCTTGTCGTTCTGGATGGGCAGCTGGGTGAAGTGGCTGAAACAGACCTTCCCGCAGAAGGGGAACGCTCTCCTGAGCAGATGTGGCTGAGCGACCCACCTCCTGGCCCTTCCTCAACTTAATCCTGGAACTCTGTAGAAGCCGATGGCCACATCCCAGACCTACACACGCACTACACAAAGTAAGCTTCCAACAGAAATGAAACCTGATCTACTTGATCTGGTGGAACAATGTAGGTATTACTGTTTTTCTATGGTGCAGGTGGAGAAACTGAGGCTTAGAAAGGTAAGAAAGGCAAGGTTGCACTAGACCAGACAGCCAGTAAAAGGAGGAACAAGACCCGGATCCAGACGCTGGGATTCCAGAGACACCTCTTTACTGTGATGCCAAATGGCCTCCATTACCTCAACTTTCAATGCACCTCAGAGGGTGACATGACTCACTTTCTCAGGAGGAAGCCAGGGCTTGGGAGGCCTCCTCACCTCAAAGGCCTCCGCACTCCCTGCCTCCACCTGCAGGGGGAGTCCATGTCCCCCCCACCTCCAGGCACAGAGTACTCGTGTATTACCCCCTCTGGACTGAACTCACGTGCAGAGAGACAGGACAGGCTCTGATGCAAAGTTGCTACCAGCTATGGACTCTGAGCTCGGCCCCCTTCCCCCAGCTCATTCTCAGACAAGTCACAACTTCTGTGCCTCGGTTTCCTTCCCAGTGACACATGGGTGATACCACTAGGCTGGCCATCATCCGGAACTCTGTGACAGAAAGCATGACCTAACGGATGGAAAAGAACCCAAATCTGCTCTTGCAAATGCAGGGGGAAAAAAATCACAGGAGTCTTTAATTGCATCTGCTCTCTGGGGTGAGCACTGTAATATATCTAAGATTTCCTATAATCCAGTGAAGAAGGAAGAGGGTTGAGGAGGGGAGGGTGGCTAGCAGGGAGGAAGGAGGGGAGTTAGCAACAGACGCCCATGAATCCAAGCCCCAGAGAGTCTGCTTTGAACTTGTACCCGCTCCTCCCATGTGGCCTTCCAACGCCAAGCTGTTATTCTGGAGGTGCGTGTGGCACGGATGGTACACACGACTTTTCTCACGCTGGTGCCCGGAGCATCATGGGGTTACCCCAGCTGAGCCGGCCCAGAAGGGGAGAAGCCAGGGTAGGTGGGGAGTAGGGGAAACCAGTGACAAGGATGAAGGGGCAGCGACACCAAGGGAAGCCCGGGGTGAGCAAGACCGTTCTTTCAGCAAGAAACCAGGCTGTCCCTGAACCTGGAGAACCAGCGACGCCTCCGTCACTTCTGGATCTTTGGGGATACAGGCAACGCTATCTAGATGTAAAATCAGTTACTTTGAACTTGTCCTTTCCCCCAAATTCCGAGTGTAAGTGCTCATGAGCCACAAAGATCAGAGCCAGCGAGTTCCAAGATGGACCCAAAGGAAGGTACTTTCGGGAGACACTGAGATAACAATGCCGCCCTAACGAGGGAGTTTTGGCTCTATGCTGGCTCTTCAGGGCCCCTCTTAGCCATTCCCGTGGTCTGCAACAGCTGTGAAATGCTGGAAGTCTTTCGTTTGGCCTGAAACAGCAGTCCCCAACCTGTGCGACCACAAAGGAGATGCTGAGAAGAACAAAGCACCACTCGGGAGGAGATGCAGGTGGAGCCTGAACCGCCAGCGGCCAGTCCGTCCTCACCTGCCCAGGAAGGTGGCAGAGTCCAGAGGAATGATGTCGTGTGAGCACCCATATCGAGGCGCACCTGAGGCCCTGGGAAGACAGAAGCACCCCTGGGAGACTGAGCGTGAGGATTAATAAATTCTTTCCCTCAAAACGAGTTTGCTCAGGTTTGTGTCACTTGGTATACTCGCACTACCAACTGGGGGACTGCAAGGTGTTTGCAAAAGGACTCTAGATATGCAGCCGAGAGTCAGACGGGAAAACACGCAGAAAGGATTTGGAATTCATTCATGCAGTTAACAACGGGAGTTGCATCCAATCGAGTGGCAAAGGAAATTGCGCACAACCTGCACCAGGAGTACGAAAGTCCACGGACCCGGGTCGGGGGAGAGATGGTGAAAGGGACCACAGAAACAGATTTCAATGGAAATGTGAAAGAAATACAGGGGGTCCGTGTGTGCTATGTGGTGACAGGAAATTTCAGCTCCGAGGCTCCAGGGACTCGGGTGACACAGCAGAAAGAACTACAGTGTCTTCAGCTATGGCTTCGGGATGCTCACTCTGGAACATGACATGACCATCCCTGCATCCTGCTCTTGAATCTGACTGTGGAACACTGTACGATGGTCCCTGGAGCCCACTGGAGATGACGAAATGTTTCAAAAGAGGAAGGGAGATGAAGAAGTAAATCATAATATTAATACTTAAGTGTATGGGGCGCCTGGGTGGCTAAGTCGGTTGAGTGCCCTAACTTTGGTTCAGGTCATGATCTCGCAGTTCATGAGTTCAAGCCCTGTATCGGGCTCTGTGCTGACAGCTCAGAGCCTGGAGCCTGCTTCAGACTCTCTGTCTCCCTCTCTCTCTGCCCCTCCCCTGCTTACACTGTCTCTCTCTCTCTTAAAAATAAATAAACATTAAAAAAATTTTTTTAAAGAATCTAAAGAAAAAGAGTCTTGTGATTTCAATTTTAAATCAGTACTGATTTCTGATTTGAGATTTTTAAGATGTAATGTTTAAGGATTGGGAGTCAGACTGTACAAAGAGTTACAGTACTTGAGAAACTTAATTTATGACACGTATAACTTTAGTTTATTTGATTTGCAAGAGTTATGTGCTTAGAAAGATTTTGCCCGTTAGGCTGGTAAGTCCACACTGTCAGACATCTGAAGAGCTCGAGGAAACCACGTGTGTTAAACTGATGAAAGCCGTCTAGAAGGTTTAAGGAAGCTTAACTATCCAAGTTTCCAAACAGTACTAACCGTTAAAACTCAGTCTGTTCAGTCTAAATTAATAAAGTCATAATCAAACAACAAATGGAAATCATCTTAATTTGCACAAAAATACTTGATTTATAGATGAGATCTGTAAGAAAACCTAGGTTTAATAACGAAAGCTTTTGGGGCGCCTGCGTGGCTCCGCTGGTTAGGCATCCAACTTCCGCTCAGGTCACGTTCTCACTGCTCATGAGTTCGAGCCCCGCATCAGAGTCTCTGCTATTAGCGGAGAGCCTGGTTCAGATCCTCTGTCTCCTTCTCTCTCTGACCCTACCCCACTCGTGCTCTCTCTCTCAAAAAATTAAAAAAAAAAAACCGCGACATTAAAAAACTTAAATCTTTAATAAACTGAATAGTAAAACCTAATAAATTCTAAGACATTCATTTTGGGCATAAAAGCACTCCTTAGATATTAGAAGACTATTAAGGTGGATTTCGTTCTGTGAATGAACGAATGATTTTTCTATGAATGACCGGAAGGATAAATGGGCCCACGGAAGCACACCCCCTCTCCAGATTTTTCCACTCCCGTTCATCTTTGCTCTATGCAGCAAGACTTCCAAAGCTATTCCAAAACCGCTCCCCAAATCTCAGTGGAAACAACACTGTGTTTGACATCCTCGGGAAATGAGCTGAACCCCAGGGCCTCCTCCTGCCTCACGGGCTATACTATAGGAAATCCAGAGGAACGTGGGACAGAGATCTTGGCTGGTTTCCCTGTCTTTTTAAAAAAATTTCAAGACAGCATATCATGTTCATGCCCTATAAATTCTTTGGCAGAGACACAAATGGCAAGAAGATGCTCCCACCGATTCCTCAAGAACTATTAATGCCAACACATTGTTTCCCGGCCAGATCGCAGGCATGGGCCTTTTTCTCTACTCGGTGAAACGTCCCCCATTGGGGCAGTCATAAAATGGCACCTGGGAGTGATCAGTGATCAGATTTGAAAATGACCTTCACCCATTTGGAGCCAATGTGCGGGTGGAAGGACCTCCATCAAACATCTGCTGCGGTTCTTCCAGACTCCTCCACTCAACATTTTCGGATCCTGATACAAGGGCTTTGGATTCATTCCGTCATCTTACCCAGTCCGTCAGTGCCCTCTCTGTGCCAGGCACCGTACAAGGCAGTGGAGATACGGTGACGACTCCCAGCTGTCCCCACCCTCCAAAGCTAGGCCAGTGAACGGACAGACAAGAACACATAGCCCAGACACAAATGAAAATGTAAATCAGGGAGATGAGCAAAGGGTGCCAAGTAGAAACTGCACGGGTTCCAGACATTTCTACGGCCTTTGATATCTCAAGCCACCAGCCCGGTACCAGCACAAGGTCACAGCAACAGTCTGCAGTGTGTCAGACCCCAGGCCTGCCAACCCTCTCTCTCTGCTATGTGGCAGTCTCCTTCAAGGCATGGAGGTGGCGACAGCAAAGGGGCCAGGAGAGCCAGGCCCTGTCCCCAGCCATCCCCAGAACTACTCCCTGTTAGGGTCTGGACACCTCATTTTCTCTCTACGCCCCGGACTTACGTACCAGAAAGGAGCTGGATAACTGACATCCTACGAGTAGAGAAAAGTTGGTACAGAGGCAAACGGGCACATGGCAGGTCCCCACGGGTCTCAGAGCATCTCCCGCCCTTCGGTAAAAACTGCCCAACAGGTAACTGCACCTTCTAGTCTCTGGGTTTCTTCATGGCTAATTTCACCCCTCAGATTACTTTTTTTAAGTCCACACAACCTTTTTTCTTTTTTTAGTTTATTTTTATGTATTTATTTACTTAAATTCAAGTTAGCTAACATACAGTGTAGTCTTGGCTTCAGGAGTAGGACGCGGCAGGCAGTGATTCATCTCTTACGTATGACACCCAGTGCTCATCCTGAAACGTGCCCTCCTTAATGCCTGTCACCCATTTACCCCACGCCCCCACCCACCCTCCGTTTGTTTACTGTATTTAAGAGTTTCTAATGGTTTGCCTCCCTCTCTGTTTTTACCTTATTTTTGGAGGGGCAGAGAGAGGGGGCGAGCGAGAACCCCAAGCAGGATCCGCACTGTCAGACTGTGGGGCTGGAACTCATGAACCGTGAGACCGTGACCTGAGCTGAAGTCAAAAGTATGATGCTTCACCGACTGAGCCACCCAGGCGCCCCTAAGCCCACACGATCTTTTAAATACCTGGAATAGGTGCCAATATCTTATACACAGGAGACAGCTAGCCCTGAGTAGTAACTGCCCTTTTTAGACAGAGAAGCCCTTTCCCATTTGACACAACCCCTAGCTAAGCCTCTTGGCTCACCCTGCAATTTGAGTGCGCAAACTCTCTTAGAGAGGCAACAACCCAAGTCATAATATAGAGCCTGCATTTAGACCACACGATTCATCCAGAGGAATAGAATGCAATCTTACCTGATATTTATAGACACCACTGAAGGTGCTTACCAAATGCCAGGTACCCTACTAGGCGCATTAGATGTATTATTCCGCTCCCATTTTCCACTGGAGGAAACAGAGGCTTAGAGCCCAGAGCTCGGCCGAAGGATGGGATTCAGACCAGACTCCACGCAACTCCAGCTCATCCGAAATCAAACACAAACAGATGAGCTTGGAAATCTCTGTCTGCTCACCAGCCTAATCACAAAAGAACCTCTGCCAGCTGGTAACAGCCAAGTGTGTCAAAAAGAGACCCCATTCTGGACAAGACCCAGCGCTCTGACCAGAAGCGTGGCTTCGACTGGGTGTCTACTATCTCTTGAAATACAGGTGTGAAATGATTCGCCGAAAGTGATCGGAAAATGCACTCAAAAATGAAAAGACCCATAAAGCCAGGAGGATCCTATTTCAGTCTTACAAGAGATGTTGACATCACTGTGTCAGGAATTCAAATGCCACTCAGAAGGCTTAAAGCACAATTTTAACGGCCAAACACAAGCTATCTGCTATGAAGAACGCAGGTGAAAGCATCATAAATTATTTCAGCTCCTCACACTCCCTGTTTTCCTCCCTGTTGTGGGGAGTGAGCATTCCACAGAACCGAGGAGAGAAACCTGCCTTCCCCCGTGCACCCCCCTCCCTGAAAAACCACCTCTAATCTGGACACTTTTGTTTAATTTTTTTTTTTTTTTGGTATTTATTTAATTTTGAGACAGAGCATGAGTGGGGGAGGGGCGGAGAGACGGACACATTTTTAATATCGGGCTCTTCCAGGGAGTTTCCAAATGCAGCGGGGATTTGTAATGGTCCTGAATTAATGTGATTTTATATTTATAACTTCATCTCCCATGAAGCAAAAACGCGAAATGGAATCTCAAGGCTAGAGGGATGATTAAACAGATTTCTCCACCAGGATTTACACACCCATGCGTGAGGAATCCTGGGTTTCAGCTACAGACGCCAACTCTGAGGAGTTATTGAAGGGTCCAGAGGGTCATTACACTCTTCAAATGGACGCCCTGTGAGATAATGGCGTTTACTCAAGGGAAAGACATGCTAACCCAAGTTGTAAAAAAAAAAAAAAAAAAAAAAAATCACATTGCAGATAAATATTTTATCTGCTCGCTGATAAACCACCACGCAGGTTAACAGACAGGAAGGACTCTAACTATGGTTCTCGAAAGCAGTCTTCACAAAGCAGGAGCTCCTCACATCCAACCCCCCAAACCCCAAAGACTGAGTCCACTTCCACAAGGCCCTTAGTGTGTCCTCAGGAACAGTCTGGGGCAGCTGGTCCCGTTTTCTGCCTCTTCCCAGAGACACCGCGGGCAGGGGCAGGGGCAGGGCCTTACCTGCTTACTTTTTCAGTTCTGCCCTAGAATCACAGCACAGCTCATTTTCACGGCCCTGTGCCACCCCCCCCCAACCCCACCCCCACCCCCCACCCCCCACCCCCTGCCAGACAGCTGTATTCAGTTGCAAAAGCCCCAGACTGGTGGAACTTGTTTTCTGGCTATTGTTCAAGGCAATTGTTCCCGTGAAACCCCAGGGCCCAGGCGGAATGAGATCCTTTGGTGTGGATGAGTGAGCAAGCCCAACTGTAGGCTTAGTAGTAACCCCTGGGGAAGGGAAAGGGTTTGGCTACCTTCATTTCCCACCAGACAGGTATGTTAACTATTTCCTTCCCAGAAGCTATTCTCAAGGGCATCACCTCCTCCAGCCACTGCTGGGGCCTATTAAGAAGACCTATCTTCAAAGAAAGCAAGAGCACTTCCTCACAATCCCGCCTTTCACTGTCTATCTGGGAATGGTAATAGTAGAATAGCCAACCTTAAATGAAGTTCGAAGTTGTGCCAGACCTCATGCTAATTACCTGTATTATTTCATTTCATCCCCATAACTCTATGATACAAACAACAACCCTTACTGGGGGCTTACTTCTGTGCCAGGTCCTGTCTCTTACATTTTCTCTGGGTACCAGAGATAGATAGAGAGATACTAACACTATACCCATTTTAGAGATGAGACAATTGAGGCTTGGAACGAAAGGCCCAAAGGTCATGCAACTAAGAAATGCTGAAGGCGGGATTCAAACACAGATCCGAGAGTGTTCGACCACCTCGCTTATTTATTCATTTGGCATCCTTTCTCCCATGCCTATCATGTACACGGTAAGGACTTCAACATTTTCCACACCAAAAAAAGAAACCATTACTCAAAAAAAGCCATCAGCAAGCCTCCCGTCTCTAGATTTCACCTTCTGAGGTCAGCCTACGTGGTTTGCAAAATGTCCTAGAACTTGAGCTCGAATGAAGGGCAGACACAAATCCCAGTGAATTTAGTATCCTCCAGCAGTGGGCCAGGGGACCACTAAGTCCCGGAGGCTTCAGAAGGAGGCAGCACAGCTCCAGAGAGAAAAGTAAAATCGATTTATTTGAAGCCTGGCTCTGCCATTTACTTTGTCAGAGGCACCTCCTCCCGCTCCACGCTCCCCCCCTACCCCTGCCCAGGAGACCCAGGCTTCCTCTTGTGTGATACGGTGCTGACACCAGGCCTCGTGAGCGTCTTGCGGGGACCAGATCAGACCTGCAGGCGCTCAGGAGATAACTGGCCCGTGTCAGCTGCAGTACAGAGTCTGGGGAGCCGGCAAGAACCGCAGGAAGGCAATGCAGGCCCCCGCTACAAAAGAGATGATAAAGTACTAGGGCAAGAACTTGCTTCTTGCTACCGCGGCGTCCCGGGGGAGAAGCAGCCTCTACAGACGGTGCCAGGTGCAAGGCCAATCACTCGGGGTGGAGAGGGAGAAACAAGAGCCCCATAAAGAGGGCTCCAAGGGGATTTAGCAGCATTCAGAATGCCAGGGGTTGAGTTTCACCCCACAGCACCTCTGTCCCATTTTGGTAACTCATTCCTTTAACAAGTAGGTGGTCCCCTGAGTAAGCGTGAAATTCCTCCCCTTGGCTCCAGGGGCTTGGTGGGGCTAGAAACCCCAGAGGGGTGCCTTCTGGCCTCATTGTTACAACAGGCACCAGCGTGTCTGCCGACCTCAGCTACACAAAGCCGTCTCTCGTCCACGGCTCCTCCAGAGAGGGCTGCTGACACTTGGTCCACTGCCGGTCCGCTTTTGCCAAAGATCTCAACAAACTCATCCTGGTGTTCTGTTTACCAGAAGATATGTGTACCCTTAACATCAACAGAATTCAGCATATTATACACACACACACACACACACACACACACAGCTAAGGCAAATAATAGCAAACATCTACTCAAGGTGACAAACTTTAACAGTGGGATCTAGGCATGCCAGTAGGTACTTTACACACATAATTCCACACGCTCCTCTCTATTACCCTATATGGCACAAAGCATTAATGTTCCCTTTTCATAAATGTGGAAACAGGCTTCCAGAAGCTAGGCCATCTGCCCAAGGTGCCAGAGCTAATAAACGGATTGGATTCTAAAACCCGAGCTCATCTTAACCACATTCATTCAACCCAAGAGCAGAAAGGTTTCTTTGAACTAGATCTCAGTCCTATAAGAACTCACAACTCCCACATGTTGTCCAAAAAGCCCAGGACACTTTTTAATGCCATCGCGTTATTCTTAAAATATCTCTGAGTGGGTAAAAAAAAAGGGGGGGGAGGGGCAAATCCCACACAGAGCCTGGGCTGGCTGCCTTAGGTCTAGAGTAGGCGAAGTGGGGTGTGGAGTCCCAACCCTTCTATCACCTACCCTGCGGCACCCACGCACTCACTCACATTCAAGTCCCAAGGCGTCTCAGAGGTCTGGGACCTCTAATTCCCAACCCGAATGCACAAAACAGAACCACGACTGCCTCAGGGAAGTGGAGAGAGGTTAAGTGTTCCCCCACACCCATCGGCCTCATTCTGCAGTGTGTCAGGGGCCTGACCTTAAAAGCTACCCCTTCTGGGGCAATAGGGAAGGGAAGAGAACTCAGGTCCAGAAACCACCACTCAAAATCAGCTTTGCGACCCCAAAACAGTTCAGCTCTGGCTAATCAGCCAACCCAGGCACACACGCGAGCAGCTAGTGCTGAGCCTGGGGCAGCATTAACATGCCCGGCGTACCACCTCTCCCTCCAGGACTCCATAAATCCGGCTTCCCAGGAGGCAGCGCCGGAGATCCAGGGCACAGTCCCAGTAGCCCAAGGCCAGCTCCAAGGCTACACTGGCTGTCCCAGATCTGACTTCCACTTGGGCTTCCTGCCCTGCCGAACCAGGTACAAGCCCAAATCCAGTCACCAGTCCAGAAGCCTCAAAGAGATGAGAGAACTCCCAGGTGGGTCCTGAGTTGCTTTTTAATATAGCACCCCCACCCTCCCAGAGACAAGCAGAATCTGAGACGCCCAGGCGGGCCATGCTTGCCAGTATCATGTGCATTTCAGTGAGTCCTCTGCAACAACAAGTGCCCTGCATCCAGCTGAACCCACATGTCAACCTGCAGCTAAAACCACCCCCAGCCACCTGCCAAGCCCAACAAGGAAGGCTGAGCGGCGGCTACCCCTAGGTTCCCATGCCAGCTTGGCCTCTTGCTAGCTCTGTGACCTTGAGCAAGTTACTTAACCTCTCTTAGTTCCCACTGCCTCGCCTTGAAACTGAGGATACTATTGTTGGCTCTGCAAAGAAAATTAAATGAGACTGTGTCTGTTAGACACTTGGAGGGCAGTGGGTGATAATGAACATTTCTTTTTCTCTTCCCCTTGTCTGGCTTAAACTAGAAATGCTTCTCTTTGGTCAGTTTTATAGCAGCCCTAGAGAATAAGAAAAGTACTCATATTTAAATCTCCCATGCTCTCTCCTGGAGCCTAGTTTCCAGAAAAGAAAAAAAAAAAAAAAAACTCACCCAGTAATTTGCAGTATTAGTAAATACAACCGCAAACTCACCCAGCTTCTTACAGATTCCAAACAAAACTTCCAACTGCAAGTCATTTTCATCAGGGCCCTCCAAACCACTAGCAACCCTTGCCGGGGCCCACACTGCCTCTCTCCAGCTCTCTCCCCCCCCCACCCCAAACTAGAAGGTCTCCCCAGAAAAAACATGGAATAAGGATCTAAGACGGCTGGGAAGTCAACACCTAGTTTTCCAGTCTCTACTTTGATAAGTTGGTCTGGAAAAGACTGACATTCCCCAAACGTCCAGGTGGACCAAGGGCATTCGGGGAAGGCTCCGGCTTCCTCCAGGATTACCAAGGCTGGCACCAAAGGAGCTGGGGGTGGCAGGGAAAAGGATGCTGAATTCCGGACCAGCCGCTTCCCCCCTACCCCCCATCGCAGAGCCCACGGGGATTTTGGCAACTGTACCACTGGCTGCTCTGCCGGGCTTTCCAATATCATCCGAGGAACGACAAGGCAGGACACGCAGCACACCCCGCCGCAGGCCCCAGAAATTTGAGGAAATCATCCTACCTGGTAAGGTTCCCAGGCCAGAGCATTTCACTACATTGTGGTCCTTAGAGAAAGCGGACAAAGAAGCCGAATGAAGCTCACGATGGCAACTCCTCAGCCAGACAGCCAGCCAGCCAGCCGAGCTGGCCCACGTTGGGCCAGGGAATCCCGGGCACCCAGCAACCAGTCAGACGGGGATCACTATTCCCCAGCCCAGAAAAGAAATCTGATCCACCAACAAAATTAACCCCTTAAGTGCGGAAGGAGCGAGAGGTCAGACCGGAGTGCTAGCATCAAGTCAGCTGTGAAAAGTTTCAGCAAAGCAAAAGCTAACACCAAACTCGGAAACCGTTACCGTAAAGCACCTAGTGGGAGGGCCCTCACTATGGTCCCAGGGGAATCTGCAACAACGGGTCAAGCTGAATAAAATCTAAACATGAAAAAAAAAATGTTAAATCCCCCTAGACTGTGCCAAAATGTTAGGAAAAGTCCTCTCAGCCAAAAGTGCTACCGTTAACAAGGACACACAGACACAAAAACGTTTCGTAGACCACTGAAAACAAAGTATTTGATTGAAATGATTAGCCCACACAGATAACTTCTGAACCTAAAGGGGAAGATACTTATTTGCATAGTGAACAATGATGTACATAATTTCCGGTGATGTCAGTTTTGATGCGATGCCAACAAAAATACGCATTAATTCCTGATGCTACTTTTTTTTTTTTTTTAAGGAAGCAGAGTCTATGCATAGCAACTTTAAACATTACGGTACAAAGGCTGGGAGGGGAGGTGGGATGGGAGAGAGTCCCAGTTCTGGGTTGGGAAGGGGTTGTACCGACTAATCCCTATTAAAACCTGTAATCAAGGAATTCAGAAAGAACTATGTAAACAGATGCTGTGAACAATGGACAACTGTTTTATTATTGAAAATTCAAAAGCAAAATTATGTTATAGCCACAGGTTTTATTTTAAAGTGAAGAAGGATTAAGATGCTCTCCAAAACTCCAACTCCCTTTCCAAAAATCTTACCAGTTGGTTCCTGGCAGCTTTCAAAGACTTTCTCTGAGAAAGGCTTTCCCCCTGGCGTGGGCTGCCTCTCCAGAAGGATGGGGGAGTAGGGGGTTGTGTGTGTGTGTGTGTGTGTGTGTGTGTGTGTGTGTGTGTGTGTGTGTTGGGGGTGAAGTAGGTTCGGGAGGAAGTACAGGGTCTTGTGTGGTCAGCCTTTGCCCAGCAAACAGAAGCCTTTCAAAGGGGAATGAAGAGCCATTCCTCCCCCAACCAAAAGGGAGGGACTAAAAGGTCAGCTCGGAGAGGAAACAGGGTCTATTAGGGCTTCCCAGGTGAATGCAAAAGGCAAACGTGTCTGGGAGCAGAGATTGTAATCTTGAAGGAGTCCTGACTGAGGTTAATCATTCGCATCTCATCCCTCTGGGCCCTCCCCCACTAGAAAAAAAAAACGCTGCTAGCATCTGTAGTGGGGGTGGGAGGCAGAGGCCAAGGGGTGGGGGAGGGGTGGATCTGGGGAGGCGTGTGGCTCAGATCTGAGACAAAAAGTCAGGATGGATCTAAGCTCTGGCTGACGAAAATGCTGTAAACCATTCCGCATACTTTCTACACCGTCCATGGCCCTTAGAATTCATCTTTATAAGCTGACCTGAGAATCTGGGTGACCTCTGTGTTAATTTGGGTAGGATGAGACAGTGACTATATACACGGACACATACAGACATATGTATACACACGCACAAACACATGCAAAAAATCCCCACTGTGTGCTATACCGCTCCTTGTTTTAGGCAAATATAATACGCAAAAATCCAGATTAAATGTCAACATAAATCAAGGGTTGTCTATCCATGCATTTAGTCACCCATTCAACTAAGTGATATTTATTGAGTACTTGGTAGATGCCAAGTCACCGCTGTAACTGCTGAGGATAGAAAATAGACCCAAGATTCTCTACGCTAATGGAACTTACCTTTTAATGGTGGAACTATAAAATAAATCACATAAAATAAATTCCAGGAGGAAAAGCAATACAGGGAAGCAGGTGTGACTTGAGGGGAGTGCGGGGTCTGAAGTTTTTTTCAGGGGCGCCTGGGTGGCTCAGTCGGTTAAGCGGCTGACTTCGGCTCAGGTCACGATATCGCAGTCTGTGAGTTCGAGCCCCACGTTGGGCTCTGTGCTGACGGCTCAGAGTCTGGAGCCTGCTTCGGATTCTGTGTCTCCCTCTCTCTCTGCCCTTCCCCTGCTCACACTCTGTCTCTATATCTCTCAAAAATGAATAAAAACGTATTTGCAAAATAAATGAACAAAAAAAAAATAAAATTTTTTTCATAAGGTGGTTACGGAAGGCCTGCTGAGGGGATGATGGTTCCTATAGACCTGAATGAAGTCCAGAAGTTGGTTATGTGGATATTTGCGGGTAAAGAGCCTTCCGTGAGAGGAAATTCATTCCAAGAACCAGTGTGGCTAGGGCAAGAGAGAACAGTGAAGCAAGGGAAACCTAGGAGTAGGTCAAGTCCAAGGGGCAAAGGATAAAGGGAGGAGGGAAGATGCTTAAGGAGAGCCTGGCAAGTTGCTGGGAGCATTTTGGCTTTTCCTCTCACAGAGGATGTGCCAGAAGGTCAATCAATGGAATTTCTCCTTGAGTACAAGTTTGTTTAAACCTCCTTCAACACTAAAAATACAATTTTAATTATGCGACATTTTTACAACAGCAAATTTATCGCACAAGACAATGTGCGTTGAAGTAGCGAGGGGGGGTGTGGTCTGAGTCCTTTTTCTGTGGTTAAGACAATCACATGTTTAGGGGCGCCAGGGTGCTCAGTCAGTTAAGCATCTGACTTTGGGTGAGGTCATGATCTCATGGTCCATGAGTTCAAGCCCCGCATCAGGCTGTCCGCCATCAGCACAGAGCCCATTTCGGATCCTCTGTCGCCCTCTCTCTCTCTGCCCCTCACCACCCTCAAAATACATAAAAAAGCTTAAAAAAAAAGAATCAAATCTTTAACACGAAATCCTGCATTTGCAGCTAGAGGTTCAAATTTCGCCGGGGCTTTTCCATGTTATGAAAGATAACCATCAGTGTGGCTCAGAGATCTAACAGAGGGAGGGGGGAAAGGAAGCCAGGTAACCACCTCTATGAGAACTGATGAGCTTCGGCTCTTTTCAAAGTTGTTTTTTTTTCTTTAAATGTTTATTGATTTTTGAGAGAGAGAGAGACAGAGCATGAGTGGGGGAGGGGCAGAGAGAGAGGGAGACACAGAATCCAAAGCAGGCTCCAGGCTCTGAGTTGTCAGCACAGAGCCCGATGCGGGGCTTGAACTCACCAACCGTGAGATCATGACCTGAGCCGAAGTCGGATGCTTAACCGACTGAGCCACCCAGGCGCCCCACTTCGGCTCTTTTCATAGAGCCAGCCTTCCCCTGTCATTTCTGAACCTGACTTCTAAACAGGCCAAATCCCAAAGATCTTCTAGAACTCATAGCGTTTTTCTCCATAGAAACAATATTATCGATCATGTTAAGGTTCCCAGGTGAATTCACAGGGCCGTTGTGTACACCAAAAAGGAGCTGATAAACTCGTCCCGGGTACCAAAGAGTAGAAGGGAAGAAACATTATTCTTGGGATGCGGTATGGAAGTGAAGAAAACAAAAAAGCACTGAAGTGAATCTAAAAAGATGTTCACTCGTATCTAACGAGTGCTCTGTCAAAACAGTACTAACAAAGATACTTCGCTGCTTCTCCTCCAACATCATTCGTTCCTCCCTTTTTACTGACTCTTTCCCACTGGCCATTCCACCAAATAAAACCGATTTTCTTTAACCCCATGTCTGTATTCTCTGCAACCATGCCAGTCTTTGTTCCATGTTACAGCAAGACACCTTGAGGGGCACCTAGGCAGCTCAGTCGCTTAAGGGTCTGACTTCGGCTCAGGCCGTGATCTCACATTTCGTGAGTTCGAGCCTCGCATCAGGCTCACTGCTGTCAGCATAAAGCTCACTTGGGGATCCTCTGTCCTCCTCGCTCTCTGCCCCTCCCCCACTCATGCATTCTAGCTCCAAAATAAATAAACACTTAAAACAACAAAAAACAAAAACACCTTGAAGGAGCCGACAGCATTCCAACTCCTCTGGCCTGTTCTCTCTTCATTCAGACTTGAGTCCCCCCTCCCCGACTCCACCAAAAAAAATGCTTTGTTTCTGCCAAGAGCATCCATAGCTTACTTCCTGCCACAGCCAATGGTCTTTATCCTACTTAGGTTTTTAGAAGCTTGTAGCATAGTGAGTGGCGTCTTCCTTCTTGACTGGGTCTCTTGTCTGGTTTCCATGCCTGGTTTCTTCCTCCCTCATTACCTGCACCTCAGTCTCTCTTGCTCACCCTCCCCCCCTCCTCTCTGGACCTCGAGGGTTCTAGACCTCATCCCCTATCTTCTCTACCTCATCTTTTCCTTGGGGATCTCGCCCAGAGCTTCGAATAGGAGACACAGATGGGCAACCCTCTTTGGGTACTTGATGCATCTCAAATCTATTGCACATTATGCAAACTCTTGCTTCCAACTTCCAGCTTGTCTGCACGCCCCTCTCCCAAAGTCCTCCGTCTCAGCCAATGTACGACCACCCTGAGCCACCTTTGGTTCTTTCTTCCCTTACTGCCTCCTATATATCCATTAACAAGTCCTTTTCGCTACATCTCCCCAGTGTACCGTGAACTTGGTTATTACCCAGCATCTACGGTAAGACAGCCTTGGTCTACGGCACCACCATCTCTCCTCCAACAGCTGCCATCTCCCTGATCATTCAGCTTCCCTCTTGCTCTGCTAGGCTCCATCCTCCACACTGTAGTGACAGTTCTTCAAGTGTACATCAGGTCGAGTTGCCTTCTGCCCCAAACCCTCCAAGAGCTTACCAGGGACTTGGAATAAAATCCAAATTTGCTTAGGAGGTTCTATACAATCTGGCTCCTGCCCACTCTCTCTGCCACTCTGCCCCTCCCCTTCATCATGTTCAAATACAGGGCCCTCCAACGTACCAGCCTCTTCCCACTTCATAGGCCCTGTGCGGGGGTTCCTTCTGGAATGCCCTTCTCCACCTCTGCCTGTGGCTGCCTTCCTTCTCGGGTCTTGGTTGGGATGTCACCTCCTCAGGGACAGCTCCCTAGACTCTGGACCAGTTGCTTTCTACCCCCACGATACTTCCTGGCACTTACCAGTCAATACACTACCCTTTTTTGTTGGGGAGGGGCATTTCTATTTTCCAAAAAATAAGTAAGCCTTGAGGATAGGTGTGATACCTCCTTTTGTTCTGCGTGATCTCCTCCCAGTTCTAAAGGTATCGTTGATGTGGTCCTGGACCACATGGGCACGGGAGTACAAAACAGGGAACTGAACATTCCATGTAGTCTCCTGGGTATTCTTGGTACTTTACGGTTCTTAATTGTATATTTGGTCAAAGACCCATTTAAGAATCTGATGGAGGGATGCCTGGGTGGCTCAGTCGGTTAAGCCTCTAACTTCAGCTCAGGTCATGATCTTGCAGTTTCTGGGTTCGAGCCCCGTGTCAGGCTCTGTGCTGACAGCTCAGAGCCTGGAGCCTGCTTTGGATTCTGTGTCTCCCTCTCTATGCTCCACCCCTGCTCATGCTCCGTCTCTCAAAAATAAATAAACATTAAAAAAAAATAATAATCTGATGGAAGCTCAGGTCTGCCTCCCCATAATGAAAATGCATACAGACAACATTTTGCACACAATTTCAGGGATTCACTGACTGCCTGAAGCCTGTCCGTCAACCCCAGGTTAAGGGCAGCTGCTTCTGAGTTTTATGGCACTGACTTCATACAAGGTCTAGTCCCGCTTTTATACTATGATTGTCTCCTTCATTCACAAGCCGGTCCTAGACTCACTTGTTACGTCTGACTTGCTAATAACGAAACAAAAAGAGAAGAGAAGGAAGGCAGGCTCTCCTGGATGGATGAAAAAGAATGGGAAGAGGTTTGAAGATCTCTGCAGACAAAAAGCATCGCATTCCTGCCGTGGAATTTTACTGAATGTGGTCTGCACTGGATGGTGGGAAGCGGAGAAACACTCTCGGGGCCTTTAGCAAAGCTTTCGAAGTACAGGAGCTAACACTAGGGAATTTGTGATTTTAACAAACATCGTAGGAAACTAGGTAGCTCTGGCATAGAAAATGAACATTCAACGAATAGCCATGGAGTGTCTAACCTGTGCCAGACCAGACGCTGGGAAAAAGAGGGTGAGTAAAAGAAAATGCCCCAGCTCTGATGGGATGACTTCCTTGGCGGAGACAAACAAGGAAAATCATTCTGCATTTGCAGTAAAAGCGATGAAGGAAATAAACAGGGTGCCGGGAGACGGAGTCACAGGAGGCACCTTCTTGAAATAAAGTGGTCAGGAAGGGCATCTCAGGAAGTGATATTTAAGCTAGGATGTGAACGATGAGGGGGAGCCAGCCAGCCATCAAAAGGAGGGAAGTCAGGTGTTCCAGGAGGAGGGGATGTCAAGTGCAAAGGCCAAAGAGAGGGAAGAGCTGTGTGTTTGAGAAACCCAAGGGTGGCTACCATGTTTAGAGCCTGGGTGGGGAGGTGTTCATGGAAAAGGAAGTTCGTCCCCTGGGGAACTCCAAACCCAATGGTAACAAGTGATCCCAGCGAGGCATCAATCGGGAACTCTAGAGACACAGTCAGCGTGCCTCTGCCCCTCCAGCCTTCTTTCTCCATTTCCTCAATTCTTTTCGGGGGCGCAGGATCTGTAGCATCATTGAGAACTCCCCTTTTCCTGTTGAGGCGCTTGTGCGGAATCTCTGCTTGCACCTGCCCCGGCCCAGTTTACTCTCTGCATTTACACACATCGTGGGTCCCGTCCTACTTCTCCAGGGAGGAGGAGATGTCCTGTCCTCCGATTACAAAGATAATGAGCTGCACTCCGGCGCCAAATCTTTTATCTTGTGGACTTGCCGTTTCTGTCCCCTTCAACTGGTTAACTGTCGGGGTCGTCTGGAGCCCACGCTTGTGAGTACTCACACCGAGAGGCAAACAGGCTCCTCCGTCTCTAAACAAAAGGCTTTCTTCATCAGGAAGAGTATCCGAACTGCTATCCAGGTTTACTCCCCCTCCCATTCCGAATCTGAACCTCGACGTTGTCAATAAACCTTGCCAGAAAACCCTGGAAAAGTGACCATGAACATCAGCATCTTCTGCCTCCCATCAAAATGCAGACACTCCATCCTCACCCCAACACCAGAGAGGCCTTTTTTAACAGGGTGCCAGTCAACTACCAATCAATTCCGAAATGGCACCTTTTCCAACAAAGGACACGTGAGGCCCAAGTTATTTTCAATGACAACGACAATGCAGATGTACAGACCTGACTGCCTATACACCTCATCTAATTCCCGCAGCTACGCTAACATGCATTATCGGAGAAAAACAAACTTGAACTCACACAATTTCCTCATAGTCATACAACTGCTAAGAGAGAAACTGAAGACCACACCTTCAGATGCTAAATCTTGTTTAGTTTCCATGATACCACACGGCACAGGGTAGCGAACACCTCCAACATATGCCCACAGGTGCCACGAACACATTTAGTGGGCCAGGGACATTAACAGGTCGTTCCGAAGTCCTTTAGCTGCTACTAATACTTTTGGGCTTGGTCCAATTTAGGTCTACCCTTTTACCAAATTCCATGATATCGTGGCTTCTGCTCGATTTCCAGTTGACTGTTCTCTTTAAGATATTGGCTGGATGTTGACTTTTATGTGCTAGGCATTGTGCGGGGAACCAGGTGTATACAAAAGGGTTTATCCTCATGAAACTTATAGTCTGGTATGTATGGGTGTTAAAAAAACAGGGGCGTCCAGGTGGCTCAGTCGGTTAAGCACCTGACTTTCGGCTCAGGTCAAGATCTCACTGCTCCTGAGTTTGAGCCCCGCATCGGGCTCTGTGCTGACAGCTGCTTTGGATTCTCCCTCTTTCTTTGCCCCTCCCCTGCTCACGCTCTCTCTCTCTCAAAAATAAATAAACATGAAAGAAAAATTAAAACAAAAACAACAACAACCATATACCTTTCATCGCAAACCATTAGGCCACGAAAGAACAGTAAGCTGTAAGACCATATTATGGGGAAAAAGAGAAGACTACTGTCCATAAAATTCAGAAAAATATGTTCCTAGGCTGCCTAAGAATGCTGTAATGCTGAAAGTTGGCAATTTGGTGAAAATGTCCAAATTGGGGCCTAGATTATCCCATAAAATCCCATCCAAACACCCTTGGCTAACAACAGCAGCCAAAGATTCCTGTGCCATTGTGCCCATGGCCAACAGGAGAAAGAATACATTAGAGTTAGTTCATCTTGGGGCACCTGGGTGGGTCAGTCAGTTAAGCGTCCGACTTTGGCTCAGGTCATGATCTTGTGGTTCATGGGTTCGAGCCCCGTGTTGGGCTCTGTGCTGACAGCTCAGAGCCTGGAGCCTGCTTAGGATTCTGTGTCTCCCTCTCTCTCTCTGCCTCTCCCCTGCTCACACTCTGTCTCTGTCTCTCAAAAACGAATAAACATTGAAAAAAAGAAAGTTAGTTTATCTGGTATTTATGAAACAATTAGAGCTAAGTTCTTCCTGCATCTTTGGTAATAAATGTGATTATTTAGAAGATATGAAAAAAAAAAAAGAAAAAAAGCCCAAAGAGGCAAATCCATGAGGCAATCTGCTCTTTTATAAACACAAAACTGAAAGGAAATTTAAAATCATAGCACCGACTCTACGGAATTATATTTATATAATGGTGTTACGGGTGCACAGGGAAAGTCCTAAGAGTTCAAATGCTTATTTTTGCAGTCTCAAGATTATCTCTATTAGAGCGGACGGGTAATGAATAAAATATTTCAAAGCGACCCTTTGGCTTCTTCTAATGTGGCTCCAGCTACAAGGACGTCGGCCTTGAGCCGACTGTGATGTAAGCCAGTGGCTCTCACGCTGTGGAGGCCACTGCAGAACCGTGAGGAAAACACCAAACGGGAGCTGAGTTTGGCCAGATCATGTCCCGACTGTAGCTCTCGGGTCACTTGCCTGTTCAATGAGCCAACTGCCTGCTTGAGCCCACCTGGAGGTTCTTGAAGACCACCCCCCCCATCTCCCACTGCAGTCCCTTTTCAAGAAAAATTCATTTGCCTTGTGACTCTGACTGATGTTCCCTCTGTCCCCTGCTGGGGACAACAGCCCTTGAACTTACTGCAGACCTTCTAGGCATCAGGTGTTGTATCAAAGAAGGTAAATATCTCCTCCCACAGAATCCTTCTGACAACACCGTGAAATTGTAGTCTCTTGTAAGAAAACCTGTTCTATACTTTAGCTTTGGTATTTCATGGTTTCCTTTGTGAGTGTATAGGGGCTATAAAAGAGGTTCACAAAACCTTCCACAATCTCCAAACCACGATCTTGTCTTAGTCCAAAGAAAAAAGGTTAGGCTGGCAGAGAGCCCAATTCATTCTAGCTATTTGCCTAGTCGTGAGGCTAGCTGAAAAGTTACAGACTGGTTGAGAATTTTTTTGTGTTTTTTCCAAAAAATTTTTTAATGTTTATTTATTCTTGAGAGATAGAAAGAGACACAGAATCCAAAGCAGGTTCCAGGCTCTGAGGTGTCAGCACAGAGCCTGATGCGGGACTCAAACCCATGGACCGTGAGATCATGACCTGAGCTGAAGTCAGACACCCAACCGAGCCATCCAGGCGCCCCATAAGAATTCAACTCCTTCTATTTGACCACTATTCTCTAAGAGAAAAAACTTTTCTGAGTGAGGGAAGAGAAATAAAACAGAGTAGCACATAGTAACTGCTTACAAATTTTGCTCTGGGTATTGAGAACCACGTGTGTGCCAGGGATGGAGAGTGTTGATATTAAAACTTATGATACTCTAGTAAGACAGATTTTATTATCTCCAACTCACAGATAATCTACTCTGAGAGGTTAGGTAAATTGTTCAAGGTCACACGTCTGTCTGATTCATAAATCAGCATCCTTCTTGGATTTTATTTTTAAGCTTTCATTTTCACTGAGATCTTATGGAGGTTTCTGTGTTAAATTCTCTAGCCTCACTTAATCTTTCTGCCATTTCCTATGTAGTAGGTATTATCGTCCTCGGTATACATGAAGATATTCAGAAGCAGTGGGCTAAGTAACTTGCCCATGGCCACATTGCTGATAAGAACCCACGAGGCAGAGTCCATGTTTGAGATCATCTTAATTATCTCTGAATTTTGCCTTGAGCCAAGTATTTGGCACACTGGGGACAATTTTCATGATCTCGCCAAAAAGCCACCACTCTGGTGGAGCATGAAGAATGTACTGACAACTTTTTTGGGGCGCCTGAGTGGCTCAGTCCGTTAAGCGTCCGACTTCGGCTCAGGTCATGTTCTCACGGTTCGCGAGTTCGAGCCCTGCATCGGGCTCTGTGCTGGCAGCTCAGAGCCTGGAGCCTGCTTCAGATTCTGTGTCTACCTCTCTTTCTGCCTCTCCCCCACTCATGCTCTGTCTCTCTCTCTCTCTCTCTCTCTCTCAAAAATGAATAAACATTAAAAATTAAAAAAACAAAGAATGTACTGACAACTTTTATCCATGGGGCCCTTTTTTTCCTTCCTTTCCACTTTCCATCTCTACAGGAGTAGGTGACCCCATGGCTAGGTAACGACACAGTTATTCCTAGTTCCTTTAAGTACTTTCATTTAAGTTCAGCAAGAAAGATAAAAGCTCTTATTCAATTCAGAGCCCAGTGTAAACTGATGCTACATTTGTAGGTTCAGCTGCAGGCAGCGAGCGGGACTTAAACAGAAACGCCATTCTTTAGCCAACCTTCTCTCAAACATGGTGGCAGGAACAATGGAGTATGGATACGAAAAGTGTGTGGCTGGTACAGGGCGGCCCCGTCGCCAGTGGCCAGAACATACTTGAGGCTATGTTCTTCCACAGAGTCTCGAGAGCAACGTCTGTACACACAAATGTCAGAACTATTGGGAAAATATAGAACACGGCCTTTATTGGGAGCCCAAGCCAGTGTGCATACATTTAGCTCCAAGAATGGCCTTTGCATTGTTGTTTGTGAGAACACAAGGAGTGGCACGCCGTGGGCATCCACCAGGAGGGGAAGCGTTAAGCAGACCGCGGCTCCTCTGCAGGACAGAATCGTGTGTGGCCATTAAAAAGGCCGATGATAACTCCTGATATAAAGAGACGCCCACGCGGCAGTACCGGATTACTAAAGTAGATTAGACAACACTGCTCATTTTTGAGACCCTGTGGAGTGTAGCAGTCACAATTCGGGACTGTGGAGTCACGCTCCCTGCCTCTGCCACTTCTGGCTGTCTCACTCGGGACGTGTGGCTTCAGCAGTGTCCACCCGTTTCATCCTCTGGACGATGGGTTCTCACACCTAGAGTTACTGGAAAAGCGGAACCAGTATGTGTAAAGAGCTTAGAACAGCGCGGGCTCATAGCAAGTACTCGAGGAATGTTGACCCTTTAAAAAATAAGATGCGTCAGCGCTTACATGAATAGAAAATTGTCTGGAAGGCGCCAAGGCACTACCAGTAGTCATGACGCACCGCTGCATCACACGGTCTTATGCCCTTTGGCTTTTTCCTGTTTGCTTATCTGTCTTTTCTCTTTTCCCATAATAAAACATAAGCTCGTTTTTTTTTCTTTAATAAGAAAGAAAAATCACGTTTAATTTTTTTTTTTAAATCTGAAGCTTTAACGAGAAACAGAAACCTCACCAAAACTTGTGTTTTAGAAAAGCAGCGGGTCAGGCCAGGTAATACAAAACCCGAGACTTTTGGAGAAGCTACGTGGTGTTTCCCAGTCCTTTCTAGTCTGGTGCCCTAATAGCAAGAGAGAATTTGCACCCTAGCACCTTGGCGCTGAATCTGCGGAGGCAGGGCCCGGGAGAGGAAGAGAGCAGAGAGCTGGGAAAGCCTGAATTCGTTTGTAGCAATCCACTTAGTTTAAAATGTCAGGAAGTTTAGTGGATTAAGGGTATTACGGCCGCTATTCATAAAGGTGTTTTGTTAGAACTTCCAAATAGCAATCTGGTGAAATAAGCCTCGCACAGCCTTAAATGAAAGCCTGTTACAGTACTTAAAGTTTCCTAGAGAAGGAAAAAGACCCCCAGGTATTAATTTACCTAAAGAGCAGCTGCCTCGAAGATACTGTAATGTATCCTATGTAGCCAAGCTATAAAGTAGGTTACCCGTCGCAGAACTAGAGGGTTTGAGCCCAGGTCGCCCAGCGGCAGAGCTGCAATTAACAGTAATGAGAGGCATGGCTGCGTTCTGATAAGAGCCACAGCTGGACACATATTATAGACTTGGGTCCCTTCTTACAAAAGCCAAGGACATTTAAAGCTGCTGGAATCCAAGAGGCAAGAAAGCACATTTGGATTTAAAAACTCACAACTGTTTTGAAAAAAGTGGTCAGGACACTTATCTCACAAACGCATCCGGCATGAGAATGTTGTGGCGAACTCTAGGGAGAAAATAAAGACACACTTACTGAGCCCCCATCGGCCAGGCACGCCCTGGTAAGCCAAGAGATGTAAGTCTGCAGCCTTACACGGGTGGAGCAGACCGTCTTGTCAAAGAGGCTCTGAATCCCACGTTCCAGAGAAATTCCATTTCCCCCCTGCCATTTCTTACCAGATCATAGGAGGTACCAAGAGAGAGAAGACTCCGTCCCAGGTAGGAGAAGGTCAGGTGAAGGTGAGAAGTTTTACAGAGTAGAAAAGGGCTGGGGTCTGGAGACATGTGAATTCTGCTTGTTTGCGGAGCTGTGGGAACTGGAGCTCACCCACCTGTCTGAGCAAGCTCCTCATCGGGCCTGAGTACTGACAATGCAGTGGCGATAAGACAGGTGAGCTCCAAAGGATGAGAGCCAAGCTGTGGGTGGGATGGGGTAAAGGTGGAGAAAGCATTGTACTTCGAGGCAACAGCCTTTGCAAAGGCTGTGAAGCAAGACAAAAGGCACTTTTCGGGGAACAGTGAATAGTTCAGTGTGGCTGGAGAGAGGGGGAGAAGGGCCAAGAAATGAGGAAGCCAGATCTCCTAGTAAAGCCTAGTAACAGAGTTTGACCTTTACCCGGAAGGAGACTGGGGAGCTCTGAGGCATTCGCTACTTCTGGAAAAGCCTCGGGAAGCAGGGATACAGACCTACAAAAGGCAAATTACCCCAGCTTTGTTTCCCAGTTCAGCTGTGTTCATTTTATCTCGTTCCTTTGACGACCTCGGCATTTTTCAAATTATCAAGCCTACCCCACGGAAACCTCCAAACCACAGCACTATCTCAGAGCCCATCTGTGGCAGGTTCCACAGTCTCCATTCAGACACCGCCGATCTCAACAAGCACCTACCTCCATGTGATTTACTGCCAGCCATCAAACCCCACATCTCAAGCAGGCTCGGCTATCTGATAAACTGAGGTCACCCCAGAAGCTTAGATCTGAAAAGAAAACGTAGGGGCCAACCTGGCTCGGTGCCCTCATTTCACGGGTGAGTTGAGGAGGAGAGCAAGTGCTTTGCATGAAGTCCTGGAGTTTAGTGGTAGATTCAAAGTTAGACCTCAGATCCCCAACCCCTGACTCATGCTTCTGTTCTACCTGCTGCGCCCCCATCGCTCTCCATTTAGACCGGGGACGCCAAATCCCCATCCCAAAGCCACAGAGGTCTCTCACACACCTGAGCAGCCACGCGGAAACATGGAGTCTCATTTGCCAGTAAACACCCGGGAAGGAACGGAAAAAATGGTTACACAGGATGGAAATGATAAGAAAAGAAGCTAGTTAGAGTGATCTTATCCACGAAGGAAAAAACAGTCACCTCACAGCAGGTGGGGAAAAAATCAGCTCCATTTACACCAAGCGCTTTAAGGTAATGAAAAGTGCTTCCAGCATCACCCTGTTTCAAAACATTTATCAGATGCCAGGGAAATTAAGCATGTGCAGGCATACACACCATTCTGTGCAAATGGTTTATCTAGCAAAATAACCAGGGGGAAGAGCAGATCTGAGGGACTTCAATTTTCCAAGGCCAAGTGGATCAAAGACAAGCAGCAGAAAAAGAAAAACTAAATTCAGTCGTCCCCTACACTGGGTAATTTCTTTTTCAGGTCTGTTGGCTGTTGCATGGACAAGGCCATGGTGTGAATGAACTCTACCTGGGCCTCTCTCTATCTTTGCCTGAGCCAAGTCCAAAGGGTCAAGCTGAAGGTGCTGATTGCAAGCATGCTGTGCTTGTGCCCCTGAGATATCTGTTGGCTGTCAGGGCGGAGAAAGCTCTGGAAGTTTTTGGACCTCAAGAAGTAGCTGAGGAAAGGATAAGAAAGGTGAGAGAGAAAGAGACAGAGAGAAAAGACAGGTACAGATGAAGACAGACATTTTAGGGAAAATGACAATTCACCAAGAGAACATTTCGGTACGAATTTAAATAAAAAGGACTAGGAATGGAAAGGCAGGGTGACTGATATAAGCTTCATACACAAGGGCTGAGAATTCTGAAACATTTGCGTTCTGCTCCCTTGCCTCCAGAAAACAGGGCTCCTGCGCTGCACAGGACATAAGACACGTACAAGGCGTTAAGCACAGTGCTGCTCTTCTCCCATTCTGAGGACATAAAATATTTTGACAAATTCTAAACAGCACTGTAAAACAAACAATCTGAGGTGCGGGGCTGGGTGTCGTAGCCGGTTATGGTGACGCTGGCTGGTCTTGGGAGACGACCCCAGCGGAAGTGCCAGCTCGTGACCGTTCCGCCGCCTGGTACCCACCACTCCACCCTCCTGTCGTAGCTACCGATCAGCGGGCTCATACACCAGGCTCAACGGAAACACGGACTCCGACTTACCTTTCAAAGGAGAACTGATTTCTTCAAGGACTGGCTTTCATTCTCTAGTCAGCCTGTCAAACCTATCTTTCTCCTGATGACCAGGGATACACTGCTGGCTAAATTTAGATGATGAGAACATTTCCAAACCTGTCATTTCACTCCAGAGAAGGGCAGATCGGTTTCTCCTGTGAAAATAATACCGCCATTCCAGTCAATGGCGGGAGATGAAGCTGGACTCCAGGGGAGCTCCTGGATTCTCTCGTCTTCGCCCTACACCTCCAGGAAAAATTCCTGCCGCACGCCCTGGGTATATGGACAGTGAGCCTCCTTTTAAAGACTTCTAGGAAAGGAAGTGCTGCCATTTTACTTAATAACCTCATTCTTCTGTTTCAGAAAGCTCATCACTACAGAGCCCTTACTGATGCTTTCTGGGAGACAAGAAGAAAATGGTCTTTGGAGACCGAGGCTCCAGCCTCAACTGCACCTGCAACTACGTGCCAATTACCAAACCTCTTTGTACCTCAGTCCCCTCATCCGTAAAACGAGAATACCTCATTGGGTTTTCAAGAGGATGGACTGAGCAAATTCCCGTGAAGTACCGGCTTGTCGTAAGTACTACATACATGTCAGTTGTTATCACTACTGCCGGGACCACTGCTCCTGCTCCTGCTGTTCCTCAGTTTCTCCGGCTGTCTGACCTCAGGCGAGCTCACCTCTCTGAGCCTCCCTGTAGCCTCCTGACCTGAAAAGTAAAGGTCGCACTGACTTCGCAGGCAGAAGTGTGACAGGATGAAATGAGGTCAAATCCTTGGAGCCTGTCACCCACTGCCAGGCACACAGGAAGAGCTCAGAAGGGTCAGAAAGTGCCTCTTATTCCAGATGGGAACCCTTTCCCCTAGTTCTGTTGTTCGAGAATGACTTAAAAATAAGCAGAACCACTTGGGATTGAAGTCATTTGCAGACAGTGATTCCGTTGCTAGTAGGTGATGCCGACTTCTCAGGTCCTGGCTTTGAAAGTGCTGGGAGAGACAAGAGAGGGTCTCCATTGTCAGAGAGCTTAGAGTCTAGTGAGAATTAATCAGTAGACACTTCTGTTCCTGCCCTGCCCTGGAGCTGAATCTTCCTTCAGAATAATAGCTACCATTTATTGGGCTTATCGCAGGCGGGCCTCAACACCACCTCCACCAAGAAGGGCCCTTTAGTATCCGCATTAACTGAGTCTTCACTCATTTGGTTTCCAAGCGGCTGAGCTGAGATTTGGTTATCCCGGACAAATTATTTAGGTAAGAGGCTATTCCAGGGCCTCTGTTCTTAACCACTGTCATACTGCCTCAGGTTCAAGGTCTTGCGTCAAAAGCAGCATGAAAAGAAGAAGAAAGGCAGATGAGAAACTCTGACTTCCCCAAAGCCCATCTGGTGGTTTCTGGAACAAGGACCGTGGGCAGTGCCGGCCCGGACGGGGGCTAGCACTCGTAATTTGAAAAGCAACCCAGCGGGTCCAGATGGATCTTCCTTCAGTACCACCTTCTGTTACAAGAAGGTACAGGCAGGGAGAGGGAATCTGTGAGAATAGCAAGGCCTAGCCTCTCAGGGAGGGAGGTTCTGAAAGAATGGGCTGTAACCTGATTAGGACATCAAAAGGGCCCAGCGTCCGAGCCCAGAGCTTTATGTTCCGTTATGCTCTACCATTCCCTCAGTGGCAGCAGGGAGAGTCCCCACTGCTCCAGCTGGAGTCCCGCCATTTGCAATATGGCCAGGCCCCTAGGGGGGCAGCAGACTCCACGGGAGGGGAAAGGCCAGGACTTCTGTGCCCATTTCGCAGAAGGAGAAGCCACAACACAAAGATGGTGTGGACTACACTAGAAACGTGGATTCTACAACTCCAGGTTCTTCTTCAGAACATTTCAGCCGGGTAGGGTCACTCTTTGACACGCAATACAGAAGGAACAATTTCGGCCTTTCCAGATGCCAAGGAGGGGAACACAGGGCCAGTATATGTACGACAGCTGCTGGGAATTCCAGGTGAGCTTCTGGATGGCCTAGAGGTGTCTCTAGCACTGGAGCTCAAAGAGCTCTGGTGTTTCCGAACCAATTCTCAAGGACTCCTGGGGTTTGCCAACAAGCGAGTTTGTCAGCTCACTCAGGCTAGATGGAATTCTAGAGGTTCCTTTTTCAAAATTTCCTTTATGTCACACAAGCCCTCCATGCTCTCCAGGGGCCCATAGATATTATTCTCGACAATGTGCCAAAACCGGAAGCTAAGGGAATGGTTGTCTACCTCGCTCAAGAATGGGAGCCCTGGATGCTAAAAATTCAAGATAGCCAGTGTCAAGGGAGGGCTTTGCTCTCCTCCCTGGCTCGCAGAGGCAGAAGTGAGGGTCGTTTTCACATCCACTGCCCTGGCCTAGCCCTTCTACACCGCCAGGAAGAGAGTATGTGCAGGTAGGTGGGTGTGAACCTCTTCTACTAGTGGGGCCTGGTAGCCTCCTTCTTGGAGGCAACAGGCAGAAGCAGGTGGGATTCTTTCACCTGTTGGACTCCAGTGCGGTTAACTTAAAGATGGTGGAAGGGGGTACAGACAGAATAGGAGAGACAATGTCCTCCATCTTGTACTTGGAGTCGCTTTACCCTGGGAACGGCTGGGGGCAAAGCGTAATCATTTGAGACAATGGAGAAGCTTCTATTGGAGGGTTGGACAACTGGGTTCCAGCCCTGTTTGCTGTGTGACTCCGGCCAAATGACCTAGTCTCTCTGAGTCAGTTACATCATCTAACTTGAGGATAGCGGTGACGGTTTCCCCCTCCTGGATGGGCAGGCAGATGAAATGGAATATCAGTACAGATCTTGTTTGATGCAGGCCCACCAACGGCTGGCTCTCTTTCCACAGCTACAATACCCAATCTACCAGGCCAGAATGCATATAACGGACGGCACGTTTAGAGCACCGAGCACAGGGGAGGGGAGTAGGGCAGCTGTTCTTTTCCACTCTCGGTGACCTCAGAACCCCACCTCTCTCCTCTCTGACCTCCCTCCTGGTTGCATAGACATCTGGATCTGTTGCTTAGGGCAGAAAGCATTTCTCCAGCCTCACTTCCTCCCTGCTCATAGGACGGCTGCTCCCACGCCTGGTTTGCAACCCACTGATGGTGGGACACCTTGGTCATTGGGTGTTTGCGCACTGTTTAATCATTACGAGGTGGCCAGCTCTAACACCATGAGCCCCAGCACATCTACAAATAAGTCAGCTATTTGCCTCAGTCCATAAGCATCTGTTTTCAGGAGGCTTCTCTTGAAGGGCAGGGGGATAACGGGAAGGAGACTGGAGCTGGGGAGGTTACTTCCGAAGGGCACGGTGGGACGTGGCTACCAGACGTGAGGCTTGAAGTGTCAGACTGCAGCACCCACCGGCCTGGAAAGCGGACTCAGGGGACTTCCTCGCCCACAGATGACATCCCGAGGCTCTCCCCTTTCCTCCTGTCCCATGTCCCTCCCTGCCACACCCGGGTTGCTCTTTCTCCTCCTCACCACTTACAAAGCCCGGTTGTTTGCTCAGACCCACCTAAAAGTTCCTTCTTCCGGGAATCCTTCTCAGTCTACCCTGGGCTACAGCGCTCTCGTTCTGACCTCTGAACTGGAAAGCAGTGACGTGCCCGTCTGCACTGCCCTTCCGCTCAGCGGCCCGTGACCAGGCCTCTGAGACAAGGGAGAGGGCTTCGGGCTTCGGGCTCTGTAAGGAAGGCTCCACTTCAGATCTGTGTCCCCACGGCACTAGCACACACGGTAAGCTTCTGGCAAGGCCGTGCCAGATGGGTGTGCCAGCCACACTCAAGTCCTCACCATCAGGCTTGCATCTGATCCTCACTGAAGACCTACTGTGTGCCGGCCACTCTGCTGAGGCCTGAATCAGTGCTGAGAGTGAGAAAAACAAGGGTGTTCACAACAGAAAAACTGGGGAGGCAGGACTCCTCTGGCGAAAATGGGGGTTCAGTTCAACAAGTATTGACTGAGGACCTACTAGGGGCCAGACCCTATATTGTGAGGTCCTAAAAACCCTGTGATAAATAAGATAGCCCCTGCTTTTAAGCTTAGCGTAGAGAAAATAGGAGGAAAAAAAAAGAAAAGGATGAGCTCTTGTTAGAAGCTAAGGGATTGCATGGGGTCCTTTGGGAGCGCAAGGAGGGAGACTTACTAAGCCTGAGATGCCCAGCAAGGGGACGTTGGAGCGGGATGCTGACGGAAGTTTATGTGTTAGCCTGGCAAAGTAGGCTCAGGCGAGGGGATTCTACGGGCAGAGGCACAGCGACTGAGAACGCCACGGAGCACGCTGGAGACAGCTAAGAGTCTGGTGTTACGGATTATGACATGGACGGTGAGGCCAGTGTGGCAGCAAAGGCCAAGGCCGGGTGGACCTCTGGAGGGGGGCACTCTGTCTTGCCTGTGACGTGGGCCGCAAAGGATTTTAAGCAGGCGAGTGATGCACACAGTCAGATCGCCGTGTCTGTGTTGGGGACGACGTTATGGGTAAGAGGACAGTGGCAATACAGCAGAGAGACTGTGCCAGGAACCACAGAACAGCCCAGAAAGTAGGGGATGGGGAGGAGGAGAGACAGAGAGAAAGAGTCCCAGCTCTCTGGCTCTGGCTCCGGCTCCAGCAGCCCAGCCCGAGCTCAAATCTGAAATCTGGGAGCTGACCTCAGTGGCACCGGAGTGGCTGAGTCATTAACATGACAAGTGCTGCTTGGGGACAGAGCAGCTCCCCTGCAGACTTCCTGCAGGGACATTCAAGGCCGGGGCTGCATTAGCCCCACCGGCTTGCGGGATTTGCTCTCTACCCCTTTATTCCAGATCATTAAGAGCACAGCCCTCTGGGAGACTACCTCGGGCCTCCGTTTAAAGTGAGAAGCAAGGACATTTAATTGCCTCAGCTAGACGCCCTGCGTGACTCTCCTCTCCCCTCCCCGCCATACCCCCTGCCCGCTCAGTACCCCAGACCCTCCCACGACAGCTTCATCATCCCACAGCGTGTGTCTTGAAACATAATCAGAGCACGATCCGAGGCCTTCTTCGAATTATGGCTCTGATCTTTACTTCCAAAAGCGAGCGGGAATTATAGCTTGGCCCAGAGAGGGGTTCAAATCCACAGGGTCGTAAACCCTTTCAAGTTCTGTTTTAAGACCTTTGCTAGGGATTTTCGCAGGTTTGCACCTCTGATGTTGTTACACGGTGGTTAGTCTGCTGGTTCCAGAGAGTAGGACCTCCTGCTGGGACGCGGAGCGTGTGCTGCTTCGGCTTTTGCCAGTTACCCACTGGGGCCTCAGGCCTTCAATGGCATCATCTGCTTTCCTCCCGACAGAGTGCCCCAAGGACAGGAGAAGCGGGGGGAACCAGGGCTGAGTGAGCAGAATCACAAAGAGAAGGGTCTGTGGAGGGATGGAGGGGCTGCCGGCAGGTGGCCACGGTGCTGGACCCGCTGAAAGGACTCAGCTCTCCGTCCCAGCTCCCCAATTTAGCCATTGGAACCTTTCTGTGCCTCGCTTTCCTCATCTGTGTCATTGGCATTCTAATCCTCTGCTAGGTAAAACCTGCTGCCAGGTGCTGAGGGTGTGGGCTGGGCTCTGCCATCGTGCTGACACCATCCCTGCATGACTCTCACCCCCTCTTCAGCAGCTCTATGAAGTGGGCTTGTTATTTTTATTTTTCAGATGAGGACACGGGGGCTCGGGATGGTTAAGTGAACTGACCTTTTACACAGCTGAGAAGCCATGCAGCTGAGAAGTGGCACAGCTGGGGTCTGAACGTGTTAGAGGGTCAAAGGTTTGAAATCATTTTTCCAAGAAAGGTAATGGACTGGGTCAAACCATTCGGTCTCCCACAGGAGAAGCTCCTGGACACCAACAAGCCCATTTTTGAAGGCAGGTTGGGGCCATGGTTAACTTATTTTGAGGACTGAATGAGGATTTAGTGGGATGGTTGGTTCACTATAAGCCTGAGCACCAGATTAATTTTGTGTGGCTATGAGTTGTTTACACCTACTAACGCCTGATTGGCCAGTGCCTTGTTCTGGTTGGTCAGCACTGTGTTCTGATTGGCCAGTGTCTTACTCTCATTGGGTGGTACCTTGTTCTGATTGGCCAGTGCCTTGATCTGGTTGGTCAATACTGTGTTCTGATTGGCCAGTGCCTTAATCTCATTGGGTGGTGCCTTGTTCTGATTGGCCAGTGCCTTGATCTGGTTGGGTGGTACCTGTATCACATGGTTTTAAATATTTTGCACATTAGCCCTGCATCACAGAGCTGCACGTCATTCACGCATTCATGGTACACGTAATGAGCACCCCTCTGAGCCAGGCACTGTGCTAGGAAGGAGAATGAGCTGCAAACAGAAGTGATCTAGTTACTGTTCTACTGATGCTTACAGTCAGATGGAGAGACATACAAATACAAATAAAGAATGTGAAATAGACTGGATGCTCTAAAAGACACTAACAGATGAGACCTTTGTTAGACCGAGTGGTCAGGGACAGTGTCTCTGAGAGGAGGGTGATGTGTGAGTTGGGACTTGAAGGACAGGGTGGGTCAGCCTTGTAAATGGAAAGGGAGAGGGGTAGGAAGCACACGCCAAGCAGAGGGAACAGAAAGTTCAAGGGACTGGATAAAGGCACGAGTCACGGAGGGGAAAGGGGGATGAGGTGAGGCCAGAGAGATGGGCAGGGGCTAGAGCATGTCCTACCTTGGAGGCCACAGTAAGGAGTCTGAGTTTCACTCTATGCACAGTGGGAACCCACTGAAGTAAAGTTTTAGCAGGGAGCAGACGGGATCTGATGTTAAGAAGATCACAATGGCTAGAGAATGTACACGAAGCTTTCAGAGGAGACAATAAGCCCAGTCAGGCCACAGTGGGAGCTTAATGAGAGATGAGGGCAGCCTGGACCCATGTGATGACAGATGTGAGGTGGGAAAGGAGTGAGAGAGAAAGAGACAGAGAGAGAGAGAGACAGAGAGACAGAGAGACAGAGAGAGAAAGAGCAGAGAGATTTGAGAGATCATTTGGAGGGGCTATGCCCAACACCGCCAATGGATGGGATGGAAAAGGAGAGGGAACCTAGATTTTCTGTAAGTCTTACTAATCATTCTTAGGATAACATTAATTAATTAAATATACAGCAAATACCTGCTACTATATATGCCAGGCTCTGCAGAGCCTGGCAATGCCAAGAAGAGTAAGATATTCTTCTGGTTCCTCTCTCTTACTTTAGCAGGAGAGACCATATTACGCATACCATATAGATATTTTTAAGCAGGCTCTACACCCAACATGGGGCTCGAACTCACAAACCCAAGATCTAGAGTCACACGCTCTACGGACTGAGCCAGCCAGGAACCCCAAAGGAGACCACATTCCAAATTCATGTTAGATGCTATCAGAGAGCAAAGAGCAGGTGACGGGAAAACCCTGGATGGATGAGAGATGCCGGGAGGACCCTGTCTGGGGTTATGGGAGAAAGGGAGAGGGCAGGGAGGCTTCCCAGGGAAGGCTGGAGCCAGTCCTGAAGCATGAGTCGAGGTTACTTGGGTAGGAAGCTAGGAGGTTATTCCTGATTTTTCCAAGGGAGAGCTGGAAACACGGACCAACTGCAGTTTGCACACCCCCACCCCCACCCCCCTTTTAGAGACAGGCATCGTGATGCCTGGAGAGAATACCGGCTTTGGAGTCAGACAGACCTCACTCAGACAGAGGGTCGCTCACTGACTGTGTGCCCCTGGGCAAGTCACTTAGACTCACTGGCCCAGGACTCCTCCTCTGTGAAACGGGGTTAACGCCTGTCCCGTGGGGTCCTTTGGCACATTGAAGCAAATACACAAACCATCCGAGAGAGTACCCGGAACACGCCGGGTGCTCAGTAAGTGAGCGTTGTTGCTGCTAACGAGACTCAGAGCACAGGCTGCAAACTGCCAAGAGTCCTGTGCGTGCATCTGGGCAGCCTCCCAACAAACCTCCAGCCCTGGTGCTCCCAGAGCCTCGTGAGTTGCTTCCACACTGACAGTGGAGAAATGGATCCCTTCTCCCCACAGGAATACTGTGGTCCAAGGCAGAAGGTCCCAGAGTCCACCCTCCTCTGTCCACACAGTACTCAGTCAGTGAAGCCAGCTCTGGGTGACTGGAGGACGCCCAAAGTGGCTCCCGTACTCGCCTCTAGTCCACCTGAGCATCCTGCAAAAGGTGACACGGCAGACTCATCCCATGGCCCGTGGCCCTGCGGCACATCTTCATCTACTGCGTGCCCACATTGTGTTACCCACAATGCATGTCAAGACAGCCCAAAGCAGCGGCCGGAAAGATTTCTCCAGCCTCAAGTGGCCCCCGGTAGGGTTGTGAGTCCCTGTCCCCCCGTCTCAGGGTAAGCTGAGGGAGAGGCGCGGCTCCGAGCCCACCGAGCCATGCAACCGCCTCATTTCCCTCGGTCCCCGTTTAATCTTCTCCACACAATCCTGCAACATCCCTCAAAATGTCAGAGTCTCTCTTCAGATCTCATTTCAGGCAACGTTACAGTGCTGAGCACCACAGATTAATGAGGGAGATAAATCAAAGTGAGCCGTGGACAAGGGGAAACAACAGGGCTGCGGGGGAGCGGACGAGGCCGGCCCCCTCTCCCTGGAGCACTGAGACGCGGGGGTCTGCGGCAGAGGCCACTCCCGGGAAGAAGGCGGGGGACGGCAGACCCCAAGGTCCAGGGGTGAGCACTATGACAAAGGCAACTCTGAAGACTTGGCTGGAGGTTCAGACGCTGGAGTCGTTAAATGTTCTTAAGAGGAAAATAATACACCCGTGGCTTCAGGCATCCCTAAAATCCCCCCAAGTAAGGGATGGGGTTCCCTCAGCAGGAGCAGAGCCTGGCGTGACGCTGAGCTACACCCTGGCCTCTCCTTTCATGGAGCCTCCAGATGGGCAAAATGAGACCCGGGGAAAGGACTGTCTTAAAGGACTGCGAGTCTCTAAAGTGGAGCCGGGCACCAGGAAGACGCCCAGCAATTACTCATGTAGCCCCAAGTGAGCTTCACCTTCAAGAGGGCTGGAAACCGAGCTTTTGAACAAACGAGGAGGCAAACAATGGTTTTGTGCCTGGGGAGACCTGAATTCAAATCCTGCCTTGGCCCCGTACAGCATCGTGGCTTTGGCGAAGGAACGTCGCCGTTTGGAGCCTGATTCCTCACACGTAAAACCCACGGTCTTGTTGTATGAACCCACTCCACGTGCTGTTCTGGCCTTCAGGACTCCGGTGCATCTTGCCCAGCCTGCCAGCTGGATGAAAAGTCACAGCACAGGCGAGTCCCTCCAAGCCCTCAACGACGCCTGTTCCCAGGGCTGACTGTCCCCTCTCTGGAGAGGCAGCTCCTGCTCTTTGTGCTGATTTAGGGAACAACGTACATCCAAGTCTAACTAAATCCTGAGTCAAAACACTCACCCGAATAAACACAATTCACTGCTTATCAGTCGCTTGGAATTTTATCTCGATGAAAATAAGACTACAGTCCCATGAGCGGCAACTCCTAATGTAACTTTGGTGAAGCTCCAAGTCAGAGCCGAATCCACTGCCATGTATGACTGCTGCATTCCTCCAAAGCGTCAGGAAGGTCCACGGTCCCATGACTGATCCTCAGCTCTGTCCAGCCCGCCCTTCCCCTTTGCAAGATTTCAGTCTGGGCCTTCAATCTGGGGGCATTCCTCTGCATCCACCATCGGCAGGTAGCTGCCTCCTCTCTCACACTCCACATGCTTGCAGCTTACAACAGGCTTAGCTTTGAAGGGCGGTGAGGACAGAGGCTTTCTCGGTTCCGAAAGAGCTCTGCTAGCAGAAGGGGGCACTGCTCGCCCCCCTGGGCAAGAACCACACTCTTAATGGACACGCCATCACACAATGCCATGAGCTCCACTCACGAGTCGTTCTGTGAACTTCGCCCTTACGTGACAAACACAAACTCAAATGATGACGCAGGAGCTTGGGGACTTTAGAATCAGCCCGTCTGAGTGCACGTGAAGAACTGGAGGGCACAAGGCGCCTGGGTGGCTCAGACGGTTAAGCAACCGACTCTTGACTTTTGGCTTAGGTCATGATCTCACCGCTCGTGAATCTGAGACCTGCTTTGGGCTCTGTGCTGTCACAGCGTGGAGTCTGCTCGGGATTCTCTCTCTCTCCCTCTCTCAGCCCCTCCTGTGCATTCTTTCAAAATAAATAAATAAACTTAAAAAAACAAACAAACAACGACAACCAGAACTGGTGGTAGGGGAAGTATCTTGCCCAAGGTGTTCAGGGCTGGCAGAGCCGGATCTAGGACAAGGTGTCCTGGTTCCCGGTGTGCCCCTTCCTTTCCGCGTGGGCTGCACTCATCGTCATCACCAAAGAGGTAACGTGCGTTCCTGAGACTTACTTTCTTTTTCCTTTTTTAAATTTTTTAAAATGTTTGTTTATTTTTGAGAGAGAGAGACAGACAGAGTGCGAGCAGGGGAGGGATAGAGTGTGAGCAGGGGAGGGGCAGAGAGAGAGGGGGGGGGAGCCACAGAATCTGAGGCAGGCTCCAGGTTGAGGCGTCAGCACAGAGCCTGACACAGGGCTCGAATTCACGAGCCGTGAGATCGTGACCTGAGCCGAAGTCGGACGCTCCACGGACTGAGCCACCCAGGCGCCCTGAGAGTTACTCCTGAGTTCATCCTTTCCAGATTCATGCTGAGGTGACCCTGTTTGCTAAAGCCTGGGGGACAGAGTGGTCCCTGGGCCACTAACAATCTTCCAGGGCCTCGGTTTCCCTTGGCAAAGGGAGAGGGCTGCAACTGGTGACGCCCAAGGCCTCTTCCCCACCAGCTTTGCTCTGTAACCTTCTACTGCACACGGACCGGCCTGGGAGAGGCAGTCTGGGGAAAACACATTTGCACGCAAGGTAACCTTGAATAAAGACCCTGGGCTGGCACAGCTGTCCAGCATGACAGGAGTCTGAAGGTTACACTGTAACCGGGGACATTTCACAGGCCAAAGTAAGGGCTGCCGCACCCACAGGGCTTATTTCAGTCAGTTCTTGCACTTCAGTGACAGAAGTCCAGGCTGGGTTGCTCTTTGAAAATGACAAAGGGCATTAAAGGAAATAAAAAGAAAATCTCAAACAGATGAGAGGAACAGGCCCGTTTTGACACTTGGGTAATGTTTCTACGGGATCTTCAAATCACCACCGGCGGGAAAAGAAACCCCACGTTTTACTATGAGAGCAAGTTTAGAACGACAGTTAACCCCCAGGGATACTCCTGGTCCTTTCTCCTCCCACACTACCTGCTGGAAGTCTCGATGGCACCGGGCGAAGTGTGTTTGATGGCTGATTTGGCTTCTCACCCCTCTATTTGATTGCAAGCTTTTCTTTTTTTAATGTTTATTTACATTTGAGAGAGACAGAGACAGAGACAGAGCATGAGCAGGGGAGGGGCAGAGAGAGAGGGAGACACAGAATCGGAAGCAGGCTCCAGGCTCTGAGCTGTCAGCACAGAGCCCAACATAGGGCTCGAACTCATGAGCCGTGAGACTATGACCTGAGCTGAAGGTGGACACCCAACAGACTGAGCCACCCAGGCGCCCCTAAGTGCGAGCTTCTTGGGAGCAGGGAGCAGGGACTATGTTCTCCTCATCCCTGGATCCCCAGGGCCTAGAGCTCAGTAAATATTAAATAATTCCATAAGCATTTCCCATATCAAAACACAGTCCCAATACTTTGTTGAAATGCAGGTGCCCCATAGCATTAGGTACAATGCCTTTATCCAACTCGTTTATCGTCCTCCTCATCCATCTGCTCACTTTCCCCAACCCAGAGGAGCTACCGAAGACCGCTGGTCAGACTGCGCGGCACGGCGCCGGACAACGCGTAGGTATAAAATAAATATGTGATGACCTGCCTGACACAGAAAGGGTTAAATGATGGGGAGGGGGTGGTCACCTGTATATAATAAAACAGTGACAGTCACTGGTACGGGTCACCATATATTTTCTATTCTCACAGCCACGTGGTGGTCTTAAATTCAAATGTGAATAGGAGTACAAGTGTAGCCACATGACTGCCTTCAGCCAACAACAAACCACCGGAAGTTACATGCGCCATGTCTGGGCAGAAGCTTTACAGGACGGCGTGTGGCTCACCATGTTCTCCTCCTCTTGGCCGTGGTTTGCCAGTGCTTTAAATGGTCAGGACTCTGGCGCCCTGGGTCCTAAGTGAAAATGACGTAAAACACAGCCTCCTACTGAGCCCCAGGGGCCAGACGCTGAGGCGGGTGTTTTGGAGTTGTTTGTCACACAGCACAAACGAGCCTATCCTGACTGATGTAAAACCTTGCCTAGGTACCTGGGTTAAAACACACGATGCCACTTTCTGTTGCAGGGCACAGATGTCGTCAGATTTTGACTTGGGATGGTGGGGGGGTGGGAGCTAAGCTTTGGGTTGTTAAGGGAGTAGGCACAGAAAAAGGCGCCCCATTTTGGCTTTTCTCTTTGACCTCCCGTGCTTGCTTTCATATTGCCAGATGCCTTCTCATCCATTGAACAACCATCAACTCTAAAAATGACCTGTACACAACTACCGAAAAGGCACCGCTTTTGGAAATGTACTTTGGAGGAGTGGTTGTGCTCTCCCCACCACCACGCACGCGCACACACTCAGCTGTGCTTCTGCTCGAGCGTAACCTGGAACACAGGTACGAAGCTGGGCAGCGCTGAGGACTGACAGATTCTCATGGGGCCACTAGGCTGCCTTTTCTTTTTTTTTTAATGAAAACATGGCACGCACACGAAACGGTACTCCACAGGCTGCTCATGCTCCTCTCTGTACAGCCCCTCTGGGAGAATTCCTTTGTGGCTTAAAGTGCAGATGGTTTGCTTCCTGTCAGCACCACCCTCCTGTTCAGCACAGGTGGCCCCTGCCCACCCATTCCAGAAGCAGCAGCGCTGACTTAAAAAGGAAGCCAGTGGTACCGGCAGCAAAGAGGCCCTTGGGAGAAGCCAATGCAGTAATTACTACCCTGTTACCACGGAAATAGAGATTTGCCTCTAAGGCTCCTTTTATGAGCTTTTGGATGAACGCGACTCTCCCTCTCTCCCGCTTCGTCCCCTTTTGCTGTCCACAAGCAGGAGAGAAGGGGGAGAGGGACCGAAAGGATCATGGGTGCTGAGTGCTGTGCAAGAGGCATCTTCTTGTCCCAAGAAGAGGAGCAGAAGCCTTGAATGCAGAACGAAGAAAACGCCAGGGTTGCTAGTAGGTGTAACAGGCAGTCAAAAGGGGAGAGCGAGGAGCATGAGAGAGGGAAGATGGGGGGCGAGGGGGAGAGATGGAGAAGGAGAGAGAGAGATCAGCTGATCGACCCAAGCAAGGAAAGGTGAAGGCAGACTAGAATGGGCAAAGTCACAAGGGAGGAGAAAGCAAGTCAAAGTTCATTTCACATAAGCTGGTAGGAAGCGCGCGCTGAACTATCGCTAAAATGAGCCACCACGTAGGCTCTTATGGTGAGTGTATCTGTATTCTCAATTCTCTCCCTCTTCTACACGTCCTAGACTAACTGACAGCCCCATCCCACGGTCCTAATGCTTCACTGACTTAATTTACAACTGTTCTTCTATTTCATGTGGTCACTCTAAGCTGTTATGGAAAGAACATAATTATTTGTTACTTAATTAACATAAGAAAAGGAAATCACAAGGAGGCAGAGCCCGAGACTAAGGAATATCAGAGTATTTCTCTTTGCTCAGTACTTTACAAAACACTTTCACCACCTCCACTTCATGTACTCGGCACGACGGTCCTGGGAGACACAGATGAGTGCTGCCCTCAAAATAGAGACAAAGCCCCCAGACTCAGAGAGCTACGGGACTTGCCTGAAAGTGAGGACTGGGACCTGGGTCTCCTTACAGCCGACCCCGCCTCTTCCCTTCACTTCACGGCTGCCTTTTTAAAAAAATATTTATTACAGAGAGGGGGGAGGGAGGTGAAGAGGGGGCTAGAAAGAGAATCCCAAGCAGGTTCCCCACTGTCAGTCAGAAGTCACTGACGGTGACATGGGGCCTGAACCCACGAACTATGAGATCATGACTTGAGCCAAAATCAAGAGTCAGATGTTCAACCCACTGAACCAGCTGGGTGCCCCCATGGCTGCCTTCTGAAATATAACTAATGGTTTATACGAGTGCCGCCCAAAAACACCTTCTACGATGATGGAAATGTTCTGTCTACATTCTCCAGTAGGGAAGCCAGGAGCCACATGGGACTTGCAAGCACCGGAAATGTATGTCTGGTGCGACTAAGAAACCCAACTTGTAATTTTTGTTAATGTTACATTCCAGTGGCCGCATTTCATTAGCGACTCTTCTATTGGGCAGTGCCGATCTATAATCTCTCACTCCCACCCCATGACTGTAGGGGAAACGGGGTTCAAATACTGACACCAAGAGATGGCATGGAGTGGGATTAATAGTAAGAGAAGGAAAAACTCCCCCCGGCCTTAGCTGGTGTTGGTGTGAGGACTAGGAACTCACAGTGCAGGGCAGACACAGAAGGGGGCAGTGAGTGGGGAGGGAGGAAGGATTGGGGGAGCTCCCTAAGTCATGGCCCAGCCACGGACGCCTGTCGCCCTCTACGTTCTGGGTAGAGAAACTCCAGCAGGGGTTCAGGGACCACAGAGTAGTCAGGACAGGAAAGAGAGTTTTTCAAATGATTGCAGACTCTCTGCAGACTCTGGGGGCCCCTGGGTTTCCCGGATCACTAAAGGGAAGCGTCAGACCTCACCTGGCTTCTTGAAATTGTCGATTCCTCCCCTAGCCAACCATACAAGTCCGCGAGAGGGCAGATTTTAAAAAATAAGCACCACTAGTCCAAACCCAGAGAAGGCCACGGAGTAAACTGGTTCAGTTCTGTATAAGAAAGGGCTTTTCCTTGAGGTCTGAGAGCAGTGATGGAAAAAGGGGTGAGGGCAAGCCCACCGGCAGTGTCCAGGTGCCAAAAGTCTGGGATGGGAGAGTGGGGAGAGGAGTCATAAAATAGCCCCCCTTTCCCTCTTAAGGCAAATTGCTGTGCACTCTTCGAGGTTCAAGTGCTTGCATATTCAGTGACTAGAGGCTCATTTAAAGAGATGACACCAGGGGGCGCCTGGGTGGCTCAGCTGTTAAGCGTCAGACTCCTGGTTTCGGCTTAGGTCATGATCTTGTTTCGTGAGTTCAAGCCCCATGCTGGGCTCTGTGCTGACAGTACAGAGCCTGCTTGGGATTCTCTCTCCCTCTCTCTCTCTCTCTCTCTCTCCCCCTGCCCAGCCGCCCCCAACTCTTCCTCTTTCAAAATAAACAAACATTAAAACAAAATTAAGAGCGGACACCAGGATAAGGGCCTGGAGCCAGGGAATGCAAGAATCTCTGCACCAAGGGCTCCCTAAAGAGGCAGTAATGTCGGGTGGTTAGAGCCCCTGGGAGGGTCTGTGCATCCCAGCCTGGACACCTGTCAGGGGTATGTGTAACCTTCAGCACGTGAACTGACACTCTCAGCGCACCACTGCTTCAAGTCTACGAAACCAGGATTGTACCTCCCCGCAGAGGCTCAGGGTTAGGAGGAAATGACGTCATGTATGTCAGGGGCTTGGCACAGTTCCCGGCGTAGAGCAATCCATCAGGAAACGGTGACGATTACTGTTTTTATTGTCACCTGGTAAAGGACTGTATTAGTTTCCTATTGCTGCCATAATAAATTATCATAAACATGGTATTAAAAACGACAAAAACAGGGGCACCTGGGTGGCTCAGTTGGTTAAGCGTCTGACTCTCGGTTTTGGCTCAGGTCATGACCTCATGGTTTCGTGGGCTCAAGCCCCATGTCGGGCTCTGCACTGATGGTGTGGAGCCTGCTTGGGATTCTCCTCTCTCTCTCTCTCTCTCTCTCTCTCTGCCCCTTCCCTGCCTGTGCTGTCTCTATCTCTTTCGAAATAAATAAATAAACTTTATAAAAATTTAAAAAATTAAAAAAAAAAACACACGACAGAATTGTACTATTACACAGTTTTGTGAGAGAGAAGTCCAAGCGGAGTCCCATGGACCAAAAGCAACGGGTGTTGGTAGGGCTGCACTCACGTTGGAGGCTCTGGGACAATGTCTGTTCCTTGCCTTTGCCCCTTTAGACAGGCCACGGGCACTCCTTGGCTGTGGCCCCTTCGGCCATCTTCAGAGCCAGCAAGGACAAGCGGGGTCCCTCTTACATTTCACTGCTCTGCCTCCTCTCCCACCCGCCTCTTCCACTTTTAAGGACCTGGTGATCACATTGGGCCCGGTCAGATAATCCAGGGCAATCTCTCTATCCAAACATCTGCTGATAAACAAGTGTAATTCCTCCTGGGCATGTGGTTAACATACCCACAGGTTCTGGGGATTAGGCTGTGGACACTCTGGGGCCACTACCGTGTCTACCGCGGGCTCAGAAGGGAGGGCGAGGGAGCGTTTCCCACTGGGCTTCCTCTCCTCTGCATACCCCAGCAGGGGCTGTAACTAAGAAATACTTGGGTTGGTAAGGGATCCCCCACCAGTTCCATCAGCTGGCTGGGGACGTCTGGACTGGATGAAACTCCTCTCTGCAGGTCAGGCCTGAATCTGTGAATACACAAGTTGGTGCCAGGAGGCCGCCCTGTTCTACACAAATCACAAAGCCCAGCGGTGCCCTAGGGCTCTTGGAGATCTTGTGACATTCCCGGGGAGAGGAGAAGGAGGGCTCGGCTTGGCAGGCGGGTCAAATACCAGGTTGCATAGTTACGTCCTCACACCGTGGGACTCTCAATTCAGGCTGAAACGGGGGCGGCTCTGAGCACCAAGGTCAGGGCCCCGAACGCAGACGGTCAAGTTGGTGCGATGACTTCGAATCCCAATGCCAAGTGGCAATCTCAATATCTGAAACATTCAGAATCTGGAGGGGAATAAAAACCTTGTAGCGAGAAGGAATAAAAACGGTTTCTTCTTCCTGCTCGGTTTCTTGGCGTGACATCAGAGGGCAACTGTCGTTCTGTGCAAGTCTCAGGCGGACGTGTTCCCACACAGGCATGCGCGTTTTGCTATTTTTATTACTCGAGTGAATAAGAAGCGGTGGAGTTCAATAAATGTTCTAATGGTTTAGAAGAAAGTTACCAAGTAATTCCATAGCCCTCCTGATCCAAATGTGCGCAAAGAGCCTGATTTCTGTCCTGACGCCCTCGGTGATGCTTGCGTGACTGGGGAACGCCACGTAGGAGAAGCCTCTAACCGCTTCAGCCCGCTGCACATGATGGCGTGACGGTGATGACAGAGAGGGCATGAGCACGGCGATGCTTCGGAGGGACGGAGGAAGCTTCTTGGGAACGGAAACTTTCCCAGAACTGAGCTTTAAGCTTTGAAAGCACTCAACTTGGAGGAGTTCAAGAACTTTTGATGGGTTCTGAGAGGACGGCACGCAGGGACTGGCAGGCGTTCAATACGCCCTTTGACGGCGAGGCTGGTCACTGGGCTCTCCGTGTCTGATTTCTTCTTCTCGGGCTGCCAGCTCAGGGACCTCCCTGCCCAACTTCTCTTTGTCTGTTATCTGGGGCCCCTGACTTGTAACGAGCTACCTCTTCGTGTCCCCTTTGATCCTGCCCCCTCAGCCAGCTGGCTCTAGTTTGCTGGAAGTGGCCACTGATGACTATCGGGTAAAAGCTGGAGCCCAGGGGTGGTAGCCCGAAGAGTGACAGGAGATCAAGGGCAGACGCGGCGCTGTGGATTTATTCACGTCACTTATTATTACTCAGAAGCCGGCTGGTGACATACGAGACTCACAAACTGACATGGCCCCTATCTCCCGGGCTCCGAAGGTACACATTCCTATCAGTTACTTTTAATAGCCCTGAAGATACCCCAGCCCACATCCTGCTGCAAACAGCCAGGGTCTGTCTGGCAGGTCAGTGTCCTTCAGGGACTTACCCTGGAGAGCTGTTCCCCAGGGCTGTGCTGCTGTGGGCAGTGATTTTCCCATCAGTGCGGTGAGGTGATCTGTCTCTCTCGCTTTTATTTATTTTTTTTTAATTTTATTTTTAAGTAGGCTTCATGCCCAGCACGGAGCCCAAAGCGGGGCTTGAACTCACGACCCTGAGAACCAGAGTTGGATGCTTAACTGACTGAGCCACCCAGGCTATCTTTTTTAAAAAGCACTTCCTGGAAATAGCTCAGCTCTGGGACCTTCTTTTTTTCAGGTTAAAAGGGAAGAAGTCTGGAAAGGTGCTGCCTTTTTTGTCTACATGTTTTCATTTGTCTAATTTAAATCATTGAAAGAACATAGCTCTTATTTAAAGGACAAGAATAGTTTGCAGTCATTTGCATACTACTTAAAAAAATATCTGCCTACCATCTGTGATATCTTCCTTGATATTTCACATTCAATTGTCTCACTAGTCTTTACTCTAAACAATATTTGTAAAATCTTGGGTTTGAGGTCCTAGTTATAATGTTTCCAAATATTATAACTAAAGTATAATTTTTGAAAATAAGTATCTCCCTGTCTACTATCTAAAATTACTTCCTATATCACTAATGTTAGCCTCCCACTTTGGGAAACACTCATCTAGGATATAGTTTTTAGAAGAGACTTTACATGAAGAACTTTGTAGCAACAAATCTACTCTTCTTTCAACGTAGCCCAAAATGAAGCATTTATATGGTCAATTTATAATAACTTCAGAACTAAAGACATTTAACGTATTTGAGGACGACCTAAAATATCTCATTGCCTTCAGGCCAAAACTTCCATGAAATAGGAAATTTATAAGCATTATTAAATCCTACTTGAAAAAAAAAGCCATCCGAATTCTTTTTTTCTTTTTTTTGAGTATTTTTTTAATGTTTGTTTATTTTTGAGAGAGAGCGCGCGCACGCGCATGCACGTGAGCACGAGAGGGGCAGACAGAGAGGAGGATAGAGGATCTCAGGTGGGCTCTGCGCCGACAGCAGAGAGCCCAGTGCGTGGCCAGAACTCGCAAACTGTGAGACGATGACCTGAGCCAAGTCGGACACTTAATCGACTGAGAGCCACCCAGACGCCCCCTGAAATCTTTCTTTAAACATTGGCCAGTTATCCATTTGGTCTTAAATGGTCACATCTGAGCGGTCCAGTCCGGGAGAACCAGAAGACATTGTGGCCCAACTGGTCCCATCCAAAAGGCTGAACTAGAACAACACGGCTAACGCTATCCATCCTTCTAGCCCCCACCTCAAGCCTCTACCTCCAAAAGCAGAAAAGAACTCAGCTGTGATCTATAATTCCATTAACCCTGCAATGAAGCATTAAATTAAACTGCCTAGCACAGATTCTTCTCTTGCTACAAGGGAAAATGTACCTTGTAAAGCCTGAATTTCATGCTAATAGATTTACTAACCAGATACATGTTTACAGGAGAAGAAAAATAAGCAAAATAACTGGGTAAATTGTGAAATCTCTGGTGGGTGTGTTACGACCGACGACTTTCTCCCTGATGGTATTTCCTCTAAAGATGTTAGTCACAGAGCATTTTAGCCTTAGAAAGAGCAGTCCTCAAAAGGTTTGCCTGTCTATGGAATTTTCAAACCAATACTTTAAAACGAATTAATTACAGGAAAAAAAGCTGACTTGAGCTGGCGCTGTGGTGAAGACCCTTTGTCATCTGTGGTATAAATCAGCAGTCTGGACACCGGGGAGGACTCGGAGAAGGACACATTCAAGTCAGTGGCAGAGCCTGGGCCAGATCCCAAGTTCCTGACAACGAATTCAGTGTTCTCTCCACCAGCCCAGGCTTCGGCGCCTTCCCAGAGAGAAGATGAAGATTCCTCTTGAGCAAATTCCATTCCTGGGGGTGACTTCAGCCTCTGTCTCCTTACTGTGCTGCCCTATTTCTCTGAAGCCAGAGAACCACAGACGTCACTTAGCTCTTTGTAAAAAGGATGTCCGGTGAAGAGAACAGCAAGAAACCAGGTCTGTGCTACAAATACGTGGCTTCTGGCACATGAGGATTGACGCCCCAAAATGTAAGGTGACTACAAGCACACACATCTAGATTCCATGTTCCGTCTCCTCACCCCACGTGGGGAAAGAGGTCAAGTACGCCAGTAAAATCCTTCAACGGTCAGATCACCAAAAGGTATTGAAATCTAGAAATATAGCACAACAGAGCTGGAAAGGATCTTGGAAATCATAAGGTTCCAACCCCTACTTTAATAGGGTGCTCAAGGCCATAGAGGCCATTTGTGTCAGAGTAAGGATTGCCAAATAGTCCTCTATCTTGTAATGTTCTCTCGAGTCCTTTTCATCTCAGATGGTGTCCGCAGTGAAGACCGGTCAAGCCCTATACTGTCAACTGCTCAGCGCGTGCTACATAAACTACATCCTTAGGCCTTGCTTCCTATGGCCAGGCCACGGGAGACCTACAGGGAAGCCTGATCAGCCACGGCCAAGAGTGCTCCCTTCTGCACACACACCTTCTGTGTATCATCAGGGACTCTGTTCCAAGACACAATACCTAGAAAGCTGGCTAATAGAAGAAGGCAGGCAGATCCCCCCGGGGCCTGGTGAATTAACAAAGATGCAGTAGCAACGGTCAAAACAAAAACAAAACCTACCTGAGCCTGAACTCCCTCTATTATCGCTGTCAGAAGCACTACCCTAGCCAGAAGCAGGACTCAAGAACCCCCTTCAGCAGCCGCCTCCTACCTGCTGTGCCAGCTCCTGACCCCCCAGGCCTGGCTTCAAGGCCCCCCAACCCCCACGTGGATTAAAGTGGTGCCCATCTGCTCGCTCTCAATACCACACCCTCATTTCTCTGGCCGCTCTGGAGGGGTCTCTGCACTTGGTCAGCCCCAAGTGGAGCAAACTTACCTGTCAGCATCTCCGAGGCCCAGGGAGGTATTTCTTTGTAGGGTCTCCCGCACCACAGCCATCCCATCAGGGAGCCGGTTCAGGCGACGAGTATAGAGGCCAAGTCCACCATCGGTCATGTACCTTTAGCAGGAGCAGAGGATAATACACATGTATGGTCAAGAGCAATTTGTGTACAGTCCTGTTGTCCACAACCAGAAGCCCTCTGTGGCCAACCTGTGCTCTAAGGGGGGAAGTAACTGAGGCTTTTCGAGGTGCTGTCACTAATCTTTACAGCCCCGGGATAACTCAGCTGTTGATTAAACACAAAGGATCACCCGCTTGATAGCAAAAATAGAACTCAGCCTAATTAACCCAAACTCGCAGGAATCTATAGAGCAGAAGGGAACTAGTGAATAAAATTAACTGTCAGATGTATCCATGACATTCTTTTTAATGTCAGCATTTACACAAGCTGGTGTTTTACCTAAGTAATGTGAATGGAACTGACAATCATTAGCAAATCATACGGGAAAAAATATCACAGAACGGTGCAGTGGAGAAAGTAGGCAAGCTTTCAAAAGAGGTGGAAATAAAAAACTGAGCCACCTTTGTCCTTGTGGGCAAGTTACTTCTCTGGGTTCTAAGTCTTTCATCTAAACTATGGGAATACTAGCTTTCCTGCTTCCCAAGGCAGATATGAGAATTAGCCAGATAAGGCATATGAAAGTTCTCTGTGATGCATACAAGACCATCCACATGGAAGACATTATTAGGGTTGTCATCATCTTGAAGTATCTACCTACAATGGTGAATTTCACCTTTGATACCAGTGTCTTGAGAAGACTGTCACAAAACTCTCTGAATAACACTCATACTAATTTGCCCCTTTCTAGATCTCCCGGTGAGGCCACAAAGCTGTCTTCCGAGGAAGTCCGTGTTATCAGAGGAAGGGGTAGCCCTGAAACTTCTGTAGAGATGGCCAACCAGACCAGTTCCCGAGAGCTTAGCCACCAGCAGGAGGTAGTTCAGGTACAAAGCAGCTTTGCCTCACCTGCCCTGCCTCCTTCACAATACCCCGTAAGGGAGACTGCTTGCATCCTCAGAGGAGCACAGGAAGGCAAACCAAACTCCCGAAGAGCAAGAAACCAAACTCGGATCCCTTTAATTCCTACATGGGCCCCATCAGCTCAACCTGCGAGGTGTCTGAAAATGCAGACGCCTTACATTTCAAGTGAGATGACATGTACTAAGAAGACCAACGAATGGCGATCCCCCTGAACTAGTCAGCTTTACTGTCTCTGGAATCTGAGCCTCAGAATATATGGGGTAGCTCCTGTGGGTTGTCAATTCTTCACCGTCTTCTTCTACTTCTCGTTTGGGGCCTTCCTGGGATATACGCTCAGAAAAATGGAATGAGAGGATACTGTGGCCCAGAACCAGTAAGTTCGAGTAGGGGAAGAGAAGAAAGTTCTCCCGGCAGCATCTGGGGTAAGAAGTTTCCGACAAAAGAATTCTTCCTTAGGGCAGCTTCGAGGATACCGTGTCTAACCTGAACTTCTCCCATGTCCCTCCCCCACCCTCCTTTATGATGTTAACGATCACAGACAATGCAATGCCAACATAATGTAAAGTCTGTTGGAGTAGTTGAACCAATGGTTTGTGGTTGTGCCAACACAACAACAGATTAGAGTGAATTTTTCACTCAACTGTATCATTTTAAAAGCAAAAAGCCACTTTGTAAATATACTAAAGACCACTAAATTATATGCTTTAAAAGGGTAAGTTTTATGAATTGTATCTCAATAAAACGAAAACAGAAAAGCATAGTGATTACAGCTAGAGTTAAACAATTATTTGTGTAATCACTTTTTAAATTAAAAAAAATTTTTTTTAATGTTTATTTATTTTTGAGAGAGAGACAGACAGACAGACAGAGCATGAGCAGGAGAGGGGCACAGACAGAGAGGGAGACACAGCACAGAATCTGAAACAGGCTCCAGGCTCCAAGTTGTCAGCACAGAGCCTGACTCGGGGCTTGAACTCAGGAACGGTGAGATCATGACCTGAGCCGAAGTCGGACGCTCAACCGACTGAGCCACCCAGCCGCCCCTGTGTAATCACTTTTTAATGCTTATCTCCTCCACTATACAGTGAGCCCTCTGAAGGCAGGAACTGTTTTTACTTTGTTCAAACCTATATCCCACGGCCTAACACATGTTAAGTGCTTAAGACAATTGGTTTTTGTTGAATGAAGACCAGGAGGGGGTCTAGCAAAAACTTTTTGGGAGGACACCAATCACAGCTTTTCTTTCTTCTTTTTGTTTTATTTTAGATTTTATTTAACCTGGACACCCAACGGGGGGCTTGAGCCCCGAGATCAAGAGTCGCCTGCTCTTCCAACTGAGCCAGCCAGGCACCCCTTCCTTTTTTTTTTTTTAATAAATTTTTTCTTTTGAAAGCTTATTTTATTTTAGTAACCTCTGTGCCCAACATGGGTCTCAAACTCATTACCCTGAGACCAATAGTCGCATGCTCCACGGACTCAGCCAAGGTTTTTCCTTCTCTTAAATGTCAGTGAACAGGCTATCTAAGACATATAGAAATGCAAATTAACACTGTTTGTCTGCCTGTGGACCCACCCATCAGTCCATCCATCCGCCCGCCCACTCAATGTGACCCCAAATCCTGTGGTAGGCTCTCTGCACACATCCTACAGCTGGCACAGCGAGAAAAAAACCCACCTACATCAAAACGCAGGGACTTTGCCAGAGGCTAGACTTTCTAGATCCCACGTCCTTTCAAGGAGAATTCAGGGGACGCTCTTCAAAACACAATCTGCTGCACCATTAAGCAAGGCAGTTAATTTTGATTTTAGCAAAGCCCACCCAGCCACATAAACAAAAACTTTCAACTGCGGGGATCTTATCAAAGGACAAACAAACTAATTTTAGTGCTCATTTCCCTGCTGGATTTTCATCGCTGGTGAAACAACACATACAGATGGGCAATTACACGCACCCGGGCGTGCAGACGAGGCCCACACGTACACACCCCTGGCTTTCTGTGGAGGCGCAGAGCAGGGCCCAGCGAGCATTCCAGAGACCCTGCTGAGATGTGCCATGGCCCCCCAACCCAGGAACACCCCAGCAGAGCGTGGTTTTGTTGAAAATGACAACCTAGAAAGGTGGAAGGGTCCTGGGGAAATGACTACCTTGGCCTGTCTATTGCTGTGGGGAATTCTGGTTTTGTTTAGGTGGAGAGGAAGGCGAAGGGAAGTCTAAATCAGAGCCTCTGCCTTCTCCAGTGCACAGAGAACTAAAGAGCCTTGAATGCAAGTAATCGGACCGTGATCCGGCTTCGCTGCAAATCTATTTCATTCACTGTGTGTGAAAGTTGGGCAGCGGAAATAAGGAAATGAGGGATTTTCCTCATTTCCCAGATGTTTGTAAAAACATGTATTCAACCATAAATATTCTTCAAACTTTGTAATATTCTTAAAAATTAGTCACCTAGTCTCACTAGGAGACTTCACAGCATTGGAGACAGTTGTCATTACAACCAGGCTCACACTCAAGACTCTGATTTAAAATATTTATTTCTTGGGGCACTTGGGTGGCTCTGTTCGTTGAGCGTTTGACTTCAACTCAGGTCATGATCTCAAGGTTCATGAGTAGGAGCCCCGTATCGGGCTTGCTGCCTGCTGCCAGTGCAGAGCCCGCTTTCGATCCTCTGTCCTTCTGTCTGCCCCTGCCCCTCCCCAGCTCGTGCTTTCTCTCTCTTTCAAAAAAAAAAAAAAAAAAAAACACAACAAAACATTTATTTCTAAATTATTACCCACTGATTCCAATAGTCTCATTTACAAAAAGTTCATATAGATATTTAAATAACTCTTCTACTTTCAATGAAAAATACAGTTTTGGCTCGACCCAAATTTGTGTACGAATTGGCTACCGAATACATTAATATAAACTGCCTTCATCAAGTTACTCCCTTAAGAAAGCAGAGTTTACAGGTGAAGCAATCACTGCTGTATCCATCTGAATCCGCAGCCCTTGTCCAGGAGGGCTTAGGAGGCTTGTGTCCTTGAAGGCTGGGGGTAGGGACGGGGAAGCGATGGCCATGCCCCACCTTGGGAAGTTTTAGCAAGGCTCGCCCTGGGTACAGATGCAAGGGCTTGCCCGAGGTCACAAGGAAAGGAAGCGGTTGATCTAGGGACTGAATCTCCCAGCGCCAACACCGTACCGTTCCTTCTCTCCGGGGAAATAAATCATTAGTGCTGGAGCCTGAGGATGTGCTGGCAACATCCTAACGTTTGCTTGGTGAGGACCCAGGTCACCAGGCAACTCAACAATTTCCACGTTACCCTGTCGAGTTCTGCAGTGATGGGTGCAAGGGCTCTCCCCCCCTTCCACAGCTTCCCCAGAGGTCCCCGGATGGAGCCTCTGCTATAGACACAGGTGTGTGGGGAGGGGTGGGGTGGGGGGGTATTTTCTTTTCTAGGCTGGGGCACTCTGGACTGGCCCATGAAGGTAAGAGTTAGGAACAAGTCTCTGCTGTCAGAACGATCTGGGTTCAAATGTCTCCTCTGCCCCTTGCCAGTTGGGAGACCTTGTATTATTATTGTGTATTATTATTAGTATTATTGTGTATTATTATTATTATTATTTTAAATTTTTTAATGTTTATTTTTGAATGAGAGACAGAGTACGATTGGGGAGGAGCAGAGAGAGAGGGAGACAGAGAATCTGAAGCAGGCTCCAGGCTCCCAGCTGTCAGCACAGAGCCTTACGCGGGGCTCGAACTCACGAACCGTGAGATCATGACCTGAGCTGAAGTCGGATGCTTAACCAACTGAGCCACCCAGGCGCCTCGCATCATTATGGATAAAAACTCATGGATATGGAGGCTACTTGGGTATGGTGCTAAGCGCTTCCCATAAGCCATGACACTGTACCTTCAAGACTCTCATCAAGGGTATTCTGTTTTTCAGATGAGGAAAATGAAAGTGTGGTCAGGATCGCAGTGCAGGTAGGCGAGTTCAAATGCCAGCTTGGTCGCACTTTTTGGTGTAATTCTTATGAGTTTCACTTCCTCAGCTACAAGACGGGTGAGGCTACAGATTAAGCGCACAAGGCTTCGGTGGGTTAAATGCAGCAGTGCGTGCAAAGCCCGGTGTGTTGGGAGCACTTCAAATTTATTAGCTGCTGTGACAATCAACGGCAGGGATTGCCCAGATTGCAGAGTAGTGACTGTGTACCCCCTTCTCACTTTTCAATCCCTCGATTGTTAGGTACCAGGCTCTGTACCAGGCTGGGGATACAGAGGTGGAAAAACCCAGTTTCTGCCCTGGTAAAGCTCAAAAGCTACACGGGACCCAGACACTGAACAGAGGAAGAGCAGTATTACAGATGGGTGTAAGACAGGCTCAGAGCACATGGGTTGGGAGTTGGGGAGGAGTCCCAGAGGAGTTATTTAAGCTGGCCCTTGAAGGCTGCATAGGAGTTTGCCAGCCAAAGGAGGATCCATCTGGGCACACTGGTATCACTTCCAAAAGCAGAGAGGAATGGAGAACAGGGTATGTTAGGAGAATGGTAAGTAGTTCACTGTTGCCGGAGCATCGGGAACAGACAGGAGCCTGCAGCAGGGGGGCCGGGGCTCAGGCAGGGAGGGCGCGGGAGCCAGGTGGTTTGAAACCACTGGCTGTGAGCCAGGAGAGCGATGAAGGTACGAAGCAAACGATTAGCAGCAGGCTCTGACTTCTGTGCAAAGAGAGCACTGCCTTTTCAAAACTCCCATCACCCAATACTCCAGTTTGGGGGAGCGTTTTCTCATCAATAATTCCTTCTACAGGCTTTCCAGAATGCACCACTTGTCTGAACCCCAGCTGAGTCGTCTCAGACCTTTGGGGGAACGACCAGACTTGTAGGGTGGTCTCACCATCACTCGGGCCAGGAGAGACCTACGAGGGCCACATGCCTCTTAAGAGGAACTTTCTAGATGAGAAGAGTGCATCCTATGTAACTGACACTAGCTAATAGAATCCAATAGGACCTGCTAGAACAGAGATGCCAGATTTTGAATCCAATGCTTAGTCAAAAGATCCTTTCTTTAGACATGAGACGACAACACAGAACAAGTGAAACTGGCTGCCTGAGTCCCCTTTGGAAGGAGAGGAAGGTGGCTTCCCTTTCGCAAAGTTCACAGTTCTACGCGACCTGCGTAAGTAACACAAACTGACCTCCACTGGGCACAGAAGAAATCGCCTTCTGTCGAGGACTCGGGGAGGAGGCAGACGGGAAGGGGAAGAAATCTGTACCAGCCTGATCTGGCTCGGTGCATTTCTAACGGGGCATGACATGAACAGACACAACAAAAGAACAACAAAAATACTCGGAGGCAAGAAATGAAAGTAGTACAAAACAGAAAGGGAAAAAAAAATCAAGCCTAGGTGATTATTTTTTCTTCAAAGACGTGTCAACCTGTCTCTATGTTCTGGGTACACTTTTTGGTTTAAATGTGAAGATAGCAAAGAAAATGGAATGAAAGAAAGAAATACACACACATATAGGATCCCTTGCCAATATCAATATAACTGTAGGGGCGTATATGTCAACACGTACTTTGTCGTGTACCGTTCAAGGGAAATGATGTGGGCCGATGATAAGTCCCCGCGGTGGAGCAATTCACCCGTGTCCAAGACCCCAAACAACACGTGCTTTCACAGTGGCCGCCGCTCTCCCGCAACGCGGCAGGACGCATGTGTGCTCTGGGCTTATGAGGACATTAATCGAGTTTCTGGACAAACCCATAAAAGATGCCTTTAGTTTCGGGCCTCTTAGAAGTCAGACGAATCGACTTCACTCGGGGTCGCAGAAGGACAATCGGACAAGCCAGTCTAAGGAAGCTGCCCACGCCCTTTTGAAGGGAGCTGATCTCTAGGACAGAAAGGAAGCTGTGCCCTTTTGACTTGATTATAGGGAGAGGAGATGGCATTTGCAAGGCAAAAACAGGATCAGAGAAAAAGTGGGTTTAATTTTTCAGCGCTCATGTGAAAACTGTAGTGCCAAAATTTAAGCAAGGACTTAAGTCTCTACCGAGGAAACGTTTGGAAACCACTTTGTTCTCAAAGATTTCAGGCACCAAAGCTGAGGCGAAGGCAAATGCGGCATATTTCATTTATCCAAGGCGACCCGCTCCCATCCTCCACTCCAAATGACAACTACGCAGACACAGGACGGAGTGACTCTGATACCCTCCTCATGCCGCCGTATCTTTACTATTTTATTTTTTTATGTTTCGAAGATTTTTAAATTTTTTTATTATTATTATTATTTTTTATTTTAGAGAGAAAGACTGTGAGCAGGGGACAGAGAGAGAGAATGTTAATAAGCAGGCTCTACATTCAGCGCGAAGCCCAACACGGGCTCAATCCCCTGACGGCGGGATCATGACCCGAGCTGAAATCAAGAGTTGGACGCTCAACTGACTAAGCCGCCTAGGCTCTCCGAAAAGATTTTTTAATTTTTAGGTAATCTCTCCACCCATCACGGGGGTCGAACTGTGAGCTCTAATCAAAGACCTTGGGGTTGCTGCTTCTCCATGATGGGTCATCTCCAACTGACACACAATGACACAAAATCGATAGCTGCCTTTAGAGAACGTCTAAGGTCTGAACGTCCTTCTCAGCAGGTCTCCCTATGAAAACAGGACTTGAACTATAATCTGGACTAGAAAACACAAGTCATCAAGAAGCATTTCTTTGGTTTCTGGGTCTTTTGGGGGGCTCCTCCAAAGACTCTGCTGGCAAAGGCAGAGGGGAGACAGGAACCCAGAGAATCCAAGGGGTTTCCTACCTTCTCCTTGATGCAGAGTTGGGGTACCTTTTAGCACCATTGCCCACCGTGCTGGACGACCGTGCCTCTTCAGGGCATCACGGGGAGGGTATACTGCTCTGTTTAGGAGGACGTGGGAGTTCACGTCCCATCTCCAGCAAAACTTTCCCTTATTTCGTTCAAGCCTGGAGCAGCCACCCGAGGCCACACGACGAGCCACCTTGGCTCAGACCACAGAACACGACCGTGAGCCACCGAGTGGGAATGTCCCCAGCTCAGCAGGCGCTGCTAGCCCCTTCCCTGGCTGGTCCGCGTTTCCCTCCCATCTCGCCGCGTCCTGGCTGCAAGGCGGGCCGGGTGACTGGGCAGACCCGGCTCAGGTCTCTGATCCTGCTGCGGCAGGAAGTGAAGCCTGCTGCAGAAGTGAGCCGGGAGCAGGAGGCCTGGAGTCCGCTCTGGCTAGCCCAGTCTCCAGAGCACGCGTCTCTGGGGAGCACTACAAAGACGTTGCTAAGCTAGGCAGACAGGAGCTCGGCTTCAGCAGGCCACGGGGGCAGAGGGAGTAGCAGGAAAAGGCAGGCCTGGATAGAGGAGGAGTCAAAGGGTCCCAGGGGTCCCCTTCAAGCCTCACTGGGGCAGACTGGTGCCACACACTTTATTTCCTAAAGCTAGGCGCTGCAAAGCTGCTGCTTGAGGAGAACCGAAGGCACACTGTGGAGGTTCTTTTGCAACAGAATTCAATGCGTGCCTCACCCTACCTGCCCCTCATGATAGCGGCCACGGATCGCAGCTTTAGTGTCACTGGCAACCTTTTAAAGCCGCGGTATCGCAGACCTCCTGAATCAGACTCCAGTTTAGAAAGACCCCAGGCGGTTCTAATACACACGAAAGAGTGGGAAACACAGGTCTCAGGCAGTGGTCCCTGCAATGAGGAACACGAGACAACCCATTCGAATAGAACCCATTCTATTTGTGTGTATTTCTCACGATATCCCATTTAATTCCTGAGTTTTGTGCAGGTTTTATACCATACAAGATTATTTCTGTAACGTGGTACGTATACTATAATTGAAAGCAAACACAGCATCTCATGCAAGAAGAGGCTCTTTTGTTTTTGTTTGTTTTTAACACAATCAGAAAGCTTAGAGACTACCATTCTAAAGCAGAAATTGCTAAATTTTCTTAAGCTCTGGACGCCATGTCACATATGTGTAAAGGGCGCACCCGGCTGGAGTCGGCTCGGAGGCCCCTGCCAGGTCCCGGGGGAGCGGTCCCTCTGAGTCCGGGCAGAAGAGGCTCCTGGCCGGGTTGGTCCCTTCGGCACATTCTGCAAGTTTCCGCACGGTAGGACTCTTGCCTGCATCTGCTCTAAACTGACTCAGCAGTGACACACGGCACGGCCGTCACTCACGTGTCACCCTGAATTTGAGCACGCAGACTCCACCCCCCGCGGCTTTGGGCTTGCCTTTGCTTTCGCCTCAAACTCCTAGCTGGAGTGACTGACCAAGTGGGAACATTCTTGCGACGAAGGTGCTTGTGTCTTTTGCAAAATGCGACGTGAATATTCACAGGTTCGACCACATTCCACTGAGCACGAATTCCCAGAGTATTTCAGTTTAGCTCGCCTGGGATCCAGACACACAGAAACTCGAAGGAGCATCTGAAGGCCCAAAATCCTTAACTGGGTACCAGTGGAGAATACACTCCAGCGCACAGACAGCCGGGGATTACGACAGTGGGTTTGTCACCCCTATTTAAATATACACATAGGGAAAACGTTCACCATAATCCATAACTACGCTCGTTTAAAGTGGTGGCTGGGAGGGCCTCTTTCTGAAGGAAGGCTGCCCACTTCGGAGCGCTGACAGACCCCGTGTCTGGAATCTGGTCCAGCCTGCATTCCCTTCACTGCGGTTCGACTGTCAGTGCGGCATGAAAGTAAGTATTTCTAGCCCCGGCAGGAAGCTTTTTGTCCACCTACTGAAAGATGAAACACACTCTGACACGTAGGAGACCATTCTCTAGACAAAGCCCCTTTAAGCTCTTTCTTGGAACGAAACAGGTGGTGAGAGCAGACCGACTGATCTCCAGGAATCCTCAAGCCTCAAAATACACCTGAATCAGTGGGAGGACCCAAGAAACGCAGATTCCATGGCCCCGGCTTCGCAGATGCAGAATGTCACCGCTGGGGCCCAAACCGTGCATTAAAACAAAACAAAAAAAAAATTTTTTTTTTTAAGGAACATTTTGAGGTTTATGGAGAGCTTGCACGAGAGCAGACTTTCCACTCAGTCCCCCTCCTCCGCTCTGATGCAGCCAACACTGACGCAGGTGCATCAGCCAAACTCCACTTCACCTTGGGGGCCACTCCGTGTGGTACAGCTGTTTCTATGTGGGACGGGTTTTGACGAACGCGTAACGTCATGGACCGTCCACTGCAGCGGCACACAGAGTAGTTTTACTGCCCCCCCCCAATGCCTGTGTTCCCCCTATTCGTCCCTTCCCCCCAAACCCACATTTTTAACAGATACGTAAGTAATTCTCCTGCAAGCAGTCGGGGCCAGACTGTGAGAAACGCTGCCTTAAATCCTGAGGCTTGGATGGAGGAACTGTGAGCTAGGGGGGCCTCCGTTTCCCTAAGAGATAAATATTCGCCACGAGGTGACCACAGTCGAACGGTAATTTAAATTTCAGATCCTCATGGTGAATAGTCTTGGACCTCGATATTAAGAGCACCTGATCCCTGATGGCCGCTCCAGGTCAGATCACAGCTTGATAAGAGTTGTTAGAACTCTAATTAAAATACCAATTAATTCATAACCTGGGACTTACAGACTTTCCACAGAACCGTGTAACTGCGGAAGGCCAGGCCAAGAAGGGGCGTGAGGAGGCAACACCGGGCGTGCTGAATAGCAAGGATCAAGGGCCGTATGCGGGTGGTTCAGTGAGGGTGCCCCCCACCCCGGAAAAGCCTCCCGCTTTGCCTCAAGAATCCTTCTACCCAGGCGGTTCTTATACACGGAGGCTTGCCGCCAATCCTTGGACACCGCTACATCTTCTCATTCTTGGGAATTATTATTATTATTATTTTTTAGTTTTTTAAGTATATTTATTCATTTTGAGAGAGACACAGCACGTGGAAGCGGGGGAGGGGAAGACAGAGAGGGAAGGAGAGAGAATCTAGAGCAGGCTCTGCACTGTCAGCACAGAGCCCGATGCACGGCTCATACCCACGAAACCGTGAGATCACGACCTGAGCTGAAATCAAGAGTCGGACACTCATCTGAGCCACCCAGGCGCCCCTCATTCTTGTGACTTCTGATACATTTCGCGTGGGGTCAGAGGACTTTTTGTTGGCATTCAGGACTGTGTGATCCCTTCCAAAGATGACCAGAAGCTCAGGGTGGAATCAGACTTCCGGTGTCTCTTTCTCTTCGGGTTTCACGGAAACAACCACAGTCACTGCTGACCGGGGAGAGTCCAGCTGGTGCTTTGGTTCAGGTTCATGCAAGTTTCGCCTTGTCTTCTCTATTTATTTATTTATTTATTTATTTTTAACGTTTATTTATTTTTGAAACATAGAGACAGAGCGTGAGCAGGAGGGCAGAGAGAGAGGGAGACACAGAATCCAAAGCAGGCTCCAGGCTCTGAGCTGTCAGCACAGAGCCCGATGCGGGGCCCAAACTCACAAACCATGAGATCATGACCTGAGCCGAAGTCGGCTGCTCAACGGACTGAGCCACCCAGGCGCCCCTCACCCTGTCTTCTCCAGACCGCAGCTGAAAGCAAGGTCAGTGTCCACTGAGGACAGACGGAGGAAGAATGTAACCAACCTGTCAGTGTGAGAAAGACCCCTTCTGCAGACGAGGCGTTGAAGCACCCAACGTCCACAAGCAACCTGGCTTCTGGAAGCCCCTAGGGGTTGCAGGAAGCAGGGCGCTCAGTCATATGCAGGCTGTTGCTCTAGAGACGGCCCCGTTTTAAGGTGTTGTCATTTGTTTTCGTTTTTTTAAATTTTTTTAATGTTTATTTATTTTTGAGAGACATAGAGGCACAGCGTGAACAGGGGAAGGGCAGATACAGAGGGAGACACAGAATCGGAAGCAGGCTCCAGGCTCTGAGCCATCAGCACAGAGCCTGACGTGGGGCTCGAACTCACAGACCGCGAGATCATGACCTGAGCTGAAGTCGGCCGTCCAACCGACTGAGCCACCCAGGCGCCCCAAAGTGTTGTCATTTGTAAGACACCTTTATGCAGCTCCTACTGAGGCAGGCACTGGCCTGGGTGCCAGGCATGGGAGAAACCAACTTTGGCCCATGTAGGTCCCCGGGGGCCTAATGTAGACACCTGGATGTTTGCATGGGGTTCGGCAAAGGCCAGACCAGGGAGAGGGGCTGCAAAGGCTTCTTAGAGCAAGAAACGTGCATCTGGCATCCTGAAGGATGAAGAGGTATCTGCCAGGCAAGGAAATTAGGCGGTTCACAGAGATACATACGTGCCAATGCAAAGGACCTAAAAATGTACAATGAATTCATCGTGTGGCCTTAGACGCTAAAGTTCTACCAGGTAGCATTTTCATTAAGAAAAAAAAATCATTACTCTGAGCACTCATTCTAAACGGAATCTGGTAAATGTATTCCAATTCAAAGAAACAGACACGCAGGGCCTCTGGCCTTCAAGGGTAGGGATTAAGCCAAAATTGGGTGACCGCAGGATGCTCAAATTACCTGCCACTAAATCCAGCACGACCAGTAGACACAACAGCTGACACACAGATGCCCGACCCTGCTCACTCTTCCATGTGTCCGTGTGCCCTCGGTCACCTTCAGAAATGGCACCCAGGCGGCCAGACTCCCTGGTATTCTGTGGGACTGGGCCCATCTCAGGGCTGGGGCAGGAGTTTGAAAGCCCCAGATTTGCCATTTTATTCTTCGTGTGTGTGTTTTCTAAAAATATTTTTAAATGTTTATTTAGTTTAGAGAGAGGAAGAGACCGAGTGGGAGCAGGGGAGGGACAGAGAGAGAGAGGGAGACACAGAATCAGAAGCAGGCTCCAGGCTCTGAGCCGTCAGCACAGAGACCGACGCGGGGGCTTGAACTCACGCACTGTGAGATCACGACCTGAGCCGAAGTTGGACTCTGAACCGACTGAGCCCCCGGGGTGCCCTCCCAGATTTATCATTTTAGACAAATAAAAATAAAAACACCCAATGTTTTTTGTCTTCTATCCTGTAGATAAAAGTTTGATACAATCTTGGTTGGTGTGGAGCTCTTAAAGACACAACGATTCTCCAAAGTCACACCCATCCTTACCCTCGCCACAGCCCGCTCTCCGAAAATCAGAGTGTGATGTCTTTCTGTTCCTCAGAAAGGGGTTTCAACAAAAAAAGCGTGAACAACAGTGAGTTAAAATGTGTGAGCGTGAGGGGCAGCCATTTTTCCTTCTAGAGTTCAGACTCTGAACTACTGAAACGCAGGCGTCCAGATTAAGAGACTGTCCCAAAATTATGTCTGTTGTCCACAAACGGGGCAGAGGCTCTATTCTCGCGGAGGCGAGATGACTGTGGCTGCGAGTGCAGAGAGACCCCCTCGTGCCCTGTGCCTCGTGCCTCGGCCAGGTCCGGCTGATCTCACAGCTGCCTCTTTGGGGTCCCAACGCGCCCCCCCCAACCAAAAGTTGCACTGCATAATCCTGGTAAGGTAAGCCAAGGTCAAAATTCTGAAAATCTTTTTTTGTTTTTAATTTGTTTTTAATTTTTTAAACATTTATTTACTTTTGAAGAGACAGGAGAGACAGAGCATGAGTAGGGGAGGGGCAGAGAGTGAGGGAGTCATAGGTGCCAAAGCAGGCTCCAGGCTCTGAGCTGTCAGCACAGAGCCCCATGTGGGGCTCGAATTCACAAACCATGAGATCATGATCTGAGCTGAAGTTGGTCGCTCAACCGACTAAGCCACCCAGGTGCCCCATTTCTTTTAAATATTTATTTATTTATTTTGAGAGAGAGAAAGAGAGAGCAGGAGCACACAAGCGGGGCAGGGGCAGAGAGAGAGGGAAAGAGAGAATCCAAGCAGGCTCTGCGCTGTCAACGAAGAGCCCAACGTGGGGCTCCAACTCACAAACCGTGAGATCTGAGCGGAAATCGAGAGCTGACGCTTAACCGACTGAGCCACCCAGGCATCCCTATGGAAATTCTGAAAATCTTAAAACTACAACAAAATCCTAAAGTGAAAAGGGAAAAATCAGCCCAGCCTCCAGCTGGGCACATCCTGAGTTAACACCTGAGTCCTTCTCGGGTGAACCGGAGAAAAATACCCTTTTCTACTGCGGCCAATAGTAGAAGTGTGCCCTACTCCAAGAAGTGCCTGTGGGGACTGACACGGTACCAACTCCAAGATGAGGCGCTCCTCAGTGACTAAACACGGTGCTCATCTCCCCTGACATGGGGCGTCCTCAGTCCACACACTCTGCCCCATCCTGCTCATTAGAGATGAACGACAGAATGCCTTTGCTGACCACGCCTCCACCTCCCACTTGGCATGAGGTCCTACCTCTCAAACTTCACCTTAAATGCAAGTGAACATTATGGAAAACACCAATAATACGCAGTTTCACAGAACTACAGAATATTAGATCTGGAGGGAGGGCAGGTGGTTCTCAAGGATTAATGACTTGATGTAATGAATGTTCTGATGCAGAACTGAGATTTGCGGAGTTTAAGTGATGTGCTCAGGGACACGTAACTACAGAGCAGGCACGGATGTGGTTTCACTTTAACACGTTCTTGTTTTTAAAATTTTTTTCATTTTTTTAATGTTTATTTATTTTTGAGAGACATAGAGACAGAGTATGAGCAGGGGAAGGGCAGAGAGAGAGGGAGAAACAGAACCTGAAGAAGCAGGCTCCAGGCTCTGAGGCATCAGCACAGAGCCCGACGCGGGGCTCGAACTCACAGACCGCGAGATCATGACCCGAGCTGAAGTCGGCCGCTCAACCGACTGAGCCACCCAGGCGCCCCACGTTCTTGTGTTTAATAAATTCACTGTGTTCAAAAAATCTGTCTTTTTTTTTTTTAACGTTTATTTATTTTTGAGAGACAGGGAGAGACAGAGTGTGAGTGAGGGAGGGGCCAAGAGAGGAGAGAGGGAGGCATAGAATCCAAAGCAGGCTCCGGGCTCTGAGCCATCAGCACAGAGCCCACAGCGGGGCTCAAACTCACAAACTGTGAGATCACGGTGCTGAAGTCAGACACTCAACTGACTGAGCCACCCAGGCACCCCGACAATTCCGTCTTTTATAATAAAATAGAAGCGTGGCTCCTTTATTCTACACTTTAGGATCACTGCTTATCTGTCTTCTTGTGCTCCAGCCTCTGGCCCACCAAGTTCCGTAAAGGCAGGACTCTTGTCATTATGATTATTTTAGGACCGCTGTTTTTGCTTCGATATCTCCTATCCCTAGCACTGTGCCCAGAACTCTGGGAATACCTAAAAACGCTTTTGGTGTACTGAATGAAAGAATAAATAACAACCAAGGATTTAATTGCTTTTATGTCTCATGTACGTGTAGCATTTGGGGAATAGAAAGAAAAATAAGACACCCTTGCATCTGTTTAGATAAACCAGGCCCTACTAATAGCAGGCTATGTAACCCTAAAGGCTCCAAGGAAGACTCCTAGGAAGAAGGGGGCCTTCCGGGTAGAGGAGGCTGGGAGGGAAGTGCACAGACGGAGGCGTCGCGGGTCCCATTCAAGGGACAGCATGGCTTGGGCAGAGGCTACCGTGTAGAGAACACTGTCGGTGCTGCACCGGGCGGCATCCCACATCTGAGCTGACCGCAGTCTCGTTGCCCATGGCTAAATTCCCTGTTGTCCGTGATTTTTTTCAAAAAGTAAAAAGAAAACCAGTAGAGCAGGGAGTTCAGTCTGGAAGGCAAAAATGGTTTCCCCCTAGAGTCTTGACATGTACGGGCCTGGATGGTGCCACAGGCGTGTTCACAGGAGGGACAGGGGTAGCACACACTGTTGACGAGCACGTCTCTCTGTGGACCGAGGCGGCTGCCAGGGCTCCTGGGGCCGGGGGTGGGGGGGGTGCAGGCACGAGACACCAGCAGCCCAGCGGCGAAGCACGCAGGCGAACGGGCCAGCCTGCGGACAAAGAGCAGCCCAGGACGGTATGCACTGGGGGTGGCGGGGAGCACCCCAGCGGCAGCTGGGGCACTCTGGCAGGCTAAGAGGCAGGCTAAGAGGGGGGGCTAAGAGGCGGGCTAAGAGGGGGGCCGAAACACAGGCCAGTGACCTCCAGAGAAGGAATCAAGCAGGAGTCGTCGCCCATGGGATGCTCAAATTACCTTCCATCGGTGCGGGAGGAACAGCTGTCTGGTGTCACAAAGACGAAAGAACAGGGCCCCTGACTTTCTCTCACTCTCCAACTGATCCCAGTGTGTCCACTTTCACAAGGATGGGAGACAGACCAGCTCAAGGAGTTACTCAAATGGGGCAAAGCCAGATTCCCTAGACCCTGCCTAGTTAGAGCGAGCATATCCAATGTTAGAACGTGTACACTTTTAAAACCGATCATTTTCATTATACACACTATAGACAGCAACATTCACTGACAGCTCAGCTGGCGTGCAGACCCTGAGCTCATGGTGATTCTCAACGGCCACAGTCCACTCCGCCTCCAAACCCCCACGTCATCTGGATCAGAGTTGGGGGGGCCGGGAAGGAGGCAGGCACAATTTTTGTGTTTATTAGAGGGGGAAACGGGGGAGAAAATTTTCAAAAGAAACAACTTCAGTACCGTCACCCCCAGGCTGAAGTGTGGAAACCTGGCTGGCCAAAGGGACCTCTTCCTCCAGAACGCCCGGCTCTGCTCCATCTGTAACAGAACCTCGGTGGTTCCTATGGGAAACCGGGGCACCCTGGCCTTACACCTGGAAGAATTTTTAAAGGTCTTCTCTCTCAGCTTCTCACCCCACGCAGGAAGCCCTTCTGCAACACGTGGACCCGTTTTCCCACATTCTGCTTGATTACTCTCAGGGACAGGAGGCTCATGCCTTTGCAAACCCACCCACTCTTTTGCAGGTCTAATTTCCAGCACGCTTTTTCCCTAACACTGATTCGCGGCCACCTTGGGGTGTAGGAAATGAAAACTCTAAGTGTAACTTCCACTTACGGTTCAAGTTTGGTCCCCTGGAACCTACTGCTTTTCTAAGTATTTTCCATGCCAAGAATATCTAGTTTCTACACACATTTCTATTACGTTTTGGGCTCTGAACCCTTGGCCATCTCGGTTCCCCTTCCCTAAACAAACATCTGCCTGATTCTGAACTCCTTAAAGCCTGACACAGAGAACAAAGCAGGCATTGTCTAACTAGCAGATAACCTCTTGCTTCCCACATTACTATTGTGTTAATCCGTTTGAAGGTTAGGCTTATAGAGCTCTCTAAACCCTAGAGAAAGCTTCGGGTCTCAGAGCCTAAGGCCCAGCAGGTGGCAGCACCAAAAGGGAAGAGGCCAGGATCCCCAAGGCTGAGTCCTCAAGCTTCCCCAAACCGGCCGCACCCTGTAGCGGCTTTATGGCCTGGGACAGGTGAGGTGGCCTCACTCGTTTCCATTGGGAAAACCAGGCTTGCCAAAGGCCATATTCCCACCGACTTCTCTCAGTTTGCACATCCGTAAAATGGGGATATTAACATGTTATAGGCCTTCTAGGATTTCTCTATGAATTCAAAGAAATAATATCTGAAAAGTGTCTGCACCATGTGACAAGCCCTCCGCCAACACCAGCTGCCAGTATGACCACTAAGAGTAGTAGAGGCAGCAGTACTGCTGTGAGCACCTTTCTCCTTTCTCCCTTCACGCCACGCACATTGCTAAGCATATACGGAAGGTCTGGCAGACGTTGTTAAGAAATGTAGGAGCAAAAGGACAATCCCTCTCTGCTCACGGATATCCTGCTCTGGGAGACGGACAGTTACACAAACAGACAAACCGAAGGAAGTGAGAGGAAGGTACGACAGGTGCTAGGGTGGCCAGGGAAAGCTACCTCGTCTCAGTGGATTCTTAAAGGACTATGGCAGGCAGGTGGGAACGGGGGCGGGAAGAATCTGTGGAGAGAATGGACACAAGCAAGGGCGCAGAGGTACAAGAGTGTGGGGTCTACCTCAAGGACAATGTCAGTGGCCCAGTGTGGCAGAACCAGCATGTGGGATGGGCAGGGAGGAGGAGGAGGAGATGATAAGGATGGAGGCTGGGCAGGAAGATCACTCGTTGGCTGCCCAAACGTCAAGGCGGGCCAACTGTGCGCCACACTCTGTGCTCGGCATACGAGACCGCTAGTAAGACAGACAAGGTCTGGGGCTCCGCAAAGCCTCCTCTCCAGCGTGCGGACCATGGAGGGCCCGGTATGCCGTGCTGGGCGACACAGGCTGTACGATGTGGCACGCTGTATCTTCCGGAGATGACCATAGCGGTATCTCCTGTCCCACAGGCTCTTCTTCAAGGTGACCTGGCCACCTTCCCGCTGAGAGAGGATGTCTATACTCCCTTCCCTCCTCTTGAATCTGGAGGGCTGTGCCTGCTTCGACCAATACAGTATGGTGTAAGTGACACTCTGTGACTGCCAAGGGTAGCTCACGAAAGGCAACGCGCCTTTGCCCTGCTTCACTGTAACACCTGCCCTCGGAGCCCTAAGCATCCAGGTAAAAAGTCTGCCGATCCTGGGTCTCATGCTGTGAGGCAGCTAAGCCACGCGGAAAGGCATGTTCATCCTGACGTTGAAGTCATCTAGCCCGAGCGTCAGACGTGTGACGGTGTGGGTCCCCGCCATCCAGCCGGCTCCAGACATGGTGGAGCCGAGACAAGCCATCCCCGCTGCGCCTCGCCCCAGCTCCTGGGGCAGAGACCCCGTGAGCATCCCACGACGGTGGCTTCAAGCAGCCAGAGTGGGGAGGCGTCGGTCACAGCGGCAACAGAAACTAACACCCCGAGTCTCCTCAGCAGGCGGCGTGGAACTGTTGAGGAATTCTAAGCAGGCGGCAATGGAGTCAAAGCTGTGCTCTGGACAGACTTTTCTCACTGACGTGCAGCACGGACTTGCTGGAAGGGCCTTGAGATCAGAGGTGAGGAGAGTGACGAAGGGACGCCCGGGGAGAAACGGGCGCGGCGAGGCCGGACGGGCCCACAGCCTGAGATGCCGAAGAGCGAATCCGCCACACTCAGCGACTGGTGTTCCAGGGACAATGAGCCGAAGAGTCTGAGACTCCTCCCAGGCTCTGGCGGCGGGGAGGGAAATGGATGCAGAAACACAGGAGGAGAAACAGGGCTGCAGGGAAGAGGGGGTGGGATATTTCCATGATGTTTACCGGGCTCTAGTGAAAAAAGCCTGCAACACCGGGGCTGCGCTCCGTCCGGCTCGGAGTCTGGGCTCCCTAACTCACCAGCTCTGTGACCTTGGGCATACTGCCGATGCCCTTTAGGGTCCCACATCCTCATCAGGGGGATGGGAAGAAGAGCAGGTGGATTTGAGCAAGGATGAAGTGAGATAATGTGGCACACAGCGCCTCGCATTCAGAAATGCCCTATAGTCTGCTATTGTTATCGCCATGATCACTGTTAGGGACTGCTAGGCACACTTGGCCAGAGGCTACCAGGCTTCTTGTCCCCGGTGGGCCCAGCTGCAGGGCAGCACGCGAAACTTGTTCCCAAGGAACCGCATACACGTCTCTGGTGAATGGTTTATTCAACCGAAAAGTTCATGTCAGCTTCTCAACTCGCTAGGCAGGCTGCAGAGAGGGTGTGAGCCCCTCCCTCGTCCCTGTCTCCCTCCCTCTCTCCCAGCCCGACGGTTGAGTGGTTTTAATTAACAACTCCCACAGAGTAAGGCAAAAGTCCCTCGATGAATAAAGCTCCACCGTGCTCTGCACGGTCCTGAGGTCTCGGGGGTAGCGTGAAGTTTGTCACTGCGGGTTTTGTTTGCATTCGCAGCGGGTGGGGGCTACAGGAGGGAGGAGAATTCCCTCGGATAAGTTCATGGATCACACTGACAAAGACTAGAGACTGGAGGTGACTCCAGTGCCTACTCGCATGAGATCTAACAGCAGGAAGCCACAGACTGAGGAGGCGCTTCGGTAAATCACGGTGTAAGAAGACTCTAGATCTGAACCTTCCTGCCTCTGGGCACCTCCTCAGTTCTCCTTTCTAACGCACACAGGACCACCGTCGCTCCCATCCGCTTTCCACACAGGTGCCTCAGGAATGGCGTCGCAAATGTTTCCAATGCTTCAGGAGAGGCAGGTGACAGTTAACAGAAATGAAACAAATAATACTGCTTTGGAGGCAGAGGCATCTGCCTTCGACCTGCTCCAGCCGGCTCCAAGGTTCTGCTCAAGCATTCACCGGGCATCTGCAAGTTCTCATGCCACTCAGCCCTCTGAGCGTGACCCTTGTGAACACCACCCTCCACCTCTCTTTCTCATTCCCGAAACGGCACAGGGGTTCCGATGCCGGAGGGTATCCACTCTTCTTTTTTGGTCTAGCTTTCCATCTGTGCAGAGCATGGGATCTGGCTACGGGGAGAGTCATGCTATAGAGTTCTCGGAACACAGGCTTTGAATTCAGCCTGATCAAATACTTGGTTCCAGTAGTTACGACCCATGTGACCTGTTCAAGAAACTTAGCCCCTCTGAGCTTGGTCTCCCCTCCTATAAAAAGAAGATGAAAAACAGCCTCTCTCTCAAAGAATTGGTATAAAGAATCAGCAACGCAAGCGCAGAAAGAGCTCAACACAGTGCCTAGCACATGAAAGTGCCGCGAAAACACTATGGCTTCATGCATTCCTGGACCACTGCCGCAGGACGCAGGATGGGGGCACAGACCCGTGCCGGCAGGCACTGTGAGGTGACCTCCCCGGCCTTCCCCCTCGTCTGCAGAGCCAACCCCCCATTTCTTCTATCCCCTGTTTCTGACAACTTGAGTTGACTTCACCCTTTAAACTTCACTGCTCAAGTATGTGAGATTTCTCATTTCAAAACAGATGACTGAGTGATTACAAGCTCAGGGCTCTGGGAACTAGGACCTGGACTCCGCGACGTAGCAGAGAACCCCAGATGCCTTTCTCGCGCTTGTCCCAAGAACAAGAAGTTGAGCGTGGGCTTGATTTATAGCCGGAAGACTCTTGGAGACAGATTTGAGCTTCTCTTTAAGACATGGAATCTTATTTCACTCTGGGGTCTCAAAAGTCATGAGCCCTCCAGAAGTGTCCACGCCAGGGTGTCTGTCTCATTTCGCATTTATTTCAGGATTAAGAGAAAATGTCAAAACCTCCATTTCTCAGGGAGATTTCTTATCAGGACCCCCGAGGATTCTGGAAGGGAGACGCTGATTCTTCCAACGCATGCACAGACCCTTGATTTGTGATCGTACCCCAGGCAAGACGCGAGGTCCTGAGGTCTCAAGGTAGTGTGAAGTTTGTCATTGGGTGTTTTGTTTGGATTCGCAGTGGGCGGGGCTACAGGAGGGAGGAGAATTCCCTCGGATAAGTTCATGGATCACACTGACAAAGACTGGAGACGCACGAGCCTCAATCCTCACAGATGTTTCCGCAAGCTGATGCGTCACTCTTTGTCTCCGGGCCACAGGTAGCTGCCTCCTGCCCCCCAGGTGACTCATTCCCACTGATCTTACTTAAGGCCCGCTTGCAGATGGTGATGGTTAATTTATGTGTCAACCTGCCTCGGCCGTGATACCAGATATTGGGGCAAACGTTAGACTAGACGTTGCTGGAAGCCAGTCTTCCAGACTTCGAGTAAAGCAGCTTACCCTCTGTCATGGTGGTGCGGCAGACATTCCCCCAAGGAGGAGGGAATTTCTGCCTCCAGACCTTGGACTTGAACGGACAGATCCACTTTTCTTCTGGAGACTACTAATACACAGATCCACGGGGATGCGGCCGGTGGAAATGTGATCACTGCACTCAAGGATAAGAAACAGCCGGAGATCATCTTAGCGTACGTTCCAAGTAGGATAGAAAACGAGGAAGGTAAATAAATGCAACTAGTCTGAGAAGACTGAAGGGAACGACCACTCTGTGTGTCAGACGCTTCACGAATGTTCTTTCTTTCTCACCACGCCCCTAAGAAGTAGGCTACCATCTCACAGATGGGAAGAGGCTCAGAAAAGGAAGCGACCTCCCTGAGGTCACAAGGCTGGCAAGCAAAGAACATGAAGTCAGGTCGTCTGAGTCCAGAGTCCGAAGTTTCTTCCCTCGTACCATGCCTCCGGCGCAGCCGAACGCGAGGGTCATGAGTTCCCAAGAAAACTCCAGTTTCTTATCTTGATCTGAGTAAAGGCACATACAGCCTATGTTTCTTTGAGTCTTTCAACATGGACGGACTGTCTCAGGGCCAAAACACTCCTAACCTCATCCAAATGTTTCTTTTCATCGTCACCTCGGCTCGAACATAGTATTCTCCAACCTCCCCATCATAAATCTACCGAGCCCCTCTGTAGCTGCTGACCCTTGGGAACGAACGGAGAAGGGTATTTTCAAGTGATCTATATGGTTAAGATAAAAATCAATCTGGAGTGGGTTTTCTGGGTGAGAGCTACACCAAAGCTTAACAGCCACGCTAGGGGACCTTGGGGTCTATCTGTGACACCTCAGTTCTCTCTATTCGCGGTATATTAGCAGCCTGCAGACCAGTGCACTTTAGCAAGGAAGGGGGCTCTGAAGGATACACGACTGAATATCCAACTATAGCAAAGCAACGGAGGCACCGAGGTCACACTGAGATTCCAGCACAAAAGAGAAAGAAACACTAAAATACGAGACCGTCTTTTTCATCTCTTCTATTGGGTGAAAACTAAGCAACAATATCCTCTTGGGTCTTCATTTTCCTTAATGAGAAAATGGAAATATCATACAAAGCCCGAGTCGGCAGGCTCCGTAAACACTCCGCACTCAGAAGGGATGCAATGTTAGCCCCCGTCCCCTGTCATCTCACGAGAGCTACAGAGTTGGAATACGTTTTTCCTGTAAGTACCTCTTGGTTCATGTGAGCTCATGACAAGGACCTGTAATGATGAAAAGTGAGTCCCCAGAATAAAGAGTACCAAATGGTCCCGTCCTGAGAATGAATTTTGTCAGTCATGCCCCAGAGCACAGCCGGGGAAGGAGGAGATACTTGTTAAACATTTGTCAACTTGACGGGGCGCCTGGGTGGCTCAGTCTGTTAAGTGTCTGACTCTTGATCTCGGGTTAGGTCACGATCTCGTGGTTCATGGGATCGAGCCCCATGTCGGGCTCTGCACTGATGGGTGGAGCCTGCTTGGTATTCTCTCTTCCTCTCTCTCCCTGCCCCTCCCCTGTCCGCATACCTGCACTCTCTCTCAAAATACATACATAAACTTAAAGAAGGAAGTTAAAAAAATTGTCAACTTGAGAGAACTTGAATACAGTCTCTCTACAGTCCTGATTAATGAACCCGACATGGAAACTCCCTCGGCTGAACACCGGGGCCAATGTGAGTCATGCCCATGGGTTTTGTCGATGCCGCCTACCGGCGAAGAGCCCCGTGAAGGGCAGGAAGTCTGTCCCAACGAGACAGCAGGTAGTCCGGATGAGGGGAAGGAACGGAAGGAGTGCCTTGCTCCGCCTGATTTGCCACAGCAGGCTGCCCTCACCCGGCGCACTGGTTGTGGGCTGGAGTGTGGAGGCGCATTCACGTTTCCCATCTGAGTATCAGTTCTGGTCTCACCTCAAACCCCATGCCTCGTGAGACGTCTCAGTGGGGTCTGAGGATGTGTAAGGGTGGAAGAGAATGAAACACAGTGAGCACTTTTACCCCGCCCCAGGCACCGAACTGAGTATTGTACCCACATTATATCCCACTGAATCTTGGCAACACCATCGCTGTTAAGAGGATGACCTGGGAGCGCCTGGGCGGCTCAGTCAGTTAAGCGTCCAACTTTGGATCTCACGGCTCATAAAGTTCGAGCCCCACTGTCAGCACAGAGCCTGGAGTCGGCTTCGGATTCTGTGTCTCCCTCCCTTTCTGCCCCTCCCCCACTCATGCTCTGTCTCTGTCTCTCTTAAAACTAAAGAAACATTAAAAAAAACTAAAAAAAAAAAAAAAAAAAAAAAGAATGATCTGGAAGGATCCACAATGCCCGGGCACTGTACCAGCACTCTGCACGCGTTATCTCATTCAATCCACAGCAACTTTAGGCAGGATTATTCTCATTTGCAGATGAGAAGAGCTGGCTTCCCAGAAGGATAAGGTGAGAGCATAAAAGACCCTCCCCAGGGCCTACTCTATTCTCAGACTCAACTTGGAGCCCACACGTTTTCCTCCTCAATGCTGCCATTGATCACCACCCGCCTTGGGTTAGAATTAAATGCTGACCAACAGGGCACTCTTCCCTACCGGGCCCTGAGCTACTTCAGGGCAAGGCTGGAAGGTTGTGGGACTGCAGTTTTCCTCAGGCCCCCAGAGGGACATGGAGGCTGCCACTACTGTGCTTAAATATTCAGCCAGGGGCACCTGGGTGGCTTAGTAGGTGAAGCATCCGACTTCAGCTCAGGTCATGATCTCACGGTCGGTGAGTTCGAGTCCCTCGTCGGGCTCTGTGCTGACAGCTCGGAGCCTGGAGCCTGCTTCGGATTCTGTGTCTCCCTCTCACTCTCCGTCCCTCTCCTGCTTGCTCTCTCTCTCTCAAAAATAAATAACCATTAAAAAAAAATTCAGCCATCCCTGGTCTGGAGCTGCCTTGGAGGCTGACGCAACCTGAGGGCCCTGGGTGGGCGCCCGCACGCAGGAGGGAAATCTGGAAACGGATGGAGGGCGCTAAGGACAAATGCCAACCATTCCCCAGCCACTTCCAGCCCAGCCCCAAACCTGGGAGTCGTCCTGGTGCCTTCATGCGCTTTGTCCATCTGGCCCCCGCGTCAGGTTGTGTCCTACGAGAAGTCTCTCTGACCCTCTGCGCGTCTGTTCCCACAGCCTCGGCCTTCCCTGAGCCTCGCCACTGCTCTCTGGCTCTCGCCGCTTCTGACCCGCGCCCATCCCCCTCCAGTCTTCAATCTCCAACCCACCATGGAAACACGCCCATGCCCCTATGTCTTCATGCCCTTCATCTTGACCTTGGTCTGGCTGCTTGTTTATCCTTCAAGGCCCCGCTCACAGGCCCTGAAGGCGCTGCAGCTGCTGGCTGCTAGGGCGGTGAACATCCTCTGGGTGTTGGGCCCGTGTGGCGCCTCGGCGAAGCCACGCAACAACGCCGTGGGAAGGGCACGGAGAAACCTGCTCGAGGACACCCATGTAAGAGCGGTGGGGCCAGCTCCGGAATCCAGGAGGGACTCTGAGGCCCACACGATGCCTGCTGCCCTTAGCCTGCAGTCCGCTCTGTGTTTCCCCTCCGTGGTCCCCACAAAACTCACTGCTTCTCCGCTGGTTACCCCCAGCCCCCGCCAGGCACACCATTCACAATGACTTACGCACTTTCCTGTGCCGTTAGCTTCCCTCCACAATGGCAGGGTGTAGAGGACCGGGCTTGTTCCTCTCTCTCGACCTCAGTGCTCTCTAACTCAATAAACACGTTTACACGGAATTTGACTGGGGCGCCAGAGTGGCTCCGTTGGTTAAGCATCAGACTCTTGATTTTGGTTCAGGTCACGATCTTGTGGCTTGTGAGTTCAAGCCCTGCGTCGGGCTCTTTGCTATCAGCACAGAGCCCGCTTTGGATCCTCTGTCCCCCTCTCTCTCTGCCCCTCCCCTGCTCCTGTGTGTGCATTTGCTCTCTCTCAAAAATAAAACAAACATTTGAAAAAAAAAAATAAATGGAATTTTACTGCCTTTTACCTGGAGCCTCCTCAGAGGCCAAAGAGGAGTTTCCCGTTTCCAAATCCATGAGAACCCATGTTTTGGGAAGTTCTGGAACCCATACTGGTAGGGGTGGGAGAGGAGGCGGTCAGGCCCCTTTAAGGACCATTGGAGGCAGCCTGAGGTGTGGCTTTCTCCTCTCAAAGCACCCAATTTTGTTCCCTTTTTCCTCTCCTTCCCTGCAGGATGTTGGGGGAGCGGTAAGAAGGGACTCAAGTCTCAAAGCAAGCTAGGAAGTTCTCAAGAATCAGGGCCTGGTTTCCTGAGAAGACAAGACACCCCCTTTTTTCTCTCTTCCCCATAAATCCTAGGCCAACATTGGCTGTTAGTTGTGAGTAGCAGTCTAGGCTGCCCACGCCGAAAGCGGACCACACGTCATTTCATGGAGCTGTTCCCAGTAAATCTTTCTTTAATCCTGGCCTCTGACCACTCAATCTGTCGGCACCCACAGTGGCTGGAGTCAGCTCGGGGAATGCTGGGGAATTTCTCGACTTTCAGCCCGCTGTCAGCTCGACTGCTCCTTCGTCTCTGATAAAACTGCCTCCCCGGCGGCCGATAAGGGCCGGCAGATTTCCCACACTCGGGAAGTCAAGGGGGTCGACTGCGGGTTGAAGAAGCGCGGGACCGAAGCCGCTGTGGGCATCGGGGACCACGGGTACGGGGACCCGGTCATCGACCAGCCAAAGCCCCCACGTCACGTGCCGTCACAACCACACGGGGAAAGCGGTCACTGGGCCTGCCACACCTGGGGAGAGGAATCGTGGCCCCCTCACGACACCCTGTGCTTGCTTGCTCTAAAGAGAGCTTCGTAGGAAGACAGGGGTCACCGTTCTTGCCTCTGGGGTATTTGACACTGAGAAAAACAGCAGACGGGGGAACGTACTTCTGGTTTCTGTGAATTCATACACCGTGAAGACCGGTCAGTGAGGAAACGCTGAGGGAAGCAGAGAGGAAAGGACAGACTGTCCGCGGGGGCCTGGCCCGGCCCATCACTGGCCTACTGAGCTACGCCGGGCCTGTGGCGTCATGCCGGGCGCCCCTGTATTTTACTTTTTTAAGTTTTTATTTTTTTTAATGTTATTTTTGAGAGACAGAAAGTGAGTGGGGGAGGGGCAGAGAGAGAGGGGGACAGAGGATCTGAAGCAGGCTCTGCGCTGACAGCACAGAGCCCGATGTGGGGCTCGAACACCCAAACTGGGAGTTCATGACCTGAGCCCAAGTTGGATGCTCAACCGACTGAGCCACCCAGATGCCCATCCACTGTATTTTTTAAATGCGCGCGCGCGTGTGTGTATGTGTGTGTGTATGTGTGTGTGTATGCGTGTGTATGTGTGTGCGTGCGTGTGTGTGCGTGTGTATGTGTGTGTGTGCGTGTGTATGTGTGTGTGTGCGTGTGTATGTGTGTGTGCGTGTGTGCGTGTACACGTGCACGCTAAGAGGATGCGGTGCATTAGGGACAAGGGACTTCCCCAAGGCCTTCCAGATCGGTCTGCCTACAGGGCTGAGTCTTTACCTTCCCCCGACAGCGAAACCGTTCTAACCCACCAGGACCTGCCTGTTGCCTGACCGGCAACTGGGTCTTCCCAAGTCTTCTAAGAGTTCGGACGAAGCAAGGTCACCGCAGAGGGACCAACCCGGACAAACAAGAACCCACCCTCCCCAAATCCCAGGGGTGCCTGCCGTGCCCGGCCATGCCCCGGGGCCTCTCAGGACAGCCTCACCTAAAAATCATTTCTCTTGGCTCCACGGTGTATTTTGGGTATAAGGAGTATTTTGGCTTCCTCTCTTACCCGTTTGCCAGGAACAACAGCCTGTCAAGGTCACTTCGGGTCTGGCCTGGAAAGACCGTGAGAAACATTCGCTGGATAAGAAAGAGTCCTTCGTGCCATCAGTGCCCTCTTTTTGACTCACGGTGCTGTCTGCCATGATCTCTGCCGACTTGGTGAGACACATCTCACACGTGTGTCCATGATGGTCGGCGGAGGAAGGGAGAGAACAGGGACACCTCCGTCTCCACGATCCCCAAGGCACACGGCCCTAATGTTCTGGGCTGTCTCCTTTTTCCTGCACCATCCATGTCCAGCTTACTGTGACAGAGGTGGTTAAGGGTCTGGAATAACCAGACAGTAGAAGATACGGCTAAGGAGAGGGCAGACCACGTGGCGGGGCCTTAATTAAACTCAAGGGGCTTCTATCTAGCTGCACATTCAGGGGTCTTGCTTTGCAGAGATGGTCAGTAGTAGCATCCACTCAACAAATATTTATTGGCACAGCCAACGAAGCCATGCAAACATCCAAGACAGATCGGACTTTAACCTTGAAAAGCCTGTAACAAGTGTGGGCTCTGTACCTTCTTCACAGTTAACACACTGAAATGGTCTAAAAATTATTTTGTATGGGTGCCTTGTTTGATTTTATACATACGCATCTTTATTTTTTTAAATGTTTATTTTTGAGAGAGAGTGGGAGTGGGAGAGGGGCAGAGAGAGAAAGAGAGAGAGGGACAGAGGATCCGAAGAGGGCTCTGTGCTGGCAGCAGGAAGCCCAATGCAGGGCTCAAACTCACAAACTGTGAGATCACAACTCGAGCCCAAGTCGGACACTCAACTGACTGAGCCACCCAGGCACCTCCATACACATATTTATAATAATTCAGATGTGGTGCTACCAGCATGGTTATGGGCAAGTCAAGTACCACGGGTGCCCAGAGTCCCCAGCTCCACTTGGAAAGAATCACGGAAGGCTTCTGCGAGGAGGTACCTGGCAGCAATGACGGAAAAAGCAATCTAAGCACAGGTAGTGCACATGCGAATGATACATGGAACATCAAACACCCTGTTATCGACTAAACGCTTGTCTCCGTCACCCCCACCAATTCATATGTTTGTATGTTGTTCATATGTTGTTGAATTACCTCTGAGAGGTAATGGGGCTTAATGAGGTCGTGAAGAGGGTGGGGCCCCTGTGATGGGATTAGTGCCCTCCTAAGAAAAGGGACACACGCCAGAGCCACTTCTCTGTGCCATGTGAGGACACAGCAAGCCCAGAAGGGGGCACTCGGCAGAACCCGACCATGCTGGCACTCTGATGTTGGAATCCAGCTTCCAGAACCATGAGAAGCAAGTGTCCACTATTTACGTGCCCCAGTCTACGGTATTTTGCTAGAGCAGCCTGAGCTAAGACACGCCCCAACGTGTTTATGGAGCTACAGGAAATTCAGGGGGCGTGGGTTCCTCGACTCCTGAAGAACAGAGTCCCCCAGCGGGGACCAGCACACATACATTATCTGATGACGGAGAAATCCCTGACACCTAACAGGTGAAGCCTGCAACCATCACAGAGCCAGCCCCGAAGACCGGCTGGCTCCCAACCCTGTGGTCCCTCCCACACTAACTACTGGTCAGGCCACATTCAAAAGAGAAACCAGCTACCAGACTTACACTTCCTGAGCCCTGAGTCCTAAAGTCACAGAAGGCAAAATTAAAAGCAATCAAAACCACAGCGTCACATCCTACACTGGCCACTAGATGGAGCTCTGCATCGAACCAAAAAGACAGGAGGTGAAGTTGATTTTCTCCCAGTTCTGTAGATACAATCATTGAATTTCATAGCGGATGATGGCACGTTCTAGAAGCCCGAGGTCCTGCGAGGGCAGGCATGCAGAAGAGGTCATGCGCAAATATTCATTAAATACCCACGTGCAGTCTCTGAGTTTAGAAAAATAATGAGCAGTGCCTGCCTTCCGGGAGCTCTGCCTTTGGTGGAGGACGGACAGACGGACAGACAGACAGACACAGAGTGCATGACATTTCTTGAGCATGCTAGACTCTGGCAAATGCTTTTCTAGTTCTATCTCTAAGTCCCAAAGGTTAAGAACTTGTCCCAGCGCATTTGGCAGAGCGAGCCAGGATCAAATCTCAACTCCGTCTGCCTTTCAAGACGGTACGCTTTTCTCGGCACCTGCCAGCCCCCCTCAAACACTTCCGCCACAAGTGACAAGTTCACCCGTAAGGTTGGGTGTGAACCAAGGCCATGAGGAACACGCAGACAGAAGTAACTCTGGCTGAGGGCTTGTGGGATGGTGGTGGTGGTGATTTTGGAGGGGTTTAGTTTTTAGAATCAGTCAGATGGGCCTGAGGGAACGGAATGCCATGGAGAAACCATGAGGCAGCCAGCTCTACACATAGAGGACACACGGCCTTCGGTAATGACTCGCAGGTAACCCAGATCAGCGGGGGGCCCGGGGCATGCGAGGTGGGATGTAGCCAATGCCAAGGCCAAGGCCGGGAGGGCAGCTGATGAAAAGACCATAAAGGGCTTCCCACAGTCAGCTGAGGTCTGTTCCTACAAGACATGGGAAGTCATCAAAGGTTCTTGGAAAAGTTTCTGACGTTAGATTTAAACGAACATTTTTTTTTTATTTTCAGTCAGGGATGTATACTTTGGCACATGATACAACCCAGCGCCTCCTTTGAAAAGAAAAAAAAAATCATCTTCCCAAACATACGGACGCTAAGCCGGTCCTTTTAATTTTATTCTATACCATATGGCACTTTGAATTTTTAGAAGATCAGTAAATGGACTGACTTCACAGATCAAAACTTAGTAAGAAACATCTTTGTCTGTTATTTTAATTTCTCTTCCGTGAAGTACAGCCAAAGCCCGATTTATCAATCTAATAAAAGGAAGTGGGGAGGTCAGGTGACAACTGTAAAGTTCTTAGACACGTCTGGTATATACTAAGCGAAAGAAGAGTTTAATAACTACACACTCAAAGAGATAAAAGGCATTTGCTACTAGGTTCTTAGCAAAACTCAATGGAAATAAAGTCACTTCAGCCCCGCCTTAGGGAGAATTGAATGATACACACAGGTGAACGTGCATACATATCCAGTGAAGACCATGAACTAGAGACCGCGAAGAACAGCTGCTAGACCGAGCTGGGGAACAGTGTGTCACTTTAAACACCAAGGTCATGGGTTTTCAGAAACCAGAGCTTCTTTCCACATCAGGCATTCTACATAAACTTGCTGTAAACTTTTACAGAAACGTTCCTTAGGGAGCCTCCACACGGCTTTATGTATTACTCATACATCAAGGCTGTTCCCGCTCAGCCAAATAAACATCTGGATGGACACTTTAATCATCTCATTGTTTTCAAGTGTCTGGATGTTTGAGGCTGATAAGACATCGAGATCCTGTCTGAAACTCGGCGTCTTCATCGGATATTTGCCATTAACCAGATACAACCTCAAAGAGAAATAGTTAGCTGTAGAGGGTTAAAGACCACATCGATTGTAGCGCTGCAAGGCTGAGGGGCGTGAAATGTTGTATTCGCGTCACACAGCTTGCAAGGGGGCTGAATGGGGTTTCATTCCTCGGCCTGTTTTCTTTCCACTACATCAACCGCTTCGGCAATGACTTATTTAGCAGATTCCGAAGCACAGAAGAAGCCCGGTCCTTCAACATCTACACGTTGTCATGCGTGTAAGAGGAAAAAGAAAAGACTACACAGAACATTAAACCTACCCTGAACTCAGCGTATGAAGGCAAACGGGGAACTTGGGTTCAACGCAGGAAATTCACAGGCGTTTCCATAGAGCGGAGTCATACTTAACTCGCGTTCCTGAGCATACAACTAAACGGAGCATTTGATGCCACGTGGGCTTCCCTCTCCTCATGTTGAAGGCAAAGTTCTACATTAAACGAAATGGGGAAGAAAACCAGACCAGAGTTCTCCAATGTCAATAATTGGGTGGTTTGCTTACAGTTCCGCACTTTTATCTACACTTGCTCTGAGCGTATCTCACTTGCTAAAAATGTAAGCTTCCCGAAGCAGGAACTGAAATGTAAACACTTGTGCTGCTCAGCGGGGATAAAGGTTATGGTTGAATAGCTAAAAAACTAAGAAGGTCTCTCACTGGGCCATCACTAAGGTTCAGTGGCGAGTGTTCCAATGTCGCCACCTTGTGGAAGCTGTTAATACTACATCAAAATCAGACACGGACCGTCTGTCGAGGATTAAGACTAGCTTAATGATAAAATTAACTATTAGGGGGTACGAAAAAAAAATTCAAATAACTAAAAAATATTTTGGGTCGCATATTCCAGTGGGAATTGGTAATGATAATGTTGAGGCCACGCTGGACACCAAAAGTCTTCTAAATAATAATAAAAAGGTTAAATTACATGCAATTTTAGTCCTAGGTAGATGTGATTATTTTTGATCCTTATGGAAAAATAGCAGCATAAAATTAAGCTCTCAGTTAACCAGATTACTAGTCCATTACTCGTCCAGCCATTCTGGAAAGCAGAAACTTGTTACACTGTAAGGGTTTTGGTGGCTCCTGTCTTCCAAGATTTTCTCACCAAGATGTATCTGAAAGGGACAGGCTTTAGGAAGCCGAAACTCGTCTATGGCTGAGGTTTTCAGGAAATAAAAGAACGTTCCTCCTCAGACAAGGAAAACTGAGCAAAAGTAAGTTAATTTTGAAATAAATTCCAGGAGGTGTGCTATTTTAGCGTAGCGATAAAATGTTGGGCAAGCTGGTTTAGGAACTGTCTCAGGTTCTGAAGCCACGAACCCCGGGCTCTGCCTCCTAATCACTTTGAGACCTTAGGCAAGTTCTTTAACCTTCCGGAGCCTCAGTTTACTCATTCATGAAAATGGGGATTATGATATCACCTCCTTGCCATAAAAGAGAATAAGATAATGCATCTGAAGCACGCGCTCAGCACAGACTGGGAGCCTCAGCCATTACGCAAACTATGGAAAAACTGATCCACCCACGGGGACCTCGGGCATTTCTATGAAATATTCTAGAAATATTCTATTTCTATTCATGGAAATGAGTGCGATAATTATTATGCCTGATTTCTTTTTCCGTTTTTTTTTTTTTTTTTGAGAGAGATGGCAAGCGAGCGCGAGAGAGAGACAGAGTGAGAACAGGGGAGGGGCAGAGAAAGGGAGGGAGACACAGAATCCGAAGCAGGCTCCAGGCTCTGACTAGCAGCACAGAGCCCGATGCAGGGCTCGAACCCACGGAGGGCAAGATCATGACCTGAGCCGAAGTCGGATGCTTAACCGACTGAGCCACCCAGGCGCCCCATGCCTGATTTCTATTAGCTGCAATTTCGACTGCTAATTTTGGGAGGAGGGGAAAGGGAGAAGTCTCAGGCGAGCGAAATAAACAGAGGCTCCTCCAGTTTTCACGGTGAGCCGGGAGTGGAACTAACATCAGGGAGCCTCGCCTCGGACCACACATGGCCACGGGGGCAACTTAGACCACAGCCCACCGCTCGCTTTAACTTCCCATGTGAACAGGTGGGGAAACAGGGAGGCGGGGTTTGTTCCCTCGTCCATCGATCCACACACTCTTGGGGGATAGGGTGGTGAACGAGCCGGAAGATGTCCCTCCTTCATGGTGCTTTACTGTGGCAAGCAGGAGGGGGCAGGGGGACAATAAAACAAACGTGTCATCAAGATAATTTCCAATAGTGACAAGCTCTCGGAGGAGCATTAGATGATGATGGAGACGACCAGGCCGCGGGGCAGGTCACATAACTACTTCAAGCTGAGTAGTCAAAGAGCTGCTGGCTGAGGACCAAGGGAATCGAATCCAGGTAGACAGCGCCTAGCCCGTGAGGCAGGAAGAAGCTTGATGAGAACGAGGAAGAGAAAGGGCGGCTGCAGCAGCAGAAGCAAGGCGGGCGGAGAAGGAAGACCTTTGAGAAGAAGGTGACGGCCAAACTAAGGAGTCCGGATTCCATCTGAGGCGCAAGTCTTGGTTTAAAGGACCAACATGTTCAGTCTGTCGCCAAGTGTCGCTCCGGCTGCTGGGGGAGCCTTGCGAGGCCTCCCCCAGCAAGTTACTGGGGAAATCTGGACTGGGGCACACGTCTGGTGACTGTCAAGCCCAGAAAGTTCCCCTTCGCATCACACCAGCTTTGACAGGGACAGCAGAGCGAAGCAGACAGTCTGATCTCGGAGAGCTTAAACGAAGCCCCATCAGAGAGAAACCGGCTGCCAGGCCTGTGGTCCCCCCGCTCTGTGAGAAGAGAGAAGCCCCCGGTACTCACCCGCTCGTGATGTCATCGGTCCGGATGTTCTTGCTCAGAACGTCCCCGTCACTCATGTAGCCGGGGGCGTCCATGCTGATGCCTTCCAGCCCCACCTCGTCTCCTGCCTTGTCTGAGACGTCCACGTGGCAGATGCTGCTTCCCCGGGAGGCCAGCTGCCTCCTCAGAGGGGCAGAGTACATGTAGCGGCCCGACTCGGTGTTGGTGAACCGGCTGGCGTTGGCTCGAGGCGGGTACCCGTTGCCCATGGAGGGGGCGTCCCCTGCTTGGAGCCGAGGGCTGGACTGGCCGAGTCTCCAGGACAGAGGAGTAGGTCTGCCCGACAGGCTGAGGATGCTGCGGCCACTTATCTCCGTGGTGACGTTGGTGTCAAATGTGGTTTCCAACGTGCTGAAAACACAAAACCGGCCGTGGCTTAGAACCTCATAAACTTGCTATCCTTTGTAGTTTATTACTATTTTTTTTAGAACTATGTAATTTTTTTTAGAACTATGGAATACTTCCCACATGCGAAATAGAATCAATAGCCACCAACCTACCACCCACTATATTTCTTCTGTTAAAAATGAGAAGATGAAGCTGTACATGCACAGAGCACTCTGAGAAGCCCCGCAGAGACCCTCCCCCTAAAACATGGCCCCAGACCCCACTACCAATGACTTCGGGTAAATGATCTTAACTATTGGAATCTTCTCTCCAACCCAAGAAAGGAAAAATGCCAAAATGACAGGGAGGGGGCATAACATCCCCACTGGCCCACACGCTCCCCTCTCCACTCCGGAGCTCCCGACATCACCTGTCGAGTGCTCAGCCCCCTCTGCACCAAGCAGGTGGAGAGAGCCCTGATTTTCTAACTCTAAGCCCTACTTCCCCCACACTTTGGCTTCTCCCAGGTCTTGTCATAAAGGACGACTAAATTTCGGGGTCAAGAGACTGGGAGAGTAGTAACCACCCAGGCTCGAGGTCTGTAACACATTAAGTTACAAGGATCTGAATCTGCCAGGAGGCCGAGCGCATCCCTGGCCACTGGAAAGGCTCTAAGGCCACTCTTCCCAGCCCTGCGGATGTCGCGGCACAAGCGAGCTGGTCAGTGTACCTCTAACAGAGCGCACCGGCGTCTCCCAGCCCAACCGAGAGAGCCTTCCCTGCAGAAGAGCCAGAGGAGGTTTCCCCGCTGTCATCGTCACCATCCGAGCCCAAACCAAGAAAGCCACCAAACTGTCACAACCTCCGGCAAGTCAGTTCCGGTGATTGGGGTGGAAAGAGGGATGTTCCACACTTGATCACGGCGTCACGGGGTCTAGCAGCTGGCACCGTGCCATCGAATAGCTAAAGGTTTGGCAAGGGGGCACCGCACTACAACCCCCCAAGTTTACCGTCTTCTGGAAGGACCAATTTGGTGCCTCAACTATTTTCGTTTCCCTTCCATCCTAGAAGTAGCCTTACTGTCCTCCTACTGGGGACCCCTACGGTTCAGGCCCCCGTCTTATTTAAGACAGAACCCCACAAGTGCTTAGCCCTGACCTGCCAAAGCTGCCGGGAGTTGGGGAAGCCCTGCTGTCTCTTTGCTACGTTCATTTATCAAAGAGACTGAAACTGGAGAAGCAAAGGAGACTCCCCGGGAGTTCACTGGGGTAACGAGGCCCCGTTATCAAGGCCAAACGCAAACTGTCAAGTGTGGTTCTGCCCAAATCCATCAAAGGCGTCTGAGGGTGGCAGCCCCTTCCACTTCGCGCTCAACAATGAAAACAGCCCGACGAATGTTTTCAATGTAATCCTAGATTTCGTCCAACACAATTGTAGTTTAAACATGATCATAAGATCTTATAAATATTTCCTTACGTGTTTTGTACACGGCCATGACTAACAACATAACAGGGCGCTGTGTATCAGAAGACGGGGTAGGAATTCAAGTTATTCACTTTATCACGCAGGTCAAACATAGTTCACCTGCTCATTTTAACAGCACGATGCGGGCTTGGAAAAGGCAAGGAAAGTGAAATTTCAACGGAACTCATCCACAATCTTCTCTGACAAGTGGATTTAGCCCCCTTCTGCTGCGGAAGAATCCGTCTGTCCTATTTCTGCCCCTGGCATTCCTCTTCGGCACACTGTACGGCCTGCTCTGTGAATTCCGGCACATTTGGGGATCAAGGGTATTCATTCCGTGATTAGCCACGTCGCACCGCTAGTGGCATGAACAAACACAGGAGAAGCTACATGAAAATCAAGTTGCTCCCGATTGGGCGAAGACAGTCATTCACCTGTGTGTGACCTGAGTTCCCCGTAAACTAGACATGGTCTCCTCCAAGTTCTGCCGCAGGTCGGCGATGTTCTTCACCGTTCGCAGCCGCCGAGCTTCGGGGTCCTCCCCTGGAAAAATACGGGGGAAGACTTTTAATGCTCTGACAGACCGCGAGCTCCGCGGAACACACCAGTTTGATGCTCAGGGCCCGGTTCCCTGTGGGCACGTCAGGATTTGAGAACAAAGGGGTGGATGGACGCCCAAAGGAAGTTGTTAAGTCCAAGGAGAGAAGTCTTTCTTTTCCCTCCAGGCCCCTCCCGAAACAGGTAGTCTACCTTGCAGGAGAAGCAAAGCGCCTAGTCTGAAGGGCAAACACATTTCCGAACTGTCTCCAACGAAGACACGCACAAGTTAGGTCTAAGTACTTCCCACCAATCATTTCCTGCCCGTGCAGAAGTGGCGGAGGCATTTATTTTCTCACCCACTGGTGAGAACACGCTGGTTTCCACCAGCCCTACTTTGTAAACAGAACTTGCAGTGGCTCAAAGAGCTTCACCTGTTAATTACAAATATTTTTACAGAGAGGGGTTTGCCCCTTTGCTGTTATTCATGACGTCACCTCAAATTCTGGTTCTCCTGACTCACCGGCTGTGCGACTGTGGGGAAGGGGCTGACCTTCTCTATCCTTCGGCATCCACAGTGCTAAAATGAGGACAGTAACAGTACAGCCGTCGCAGGACAACTGCAGGGACCGAACGGGAGAGGGCCTGGAGATCCGCGAGCTCAGCGCCCACCTCAGGCACTGAGTCATGCCGGCTCACGCTGCAGAGCAAGAAGCCACCAAGCGGACCGAGGGTTTCTCTTTAGGGGACGAGACTCCCATTCTCTGGGCAAGAATTTCCCCAGAACGCCTGGCCAGTCAGAGGCCAAGTGGGCACAAGGGTACCAGGAGACACACGCCCTCAAGAGGAGCCTTGCTCTGGGTCCTCTGGCTCTTCTGCTTTGTTTGGGCTTCTAGGGGGCAGAGGAGATGGGGAGGAACTACAAGAATGACGAAAGGAAGCAAACACCTGTCCCTCGGAGTAATTCCAGGGAGGGCTGAGAAGCCTGTGGAAGAACCACAATCGAGGCTCCTTAGAAGTCTGTGACTATCTCAAGCTTTGAGCAACATTTTTACAATCTATCTCCGCATAGAACATAGGACACACAGGCGGGCAACAGCGAGTGGAATTTATATCCGGCACTAAGTAGAACTCCCAGCAGTCATCATTACTAAGGGAATAGGCAGAGAATGGGGTGCCTGGGTGGCTCAGTTATTTGGGCATCTGGCGTCGGCTCAGGTCATGATCTCGCGGTTCATGGGTTCAAGCCCCGCCTCGGGCTCTGTGCTGACGGCTCAGAGCCTGGAGCCTGCTTCGGATTCTGTGTCTCCCTCTCTTTCTCTCTCTGCCCCTCCCCTGCTCGCACTCTTTTTCTCTGAAATAAATAACATTAAAAAATTTTTAAATAAGGGAAGAGGCAGCTAAGAAATGTTACGGAACTGACTTTCTCTCGGAGACAGAGAAGCTTCCATAGTTGTTCTTGACATGGTGGTGGCTGGGAGATGGACTCAATGATACATGTGGGATTTTCTGTAGGAAATTTGCTCTGGCAAACTCTTTGGTCCTGGAAAATACCAAGTGTTTTCAATTTTCTCCCCTTTTTGAACCTAGAGAAAGTTGGAAGGCATTTTTCTCTTATCTGAAAAGTGGTCCAGGCTTGTCTTTCCCACCCAATTCTTTAAAGATACATATATATGCGTGTTTTCAAACAAAAGCAGTGATGGATGTTTACTTCCCTTCCTGCAGGGCTCTGGAAGAATGTAACTACATCTATCTCCTGGCCTATCCAGTGAGTACCTCTTGCCGTCAGGTTGGCCACATTCTGTCTATTATAAGAAGGCCAGAAAGGTACTGATCTTTTGGACAGCGCTAGGCCCTGCAGTAAACATTTATCAAAGCTAAACCGAGGGGCGCCTGGGTGGCTCAGTCGGTTAAGTGTCTGACTCTTAATTTCAGCTCAGGTCACGATCTCATGGTTCGTGGGATCGAGCCCCATGTCAGGCTTCTCTCTCTTTCTCTGCCCCTCTCCCGTGCACATGAGTGCACTCTCTCTCTCTCTCTCTCTCCAAAATAAATAAACTTAAAATAAATAAATAAATAAACAAATTATATATAAATGTGTGTGTGTGTGTATATATATATATATAGTTATATATAAAGCTAAATCTAGGCACAAGTTTTCAAATTAATCACCTAGAGAAGTATCATAATTCTCCCTATTTCTCCATGTCTCTCCTAACTGACATGGTCACCTGTTAACTCTCCTTTAGAAATTCAAAAGGCCTTTGAGATGGGATGGTATCTCATCCTTACTTTTATTTTATTTTTTAAATTTTTTAGTGTTTATTTATTTTTGAGAGAGAGAGACAGACAGACAGAGCATGAGCAGGGGAGGGGCACAGACAGAGAGGGAGACACAGAATCTGAAGCAGGCTCCAGGCTCTGAGCTGTCAGCACAGAGCCCGACGCGGGGCTTGAACTCACAGACCATGAGATCATGACCTGAGCCGAAGTCGGACGCTCAACCGACTGAGCCACCCAGGCGCCCCTCATCCTTACTTTTAGCAACTCGCGCACGAATCTGGAGTTGCCTGAGAGATATTTCTTGTCCAAAAATGTCTGGTCGGTGTCGGGCTGAACGAAAAAGCACGGACTATCTGCATTTCTACAGAAAAAGGTTTGAATCCCGGCACCGCCGCCTATTAGCTGCTTGACTTCGAGTGAGTCACTTTATCCTTTCTGAATGCCATCTGTCAAAAGGGGATAAAAACCTTCCCTAAAGGGGCAGGAGGAGGATCGCCTGTGATCCTTACGCTATGCCTGGCACAAAACAAGGGCTTGCTGAATTTGGGTTTCCTGGTTCCCTCGTTGGGGGGGGGCGTAGTTTGTGCTGGGAAACGGCTGCTACCCCACCCCCCGCCCCCAGAGCACGACACACACCAGACTCCAAGAGCAGGACAGAAACGCAAACCAGGACCCACCCGCCTGGCTCAGGTGATCACATTCCCGATCGCCATTCCCGCCTCCTCAGATGCTGCCCGATCTGAGCGAAGGGGTGAGCCAGCTAACTTGCCGGACAGAATAAAAACACAACGGCGCCCCGGCAGAAACGGAGGCCCCTTCTGCTCACATACAGAGATCGTAAGCTATTCTGCGTCCCTCTGCGGCTCTCCTGTAGTCACAAGGTCAGCCCTCCCTTGGGCCGCCGGCCATGATGGAGAGAACACCACATTCTGACCAAACAGGGCTGACTTTGGAGGACGTCAGGGCGTCACAAGAGGAACGTGGGGTTTTCACTTGAAGGGAGGAGGCTTAAGGGAGAAGCTGCTGTATGACAAAGAATGGAAATTAGCCGTGGGCTACAAGACGATGGATTACATCGGTGATTAGAAATGAAAGAAAAAAGAATTTCTGTTACTAGTGAAAGCCAACAAAAAATGGAAGGGCTGCCTTACAAAGGAAAAATTTCCTGTCACAAACAGTCCAGCAGAGGCTGAAAGGCAACCCGTCAGTGAAGGACAGAAGGGATTCATGGACTGGATAGTAAACAGGTGTGCGTGCTCCCTTCCGACTCCATGATCCAAGTCACCAGATCTCGACTGTAATGTTGTACAAATGACAAAGCACCATGGGAAAATTCACCTAATTCCCCACCTAAGGAAGGGCAGGACCAAGCAATCGGTGTCATAAATGTCCATTTCTAAATACACCTGCTACTCATGGTCACTTCAAGGGATCGGCTGTGGATAGGTTAATTCAACCTTGTATTACTATTCGTTGTCTCCATAAAATAATTCACGGTATAGTCACACATGTGATTTCTACTGCTTGAATGTGAAGATAAACTACTCTAAGAAATCCTGCTCAGAAAAAAAAAAGGAAGAAAGGGAAGAAGGAAGGAAGAAAGAACAAGGAAAGAAGGAATGAAGGAAAGAAGAAAGAGAAAAAAGGAAGGGAGGGAGGAAATAAAGAAAGAAAGGAGAGAGAGAAAGAGAAAGAGAAAAAGAAAAAGGAAGGAAGGAGGGAAGGAAAGAAGGAGGGAAGGAAAGAAGGAGGGAAGGAAGAAAGAAAAAAGAGAGGGAAGGAAGAAAGAAAAAAAAAGCAAGGAGAGAGAGAGAGAGACAAAGGAAGGAAGGAAGGAAGGAAGGAGGGAAGGAAGGAAGGAGGGAAGGAAGGAAGGAAGGAAGGGCAAGAAAAGAAGGAAGGGGGGGAGAAAATTTCCCCCCAGCAACCCATGCCATCAGCACTTTAATTGGGCAACACTGGCTGCCCAGCTGTGTCCCCCAAACTAACAACTGCATCTCAGGTTTTCTGAGATCTTCCTTGGTTTTATAGGCCTGATGCCGAGGAGACACATGGAGACAAAGAAAAAACGGCGAAGGATCACAGGCTGTAATCCGTCCCTCTGAAATTTAAGTGTGATGTGTAATGTTCTCTGGCCGCTGCTTTTGCTTTTCAAACGTGAAGTTTGCAGAGCCTCAGAGTCTGACATGAATCCACACTACTCCGCGGGACACACATCTGATATACGCCGGGCCCTCGGAGCACTGGCCCGGCTCTTTTGATGTGTGCACATGAGAACACAGGTCTGGAATGTGTGTGGAGACCCGAGAAGTCACCGAACGCCACGCCCTTCTCGTAGTGGGCCCTTTGCCTGGGCTATCCGTGTCCTCATATACAAGGAGGCTACAAAGCATGGAGAGAAGGAAGCACAAAAATCAATCCCAAATGTGGGGTCCTGAACCACTCCAAGATGGATCACTTCTAAATGGCTTGAGAACTCTGCCTTGTCACTGTGCCCGGTCAGCAGAACCAGAAGGAAATAGTTAAATCGCTCAAATCCTCTGAAATTAATACCCCGAGCTAAGGGTGAGATGGGCATGAGCTCTCACGTGGGCTGCAGACCAACTCCACAGCTGTAACGGGGCTATTAAAATGGCGTGGTCATGGATATTTAGTCTAATAAATGGGTTTGAAACACGGATTCAATTTTTAAGCCGACCCTGGAAGTGGTAAGAAATGCAAAGAATAACACAACCACTGCTAAATCTGTGGTTCGCCACTCACTTCCCTGATTAGAAGTTGCTGGAACACAGGACACAGAGGTGGGGAAGGGGGCCGACAGACAGAGGCAGTGGTAACTCAGAATGCGGCACAGTAGGAACCCTGACTCATAAGCTAACTCTTCTCCTTTAAGGACGCGACAGGTTTATGACCTTAATAAATCAATACCCGTGGAATTAACTACCCGGCGACCGTGGATTTTATGTTTTCATATAACGTAATAGCACTTTAATCACCATCGCCTAGGTGAAACTTAAATAAAATTGAGATATGCTTGTTTTTGGTGAAAGAAGCATGCTGTGTTCTTCTTTCCGATGAACGGAGGATGACATGGATGCATTTTCAATGGGTGCTTCCAGACAGAAAAGAACAAAAAGACAAGATACGACAGTTCTGGATCTTGTCTGAAAGTGACTTTATCTGAGGAGTAAACAAGGAGATTCAAAGCTAAGTGTCGGGGTGGCCCAGGTCCTCGACGTGGACGAAATGGGGCATGTATTAAAATAGGATTTCTCAACATGTCAGAGACTGACGATTCTGGGGACGAGGGAGTAGAGTGTGCGGAGAGGACAGGGAAGAAAGGGAAGACGGAAAACAATAAACAGAAAGTTTGTTTCGGTCATCCATCAGAGCAACAGTAAGGCGACTCGAATCGAGCTGGGTGGTTGGGTGGGAGGTCTCAGCGTCAGAAGACACAGACTTCCTGGGGCTCCATACTCACCAGTGAGCTCTTCCAAAGCCGGCTGTCCGCTCTTAGTGTAGTGACTGGGCTCCATGCTCACGCCCGCGGAGCTGGATTCAGTAGTAACGTTCCCTTCGGGGTCTGTCTGGGACCTTCGCACACAAACCAGAGCAGACACACTTGTCACGAGCAGTAGACCACACTTGGCACGGTGGTCTGACCACAGCACACACCGTCACCCCCTTCAACAAGATGCTTTAGACCAGAGCAGACTGGCAGACTGACTCTAAATAATTCATCGTGTGAAGCAACGTCCTGGAAACGGAGAGAGCCACCGACTGTAAAAGATGAAATATTCATTGCCCAAACGGAGGGTCTGCAATCCCTCACTGGAGATGGCTTCTCTGAATCCCCATCGGGGAGCAAGGTCTGGCCAGAAAAATGCCCGAGAGACCTGAGTGGCGTGGCTCACTTAACCTACACCAAAGAGCAGCTTCTAAGGACTCAGCAATGCCAGCAAGTCAAGCATAAAGATGACTCCATTGACAGCCCCGCGGCCCTCCCCAAATCCTCCTGACATGGCTCTCTCGGGAAAGGTGACTATAAAACCAGTCAGGGGTGGGTGCCAAGCAGGTGTGTTTGCCCTCTACGTCTCTGATTCAGAGCTCAGATCTTCGGAGATGAAAGGTCTCATTGATCATTATTTCAACACTTGACTGAAATCCGTACTTCCCCAAACCTTCTCCGTGCCTGTATTTGTCAAGCAAATCAAGGCAACTGCATGCAACGCGTTCTTGCCACCCCTACCTCGGCGGACTCAGGCACGGCATGCAAATGTGTAATTACACTCAGATGCCTAACCCGGGGTGAAGCATTATTAATTCATTAGCATCCTGAACTCGTTTGCCCAGATTTCACTCTCTATGAAGAAAGTGTTTGCCAAGAAAGAACATGGACTCTCTTCAATGTGGGGGCTGGACTGAGAAGCCTCAAGTCATCTGTCTTTCCCCACTCTGCCCTCCTGATGAAGCCGTCAGTTCCAAATCCCTGCGATCCCCAACCTTTGAGGATTTTTGGACCCCTACTGCTCCTCCTGACCCACTGGCCAGAGTCCAGGCTCTCCTCACCTCTGCCCTCTGGGCACTCTGTTAAGCAGGTACGCTGCTTCCACCCTGGGGGCTGCAAATTGCAGCCAGGTGTTGGGATGAGCCCGCAGATTCTTACTGGTCTGTGGTGAGTATTTTGCAGCTTTTTGAATTCATTTCAACATTTTAAAATCAGGAGATTTCACAAGAAATATCTGGATTTCTGCCTTGCCCATTTCTCTTCTTCACTTTGAATGAAAACAAGACAAGTCTAGATTGACTTTCATGCAGGATGCCACCTGCTGGTGCCACGTGATGGCTGCTCCCTCCAGAGAGTCTAGAACTCCCTCTGACACAGTCCCATGACCCCCAGCCACTCATTTATACTACCTTTTGGGTCGGAACCAGGTATCTGAGTTGGTGACCTCTATTCTAGACTGTCTATAGGTCTAGTCCACTCCCCACACCACCCCCCACTGAGTTTGTGATACTCATACGATCATGTCACCCTCCGATTAAAGGCCTCTGGTGGCCCCCAGAGTAAGGTCTAAAGTCCCTACTGTGGTAGACAATACCCCACACGGGGGTTCTTCCTTCATTTCCAAACAGCCCTGTCTCGTGCCACCCTACCCTGTACACACAGCCCTGCCTGCTGTGTCTTCTCATCCTGCCCGCTGCCTTCTTTCCCTTCCTAGAACCCTTAACGGTTTGCCTTTGTAGTTATCGTGCCCTGTGCCTAAAGGCTCCTCTTCTCTTTATTCCTCTAGTTTCTTCCAATCTGCCTGTAACACGCGGTGCCCACATCGTCTCGGCCTGGAAACCTTCCCTGATTCTGCCAGCTGAGCGCTCCACCTGGATGTTTCTCCAGCACTCTTATTCTCCCCACGCCGATGTGTTACAGTGTGATCTAATTAATCAATCTTTCCTCAACTAGAGAGCTCTCTGAAAGCAAAGACTGGCTCTTTTGACGTGTATGTGTAAGAACTCAAGTTGTTCAAGTTCGCAGGTAGAGCAGACCCTTAAGCAGGGCGTGTTGAATGGATAAATGAGAAACGTTTCCGTCTAGAAAGATGCTGGGTACTGGCAGGAGCATTAGACTTGGAGTCTGAACGTTTCGCTGGCTGCAGGTAGCACACGTGAGAAGTCACTTCGCATCTGGACCCTCAGAGCCCTCGTTTGTACAGCGGGGCTAGCAACAGCGACCTCTGCTGGCCGCCACAAAAATCACATGTGCTAGGACCTCACGAAGCATCCAGTCAAGTATAAAGTGATACACGTGCAGTGTTACATCTGAATTAATATAATTCACTCAGCGTGATTTTAAAAGATGACTTATCTTTCTTTCATGCCTTGCTAACATCTCGAACATCAACGGGGTCCGGGGAGCGGGAAGCACGGCAAGTTCTCTACAGTAAGCTCTGAGCTTGAGGGAATTTGGGAGCACGAGGGGAGTCTAACCCATTAAAAAAAGTCCTCTCATCTCGTCCAATCTCCTCGCACTGCAGATGAAGACAATGAGGTTCAGAGAGATGCACTGATTCGGAGAGCCAAAACTGTTCCGCGCTTAAGAACTCGGCCCCTCTAGTCAGAAAGTCTTGGGTTGAGGCACTAGCTCTTCTAGCTATTAGCTCTGGACTTGGTGCGACTTATTCCATTGTTCTAAGCCTCAGTTTGCTACCTACAGAATGGGGATCTCAAAAGTAGCTAGCGCACGGAGTGTTGGGGATAGTTAAATGGGAGAAGGCATGAAAACAGGGTCTCTGCACAGATGTGGTGTGTACTCCATAGCTATCCCTGCAGGCCAGGGCCCGGGACTACCCGGGGAGTCGCAAGCTAATAAAAGAGCCCAGGTGTTCTGACTCCTGTCCTGGCTCACCTGAGAGGCAAGGCACACGAGGGGGGCCAGAGGGACATCGCGTAGAGTGAACATGGACATTAAAATACAGCGTGACGGGGCGCCTGGGTGGCTGGGTTGGTTGAGCGGCGACTTCGGCTCGGGTCATGATCTTACGGTCTGTGGGTTCGAGCCCCGCGTTGGGCTCTGTGCTGATGGTTCATCAGAGCCTGGAGCCTGCTTCGGATTCTGTGTCTCCCTCTCTCTCTCTGCCCTTCTCCTGTTCACGCTCTGTCTCTATGTCTCTTAAGAATAAATAAATGTTAAAAAAAATTAAAAAAATACAGCGTGACAGGTACCCGTGACATTTCCTCACTCCGCCCAGTTGTCAGACATTCCCTCTTTCGTTAAGAGTTTTCCTCTCACAGACAAGCTTGAAAATTTAAAAAAGGTTACATGTTTTGCAGTCTTTCAAATGATTCCAGAAAAAAACGAAAGAGGGAGTGAAATGGATGGTGTCCAAACACCACCATGTATTTTAATTTAGAAAATGCAAATCGAGACTCTGTGAACAGGAGCTTGGATGTGCGTTACCTCAAGGCTGTTAATGTTATTGGAATGATAAAACCTTCCCGGGGAGCAATTCGGCTGCCTCCATGGTCCAGAGAACAACTGTATTAATAGCCCTGCGTGGAGACGAGTGCTGAGTCATTATCTGAAAGCCCCAGCACCCTTCTCCAATGGTTAGCTGAGCTAATGACTTAATGCAATACAAAGATGACCTTCTCCCAATTAAAAAGTCCGGGCATGACCCCTGCTGGAGGGGAGGGGGAGCAGAAGAGAAGGAAAGAGGGATGGGACAAAGAGAAGCCTGCTGGACCTGCCTGGCTTTGCTCTGAATCACTCAGGCCAGTCTTTCCACCGGCTGTGGGCAGGCCCGGTAACAAAGCCTACGAGAACACAACTCGGGCTGGGAGAGAGGGGCTATTCGTTTCTTTGGGGGAGCCCTCCAAACACAGGGAGCTGAAAGTATGGGCATGAGTCTACGCATATGAACACGTGTGTAAATACACGTGTCTATATGCACACCAGCATTTTATAGATGAATGTGAACTTGTGTCCGGACTTGGACGTGACTGTCAATGCATGTCCTTGCCTCCGGGCATACGGGTGTGTGTGTACAGCGTCTATGTGTATATACGCAGGGCAGAATATACTACACGTCTCAAGGACAGGCTCAAGCAGGGCGCCGTGGGCAAAGCTCCGGGACCCCCTTACGGCACTAGCTCTTCTAGCTATTAGCTACCTCCCCATCTACTGGGGAGGACTTGTCCACAGGGGCCAAGTACCGCCCAGAGCCAGCGTCCTCCATCCCGCAAAGGTGCGCGGTGCGGGCTGGGCAGTCAGAGGCTCTCGCAGGACACAAGCACAAAGAGCAAGCAGCGCCTGGCTCCACGTGGTCTCCTGCGGTCCTATGGACGGGCCAGTCGAGAGAGAGAGAGAGAGACCGAGGAACAGATAATGGACAGAATGGAGCCAGACAAGCAAACATCCAGGCTTGTCTCCTCAATATACCCTGGTTCTTTTGTTCTAGAACTGATCCCTTCCTGGGGCTCTTGGGGGGCTCAGTCGGTGAAGCGTCTGACTCTCCGTTTCAGCTGAGGTGATGATCTCGCGGTTCGGGGGAGTTCGAGCCTTGCGTCAGGCTCCCCACGCGCCGTGAGTGCAAAGCCTGCTTGGGATTCTCTCTCTCCCTCTCTCTGCCTCTCCTCACCCACCCAAATAAACTTAAAAAATAAAAGTAAAAATAAAAAAAACAAAAAAAAGAACCGATCCCTCCCTCTCACTATCCTGCTCCCTCGAGCTGCTCTCCTCACAAAAGATTCTAGCGAGGACTGAAAAAACACTTAATACGTGCAAAGTGTAAGCAACTGTGAGGATCTGGAGGTTCAAGACGAACGCCTCTGTGAGAAGGGGCCTCCGCTACGCAGCAAGGTGACATCTGTGTTTTTCATTTTTTACAGTACGTTCAGAAAATGTTACGACTGATGCTGGGGCCCGTCATGCTGAGTGATACCAAACCACCCTTCCCGCGTCTGCTCCTGCTGCGGCTGCTTCTGAAATGCCCCCGGGCCCCCACGTGCCCGGCCACCTCCTCCTCGTCCTGGGGTCAGCTCCAATTTCGCTTCCTCTCTTTAGCTTTCCCTCACCCTCCTCCAAGCCATGTTGTGTTAGTGGTCCCCCCAAGCACACGTGTACGGCTCTCCTAGGAGCTTATCGAGGGGTACGTTAGCCGTTAGCTTTCATGTTCCTGGAGGGCATGCCCTCGAAGACCTGGAATCTACCAGAAAGCGTCCTCTGCCCGGGAGCCGGCAAGGGCGGGCAGCCAGGTGGCCGCACCTACCTGTACAGGAAAGGCGCGACGGTGGCAGTGTTGGGATGGTTGTATTGCTGCTGGGGCTGAGGTAGCTGAACACTGACGGTATTGCTTCCCGTGGTCTGGGTGGTCCCGATGGACCCGCTGACAGTCTGGCTGCTGATGCTGTGGTTCAGGGTGGTCCCTCCAGGGCCTCTGCCTTCTGAGGACGCCAGGCTGGAGGAGGAACTGGAGTGTCTGCCGTCCAGCTGGGGCTTCTGCTGGGGGAGCCCCGAGCTCGGCTTCCCACCCCGGCTCCGCTCCCCCTCCTTGGAAGGGGCAGGGGCACTTGGGGATTTCCCGGGCAGGCCCTTCATGCCCGGTTTCGGTATTCCACTGTGGGAAGGGGCCGCGGCCTCCTTCTTGGCACTGTTGAGCTTCCCCCCTTTGGGGATGAAGCTGGCGATCTTGGAGGACTTTTTTGGCATCTCGGCCACCGCTGCCCCACTGGGGTCTTCTTTCGGCCCCTCTCGGAGGTCCGGCCTCTCTGTCACAGAGGCTCTCTTGGCGAGGTCCTTGCTTTTCTCCTTTTCCTTCTCCCGCTGTTGTTTCTCCTTTTCTTTCTCGTTGCCTTTCGGGGAGCTCTTCTTGGTGGTCAGCGCCCGGCTAAAAGTTCTCTGCGCGATGCCCTTGAGGGCGATCTTGGGGCTGTTGGAAGCGGGACCCGCCGTGGACAGCGAGCGGCTGGTGGCCTCCACCTCTTCGCTCTCTTCGAAGCTGGGTAGAATCTCGAGCCGCTCGCAGCTCGTGTCCCGTGACCCCGGGCCCTCGCCTACCTTGGACCCCCCTCTGCTGTTGAAGAGCTTTAGTTTCTCCAGCATGGACTTTTGATTGCTGGGGGCTGGCTTCATGGCTTCGGGGGTGGGCCTGGGGGCCTCGGGCACAGGCTGCTTGACCGAGAGCATGGAAGACACGGCGCCGTGCTTCGCGCTGACAGACTTGCTGCGCCAGGGCTTGGAGGCGGCGCCGGGCTGGGGGATGGCCGAGGAGGCGCTGCTGCTCGCGGGGGAGGGGCTGCTGCCACTTTCCGGAGGAACAGGTGCATTTTCACTCATTCCGGGGTGGGAGGAGGCTGGGCCCGCGGACGGCTCTGCAGAGACAGGGAAGAGAGAAGGAAACCCCGATTACACCTGTGGACCTGCACTGACGGCCAGGGAGGGCGGGCCATGGTTCCAGAGCTCATCGCTCTCAACCCAGAGAGCTCTGCTCCCTACCTGTGTATACCCATGGTCAAGTTTTCGAATCCCGCTCTGACTTCCTCCTGCTCTCCATCACACACGGTTCACACTCCCCATCCCACTCCGGTATCCGCTGTGCAAGGGCACACTGATCTTAATGTCAACACGCGCACAGCACAGTTAATTTGGTTTGTTTCTGGAAAACAACCAAAACTGTACACCGCGGAAGATGTAGGAAATACAGACTGCTTTGAATTATTCAACCCCCGACCCAATTTCCCAGTTATGCGAAATAATTGAAAATCAGCCACCTTTAAGAAAATGTAGGAGAGACATTAGAACGGGACAAAAAAGAAAGAGAAACCAAGCATCATCGTTACAGAAGAATAATTACGCAAGGAAGTTGCTAAGTCCTATCAAAGCGTAGCCCTGTTTTCCTACACTGACGTTTTGAAAGAGGTACCAACACAATTCAGGCGAGACTTGAAAAAGATTTTTTAGCTGAAGAGTATAAACGGCACATCGATTCACCACAGGCATGAAAACACACAGGTTATCTGAAAGTCAAGGTCTCCCCTTTGGCTCTCAGGGTGTATTTCCCCGGCCAGACTCTCTTCTCAGAAATGCCTTAAGAAATTTGCAAACTAGGATCAGAATGATTCTAAGAAGGGCGGGTTCCAAACTGGAGCTCTGCTGGCTGAGGCGCCCCAGGTCAGAGAAACGAGATGGGGGGGGGGATGCCCTCCTTCGTGAGCACTCAGAAGCGTGCAGCTCGATCGCCCACGTAGGGGCAGCTGTCGGAGAGAAAGTGACCAGGAAGGCACGTCGCGGCCGAGCCCGGCGCCGTGCCACCCACACCCCACGCCCACCCGGCGCACGGCACAGACAGGACGCGGCGCTTCGGCCCCCCGAAGAGCACGCCCGTGTCTGCCAAGTCACAATGACACGACTTACCTCGCGGCAGCCACTTTCTCCCGCAACGGTTCCCTAGGAAGAATTCTCCGACCGGAGAGGCTGCCCTTCCAATTGTCACAAGTGTTTTCAGTTAAACTGCTCATGTTTCTAATTAACTTTTGTCATCTGCAACTGCTCCAGTGCCCAGAAGCCTGGCGGGATTAACGGCTGCTTCTTCTGCCTTTTTTTTTTTTTTTTTTTTAATACCTATGTCCTGCTGCCTTCTAGCAACAGAGTAAACTGTGTACAGAGCGGCTTTTTATGATTTAAAAGTCAACGGCCGCCAAAGCCAGGCGCAGGCAGCCTCTGTGTGGGACATGAGCACCGAGCCGGGAGAACTCCCGACAGAGGAACGGCTTTCCTCCACTCACTCCCAGCTGCTCCGGGAAGCCACAGCTCCAGGGTGATCCAAAGCAGACCTCCCAATGTTTTAAAACACATACATCTTCCTGACTTACTGGGGATTTGAGTTTGGAGCGGGGCGGGGGTGGGGGGGTGCCGCACAATCCTCCCTAACAAAACTCACGAGGCGTTGTTGGATCTTTTCCTGGGGAGAGCTGGAGGCTGGCTTGGAAACAGACTCGCGAACCCACCCACACCGCCCGCCCTTCCGAGGGTCTCCACGGGCCAGGCGTTGCTTACGGAGGCTCCCCCGGTAGCAGGAGGTGCAGAGCTAGGCACCTTGTGAAGAGGCGCTCACTTTGACAAGTGAGGAAACTGAGGCTCAAGGGGGTGCTAATGACTGACCCTAAACCACACAGCTAGACATGGACGTAGCTGGGACTTGAAGCCAGGTCTCCTGACACAGTGCTCTTGGGACTGTATCACAGCTACCTCCTTCGGGGAAGGGTATATTTAAACAGGAGGCACTTAAATGGTAAGACTGCTTTTTAGGCATCAACTTTTCTGTTGCCAAGGTATGGTCATGACGTCCTTTTGGGGGCACGGTTCGGACTGGTTCTCTGCAGGAAATACTAGTGACCTCCAATCCCAAGATCCAGTTCTCTTAGCACAACTGTCTTTCCCTTAACCTGGGTTCAGATCTGAGACAAAAGTATTCATCCATTTGTTCATTCAATATACTCATTCACGTCAACATTTGCTCATCCAGTGTGTGTGTGTGTCAGACATGGTTCCAGGCACCTGCGAGACATCGACGCAAAACAAAAATCCCTGCCTTCTTGGAATCACCTTCCTGCAGAGAGGGACACATGATAATTAACATAGTCGATAAGTTTTATCATTCGTTAGAAAATACTAAAGAAAAGGGGGTCTTTCGGGGGCAGGTTGTAACAACATCCTCACAAGAACTACATCATATTCAGAGGTGCGCCCCTCTTTCCTAAAGAAGTCTTAGGTACATTCCGCTGAGCGTAAGTACATGGATCTTCTCTGCGCCAAACATTCCTTGTCACTTCTCGCTTGACAAATGCTCCTACCTGGCACGTCTGTGTATTTAGAACGCTAACACACACAGCTAGAAATTAACCAACAGCTAACTAGGTAAGGGCTGATCCGGCGTGAAACAGACACCTGGCTCGTCTAAGTGAAATGCGCAGACTAAGCTAAAGATGTGTGTCTCCTTCAGATCCAAGGTGCCAGGCCCGGGGTGGGGGCGGGGGGAGGGCGGGGAAGGGCTCGCACGACGTAGGTATGACGGATACTCAGGCTGGGCCGAAATGGCTTGCTCCCAGAAACTTCTGCTTGTCTTTTAAACCCCTGCTCAAATGCCTTCCCTGCCACGCTGAGACCTTCAAGCTGAATGAAGCAATTACTTGGTTGGCATCCCGTGGCATTCTTCCCTACTCTGTGTTTTCCGAGGACTTTGCTCATACCTCCCCATAAAAGGATTTTATAGACGGTCACCTGCATACTCTAGGTACTGGGAACACAGAGACATAAAAGAGAGCTTCTGCCCTCTAGGAACTCACTGTCCAAAAGGCGACAGGCCTCGAACAGAGCACAGAATGATGTAAAGGATGATAGAGGGCTGTACAAGGTACCATGACACCTAAGGGTGGGGATCCATCAACTCTCCGATTTGGGAACCCTTCACAGAGCCAATGACCTGTGCATTGTCACGCCATGTGTGTGCTCTAGGGTGGCTGGCTACCCACTGGTCCACCCTTCCTGCCTCATCTTTGTGTCCTACAGCCTGCCAGGGCATAGGAAACACTCGGTGTGTGGCGGTCAGATCGCCTGCTGGTAATTTCGACTTTTGCAACTCACATTTCAGGCAACAGAGCCACAGACTTCTGATGAGTCATTAGGGTTTTATTAAAACTTCTTAGCCTCAACTCCGGCAAAACCAAAAAGCACAGTCAGGACTCAGAGCTCCAGAATTTCTACTTGGCATTTAGCCCAGGCTCCCCTGGTTATGGAATCATGGGGACACTTCAAGATTATTTGTCACAGCTGTCTACTGCAGAGACGAGCTGAATTGGGTTTGTAGAATACAAGTTTCCTGAGTAGGGCTACAGGGTACCAGATCACCTGAGGATAAGACCTTTGCACTTCTGTCATGGCTAGAAATCCCCTTAAGAGCAAAGGGCGCTCCAGGTCATGGGCGGTTTTGCCACGTTCCTGTCATTCTGAAGGTTTCACACCAGTGACCTTGGCTGCTTGGGGCCGGTTCCTCTTTCTTTGGAAAACAGTCATTCCTAAGGCTGGGATTCTGTGATTCCTAGGGCGAGACTGGCCTTACCAGCCTTCTGAGAGAGTGAGATAAACATGAGCAAGATGTGGGAAAGTGAGCCAAGCCTTAAGCTTTGTTACCAACCAACAGTGTGACCCCAGATGCGCCATTTTGCCCCTCTGGGCCTCGGCTGCCGCATCTGTAAGAAGGATGAGCAATTTCTCTGGAGTCTTTTCCGCTCTGCTTCCATTCAGATCTCAGTGAGTCTCCGAGAGGCCCGGTGAGGCAGCCCTCGGTCCTGTCGTGACAACACAGGTGTTTCCCTTCACATACTCGCACTCCGCGGCTCTCTTCGGGTGTTTACTAGTAAACATCAGCGAAAACTGGCTGGTTCAAGGGACAGTCGGCCTTGAATGGGGGACTTGTGAATGCAGAAATTCTGGTATTCTATGAAGACAAGCCTGGGGAGGGGAAGGCAGGGTGAGGTCTATAAAGTTAAGAGCACTCCGCCGCCTAATGAGGCACACCTCTAGTCTCGGTTCTCGTGTATACAAACCTCCGTTAGAGCAAAGGAATCTAAGAGGGAGGAAACAGAAAAACATAAAAGAATGTTCTGAACATCAGTATTTCTCTGGCAACGGGATGTGGGCCATGGTAGGAGGTGAGGCTATTTTCACTGGCACATGAATGAAGACTTTTATACTTTAAAAACCGTATGATTATTTTATTGCCATAGTAGCGCAGGTAACCAGCCCGTATATAAATGAACGGTTTTATGGTTATTCGACGTACATTTAAAATTTGAGCCGATTTAAGGAAAACAAGAAACAAAACCACGCGATTCACACGGATTTGGCAAAACTCACGCAGGTCTGTAGAAGACTGCGGCTGGGGAGACACTTCTCCGTGAAACCAAGAAATGCTTGTTTTCTATATAAGATCTTTAGTAAGTATTTTATAAATACCTACTTACGTTAAGTCCATGCTTTTGGAAAATGTCACAACAAAACAGAAATGAAACCGGAGGGCCCAAAGAAGGACAAGGTTCAAAACTAACCCGAAATGGCTACCTTGTAGCGTTTTATTTATTTGTGTGTATTCCTTTAGCATTTGCTGAGGCTGGCTAGCCTAGCACTGGCAACACGACCGGGCCTTGGCTAGCCAAAGATCATTTAAAAGATAACGGTTTTGGGGAGTGTGGACTACGAATCAGTAAGAAGGACATGTTACAGGGGGCGCCTGGGTGGCTCAGTTGGTTAAGCCTCCGACTTCAGCTCAGGTCATGATCTCACAGCTAGTGAGTTCGAGCCCCGCATTGGGCTCTGTGCTTACGGCTCAGAGCCTGGAGCTTCAGATTCTGTGTCTCCCTCTCTCTCTGCCCCTCCCCTGCTCATGCTCTGTCTCTATGTCTCTCAAAAATAAATAAACATTAAAAAATTTTTAAAAAAAGGACATGTTACATCACCCCCAATAGACATGCGAATACCTATATGCAAAGCTGCAAAGTATCGAGACTTATTACATGCAACAGGCTCTGATATATTCTACCCTAATTCATTTTTTAAAAGCCTATCAACTGAGCTCCCGAATAGATCTGATGACCCTCGAGGGGACTGTGCCCCGCAGGCTGAACATCTCAGTTCTAAAAGACCAGTTTCCAAGGTTCACCCACCACCAACTGACAAACCACCACGAGAAGGAAAAGTCTCATTTGAAACACTGCAGACAGGATGTCTTTGAAGAAGAGAAAAGGCTTTTTTTTTTTAAGGGTTTTCGGAGAACATTAATCCTCCTGTGGGGAGGGGAAGAGTTTGGTTTTTCTGGCAACCAGCCTTAACCTTCCCTGACAGTAACCAAAATACTTTCTAAATGAAAATACTGTCTAAGGCAGATAAATAAGCATTTCTTCCTCTCTCCCTCCGAGAGGGCCGACACTGGCCCCTAGTCCCTTCTGTCCCCAGCCTCCCAGTTAGCGAGACGTTGGTGGTCTGATCCTGATGCCAGCAGACACACAGAGAGTATGTTCTAGGCTGGTCGATCCCAGCTCCTGTCACCCCCATTGTGATTTTAAATCTGCCCTGGGGATATTCCACCCCATCCCCCCAATCCTCTCAGTAGTCTTCAGGAAAAGACCTGATAATTGGGTCTGGGAAAATGTTTGCAATTTCCTACAATTTGTCAAGGTGTCAATCTTGCGCATTCAAATTTGTTAGGATAACTGAACCTGGTGTGTGTGTGTGTGTGTGTGTGTTTTGAAAGTGCATGGACTCTAGCCACACAGGCTGCAGACGGTTTTCAGAGTTGCTCAGGTCAATTTCTCTACAACTCTGTTAGCCACCAGATCACAGAGGGGCACAGGAACCTAGCTCAATCCACTGAATGGGTCTGTAGGATTCCTTAAACCTGGCCAGGGAGCACTGTCCGCACTGCTGTGATCAATGTCTCATCTTAAGGGCGTGGGCTTAAACATAGTTTTCTCTTCGATCCTTCTTAAGAAGGGAGGATCATCGCAGGTATAGAAAGAGAGAGAAGGGGGTATAAGAATCAGCAAGGAAAGTGGGCAGGAAAGTGCCAGGGCATGGAGTGAGAAGGCGCTGGGTTTGGGACCCATACTTTCCAAGAACCTTCCTGTGTCTGCAATTTCGTAGGCTGTGAGAACCTCCAAGCCAGAATCAGGATGATCACCATACACAAATGTTTTTTACAAAGCTGCTGTTAACGCGATCCCTCTCAAAATCCCAATGATGATTCTTGCGGAAACAGAACGACCCATCCTAAAATTCATATAGAATCTTAAAGGACTCCAAATGGCTGAAATAATCTTACGAAAGAGCAAAGTTCAAGGTCTCACAGTTCCTGATTTCAAGACTTATTACAAGTCTCCAGTAATTGAATCGTCATGGTACTGGCATAAGGGTAAATAGACCAAATGGATTAGACTGGAGGGCCCACAAATAAACCTTTGTATATATGGTCAAATGTCTTCGATACTGCTGCATAAAGTCGGGGCCGCCTTTTCAACAAATGGTGCTGGGCAAACAATACCCACGTGCAAAAAAAAAAAAAAAATCAAGTTGGATTCTTATCTTATACCATATAAAAGAATTAACTCAAAATGGCTCAAAGACCTACAGGTAAGAGCTAAACTATAACTCTTAGAAGAAAACTTAGTGCAAGAGCTTCAGGGACACCGGATTTGCAATGACTTCTTGGAAAGCAGTCTAAAAGCACAGAGAAGCCAGAGAAGTTGGATTCATCAAAATGAAAAACTTCAGAGCATCAAACGGCACTGTTAACAGAGTGAAAAGGCAATCTACAGAAAGGGAGAAGATACTTGCAAGTCACCTATCTGATAAGGAACTGTTGGCCGGAATATATAAAGCATTCCTATAACTTAAAAAGAGTAATTTCGATGATCTGATGGAAAAATGGGCAAATGGACATTTTTCCAAAGAAGATAGATATACAAATGGCCGAGATACACACGGAAAGATGTCCAACATCATTAATCATTAGCATGCAAAGCAAAACTACAAGATACCACTTCATACCCATTAGGATAGCCATTATCAAATTTGTTAGTGTTTTTATTTATTTTTGAGAGAAAGAGACAGTGCATGAGCAGGGGGCAGGGCAGACAGAGAGGGAGACACAGAATCTGAAGCAGGCTCTAGGCTCTGAGCTGTCAGCACAGAGCCCGTCGTGGGGCTTGAGCCTGCAAACTGTGAGATCATGACCTGAGCTGAAGTCAGACACTTAACCGACCAAGCCACCCAGGCACTACTAATCTATGCTTCTTAAAATCAGAACATCTTTGCACCTCTAATGAATGTGCTGAGTTTTATAACACTGGATTGTTAACCAACTGTGAGATCGTGACCTGAGCCAAAGTTGGATGCTTAACCGACTGAGCCACCAGGTACCCGTAGGATAGCTATTATTTTAGAAAACTCAAACCCCTCCCCCTCAAAAAAAAACAAAACACAGAGAATAAGTCTTTCTGGAAGACGTGGAGGAATTAGAACCCTTGTGCACTACTGTGGGCACAGAAGATGATACAGCCATTGTGGAAAACAAAATGGAAACAAAATGTTCCTCAAAAAACTTAAACCTAAAATATGATCCAGCAATTCCATTTCTAGGTATACACCCAAAAGAAATGGAGGCAGGGACTTGAACAGGTATCTGTACACTATGCTCATCGCGGCGTTACGCACAATAGCCAAAAGGCAGAAGCAACCCGAGTGCCCGTCGGAGGATACACAATGGACGCTGTCTGGATAAGTACATGGATAAACGAAGCATGGTATATACATACAATGAAATATTATTTCAGCCTTCAAATGTAGTGACATTCTGACCTACGGGACATCCTGGACGAACTTGAAGACTTTATGCCGAGTGGAAAGAGCCACTCATGGAAGGCCAAAGACTGTAGGGCTGTAAGAAGTCCCTAGAGTGGGCCAATCCACAGAAGGATGACTGCCAGGGGCTGAGGGGAGGGGACAGCAATGAGGACACAGTTTCAGTTGGGGAAGACGAAAAGTTCTGGAGATGGCACGGTGAATGTACTTAATGTCACAAACTGTACGTTTTAAAAGGGTTAAAATGGCAATTATCGTATTAGATCAATTTTACCACAATGAAAAACATCGGATTGTATTTGGCCGTGAGTGACACAGATTTCACGTCATGGCCGAAACCTCATTCCCAGCTCCTACCCCAGGACCGCCACACGACACAGGGCTCAATGAGTATTTGCTAAATTAAAGAAAAAGTTTCTCTGTTAGTTTGATGGTTAACGAATCACATGAGATGATATACTTAGTATATTACTTTCTTAGTACTATTTTACGCTGGCTGGAAAACACAATTTCTGCTTCAAAGGAACAGTGATCCTTTTTTAACAGACCCTAGTAGACAAGCAAACTACACCACTCGAATTCCTCCTTCCCTAAACTGGCCATCACCAGCTCTCTGGCCAAGCCATCTGCTCTGACCGGGGTGCCTCGCTGCCCCCCTCCGTGCTCCCCCACCATTCCCCACATTAGCCCGTCATTTATGTTCCAGACCTTCCATTCCACCTTCCATTCCAGGAAACCTCCAGAACCCCCACACAGAGGCCACCACTTTTTACTTGAGGCTTCTCTGGGGTCCCTGGCATTTCCTGGGCTGCGCTGGGGAGCAGCTGCATGCCCCTCACGGGCGAGAATGGCCGATGCACTAAGAGGTGCCCAGCATGGTTGGTGGGAAAACCACCAAACAGATAAAAACTATTGCCCTCGCTCAAGCCCACCATATGGCTCAAATCAAAATCAGGTGTGCCCGGCTTCAGCCTCTCGGCGGATGATGCCAGTCATTCCCTTTAAAGCTAAGTGAACTGAAAAGACTAGAGACTTTGGGGGTGCTCGCAGGGCTTTTTCTTCTACTTGTGGTGGAAATTTTGTGGCAACAGGTCACTGAAAGGGTCATGTCCAAATACTCCGGGATCCTGTAAGGGTGTGGCCAGAGAGAAACGTATGGAACGTACACGTGCATTTCCCACTAGAGCCAAGGCGGCTCTCCACCGCGAGACCGCGGGGTCCCCAGTCTTCCTCAGTGGACTTCCTCACCCCAAGGGAAGGGGAAGAAGGGGCCCTCGACGGCTGGAGCGATTTTGGTTGCGTTTCTTTTTTAAATTTTTTTTGACGTTTATTTATTTTTGAGAGACATAGAGACAGAGCATGAGCAGGGGAAGGGCAGAGAGAGAGGGAGACACAGAATCCGAAGCAGACTCCGGGCTCTGAGCCATCAGCACAGAGCCCGACGCGGGGCTTGAACTCACAGACCGTGAGATCATGACCTGAGCAGAAGTTGGACGCTTAACCGACTGAGCCACCCAGGCGCCCCTGCGTTTCTTTTTTAATGCGTGACAAGGTAATTCTTTTTCTTCAGTGGCTTCTTTTAGATAAAACGGAGGGAAGAGATGGGTACTGAGAACATCTGTGTCTCTCCTGGCAGTGAAAGAGCAGCCAAGCCGCTTTCCTACCCAGAGTTCGCTACGCTGTTTCCAGTTTTACAGGATAGGTTTTCTAATCCCACTTAATAAAGACCTGGTAAAGCTAAACAAAGGTTGGTTGACTGGAAATATTAGTATACAGTTGGCCTTATGGACATAAGGACCTTGTAGTAACGTCTTTAAAAAACAAAAACAAAAACAAAAACTTAAACGTTTTATTGGCGCGCGCGCGAGAGAGAGAGAGAGAGAGAGAGCGCGCGCGAGCGAGCACGCCTGCACAGCGGGGGAGGGGCAGAGAGAGAATCCCAAGTAGGGTCTGGACAACACAGGGCTTGAACTCACGAACCGTGGGATGCTGACCCGAGCTGAGACTAGGACGGATGCTGAACCAACTGAGCCACCCAGGCACCCCGGTGGTAATGTCTTAAAAGGAGAGTTTGTAAAATCTCTCTCCCTCCCCTCTACACTTGACACATCAAAAGGTGTCCTATGCATATTTTTAAAATCCTCCCAGCCCAGCTGGATAAGGAGACCGATCATTTGCTGACATTTGAAGGAAAATACCTTTAAAAATAAAAAGGGTTCCTCTTCTTTATCTTTCATTTCTTGAAGGCACATCACCCACCAAACACCCCCTTCCTCTCTCTCTCTTGAACCATTTGTTTGAAATCCCAAGCAGGAGGCTTCAGGAGAAAGCTTTTGTTTTAATTGTTCGAGCCATTTCTGTACGGTGTACCATATATGGCTATGAGAAAGCACAAAACTGGCCGTAGAAAACTTTCTCCCTTCTTTCAAGGGCGTATGAGATTTCACGGAAAAGACTGTAAACACTTTACAAGGGGGCAAATCTTAATCTTACCAGAGTTCACTGTCCACCACCAACAGCTCTTTGGCAGAGAGCAATGGCAGTATGCTACTGTAAATACATCCAAGATGGCGTTAGTTAAGGAATTCTGCAGGCTTTCTCCCCTCAGATAATAGCCCGATGGCCCTGCTTTCTCTTGGGGCAGAAGGTGGACACTCCAAACTATGAGCCTCCACGCCAGCGTTAAACCAGAGTGCTTTCCAAGGAACAAGGGCAACAGGCATTAATAGTGAGAAGAGTTCCAAGGTCAGGTAAGTCTGGAAAACAGAGGGCTAAATAGTGGTCGGTTTCCTTGCCTGCAGGGACTTCTCAGCGCCGTTACTGGGCTTACTTGTACCGGGAACTATCCAAAATGATAATGAGATAGTATGATTCCTAAATGTATTTTTGTCATAAACTGATATTATGGGATAGTACAAGGAGACAGCGTGTCGTGGTATGCGTTTTGGTAAACACTATGTCCACGGAGGGGGCAGAAAATGGTACACACATAACGTCACTCAGACAAGATGTCCAACAGGCAACAGTCGCTAACCAGGAAAGCCAGACATAGGAGAGGAAGAAGACGTGCCCTCTTTTCTCCTATGAAGTTATAATCTAGCAGATTGGAGAATGCTTTCGCCATATGCGTTCTGAGCATTGAGGATCCTTAACCTGCATCTGTTGCCTTTCATTTCACTAAGATTAGTCAAAGGCTCTGCACTAAAGCCAAAGGACTACACGGTAACAGGAAGCAGGAATAATGGCTGCTCAGTGCATGCCTAAAAAGATTCTCATCAACAGTTAGGCTCCCTGTGACTCCGTGCTGGACACAGCAACCACAAACATGGATGGGATCTTGGCCTACATACATTAACATAAGAAGAACATTCAGAACAAGGGAGGTGAGGACCACGCCCTGCGGTGCCAGCTCAGACCAGAAAGTCTCCCTAGAGATCTGTTCTTTTAAGCCGCTCATTTCCCAGAAAGGGAAGGAACGGAGCTCCGGGCAGGGAATGACTTCTCCAAGGTCTCGCCATCAGCGAACGGCACGGTGACTACAGCTGCTACTGGGGTCCATGGAGCAGCTTAGGGGACAGCCAGAGGGGGTGGGGGGGGAGTGGATAGCAGCCGTGGAAAAGGGGAGTTGAGCCAACTTGCTTTAATAGATTCTCTGCTCCGATTCGACCAAAGCAGCTCTCTTGACATGTAAGATTCTGTTTGACAAACGGTTTCAGGAAAAAAAAAAAAAAACACCCTCTAACCGTATTAATAATCATATATTAATAACAGCCAACGTTTACGGAGCTTACTTAAACTTTGTGCCAGACCCTGTGCCAGAAAGCCCTTTTATTATACTGACTGTTTCCTTTTGTCATTTGCAGGATAAATCCGGTGAGGTAGGTAATAATGATTCCATTTTACCAACGAGGAAACTGAGGCACAGGGCTTGAGTACGTCACCCAAGATCAAACAGATTACTGCCAGACCCCTTTATCTCAAAGTCTAGATACTTCAGCTGCACGCCTAGTGATACCACACCCCCCACCCCACTCCCGCCAGGAAAAGACAGTAAACTTTCCAAGCACACGCTCCTTTCTTGGTACAAGATACAGTATTTTCATCAAGTCTCTGTCAATCGCTTGCAGAGATCCTACAGCAAAGATCTCGGACTTATAACTTCTTCCCGGAGGAAAAGGAGAATTTTTCCCTCCGGGAAGTTCTTTTTTAAAAACGGGAACGTCAAACGACGGAGCAACAACTTGAGCACGGTTTTTGTTCTCCAAAATTGAGGACGCGAGCAAAATGTAATCTTTCTGCTGTTATTTTTTCTGCCAATCAAAATCAGAAGCCGACCAAAGAACTGGCTTATTGTATTTCTCTAGGGGAATGGATGCCGAAACCGAGCACTGAATTGGACTATTATTCACTATCTATGATTGTATTATGCCAAATGTGCAGGAACAGAAGGAAAAAAGCAGTCGTTCATCCTGATTCTGCCAAGTATGCAGACACTCGGTATCGGGTAGATCAAATAATTTCAGGGCTTCGTGGATGTCACTGATCCACACAGACTTCTGAGCCTTTTTGCCTGACGGTTGTCTTCTTCATGAAAAGACAGAATTTTTCTTCTGGGGGAAAAAAAAAAAAATGAACCGTGCGGAGGTAGAAAATGCCCCCGGAGACTGCTCACTGGCTTTGCTCACCTAAATCAGGAAGCAATTTCCTCCAGGTGTCTGTTTTGTTTTATACAACAGCCCTGGCTGTGACAAGTTGGGGGTAGATTAAATTTTTGTAAGTAGAGCGCTCATTCCGATGAATCCTTAACTCTTCTGTAAAGCTAAGAGATCTTTGAGAAATGGGATAAACATGACAATGGGGAAAGGATGCCGAGGTAAAGGTCTTATTCTGCTGGGTGCTCGGAGTCCCATCTTCAGGACTTTGTGGATGGGCTCAAGTCCAACCTAATAGCTTGGTAACCCGGAGTTACTCAGTCTAGCTGAGCCTTCGGTTTGTATTCGTAAGTAAAAATAAAACCAACACCAAGAACTACCATCTGCTGAGCGCCAACCAGGCGCCAGGTATGGTACTAAGTGATTTAAATAATTCCACGTAACAAACCCACTTAATGATTTCGTTAGTTCACATACGAGCATCTTATGAAGTGGATTTACTGCAGCTCAGAGATGTTATGATGGCTGGGAAACGGTAGAGCAAGAATTTAAACACTGAATTCTGTGTCCTTTTAATCCATAGACACCACCAAATGAGGACGGGGACCACAGCCTTGCCTTCTTCGCCCCGAGGAGCAAAGGAGTAATGACAGAAAAGCATCCTGCAAAAACTGTGTGCACACAGATCTGTCTTCACTCCCCCCCGACTAATACCGGGCTTTCTCAGAGTGAGCTACAGCAGCCGTACCAAATAGTGGTAGAAGTGCTGTCTTCCCTGGGCAGAGTGGGACCAGGGGACTCGGCACAAGCGCCGTCTGACCCGACTCTATAGAGAAAGTGAGAACTGCCCTCCGGAGGCCCCGTGCACTCTAAAGCCCCCACCTTTTGCAGGCAGCTCCCCACGGCCCCACCCGGGCTGACCAGAGACTGGAGGCAATCTCCTCTTTGTTCCTCTCCAAACCACGGCCCGGTGTGAGGCAGGCTTTGGCCGGTGGGCCCCGTCCACCTCACCGGGCTTGCTGGAGGCAGCCCGGTGAGCACACAGCTCTCACTGTCTGGCGAGATGACTCAGACACTCCTGGCAACATCTGCTTGGTTTCTGTAAGACTCCGAGGGCTCTTCCTATGAATGACGGTGAAAAGGAATTCAAGGAGCTTCCCGCCTGTGTGCAGGGCTAGGAGATACAATGTGGAAACTGGGCTGCTGACAGACCAGCTTGGGGGTTTGAATGCACGCTTACACATGCCAAAGTTTATTAAATGTTGTTCCCGGGGATCTCTGTCATCTTCAGTAATGAATTCTGGAAGTACAGTGACCAGGGTATATGACTGGGGCTCAGGTTATTTGGCAGTATTTGTCCTTGGAACCCTAAACCGCCACGACATTCAGTGTTTGCCCCCCCATCTATCCTATCCCATCCCTTCCCTCCCACGTTTTTGACACTTCTGTTCCAGGTACTTTCCCAGGTGCCGGAATGTTTCAGGAACTGTGGATAACAAAGGGAGCCACCCAACCGGGTCTGGGAGCAAGGCGGAAGGAAAGAATTGAGGAAGTCATTCCAGCCATGTTTCACCACCTCTGCCTAGAGTTTTTAGAACTGGATTCTTTACAAAGTATTAAAAGGAAATAAGGTGTTTAGGCACCCAAACCTAGTGATTAAAATCCAACTCACAAGGATGAGAGATAGATAGATAGATAGATAGACAGATAGACAGACAGATAGATAGACAGACAGACAGACAGATAGATTCTCCACTTGCTCACGGTAATATCTGGCCGGCCAGATGCATTTGTGATACTAATCATAACCAGAATTCTAGGGACATATCCAGGCATAGTGAAAAATGGGACACAGAACTGCATCTAGAATGTTCTTCCTTGCTCACCTGCGCGCACACATTCTTCACTCAGGACACGTACTGAATTTATTTCCACAACGAAGGATCCCGTACGAGTCACCTCCTAGTCTGGGCTGGGAAAACCAGGCGTGCATACACGACTCTCTCATTCCTTCCCAAATGCGGCCCATGAGCCAAGAGCAAAGTTGACGGTCAAATACTATCAAATGGAGCACTGATCTAGCCGCTCCCGGCTGTCGATCCAGATGCCACGAGTGGATGCAAAGGCCTAAACTTCCTCTGTGGAGAGTTATATACCGCAGTAACGAGAGAGTGATGAGTGACAGAGACCCAAATGCAATTTTATACTCCCAATTCGGGACCTACAGGAGGAAAGGAAGGCAGGGAAAGACAATCAGCATTAGCCCCACGTCAACCCAGGACTGAACGTAGCTGTCAGGTTCTTTTCCTGAATCTTCACCGACACCCCCGAGGAGAGTACTGAGTCTATTTTACAGAAGTGTACACTTGGGCTCAGGGAGGTTGAGTCGCCAGCCTGATATCACACAGCAGGGAACTGCAAAGGCGAAGTTCACGCTGAGGTCTGTCCGCGTGGAGACTACCACTTGCCGCTTCGGCCTCGTTCTCCGTCAAAATTAATAGACCTGCGGGACCAAAGCTATGGAGAGTGGGTGTGTGGAATGAGAAGGGGGTAGCGGAATATTTCTGGAAGCCACTGCTCATTAGGGTAATGAGGGCACCAGAGTTGTGTTAGGACAGGAGAGCGGTCTTTGGTAGGACCATTTCTTGATAAGCCACTTGAGCCAGAGGCTCAAGCCCAAGGGGAACTTGAGCACCTGTCTTGCAGAAGACAAGGAACAAACTGCTTAGTTACATCAAAAAAGAGAGAAAAGAGGGGCGTGTGGGTGGCTCGGTCAGTTAAGCGTCTGACTTCGGCTCAGGTCGTGATCTCATGGTTCTTGAGTTCAAGCCCCACACAGGGCTGTCTGCAGTGGGCACAGAGTCCGCTTCAGATCCTCTGTCCCTACCTCACTCCTACTCCCTCTCTCTCAAAAATAAGTAAACACTGAAAAAAAAGTATTAAAAAAAAAAGAGAGCGAGAAAAGAGGTAAAAAGTAAGCAGGACGAGCCAGCAAGGGGGCAGGATAGGCACCATTTGCCTCCCTGTGACATCCCAATAAACTGTCACCGAAGTTACTAAACACTAGGAAATGCTTGCTGTGAGCGGATACGTCTTGGAAGCCAGCAAGGAAGCAGGCTTCTGTGTGCAGGCTCTTGGGGAGGACCGGATACCTCCTTCACAGAGAGCTGCAGGAAAGTGGAAACTCTGAGGTGGGGTGCAGACTATGGAGTCAGATCTCCCAAGAGCAGTAAGGTCTTTGTGAGAATCCGGCCTGGATGGTGCTGCTCCCGGGCAGCGGCTCTCTTGGCTACGCCAGTTTCTGCATCAGGGGCCAGCCCCGCAGCTCCCTCTTGGCCTCAGTTCGCTCTCCCCGGTCTCGCAGAGCACTGTCCCTAAACTATTTCCCCAGCGAGGGTCACAGGCCCAACTCCGCCTCTTCTCATCTCTCCACCCTCTGTCCTTCATAGGTCTTAGCCCTTTGTGCTTACTGCTAGCCTGGTACAGACTGAGCTCACCTGAAGGATTCCTCCGCCAGCAGAGAGGCCAGCAAGCTAGGGCCTGAAGGCCAAATCTGGCCCACCATTTGCTTTTGTAAATAAAGTTTTATTGGAACACAGCTATGCTGTGTTCTATTCACTTAGAAATTGTCTATAGCTGTTTTCTCACTATAGAGGCAGAACCGAGTGACTGCAACAGACGCCATGGCCCACGAAATCCAAAATATTTACCATCTGGCCATATGAGGGGAGATATGCTAACCCTTGCTTCGGAATATTAATCCCTTGAGGCCAGGGGCTCTGTTTCATCTTTTTGTCTCTCCAGTGCCTGATTCAGGATAAATGTTGCTTGATTAAGTGGGTGAATGCACGCATGAGAGATAAACATGGAGTCAGAAACCTAATAGAGCGGCTACTGCAAAGATGCTAATCAGAAATGCTTTAAACGACTGAAAAGAGATATTCTAATTAACTATATTCTAGTTATGCCAGTTAACGGCAATAGGAATTTGATTTGGTTTTTTTCTCAAAAGCAGGTTATTCCATTTTTCTTCTTTAGTAAACTTGGGTCTAACTGAAAACCCTATATGGTGGCTTCGGGCTGCATTTCTCAATATGAGCATCCACTACTGAAAATCACAGACACAGCACAGCTTTAGATGTTATTTGGAAGTAGGATAATTTGTCTTTCAGTTAAATCCTGGAAGTTATTGCTTTTTGGTACATATGCCAAAAATATCAGCTTATTTCCTTATCATTTGCGATTCTGATTTCAATCATTAAATATGATGAATCATTAATACCTGATTGAGCATATATTCTGTGGAAAAATCGCGGTGCTAAGTACTTTACTTGCATTGTCTAATTTAACTCTTCACACAAACCCTAAGAAATATTGGTATGTGCCCATTTTACGACGAGAAAATTGAGGCTTGGAAAGATTAAGTAGCTTGTCCGATATCAAATGACATGTACACATCGGCTGGTCCAGCGTCTGAGCTGTAAATAAATTACTCTGTAGCTCATCCATATATTCATTTATTCAACTTATCGACAATATGTATCGAAAGTCTCCATCTACCAAATTCTGCGACAGCAGTGGACAGAGGAGAGAGTAATAAGGCTCAGTCCCCGATCTCAAGGAGCCCAGCTGCTAGTGAAGGATTGGCGAGATAACCACGCAGCATGACGAGGACGGCCAGAGAACAAGGGCAGGGTGCTGAGGACACTTGGAGAAGGGGCTTGGAACTCAGTCTCAGGGGTCAGCAAAGGCTTTCTAGAGAAAACACACCGACACACTGGATAAGAGAGAGAACAGGTCCCTGCACAGAACTGCGCCCAGGCCCTCCAGAGGAAGCTGCGTGGGCAAGCAGGCCAGTGCCCGGGGATTTTCTAGGCGATGATGATATGACTACACCCTCTCAAAGGTCCAAAAGAGAGCGGAAATGGTACTTAGGTATTCCAAAGTCCATGCTCTGGAGGTTCACTTGACTAAGTTCCCCCTTCTCAACAAAAGTCATTTTCTTCTTTATGAAAATCAGGTAACTTCTGATTGGGGATTCCATAGTCGCCCCTCTTCCCCCGCCCCCAAACAAGCTAAGCCCTTAATGGATTCCATGAAACCTTAATGGCTAGTGCAAAGTCAACACTCAATAAACTTGCACCAAATGAAGGTGCTGGATGGGCAGAGCAAAGCTGTGTATCCTCTCTGAGTTAGAATGAATTATTAACTGGAGACGGTCAGCTACCAATTTGGAGAGTGAGGAATGAGAAAAAACAGTATGATTTTAACAGCTGGTGCTAGAGGTCTTAGAAGCTCTGGTTAACAGAAATGCCTTGGATATAGGCCATGCCAAGTATGGAAGATGAGCCTCTGGAGGGCACAGTCTGGAAGAAGATAAGAAAACAGAGATAAATTTCTCTGTATAAGAAAGGGAGAAGGATGGGGCGCCTGGGTGGCTCAGTTGGTTAAGTGTCCGACTTCGGCTCAGGTCACAATCTCGCAGTTCACAAGTTCGAGCCCCACGTCAGGCTCAGTGCTGACAGCTCAGAGCCTGAAGCCTACTTCAGATTCTGTGTCTCCCTCTCTCTCTGCCCCTCCCCTGCTCATGCTTTGTCTCTCCTGCTCTCAAAAATAAATAAAACATTAAAAAAATTAAAAAAAAAAAGAAAGGGAGAAGGTAAAAAGGACAGCTGAATAAATACAGCAGGAGGAGAAATCTTAAAAACAAAAGGTGGCCACATCTTCCCAGTGATAGGGAAGATGAAGGACTTTTAATAGGAACATCCAGGGGCGCCTGGGTGGCTCAGTCAGCTACGCAACTGACTCTTGATTTTGGCTAAGGTCATGATCTCATGGTTCGTGACATCGAGCCCCTGAGTTGGGCTCTGTGCTGACAGCCTGCTTGGGATTCTCTCTCTTCTCTCTCTCTGCCCCTGCCCCACTCACACATGCTCTCTCTCAAAACAAATAAACTTTAAAAAAAAAAAAAGGACACAAATATCCAATATTCAATTTTAAGCTGTTTGCATTGCAACGCTGTAACCGCTGCCCCCCCCCCCATGGCCTTAAATCTTCAGGAAAAACCTATGCCCAAAGCTTTATGTCACTCTTTCGAAGACAGAATGAGTTGAGGGCAGTTCCAGTGGGTAAGAGAGGGATACTGCACATAGAATGGCAAGATGCATGATCTAAAGCTCAAGTACTTCGGCAAAAACGGCAACTAGGAAGAAATACTGACCAACAGTAATGTAACCCCACCCTCGCACCAATCAAACTAAATAAGCAAAACAAAACACTCCCAGAAAGATCTGAAAGGACACTAGGTCTTCTTCCACCTGTTAGCTGGCGGATCGATCTCATTTGAATTTCAGCGGTAGGCTGGTGGGACATCTAACAAGTGATTCTCTGAAGAAAAATAAGAAAAGTGCTCATTTATAGAGTTTGCTGATTTCTGTGGTGTCAATACCTCCACCATGGAAGATTTCAAACTACCAACATGGCATCAGCAGTCTTGGGAAATGCCTAAAAATTCAGCAGTTGGCTCTCATGAGCCAGTACAAGCTGGCTCAGCTGGCTCAGCCTAAGGCTGGCTCAGGGAGTCCACAGCTGGTATTAGGTAAAGGCATGAAGCCTTCCTTTTGGCTCCCATGCTGACAAGAAAAAGGTTTATCCAGAGTCCTGTTAGCTCTTAGAGACTGGGCAATACCTGTAAGACAGAAAGGAAGGCATAGGTATAAGAAAGGCATAGAAGTGGGCGCTATCGAGTGATCAATGTACATTAGGGCTGAAAGGAAACACTTAGTGGGGGTGGGAAGGGCACGGGCCTGACTTAGTGTGTAGAGTATGTGATTCTTGATCTCAGGGTTGTGAGTTCAAGCCCCATGTTAGGCATGGAGAATCTTTTTTTTTTTTTTTTTTTAAAGACTCAGGTCAGTGCGATGCCCCTTCTGAAAGAGGAGGAACTGGAGGCCCAGAGAGTGTGATTACTGCGCAAGATCACACTGTGAAGTCGCAGCAGGTCTGGAGTGAGAGCAGGGGGGCTGCCAGCCTCCCTCTTGTCCTTTCTCAGGGAAAGGCAGGCCTGAGTGCGGCTTGTACTTGTCTGCGGGGGGCACACGCAGGGCAAGAGCTGTGTCGGAGATGTGGGTGAGCTTAAGAAAACCAGCCAGAAGGGCGCCTGGGTGGCTCAGTCTGTTGAGCGTCCGACTTCAGGTCATGATCTCATGGTTCGGGAGTTCGAGCCCTGCGTCGGGCTCTGTGCTGACAGCTCAGAGCCTGGAGCTTGCTTCAGATTCTGTGTCTCCCTCTCTCCCTGTCCCTCCCGTGCTCCTGCTCTGTCTCTCTCTCCTTCAAAAATAAACAAACATTACAAAAAGTTAAAAAAGAAGAAGAAGAAAAAGAAAAAGAACACCAGCCAGAGACTCAGCTGAAAGGCAGAGAAGGGTGGCCAGCGGCAAAGGGGTGAGCGGGCAGACTTCGCCAAGAATTTCCCTCGGGTGGAAGCAGGGGTTGATGGGATATCCCTAAGCGTGAAAGGATCCCCCACTCCCATGCCGACCAGCGGGAACCAGGAGGAGCAGAAAAGGGAGGTCCTTGCATGTTCTTAATAAATCCGCAAACCCACCATGTACCAGGCGATGCCTCGCTCTCATTGAAGAGATCAAATTAGGCATCTGAAATGTTTTTCAAATGATTTCTGGCCCGGTTATGTTACAGAAAACAGGGCAGGGTGATTAAAACCTGCTGTCAATACAGAGGGAAGGAAAGAAAAAAATGCCAGCTATTCTGCAGCTGTCCGGCCGAGTCCTGGAGGAGCTGCTTTCGCGGCCGTTCTGATGCGCAGAAACAAGCCGGCTTCCAGGGCAGGAGTTAAACCAAATAAACCTGAAGGATATCCGCTTAGAAGGGGAGTCTTAAAATAGCAGCCAGGAATGCATGGATTCCCTCGGACAGCCCCGAGGACATGCCCCGTCCCTGCCTTCAGTAAAACTGCGCACTGATGGGTCAGTCTCAACGAGCTTCTTTCTCAGCTGCCGGGAAGTTTGCAGCTCACGGAAATCGGTGTAGAGGCAAACCTACTGGGCGAGCAAATGTCCAACAAAAAAGGGGCGCTTGTTGGAAGGGTACGTAGGGTACCTGGAGAAATAAGACATCGTCTGGGTCCCCAGGAAACTTATTCGAGGGTTAGAAAGAGACGTACCCTCAGGGCCACCCAATTAGACTACTGCGATGGTCTTCGTGCAGATGGGTGTCTGGTGTGGGCTATGCAGAGGCATTCATTCATTTAACGAAGGTCTATTCCGTGCCAGGTGCTGACGACACAAAGATCAGTAGTAACCTGTCTCGTGGGGTAGATGAGGAGTTGGGGATCCTAAAATATTACATTTAAACGCTTTTCCCCCCCGTTTCCTTTACTTAACATTTTAGGAACCAGCAGCACAGACACTGAAGTCCAAGTATGTTTAAGTAGAATATAAACATTTGCTCGAAGCTACAGGCATTTGAAAGCCAAGTAGGCTTTTTCACGAGATACAGACAATGCGGGAGAATCACTTTTGGGCATCTTTTCTACAAGGGAAGAGGCAAAGGTGTCCTAGGGTCCAGATAAAAAGTCCATTTCCACTTTCTTAAATTTCAATAACAATGGTCCTAGCCATCTTGCTGTTCGCAGCTCATTCGTCTTTATTTAATGAGGTAAAGTTAAAGCATTACTACCAAACACAGGCATTTTGCTTAAAAATTAGAGGGGCGCCTGGGTGGCTCAGTTGGTTAAGCGGCCGACTTAGGCTCAGGTCATGATCTCACGGTTCATGAGTTCAAGCCCCGCGTCGGACTCTGTGCTGACGGCTCAGAGCCTGGAGCCTGCTTCAGATTCTGTGTGTCTCCCTCTCTCTGCCCTTCCGTTGCTCACACTCTGTCTCTATGTCTCTCAAAAATAAATAAACGTTAAAAAAATAAAAAAAAAATTAGAATGTAAGCACCAAAAGAAGTCAAATCCCTGCTATCTCTCCCCTCACCTGTTAGAACTGCCACACTGGCTCTAAGAGCTACCGTGCGTGCTCACAAAGGCGGGGCTGCCTTTTGCTAAGAGACACTGAAAATTACCGAGAGCTCGGCCAGGTTCCCCGTGTCCATGAACAAACCTGTCACTGGATCTTATGTCCCCTCCTTATTTTTTACCGTCAGCCCACCAGGTCCACAAAGATCTTTGTAAGTTTCCCCACCTCTGTTGCAGCTCTACCTCCAGGCTTGGGGTTTCTTACTCCAGCGCCAGGAAAATTGGGTTTCCGCCGTGACTGGCCTGTGTAGGCAACACTAGGTCATTATGAAGATTTCGGGGAGGGCTGGGTAGGGGTAGGTGGTATCCCCACACTCCCAGCAATTTTCCTATACCAACGGGTTGGTCTACCTTTCAACTCGGTTCTGACACGGTCGACCCAGAGCTGGCATCAGATCCCAAGGGTTAAGGGCTCAGTCCCATGAGATGGCCACCCGACCGCTGACACTTCAGACACCAGTTGAAAGCACATGTTAACGCCTGTGCCTCTGAACTACTGGCTATAGACTGGAAGTATCCAAAACTCCTCCTGGGTTTGATTAATTGGCTAAAGCAGCTCGGAGAACTTAGAGAAGCATTTTACTTACTAGATTACCGGACCATTCTAAAAGGATATAACTCAGGAACAGCCAGATGGAAGAGATGCTTTGGGAAAGGCAGGGGGAAGGGCGTGGAGCTTCCATGACACCGCTGTCCCCGCCTCTCCACGAGTACCCCAATCTAGAAGCTACCCGAGTTCTGTCCTTCCCGGCTTTTATGGAGGCTTCATTACTAAGGCATGATGCTGAAACCATTGGACACTGGTGATGGAACTCAATCTCTAGCCCCTCCTTCCTCTCCTGAGGTCGGGGACGGGGCTGAAAGTCTCAACCCTTTAGTCACTTGGCTGGCTCCCCTCGCAACCGGCCCCCATCCTTGGGTGTGGTATGAGTCCTTTCATTAGCGCAAAGACAGACACCTTTATCTCCCTCACCATTTAGGAAATTCCAAGAATTCTAGCTCTGTGCCAGAAATGGGGTGAAGGCCAAATATAGGGACTTCTTCTTATAAATCACAATACTATAGGCATCCACTGTCCAAAGCCAATTTGGAACTGTCCAAGGGTTCTCTGAGTGACATGACGGGGTGCAACATTAAACAGATTCAGGGGGGACTTGCGTTCTAACCCCATTTCGGCTACCGTCCATTCCTTCAGCAAGAGATTATTGAACACGATCGCATGCTCCCTGCCCTCACAGGACTCCGTCTAGCCCTGATTTGCTGGGTAGGACAGAAAAAGTCATTCTGCCTGCCTCAGACAGACACACGCACTTAACTTTCATTTCCTTGATCATGCCCTGCTCTTCCTAGTTTTGGAGCATGCTAGTCCCTCTTTCTAGAACACTCCTTCCTCTTCTGTGTAGTTAAAGCAACACCCGTCTGGCATTTACTGGTTTTGGTCTTTGCTGCATCTCCAGGAATTTGTACGGCACCTGTCACAAAAAGGGGGCTCGCTGACGAGTGAATTTAGTTGAAACCAGCTTGTATGATCGTCTGATGTTTAAAAGCAAAATACCAGCTTTGGAATCATGCAGATCCTGGTTCAAATCTCAGCTCTGGCCTCATCAGCTGCGTGATGCAAGCAACTTATTTAACTCTGAGCCTCAGTTTGTGCATCCGTAAAATGGAGAAGATACTACTGACACTCTCGCTGTGAGAGATTACATGAGGCCGGCATGCAGAGTACCTAAAATAACTGCAGGCACCCAGGAATACCTAACAACCAGCAGGTAGCACCACTGCATTGTTACGAGTCTTTCTGTTTACAGTTCGTTGCCTGAGCTACAGGAAACAAGCAGCCCTGAAGTTACTAGAAGGCAGGTGTTTGTAACCTGTGCTTGCTGACATGCTATGGCTTTCTGATGGCAATGAAGAGGAGGAGGAAGATAACGGTAACAATTACTTCCTCTAATGTCACGGGTTCGTGACCCTTTGACAGACCTCTGTTTTCAATTTTTTTTTAATGTTTATTTATTTTTGAGACAGAGAGAGACAGAGCATGAGTGGGGGAGGGGCAGAGAGAGAGGGAGACACAGAATCCGAGGCAGGCTCCAGGCTCCCAGCTGTCAGCACAGAGCCCGATGCGGGGCTCGAACTCACAGACCGCAGGATCATGACCTGAGCTGAAGTCGGACGCTCAACCGACTGAGCCACCCAGGCGCCCCAGACCTCTGTTTTCAAAAGCCCATACGAGAAGTGGGAAAAGAAAAAGGCCCGCTGCAGCTCGCTCCTGAAGAATGCACTTCCCAGAAATTCCACAAACCACGAGCCATGAAAACTGCATGATGGTTTACAACCAGGCGCCTCCTCCCTGCCTCCCGGGAATCTCTGCTTGCCGAGGGTATGGAAAGCCATTTCTGCCCATCAGGTCAACTGACAATCCAGAGTCACGATCTGTTTTTATCAGGATCAAAGGCAAAACGTATGAATATCTTAGCTGTTTACTTAACATTCCTAGGCCAGGACCAAAGGCTCCCTGGACTGCGGTCCAGAGGGAGCGGACAGAGCAGGGCAGGATACGACAGGGTCAAAGCTCTGTTCAGTGTCTGGGGCTCTCGTGGAACCAGGCAGCTTCTGGGTTCCCAGAGAAAGGGGGTACATTCTCTGTCCCCAGGACCATACTACCTGAAATGGACTAAAGTCATAAAGATGCAAGGAAAGGAGGACCAGAAATTCTCTTTGCTACCCTTGAGGCAATGGCAGTCCCTCGTTTTACCAAGGAGAAACTGAGGCCCAGGGAAAGGTAGGCTCTTAACCATGCATTCTACAGAGCTAGGGTCGGAACATCTACTTGGATGTGGCATGAAAGCAAACTATTTCGCGGGTGTCTGGGTGGCTCAGTTGGTTAAGCATCCAACTCTTGATTTCGGCTCAGGTTATGATCTCAAGGTTTGGGAGTTCGACCCCCACATGGGCCTTCACACTCACAGGGTGGAGCCTGCTTGGGAATCTCTCTCTGCCCCTCCCCTGCTCACTCTCTCCCTCAAAAAATATAAACTTCAAAAAAAAAAGTTTTTTTAAAAAGAAAGCAAACTATTTTTAAAAACTACTTCGCTGAGATATAACTCGCCAGAACATTCACCATTTAAAGTGCATGATACCATACTTTTTAGTATATTCATGAAGTTATGCCACTATCACCACAATCTAATTTTTTTAAATGTTTATTTATTTTGAGAGAGAGAGAGAGAGAGAGAGAGAGAGAGCAGGAGAGGGGCAGAGAGAGAGGGAGACACAGAATCCAAAGCAGGCTCCAGGGTCTGAGCTGTCAGCACAGAGCTCGATGCGGGGCTCGAACTCACTAACCGTGAGATCATGACCTGAGCCGAAATCAGAGGCTCAACCAACTGAGCCACCCAGGTGCCCCTAATTTTAAAACATTTTATTGCAGGGGCGCCTGGGTGGCTCAGTCAGTTAAGCGTCCAACTTCCGCTCAGGTCGTGATCTCACGGTTCTTGAGTTTGAGCCCCGCGTCGGGCTCTGTGCTGACAGTTCTGCTTCAGATTCTGTCTGTCTGTCTCTCTCTCTCTCTCTCTGCCCCTCCTCCACTCATGCTGTCTCTCTCAAAAAGAAATGTTTTTTTAAAAAAATTTATTACAGCAAAAAGAAACTCGGTAGCCATTAGCAGTCATTCACCACAGTCCCTCTCCACATGCCCCCCCCGACCCCTGGCCCTGGCAAACACTACTCTGCTGTCTGTTGCTAGGGGTTTGCCTACTCCATACATTTCACATAAATGGAATCTAACAATACTTGGCCTTTCGGGATGAGGAAGCCATTTCTAAATGACAGACTTCCTCCAAAGAGATGCTGTCATATACTGGGGCCACTAGCCACATAGGGCCACCTAGAGTCATTGAAATGCCAGTTCTTCGTTCTCTGCAGCCGTATTTCAAGCGCTTCACAGCCCCGTGTAACTAGCGGCTAGCCCGGCGGCACAGACACGGAGTCCTACCAGGTGGAGCCGAAGGAAGGTTTACCGGACAGCGCTAACCTACAGGATGCGGAGCCTCTGTCGATCCGCTAGACACTCGCTCTCTGGGAAATGTCTGCTCCTCCACGGGTTGGGAAGTTACCTTCTCAGACGGAGAGTGGCGGCAAGAACAGCTTAAAGAAGACAAAGAAGAAGCAGCAAGCCAAGAAGAGCCAAATCCCTCTTTCTTCCCATTCCTTCCTACTCCCCCCCCCCAACTCAGGGTGACTTCCAGTGCCCAGAGGGAGCTCCCGCCACCGAGACACTGGCCCTGAAAAGTTCTCTGTTTGGTTAAGCTCATCCAAAAGGCAGATACGCCAAAGCCTTTGGAAGCACTTCAAGGAATCCAGCTTCGACCTCAGCCGTTGGATGGTTTCTGAAGCGTTTCGTGCCAGAAGGTGATCCGAGGGGCTCCTAAATGAGACTGAACAGTCCGGGTCGGTTTCCGGCCAGCAGTGGCTACTTCGGTTGCCAAGACATGACCACTGAGGCTGACCAACAGCCGAGGCCAGAGCCGTGCCATCTTGGTATGCTCCGACAGAAAGGAACTCAGAAATCGCCGCACTCAGGGTTGGTGCCACCCCCCTTCCCTGGACGGTTCTGGAGCTCGGCTACGAAGTCTTTCCTTTTATTATCCAAAGATGCTCCAATCGCCAGCCCCCAGGAATAGGGCAGCAGGTTATTTCAAACTGTGGGTTTGGATGTATTAAAAAGACCAGAGAACGCAGACGGAAGGATGATGGGCAAACAAAAGGAAAAATAGAATCACATTCAGGAAAAAAAAAATCCTTTACTAGTCAAAGCGTCCTTTGTTCCAAAACACTGTGCAAATACCATCAATCATGACCTTTTAAGTTGTTTTAGGAGTATAATTAAGTTGGCTAATATCCTTTTGTTAAAAATACCCCTTTGTTCCGAACTCGGCTGAAAGCCGTTTCTTCTGTCTTCTACTTTAGCAGCCAATTTATGAAAAACAAAAAACAGCTAACAAATGCTTCTTCCAATATGTTTGCTTGTCCAAATCGATACTTTTATCCTGACCCTCCCTCTCCCAATGAGTGCAGTCGGGGGATTTCAAGAATCA